>OY728163.1:1380309858-1382709858 GCA_963277665.1 Viscum album
ATTTTATCCTCGTAAATATGTTAATATCATCATTTCCAACTATCTTATGGGTTTTATCATTCAAAATATATACCTTACTAAATTTTCTAGAGGCATAGTATGCTCTCTCTCTTGATTGTTGAGTGAAATAAAGCTTTAGAATCATTGTTCTATGACATTAATAGACTGGTGAGACGTATTAAATAACCATCTTACTCAAAATTCAATATCTTTATTACATCATGTATGATTTATTCAATTCATCATATATCCATTCCTGATCACCTAAAACAATGGATAGTTAAATTATTCATGAATCCCCTTATTACATCTCATATATTTTGATTTTTGGGTTAGACATTATTTACCCTTTTCTAACTACTTCCATATTTGTTTTCAAATGCCGAAAATGAAACCAATTAAAGAGTGGTGATTGAAAAAGATGATGGACAACAATCGTCACATGGCTGAGATGGGCATTCAACCACTAGTGCCTGTAGTGAGTATTCTATTTAAAAAATATATATTTAAATAATATATAATGTCATGTGATTAATTTTGTTTTAATCAATTTTTCAGGATCCACCTGTTAGGCGACGATTATTTGATGAGCAGCCTAGTAGTTGTCCTAGTACCCAGGGTGTTCATACGGGGGGGGGGGGTATGAGAGCTAGACGAACTGGTTGGCATAACCGATTAGACGCTGCCCCACCAAATGACATACCATCTATGACACATTCTGATCCTGGTGTGTTATTAGGGACACACATGATATTTAGGTCTCTCATGTTTTCGCCACCATTTACATCTGAGTATCCTAACTTATCTTAACCATATCCGATGATGATTCCCATTTCCCATTCAGTATTCATCCAACCATCAGTTTCATATTCTTTTACTTCAACTTCTTTCTCTCTGAGATTCTATATTCCATCTTCTTCAACTCATGCTCTACCATAGTCCGTTCCCACAGAACATTCATTAGGACCCACTCCACCAATATAGGGTGTTCCCCTAGTTTCTTTAGATCCAGCGGTGCCCATTGACTAGACATCCACAGGTATATTTATATAACCCTAAAAAAAATTTATACCATTATTTATTTTCATTATAACATGTATTGATAAAGTATTTGTTCTTTTTTCATAAAAATATATATACTAATAGGAGGTAGTGGTAGGGGGCATACCCACATGCATGCGGTGTGGAACCACCACGCGTAGTTAATGGTGGACTATAATGAATGCAGTTAAATGATTTAAAAATCCAGGCAGTATGGTTGGAGTTTTTTAGAGATGCTTTCCAAATACTCCGACATCATTTTTGTGAGCCCGCTCTCATCTAGATAGTTTCCAAATGTAGTCAAGGATAATTCTTGGGAAGTTATATGGGTAAAAAAATCTATTCTATTTAATGTATTGTTTTTATTTATATTAATTAATATTTTGGTTTCATCTTTAGTTTAATTTATATGATGGTGAGGTTGCAGAGACAACATGTCTAAAGAATTTTGGTGAGCTTTGGAGAGATTATAAGCATGAGTAGTATGTTGGTTGGCATGCTATAGTGGGAACAGAGTTAGAGGCTATACCTGTCATGGATGATTTACTAATAGAATAGTATCAGAAGATGATTACTCATTGGATGAATATCCAATATAAGTTATTAATCAAATTTGAGGTATTTAAATAAAACTTTTCATGTTTTTCATTAATAATATCTTTTTTTTTAATGAATTGTATTTAGAAATAATCTATAAGAAATAAATAAACATTTATGCTAAAAAATACATCCACACATTTGGATGTACTATGATGTCAGATCATGAGAGGAAGTAGGTATGACAGTTGTTTATAATTTTTCTTTATGACTTACACTTCTATTGTTTCCTCCATAAATTATTCTATTTTTTAAAGTTTTCATATAATTTTTGTTTTTAACATAATTATTTGTAAACTATTTCTAATTATGGTTTCCTATATTCAATGTCATCGTAGAGGAAAAGATTGAATATTAAAGGATGTGTGCCTCGAGCAAAACTATTTTGCTCTAGTAGAAGGATGAAATAAGGAAGTGCGGTTAACAAACCGACTCAGTAAAAGATTGTAAGTTTTACATTGTTGATTTCACATTTTAATATATATTTTTTAACTTAATAATCAATTTATATTTGTAACAGTCTGCTTTAGAGGCCCTTGATTCCTAGGAACCAAACAATTTTGGGCTAAAAGATCACTTGCATCAGGTGTTGCGAGATGATAACCATGGAAGATTATGCTTCTGACCTCGGAAGATTATTGTCCCGATGTGGTTTTCTCCCTCCTTGGGTATGAATTTTAGTGCCACCGAGTTCTAACAGGTAATGGAACATGCATAAAAGGCTGAAAAAATGGCCACCTAGACGAGAAAACAATCTGCTCGATATAACACTGCATTTATGAAACTGAGGGAAGTATTATGTCCAACACTTACACTAGAGGCCAGCACAACTTATGATGAATATATTTCATTGATGTGTTATATATATTGTTCATGGGGTGGCATTTCTTTTATTGGTTGAGAATATGGGGAGGAGGAGGCCGAGGTGGAGGAGGACAGAGAGAAGGAGGCTGAGGCGGAGGATGAGGATGATAAGGAGTCCTAGGTGAAGGAGGAGGGTGAGGAGGAGGCCGAGGCGGAGTACGAGAGAAAGGAGAAGGGTGTTGAGGAGGTTAGGGGTGATGATGGGGATGACAATGAGGATGGGGATGAGGTTGATGATGACAATGATTATAGTGATGGTGATGTGGGACAGATTGATCAGTTAAATTTTTTACTAATATCACTGACATTTGATGTTTGATGATCTTTTGTGCATGAATATATGTGTGATTAGGTTGGTCACATTATCTTTATTTCATTATCTATATATAATAAAACATGAATTGATGATTTTCTATGGCTAAATTTATGTGTTACTGATTCAACCCCCCCCCCATGGACACACCCACCTCTTGGAAAACCCCCACCTCCTGGAAACCCCACCCATGGACACCCCCACCAACATGGACATCCCCCACCCCTAGACATCCCACCCCCTCACCCAACCCCTTGGAAACCCCCCCTAGACACCAACACACACCCCCTAGACACCCCTAACCCCTTGGACAGTCCCCACCCCCACCCCTAGACACCCCCGTCCCCTTAGACAACCCTCACCCCCTGGACACCCCCACCCCTGGATAGCCCCCCATCCAAAGACACCCCCACACCCTTAGACACCCCGCCCCTAGACACCCCCACCCCCTAGGAATGCCCCCATCCACTGGACACCCCCACCCCCTTGGACAACCCCCACCCCTAGGCACCCCCACCCACATGGGCAGCCACCAACCCCCCCCCCCCAAACAGCCTTTGAACACCACATACCCTTGGATAGCCCTCATCCCCTTAGAAATCCCACCCTTGGACACCCCCACCCCCTTGGACTACCCCCCACACATATACAACCCACCCCTGAACCCCCCCCCCTCTTGGACAACCCCACCCCCCGAACACCCCAACCCCCTTGGACAACCCCCCTGGACATCCCCCACCCCCATGGAACCCCCACCCCCCCCCCCTCGAACACCCCACCCCCTTGGAAATCCCCCACCCCTGGACACCCACACCCCACCCCACCCCCTTGGACAACCCCCACCCCCTGGACAACCCCCTCCCCCTAGACAACCCCCGACCATTGGACAACCCCCCTAGACACCACCCCACCCCCTGGACAATAGACCCACAGACACCCCACCCCCTTGGAAAGCCCCCACCCCTGGACAGCCACCCCTACCCCCTGGACAGCCACCCCTACCCCCCTAGACCGCCCCACCCACCCCACCTGGACACACCCCCACCTTAGCAGCCCCCCTGGACAGTCCCCCCTCCATGGATAGCCCACACACCCTTCCCCACACTAATGTAGCCCCCCAAAACCCCTGCATCCCCTGACCCCCCCGAATAGCCCAAATGTTCATTTAGGATTCTCTACAATGATGAAAAAATTTCAAATTATTAACTGGAAACTATGTTATATATTTTTCCTCCATTTAATTTGGGTTTTTCATTCTATTTCTTGTTAATATTGATTCGGGTCTCTCATTTCAGTTTTCATCCTTGAAGATGAAATGTTTTGAAATGTTTTAATTCAATTTAAACCTCTTTAAGGTGTGTGTTTCTATGAAATTATTTCATTTTGAATTAAATGTTTGTTATTTCATTGTAAATTTACTTTTTTGGAATGTATAGATACATGTAATGATTTGAAAGCATATAAATTTTTTTACTTTAAAATTCATGTTTGAAAGTAAATATTTTTTTCGATAGAATTTATAAAATACCATTGATACCTTTTGAAATGTATTTAATGGTTTGTGATATATTCTGATCCAATTTCTTTATTCATGGAGTGAAAACTATATTTTAATCAATAAATTTATTTAATGTGAGGTGTTGAACTTCTCATGTTTCAAAAAATATTATAATGAATTTAAAATGGTTGATTTAAATGAGTGTTTGGTTTTCCCCTTGATATAATGAATTAATTGAAATTTCAAAATTGTTTTTAAGGAAAATTAATGAATTGGGAAAGGTTAATGATTTGAAAGATGAAGATTCAGGTTTTTTGTGGTGTCTTATGTATGTTTTAAATTTTACGTGAGATTTATATAAATTTGTAATGAATTTCGTTAGTCATATTTTATAAAACGTAAAATCACTTGGGAGTATGAGCCACGTATTAGAATTAAATACCTATTTGAAACATTTCTTTTAAATTGTTGGTTGTGAAATAACATGTTAATTATTCCACTGATTTGTTTACCTGTTGTGTGGGTTTTTTAGGACTACATGATGCTTGTTTCTCACCCGGTGTGGTGATGTACTTATCTACACCATATATGGTCACGATATATGAGCTTATTCATTTTGATGCTGTTATAAGTGAGAGAGAGTCATTTATTATGTCATGGTGTTAATAATTTCTTACTTATTCATCATCATCACTTCATTATTGGTTATTGGAACCCTAGTACTAAGTAAATGTTATATATATATATATTTTTCTAGAGTGCTTACTTGACACTAGGGGAATGCCTATCATGCCTAGAACTAGGGTATGGTGGGGTGTGTCATCATAATGAGGCTTGTGTAGTATGGTTAGATGACTTGTGGATTTGGAATAAAATATTCCAACAATTGATTAATTTGAGGAAACTACTATATAAATACATGTGTCTTGGATTTGGGATCCCATGGAAGATCCCATGAAATGTTATGTGAATGAAAGAGACAATCCTATATCAACCCACTTGAGATATAATTTACTCACCCCCTGGAAAAATAGGCATAGGTTATGACCACTATCTAAGAGGCTTATGTTCCCTTACACAAGATTCTATTTTGAATCCCCAACATATCGTCCAACCACAAATATGGTTATCCCCACAATTATACCCCATACCATTACATATGTTATCCTATTTGACATAGATGACATTGTAATGGTTAAATATTTGGCTGTCAAAACATGAGAGATTCATTCCAAATACCATAATTTCCTCCATGATTGTTTTTTGAATTTTTTACATTGTATTATGAGCATGATTGTTTTATTGAATTCTATATTTTAAGGTGTTGTATAATCATTGTATATTGTCATTGTTTTATCTTTAGCTATTGAATTATATATATTGAAGAGGGGAGGCCAGAGGTTATATAGGTTTCTCTTTAATTCTGTACAAGGTAGGCTTGTTGTGTAATTGTATACATGGTAGGCAAGAGGGAAGGATTCTGTGTAATTATATGTAATCCTGGAGTACTATATAGAAAAGGTTTATAAACCTTTGGTATAAACCTGAATAAATTCTTCTATACCAATAGTTTTAGATGAACTATTTGAAAAACACTATACCAATGGTTTGTGAACCATTGGTATATAGGTTCTAAATATAATATATGCCAATATTTATACAAAAACCTTTGGTAAACCTATATACCAATGGTTTTTAAACTATTGGTATAGGTTATAGATTTTTATTTACCAATGGTTACAAACCATTGGTACTTCTGTATTGTAACAGTTGGCCAAAACCGTAGGGAAATTAGATTTTTTACTGGTCTAAGGCAACAGTTTCCTTATAACTTTTTGTATAAGGATGTCCCCATGCCTTATCACCCAACAATTTGGAAAATCGTTGGTATAAAATATACCAATGTTTTAGAAGCATATCCCATTAGTTTTAAACCGTTGGGATATCCGTAGTTTCCAATATTGTCCTTTCATCAAATTTACATATAGTAAATGTAAAGATCAAATGAATACTCCCACATGAATGACTTGGATGTGGAAAGGATGGAAATCATGAAACGTGGTTCCCTAAGATGTTTTAATATGGTGGTGAGGATAAATTCAAAATTCCCATGAAGAATTCATCAGCCTATGTGAAAGGTTAGACAAATTTTATGATTTTTTTAAAAGTATAATCTCCTTTCACAATAAAATGAAAATTTAGAAAATAAGAAGTTGATGAAATAGAAAATTGAATATCTAATAGAGAAAATTCTATGATGACAGTTGTAGGATTCTCCCTAAAAAGGAAGAAAGAAAAAAAGATAAATATGAAGTTGAAAAAGGAGTTTACCTCCATGATGAATTAGAATCCTCTCTTAAAGAGATAAATGTTTGGACATCCAAAACAAATAAATCCAATAATGTAGTTTATAATTACAAACTTTTATAGAGTTTAAGGAATAATAGAAGTCTGAGTTTATAGAAGAAATTGAAAAGATTACTTCTATAATTCAATATAACTCTAGGAAAAATGTTCATTACGAGTTCAAATATAAGGGATAGAAAAAGATTATTGATGTGCCCAATTGCATAATTTAATTTTCACAATATTTGGTCATATTAGACTTATTATTTCCCAAACTATACATGCTACTACATAGTAGTATAGTGATAGTATGTGGATGATCCCACAATGATTGAATTGGATGGAAAGAACTAATGACTTGAACCCTATTTGTAGGAGACATAAAAAGAATATTAGGTTTGGGAATTAATTATTATTAATGGATTTGTGATTAATACTAGAGAGAGAATATGGATCAAGATCAAATTCGGGGTGATGGTAAAAGGATAATCTTAATCCTATATTGGTACGGTCATAAGAAATAGGAAAAAATGTAATAAAATGAAACTAGTTCTCTTTTTTCAACCCAACTAGATCTATATATGTGGAAACAATTACTTGTTCTAGAGGTAGGTACAACCAATATGAATTAGGCCAAGCTTATAAGGTAGATCATATCATATGCTATTAATCATAACCTATTCTACACAAATTAGGTAAGGTATATTATATCAAAATCTCCATGGTTATGGTTCTCCAAATAAGTAGATATTTTTTTCCATAGATTTATTACTATCGTTAGTGTTTCTAAGTTGAAAATATAATATTCACTCAGTTTAGACACCCCTTTTCTTAACCCATAACCTAATCGGTTTATCCAATCATATTAGAATTGATCACGAGTGGGTAAATAATTGGAAACATATTTATTTTACTAATAAAAATGATATTAAAAAATTAAATATTATTAATTCAAGAATAAGAAATTTCAAACTCGAATCAATCAAAACTTCAACCGAACACATACTTGAAACAATAATGTGGAATAATTCAATAAGGGTTAATCGTCGATTAGTGACTGAAATGGAGAATGCATGTAACTTGAAATGGTGATGTAAAATAATGATGACATATTTTAAATGTTTAATCAATTGTTATTTAAGTTATTTAAAATAGTAAAAGTAATAGATTCATGTTTAGTTGATAGATATGTAAGTTGAAATAACGATATAAAATTAGAGAAATACAAGGGAATCTGATTATGTCTCGAAGGTTTTATGGGCAGCACCCCTACTGGAGGAAAATAATTATGATATTACATGATGTGTAGTGGGTCTTCACATCATGTAATTCCAATCATATATTTTCTCCATGAATTTTTAATCCTATTCAAATCATGTATGTATCTCTTCCTGGACATTTCAGATTTGGAAGTCAACTCCTTTCAAGACATGTAACTGGTCTTCACGATGTGATTCTTCCTTCAGTCTAGATCTTAAAAGATGTGATTGAAATTCTAATGTTACAAATCATGTATTGGTAAATAACATCATGTAATCTCTTTATGTTTTGTATTTCATTCATATATTTCTTTATGACATGTCATATGATGTGAAAGATGACTAGAAATTGTGTAAGTCTATTTCACGACCTATAATGATCATTTTTGGACAATTTCTCCATATATTCATTTAAAACCTTGGAAAAATATTTCCTGAAATAATAAAACCATAAATTCTATGTTTTCACGTAAAATATAGATAATCCATAATCATATGATATAATAATGTATATATAATTTTAGAATATCAAATTCCCCCGCACATGAATAACTACATTTCTTCAAGAAATAAGATATCAACAAGGATTTGAAAAGGAATTTTTTTAAAAGGAAACATTCCGTAAAACCATTTTAATGAAACTATGTTTTATAAGAAATATTATGTCCCTAGAGTCATTCATTAGTAAAAAATCAAACGTGCATCATAACACAGTTCTTTAAATAAATTCTGAATCTTTTGGTTATGATTTCTTAACAGTTTCTAAAGTTATGTACCCATTTCAAATTTAACTTCCAATGCAATTTCTCTTGTCACTTAGGTTGAAAAAAATTGATTTATTATCATACCCTGAATACATGTTCTTAACCCTATGGGTTCATTGGTTCTATAATCTCCAATTTACAAAGACAAATATAAAATAAATCATGAAGGCTTAACTAATAATTTTCAAATGGATCTAATGAAGAGGGAGGGTGGGTAGATAGTGAAAATAACAAGCTAAAAAGAAGGGTATCCTGTCTTGTGTAATCCAAGAATGTTTTCAATAGTGTAATAAAAAAATCCCCCAAAATCAAATAAATTTCATGTTCATAGTAGCTCAAGTTGGATCCCCGAATATATCAAGTGATTCGAGAAGGTATCACATTCCTTTATTTCTTTACCTTTTATTTTATCTTTTGAAAGTCATGTCTTGGAAATATCTCACATCTATCCCCTAAAAAAATATAATCCTTCATGGGATTCCTCGGTCTAGAACTAGTGATTTTTTACCTTCCTAATACAAAATCTCTTAATATTTTTTTAGTTTTTTACTTTTTCTAATGAATAAGATAAGTGTGAAATAAAAAAACATATACATGAATCATAATAAACTAGTTTGGTAATCCCCACAATAAATCTCCATAGTAAAATAATCTTATGTCAATTGGATGGAAACACCCCCACTTATTCAATGTAAATCCATGAAAAATATAGAGAGAATGGTTAAAAGGGATAATTAGCTCGGAATAACTGCATCCTATTATTGTAATTCATGGAAACAACATGATTAATGATGGAAAAAATTTAAGGTGGTTTTCAGAAAAAATCAACTCAATAAATATTTCTTCAATCATAATTAAATGTTATTTGTTTATTTATAGCCTCAAAAAGATCTCAATTAATTTTTTATAGGTTTACATGTCCTAGGTATCACTCAAGAAATATTCCAGAAATAGAGTATGCAATCATAGGCTCAGAATCCTCTTAGGAATAGGAGTAAATATAGAAAAATAAAAAGAACTCAGGGTATAAAATCAAGTAAAAAGTTAATTAAAATAATATTGAAGAAGATTTAATTTTAATTAAATAACTAAACTTAGAAGTCATTCTAATAATATAAATATGAGAAAAACATGGATTTAAAACAATTATAAAAATAAATTTTTAATTTATTTGAATGGGTGAAATGAGTTTCAAGTTTATATCATGCTTCCATTTGAAAAATGGCTCCCAGATAAATGAATTGAAGAAATAGTTCAACTGTATGAAAATTGAATCTCAATAAATACTCCCAAAAAAATAAGATTATACAACATCTTCACTGTTCATGAATGTACCATTTGAGGGGTATGAAAAATAAAGTTTATATTTATTAAGTTAATATTTTTTTAAATTTAAAACTATTGAATCGAGAGATCCCTAGAGTGAGTGGCATGCCATGGGGAAATTTCAGCAGTCTTGATTTTGGAATTGGGATGCCTGTATAATTGGTTAGAAAAAAATCATCCCCTAGATAAATCATTACTTCACAGGGTGAAATCATCGTGTATGTCGTAAAACAGGAAGGAGCATAAAAGAATATTAATGAAATACATTTTATATAAATTCATGTACATTTATAAAATAATGGAGAAAAATACCGTGGAATTAAAAGAGAATTCTACAAAAAAAATACTAATAAAATAAAAATAATAAGTACAAATAATAATGAAACCAAATAAATTATGGGTTTCCTCCCATAAAGATATACCGATGATTTCATCATCCAGACATATGGACTAGTCTATCAGTATATATCATCCATCGGTTCAGGTCTCTGATTTCTTCTGCATCTACGAGTGGAAGTACCCTTTAACTCTCAAGGTTATTTTGAAGGATTCATCACTTTATTGGAATACCTATCATGAATCTAGTGTGGTATGAAATGTATTTGTTCTCATGGTTTTTGTTTCTATGCAAGTATTTATAGTGATAGCTCCTGAAGATGGAACTCGACATTAGAAAGATGCTAATTCATTTGTAGAACAAGGGAAGATAGTGGTGACATAGTTCAATTAATGACCATTGAAGAATCCAAGGACCTATACATAGATACTATAATAGTTTAATTAATTGAAAAATAATCCAAGTAAAATATATCAAAAACACTATACCATATATAAATGAAGTTCAATGATACAACGGTAAAATGGAATACAGATATTAAAAAAATGAGAACCCTTGAAGCATTAAAAAGTTGGGGATGGGACTAGGGTGTAATATGAGAAATAATAATCATGAAATAGTGTATCTATAGTCTTCTCATGAATGGTGTGTGGTTGTAGCGTCCTCACCTCATCAATGGAGACAATGGTATAATGGGTTAGATGATTAGGTATGGGTAGTGGTGCCTTAGGGTTGGAAGTAAGATTTTGTATAGGGGGTGGGGGGTTTTAATCTGGATTGTGGATATGGGTCTGGAATCTGGATCCATAAATGGATCCTAAGTGGATGGGGTGACAACATGGACCTTTCCTCTCCGGGCTAGATTTTATAGATACTCCTATTGGGTAGTAGGGCTCTTAGGTTATGTTTTTCTGGTGTGGTATATGGAGAAGAGTGGTAAATGATAAAGGGTCAACATGGGATAATGTTTAATAAGACTCAACCTGATGTGATGGAGGTGATGAAGGGGTAGTGGTATGAGAGAACTCTAGAAATGGTATGTGCAAGTGATGGGATATTATATGTAGATTATGTAGGATGATAAGGTGAATAAACCAAAAATACTCTCGATATGATGGGGTGGGTGGAGTACCCGGATAGGTGGTGGTGGTATGCATAAGAATATGGGTGGGTTCAGGTGTAGGAATTCAAGCTGTAGGGTCTGGTAGAAGGTGGTTCATCTAGTGTTGGGTCTACCTCATGATCACCAGGACTCTCATCAGCATTCTCAAATACTCTAATGCCCACCGATTGTTTTCAAGATCACTTTTCAGTAGCTTCATCATATTCAGTAGGAGGAAGTTAATAGCCTTTATAAGACTAAGGGAGGTGAGTGGAAGGGTGGAATCAAATACTCTGATATCACTGGCTAAATAGTTGATGAAATATTCACCCATTAGTGTGCATCACATTCTCTATGCATGTGCTCTATAACAAAAAGATAACTAAGAGGACATGTGGATGGAAGTTCCACCCATGTATACATTAAGGATGGTGACATCCATCTAGATAATACAACCATGAGACTCTTCATGAACATATCAGGCTTGTGTCATTGACTTATGAAGGATGCAGAGCACATGACCTCAGAGTTTAGTGGAATTCATAATCCCGAGATTGTGCTAATTGTGATCATCCCATGAAATCATACTCTATAAAACCTTTGAATATGAAATTGATGGCTTAAGCCACAAGCTGGGGAATACCTCATTTGTGGCTAAGTCATCAGTATAAATCATGAGGCCATTGTTTAACTTCATAAAATAAATATCGTAAGGTCATACACCTAATCAAAAGAGCACGTTGTCTACTATGAACTCAAAACTAGCAAGAAAATCGAGAAATAGATCCAAATCTATCTCCCCATGCATATCAATTATAGAAGATATATTAAGGTTTTCAAGGCATTGGAGGATATGTTTGATTATATGCATGCAAGAAAGGATGTCCATATCAAGAGTTTGTTGGTCCTTCTTGGTTTTTCTATAGCTAGTTGAATGCAACATGGTGATTGGGATATGAAAAGTTTATGATTGGTGCATGTTCACGTGTTCATCCTAATAATTTCCAAAGGTATTGGATTGAGATTTCTTAGGAATACTTGGCTCCTCAGGGGAAGAAACGGAGCTGGAGGAAGATGATGCATGTGGTGTGAGAGGTGAGACACCACTTCAGCGCATCACTGGTGGAGGATCCTCTCACTCAGGAATAATATTTTCATAATGAGTACATATAGTATTCATGTGTCCCATTTCAGAGATAGTGTTGGCTGCATGGAGGTGCAGATGAAGGGGGATGACGGAGGAAGTGGGAGGATTGAGAGGTGTTCAGTGGGAGGGAGGTCCGGTAGGGGTTTGGGGAGAGTAGTGAGAGGAGGGGGTTGGGTGCTCTGAATCCTAGGTTCATAAATTAAAAATATTTGAAAATTAAATGATGTTTATTTTAGTTACATGAAATTTAATTTTGGATTTTAAACTATTTATTTCAATGAGATGTACATGTTTTGAATGATGGACACATGATGTGTAATTTTTTCATTTTTCCCAATTTGGAAACCAGAGCCTACTCTATTGTGTATAGAATTACCCAAGATATCCTAAACATTATTCTAACCTAATCATGACTAAGGTGTTGTAACCTGAAATTCCTACTAGTCAGATAGTTGTTTAATGTTGAGAGATTCACTCATTTATTCTCAGATTAATTTCAAGCTGATGACACAACACTCATGGAAGGGATCTTGAAATACTTTCAAACATTGACCATTTACAATGAATAGTGGTCCACCTTATTTCTGAATCTCAATGCACCCATAATAAAATACTTGAATGAACTCAAAGGGTCCTATCCATCTGTATTTGAGCTCCCCATGAAATAGTCTTAAGAAATGTTTTAACAATAATAGCATATTCCCTAGGAAAAAATGTCTCTCACAATGCATTGATCCTTCCATTTCTTGGATGTTTCTTAATAGATCATGGAATTTTCATAAGAATCATCTTTTACCTCTTCTAATTCATGAAATTGTAACATCTTATCTTCCCCAACAGTTTGACAATCCAGATTGGGCTTCTTAATTTTCCAATATGAGTGATTCTCATGTTTTACTAGAAAATTTCATGAAATACAATATAACAATTGAAATGGTGTGGTACTAATGGGTGTCTAATATGTAGTTTTCTATTCCCATATTTCATCCTATAACATCAGACTTTAATACATTCAAATTGTGTTGATTTTCATTTCCATAATTTTTTAATTACCATGTCTGACAATTAAAATTTCATTATTGTTTGTGGATGGTATGGAGTTCTTATGTTATAAATGAATCCATATTTATCCATAATTAATTTAATATAATGACTTTTAAATTGTGTTCCTTTATCATTAATGAGTATTATAAGAAATATAAACCTTGAAAACACATTTTTATTCATGATATTCAGGACTACTTTTGTTGTTTCATGAGCCCTAACTTTAGCATATACAAAGTGGAATATGTATTAAATTCCAATAGGTATGTAGGAAATTCAAATTTAATTTTGAAATGGACACGTAAAATATATTCCCCACACATGAAAGATTTAGTCTCCTATGATTGGGATTTGGAGGATTTTATTCCAATTTTTAATCGTGCCAGTTCGTTGGCACTTATAAAGCTTTGACAATAATACCTTTTATCTTACTGGAGTGTAGGCTAGAAAATTACACTTTATATAATATTTTATACTATTTATTAGGTCCATGATGTCCTCCTGTTGGTGATATATGAGACATTTCTAAAAAACATTGGATTTTATCATCTGGGATGTAGTTTGGAAATAATCCATCAGTATAATGCCTAAAAGGGATTGGTTCATCCTAGGACTAGTGTGAAGAATCAACAAAAAATATTATTCAAATCTCAAACCCCTTATTCCTACTCATCATCTGGGGGAATTTGATCATTTTCTTCTTCAATTTTTAAGTATTCACTTCTTTCATCTATGATAATGATAACTTGGAAGTCAAAAGAATCATCTACATTGTTTTATTCTTTTTTGAGGTTGAATACAACTTGTTTTTCACCCAATTAGAATATTATCCTTCAGTGATTAACATCAACAAGTTGCCTTCCAATGGATAGTATGGTCATAATAAGCTGATTTGAACATATCCTTCTTCTTTCTTGTCTAGAATGAGTATTTCTATAAGAAGAATGATCTTGTCGACTTTGACTAAGACATCCTTGAGAAGTTCTTTGGGACACTTTTCTGATCGGTTTTCTAATTGGTGTGCCACGATAGTCATTTTTAGTTCCTCGAGTCCCTGTTAATGGAATACACTCATCAACATGATGTTGATACTTGCTCCTAAATCACACAAGGATCTTCCGAAGTTACAATATTCTATTGTTCATGGGATTGAAAATCTTTTAGAATCACTCATTTTCAGGGGAATAATCTATTGAATAATAGAAGAGAGTTCTTAATTTCGTGAGACAACTCCCTGGTCTTCTATTATTCTTTTTCTAGAATGTTATTCCTTATTCAATTTCACATAGATAGTCATTTCAGTGATTACCTCATAAAATAGAACGTTGATGGACAATTTCTTCGAAATATCTGAAAATTTATTTTATTTCCATTAAATCCTTCCTTTCCACTTTATTTTTGGGAAAGGGATTGGTGGTTTATAAGGTGGTGCTATGATGTAGACATCTTTTTTAGGTTGTTTTTGAATTAGTTCTTTTGTAAAATGTCGTGCCTCCTAAGGTATCTCTTGAGCAGTTTCAAGTTAATTTGCATCATTTTTTAACTCTAGAAATATTTTAGGATTTTTGGTTTCATTACCTTGTTTTTCTTCTCCTCTGTATGGTTGTAGAAATTCCATCACATTTCCGCTCCATATAACCACTACCTTTGTCTCTTTCCTTGGGTATATGTCTATATTATTAGGTAGATTATCTAGAAAACTCTTTTCAAATGTATTTTATATCAAACCCATTTGAAGCTTGAGGTTATGAAGAGATAACCATTCATTCTTCATTTTATCTTAATGGGTGGTAATCCTATGACATACTTTTTGATCCAAGGATGAGATTATATTTTCCAAATTTTATTGGAGAGAAATGACCAGTTGAGGATGTTTTGATGGATATGAAATAAATTGTTGTTTTTTTCTAGAAGGAAGGATTGTTGTGTTACTTTTTATGGTAGATAAGGATTAGTATTCCTTGGTTGATATCCAACTTGTCTTTGGTTTTAGAATGGTGACTAACCACTCCTTTTTTGGTAATAAAATTTATTATTTTGTTTTAGTATCTGAACCGGTCTATGAAGATAATAATGCCGTGATTGCGGAAATTGTTGATTTTTTATAGTAATTAATGTAATTAAAATCTTATATTTATTATTCCTCAACATTGTTTATGATTTCATGATATATGTGGAGTCCATAACATATTTTTTATGATTAGATCTTCATGATTAAAGTAGGAGTGGGTGGTGAAATAGGTAACATAAGGGATTCATCCTCCTTGGTTAAGGCATATACTTATGCTACTAGTCGATGTTATTATTTAACTTAGTGGATTAGACACTGGGGTGGTCCATGATCTCTATTAAACTTATTGGTATAATGATAAACTTCATGAAATTTGTTTCCCAGCCTCATGTGTTTTTAACATTAGCCCTACAATAGCGGTGGCATCAACAACTGTGCAAGTGACTGGTTGGAGGCCCTGTTGGAATCTTTAGAGTTGTATCTATATATCAATTCCATGATGTTGGGACATATGAGTGAGTTCCTTTAAATAATCCAATGGCTCCCATGATGACTCTCCATTATTTTGAGAAAAACTCTGGATGTGGTTTCATAAATTCGGAGTACGGATAAGAAGAAAATAATTGTCCCAAAATTTCATGGAAAAATCATCCCAAGTCTTATTGGGCTCATGAGTTTGATTTTAATTCAATCCTTGTATTAGTATAATTGGGATAAGGGAAAGACTCATAGTCTTATAGAATCAAAAGATACTCCCTAATTGAGAAATGTATCACAGACTTCCAGGAAGTTGGAGATGTGTTCATGAGGAACTTCACATTGAAGTCCACTGGCCCATATTTCAGATCATATGAATGGGTCCAGGTTTTTTCTCAAATAAGTGAACTTGAACATTAGGGTCTACAATTCTAGGTGTGTCAACATGGATTTATGGAAAACCATAATATATAATTTTGTGTTCTTGATTCACGGGATGATCTCTATATAGTGCATGTTCCATGTTTTAAATATTTGGTTAGTTGGGGCCTTCATGATTTTTGTGGTCAACCATATTTATATGGTGGTATGTAGAGATATACATTTCAATTTCAGGTTCAATGGTATTTTGTTTTGGTGCATAAAGGCTAATTTAATGAGTTAGTGGTCTGCGATGCATGCTCTAGTCCATAAGGATAAGGATGAAGAGGAATCTAAAAAATGAAGTAAGTAATATTAGAAAATAGAAAAGGGAACTGGTGAGGTAAACCTTGGTTCATGTTATATGTTTCCATGTGGAAGTAAAATTTTTCAATCCTTGTAATCAACTAAAAAATTTGACGTTCCTTTACATGTTGTTTAATTCATATAGAGAGTGGACATATTATATTTATTGTTTCGTACAACTACACTTGGTATTAATTTGTAGTATAATGATAGTATGAGGTCGGTCCCAAGAGGATTGAATTGGTTGGTAGGAAATATGGATTTGAATTCTATGGGTAGGAGTCCTTACTAGTTCATTTGGATTGGGATGGAACTAACACTATACGATTGGTTATTGATATAAGAGAGGGAATAGAGATTATGATAAATTCTGGGGTGTGGGAAAATTGATAAGCTTAATCCAAACTCGGTATGGTCTTATAGTTTCGGCTGCGAAGTAAGAAAAAGACACTAGTTGTCTATGGTCAAACCAACTGATCAATCTATGTGGAAACTATTTCTTGGATTGAAGATAACTAAAACCTAGATGCATTAGGTCTTGTGTCTATGGCATAATATATCATATCCTACTGGTCAAAATATTTTCTACTTTAATCAGATTTGGTTCGTTCTGTCAAACTCCCAATGGTTAAGGTTGCTCAATAGTATTCCATAAATAGTTTTTTTCATAAACTAAATAGCATTCTCAGGGTTACCAATTTGTGAATTAAATATTTATTTATTTTATACACCCCTACTCTCAACCCCTTCCCGAAGTGGTTTAACCATTCATGGTAGAATATATCAACAGTATGTAAATAATTTAAATCATTGTGGATTTTAATAATAAAAATTATGAAAAAGAAATTATATATCATGAATTCATGAATAAGAAATTTAAAACTTGAATCAACATCTACATCAACCAGACATTTACATGAAATAATAATAGATAACAATACAAAAAAGGTTTATCTTCGATCATCGATTGAAATGGAGAATGCATGCAACTGATATTGGCAATTTCAAAGAAAAATGAATTCTTTGAAAATCCTAATCAATAGTTCTTGAATAGATATAAAATAGTAAATGGAATTGATGAAAGTTGTGTTAAATGAGAAGGAATAAGAAAGAACAAGTGAAAATTAAAGAACAATGATAGAATCTAAAGAGGTCTTGAACATTCTATCCAATGTGTACCTGCTGGAGGTGAATAATCAGGATATTACACAACCTGTAATGTGTATTCACATTTTGTAATTATGATCCAATACGTTCTCAACAAATTTTTAATCATGTGTTAATCTTACATGAATCTTTTACTGGACATTATAGATTTTGATGTCGACTCCTTTCATGAGGCGTAACTTGTCTTCACGGTGTGTTTCTCCCGTCAATATAGATATTAAAAGTGGGAATTGAAATTTTTACATTACACAAAGTCTATTAGTGATTTAAATCATCTAATCACTTCATCCCTTTTAATTATTTCATGACTTGTCATATGATGTGAAATATGAATAAAAATGATTTGTGTTAGTTTTACAACGTGTAATTATCATTTTGGTCATTTCCTCTATATTTTCCATTGATACCTTAGAAGCCTATTTCATGAAATAATCAACACATACCTGGTGAATTATCAAGTAAAACGTGGATATTATTCAATACAATGACACTAGAATGGATATATAATTTCAGATCATTAGTGATCAGTGGTTTTAATAACACCTTCCTATATCAAGAAAAACACATAAAAAATCTTGAGGAGGAGGTTTTCATCCTATGAAGAAAAGTGAAGGATGAGGATAAGCTCTTGAATCCTGGATTACAGGTCTCAAATTTATCAATAAATGTAAAAGTAGAGTTCAAATTTCTAGTGAAATAGAAAAAGGAATAATAGGATAAGACAATGAAAGATCCGAACGATATAGATGATATGTGGATTTATCAAAAATTTAATGTAGTCATTGTTGATGTGAGACCATAAGAACCAACTATGCGATTGAATATTCAGATGTGTATTAATTAGATCCAATTTAATTAGAGAACCTAAGGGAAAACCAGTAGTGCATTAGTGACACAACAGAATGCACCCCACATTAGATGTTATTATTATTGATTGATGGGACATTTAGAAAATGTATGTTCTATAGAAAAGATGAACTAAATTGAACATGACTAAAATTTGAATTCATATAGAGCTCAATATTCCAAGATATAATTTTATGGTCACTATTTTGTGTGTTCATGATTCAGAAAGATTAAAAGATATTTCCCATCAATGATGCATATGAATGTGTGAAGTAGAATGAATGTGGTCATAAGAAGCAGCTCAATGAGTCATCAAATATGATGAAAATGAAAAATCAATTTTCATCTATTCATTGTGATGTCAGAACATCACACTCTGAGGAAGATCTTGATTATAAATCCATACCAGGTATGATGTTAAAAACATGGATAAAAAATTGAAGAGATAAGTAGTTATTGGTTATGTAAATTAACCATAAGGCTTTAGAAAATAATGGTGTATGGATCCTTTATAGTGGATTCATATCCCATATGGTATGTAATGAAAATGTTGCTACATGTATAAAATATGATAAAGATGGTGTTAACAAATTTGGAAATGATTAAGGCATGAATATGACTTTCTTATGAAATGAAAAATTTGGTAAAATGAAATGAGATGTTATAATTTATTATTTTTAAAAGGTATCTATCACTACTTTCTTAGTGTTAGTCAACTATGCTTCCTGGGGAATTTTGTATGCTTTATTAATAATATATGTATCATCAATGGAAGAGATCATGCGGTTTTTCTATACAGATAAATGAACAATAGGGAATATCGACCTTGTAAGTGGATAATAAAATCTGTTCATTTTATCAAGAGAGAAATAAAAGCAGTTTTTTCTTAAATGAAATCGCCATCTATGCAAGCCATCCTAGGAAGATCATGTCAAATGTGATGAATCTCAAGATTTCCCTATGATATCACATTATCATACTCATATATTTGATGTTTTTAAATAATGTAAAATCCACCTAAATATGTACAAGGAAGATGAAATAATGTCAACTAGAGTTCATGAACGGGTGTATGCAGATGTCTATGGACCTATATCTCTATGAACCATTGATAGTAAGAGGTATGATGTACTTTTAATTGATGATTTTTAGGGGATGAAATGTGTATTTTTATTTTATCATAAGTCAGATGTGTTCTATTTTATAAAACAATGTTAGAGGGAATATGAAAGTATGCATGGATAGATGATTTCAAACATTAGTACTAATATCTTTATGAAACTCAAAGAAATTCGAGTGGAATATTATCCTAAGAAACATGATATAAG
This sequence comes from Viscum album, assembly GCA_963277665.1. Classification (NCBI taxonomy): domain Eukaryota; kingdom Viridiplantae; phylum Streptophyta; class Magnoliopsida; order Santalales; family Viscaceae; genus Viscum; species Viscum album. The sequence goes on from OY728163.1 coordinate 1,380,330,052, forward strand.
GCATCAGGTTTCATCAATGATAAATCCTCATCAAAATAAATGGTCTTAAAGGATAAATTGGATAAAAAATAATATGGCCCAAAGAATTAATTTTGAAAATTACCTAACAGATAAATTCTAGAAGGAAGTAGTATTAACATCATTTTACATATCTAATAAGGCTCATTTATTCGAAAAGGAAGAAAATAATCTATATGAGTTTTGTTATGGAATGAATATAACAATTAAATACATTCAAATCATTGGATGTAAATGATTTATTCTCAATAAGAATAAAAAAAGAAATTTGAATCATAAGAAGATGAGGGTATATTTCTTGAACATTTCTGAAAAATAAAATCATATAAATATTTCATCAAGAGTCTTGGAAAAGTAGTTGAAATAAATTATTTCACACTAGAAGAGATTGAATAGAATCTTCAACAAATAGGTTATAATTTCCAAATTAAAGTGACGAGAAGAAAAGAAACTAATGAGGAGTTAACGTGGAAAATGATTATTTAAAAGAAGGTACTAATGATGAGTAGGAGGAATTGAAATCTATATCTATACGAAAACCGAAGATTTGAGATGAAATTGATAGACATAACATTATTGATGATTAGGAAGTTCCAATTCAAACATGAAGGGTGAATTCATCATTGTAGGAATCCTTCATATCTCATATAGAGCCTAAATGTTATGCTGAATAAGATAGAGATTAGAAGAGGATTCAGTTCATGAATGAAGTTCATTACCAAAATAAGAAGAATCAGTCATGAGAGACTGTTTTGAGGTCAATATATAATAATTTCATTGGAACCAAATGGATCTTTTGCAACAAGATAAACAAATATGGCATAATGATTTGAAAAAGTCGTGATTAGTGTGACATGTGAATTCCAATATAGATGGTATTTATATTGATGAATCATTTTCACTGATTGAAAGGCTAGATATAATCAGATTATTCTTTGTCATAGAATTCCAAGGAAGGTTAAATGTTTTATCTATGAAGATAAGGTCATTGTTTCTTAATGGGTTTCTAGAAAATGATGTTTATATTGAGCAGTAGGAAGATTTCATCATTCTTGATGATTAGAACATAGTTTTATAGCTATATTGCAACTATAGGTATTGAGTAAATCACTAAGAGAAAGGTATTCAAGACTATATCATATTTTAAAGAAACTCGATTTTCACCATGGTGGAGATGATTACAATCTATATTTTTATAATAATGACAATTAAAAGGTTTATTTTTAGTTGTATGTCAACAAAATAATATTTTTAAGGTCAAGTGAATCATAATTCAAATAGTTATCATAATTAATATTATGTGAATTCAAAATTTCTATAATTGGTGAAATAATATTTTTCATTAGTTTACAGATTACAAAAATAATGTTTATGAAATTCATTTTTCAATATAAATATTATAATGAGGTTTTGAGAGGATTTGTAATTGTAAATTCCTTGGATTTGATGACTATTTCAGCTACCCGAATGAAACAGTTATGGGATGATGAAGGGAATGTTGTTAATGTGATAGAATATAAGAAAATCATTGATAGTTTATTGTAGTTGATTTAAATAAGACAAGATATTGTTTTTTCCACATTTCATGTAGAAATATGTAAAATAATTCCCAATGAAATACACTTAATTTTAGTGAAAAATATATTTTTTTATATCAATGGGATTTTGGATCTTAGTGTCATTTATAATGAAAAATCATAGCAAGCGTTAGAGGGTTATATAGATTCATATTGGTCCAGAATAGTAGATAATATAAAATAAATGTTAGGTGGTGAATTATATATTGATGAATTGTGTATTTTTTTTGGAAAAAAGGAATTAATATTTCATTTCATTGCGCACTATAGAAGCTAAATATATCATGGATAGTCATGCCTTCACAAAGTTATTGTGAATAATGCACCAACTTCATGATATGGGTGTTGAAGTGAAGTATATGATCAGAGTCTATTTCAATAATGAATTTTCAAAAAATATTTTCTAAAATTAAATCCACCACTCAAGGAAAAATAACATTGCAATAAAGTATCATTTAATTAAGGATAAGGTGGATAAGGGGCCTATGAATATGTATCATGTGCCTATAGACTTATAGGTTGTGGATGTTCTGATAAAGGATTTACCCAAATAAGTGTTTGAACATCATCAACTGGATTTCAGAGTTTAGTCGAATCCCGACACGTGAAATAGTGTGTATTTTAGACGCACTCTCCCTGAGGTATGATTTTTTTCTCTCTAATGTTCTTATCTATGTTGTTTACCTAGGGGAAGACCAAAATGGATTAAACATCAGATTCATTGACAAGGGGTACAGGTTGTGTCTCAAAAGGGGGATAAAATGTCTTAATCAAGACATGTGAGATGTTAATAAGGAGATTAGTGAAGTATAAGGTGTTACAAATATGACGATGGTAAATATGATTAATCAAAGGTTATATATCCTGAAAGAGAAGCTACATAATAAAATAAGATGAGTGGTTTTGGAATGACATGATTCATTGATGGACTTTTCATACTACACTTGGTTTACACGTCAATCAAGGTCCATGTGGCCTTAGTGTGTGTGTTGAGTAAATCATTTATCAATCATTTAATTTAAATATGTTGATTTTGGAAGAGTATGGAATGATATTTAATTAGATAGCAAAATTTGAATAATTTTCAAGAATCTCAATGGTGGATATTGTTTAGAAAAATCCCACAAGGTAACATTGTAGTGTTTTTGGGTTGATTATGTTTTCTTAAGAAAAAAGGTTTCCATGGTCAATTGTGGTGTAAAAAAATATTTTTGACAATGTATGTTGATATATTTTTAATATAATGGAATGCATTTCCTAGATTTTGTATAGAAAATTTCATATACAAGGTGTTGTAATTTCATAATGTTTTCCAAATATCTAGTATTCAAAATTGGGTAAAAGTCTCAATCATCTTGAAATTTGAATTTACATGAATTTCTCATAAAACTATTATAATAGAATACGTTTCATGATGATTTAATTTTGATAAGGGAGTTTTGTGAAGGTGTGAATAATCAATAATGAGTGAAGAGTTGATAGTAAATCTCCATGCCTATGAAAAGCTTCATGAATGGGAAATTTCTAGGGTGATTCAAAAAAATATGGAACATTGAAAACAAGATTTGAAAGCTTCATGAAAATTTGATGAAGAGGATGGAAGACTCTAGAATGGGAGGTAACACCTATAAATAAGCCTCTATCACCTCTGAAAAATAGAGCAATCCGTAATGAAAATCAAAAGGATCTAAATTCATGAAGGTGATTCTTTAAGGTTATTCTTTCAAAAAAGATCAAGAAGAAATGAAGATCATGAATTCTATGAAAGATGACACAAATTTTTAGAAAACATGAATGTATTGAAATTATTGAAGGCTATAAAAAATCATCTTAATTCTTCAATATTCGCATAGAATAAGTGACTTCCATGAAATTATTTGAGCTTCATGAAAGGAGGTTTCTTAGTGAAGGCTGTTTGAGCATCATGAAAGTGGAGATCTTCGAAAAATTTTTGGGGTTAATTAAGGTAGTACATAATTATGAATAATTGGGATGTTTCATGATGGATGTGTGAGTTTCCTCAAGGTAGTAAGCATCAGGAACATGTTGAAAAGGGTTTTCCCAATAAATATGTAGTATAGTGGTATTCATCACATGGATAAAATTATAAAAACATTAGAAAATCTACCAACAACTGAAGATATAATCAGTATTTATAATGAATCAACCAAAATCTCCAAAAACGTGTTATGGATCATTTATTTATTAGAAAGAAAAGGAAGAGGAAGAAGGTTATCCATTCAACCGGTATTTATATTTTGAATGAAATATTGAGAAAGTTGTAACAACCAATTGTTTTTTTGAAATATTTTCTCTAAATAATTTTTAGTCTTCAATAGCATGCATTGCACACAATCACGATTTTAAACAATCCACGAGATTGTAATTCCACAACCCCATAAGCCCAAATAAGGTATATTATTTTATCACCTTGGCATGATTACAAGGAATCATTTCCTGAAGTACTAATCAGTTTAGTAGTCTAGATGAATGTAGTTATATACATTGAACCCATTTTATATTTTGAAAATAAAAAAAATATTATACATAACATAATCTAATGAAATGAATCCTTGAAAAATCAATAAATGATCTCATATTTATAAACTATGTAAGAGAAAAAATTTAAAAGGTGTGATAAAATTCTCAGTAAGTGTTACACATAGTTGAATCATGAAAGAATTAAAATTGAATAATAATCAATTAGAAACAGTCAATATGCCATGGTGAATAATTTGAAAACACACACCACCAATAAACTGAGAATTAAAGTGCATCCATATATTTTTTCACAGTGAAAACCTGATGGAAAATAAAAATTGAATAATGAATAAATAGAATATTTATTATTTGAAAGTCATATATCTGGCATATGAACCCTCATAATGTCGAGACAGTCTATGTCATTGGGTAGAAACCCATCTTATTCTGTTTTGGAAACAAACTCGAAGGGTTTGTCGCCCAACATTTTGTCTCGTGAGACCTATTGATGCATCAAAGGGATATAGTGGGCCTCGCTCGTCACTAAAATTCTAAAAAATTACTTATTCAATAAAAATATTACTTTTCAATATATGTATTGATAATATTATACCGATTCGTCAATATTTACCAAGTTAAAATATCATTCAAAATATACACTCTCTGTAAAATGGTATACGACTAAGACAATAATCATATCCACGATACAAGAATATTGTTATTCAATAGAATTATAATTTTAAATTAAACACGTTCTTAAAGGGGTAGTAGATACACAACATAATAATGATTAGTTCCAAAATACCAAGTAAGTCTCAATGAAGTAGAAATAATTAAGAAGTATCTTACCACATTGTAATCAATCGAATCGTATGACAAGAAATTAATAACAATAAAATGATTCGTTTAATATAATTTCATAAATATAATCATTATATTATATATCAATTGTATGTATACATTAATCACCTACAAAAAATAATTGGCAAGCAATGGAAAACTCACAAAAATAAATGTGAGATAAGAAATCCCTTATATTATGCCCGAATGTGTTTTTCACATGATCATAATATCCAAAATAATCAGATTAAATCCACTAATTATTTAGTTAAGAATATTTGTACATTTATTTGATTTATTATAATTTTTATGTTCATTTAATCCTTTTGGATGAGTTATAAGTTACAAATTTATCACTTGAGAGCGTTTGTTTCTATGGTTTTCACGACTGACATACTTGTGCATTTGTTTAGAAGTTCATATAGAATGAAAATAATGATCCATAATTGAATTTATATATTATTAATGATCATTAAGAAGTTTAAATGGTTATTTATATCATTTGGTTACATGGTATGAGTATAAATCATTAGATAATCCGTTTACAGATAATCTGATAGATTATTACAATAGGTATTGATCATAACGTACTCATTGTGTCTTATCGTTTAGTATTATGTAAATATATTACCCCAAAAATAAAAATTTTAATATTATAAATTTTGAAACAATTATCAACAATGAAAATGGTTTTATGAATTTAATTTAAGAGTAATTTTAATCAAGAACCTTCATTGTCCCTGAAGGTTGTAAACTGGCTACTCCCAAACAATGATTTTGTTTATAAAATAAAAGAGGGAAAGTAACTAAGATTGATCTTGGTTATTAAATTAAAAAGATATAATTATAGTATATATATGATAATATAGTTACCATGATCAATTGTACAGATAAGGTTATGTGAGAATAAGAAAATATGGTAAATTGAAATGAAATTAAATGAAAAAGGAAGAGGATTTTCCTTTTGAAATATCCTCCTTGAGAACTTCTTGAAGGGAAAGGGTTTTTATATTTTATAAAGGCCAAGGTATCCATAACATGGGGAGTTATTAGGAAATATTATTTGGGAAGAACATTGAGAATCTACAACTCATAGAGTTGTGAAGTGAAGAGGGAGTGAGGGGTGGTTTTTATAGTGGAGCAAATTAGTGTTTTTCAATTATTTTAATCATTATTTTATTATTTTGAGTCAAGAATATAAATAGTGTTGATTATTATGAAAAATATAGTAATATGTGCATGTGATTTCAAGAAAATTTCCATTTACATCATCCATGACTCAATAATTATGTATAAATTCATTTATTTAGAAAATTTTGTAAATTATCAAATTTCACTATTCACGAAAAATTCAACTATTTTATAAAAATACAATAAATTTACCCCAACAATTTTTAGAGGTGTAGAATTAAAAAATGGAATATGTTTTATGATGAAAATTTTATGAATATGAGAAATTTATTTTTTAATTAAAAACATTATTTACTTGAAAAATACAGATTTTAAAATTATAACTGCTTTTATAACACCCAAAAAATTACTTAAGGTATTATTAAATTATCCTAAAATCACCAAGAAAAATAGTATTTATTGATGAGTAAATTTCATGAAAATATATTTTAAATAAATTTTTTAATTATGAAATTTTAATTAAATATTTAAGACTCACAAAAATAACCAACACATAACTATTAATTTTTATGATATTTACTCTCATTGATAGGGTACCTAAATTTTATTTAAACATATATGGGTGAGGTTACTATTAACTAGGGTAAATTAATATTCATAAGGCTCAATATACTATTCATAAGGGTACATTACTATTCATAAGGGCCATGTTACTATTCATATGGGTAATTTACTGTTCACTAAAAAAATTAGTTTATTCTATCAGACTGTGAATATCTTACTGAACACAATTGTGTATGTATGTTTTTGGAAATTAAAAACACATAAATAGAAAAGTTATGTTTAACAGCTCGGTTATAACTATAACAATATGTTTTTTCACAATGACTCAATGTTTCGTGCATATAATATATATAATGAATTTAAATTATTTATGGAGAAATTTACCATAAAATCTTGGGGTGTCATTTTAGTATTGAATATATTCATAACATTATTTAGTATATATCAAAATAATTATAATAGTCAATATATATATTATTCTTTAAAATATTTAATTCAATAATCTATTTATCAAATACAAATATTCATGTTAAAATATTCTTTTACACAAAATAAATGTATAAAAAATATTTGTTTTCTAGAGAATTAATTAATTAATTTGAAAGCTATACATTATAATTATTTATAAGTAAAATTCATAATTAAACACTTAATATTTAATTATGATTTTCATAAATTAATTTATTTTAAATTATAAAACAAAATATTGGGTTGTTACATTATTCCCCAATCAACAGAATTACATCCTCGTAATTCGAAATTTCACATTGAAAGTTAAAGGTTGATAATTTAAATTTACCTTGGGGAAAACCCACATCAGAAATATGGTTAATAGAATATCATCTTGAAATTTTTTAAGGGAAATGAGGTGGTCACCCCAAAAATTATTTCTTCAAATAGGGTGACATTAGTCGGAAGTAAAAACATGGACATGGAAGAAAAAACAAACTATGAAGTTCTGATAAAAATTAATCGATAACTTGTTCAGATAATAGTTGATTACTAACAAACTATATACTATTGTGAAGAAAAAAAATTAATTGATACTATAAAAGAGTATGATAATATGAAAACATTTTATTTAAGACTCGTTTCCTTGATTTGAGTATTTATTCCACTTTATAAGAGTATAAATTTGAGTTTCTATTTCATAAACAGAATCTTATCCTTTGATTGTGCCTTGAACTATCTATACATTATCTCTTCGTGAAGGTTACATCATGTGGTGATGTACTACTTTAACATATAAAACCTAATACAATGGTAAAAAAATTTATAAATTGTTAAACATTCTAAAATATAATGATCTCACACTTTAGAATGTTGTTCACCGAATTTCCATGATGAACTTATCATTAGCCATTAATCAACAAGAACCAGGTCTAAATTTTCACATTCCAAACATGTTAATAACTTCATCACATACCCTATTTAAATATGTTAACAACTCAAATTATCCTAAAACCATATTGGAAGCATGAATTATTCAATATTCAATATGTAAGATATATGTTACTGAATATATTCCTTAAATCCAAAAGAATTATAAACTCCCTTGATGATAGCATAGACCACTTATTGACAAGTTAGTAATCAGTACAGAGGTAGTCAATACATATACAAATCCATCATTTGTTCATAAGTATCTCTGCATTAGAATTACATTAAGGGTTATCTTTCACCCAATAACAAGTTTTAAAAAATTCTTAACTTTCTACTGAATATCGATTCATGGTACCATTCTACATATGGTCTCAAATCCTTAATAAAAAAAACTATAGTAAAATACTCATATATTCCATAATTCTTATAACAATTACATTACTGATAAAATATTAAAATAAGATAATTATTGAATAGACATATTAATTATTCCTCTTCATCTACGGTAGTAGAATAACATGGTCATTATCCAATAACATCATTTGGGAAATATTTCTTTAATTCTTGGGACATTGATTCGCATAGTGTCCCATATCCCAACAGTTGAAGCATTTTACATTAGAAACCCTTTTCTTACCTATTCAATAATGAACTTTGGGTCATTTTTATCCATACATATAACAAACTCATATTCCCTTCAAGCATTTTCCAGGGTGATTCTTTTCATAATTATCACATGTGGGAAAACCCATCATTCCCTTCATCCCTATATCTATATTTTCCCTCCCATCATTTTCATCTCTTTTTTACCTTAAAATCCCGAGGGAAATTATAATTCTTTACATAACTTGTCCATACATGATACAATTTCCCCATACGATGAGGATACATTGGAGACTATTTCCCATTGATATTTTGGCTTAAGACCCTGAAATATATGATCATTCTTACTATTTTCACCATTTGAATTGGTGGAGTTATCATTACTTATAATTGGTTCCATTTCTAAACAATTCCATATACTAGATTAGCTTAGAAAATTATAAACATTATATAACTCTCAATATGGTATAACACATGACATAAATTTATGCGTCTTAATCCCTAGAACAATATACATTGGTTACATTGGAAGTATAAATCATTCATAATGGTATGTAAAAAATGTGAATTATCTTAAGAATATCCCCTGGGAGTGTCAGACCAGGTGCGAAGTAAGGCCCATTGTCGTGTACCAGGTTACCCCAAGTCATGCTCAGAACAAATTGTCAGTGTTTTTATCCCTAGGTACATCTATGCTAGAATCATGTCCACATGTAGTGTCCAGAAATGAATTTATTTACTAGGAAGATCCACATAATCTATACCTTACCAAAACTATAAGATATTATTGCATGCCTTACCTTAATGTCTATCTTAGGGTTTTGGTCACTAATATATGTTTTCTAAATCAAGTTTCCAAGATTTCTACAAAACATCCTTTGATACGAACTATAATACCCCGAACTTAAAATCCTAGAGCCAGTGCATTATTTTGTTACATTGGCTTGATTATAATGAATCATATCCTAAACGACCAGTCAGCTTAGTAGTGTCGATGAAAATAGATACATACATGGAACCCATTTTACATTAGGAAAGTAAAACAAAATATAATACATAGCAGAAGCTAATAAACTGAATCCATGAAAACTCAATAAACGATCTATTTTTCATAACCCAGGTAAGGAAAACAAATGAATGGAGTGAAATCAAATTCTTAGTAAGGGTTAAATATAATGGAATCATGGAAAAATAATAATTTAATCATAATCAATTAGACATAATCAATAGTGCATTGCGAATAATTGAAAAACACACATTATCAGTAAACATAGATGGAAAGTGCATCCATAGAATTTTTTAGTGTGAAAATATTATTGAATGAATAAACATAGTAATTCATAAATAGAATTATTATTATTTGGACATCATGTATCTAGAATATAAACCATTATACCATTAAGACAATTTATGTATGTGGGTAGAAACCTATCCGATTATGTTTTGGAAACAAGCTCAAAGGGTTTGTCGCCAACTATTTTCTCTCATCAGAGTTATCGATGCATCTAGTGGAAATAATAGGATTCACCAATCACTTAATGTCCAAATAATTATTTAAACATGTAATATATTAATTTTCTATATATGTATTGAGTAGAGTATAAATATTCATTAATATTTCCCCTGCTAAAATAGCATTCAAAATGAACACCATATGTAAAATGGTAAATGACTATAAAAATAATCATATACAAGATAAAAAGTGTCTATTTAATTTAATTATAATTTCAAATTAAACATAATTTCAATGGGTTAGTAGATACACCATATAATAATTATTAGGTGTAAAATTCCATGAAAGTCTCAAAAAAATAGAAATCGAGAAAAAGTCCCTTACCACAGTGTAATCAATAAAATCGTATGAACAAAAATTAATATTCATAAATAAAATAATTTATTACCATGATTTTAAATAGAATAATTTTATTATACATTATATGGAATTATACATACAAGAAATAAGTGGTCAATAATGGAAAACTCTTGGTAATAAAAGTGAGATGAGAAACCCTTTATCTTATGATGGAATGTGTTCTTCTATTGAGAGTAATTTCTTGAATAATATGATTAAATACATTAATTAATTAATTAATAACCATATATACATGTATTGTATTTATTATAATTTTATTATTTTAAATTATGATGTTTTGGATGAGTTATAAGATGCAAATTTATAACAAGAGAGCGTTTGTTTCCTTGGTTTTCCCGATCATAAAACTTGTGTATGAGTTTAGATTTTCATGTGGAATGGATATAATTATACGAAATTGAATTTATATATTACTAATGATAATATTGACATTTAAATGGTTATTTATATCAGTTGGTTACATGGTATGAGGATGAATCAATAGACAAGTCATTTAGTAATAATAATTTAACTTAATATAGAGGTTATTGATCATAATGAACTCATTTTGTTGTATCATTTAGTATTATGTAAATATGTTACTTCTAAAACATAAAAAGGGTAATATTATACATTTTACAGTATTTATAAAAAATTAAAATGATTTCATGAATATCTTTGAAGAATAATATGAAGAAATAATCTTCGTCGTCCATGAAGGATCAAAATTGGCACATCCCGGGTGATGATTTCATTTATAAAATAAAAGAGGGAGAGTAAGGATATTGATAAAGGTTATTACATTAACATGATATAATAATAATATATAGATAATAATAGAGTTATCATGATCAATTGCACATATTAGGTTACAAGAGAATAAGGAAAGAAGATAAATTGAAATGAAATTAAATGGAAAAGGAAGAGGATTTACCTACTGAAATAACCTGTTTGAGAACCTCATTAAGGAAAAGGGTTTTGGAATTTTGGAAAGACCAATGGATCCTGGAAATGGGGAGGGATTATGGAATATTATTTTGGAAGAACCTTAAGACGATTCAAGGCTTATATAAGTGAAGAGAAAAGGGAGTGAGGGTGATTTTTATAGTGGAGGGGAGGAGGGTTTTTCCACTATTTTAATCATTATTTTACAATTTTAGCTCAAGACTATGAATAGTCTATATTATTGTGACTAAAAATAGTAATAAGGGAATGTGAGATCGAACAAATAGCCATTTACATCATCCATGAGTCATGAATGGTGTATAAATTTACTTATTTAGCATATTTCGTCAATTATCGAATTTCCTTATTAATCAAAAAATCAATTATTTCAGAAAAATCCCAAAATTTTACCATGACCATTTTTCAATGTTTAGAATTAAAAAATTGAATCCATTTTTTGAAAATAATATTATAAATATGATAAATTTACTTCTTTAATTAAAATCATTATTTACTCAAAAAATACAGATTTTAAAATTATAACTCCTTTTATAACACCTTGAAAAATTATCTAAGGCCTCATAAAGTTATTCTAAAATAATAGGAAAAAACGTAATTAATTTTGGAATACATTTTATGAAAAGTAATTTTATTTTTTAATATTTTATTTATTATAAAATTGCAATATAATATTTATTTCTTACAAAAATAACCAACACTTAATTATTGATTTTTATGATATTCACTCTCTTTTATAAGGTTGATAAATTTTATTTATACTTAAAAGGGTGAGGTTACTATTTGTAAGTGTACATTACTATTCATAAGGTTAAAGTTACTATTCATAGGGGTTAATTACAATTTATAAGGTCAAGTTACTATTCATAAGTGTAATTTAATATTCACCAAAAAATTATTTTGATTCTATCAGGCACAAAATATCTTACTTAATGAAACCCTATATGTCTTTTTTTCGAAATTCTAAACATTGAAGTGGAAAAGTTATGTTTAAAAGCTAGGTTATAACTATGACAAAGTTTTTTTTCCACAAAGTCTCAGTGTTGCGTCCAGAGAAGCTATCTAATGAGTTGAAATTATTTATGAAGAAATATTCCTTAAAATATTTGGGAATCATATTAATAGTGAATAAATTCATAACATAATTTATTATTTATCAAAATGATTATAATATTAAATATATATATTATTCTTTAAAATATTTAGTTAAATAATCTATTGTTCAAATTCATATATTGATATTAAAATATTCTTTTACAAAAAATAATAGTTTTAAATAGTATTTCTGTTTTAGAACATTTATTAATTAATTTTAAAGAACTAAATTATAATTATTTATAAGTATTATTATTAATTTAAACACTTAAAATTAAATTATTATTTTAAAAAAATTATATATTTAAAATTATAAATCAAATTTTAAGGGTTTAATAGAGATTATCTTCATATAAAAAGACGTTTTTAACCTAGTCATTATGACAGTAGGACTAAATATAACTAACTTCTTAAAATGTATCGTGAAGTCACCCGCTACTAATTATTTATGAAATATATAAATAAAATATATTTTTGTATTTTTGTATTAAAAAATTCAGTGGATTACTTTTATTAAATGAAATTAATGATATATATATATATATATAATACTTAATAAAATATTTTTCATATTAATTAAATAGATATTTTTGTCATAGGGTAAGAATAAACCCTATTTGATGTATAAAAACCTATTTTTTCAAAATGGTAAATTTCTACATTTTCATAGAGAACCCATTTTAAATATATATTTTGAAACATTAATAATTTTTATATAACAACATAAAAATTTTATTTAGAATGAGGATATAAAAATTTACTTTGGATGAATTTTTAATGTCTTTCTAGTAACATTCAAAATGTGATGAATATTAAAAATACAATAATTTTAACTCAAAACAACTTTTTTCATTGAAATAATTTATATGGTAAAATTTTAATATTTAATGGTTTTAAAGTATAAAAAGAATATATTTTTATCATTTAATATAATTAATTTCAATAGAATTAATTTTTCATTGAATTCAGTTGGATAAACATTTTAATCTTTTCTAATGTTTTAGCTTTTAAAACTCTTTCTCTCTTTCTGAAAATAGGATTATTTTTAATTTAATTACTCAAACTTATATGTTTTAAATTTTTAAAAATCGATTCCATATTTAAATTCAGTAGGTCCAAATTATGTAATAGATTTATTTTATTTTGGGGAATTATAAATAACAACTTCGGTAATTTTTATTAATATGGTAAAAGGGTAAATCTCGTAATTAAGGGTAAATATAAAATTATAAAATTAACATAACACTTGTCTTAATATGATTGGATGGATTTTTTTCTAAATAAAACATTCATTGGTAAAAATTTTGTCCTTTGGAAGACATCAAGAGTTTATTAGGAAATTTAATTTAATTTATTTAATGAAAAGTTAAATATTCTTCACTCATATTTAAATAACTAAATCATATTTTATATTTGGTTATATAGAAGATAAATTCGATTATAAATACTTATTTGAAAGATAAAATATTTTTATTTATCATTTAAATATATTTTTCATTTTTAGGAAATAAATAATTACCTTTTAGACTTATACTTTGATGATGAGAAATTTAATTAATTGATGAGAAATCAATAAAACAATTTTTATAAAAATACCAATATCCATAAAAGACAAAAATAGTTGAACAAATCTTATTGGTCGAGTATATCTCGACCATAACCATCCAAGGGTCATTTTAGTAATTATTTTGAGCCTTATATATGATATTGTGGAACTTTTATTATTTTATTTAAAGTGATGTTAAGGTTATCATATTCATAATTTAAAAAGAAAAAATTTTAAATAATGGATTTTCTAGAAGATAAAATCAAATAAAAAAATATTCTGAGATATATAGATTTATCTTTATCAAATATTTTTATTTTTAGTTTTTATTCATTAAATATGCATATTAAATAATTACACAAAATTGATGAAGCAATTATTTTATTAATATAGATAACAAATAAATGTCACTAAAAATATTAAAATAAATATAATTTAGGAATATTAATATTTATAATGAATTTTATATATTACCTTGTCCTATTTGGAATATAATAAAATATTTTTTTCTAATTTAACTTGTTATATATATTTTTTTAAAATCAATGAATTGAATAGTGTCAAAATCGACACAATTGATTATTTATCAAAATAATGTTTTATAAAATTATCTAAAAATAATAAATCATTTTTAAATATGTATAATAATTATTCTATGGTAGAAAACGTTATAACATATTTATGTTTGGTCTAATTGAAATAAAACAAGTAAATATTTAACCCTTTTAATATTAAAGTATTTGTTACCCTAGTTAAAAATTAAATATAATAACTAAGTCTTAATTAAAATTATAAGGTTTATATTGACATAAAAACCTATCTAAAATCTATTTTTAATAGTATTAAAATCTTATCTCATCTCATTTTTAAAATTATGTTTTTTCGGTTTTTGGATTTGGTTTTCTTTTATTATAAATTAATATTTTTGGAGATCCCAAAAGTACCCCTCACCTCAATTATAAAAGAGAACATCCTCCCTCAGCTATTAACTTCACTTTTATCCTTCTATATAGGCCATACCATAAAATGTACCATTATAATATTCCCTAGATACATTTTATAGTTTACAGTCTCCTTCAATGACAAAATGTTGTGCTCGAAGAGGTGATTTAGAGTAAGCATGTCAAAGAAGAGGTAATCTTCTCTACCGATTCATTCAAACAACATTATTCTTCTACATCCTCCTCATGAGTTGTTTCATTATAATGTAAAAACTAAAGTGTCACTTATATACTAAGATATTTTTATTATTATGGAAAAATATTATTCCAATTTCTATCCATCTTATGAAAAACAAAATCACTACACGTGCTTACGTATAACTTATTGCCTCCACACTATGGTCTAATATGTTTCTAACCACCTTACA
Organism: Viscum album; assembly: GCA_963277665.1. Taxonomy (NCBI): domain Eukaryota; kingdom Viridiplantae; phylum Streptophyta; class Magnoliopsida; order Santalales; family Viscaceae; genus Viscum; species Viscum album. The sequence continues at coordinate 1,380,345,474 of OY728163.1, forward strand.
TGGATGGGTATAATTATGTAAATAATAAATATTTTATTATAATAAAATTATATTTATTATGATATATTATACACCATTTACTTCAATACCATTCATCAATTATAGGAATTATATCATCGCTCATGCATATGTATGACCTACCGTCTCCACGATGCGATGCGATTAGTTCTACATGATCTTCATTAAAGAATGATTATGTAAATGTATATTATGAATAAATATGATATATATAATTTTAATATAATTTTTAATTATATAACTATGAACTCTGAAAGAGAACTATAACTTATTCAACAAAACACGCATTGGAAAATGATGTTGTTAATACTCAAATAACAAGTAATAATGAAATGTTATTAACAAAGGGATACTAATACGATCATATATGTTATCATTAAAATTACTTTGATTCAGAGATAATTAAATTATATTATTTAAATCATATTTAGGAGGTTTGGAAAAAAACAAAGGAAATCATACCTAAGAGGTAAGTGATAATTTCTCAATATCATTATTATTCAAGATTGTTTATACGTAAGTATTCACTGGGGTATATTTATAATCCTTGTACATGTATACTAAATTAATAATATTAATTATTTTCTTCTATAATTTTTTAAATTCAAATTTACCCATTGAAATTTTTTTATTAAACAATATGAATGTACTATTTTTTCATTATTCGATACGAAGTACTTTTTTACTTTTACGGAAAAAGTATGAAGATATTTATTTTAACTTATACTGCATGAACATATTTTTACATCTTCATAACACATTATTTCCATGAATATTCTTATATATGATTTCATGTATATATTCTATTAAATATTTTTCTTTTAAAATTGTGCGGAATTTTGAGAAAAGAAAATGTTTTTTGAAGAAGAAAGGATATTTTCCTCAATAATTAATTTCAAGTGTTAAATCATAATTATTATCCATCTGAGATGGAATTATTTAATAGGGTTACGTTTCATGTATAATATACGTATTATTCCTATGTTTTTATATTTTTTATAATGGAAATATATTTATGAAATCCATTTCCTTTACACTGATTATGTTATGGTAGAATAATGTTTAAATAAACCCATTTTATTCCTTGTTTTTACTAGTCTAAAAAACATTTACCTCCTTGGAGTTTTTTACATCAGTTATATATAACAGATGTGGGAAGCTATAAAAATTGGTTTATCATGTCGCTTATTTTATAACCGACATGATAAACCACCAAGAATCAAGTTATAACATCAGTTATTTTATAACCGACGTCAAAAATACCAATATTCGATCATTCACGTTGGTTACTTTATAAGTGACTTTAAAGATAAAATATCGCCACTTTATCACACCAGTAATAAAATAACTGATGTGATAAATCAAATATCAGTGATTTATCATATCGGTTATAAAATACTTTAAGTGATAAATCACTATTTAACACATTTGTTTTTTTATAACCGACATGATAAAGGCTTACCTACGTCGATTATTAAATAACCGACATGATAAACCTAAAAAAATAGTTCATCACATTAGTTATTAAATAATCTATGTGATAAAATTTTTCTATAATTTATCGGTCCTTGTATTCTGTCATTCTATTTTCTTTGATTGGGTGACCTACAATTCATCTCTCTCGCATGGAAACCCTAGAAAGGATTCATCGAAGCCTTTCCCTAAAACCTCATTTTCCAACAAAATTCATCATCTTTATTATCACCAGATCAATCTAGTAGACTCATAACACTCAAGTAAGACTCACACGCCTCTGTTTAATTCTTTATTTTTTGTGGTGCCCTAAATTTATGTTTTGAGATATTGTTTTTCTATCATTGTTCTTGATATCATGGTAAGTTTCATAGTGTTATTTTATACCAGGATAAGTTCTTTTCTGGTAAAATAAACCATAGGAGTGATATCATGAAAGTTCTATGATTTTTGTTGCTACCATGTGTGTTCTATCATGTGTGTTTTCATGTACTTCCATGTGTGTTCTACAATGAAATCATTATCATGCAAGTTCCACCCCATACATACAAACTAGTAAGTTATTCAATACATTTTTTTACCATAAATAATTGTATCATTATTTAATTCATAATTTTGGTAATATATTCAAATTTAAATTCTTTTTATATTAAATATTTTTGTTTTCCTTATATGATAAAACTTTTTATTTTGGGTTTGAATCCAAACTATCGTACTCTACCATTATTTTTAAAAATGAACTTGGTTGGATACTTCCCCCGACCCCCTAGACACCCCACCCCCTGGACACCCCCACCCTCGGGAAATCCCCCACCCCCTAGACAACCCTCCCCCACCCAGGATACCCCAACTCCCTTCGACACCCCCTACCCCCTTGGACAGTTCCCACCCCATGAACAGCCCCCACCCTAGGACACCCCAACCTCCATGGACATCCCCCACCCCCCCTGGACAGCCCCCCTCCCCTGGATAACCCCACCCATGGGAAAACCCACCAATCCCGGACATCCCCCACCCTTTGGACACCACCCCATCCCTTGTACACCCCCACCCCTGGACACCCCACCCCCAGGGACAACCCCCACCCGTGGACACCCCCACCCCCTCGGACACCCCCTACCCACTTGGACAGCCCCTCACCCCCTTGGACAGCCCCATCACCCCTATGGACATCCCCCAATGTAGCGACCCATGCCTTTTACATATAACATTACACGATTTTAGGCCTAATTATACATCAGAGTGAAAATCAAGGATCATTAAGTCTAGTGTCCTGGAAGACTAGGTACATAAAACACAAAACATGGGGCTAAAATACATTTATTTATTTAATCTCCATAAAGTTCTCATAACTTCCTTGGTGCCCTTACATCTATAAGGGGTACCCTAGGTAACACATGAAGAAAGGGATGAGCTGAAAATCCCAATAAGGGAATGAACATAAGGATACATCTTAAGCACATGAGTTAGGAGGCATGGCATAATGATATCCAAGGCATGGAACATATGAAATAATATCACATAAGAATAGGGTCATATAAACATCAAATCATATAAATGTGGAAAAATCATAAAACATTTCCTCAGTACGGGTCAAGGATAACCTCCAATATTGTTTCCCATTTTATTACGGGTCAAGGCTAACCACCAATTATGATTCCCATTTTAGTATGAATCAAGCCTAACTGCCAATCCCATTCCACATCGCATCTCATGATACTTAACATTACTCAATGCATTAGAGCATTATCTGGGATCACCCATCTCAATATTTTCATGAATATTCTTGACACATAAAAAATAATACATGATGAACCTTACGTAAACATAAGGATATCCATGGAAAGAATTAGGTACCACAATCATAACATAAAGCATAACAAAAGAATGTATCATAAAATTTTCCCTAAAAAAGGGATTAGAACATGCATAGAAGTTAATAAGGTAAAATAGGCATATAACATGGTAGGTGGTGTCAAAAATAAGTGAAAATATACAAGAAATGTATTTGGGAATCATTTGAATTAAATCATTTTTATGTGGTCTTAAAGAAATTACTATTGAGGATTTAAAATAGAAAAGAGGAAAATATTTTATATAAAAAAATAATTGATCCATGAAGTATTTCATAATAAAAATAATGATTTTATAAAGACAATGGTTGCTTAAAATAGTGTATAGAGTGCACTTGAAATTGGGTAAAAATATTGGGATGTTCCCTTAAAACATGTTCGCTTATCGGAATGATGTAAGGAAGAAATACTTTAAAAACACATATATCCCCAAAAAATGATGATGATGGGGTCTTCATAAATTAACTTTATAAAACTAAAAATCAATTATAAAATGAACATAAATAGATAATATAACTACATTTTGATATAATGAAAGATAAGGCAACCCAAAAGAACAAAAAAGGTCTGGGTAGAATTCATTACGGTTTATTGGCAAGGTGTCGGGTGTACCTAAGAGGGATTAATGAGAGCAAAAAAGGGTATTTAATCACATAGACATCATGAGCGATGTATAGAGGATATGATAAAACTTACCCCATCAATTGGGATTTTTCATAAAAGGTGCAACATAGTGGACAATCTTGATTAAGAGAGAAATGTAGAGAATTTCATACCTTAAATCCGTTGGTGTTCTCAACTTGTTATTAAAGACCTGAATAAAAAAATTAGGTTTATTAATTCATTAGTCCAGAACCTATTATATATTTAATTAGTTTAGTATGGTAATTTTGAGTTCATTTATTACCGTTTTGATTGGTTATGAGGTTCAATTTAATTGTTCGGGATTTTTGTTTACTTGGTTTTAATGAATGGTTCTCTTATATTCATGTTTGGATAAGCATGTAAAATGATAGTGTTTTCCAAGAATAGAAGTTCTATTCTGTTATTAAACATCCCGGATATTACATGGTATTAAATTTAATTTGGTTACTTTGAGTGAAGTAGAATTATTATATAAAACCATAGTGACAACCATTTTTGTAAATATGTGGGTTTGATTACAAAGAAAATGTTCGTATTTATAACATAATACCAGTTGTACAAAAGGATTACAGATCCAAAAATAGTATATATTACATACAATAATCTGGGTCAACCATAACATGAATGGTTTCATGGCCATAATTAAATATGATAATAGAAATTGATAAATCGTTGTCCTTTAATGTGCTAAATTAACGCATCTCAAACATTGCTTTCATTTCATTCAAATAAAAAGTTGGGGAAAATAGAGAAGACAGTGAAATATCCCATTAGAATAAAAAAATTCTAGTAAATGTATGTTACTGGAGTTATCAAACTATTTGGGTGAAGGGAGGTGAGGAAATAAACAAAAAGAGAAGAACTTAAAAGAAATAAAGGAATTGGAAAGTAGAATTTACCTCTTGAGAATTCCTCCTTTGAGAACTAGTTAAGGGGAGAGGTTTTGTTATTTGGAAAGGGCTAGGAGATTTTTGGTGTGGGGGAGGAGCTTGTGGGAGATTTGGTCTGAATATTGGCAAGGCACATGTCTTGAGAGTAGTGAAGAGAAGATGGTGGGGGGGGGGTATATTGGAGGAGAGGAGGGTTTTCATAATAGTATAATAGTTAGTTTATTATTTTCCCTCAAGACCATAAATATTGATGATTTATTGACCAAAAACAGTAATAAATTCATGTAACTTCAAAACAATTTGTCTTACATTAGTAGATCATCATCAATGACTCAATAAATCTATTATTTATCATTTATCATAAATTATATTATTTTACTATCCATAAACATTTCATGTAATTCAGGAAAATATAAAAAATTCATCCTAACCATTTTTTGACATGTTGAACCTAAAAATGAAATCCATTTTTCAAAAATAATTTTCTAAATAAGATTATTTTAATATTTAATTAAAATCATAATAAAAAACAAGATTTAAAACATTCATTTAATTATCCTAAAATATAGATATATCATACTTTCAACTTGAATATTATTTATATATTATCATAGATAAAGGTACTATTCATTATGGTATATCACTATTCATAAGGGTATGTTACTATTCATAAAGGTAGGTTTCTATTCACCAAAAATTTAAATTTTTCATATCGAACTCCAAATAGCTTATTGATTACAACCATGTATGTCAGATTTTTGAAATTCCAAACACATAAGTGACGAACTAATGTTTAAAGGTCACATAGTAAATATTATTTCTGTATGTTGTGTTTTCATATGATTTTATGACATATTTATAAGGAAGGAATTTTTATTTATAAAACATCGGTTCATTACATTCTTCCCCCATTATGAAATTTCTCCCTCGAAATTAAATTTTACATTATAAGCCAAAAACAGGTTTGGGTAATTTTCCTTCATTGCTTCCTCTAGTTCCCATGTTACCTCTTCATACTTATGGTTTCTCTATAGTACCTTGACCAGATTAGTAGTCCTGTTGCGTTGATCATTGTCCCTATGATCCAAGATCTTCACTGGATGCTCTTCATAGAAAATATCATCCTCCAACTTTACAACCTCTAAAGAGAGTACATGTGAAGGGTCTGGTATATACTTATTTAGGAGGGATACATGAAGGACATCATGTACTTTTGACATGGTAGGTGGAAGTGCCAGTCGATAGGCCATAGCTCCGACTTGATCAAGGATCTCAAAGGGGATGATGTACCTGGGACATAAGTTCCCATTATTTATAAACCTTATGAACTTCTTCCATGGAGATATGCGTAGAGTTACCATGTCTCAAACTTTGAACTCAAGGTCTCCTCAACGATTGTCTATATAACATTTCTATCAACTTTGGGCTACCTTGATATGATGCTGAATGGTTTTCACCTTCTCAACCATTTCTTCGACCATTTTAGGTCAAAACAGCTTATTCTCACCGACTTGATCCTAACACGCTGATGTTATGCACCTTTTACTATAAATGGATTCATATGGTGCCATTCAGATGCTCGAGTTGAAACTGTTTTTGTAGGAGAATTCAACCAGTGGATGATGTTAGTCCCATTTTCCTTTTAATTCCAGAGAACTTTCTCTCAACATGTCTTCTTGTGTCTAAATTGGTCACTCAGATTGGCCATTATTTTTAGGATTATAGACTTAACTGAAGTTTGGTTCAGTTCTTAGATCATGTTGGAGAGTTTTCTAGAATTTTGAGTTGAATCTCGGATCACGATTAGATATAACAGATAGTGGTATTCCATATACCCTTACCACATCTTTGTTGTAAATCTGTGTAAGTTGACCTAAGGAGAAGTCCTCTCAAATTGCGATAATGTGAGATATCTTTGCAAGACAATAAACAATGACCCATATAGCATTTTTTTTCTTGATGTCCTTGGAAGTCTAGTGACAAAGTCTATGGTAATGTTATCCCATTTCCATGTTGATATGGGTTATGGTTGCATAATCTTATTAGTATTTTTCCTCTCAGCCTTCACTTTCTAACATACTAGGATCATTTAGGTATATTCAATAATATCTCTTTTCATATTATCCCACCAAACGTTTTCTCAGAGATCTCGATACATCTTTGTGCTCCCTAGGTGGATAGATAAGGTTGAGCTATGTGCATCATTCAAAAGATCTTTCTTTATCTCTGGATCAGATGGTACACATAATCATGTCCCAAATCTTACAACTCCTTCCTCATCAACCTTAAACTCTAAGGATTTCCCATTTCTGATAGCTTCTCTCCTTTTCATAATTTATACATATTTTCATTGAGCATCCTTTATTTTCTTCAAGAGGGATGGTTGAGCAATCATTTGAGAAATGATTGATGATGTTCCTCCCTTAATGATTCCCATGTCCATCCTTTACAAGTCTAAGAAGATCAGATCTTTTTCTATTCTCATCATTGATAATGATACATGATCCTTAAAACATAGAGCATCTACCACCTTGTTTTCCTTACCGGGATGGTAGTGGATTGAGTAGTCATAATCCTTGATGAGCTCTATCCTGTTCATTGGTTCATATTATGAATTTCTTATGTGAATATATATTTGAAACTCTTGTGGTCAGCATATATCTCATAATTCTCCCCATAGAGATATTGCCGCTAGAATTTCAATGCAAAGATCCCCGCCACCAACTACAAATCATGTGTAGGATAGTTTTGCTCATGGATTTTCTAATGCCTTGAGGCATAGGATATCACTTTATCATTTTCATTAGAACACAACCAAATACCTTCTTTGAAGCATCACTATAAAACAGAAAGAGTTATCCACTTGAAGGGAGTGTGAGTACTGGTGCAGTGATAAGCCTTTTTTCAACTCCTTGAAATAGTCTTCCCATTCTGAAGTCTAGAAAAACTTTACTCTATTCGGTGTCAGCTTAGTCATTGGGTTTTAAAATCATGAAAATTTCTTCAGAAATCATCAATAATATCCAGCTAGACCAAAAAAGTTGCAGATCACCATTACTGAAGTTGGCATAGGCCAATCTTCAATTGAATTCATCATGGAAGGGTCCATAGATATCCCTTTGTTGGTGATAAATTTCCAATGAATGATACTTCCTCAATCCAGAACTCACATTTACTGTAATTTTCATACAACTTCTCTCTTTGTGAAGACTTTTACAGAATATTCAAATGATCCTCATGTTCCTCATTTCTCTCGGGGTATATCAGAATATCATCAATAAAGATTACCACAAAATTTTCAAGATAATCTCTAAAGATTCTATTCATTAAATCCATGAAAATTTCATGAGCATTAGTGAGTCTAAAGGGAATCACTATGAACTCATAGTGCCCATACCTCATTAGAAAGGAATTATTGGGAATATCTTCCTTTGTCACTTTTAATTGGTCATATCCTGACCAAAGGTATACCTTAGAGAAATAACTATCCCAACAAAGAAGATCGAACAAGTCATCTATCCGTGGTAGGGGATACATGTTATTTATTGTGTTTTATTGTGCGTAGGATAATCAATGCATAGGTGCATTGATATGTCTTTCATCTTGATGAAGAGGACTGGAGGACCCCACTGTGAAGCACTCGGTCATTTAAAACCCTTCTCCATATTCTCCTGTAACTGCTTGTTTAACTCTTCAATCTATACAGTGTTCATTATGTAAGGTGTGTTTGAGATTGGTAGAGATACATGGATATGTTCAATTCAGAACTTAACCTTTCAGTCAGGAGGAAGACCATTCAACTCATCAGGGAATACATCAGTGTAATCCCTCACAATGGGCATGTCTTCAAGCATGATTCTTTCCTTTGTCTCAATCATTTGAGCTAGATATGCTTGCTCACAAGGTATCAATATACACACATTAGACAAAAATTTTAAAAGAGATTAATCTTCCTCCTAAAACATTTAATGAATAAGAGGATTCATTGGGATGTGAAGAGTGATCTCCCTTTTCTGATAGTTGATGTTGTATTTGTACAAAGATAGCCAATCCATGCCCAATATAGTATTGAACTCCACTAAATGAAGTATAAAGAGATTTTCTGGGAGTTTCAATCCACAAATGTTAACTAGGGAGAAGTTATAAACCATCGGTGAAACAATTTTTCCATTCCATGTTCTCATAGATAAATTTACCTCCAAATTTTGAGGTGGTATTTGAATAGTTCTACTAAACTTGCAAGATATGAAAGAATGCGTAGAGCCAGGATAAAATAGTAAATTTTCTATTCTGGAATGAATAACTAGTGTACCTATAACCACATAATTTTTTATCTCCAACTTAGGAGTAGTGATAACATAATCTCTTCCTTATTTACTTGGAGGTTTTTGTGGATTGCCTCTAATAACCATCCGCTTAGAGAAATTGTTCACATAATGCCCATGTTCCTTGCAGTTTTAACATTGCACTGCAGGATGAGTGATGATCTGAACCTTCCTTTCTTATTCAACATTAGTGGTATATTTCATATCTCTTCAGACATTCTTGGAAAAAGACCAAACATTCAACATTTGAATCAATTATTGGTTCCCTTTAGATAGTTACCCAAATAATTCTTACCATAACTTTTACATGGGAAAAAATCAATGTTCTTTCCATCATTAGATTTGATTGATGATCCACCAATGTTGTTCTCCATTTTTTCTTCTTATCACTGAGCCCATGAGACCACTGAGAGTCTCCAATCTCCATTTAAACCCTGAGGGAACAACATACAATATCCTCATAACTTTCTAATTCTCGAATCGCCAACGCTTTTCATAGACTCAACTTTAGTCCGCTAATGAAGTGATCCACTTTTCTTTCAGTGTTAATGACAAAGCCAAAGGCGTACCTTGAAAGCCTTGTAAAGTTTGCCTCATACACCCTGATGGACTCATCTTCATTCTACTTGAGTCCCAGGAACTCTCTTTCTATCTTGAGACAGAGGGTTTGAGGAAAATATTTCATGAGAAACATCCTCTTAAAATCCTCCCAATCCTTGGAATCAATTTCTTTTTTGGGACTTTGTATTTTTTATTAGTGTCCACCACATATCAGTTTCCCTATCAAAACAGTAGACTGCAAGTACAACCTTCTCTTCATTAGAGCACTGAAGGATGGGGAATATCTTTTCAATGGAGTTAATCCATTGTTCTGCGAGGAGGGGATCAGAAGATCCGCTAAACATGGGAGGTCATTTCCGAATGAAGGATTATATGAAAACTTTCTCTTTCCATGTAGGAGGGGGGCGTTCAACATGATTCAAGTTATTATTCATAACTCGAGCTAGCTGAGCAAGTACTATCATGAAGTTTTTAGCACCCGAACCTATCATATTTGGCATATCATTTGGGAAATTTTCACATTTCCTATCACATTGGTTGTTCGAATGTTGTATTCTATTTTCTACCATTAACTATGAAAAAGATGGTATAATTATAGGTCTTGAATACTTTTATATTGAGCATAGAGAAGGAAACATTGAACATAAAAGGATAAACTTATAAAGAATAATTATATCATAACTCGTAATTTCTTAGGATTAAATCTAGGTTATCCTCGATCTATTTCTAACATATATTCTTATGGGATTTTTTTGCAGTTAATAATGGTTTTTACTAAGCTCATAAATCAACCGAATCATTTCCTCTGGGAGTGTCGTAACTAAGAGTGAAGCAAGACCCATTGTCGTGCACCAGTTCCCATTCAAGTCTAGCTCAAAGTGATGTTTTTGGATTTTACTCCTAGATACATCTGTGCTAGAGCCACTACTACTGGGTTGTATCTAGACATGGATGTATTTTTTTGATAAACCAATTACTCAATACTCCCAAAAATTTAGGAATATTTTCTTATACATAGTCTCACACTTAAGGTTCTCACTAAGGTTGTCTATTCCTCATCTCTAAAAATAACTACACAATCCACTAATACAAACAGTAGAAACCCAAATATTTTACATATAACATTTCATGATTTTAAACATAAATATACATCAGATTACGAGCCATGGATCATTAATCCTAGTGTCTTGGAAGACTAGGTACATAAAACATAAAACATGGGGCTAAAAAAACATTTGATTATTAAATCTCCATAAAGAGATCCTAACTTCCTTTGAGCCCTTACATATTCAAAGGGTACCCTGGGGAGCACATGAACAAAGGGATGAGCTGAAAAGCCCAGTAAGATAATGAACATAAGGATACATCTTAATCACATGAGTTAGAGGGCATGTCATATTGATATCCAAATCATAGAACATATGAAATCATAACATATAATCATTGGATCATATAAACATGGAATCACATAAATGTGGAAGAATCATAAAACATTTCCTTAGTACAATCCAAGGATAACCACCAATCCGAATTCCCATTTTAGTATGGGTTAAAGCTAACTGCCCATCCCATTTACTATTTTAGTACATGTCAAGGCTAACCGCCAATCCCATTTCACATCGCATCTCACGAGACTTAACATTACCCAATGCATTGGAGTGATATCAGGGTGCACCCATCTCACTATTTTCATTAATATTTGTTTCCCATAAGTAATCATACATAATCCACCATAAATAAACATAAGGATATACATGGAAAGAATTGGGTACCACAATCATGACATAAAGACTAACCATAGAGGGTATCATGGTAGTGTCCATCAAAGAAAGAGATTAGAACATACACAGACTTTAAAAAGGTAAAATATGCATATAAAATGGTAGTTGGTGTTAAACAGAAGTAACAAAAAATAGTAAATGTATTTGAGAAACATTAGCATTAAAACATTTTTGTGCGGTTTTCAGGAAAATACTATAGAGCTTTTAAAATACAAAAGAGGACACTATTTTATATAAAAAAGAATTGAACCAAGAATGATTTCATAATAAAAATAATGATTTTATAAAGACAATGGTGGCTTAAAAAATTGGATATAGTTCACTTTAAATTGGGTAAAAAAATTAGGGAAGATCCCACAAAACATGTTTTCTTATCAGAATATTCTAATGAGGGAATATTTTAAAAACACATATATCCACAAAAGAGAGTGCTGAAAGGGTATTAATAATTTAATTTATAAAACATAAAAAGAAATTATAATATAAAAATAAATATATAATATAACTCCATTTTCATATAAAGAAAGATAAGGCAACTCGAATGAACAAAAAAGGTCCGGGTAGACTTCGTTACGGTTTATTGGCATGGAGTCAAGTGTACCTAAGAGGGCTTGATGAGAGAGAAAAGGGGTTTCTCCTCAATTATAGATCATTAGAGAAGTATGAGGTAGGTTATAAAATATACCCCAACATTTGGTATTAATCTAAAATGGTATAGAATATAGGACAATCTTTATTAAGAGACAAATATAGAGGATCTGTTACTTTAAATCCATTGGTGTTTTCCACTTGATATTAAACACCTGAATAAACATATTAGGTTTATTAATTCATAATTCCAGAACATATTTTATATTTAATTGGTTTAGTACAATAATTTTATATTCATTTATAACCGTTTTGATTGGTTATAAGGTTCAATTTCATTGTTCGGGCTCATTTGTTTACTTGGTTTTAATGATCGGTTCTCACATATTCATGTTTGGATAAAAAATTTAGATGAAAGTGGTTATACAGAATTGAATTTATATGATATTATTGATCATAAAGGATATTACTAGGTTTTAAATTTAATTTGGTTACATTGAGTGAAATCGAATTATTATACAAAACCATAGTGACAACAGTTTTTGTTAATCGGTGTGTTTGATAACAAAGAACTTGTTTGGATTTATAACTTAATACTATTTGTAAAAAAGTATTACAGAACAAAAATAGGATATATTACATATATAATAATCTGGTTCAACCATAACACAAATGGTTAATGACCATAATTAATGATGATAATAGAAATTTATAAATCGTTGTCCTTGAATGTGCTAAATTAGCACATCTCAAACGGTGATTTCATTTCTTTCAAATAAAAAGGTGGGAAAAGGAGAGAAGATAATGAAATAGCTCATTTATAAATACCCGTAAATTTCAAATAAATTTTTATCTTAAATTCTTTGGGAATTTTTGAGTACGTAGTTCCTGACGGCACCTGAATCGGAGGCCTGGTGTGCCCAGAATAAATTTCCGAAGTTTAGCCCGGGTACGTTCAGTGAACGAATGAGTGGGTTTTTATATCTTTTGAACTGGTGCTCGGAATTGAAATCCGAGGGCACCAATGGAACTGCAGCGCTGGTAATAGCTTAAGATGACCTTTACCGAAGGTGTGTTTTCTTGGGAGGAGTTGTAAAAAATGTGGATTAAATAAAAAGTAAAAAAAAATTGTGTTAAAATTTTATTTCTTTTTCTAAAGTGGTTTTAATCTACATGGGGAAGTTAGGGTGGGACCCAAAAGTTTCTAACTACTCATGTTAGGATATTTGTGAGGTGGGACCCACACAATCCACAGCCATTCACTTTCCCTAACCCCTTAACTCTCCCCCTTTAATCTTGTTAAACCCCCTTGTAATTAAGTGGGTGACTTATCTCCCCACCTTCCCCACATTAAATCATGCCAACACACTTTATAAATTAAGAGATTTATGTGTTTTAATTTTAAAATTTAAATGCATGGAATGAATTAATAAAATAAGATGAGAATTATTTTATTTTGGGGTTAGATTGTTGTGTGAAGACTTTGGAGAGAGAGCTCTATTCTCTTGAAGAACTTCATATCCTTCATTGAAGAAGGCCAAGACTTCGACAAAGAACGCCGTCACCACTAGGAGAGATGGCGTTCCATTCCTTCTTTTCTCTATAACTAGTGTGAGACATCATCCCCTCTTTGGATGCACGCCAATGCCGTCTTCGAAACCTCACCCTGCGACACCATCATCCGCGTCATCGGCAAATGGAATCATTTATCGAGGTAGGGGTTATGTTCAATTTTATTGAGTTAAAATTGTGCTTTTTTATTGTCTTTGAACGTTCTCGAATACATTAGCCACTTGTTATCAAAATAATGGGAGGAAAACGGACTGTAAAAACACGGAAAATTCTCCTCCTCGCTTCATTGTTGATCGACTTTGACATTTGAGGCGAGGGTGGCGCGGTGTCATTGCACCGCGTGGGAATGATGAGGACCACGGCTGGAGCGGGCCGTGGCGGTGGTGTGCGGCACCGTCGCACCGCGCCAGAGATGCCATGGAAGCCGCAGCCAGGAGCGGGCCACGGCGAAGGGGCGTAGCGCTGTCGTGCCACCCCTGTCAGACAAGAGCTGCGGACAAAGGACGCGGCAGACACCGAATGGCGGCCAGCTGTTCCGGCCGCCGGCGCTTCAGGAGGCGGGACCCCTGCGGGTCCCGTGGTGATTCAACCGGCAGGCCTAAAATGGCGGCCATTTTTTCAGAAAAATCGGGGGGGGGGGGGGAGGGGGGGTTGAACCCCCCCCCCCCAGAACCTCTATTAGGGAAGACCCCACCGGGGGCCGTCGTTTTGGAAACAAGGGGGCAGCGCCCCCTTCGCACCTCGATCGGCAGACAACCGAGCTGCGGCTAGCTTACGAGCTAGGCCACAGGCCGCGCGGGCCGGGCCACCTGCGCCGGGCTGGGCCGCCAATGCTGGGACGGGCTGCCAGTGCCGGGCCGGGCCATGCCATCCAGGCCGGGCTACGCCAGCCAGGCTGGGCCGTGCCCTGTCGGGCCAGACTTGGGTCGGGTCGACCCGATTCGGGCTGACCCAGGGGGTATTGGGTCGGGCCGGACCGGGCCCAAACCCCCTAGTTTTGGACCAGGTTTGTTCAAAAGCCCATATCTTGCGCTATGTACCACCTATCGATGCATTTTCAGTTGCGTAGGGATCCCTGGATCGAGAAGGCCGTTTCGGTATATTACACCTGAGGTTTCGGCTAGTTTGGGTATGGCCGGGTTGGTTCGAACCCGAAACCAACCAAGCCCTTGGAGCGGAAACTCTTATAACATAACGACCAGACCTCCCAATAACGTACCGTCGATTACGTTAAATTCATATTAGTGAGATGGTTCTTTTGGCTTAATCCGCTTGATGTTTGGACGCAGCTGGAGTACAGTCGGGTTGGTTTTATCTTAAAAACCAACCTGGCCCCTAGGACGAAAAAGCCAATAACTATCAGACCGGGCGTCTGATTGACGCGCCGTCTATCGCGTTGAGTTCCTATTTATGAGATGGAACTTTGTGATACATCAACTCTGGAAATCGTGACAGTTTATGTATATACCCCTTGGCTCGTGGAGCGGACCCCCCCCCCCCCCCCCCCGTAATCTAGCGTGCTGTGTGCGGGAACCCTAGAGCTGGCTATGACTGCGACGACGATGGTGACTATACTTTAATCCTACATGGTTTCGGCAACATGGACGACTGTACTTGGATCCTCCGTGGGTTCAGCAGCGAGGACGACTGTACTTGGATCCTATGTGGGTTCGGGAGCGATAGTTACTGTACTAGGATCCTACGTGGGTTCGGTAGGGGAGATGATTTATAAGCTACATATATCATCTCCACCCCTCTTCGTGATTAGTATACCTGTGTGAGATGTGTCTTGACTTTCAATCATTATCTTCGATATGATTGTCTTGTTTTTCCTGTGTGGACTAATTTCTGGTTTCCTGTCTGGATTGGGTTATGCATTATTGTGTGGACTGGGTTGTACTTGGGCTAATGAGTTGGAGATGATCTGGAAATGATGACTTAGGTATATGTATGGGTATATACCTAAGTAGAGTTAGTTGATACTTTGTGTTTTTATCCTTCCATTGTGGTTTATCCTTTGTGGATTTTTGGAGACCTTCAGGGGTCTCGGGGTCCCTACTGAGTATCGTATACTCAACCATGCACGGTCTATGCCCGCACTACGTTGTGTTGGTTGCAGACGACGGAAAACGCTGAACGTGGTTGAGGCTTGTGGAGCAGGATGGTACCCAGAGGTGGACTATCAGGCGGGATGTACATGGAGCGGATGGATGGACCCGAGGAGATGAGGAGACCATTTGTACTCACCCTTCAGGTGGGATAGCCGGAGGACGACTCAGTGGATACTGATTTACTTTACTGTTGCTGTATTTTCTTTTCAGTTGTACTGTACTTCTAGTTGGGTTTGTATTCTGGCCCATTTACTTTTCAGCACTTACTTTTGCACTCAGTTTACTTAGTGTTTACATCAGCTAGCATACTTTATGGTGTTTGTTTTCTTATATAAAGGAAATGCCTTCCCTATTATCAGGATTTATGCCTTTGGTGCTAGTCTCTAGCCCCTGTCCTATGGAAGGTGGGCTTGGGTTAGTCACGACATGGGCCCCGAGGATGGGTTGTGACAAATTGGTATTAGAGGAGTTGGTTATACCACAGAACTAAGGACTCTGATAATTTCTTCTATGTAATGAAATATTTTTAAGGGTATAGAGTGTGGTTATCAGTCCAGGGAGTCCAGTGTTGGTGCAGCGGCCGATGTATCCATACACCATGACCCTGAATTCTTATTTCCGACTGAAAGGACGAATACATTGATTGCATGTGAGTTTCAAATGATTCCTTTGTGATTACATTGTGTTAGCTCAATAGGTACACTGTATTAACCGTGGCGCACCTGTTTGTTTTCAGGATGGCCCCACGATGACATCCAGATAGGGTTCTGAGATTTGTATGAGATGGAAGCCCACTGAGTGATGAGGCCTCGGTGTAGGGCCCCATTACAGCGGAGGCACTGATGGTACCTCTACCCGCCGAGCCACCGATGCCACCAGCCCTAGATGCTGGGAGTGCACGTCGACTGAGTGCACTGCATGAGTTTTAGCGTCAGAGACCGTCGGGTACTATGGGGAGACGGACCCTCAGTAAGCTGAGGATTGGCTTGAGGCTGTTGTTCGAGTCTTCATATTGGTAGGGATACCATCAAATCTTATGGTGATCCTTGCAGCGAGTCTCCTATAGGACACAGTAGGTGGATGGTGGAGCCTGATGCTCCAGGTGCACGACGAGGAATATCTTCTTTGGAAGGACTTTGAGAGCCTCTTCTTCTTGGAGTTTGTTCCAGCCACCCTCTGTGCGGTGCACATCCAGGAGTTACTACAGCTGCGGTAGGGCAGCATGACAGTATCCCAGTACTCGATGAGATTTACAGACCTCTTGAGCTAATCCATAGACAAGGTACGAGACCCATTATTCCAGGCTCGTACCTTCGAGCAGGGAATGAGGCTTGAGATCAGGGCTTCGATGATCTCCCTTAGCATTCCGATGCAGGTAGGAGTACTGGAGCGAGCCCTTCTTGTGGAGAGCTTTCTTACTGAGCCTACACCAGCATTGAGACCTACCGTAGGGTGGTACGTAGTAGAGTCTTCTATATCTGGCAGTAGACATATGTCGTAGAGGTCCAAGTGGACCAGACCATCAGGTTAGAGACCTTTGGATACTGGTTCAGAGGTGCGGGGAACACGTAGTATAGCCAGTCATACGAGAGGCATATATTGCAATGCATGTGGCGGGCAGGGCCACTTGGCTCATGACTGTCCGACCCGCCATGTAGAGGAGCAGCAGATGGTTCAGGGACCACCCATGCATAGGCAGAGGTTTGACCATGGATGTTCGTAGGGAGCAGGCTGACGAGGTAGAGGAGCTGGCCGAGAAGCAGGTGGTGGACGACGCTTCAGGGCTCTACCACCACCAACACAAGGAGGTCCACCCCGACCACAAGGACCTAGAAGAATGGGGAAATCTCAACATCAGGTAGTGGAGGCCTACGACCACGGCGCACCTGAGATGATTTGAGGTACTATCTGTGTCTAATCCACCCTTGTTGTAGTTCTTATAGACACATGAGCGAGTCTTTATTTTATTGCCGCTTCCCCTGTTCGGATCTCGGAGATTCTGACGGAGCCGTTGGCTCGATACTTATGGATAGAGACTTCTACAGGAGCAGACTCGATGATTACACACTGGTGCTGACAGTGTGAGATTACTCTAGTAGGTGAGAGCATCGGCTAGGATCTTCTTGTAGCGGCATCGAGGCCTTACAATGTCATCTTGGGCATGGATTGGTTATCTATGGTCCATGCTCAAGTCGACTGTATTAGGCACAAGGTTCAGTGTGTCCGCACCGATGGGAGTAGGTTCACCTTCACCGGTGAGAAGGGAGCCTTTGCTGCCCAGGATGGACTCACACTGAGGTGAGGAAAAACGATCACCCATCAGTTGTCCAGTCTCATCCTAGGAGCATTTGATGTGTGGAGTCCGAGTTTTTCTATTGTGGTGGATCAGTATGTGGACGGTTTTCCTGACGACGTTCGAGGACTACCTCATCGTAGAGAGGTAGACTTATATATTGACCTATACCCTAGGAAAACCCCGATATCTACACCAGCATATCGGATGGCACCCGTTGAGCTTGGTGAGCTATAGGTACAGCTGGAGGACTTGCAGGGAAAGGGATTTATCCGACCCAGTGTTTCACCCTAGGCTTCCCCAATTTTTTTCACCAAGAAGGCAGACGGGAGCTTGAGACTGTGTGTCGATTACTGTCTCCTGAACCAGTTGACCGTGAAGAAAAAGTATCCACTCTCGAGGATTGACAACCTCTTCGATAAGCTCATGGGAGCACGATGGTTTTCGAAGATAGACCTCAGGTCAGGCTATCATCAGCTTAGAGTTTGAGACGAGGATGTGCAGAAGATGGCCTTCAGGTGGCAGTATGGCCACTATATGTTCTTGGTTATGCCTTTCGGTGTAACCAATGCTCCAGCAGTGTTCATGAGTCTCATGAACAGGATATTACATCCTTACCTCAATCGATTTGTCATAGTCTTCATCGATGACATATTGATTTACTCGACTACTGAGGAGGAGGACGCCTACCACTCGCGGGTTGTACTAGATACACTCCGAGAGCACCAGCTTTATGGTAAGATCTCGAAGTGTAAGTTCTGGATTCGAGAGGTACAATTCTTGTGGCACATCATCTCTGAGGTAGGGGTTGTGGTGGATCCTGTGAAGATCAAGGCAATACTAGCTTGGGAGCCACCCAGGAGCGTGACAGAGGAGCAGAGTTTCCTATGTCTGGCTGGGTACTATCAGAGATTTGTTCTAGACTTCTCCATAGATTCAACACCACTTTCATCTTTGATGAAGAAGGGGAAACACTTCATCTGGTCAGATAGTTGTCAGCAGAGCTTCCAGGTTCTGAGACAGAGATTGAGCAGTTCACCCATATTGAGGCTACCAGAGGAGGGAGTAGGAAACGTTGTTTACTGCGATGAATCAGGGACTGGACTCGGGTGTGTCCTGATGCAGGAGCGGGCAGTGAATTCCTATGGATCACGAATGTTGAGGCAGCATGAGCAGAACTACGCTACACATGACCTGGAGTTAGCATCGGTGGTCATTGCCTTGAAGATGTGGCGACACTATCTGATGGGCGAGCGCTTTACAGTCTACTCTGACCACAAGAGTCTCAGGTGCATCTTCTCGTAGATGGACCTGAACCTGAGACAATGGAAATAGCTCGAGTTCCTCCAGGACAATGACATTGAGATAGTCTATACTTATGGGAAGGTGAACGTAGTAGTTGATGCTCTGAACAGGAGGTCGGGCATTCAACTACTTGGAGAGGCGACGGAGAAGCTAGCCGCGTTGTTGATATCCTTCGTGGATATAGACGGGGCAGCCTTTATAAAGTCACTCACAGTCACTCCTCCACTACTTTAGTTGGTCAGAGAGGCACAATTTGGTGACATTGACTGTGAGACGCGACGTGATCAAATTTCCATAGGGTGGGCACCTGAAGGATTTTCTATAAGAGGAGTGCACGTCATCCTGTTTAGGGGACGCACCATGGTACCAACTGCATTAAGGGAGGAGGTGATGAGATAGTTTCACACTTCCCCTCTAGTGGTACATCATGGAGTAGTGAAGATGTACCAGGACCTCAGTTGACAACACTGGTGGACGGGTATGAAGAAGGCTGTGGCAGAGTTCGTTTCACGATGCCTCACCTACCAGCAGGTGAAGGCGGAGAACCAGGTACCAACAGGATTGGTATAACCCTTATATGTCCCGGAGTGGATGTGGGACGATATATCTATGGATTTCATGACGGGACTTCCACATAATTCTAGAGGACATAACTCAATCTAGGTGATCGTAGACCGACTCACCAAGTCGACCCACTTTCAACCTATCAGAGAGCAGGGCTCAGTGGAGAACATGGGATGCCTCTACATTCAAGAGATTGTACGGCTTCATGGTTTACCATCGTCTATCATCTCTGATCAAGATGCTCGATTTACTTCCCAACTTTGGAAGGGGTTTCAGGAGGATTTTCGGACGCAGCTACACCTGAGCACCGCCTTTCACCCTCAGACGGATGGTCAGACGGAGAGGACCATTCAGACTCTCAAGGACATGCTCTGTGCATGTGTCCTTGACTTTGGTCGTAGCTGGGAGGATCACCTACCCATGGTGGAGTGTGCGTACCACAACAGCTACCACTCCACCATCAGGAAGGCACCATACGAGGCATTGTATGGCCGATCTTGCAGATCACCTCTGTGCTGGACCGACCCTGGGGAATCAGCATTTGTAGGACTATAGATGGTCCAGGCCATGACGGAGAAGGTACAGATCATCTAGGAGCTGATGAGGACTGCTCAGGGTCGACAGAAGACATATGATGATAGGAGGAAGAGACCACTAGAGTACGAGGATGGCGACCATGTTTTCTTACGGGTCTCACCTTGACATGGATTACGGAGACTTGGCTGGAGTGGGAAGTTATCTCTGCGATTCATCGGACCATTCCAGGTTCCTAGAAGGATAGGCGAGGTGGCTTATCGCTTGGATCTTCCACCTCAGTTGCACTGGGTGCACGACGTCTTCCACGTATCTCAGCTGAGGAGATACGTGCACGACCCAATGCATATCTTTGATCACGGGGAGCTAGACATTGATGACAGGGCTAATTTTGTGGAGATCCCTGTGGAGATCGAGGATCGATAATAACAGGTCCTGCGTGGAAGGTCTATTCCTCTAGTGCACATCAGGTGGAAGCACAGGAACCTCTAGGAGAGCACATGGAAACGGGAGGCTTAGATGTGTGCACAGTACCCCCATTTGTTTCCCTAATTTTTGATGTATCTTTATGGGGACATAAAGCCCTGAGGTGGGAGTAATTTAAAGACCCGTAAATTTAAAGGGAAATTTTTTCTTTAATTATTTTTGATTTTACGAGTACACAGTTTCTGAAGGCACCTCATTCTGAGGCCCGGTGTGCCCGGAATAAATTTCCAAAATTTAGGTCGGGTACGTTCAGTGAACAAACGAGCGGGTTTTTCTATCTTTTGAACCGGTGCTCAGAATTGAAATTTGAGGGCACCGATGGAACCACAGCCTCGGTAATTTCTTAAGAGGACTTTTACCGAAGGTGCGTTTTCTTGGGAGGAGTTGTAATAAAATGAGGATTAAATGAAAAGTAAAAATAAAATTGTGTTACAATTTTATTTCTTTTTCTAAAGTGGTTTTAATCTACATGGGGAAGTTGGGGTGGGGCCCACAGGTTTCCAACTACTCATGTTAGGATATTTGCAAGGTGGGTCCCACATGAGCCCCAACCATTCACTTTCCCTAACCCCTTAACTCTTCCCCTTTATTCTTGTTAAACTCCCTGTAATTAAATGGGTGACTTATCCTCTCCCCACCTTCCCCACATTAAATCATGCCAACACACTTAATCAATTAAAAGAGTTATGTGTTTGAATTTTATAATTTATATGCATGGCATTAATTAATAAAATAAGAGGAGGCTTATTTTATTTTGGGGTTAGCTTGTTGTGTGATGACTTTGGATAGAGAGCTCTATTCTTTTAAAGAACTTCATCTCCTTCATTGAAGAACACCAAGACATCGAAGAAAAACACCGTCACCACTAGGAGAGACGGTGTGCCATTCCTTCTTTTCTCCACAGCTAGTGTGAGACGTCGTCCCCTCCTTGGACGCACGCCAATGCCGTCTTAGAAACCTCACCCCGCGATGCCATCTTCAGCGTCGCCGGCAAACATCATCGTTCATCGAGTTAGGGGTTAAGTTCAATTTTAATGAGTTAAAATTGTGCTTTTTATTGTCATTGAACGTTCTCGAATACATTGACCGCTTGTTATCAAAATAATGGGAGGAGAATGGACCACACAAACATGGCCGATTCTCCTCCCCACTTCCTTGTTGATCGAAGTTGACGTTTGAGGTGAGGGCGGCGCGGTGTCGTTGCACCGCGTGGGAACGATGAGGACCGCTGCTAGAGCTAGCCATAGCGGTGGGGCGCAGCACCGTCGTGCTGCGCCAGAGATTCCAAAGAGGCCGCGACCAGGAGCGGGCTGCGGCAGAGGGGAGCGGCACCGTCGCACCGCGTCGGTCGAACAAGAGTCGCGGCTAAAGGCCACGGTGGGCACCCAAGGGCGTCTGGCTGTGCTAGCCACCGGCGCTCCATGAGGCGGGACCCCCAAGGGTCCCACGGCGATTCAACTGGCCGGCCTTAAAGGCCGACCATTTTTTCAAAAAAGGGGGGGGGGGGGTCGAAACCCCCCTGACCCTCAATTTGGGCGGTCCCCACCGGGGGCCGCCATTTCAGAAACAAGGGGGCGGTACCCCCTTCGCACCCCACTCGACCAACAGTCGAGCCGCGGCTGGCTTACAAGCCGGGCCGCAGGCTGCGCAGGCCAGGCGGCCCGCTGCAGGTCGGGCCTTCGCCCTAGGCTAGGCCGCAAGCACCGGGCCGGGCCGCCAGCGCCGGGCCGTGCCGCGCCCAGTCAGGCCGGACCCGGACCCGGTTTGGGTTGACCCGGTTCAGGCAGACCCAAGGGGTATTGGGCCGGGCCGGACCGGGCCCAAACCCCCTAGTCTCGGACTATGTTCGTTCAAAACGCCCATATATTGGGCTACAGACCACCGATCGACACACCATCAGTTGTGTAGGGATCCTTGAATTGAGACGGTCTTTTCAGTATATTACACTTGAGGTTTCAGCACATTTGGGTTTGGCCGGGTTGGTTCGAATCCGAAACCAACCGGGACCTTGGAGCAGAAATTCTTATAACTTATCGACCAGACGTCCGAATAAGGTACCGTCAATACGTTGAATTCCTCTTAGTGAGACGGTTCTTTTGGCATACTCAGCATGAGGTTTGGACGTATCTGGAGCATGGTCGGGTTGGTTTTAGCTTAAAAACCAACCAGGCCCCTGGGATGAAAATGCTAATAACTCTCAGACCGGGCGTCCAATTTACGCGCCGTCTCTCGCATTGAGTTCCTATTGACGAGACAGAAATTTGTGACACGTCAACTCTAGACTTTATGAAATTTGATGTATCGACCCCTTGGCTCGTGGAGCGGACCCTCATGAAATCGAGCGTGCTGTGTGCGGGAACCCTAGAGCTAGCTGCGACTGCGACGATGATGGTGACTGTACTTGGATCCTATGTGGGTTCGACATCGAGGATGACTGTACTTGGATCCCCCATGGTTTCGGCAGTGATGAAGACTGTACTTGGATCCTACGTGGGTTCGACAACGATGGTTACTATACTAGGATCCTACGTGGGTTCGGCAGCGACGACTTCTGTACTTGGATCCTACGTGGGTTCGGCAGGGGAGATGATTCAGAGGATACATCTATCATCTCCAACCCTATTCGTGAGTAGTATAACTGTGTGAGCTGCGTCTTGACTTTCAATCATTATCATCGATATGATTGTATTGTTTTTCCTGTGTGGACTGAGTTGTGATTTCTTTTGTGGATTGGGTTACGCTTTCCTGTGTGGACTAGGTTGTAATTGGGCTCATGAGTTGGACCCGATCTGGAAATGATGACTTAGGTATATGTATGGGAATATACCTAAGTAGAGTTGGTTGATACTTCGTGTTTGTATCCTTCCTTTGTGGTTTATCCTTTGTGGATTCTGGGAGAACTTCGGGGGTCTCGGGGTCCCTACGGAGTATCGTATACTTACCCCTACACGGGCTATGCCCGCACTATGTTGTGTTGGTTGCAGACGACGGACAACGCTGAACGTGGTTGAGTCTTGTGGAGCGGGACGGTACCCGGAAGTAGACTATCACGCGGGACGTACACAGAGCGGATAGCCAGACCCGAGGAGCTGAGGATACCATCTGTACCCACCCTTCAGATGGGATAGCCGGAGGACAACTCGGTGGATGCTGATTTACTTTATTGCTGCTGTATTTTCATTTCAGTTGTACTGTACTTTCAGTTGGGTTTGTATTATAGCCCATTTACTTTTCAACACTTACTTTTTTACTCAGTTTACTTAGTGTTTACTTCAACTAGTATTATCGGTGGTGTTTTTTTATTATATAAAGGCAATGCCTTCCCTTTTACCGGGATTTACGCCTTTGGTGCTAGTCCCCAGCCCCTGGCCTATGGGAGTCGGGCTTTGGGTAGGCACGGCACGGGCCCCGAGGACGGGTCATGACACCATTAGAATAAAAGAATTCCATTAAATGTATTCTACCGAAGTTATAATACAATTTGGGTGAAGGGAGGTGAAGAAAGAAACAAAAATAAAAGAACCTAAAAGAAATGAAGGAATTGGAAAGAGGAATTAACCTCTTGAGACCCCCTCCTTTGAGAACCTCTTAAGGGGATAGGTTTTGGTATTTTGAAAAGGATATGGGGATTTCATACATGGGGGAGGAGCTTGGGGAGAGATTCAAGAAGAATATTGGCAAGGCACACAGATTGAGACTGGTGAAGAGAAGAGGGAGAGATGGGGGTTTATAGTGTAAGAGAGGAGGGTTCTCATAATATTATAATAATTTGTTTATTATTTTACCTCAAGACCATAAATAGTAATGATTACAAGAAACAAATAGTAACAAATTCATGTGAATTTGATCCAATTGGGTTTACATCAACAAATCATGATCAATGACTCAATAAAACAATTATTTAGCATTTATCATAAATTATCATATTTTATAATTCATAAAAAATTCATGTATATCAGAAAAATCTCCAAAATTCACCTTTTCCATTTTTTGACGTGTAGAATCCAAAAATGAAATCCATTTTTAAAAAATAATCTTCTAAATATTATTGTTTTTATATTTAATAAAAATCGTAATCAAAAACCAGTTTTAAAACATTCATTTACTTATTCTAAAATATGGGTATATCATACTTTCAACATGAATATTATTCATATATTTTCACAGGCATGGTTACTATTCATTAAGGATTTATCACAATTCATAAGGGTATGTTACTATTCTTAAGGGTAGGTTACTATTCTCCAGAAAATTATATTTTTCTTATCAGACTCCAAATAATCTGCTGACTGCAACTGTGTAAGTTAGATTTTCGAAATTCCAAACAAGGAAGTGACAAACTTATATTTAAAGGTCACATAGAACATAGTAGTTCATCATGTTGTGTTTTCATGCGATTTTATGACATATTTACAGAAAGTAATTTACATTTATAAAACATTTGGTCATTACACCCTACCCCTAGACACCCCCACCCCCTGGACACCCCCACCCCTAGACAACACCCACCTTAGGGACACCCCCACCCACTGGAAAACTCCCACCCCCTGGATAGCCCCCACCCTTGGACACCCCACCCCAATGCATAGCCCCCCACACCCATGGATACCCCACCCCCATGGGCAGCCCCCACCCCCTAGACAGCCCTCACCCTACCCCCTGGACACCCCCACCCCCTTGATACCCCTAGCCCTGTGGATAGCCCCCACCCCCGTGGACATCCCCCACCCCTATACACCACCCCACAACTTGGACACCCCCACCCCCTGGACACCACACACCCATAGACATCCCCCACCCCCCTGGACAGCCCCACCCTTGGACACCCCACCCCCTCGTACACCCCCTACCCCCTGGACAGCCGCCAAACCCCCTTGGACAACCCCCCACCCCTGGACTCCCCCACCCCCTGGACACCCCCACCCCTGGATAACCCCCATCCCCTAGACACCCCCACCCCCATGGACATCCCCCACCCTTAGCCAACCCCACCCCCATGGGCAGCCCCCCATCCCCCATGGATTGCCCCCACCCCCAGACACCCCCCTTGGACACGCCCTACCCCCTTGGACAACTGCCTCACCCCTTGGACAGCCCCCACCCCTGGACACCCCACCCCCATGGACACCCCCACCCCATTAGACAGCCCCACCCCCTGGACACCCCGACCCCCATGGACATCCCCCACCCCCACAGACAGCCTCCACCCCTAGACACCACCACCCCATGGGTAGCCCCTAAATCCCCTAGACACCCCCACCCCCAAACACCCCACTCCCTTAGACACCCCTACCCACTTGGAAAGATCCCTCAACCCCCCTGGACACCACCCCCACCCACTGGACACCCCCTGGAGAGCCCCCTAAACCTCCTGGACACCCCCACCGCTAGACATCCCCCACTCCCTGGACACCCCTGTACACCCACACCCCCTTGGATAGCCCCCCACCCCTAGACACCACCACCACCTAGACACCCCCTCCCCCTCCCCTCGGACACCCCCACCCCCATGGATGGCCCCCACCCCCTGGACAGCCCCCACCCCTCTTTTCAATAGATTATATACTAGATAGTGCATGCCAACCATTATTGAATAGTTGGTATACATATATCCCAACTGTTTCCATGAAACCATTGGAATAGATTATATACTAGACATCATGTATATCAACTGTTCTTGAACTATTGGAATATATATATATATCCCAACGGTTTCACTAAAACTATTGGAAAATTTTAACTTTATATAGTTTATACCAATGGTTCCAGTAGAACCATTGGTATATATATATTACAATAGACAACATGCCAACTATGTGTGAAACCGTTGGGATAGGTGTAATTTTCAGTACTTAATTTATATATATTTTAATATTTATACTTCATATTTCATGTTTATGGAAGGGTGAATTTGGTATCAAGTTGAACCATGATGTATTATTTGTGTACCATAAGAAGAAAGGATCCAAGATGAATTTATACTATTATATCATGACCCATATCAGAGAGATATGTAATCCTAAAATGATTTTCATATAAATAAAAATATATTATATCTAACTATATTTTCATTTTAATATTATTCCATGCATATCTTTTTCAAATACACATTTATTTATTTTATATTTCAAAATTGTTTTATATTCAAATTGTTATATTTTTCATATAAATATAAAATTGGATTATCTTAACCAAATGCATTATTTTTATATTTTTTATTTGTAATAGTGAGTCGATGTAAGATTATGACACATCGAACAATAGAATTCATATTTTTAATTGCATCATCGGAGGAAAACAGTATACATGGGTCATCAACAGTTTTTTCTTATGGATCACTCTTATAGAAGACTAAAAAAGTATTCAATGGATCACAAGAATTTGATACTGCTCCAAAATTTTAAACCCCTAATGTTTATTTTGAGAGGGTGAAAAACCTTGATGTTACATTGGGAAATACACATAAATTTGGTAAATATATACATATTTGGACAAAAAGATCAACATTTATTGAGCTACCATATTGGAGATATTATGATGTGAAACATAATATTGATGTCTTGCAAGAGGAGAAGAATATCTATGAAAATTTGATTGGAACATTGTTAGATATTAAAGGAAATACTAAAGATGTTTTGAATGCAATATTAGACTTACTATAAATGGGAATAAGTTTGGAGTTAGCTCCCACTCCTAATAGAAGATGAACATTTCTTTACCCTGCTTGTCAAACATAATTCAAGAGGGAGAAAATTAGGTTTTGTCAGTATCTTCGTCATATCAAAGTGCCTCAAGGTTATTCTTAAAAAAGTGATTTTTTCTCTTTGAAGGATTTTGAGTTGATAGGTTTGAAATCTCATGATTTTCACGTCATGATGTAACAAGTTCTACCAGTTTTATTGCGTGGAATTTTTCCCATTCGTGTTAGAAAGACTATAATGAAGTTGTTTTATTTTATCAATTCAATTTGTAATTAGGTGATTGATTTGAATGCATTGAACATTTTGTTAAAGGATGATATTTATATACTTTTTCAATTTGAAATATATTTCTATCCATCTTTTTTTGATATAATGGTGATTTTAATGGTTCATCTAGATCAAGAAATTAAGATTTGTGGACCGGTATATATTTTTTTGAATGTATCCTATTAACAGGTATATGAAAATATTAAAGGGGTATGTAAAGAATCCATATCAACTTGAAGCCTATATTATTGAAAATTATATTTACGAGGAGGTAGTGGAGTTTTTTACGGGATACTTGGCTATGACGGAGCATATAGGTTTTCCACCATCTCATCATGAATGAGTTACTAATGAGGGAAATGGGATTCATGACTTGAAAGTCAAATCATTATCAGCTGAATATATGAAGAATGTAAAATTATAAATATTGAATAACATATCTGATGCTCAACTGTATATCACATTGTATATTAATGATTTTAAATAATGTCATCCAAAGAAGAAAGAAATGCAGAGTTTGAATGAACACTACAAAACATTTTTTCCATGGTTTAAAAAGACCTTTCTTAATAGATCACAAGTATCAGAGTCATTAAGATGGTTAGTGGGTGGTCAAAGTTAAAATTTGATAACATGGTTAGGGTATGACATTAATGGCTATACAATTCATACGAAATCTCAGAACAACATAAGTGATGTTCAGAGTAGGGGTGTATTTGTGTTTTTAGAAGCAATGAATTTTTCAAGTTCTAAAGACAAAAACCCAAATTTTGCATCCAGTGTATATTATGGAGTCATTGAAGAAATATGATAGGTAGATTACTTTAAAAATAAAGTCCCTTTTTTAATTGAAATGGTTTATTGGTAACAACAGTTTCAGACAAAATGAATTTGGAATGATAGTTGTTAATCTAAAAAGATTAGAAGACACAACAGATTATTTTAAAATAGAAACACATGAAAAAAAGATTTTATATGTTGTTGATCAATCAGATATGTAGTGTTCTATTGTTTTACAAGGTAAAAAACTATATATTAGTGAGGATCAACTTGATGAAGATGATGCTTTATGTGATATCCCTACTTCCATGGAATTTTTAGCATAAAATAATGACGAGGATGTTTAAAACAAGGTTTGTTCCAGAAGGAACGATCATGATAATGGAATTTGGGAAAACAATCCATTTGTACGTTCCTAATATTTTAGGTAACCTATTATTATTTCCTATTTACATTTATTAATTTCATAAAATTTTAGATAATGTATGTTTTCCTTATTAAAACATGTATTAAAATAAATAAGTAGAAATTTTTGTTTATTTTAATTTTGTTTCATTTAGTTTATCATGTTTACCATTACATAACTTAAATATCTATTAATTTTGGTGAATGAAAATTACTTTTCCGTGTTTACCATTTTGACCATGTATACCATAGTTTACCTTTACATAACTTATATTTTTATTTATTTTGTTGAATGAAAATCACACTACCTTGTTTACCATATTTACCATTGTTTAACATGATTACCATATTTACCATGTTTACTATTACGTAACTTAGTTCAGTTTTTAATTTTCTAATTACATTATTATTGTAATATTTGAAGTTTTATATTTCTAAACTAATGTTTATATTTTTATTCGAAGGATATTGAAAGATCAATAAGTTGATCAACCACATGTGTCTGGAGATGAGCATCATGATCATACCTATGGGGATGAACATTCACATGCTCATATTGATGTGCCCCAATCTTCCTCATGTTCTCCCATAACGACAGAGAAGAGTTCAAGAGTTGGTAAACGTGGCTGCACACATTTACCAAAATTATCACTTCCCATATCCAGGACCAAAGGATACTCATTGAGTTTGATGAGATTGATATTCTTAGAGGTCCAAATGAAACATATTTTAAGAGTTTTATATTAACTCATGGTAAATTGAAAGTAACAATTTTGTATAATGATTGGAGATTTGTAAAAAAATCAATAATATATCAGTTATGGAAGATAATTTTGGTAAGATCCTTTTATATTTTCTGACTAATCTTTAATGATTATAGTATAATCTATTTTACCTCTTCTTTATTAGATGACATTTGATATTACTGACATTAGAGGAGTAAGGAGGAAATGTTTATCGATGGATTCTAAAAGAAAGAGGGATTTCAAATCAACCCTCACATCTGATTTCATTTTTTTCATTAGAAACATGATAGTCCATGTCATATATATCTTTTCATAGATGATGACACATTGAAACAATTTTTTGAAAGTAGAAGAAAAGAATTGTTTTTGGTAAGGGAAATGTAAATTTTTAAAATCATTCTCATATAAATGATATTATTAAGGTTATGTTAATGATTTCCTATTCTAAATTTACAGAAAACAAGGAAATATAATCCAGATATCCTATATAAAAATGTATACCCTCATAGTTTATCTCGTGGAGTGAATAGTTTATTAGAAGAAAAAATGATGGTCAAAAAATTAAAAATTATAGAGCAGGGTCTTCAAGCTCTAGAGAGGTTTCCCCTCTGTACCATCCATCTAGACATAAAAATTGAAGAGAGATTGGATAGGGAAAAGGGAAATATATTTATAAAGAATCAGTAATCATAGCTGAGAGGACTGTAAGACATTTATTTTATTTTATTTAGTTAATTATATTCTTTATATACTTTGAATAATTACTAATATTTTTAATTAATTAATACAGGATTCAATTGAGAAGTAGAGCACACATTGGGTATTTACAGCTACTGGGAGGCAAGATATTTTATGTGTAGCATTGGAAAATCCAGAATACCCCGGTCGTGTACGAGGATACCCAATGAGTGTATCAGTGATAATAGTGCTTCAACGTTCTTAAACTTCATCCATTAAGGGTTTTTATAAAAAAGAATCATGGGAGGTTAAAGTTCATAATATTAATGAGAAAATGGAGGAAAAGATTAGAGCTTCGGTATAGTCTATGTTTGCAGACATGCAATGATAATTTCATACTACAATTCCCACTCCTCCACCACCCCCTGTAGACCCCATTATTTGTCATATACCTCCGCTAGCAGCTCTCACTCCCCCACCTCTATACCCATTATTTATCCTCCACCTCAGCCTATAGACACCATTTTTATCCTAATACACCACCATAACTTCTTACTTATTGTGAGTTGAATGATAATTCTCCTCACCATCAAATAGTTGCATATGTACTGGTATATTGTATACGAGACACAATTCATCATCCATAGTTATAGGTAGAGGATCATATTGTCACTGTACAATATATTATAGATAGATCATCTCAAGTACCATTACCTATAGATGAGGTGATGATAGTTTGACATAGTATCAGCCACTTTTTAGTTTGGCCATTCAAACTTCTATGACTCATAACCATAGATGTATGCACATTTTAGCTTTTATTTTATTTTTTATTAAAATTTTTTAACATTTGAAAACTAATATATTTTTCTATTTATTTACAAGAATAATTCAATTGTAAATAAATACTGTATAGACAACCACACAGACAAATGGGTATGAATTTATATATAGATTCTCGTAGTCTTGATAGATTGTCATGTTTTCAAATTTTTTGGATGATCCTTATTAATTTCCAATGGAAGCTCATGTTTTCGGACATGTAATAAATGTGGGGATTGTGAAAACTGATATCATGGAGCTTCTTACTGGATATATGTTGGGCATCACTGTTGTGCATATTTTATCCATTTAAGTCTTAACACCCTTCCCTATATTATATTTATAAAAAATGTATACTTATTTCTATTTTGTATTAAGTATATTTATAAAATGTGTGAGAAGAATGGGAAGACAGATGAATATAGATTCAGGAACCCGCATATGATTTCACCTAAAGCACATTCACTGGATGAGGAAGAAAGCACAATCTATATTGCTGAAAGATTTGAACAGAATATAATCACTAAATGTTTGAAGATGTCGTTTTGTGAGACGTTTGAAACAAATATCTGGTAAATTTTTCTTTATAAATTTTTATAAAAAACCACTATCCTTAAATTTTCTTTTATATCTGTGATCATT
Organism: Viscum album; assembly: GCA_963277665.1. NCBI lineage: Eukaryota > Viridiplantae > Streptophyta > Magnoliopsida > Santalales > Viscaceae > Viscum > Viscum album. Next base: position 1,380,377,514 of record OY728163.1, read on the forward strand.
GGATGTAAAGTGTTTTATTTAAAAGGGTGAAAACACTTTATTGTATATACATTGTCCATGGAAATGCATGGGGATTTTTTAAGAATATGTTGGAAAAGTAAGTTTCAATTTCATAATAGTTTTTAAAATTATATTGAATTTTAAATTTATCCTATTCATATTATTTTCTTAGAGGGGATGGGCATACTTTTGAAAAAATACAAAAAAAAAAGAGTGCGAAGATCAAATATATAAAAATAAAGGTAAATATCCATTTATAATTTTTACTTTTCGATGTATTACATAAAAATAATATTAGGAATTGACACTCGTTTAAAAATAATTGTCATGAAAAAAAGGAATCATTGAATGTAGATATTATATGTTAAGATTTATTTATGAAATAATTACAACTGGAACAGTAATGAACATGGACCAGGATAGATTTCCTTATATACTTTTCCATAATATTTCATTTGATTTATTCATTTTAGATGTTAACTAGTTTACTTTTAATTTTTATTTATTTGATAACCCTCAACCCTATAGTGCTTAAGAGGTCAAAAACTTACAGGTGGAATGATCAAATTATTTTACAGGTTTGATTGTAATAAATGCATGATGTATAGTTTATTATGTTGTTTATTACATAACCGACATCATATACAATTTTTCTGGTCAGTTATTGTATTACCAATGTGAACAATGATTCATAGACATGATATATTACGTCGGTTATTATATAACCGATGTAATAAACTATAAACCACATTGGTTATTTAATAACAGATGTAGTAAATTGATCATCGGAATGCTTTTTCATGTATGATCTTAAGTAACTGATGTGAAAAACCCTCCGTAGGCTCGATTTATTATGTTGGTGATTAAATAAACAATTTAGTAAACTATATACCACAATAGTTACTAAATATCCAACATAATAACATAAGAATCCAAAGGGGTTTTCACATCCGTTATTTAAGAACTGGCTAGAAGAATTATTCAGATTTTTTCTTTTTACGTCATTTCTAGAATATACGACATAAAAAACAATATTTATAACATCGCTTTTAAAAACATCGGCTAAAAAATGATGTAAAAAATAAAAAATAACCATTGTAAAAAATGTTTTCTACACTAGTGTTTATGATGAATGAATTATGTTATTGTAGAACATGTAGGATATATTTCAATATGAGATGGGTGAAAACTATATCTCTCTCCATTATATTTTATAATGATTTTTATCTCAGGAGATAGACATGGATGAAACATGAAATGATCTCAGTTTAGTAATACAGGGTTAGAACGAGGAGTGAACTAAGTTCAGTTAAAGAAATTTTCCACTATGATGGTCTTGAAAATGATACTAGATTAATATGAAATGATTTTCTACTCTTATGTGTATTCCACAAAACATCATGTATTATTTTATGACTTTTGGTATAATGTTCATTGATTCTTATGAAATTTTATGATTTATCCCATGGAATGATATTATGATCTGTCATATACAGGAAATGTTTTTCAAATGTTGCATTATTAGGTATTTTGATTATGATATGATTGATATCTCCCTTATTTTTCATTACCAAGCATCTGCGCTCACACTTTTGTATGCTTCTTCTCCCCATGTCATAAAGAAGTGTATTTTGTAAAATATGTATAAAATGCTTCTAGTTATGACCAAATAAGTTGGAGAAAATGAAGATGTCTTATAAACTAGTTTATTATGATTCCTAGTTTCTAAATACACTATACCTATACTGTCCTATAGTGTCATTGTTATATTTTGTAATTAATATTCGTTAACATTGAAGTAATATCAATTTTTTGTAATGTATGGGGTGTAATAGTTGGTATCAAAGGAAAGGTATAGTTAACCTTTGGAAACTATGATGAGAAAAAATTTGTTAGAACCTAAAGGATATATTGAAGTATAGGTTTGAATATTATTGTTTTAGAAATTATCATCAACTCATAAGAACTCATACCGATAATGGATAGAATAGATACCCACCTAGAAGAGCTTATCCGTGAGGATAGAGACACTCAAGTTAGTATACTGCACTTAGAATTATATAGAGTGTCTGATTAAAATAATCTTTGTCTTGGGTTTAATCAATTTTTTATTTTTTTGGCATCTAGTGGCATCTATACTTTTTGAACCCTTGTTTACCACGTTTCATTACGGTGAATTAATAAAAATTTATATTTGGTGGTGAAAAAAAATTTATTCTAGAATATGTGATTTTCCAATTGTGATTAGTGTTGCTCTCACTATACTATTTGGTTTTATTCAATGGCTGGAACCCAAAAGAACCATGTCAATGATGAATAAAACAGGCAATGAATTTATTGTCCTCCCGATAAACCAAGTGTTTTGGGATATGGAAGGAAAAATCATCTAGCTATACCAACATAACTTTCTCAAGATATGAATCATTTATGACTTAAAAACAAGAAATGAAAGGTACAAAATTCTTTTCAGTACTTCATGAGGTAGCATCTTGGGTCTTCTAGTTAATAAGTGGGAAAACAATGGAACAGTGCCATGACAAATATATTTTTAGTTATCCAATGTACCAATCAAGGTAAATTCAACGTAGCAATCAATCATTTGGACGGTGATGAGGATAAATAGTGGAACCTTATCAAGAATACATGGAAAAGAGATGAAATTTAATCAATTAAATTGGATGAGTTTAGTAACTTATTTTTCAATAAGTATTTTCCTTTTATTCTTCGAACCAAAATTGAGAATGTGTTCCTTACACATATGAAAATAAGGGATGAATCATTTGGTACCTATGAAGAAAATTATACAATAATTGTAATGTAATCTTCTGAAATTATTATCCAATATGAGATTAAAATTTATTTATTCTTTAGTGGTTTAAAACCAACTCTTTAAAGGAATTATCCATAAGGGATGTCTATATCTACAATGAAATCGTTCCATGTGCTCTCAAGGTTGAGATGGATATTGGAGTAACCCATCAGTCATATGGGTTTGATAAAAAGAGAAAATGGAATTAGAGGGAAAATATAATTTCCAAATAGAAAAAATATGAGTTTTACCTTATTCTTAATGTGTGGATAGAAACTTGTAGGAAATTTCCGTAAAGGGACTAGTAAATATTTTACGTGTGAAAAAGAAGGTCATCAGGTAGTTCAATGCCGATGTGATGGTAAAAAAATATTTAATAATGTGAATAGATAAAATTTTACACATAAATAACCCCATACGATTCAATGTTACAAGTGAAAGGAAATGGTGAATTATGCCAATAAATTACCTAATCCATGGGTAATTGATGAAGATCAACTTCAGAAAACTCTTAAGTCCAAAGAAAAATTCATTTCAACTATGATCACTATTATCAATGTAGACTACACTAATGAAGCGGTGAAAGGTTCACTTACCACCCACTCTAGAGTAAAAAATGTTTTATTTGATTCTGGATCAACCCTCCCTTTTATTCATGAATAATTTTCTAAGGTTATCACTATATTACCTCAACAATTAGATGTTGAGTAAGTTGTGACAAATCCAAATGGAACAACGGTCACATCAAAAGTTTATAAATTCTCTCCAGTTGATGGTTTTCGAAAATTCATTCCTGAAAATCTTGTGATCATTCCTATATTGGATATTTATGTGATTCTTGGAATGTATTGGATTTCTCTATATGGATATCATATCAATTTCCGAGGAACGGAAGTTTCATTTCACATTCCAGATCAATCTATGATCATCTATTGATTCACACATGAATATAATCTTCTAGTAGAAATTACTTCCATATTATTGGTCATGATCCCAATAAATGAAGGTTATCTATCTCAAAATGGTTGGGGAGAAACTAAAAATTAATAATACAACCATTTTATCGGAGATTTATAATGTACTTCTGGATGATTTTCCAGGTCTTCCAAAAAATCCTGGGGTTGAGTTTTCAAAAGAACTAAAACTAGGTGCTATTCCAATTTCAATGACACCCTATATAATAACCCCAATTGAGTAGTACGAATTGAAGGATAAAATATAATAGAATCTCAAAAAGGGATTCATACTCCCTAGTACTTCACCTTGGGGTGCACCTATTCTATTTGTTTAGAAGAAAGATGGATCAATGAGACACTTCATTGATTACTAAGAACATAACTAGATCAATATTAAGAAAAAAATATCCCCTTTCATGAATTGATGACTTATTTAACTAACTACATGAAGCTCAACACTTTTCCAAGATTGATCTTCATTCTGGATATTATCAAATAAGGTTCAAGAAAGAGGATATGCCAATGACGGAATTCCGTACAAGGTATGGACATTATAAATTTAATGTGATGATTTTTGGTCTTACTAATTCCACTTATATATTTATAGATCTAATTAATATAGTGTTTATAGAGTATTTTTATTAGTTTTTGGCAGTCTTTATTGATGATATTCTAGTTTATTTGAATAGTAAGTAAGAACATGAAGATCACCTAAGAATTGTGCTGAACACCCTGAGAAAGGAGAAGTTTTATGAAAAAATTACAAAGTGTGAATTTTGGGTTTTAGAAGTTTTATTTTTGGGTAAAATAATCTCAAAAGAGGTGATATTTATGGATCTATGTAAAAAATGTTATTGAATGTGGGTCGAGACCAACAATAGTAATTGTGATATGATGATTTCTTAGTTTGGTTGGATATTATCAAAGTTTTGTGAAATTTTTTTCAGGATTATATAATATAGTCACCAAGGTGACTTAGAGAAGAGTTTATTTCATGTAGATGGTGGAATGTAAATAGAATTTTAAAGAGCTCAAAAGTAGGTTAGCTGGTTCACCTTTACTCACACAGCCTTGTGTTAGAGAAAGAATTCTGATATATAGTGATGCCTCGAAGAAGTGGCTGGGTTATGTTCCCATGAAAAATGATATGATTATTTATTATTCCCCGAGATAACTGAAAATCCATGAGAAAAATTACCCAACTCATGATTTGGAGTTAATTGAGGAAATCTTTGCACTAAAGTTATAGATGCATTATCTTTATGGTGAATGGTATGATATTTATACAGATCATAAAAGTTTAATGTAAATTTCCACACAAAAGAAGATATATTTTCTTCAAATAAGATGGATGGTGGTGACAAAATATTACGAATGATCAATACATTACCACCTTTGGAAAGAAAACAAGGTGGAAGATGATTCGAGTCAAAAATACCATGCTAGCCTATCTATGATGAGGATCACAAATTATCCAATTTTTTTGGATTTTAAAAGTATGGAGCTTGAAATTTTAATGGAAGGGGAGAAATATAATCATTTATTATTAAATATTAAACTATATATACAAGTGAAGATTAAGGAGGCAAAGAAGGAATATGTAGAGTTACAATAGAATGTGACAAATATTAAAAAATTCAATCATTTTTAGGAATGAATAATAGTGTTCTGGAATTGGGAATTTATTCCTTCCATACCATAATTAAATAAAGAGCTATTGGTTGAGGCTTACAGTTCATCATTCTTTAATCACCCTAGAAGAACAAAGATATATAGGGACCTAAATGAGTATTTTTGGTAGGCTGACTAGAAAAGGGATTTTGTCGAATATGTCTCTTAGTGATTGGTTCTTCATCATGTTAAGGATAAGAGACTTAAGTCTGTGAGGATGTTATAAACATTACCCATACATGAATAAAAATGGGAAAATATCACTATGGACTTTATCATTGGACTTCCAAAAAACATCTAAAGGACATAATGCTATATGGTATATAGTTTATCTCTTTATGAAGTCGACACACATCATTTCTATTAAAGACTATTTCTCTCTTGATCATATTACATGGATATATGTAAAATATTTGGTAAGATTGCATAGAGTACCACTTTTCATTATATATGATAATGGTATGAGTTTTACCTAGATGTTCTACTGAATTCATCAGTAGGATCTGTATACAATGTTATGTTTTTATACTTCATATCATATTTAGACAGAAGGTCAGTCTGAGAGGACAATTCCAACTCTAGAACAATTGTTGAGATGTTTCTCTTTAAATTTCCAAGGTAGTTGGGATCAACAGAAACATTTGGTGGAATTTTCTTACAAAAAATAGCTTTCACTCAAATTTTCAGATTGCTCCTTATGAAGCCCTCTATACATAGAAGTAAAGAACTATAACATTCTAGGATGAAGTTGGGGAAAAAAAGCTATTGGGATCAAATCTAGTAGATATAATGGTTGAAAAGGTTGAATCACTTTAACAACACAGAAGGAAATCATAGAGTCGACAAACAATTTAGAGTGAAAACCGAAGAAAATACATAGAGTTTTAAGTGGGTGACATGTTTTTCTATGAAAATATCCCTATAAAAGAGTAATGATATTTGGAACGAATTGAAATCGCAGCCCTAGTTATATTGTTCCTCTTGATATATTGGATTGTGTGGGGGAAGGTAGTTAACAGATTGGGGCTTCCACTGAATCTCTCTCAAGTTCATGATGTGTTCCATGTATCTCTTTTGAGAAAATATATACTTGATCCTTCTCATGTTCTGAACATATAAGTCACATCTCTAGAGAAAGGTATTTTTTATGAAGAACAATCGATAGATATTGGGTATCACAAAAAAACTGTGAAACAAGACCACTCACTTGTTTAAGGTTTTGTGGCAGCACCGCCAATTTCAGGAAGCTAAGAAGGGAACATGGGGATATGATGAGGGAGATAAATTCTCATATGTTTATATATAATCGATGAATTTCAAGGGAGAAATTAAGTTTAACGGATGTAAAATGTAACACTAGAAAGTTTTTATTCAATACTTTTTCTAAATTATTTTAATTCTTCAATATCTTGAATTGGAAACAATAGTGAGTTTAAACAAATAGAAAGATTCCCTGAGTTTACAATGAACAATTTGACTTATCTATTAGGTTAACAGGAATAAATATTACTAACTTATGAAAATTTATGGTGAAACCATTTTCCAGCAATTCTTTATGAAAAATATAAATCAATTATATTTTTTTATTAATAAATTTAGTTGAATACTATATGTAAATTAAATTATTGAAATATATATGTTATATACTTAATAAAATATTTTTGATATTAATCCAATAGATATTTTATTAATAGGGTATGAATTAGAACTATTTGTTGTATAAAACCCTATATTTTTCAGAAGTGTAATTTTCCGCCTTTTAATGGAGAACCACTTTTAAAATTATATTTTTACAAAATAATAATTTTTTATGAAAAAATAAACATATTATTTGGAAGAAGGATATAAAGGTTTACTTTGGATGAAATTTTAATATTTTTTTGATAACTTTCATATTTTGATGAATTGTAAAAATTTACTAAATTTTATTTGACAAAAACTTTTTTTAATAAAAATAATTTATATGGATAAATTATAACATTGAATGGTTGTAAAATATAAATATAATATATTTTTATCATTAAATATAATTTATTTCATAAGCATTAATTTTACATTGAATTCAGATATAAACAAATTTCAATCTTTTGCAATGTTTTAACTTTTAAAAATTGTTATAACTTTTCAAAAACGAGATTAATTTTAAATTCATTACTGCATATTCTTTGTTTTTAATTTTAAAAAATAGATTCCACTTTTGGAATCATTACTTCCAAATAATTTAAATAATATTATTTTATTTTTGGGCATTATGAATAATAACTTTGAAAATGTTTATTAATACAGTCAAACAGAAAAATTTAGAATTAATGGTAATAATACTATTATAAAATTACTCTAACACATGTATTAATATCTTTTTATGAGTGTATTTCGACCTAAATCATACTGGGGTAAAAATGGTGTCCTTCGTAAGTCGCTTGGATGAGATTATGACATTTCTTTTATTTTATTTAATGAAAAGTTAAATATGTCTCATTCATATTAGAATAACTAAATAATTTTTATTATAAGGTTATAAAGAAGGTAAATTCGATTAAAAATATTAATTAGAATGATAAAATGGTTTTTTATCCTAGTAATTAATTTTTTAATTTTCTGGAAATAAATAATTACCTTGATAACCTATACTTTGATGATGTAAAAATTAATTAATTGATGAGAAATAAATAAAACAATTTTTTATTAAAATACTAATAACCATAAAAAAGACAAAAAAACTTGATCAAATCTATTTGGTTGAGTATATATCAACTATAACCATCCAAGGGCCTATCTAGTGACCAATTGGTTCCATATATAAGAGACTGTGACAATTATATATGTTTTTTAAAAGTGATGTTATAGTTTTCACATTCATAATCTAATAAGTAAACATTTAAAATTTTAGATTTTCAATAATATAAATTTTACTAAAAATATTATTCTTAAATCAAGTAGATTTATCTTCATCATAGTATTTTAGTTTAAATTTTTACTCACCAAATAAGTATATTAAAAAGTAGAAAAATAATGTAGTAATTATTTTATTAATTGAGATAACAAATAAATGTTATTAAAAATCTCAAAATAAATATTATTTTGGATAATTAATTTGTATAATTAATTTGATAAATTACCTTTACATCGTAAGAATATTATAAAATAGTTGTTTCAAATTTAACTTGTTATATTAATATTTTTAAAAATCAATGAATTGAATAGTGTCAAAATCGACACCATTAATTGTTTATCAAAATATTGTTTTATTAAATTATTTAAAAATCATAAAACCTTTTTTAATAAAATATAATAACTATAATATGGTCTAAAACGTTAAAAATTAATTATTTATTGTCTAATTGAAATCAAATAAATAACTATTTTACTCTTTTTATATTGCAATATTTTTAACCCTAGTTAAAAATAAAATAGAATTACTAAGTATCAATCAAAATGATAATATTTAAATTGAATTAAAAAATTTCTATAATAAATTAGATGATGAAATTAAAAACCTCCAACATATCATCTTCAAAATTAGTACATTTTTATTTATTTGGATGGATTTTGATTTTATTATAAATAAATATTTCGGGAGATCCCAAATGTGCCCCTCACCTTAATTATAAAAGGGAATATCCTCCCTCACCCATTAACTTCACATTGAGCATTCAAGATCGGCCGTAAACTTAAATTTTCATTATAAACATCCCTAGTAACATTATTTTTGTGTTGGTCTTCATCAAAGACAATATCTAGTGCTCTGAAGAAAGATTTAGAGGAAGCACGTCAAATACGAGGAACTATCCTAGTCCGATTCATTCAAAATTATTTATCCTTCTACTTACACTTCATCATTTGTTTCATTATAAATTAATAAATCCAATATTATTTATATACTGAGATATTATTTTGATTTTGGAAAAACAATATTCCACCTTCTTTCCATCCCATTAAAAAAATCACCACATGTGCGTACGTACGACTTACCATCTCCACGTCGTGGTGTAATATGTTATTCACCACCAGAAAATTTGGATGGCTATAATGATATAAATTAAAATATATTATTATTATAAAAATATATTTACTTTGAAATATTATACACCATTCACTTCAATACCATTCAATAATAATGGTAATGATATCGTAACTCGTGTGTACGTAAACCCTACCATCTCCACAATGTGATGTGATTCATTCTACATGACTTCCATTAATGGATACTTATGTATATGTGTAGAATGAATAAATATTGTATATAAAATGTTTATATCATTTTGTAATGATATAGCTACGAGCTATAAAGGATAACCAAATCATATTTGATAAAACCTGCCTAAGAAAATGATGTAGTTAACACCAAAATAACAATTAATAATGACATGTTATTAACAAAAAAATGATAATAAGATCATATATGATATCATATCAATGAATATGATTCTGAAATAATTAAATGAAAATATTTTAATCATTGTAAAAGAGGTTCAGATGCATACAAAGGAAATAGGACCTAAAATTAAGGTATAATTTTGAAATCTCATTATTACTTAAGATTGTTTATACACAAGTATTTATTATGGTATATTTTTCATCCATGTACAAGTTTTATAAATATTTAATATTATTTATATTATTGTAAAATTGAATAAATTATATTTTAACAATTTTTTTATTTTTATTAAATGGTATGAAATGAATCTTGTTTCATTATTCGATAGGAGGTACTTTTTGACTTTTCTGGCACAAATACAAGGATACTATTTTTTTACTTGATTTGTAAGAATAAATTTTTACATTTTGATAACAATATATGTCCGTGAAACTTCCTATAAAAAATTTCATGTTTATTTTAAAATAAATTATTTTCTTTTAAAATAATTCTACATTTTGAGAAAAGTAAACATTTTTGATGATGAAAGGATATTTCTCTCAAGAATTAATTTCAAGTGTTATAGGAAAATTATTTTCCATCCATGATGGAATTATTTAATAGCTTTATGTTTCAAGTATAATATCTCTATTGTTCCTATGATTTTATTTTTTTTATGATGGAATGATATTTATGAAATCCATTTGTTTTATATAGATCATGTTATGGTGGAATGATTTTTAAAGAAACCTATGTTATTCCATTGATTATGAACAATAAATTATGTTATTATGGAATATGTAATAATGGTTTAATTATGAGTTGGTTGGGACCTATATATCTTTCAAATTCATTATGTAAAGACTTATGTCTCATGATATAGACATAGATGGAATGGTAAAAGATCTCGGTTCAGTAATACAGGGCTATAGTTTAGTAATGGAGTTTGTTCGCTATGATAGTATTGATAATGAGACTTGGCTAATATGAAATTATTTTCTATTAATATGTGTATTACCCAAAACATCATTCCTTATTTTATGACTATTTGGATTATGTTCATCTATTATTATGAGCATTTATTATTTATTCCAGGGAAATATACCATGATCTTTCATATATAGGACATGATTTTCAAATGTTATATTTTTATTTCCTATGATTATTATATGATTTATATCTCTCTTTTTTACCCTTACTAAGAATATAAGCCCAAACATTGATATTACTATTTTCCCCAGGTCATGAATAAGGGTATTAAGTAAAATATTTCAAAAAAGGGGTCTCGTTATGACAAATTAAGTGGGAGATAATGAAGATTTCTTATAAACTAGTTTTAATTGTTTCCTAGTTTCAAAATAAACTATACCAATGTGGTCATATCGTGGATTTTTTATATTTTGTAATGAATACTCTTCAACTTTGATGTTATATTAATGTATGTAAAGTATGGGGCGTTATATAAGTGACTCTTTTGAAGTAGCGAGATATCCTTAAACATTCTAAAGGTAGTGAGCCCAGGCACAAAAATGATGTCACCATAACCTTTTTTTGGTAGTGATCCTTAGTGGATTTGGTACAAAAACACATTATCATTGTATTTCTTTTTATATAGCCTATTTAGGGAGAACTAAGTAAAATCATTGTGTATCATTCATGATTTTTATTTCATACATTTCTATGGGAAAGGGAGAGAATATTGTTTTTTAAAGAAAAAATAACACTACAACAACCGCAACCCTTAGCGGCGGTTTTTTCCCATTTAGCAGCGGTTTAAACCGCCGCTAAATGGGTTGGCGACGGTTTACAAAAACAGCTGCTAAACTTGGCGTCGTCAATCTTTTAGTGGCGGTTTTTTCTATTTCGCGGCGGTTTAAAAAATGTGTCGTAGATGCTTCATTTCTCGGCGGTTTCTCTCTATTTAGCGGCGGTTATATGGGTCTGCCACATTTTTTTATTTGCGGCGGTTTTAACCGCCGCAAAATTATGCCGTTTGATGCGCCTATTTTGTGGCGGTAAAAACCGCCGCTAAATAGAAACGTAATATATTTAGCGGCGGTTTTAACCGCCACTAAATGCTACCAAGTATGGCATTAGCGGCGGTTAAAACCGCCGCTAAATGCTGAACTGGAAAAAAAATAATTTTGGTTCAACTGCACCACTGCCCTGAAAAATAAATCAAACCAGAATATAGAGATCACCCAGGTTTCATGGGGATCTCGACCCCCTTCTTGGTAGTGTAGGATAGCGGTATAATAAATAGAGAAACAACATACAATAATTAAATCAACAATAAATGAAAGACAAAGCATTGGATGAATAATATAAACTAAATATAAAAGGCAAATGACAATTTACAACCATGAATTCATGTCCAGATGAAGATAAAAAACTAAAAAATAGTATACATATAGAAGGTAGCATGATACACATATCACAACCTGAACCACAATTCCTTTCTCTATGAAATCCCGTGTTTACCACAAGCACATTCACATAATCCCATACCTGACTTTCAATGAAATTTCGTAGTCATTCCATCACCTAACCATTTAATAAATTGTTCCCCAGCATGAACAAGTGTGGAACCTAGATCCATCCCACTATAATCATTACCCTTTAAACATCACCTTTGAGTCCGATGATAAGTTTGGGATAAAATAAGATCATCAAGTTAGAGTCCAAGTAACTATCCCTAGGTAGTCCATACACCAAGTTTACAAGTGAGATATTGGTAAAAGACCAAAACATCCACATAAGATCATTGACTGAGCCTAGAATGACATTCATCTAGTGATCAAGTCAAAGGAAACGGTTGGTGTCCAAAAGTCTGTCCAAGGCATTCCTACACAGGAACTCAGGTATCACACAAGAACTAAACATGCGTCAATAAAAACCATGCATCCCGCATGAAACATTGATAAAACCTATTTATCACCTCTAAGACACTTCCATCACTTCTACTACCTAGAAGGACATTTTTAATATATCTGACATGATGTTCCCCAAATTAAGAGTGTCCAAGTCATGAAAAGAAGAGATAGACCAACTGCTCATAAGAGAACTAGGTTAGATTCACCTTAATTGCACATGTGACACTTATCTGATTCACACTCACAAACTCCATAACATTTGTCATAAAAGATGAAACCAACCCGACCAGCGTGTCAGAACACCCAATCCATTTATGAGTCGAGCTTACACAATGGGGCTACCCGAATGCTGCTATATAGTAGAAATGTTATTAATATAGGTTACATATATGGAAATGTTTGGTGGCAACTATGTGCCATAAATGTTACATATACAAACCAACCGTTATCATACTTGTTCAACACATCAACAATACTACTACTCATCATCTGATGCTGCATCGTCACCCTCTCCACCTTCATCTCCACCACCTGCTGCCACCTGTAAGAACATTATATTGACAATTAAATATTGTTGCATATTTATAATAAAACTTAAAACCAATAAAAGTTTGCAAACTAAATGATTTTGATTTTTTTGTGATTTACCTGCTCACCACTACCCGATGCACTACCACTGGGGGCATATCTGCTCATATACTAACGTATTTCAAGAAACTCTTTCTGCAAACCAGATATCTGATCCCCCTGCTGGTGAACTGTGTTTTGTAGAGAAGAAATCTCCCTCTGAGCATCTTCAGGTATGAAATGACTATAAGCAGGAGTAGATGTAGCCTAAATCCCTGATGGCATGCGAAAGACCTCAGATGGTACAGGTCCCAAACCCATCCCGCGCACTCTACCCGGATGCTACTTCCCAAGGACTTTACCAACCGGGTCATCCTGGGAGACTGAGTAGGATTGCCCAGGATTGGCATCCCATATTTCTTTAATTTTTACCTATAAATCAAATATCAATATATATTAACACTGTAAAAACTGATAATAAGTTATTATAATAAATAATTGACTTCATACCCCAACTTCTCTGGCAGGTTCATTAACAAAACATCCATCTGTTTTTTTATGAACATCCTGCCACAGTTCTATTCGGGATGCATCATGCCCTAATCTCTGTGACTGCATTAAACAAAGATAATTCAACAATTAAATATTTTAAATAGATAATATTATCTTATAAATATTTAAACTAATTAAAATATTACCAATGACATTCGTCTTCTTGAAAAGCTTTTTGAACCCGCAGTGTGCGGGATGACCTGCTTTGCCCGGTTTGAAGCATTTTGTCTTGAGAGATCCTGAAATAAATAAAATTCAATTTAACAGTATTGTATTCAATGTCTATCTCCTATTCATGTACATGTATAAATGTAAAATGAGGATAATATAATAATATATATTTCAATACAATCCGCTTCTCATCATGATGTCTATCGACAAAAACCTTCCACTATTCTTTCAGTACCCCACTGGGTTGCATCTCATACATCTGCTGTAAGGTCAACGAAGTATAGTTGACATCAAACCACAACCTCCATTTGAAATCTTTCCATTTTTTCCCAAGATTTTTCAATGTCCACTTCCGTGCTATCACATCAGCAACGGTAAGGTGGAAGAACATCTGTATACAGAAATTCATTTTGAATATATTAGTAACATGAAATTCAATTAAACCATAAAGTAATAAAATTACCTTTATATGAGAATCATAAACTTCATTTTTCCAGTTTGGAGGAATATTCCTCCAATCATCATATGAAATAGGCAGGGAAATGGGCTCTGCTGCCAGCTGACCTATAATCTGACCAAGTAAACCTGCGGCGTCATCCGTCGGGACCCCATAAGAATCAAATGGCACCACTATCTTCTCGCCATGAATGTTCCTAACATCATAACTTTTTATGTGTTTTTCCACGGTTTCATTGTTTTCATCTTCAATGAGAAAACAATTAATATAAACAAAATGCAATAAATTTATTTAATTAAAATTTGTACATATGACTGTGACCCTCCAGAATGTTCGTGATGAACTGGAAGGGGCGTGTCGCTGCCCCACTGCTGAGGATCCTGTAGGGGGAGGCGATGACTCATCCTCTAATGAGGCTTCCACTGATGGTGTCAGAGATGGTGCAGGGGGAGATGATGCAGGGATGTAGGCAGCTGCTACCTCAGATGTCGTGGGGACAGACGGATCGTCATCTGTCGCAGAAGTAGAAGGAATGGTGTACTGCTTCTTCCTTGGAATTCCTGTCATTTAATCAAATAAAATTAAGTTCAGAATATATATTTCAAAAAATTTATGCAGAAAAAAATTTAAAAATGATAATAGATGCCCAGTACGAACAAACAAAATATATATAACAATGATAATGAATGACTACAGAAATGAAACAAGTGGTTGCTGAATGAATAAATAATTGTACATACAATCATTTTCCCCTTCAATCATGTCGGTTTCTTGCTCCATTGCTTCATCCACTTCATTCATCCTTGCTAGACTAATATTTTCAATATCATGATGGACAAATAATTCTGCTTCCTGTTGTTGATGAAATTCAATTGCAGAGGTCAAATCTTCCACTTCATCACCCATATCATACAAATCTCTTTGTATTACGTGAGTAACTACACTCCACCCTTCATCCACAACATCATTCACATAATATACCATTTGTTCCTGCGATGCTAAGATATATGGATCATGCAGTTCACGATCACCAATATCCATCAAGCGAGAGAAGCTTACAGAAGTAAATTGCAAGGAATCTCTTTTAACAACTCTGATAATATCGACCCATTTTCATTTGAATAAAACAACAGAAAAATGTCCGTGGTAGTTTAATTCAATAATATCATGCAGCTTTCCATAGTATTCCACTTCAGAAAATGTAAATATACCACTATTCTGTGTTTTCAAACCCACTTCTCGATCGACTCTACGAAATCTAAAACCATTCACATTATAAGCGCCGAACATTCCAACTTGTTTTATAGGACCTCTAGCAAGAAACTTCAAATATTCTGAAAAGTCTTATCGAGTATCAGAATTCATGATCTGAAAAAAAATTAATAGATTTGAAAATTGTATGTGTCAAACTAATATTCGTATTTATTGTAATATTTATAAACTTACACGTCGTGCAAACCATTCTACCAACTCTTTATTCACAGCTTTCGTTATATCTTTTTCATTTCATGTTCGGCTTCTCATTCGTCTCTTTGTTTGTATCCTCAACTCTTCAATAAATGGATCTGAAATTTCACTATTCAGCAGCACATATCTATGTTCCTGTAATAATTCCAATTCTGTTAGTGTCGCGTATGAGGTCCTTTCAACTGATCGGCCAATAGCAGGAAATATTTTTTATTTCTGATGCATTTGAGAATGAGTTGATGTGCCGTCAACACGTCTAACTCGATTAAATCTTGTCTCAATATCATCCAAATATCTGGAACAAAAGGTGAGACACTCCTCGGCCAAATAGCCTTCAGCAATAGAGCCTTCTGGTTGAGCTTTATTTCTCACATATGCTTTCAAATTCCCAAGATATCTCTGAAAAAAATAATAATATTATGCATTTATTTAAATGACAAAAATTGTTTACTTAACTGGAAACATATAAATAAAATACCTCTCAATTGGATACATCCATCGATAATGAACGGGGCCTCCTAATTTAGCTTCGTCAACCAAATGCACAGTTAAATGCATCATGACAGTAAAAAACGATGGAGTAAAGATCATCTACATTGCACAAAGGGTCAATACAAACCTCTCCTGTAGGTTGTCAAGCTGAAATGGATGTAGAGATTTCTCACATAATTTCCTGAAAAATGTGCAGAATTGGAGTACAACAACAGTAACTTTTTTAGGTAAAAATGTACGCAATGCCAATGGTAGTAACTGTTGTAACAAAATATGTGAATCGTGACTTTTCAATCCATATAACGTACGATTCTTCAAGTCAACACACCTCGAGATGTTACTCGAATACCCATCAGATACCTTCACATTCTTTAAAATTTGAAGGAACGTATCTTTATCCATATTTTTCATTGAAAAAATGGCCGGAGCATACTTTTCATTCTCATCTGGCCAGAGATCACGTTTTATGTTCATTACTTGTAAGTCTTTGCGAGCATTGAGATGATCCTTCGACTTTCCATGCTCATTAAGTAATGTGAAAATCAAATTATCACATACATTCTTCTCAATATGCATAACATCAAGATTGTGGCACAAAGAATTAAATTCCCAATACGGAAGTTTGAAGAATATACTTTTTTTTCTTCCATTGTTGCGTTCTGATTTCACTTGACGATGCACTTCGCACTCGTTTTCCGCTATCATTCAAATGATGAACCTTCCCAAATTCTGTTTTAACATTTTCAAGATATGTCAATATTTCAGAACTGGTTAACAACTTTGGAGGTGGTCTACGATCAATGGAACCATTAAATTTTGATTTGTTCAGCCGAAATCTATGAGATGCATCAAGAAATCTTCGATGGCACAAGAAGCACCATTTTCTACTGTGAGGTAGCCGTTTGGGCTCAAAATCAAAGTTACAAATGGGACAAGCCAAACCCGTATAAGTGTTCCAACAAGATAAATTCCCAAGCCCAGGGAAGTCACTAATGGTCCACATTAAAGCAGCATGCATTTTGAACATTATTTTAGAAGAAACATCAAATGTCTCAACACCGTTGCTCCATAACTCCTGAAATTCTTCAATCAATGGCTGCAGGTATACATCAATATCATTTCCAGGAATTTGTTTTCTAGGAATAATCATCGAAATGATAAAAGATGTTTGTTGCATACACATCCACGGAGGCAGACTATAAGGGATCAAAACAACTGGTCAAATGCTATAACTCGTACTCAAAGTCCCAAATGGGTTGAATCCATCAGCAGCCAATCCCAATCGAACATTCCTAGAATCAGCTGAGAAATATGGATGTAAAGAATCAAATGTCATCCATGATTGGGAATCTCGTGGATGTCTCATTAACCCATCATTGTTATTATCTACAACATGCCACTTCATGTGTTCGGCGGTTTTTGATTACATGAATAATCTTTGCAATCGAGGCTTCAAAGGAATGTAACGCAAAACTTTTGCAGGTGTGTTCCTTTTCTTCTTCTACATGAAATTATGTTCAGTCATACTTCCAACATTACCCTTTGACTACCATCTAGAAGAAGAACATTTCTTAAAATTCTGTCTACTTGAATCCTCTCCCCAGTAAAGCATACAATCATTGGGACACGCATGTATTTTTGTATAATTCAGACCAAGCTTGTTTACAACTTTTTTCATCTCATAAAACGATTCTGGGATTTTTGATTCAGGAAATGCATCACGAATCAATTCCAATAACATAGAAATTTCCTTATTTGTAATTTCACAAAGACATTTGATATGGTACAACTTCAGCAGAAATGAAAGCTTTGAATATTTCAAACACCCACTATACAACTCTTGATTTCCATCGTCAACTAAATCATGAAACGCATTTTCCTCACTGAAGTTTTCACTTACATTTGGCTCCACAGAATCAAGAGGAGGATCCAATGATATGTTACAATCTTGATCTTCTTGTGTTACAGTCTCAAAAACATCACTTCTCTCGTTGCAATTTGTAGCATCATCTTCTGGTTGTTCTGAAATGTTTTGATGCTCATAGTGGTGTCTTGCAGTGCCGAATGCATCATTTATGAGGTTTTGCATTTAATTTTCCATTGGCGACAAACTTGGGACCTCATTCTGTGGATTAACATCATTCCTCAATCTTTCTGTATTGTTTGATTCTCCATGACAAATCCAACACAAATATTGACCAGGGAATTGCTTCAGTATTAAATGTTCATAAACTTCATCCCTCTTCAACCATGTTCTAAATTTATATTTAGGACATGGACATCTTATTCTCCCTTCAACGGATCTATTAGAAATTGCAAAATCTAAAAACTCATTCAAACCCTTAACATATTGAGGTGTGTTCCTCGGTAATGTGATCCAGTTTTTATCCATGTATATCACAATGTGCCTACACAAAAATATACGATAGTGTAAGATTACAGAAACATAACATAATAAAGATGAACCATTGATCATAAAGTATGCATAATATAATAATGATGATTCATTGATCACATTTACCACTTCAGACCAACAGAACAAGTCTGGTCCATAGGAGACAGCGTCAACACCTCATTGAGGAGCAATAAGAATATCGGGCTACACACTTATCATAACACTATCGATCACACATTTATGTTGCCTCAAACAACACCCCATTGATGTTTGATCGAAACTAATCATAATCCATTTTAAACCTGAGACATTATGTGATTGTTTAGGCTTGACCTTAGATGTCCTCCAAGAGGAATGATGTTTCTCAATGGTTTCATACACAACCAACTATAAAGAGGGCCACTATGTTCACTTTATTCATCGAAGTGTCACCTCTCTAGGATTAAGTATTAAAAGTCAGACATTTATAATCATGTCTTCAACCATCGACATATAAAGAACCAGTTTTTTATTCAAGGGTTGTCTTAGACATTGAAACATTATTAAAACCAAAAACCTGGAACCTGCAACCAGTCTGAAGCTTGACATTCTTTCCTCAAATACAAATAAGAACTCTCATTCCAGTAGATTAAACCTTCTAGGAATGTTTCTTGTCACCCATTTGACAATAATTGAATCACTGAAATTGTCTAAACATTCTACAATATTAGTGGAAATTTTATTTACTCTTGAAAAGTCGTCATCTATGTTTTCTTCTCCGTCCATATTTATGTACTTAAATTTTCTTCAATATATTTTCAATTCGACATCGTTGAATTTCACATTAGCTTCATAACTATAATCCGATATTCCCCAATTTACAAGTCATTATAGTTCCCTATATCCTTTTGTGTAAAATTTTTCTAAAAGAGACATCAAACTTAAATTCTGAGCTTTGTCGTCAAATCCCATATTACATTTTTTTAAAAATTTCATCATATCAGCTTCAACAATAGGTGGGGATCCTACTATTTATAAATAATTAACTTCATGGATAAGTGATTAGAGAAATGGATATCCTATTCTTACAAATTTGATAGTTCTATTCATTAGACATAAGAGCACCAATAATATTTAAAAAATTCCTATATCCTTATTCAGTACTTCTTGGGGCTTAACTGAGGGATCAAACACTTTGATTCCAATTGAAGAGCCTGAGGAGATGTTTCACCACAGGGAAGGGGGTTTAATCACTAGTAACTTTTTATATCTTATATTTCTTTTAAATATAACCACTGTTGACCTATTATAATCTAATCAACTATTATAACTACTTTTCCTTACCCAAATATAGTAAAAATGAATAGCACATGGACAAAATATATTTACTATGTTTAATACTAATGTCAGCCTAATACTTGTTTTTATTGTTTTGATTCTCGAAACATATATTATACACTATGATTAGAGGTGATCCCACCAAAGAATCATTAATAAAATAAATTCACACTATTCTTTCCAAAGTTACACTGGAACAATGACTTAAAAATTCTTGATACAAAATGGATTAAAATAAAATAATAATGATAACACTTGAATATTGAGTTCCCTTTCAAATTTAAATAAATATATTTCTCCTTGAGCATTAAAGATAAGATAAATATTATAAGTTATCTTCTTAGAAGACTTTAACATTGATAATCACAATCAAAACTACTAATATTTCTCACTTTTAATCTTCTAAATATTATTCATTATGAAAATTATTACCATAGCTTCTCAAATTTGATTCATGGCACTACAACAAAAATAATATATTAAATTTGTTTTATTGATCTATAAAATTCATGCCATTATAATATACTAAACTTTTCTAAACACCTCAATCACATATTACAATCTTTCGTACATGTACTTTTCATAGAAATTAATTCACATAACCCCTACATGTAGTATACACTTTTCATATAAAAACATATTTAAATTAATTTTCATAGGAACAATGATTTATGGAGTAATTGAGTTTCTCAATCATGATGCTTTTCATAGGATTTAACATACATATTTAGACTCAATGAGTGAAATGATGGGGTTTTCTTTTAATGATATCAACAATCTCTTATCAATAATTTGTAATAATGCTTAACAGATGAATCATAGTGTATTTATAGGCTATATTACTTGTGATTAACACATGTTAGTCCAAAAAATTTGGTTTAACCAATAATATAAGGCATTACTAAAAAATATGTTTCCATTGATTCATGTACTATATGATAAAAAAATATAACTGTATAAAAATATTTTCTTGGAAACAATATTATTAAAAATATTAATTTAAATGGATTTTTAATATGCTACCTTTAAATAAAATTATGGAAACCAATACTAACATGGAATTTTCATTCAGAAAATGTAACCTCGTTCTAATAATAACTTCTCATTGAATCTTGACAAAGATTCATGTTAAACTATAATTAATGGTATGTGTTCCTCTTTACTAAACCATTTCTTCATTAGGGGACCTCATCATTACCTCACATAGGTTTTTTACATTAAAATATTATGTCTGTGTAGAAATAATGTCACTTTCCTTCAAATGATGTGATGTATGTTCATGTTATATTAATTATATCCATTCCAAAATCTTCCCCACATACCAACTTTGTATCTTAACAAAATCCTATTCATTGTATTTGAAATTATATACATACCAGATTTTAAAGGCTTCAATTTTATTCTGATGATATTTCATGGGGTTTGAATTTGAATACAGTCTACAAAATGAAAACCCTATGTTGAAGGTTGAGGATAATAGGAATTTATATTCAGTGTTGTTGATCAGATTAATCATATAGAGTATTCTATTTTCATAACATTTTAAGTGGAGGAACAATTCCCCACATAAAATTTGACCCAAATCATTTTTTATCATTGGAGGTTTTTTTATAATAAGAATGTTCGTTCCTTATACCCTCCAACCATAACACTGGGGTTGGCTCTTAAACACAGTTACAAACTCTATCACCTATTTGGTCAACCCCGTATATATTCTAATCCTTACACGCCACATGGGTGCACCATATACTAGTTATGTTTCTCTAAATTTGGAAATTATCCATGAAATTTACATTGAGTTGGCATGCTAACTTTATGAAATATTAGGATATCTTGGGCTGTTGGCATTGCATTGGAAAAAATGTTTTAAAAAAACTCTATAAAAAAACATAGTAAAACTTCATTATTATATTATTCTAAACCCTCAAATAAGTCAATTAAAATAATCTCAAAATAATTCTTCTTCAATTATCAAAATAATTATTAGTCAAAACATCACCCACATTTATATTCAACACTTTTCTATTGACAATTTGCTCTTAATAAAGCTCATGAAATGATCCTTAAGATCAGTTCAAAAGGCACCATAATACATGTTTGAAATTCAATGTAATTAAAAAAATTTAAACAGTTAGTTGAAATTAAGGAAAACATCAACAACAAATCCAATCGTTATTTACCTCACAAATCAGGTGCGGGGGGTCGCCGAAGGCCGCGGGGGGCGTGGGGAGTCGTCGGCAGCACGAGGGGGTGGGGAGTCGCCGGCCGCGAGGGCGCGGGGGCGCGGGGAATCTCCGGCCGCGGGGGGCGTGGGGAGTCGCCGGCAGCGCGAGGGCGTGGGGAGTTGTCGGCAGCGCGAGGGCGCGGGGGGCGTGGGGAGTCGCCGGCCACGGGTAGTGCGGGGGGTGGAGAGTCGCCGACAGCACAAGGGTTAGGGATCGCGAAGGGGAAGGGGGAAAGGGTCGGTGGCTGTGTAAAATAAATCGGGTTTCATGGCGGTTTATTAAAAACCGCTGTGAAACCTTCACCGAAAAAGGTTTAGCGGCGGTTTTGTGAACCTCCGCCACAAAACCGCCGCTAAACCATGTTTTTTTTGTAGTGCAACTTAATGGAGGGGTTGTTTGAATATGTCATACAATGATTCAACCCCAGGGGATTTAACCTAGTTGAGATTACCAAATAAATATAATCCTACTATATATTCAAATTTAAATAAAATTTAACTAAAAAATATATCAAATAATTTAGTACAAATGTAATTTATAAAATGTTATAATTTTTATTAATTTTCTGAAATATGGGATTATGATATTTATTAGTGCTATAAATGAGGTCATAGGATGTTATTTTATGCGATTAAATATAAGGATTTTGTAAAATTCAAGTATGTCCATTAAGTTATGATATTTCTTATTAAACATTCTAATGATAATTTTTTTTATATTATACATTATGATTGTGTTATGTTTAAAATCCTATTTATTTTAATTTAAATTACAAACATTTCTCTGAATCACTCCGTCTAATTAATTTTGTTAAACTATTACATAATTATTAATATATTTTGTTTAGTCAACCATATTTTCATTGGGTAATGATGTTACTTATTTAACTTAATTATTATATGATACCTATATATATTCATCTCAAATTTCATGTGAAATTCCCTCTTCTCTCTATATCTCTCTTCTAAAAGTGATGTCTGTAATTCAAAATCCCTTATTTCTTTAATTTATTTTTTATTAAAGAATATTTTTTAGGAATAATTCCCATTCATTATATTTATTACTTATCTTACATTTCTATATTTTATATTCATTCTAATATTTTCTATTATATTTGGAGAAATAAATATGTGCTACCTTGTGTGACATTATCATTTTCATTTACCTCTTTTAAAACTGATTTATAATTATCTTTTTTTTTGTATTTGGGATTTTCAAGAAACTTATTATAAAATATTAAAATGGATATCCCTTAATTATTATGGGTTTTATCCCCCACTCCACATTTTTTAAAGATAACCATGATGACTTATTGAATAATCCATTATTTGAGATAATTTGTAAAATTTATATTTTTCTAAATGATTTCATGTCACCTTTTAAAAATAATTATGCCTCTTTTGAGGACCTATTAGAGAATATTTTTTTTAATATTAAGTGTTAAAAAAATAACTTACACATTTTTGTACCATTATATTATTTTCATTGGTTCATTATTGATATATATGTCACAAAAATGCTTCTGAAAATTCTTTCATTCCATTTCTAAAATGTAATCTTTTCAAAAGTGAGTAAAAAAAATCATTTTATGAAAATTTTAATAATTATTTTATAAACATTAATTAAATTTTAGATTCTATTATCCACTTTTAATCAAATTATTTTACTTCCTGGGTGTTTTTTCAGGAATTATACTCTAAATGACTATATAAAAAGAATATTTTTGGTGATTTTATTTTATATTATAAAAAAATCTACTTTATATGTAACATTGTGAGATAACATTCTAAAATGACATGACACAAGTTTTAATTACTTTTGTTTTCATGATATGATAAATGATTAATATGTTGGTAACTAATATTTATAGATGATGATAGGTGGAATATTATATCACCCTCAAATTCATTAGATACTGATTTATATCTCATGATATAATGTTGATAAGTGTGAAAATTGTTTTAATCACATCCTGAATAATGGAAATTTTTTTGTTCACACCATAATTAATGGACATTTTTTTTCATTCACAATATTATAATTTCCCTTTTATTATGTTTTTTCCATAGATCCACATAATATCATGTTTCCATAAAATAATACATAATAATGTAATATTCTTATTATTATACTCCATGGATCATTTATATTATGTGAGACCCTTTTCCCATGGTATGTTTTTTTCTTTTAATATTATATTTTCTTCTATCGTGACTTATGAAAATTTATTATTGTTCCCTATTATTGTTAATAAGTAATTTCTATCATGCACATGTATTCTTATATTATTATGATCTGACCATT
Organism: Viscum album; assembly: GCA_963277665.1. Taxonomy (NCBI): domain Eukaryota; kingdom Viridiplantae; phylum Streptophyta; class Magnoliopsida; order Santalales; family Viscaceae; genus Viscum; species Viscum album. Next base: position 1,380,402,127 of record OY728163.1, read on the forward strand.
ATAGGAATTTTGAATATTTTTTATATTAGTGATAATTTGATGTCAACCCTTCTTATTCCATTACATGGGTTATGAAGATGATTATAGAATATGGGAAGTTGATAAGGGATTTTTTGTGGCTCAATAATGGATAAATGTTCCTAGGATTTATTAAATTAGATGATAATGAAGCTAATCCTCAAATTTAGTTATCCCCATATTATAGGGATTGTGATGTTATTATTATTTGTAGTGTTTATATTTTTAACATATATATATATATATATATATCTTGGATTATCTCACTTTATATTCAAATATGGTATGTATAGAATTTTTTCCTTCATATCTGGAAGAGAGGGTATAGGGAACCAAAATTGGTTTTAGAGACTCGATTATCCCTTTATGTGGCATAGTTTACTTATATTTTAGATTATGATAAGGTAACATTAGGGGTATCCCTAAGGATAATTATAAATTTATGAAAACACACTACTTTTTTTGGTAATATATATATTTTCTTACCTTCAAACAGATAAATCCTTTACAAGATACTACCGGGTCTATGTAGTAGCATCACATAAGTGATGTGGAATATTCCATCTAAAAATGGTCGGTTGAGTATCAACTGGATTATCACTCAGTAAATGATGAGCTGGCCTAAGACTACAAACCTGGTTATATGCTATTAGTGAATACTCATCAATTATATATCATTTTTATGTAATACTATGTGGTATTTTAATCTGATTTATATTATAGTTCATAAAAGGAAATGATCATGCATATCATAGGTTACCACAATGTGATTCATGAGTTAAAGAGTGTACTAATTAATATGTAAATTTATGGCTAAATGTTATGTTTAATTTTGATATAAAATATTTAAATGAATTTTTCCTTTAGAAAATTTTATGAAAGTTGATGATAATTTTTGGTTAGTTCATTTTGGGATTACAATTAGAATGATAAGATAACCAAAAATAAATAAAAGTATATTGAACATAACATCTCAATGATTATGAAAATGATGTCATAAGAGAAGTTATATTATTATTGATTTATCATATTACAATTCATATTTTAGGATATTATCATGATAACAATTTTTGATATATTATTTCGTTGGATATGAGATTCATAAAATGAAGCTATAAATGTTATGACCCTAAAAATCTTATACACAACTATTGAAGTATATTTTTTTTTCAAATTTTGGAGATATAGTAAAATCTTAATATAATCCCATTATGTTGGAAATGATAGATCTCATTATATATATGATTTTGAGCTTAATATCATAGTAGAAAAAATGCTTTTTGTTCATTATGTATCACTTATATTCTTTTAGTGAACATTATTTAAAATTGGAATGAAACAATTTATTAAATTAGAGAAGAATGTAATTACCTAATATTTTTAGTATATATATTCTTTAATTTAAATCATATTTTTAACAAATTCATTATCTTCAAACACCAAACCAAAAAATTAATTGCGACACATTTTAATGACATTCATAAAGAATAGTTTTAATTGGTGGGTATCAAAAAAAAGTAACCAAATTTTAAAATCTATATAGATTTTAAAATAATTTGGTAATTTTTAATACCAATTTAATGGTAATATTCAATTAATATATGAAAATTATTATTGATATAACCTGGTGCTTAAAAATGCATTCATATAAAATGTTGTTTTATATCTTCTATGAAATTTTTTTATGAATATAACAAAATCATGTTTAAAATGTGGTATATATTTTTTATTAATTAAAAAATAAAACTAATTAGTAATTGATTGGAAATAAAATTAATAACATAAACTATTAGAAAATATCATTTCCATACAAAAACATTTTTATCATTATATTATATATTTCAATTGAAATGAAAAATTATATAATTTTAGACATCTAATTTTAACAAATTGAAATAAATTTTTGGATTTATAGGAAAATTTTGTTCGATGATGAATTTTCTATATTTTCAAGAATACTTTATTTTCTTGGTAAATATTTAATAATATCGTTTTTACTAAAACTACCTCATTTATGACAATATCTATAATTAAGTATAACATTTAAAACTTATGAAAAAAATTCATTACATAAAATTTATTGATTTATGTGAGATGGTTCATTAAGAAAATCATATTTTACCTTTATAAAACCTAGTATTTATATTTTGACAATTTAGAATTATATTTTCTAATGGAAATTAATTGATTTATTTATTTGTAATTACATTTTCTCTATGTAAAAATAGTTTTTTATATACTTTATCATCACATAACTCTCCTTCAGATAATAATAATCCAGTTATTTTCATTAAAATAATCATCATTGAGACCTTTTTCTAAAACATAACATTTAAATTTAAAAATATGGTTGTTCTAAAAATGAGTTTTTATGCGTCACTCACACAAATATTAAACTAAATCATTATTAATGAAATATATTTTATTTGATAAAATATATTTCATATTTCGAAATAGTAGCTTTAAATTATTTAATAAGACTTGTTTTATTATTTAGTCATAAAATGTAAATTATTGATGAAAAAATTATATTCCATGGTAAAAAACAAACCAAGTAAGAGTGAAAAAACAACAAGTAAAAGAATTAAAAATAGGGTAAAAAAGGATTAAAAATTTATGGTTGAGGTATTTAAAATAATAACTAATACCCAACCAATTATTTTACACGTTTTAACTACAATACATGTCAACATGTTGTCTCATTATATTAAATAGTTATATTTACAAAAAATATAACTAAATTCACCTATAAAAGGATTCCACTAAATTAACATATAAAAGGATGTAACGTATATGCCATTTTCCCCCAATTGTAAAGAATTTGATAGAACTAAAATATTTCCTTATCTCTCTTCCAGTTTCCCCCCACATCCTAGAAAACTTTTTCTTTCAAAAATACCTTGTTATATACCCTTAAGGTGTTACCCAGGGGGAACTATCAAAGGGAGAGGTAATGTTCTCAACTGATCTACATAAATTAGTTACTTAATTTACCTTATCAAACTTATTATATACATGAAATTATTAAATCCCATCTATTATTCAAATTCATATTTTTTTAATACTCATGAAATATTCAATTTATTCCTTCAACCAAAACAATTTGAAAAAATAAGATGTCATTATGTGCATATACAAAACACTGCCTCCCAAAATGACATGCTTGATTTTTAGTCTCCACCCTACATGGGTGGTTTTAAAAATATTTATAATTGATTAATATGATATTTATTGAAGTATAAGGATTATAATATTATATACCACTCCATATCATCCAAAAAATGATTGGAAAAAATGTTGTTCTCAGGTATGTGCGGAAAACCACCCCAATAAAAGTATCATATTTTTTTCAATATAGTATTTTATTACCTTTCTAAACCAAAATAAAAAATTATTCACAACCTCAATTTTATTTAAATAATATCAGTATTATTATATAAAAATTTAATAATGAATAAATATTAGCATTTCTTGCTATACTAACAAATTAATTAAAATTTTTAGGGATTGGTTTATCAACCAAAATTAACATTACTAAAAATATATATCATATATTATAATTTTCATTTAATTTTTAGTTTTAATTTTCGGAATCTATACATTAATATTTTCATTTTTTTGCTCCTCTTACTTGATCATTTTAAATTTCATAAAAGAAATCCCATCACCAACTTCATCATCATGAATCAAAAATAAAATACTTATAAATTGAAATTATAAAAATATATATATATTTATAAAACAACTATTATAATAAATATAATTAAATTAGAATGATTATAGTTTTTTATATAAACCACAATCTACACCACCATCGTAAAATTAGTAATAAAAAACAATCATCGATAATAACATTTTATGATTAAAATAAAATATAAATAAAAAACATATATTAATAAAAAATGATTATAAATGATAATAATAAAATATTATAGTTCTGAGTATTATTTTGAAATAGGTAACGAATAAAATTATTTTTCTTGTATTGGATGAAATAGAAAATTTAACTAAGAGAGATTATTGTTAACATTTTCATAACCCAATTTTCATTTCTTGAGTGATCATTGATCTTCTTGAACATTATTCTTATAAATGTTCTTTGTTTATCCTATTTCATAAATTATATAAAAAATATTATTTATTTTCATAACAGTTAAAGCTTCATTCAAGAATTCATCCTTCCAATTATTTTGGTTCATCATTAAACAAATCTATAAGGGATTTTGTAAACACGAACACCTTTTATGTTGGATATAATGATACTTCTTGAACAATATTTATTTAGGTTTCCTATGTTATTCCAATTTTTATTTCATATGAAATAACTTATTATACTCCTAGGGTGTATGATATTTTTTAATTAAAACCCCTTCTTTTATGAATTTCATGCCCATTAAATTATTACACTCATAAGAATAATTCCCAATATTACTAAAGTATATATATCTTCAATGTCCAAAATTTCTCTACCTACAAATTTTTTCCACTATATTTTGAAACATAATAATTTTTTCTCTAATGTGACTATTATACATTAAACATCATCATTTAAAAAGGATATTTTTCCCTTTTTATGCAGATTTTCAATTAATGTTTTTGTAAATTATTAAGTAAATTTTCATATTTTGATTGTATATTTAATATCCCATTCCAAATTTAATAAATATACCCTTCATCTATTCCTTTTAAGAATCCATTATTGAATAATATTTTTACATGTAAAAGTATTCAGTATATTTTCACATCACCTTTTTGAAACCATTATGTCTTTTTAAAGGATATCTTATTGATGTTTTTTTAAAGAAATTTTTTTCAGATGTTTTCACACAACCACTTTGAGTCTACTATGTATTTTTTAAACATAAAATTATTAATATTTATTTCAAATTTATTATGTCGAATATGAATTCACTCGAATTTCAAAAATTTAAACTTTTCAATTGTAACACATAACACCTTATTTTTATGATGATGTTTAAAAATATTTTATAAGGTCTCTGTTATGTTTCTCTTCTATAAAACACATTATTCCAATGTGTTTCACCTCCATGGGAGTTAAATTTCATTAATTATCCTCTAAATTCATGTATCAATTAATCATTTTAACTGATTGATATTTTTCTTATCAAATGATCTACTTATAATATCACATTTCTTGATACCATTAAGAAATGATATAAAACAAATTTACATTTCATGGGTTTTCATGATAAGATGATAAATTGTTATACAATGGAATGAATATGTATGAATGATGATTTTTGGGATCAAATATCTCCCTAATATTATTTTTCTAAGGATTTATATCTAATTATATAATGATATTATGTGTTGGAATTTTTTTGTTCAAAACGTGGAGGGTGAAATTTTTTCCTATTCCATATATTAAGTGTGAAAATTGGGTTTCTCCACCGCATAAAGCATGTTATTTTTTTATTCTCAATGTTATAATTTTAAATTTATTATGAATATTACATAGAACCTCAATATTATATTTTTCTAGGAAATGACTCTTGTTAATGTCATTTTTTTCTGATTATGCTCCATTTCTCATTAATATTATCTCACATTATTATTACATGACACATGTTATTGTTTTGAGATTAAATGTTATTATATAATGAAAAAGGAATATCCTATATTATTTTATATTATTTTAAATACGATATTTCAACCATTCTAATCATTCCTCATATTTAGGGGATTTAACCCTTAAAAACAAAGTGATGATTATTTCCCCTACTAAATGTTTCAACTCACCCATTACTAGGTTTATATTATCCACAGTATAATTCTGAGTATGAGTTATGAGATGTTTATAAGGATTTCTTTCAAGGATCAATAATGTATAAATTTTTAAATTTTTTTATAAAATCTTATTCATATATAGTTAGTCTTAAAACACTAAACCTTTTGTTTTTAGAGTTATGTGGTTATTATGAGATATATTTATTAACTTATTGAAATATATTTAATATTACCTTGGTTATTCTACTATGTTTTTCTAGGATGGTATCTAATGAATGCTATTTAAGAAAAAACTCTGGGAGCATCGGTATGGGGAACCACAATTCATCTTTTCTAAATGGTTTTCATTTGAATTATAGATTAAGGAAGATGATGGAGAGACAAATGATTGTACGTAGAATATGATTATCTATTACCATGATCTATACTACATAGAAATAAAAGGAATAGAGATAGATATGGTTTAGGTTATTTAGTGGCATTTTATATTTAATATTGTGTGTTACGGTGATTTTATTAGGATAATGGTACAACCCGTATTTTAATCAATGGAAACTCCCTAATAATTATATAATTGTGTCATATTTAGTAAGATAATATTATATAAATAACATAAACCACATGATAGATCTAGAAAGATTTTTTAATTTTAAAATTACATATATAAAATAAAAATTTCCATTAGAATTTAAAATATTAAAGTGGGAAAAAATGAAAATATGATAAATAAAATTAAAAAATTTGGATATTCTCAGTCAAAAAAAATAAACAAAATCGTGAACAACACTAAAAAAATAAAATTGAATGTTATTATTTAAGTATTATATATGAAAATTAATATATTTATAAACGTGATATAAAATATAATGGAATAATTTTTTAATAAAATAAGAGTTATTTGTATAATGTCAGGAATCAATACATCTATTATAAATCTGACTGTTGGAATAGTAATATGACCATTAGAATAGTAATATGACCATTTGAGTGGTATACTCACCTATGGAAGTTTGAAAAAAATATTTAGGTCTCTTATAAAATGTAAATATCACATATTTAATTTGTGATGAAACAAAATAAGTGATTTAATAATGATAAAATATGGGTTTATATTGTTGTAAAACATATATGTTTAATTTTTTTATAAAAATTATTATGATTTAAAATAAAATTATTTTAATGGTCTAGATATGATAAGTATGATCCTTTGTGAGTTTCCAAGGCTCGTGGTTCTCATAGGAAGCTTAAAATAATCCTAATGGGGCCAGATGCAGAAAATGCTAGAACATGGGGATTAAATTTTTTTTAATATTTACATGCCATGTAAATGAGGTTAACTTCTAGTTATGTATGGTTTACATGGTGCTTCATGGTGTGTAAATAATCAATGTTAAATAATAAAATGTGTTTTTTTAGTCAAAACCAACACCAGACATCTACATGATTTGTAAATGTCTTTTATGCCATGTAGATTCCCTTTGGAAAACATCTTTTAATGTTTCAACCGCTTGGGTTTTCTCCAAACACTATGGTAATATTGAGACTCTAGGTGATCTAAATATCATTTCTTCATTGTTCCCTGATCCCTTCAATTAGGGACTGAATCTTGTCTACTGTCTTTGATCTTTGGGGATTCGTGGTGAACCAAGGTGCGTTCTTCCTTTTTTTTCTAGTGGGTTGTCCTGGTTTGATGTAACATCCTTCTATATCATTATCCATGCTATGTAAATTAATATTATTTGTTTCTAATGGGAAATATCTTGGTTTTTTAGGTGTGGTTGTGTCGTGGTTACCTTTTAATAATGTTGTTCCATGTGGGAGAGGTGATCATATATTCATTATATAATCCATTATTGTGTGGAGAATGCTTATGGAGTTTTATGTTGGGGATTCCTTACTTGTCTTATATTAATTATATGAAATTGTAAATTGGTAATGACTTAGAAATTGGTTTGAAATAAAATCAACCCAATAATTATTGACAAAAATTAAATAATTTGGTTTTGATTTCATGTCATGGATGTATTTGTTTTGTTATGATAGTGGGTTTTCTCATGATTTCATAGATAGTGTGATGTCTGTGTTTTTATTTTTTATAATTTTTTTAATATTATATTATTCTATTGAATTGGTAAATAAAATTATTCTTTAATTATGTGATAAAAAATTTCATTAGAATTTAATGAAGAGTCATGTTTGTAATCGGATGTTTAATATAATTTTATGATAATCAAATTGATGTAATATGCATATTAAATTGTTATTGGTCTTCAATATGATTAATATAATTGATAAATATGTGGGTAATGTTAATTTTTGTTGATAATAATGATGAAATAAATGTTAATTGGGAATGATACTTCTCCAGGTTTGTTGAAACCATACCAAATGCTAAGAGCAGGTTTTCATTTGAGTGTTTGTTATTGATTTATGCCTTAGGTTTCCTATAGTTGGAATGTGTGAATAATGAATCATTTTATAAAATATTTAATAAGAACCTATTGAATGATAATGATAATTTTATTTCACTTGAGTTCACCATTTTTCTGATAAGTCCATGTGGATTGCTTTGGAGCTGTGAGAGATCCTTGACATAATCCAGAGGAATTCTTTGTTTTAAGGGAACAATTTCCATCTTTCTTGTTTGTTGGTTCCAAATTGTTTTGGGATGTGATATTAACATGATATATGTTATATTATCCAGATATATCTGAGGGTAGGATTTCTAATATTAGGTGGGGAGGCCAGGATTGGATGTAATCCTAGTACGACTGATCCTGGGATGGATGGTATATGGGTTGGGAGGATTGAATGATGTGGAAGCAGTTGATGACTATGATAGTGACATGCATTATTAAATTCATGTGGGTGTTAGTGTTGGAACTGTATGTGATTTAATTAGTTAAATGTTTTCTTACCCATTAATGAGATAATGAGATATTTTATTCTCACTGTGAATCTGTTTGATGATCGATTGATAGGTTGATTATTTTATCTATATTATGTTACCCGCTTCTCAAGGCAGTTGGATGTGTTAGGTTGAAAATTCTATCTTGTTGGTAGCTTAGGATGGTTTTCTTAGAGTACCCGTATATGGAATGAAAATAATAATGAAGTAAATAATTCTTAAACCACAGTTTTGGTGGATGATGGAATGAAAATTAATAAAATAAGTTGATCCTGATAAAACATGGACTTGTTTTGGATTATTCATGTTGGTAGTGGACTTTACAATGATAATTAATTTAATGAAATTTTAATTAATGTTGGAAAATGATAATTGTTAATTAATATCTATTTAATTAATTATAATAAAAAAATTTATTTAGATAAAATATGTAATTAATTTAAATCTTTAAATGCTAGTGTGATTATAGTTTATCTACTCATAGTACAGTCATTTCTGAGTACAAATGACATTAGATGAAATTGAGTCTATGTATACTAAATCCCCATAGTTTGGTTATCATCTATATTATATCTTTTATATTCTTTGATTTCATACAATACCCCAGCTAGGTTGGATATCATGAAAGACACCCAATTGACTATGGGTGGTCCTTTTCCCCAAAATCTTGATGGGAGGATGGATTGATGACTACCAAATCTATCCCCACTCTCTTTTCTTGGTAGTAACTTATGCAAGTATGTACAAGGTTTAGTTTACCCATATACGTGTATACATGGAATTTAAAGATTTGGGTTATTTAAAACACTTTTATTACCAAATATAGTATCCAAAGGATTATTATAGTCATGACATGTTTATGTTGTGGTGGATTTATGTACTTACTTACCGTATGAGCAGTAATGGCATGAGGTATAATTCCAATTGTTTTATATATGTCATACAAACTATGCTGGCTCCTGAAAATTACATGGTCACTATACGTGGTTATGTTGTATGGGGTGATGTGGCTATGTAATGCATGAGGGGCGTGTTGTGATTTCTTACACTATTATTTTTAGACTGGTATACTTTTGGAGAGAGATAGCTAAGGATATGTGATGTTGGGTAGATTGTCAAACCAATGGGGAAGTGGGATGGGGGTTCCCATGATATTTCATTACTGTATTATATAATCTCTTTTATGTGATACATAATGATAGATATCCATAGTGAGGCTTGGAACATGGTATTATTTATTTGTCATTGAGTTAGTATCACTTATATTAACTATGCTTTAGCAGGACCTCTTTTTCTTTTGTGTAATTGGCTATGGTGGGGATCCTAATGAGTATACTATTGTTATCTCCCTACATATATATAAACTATTTTTTATGTCATCCAAAAAATTATAGATATGAGGACATATATTACACTCTTATGGTTTTGTAGGAGCCCTTTCAGCGTCATGGTCACTCTCATCTTTGCCTTTTTAGAACTTATAGTTTCCTTCTAGTTCATTTATTACGACATGAATATGATTGTTTTCAATTTGGTTGTATTAATATACATATATGTCTGAGTATGTTTTTTATTTATCTTATTTATCTCTCTCACCCACATGTTTCTCTAAGAGGGTAATGCCTCCTAGGTCAATGTTTATTATACCATCGGTGCTAGTCGCCATCCCAGGGCCTACTAGATGCGGGACATGGTCAGTCACCATCTATCTCCCCAAATGGATGTATAATTTATGGGATTGTTCATGACATTTATTTTCATAAAATGTGTTTATAAATTAATATTATATTTTATTATACTGACATTATAATATTATGAGACTATAACAAAGATTCTATTAGGTTATAAATTTCATCATAATATTATAATTGGTATATTTCAAATTAATAATATTATCTAGAAAATAAATTTATAATATTTATGGAATTATTTTCATTAAATATGTTTATTTTTTGTAATATAATAAAAAAACATGGTTATGGTTAATTTTTGGTATTTTTCTAAGAGAGCTGAATTTTTTAGAAGCTGTGAAATATGTTAAATTTATTTATTTAAAATTATAAGTTCAATACATCATTAGTTACATAAGGGATTATGTAATCAAAAATTATATTGACCCTACATAAAACATTTAATTTATATTTTTACAATGATATATTAAAATTGTAGTCTTGAGGGAACATAATAAACTAAATGATAAACTATTCCAAACACCCATATCCTCTCCTTGTAAGTACCACCCATTCAACACATATATTATTTTTCTTATATCATTCCAAATTTCTTCCCAATTCAGTTCCCAATACACTATTCTATTTCCAAGTGCTTCAGGACTCACCAATGACAGTTTTAAGGATCTATAATGGGATTTAAAAGAAGAGACGACCAAAGGATGATGTAAAATTATCGATTAAATGTATTTCAATTTTATTCTACTTATTCCACCCAAATATATTATACATACACTTAATAATAGTAACATATGTATCTTATATAAAATAATACGTTTTTTTGAAATATGCAGCTTATACCCTCCGAAATATTTATTTTGAAACGAAAATGATGTTCTCAGTATAGTTGATTCTAAACCTCCATGACCAACATTCTTCATTTTTCTCTACATCCTTCATGGATTGTAATAGAAATATTTTTATTGTTAAATTAAATTATAATAAGTATATTATAACATATTTCAAGATATATAATGAACTAATAATCATTTAATAATGTAAAATGAATTCATTTTCTAATGGATAATAAATAAACCTAAATGAAATAACTGTATATTATTAACATTATTAATAAATGAATAATACCAATGTAAGAAAACAAATGGGTATTTAGGAACATATAATGTTTTTAAAAGTACATTAATTCCATTTAATTTCACTTATGTAGTGGTAGACCCATTTGAAAATGAAATCTGTAATTCTCCACATGTGATCTGACATTGCAACCCTGAAATGAGCACCCTCAGAATAATGAAATTAAACACTATATCCCATTGAAATGGTTGTATATGAACATTATATAATTATATTAAATATAATAATAAAGAAAAGTTATCTTAATTTAATAAATAATTTATATAATTTGATTATCACAGATGATTAGGGCATGCGAAAAATGATTCCTGAACCTAAGGTAAGGGATATCTATGAGGAACCATGTTTTCATTGGGATATGATTTCTCTCTATTTTATCCACATCATATCTATTTTATTATTATAAACTTATTATATCTAATATAAATATTTTTTCCAGATATATATATCTATCTAAATTAAATTTTCCCTATTGTGGATATATATGGTTTAAGGGATACCTCCTCTATTATATTTGATTGTCAAACCTAATAGAATGAATATTCTATTTTTCTTATATTATTTTAGGTACCCCACCATGAAAAATTTAAAAAAAATCCTTGGATTATAAAATTTGTCAATATATTATGGAAAAATTTATATTGTTTCAGGTTTTATGTATATTATTAAGTTTTTACCTCTTTAAATATTCATTACCCATTCCCCTAAAATCCTTTTTATACAGAACATTTCCAAAGTTACCTAAAAAACATTTTCTCACATATTCATTCTAGCTTCACATAAATTTTTTCACTATCTATAATTATTTTTACCCTTGAATGATGAATTTTTTAGTCCATTCTTTGTATTAAGATGTTATGATAAACCATATGGTTATGCAATATTGATTGAATATGGGACCCATTTCTTTCCATGGGTAATTATTAGGTTTATGCATAGTAAATTATTTACACTTGTAAAAACATTTTGATTGTATTTTTCATGATGGGTAATCCAAGATAGTTATGTAATGTATTGGGTAATTTTTATGTTTGATGAGAAAATATGTGTGGGATTTGGGAGTAAAACAAATCTATCATGGGATGTTTTCAATTATGTAATTTTGTCTTGGTAGTTATACTTGATTTAATCTTATGACATGTTTTATATTACTGCCGTATTACTATATTTCCCTGATGTTAAGATAATATTTTCTTTATTTTATTCTCCCATCTATTTATTCATGTTCCTGGTCATTTATTATATCATATTATGGATTTTAACTTATATGTTATTATTAACTACTCTATTTATTCCCTCATTAGACTTTTCATCTCACCCATTTATTTATATAGTCTCCATGTTATACTAAATTGTTTTAAGAGTTAAAATTTATTTAGGATATCATTAAATATATTAAAATAATTTTATTTTATTTTATTTCTAGACTGATGTATTATGAACTTATTCATCCAAAGGTAGTAGGCCTCTTAATATTTTATTTGGGTTTATTGGATTTTTTTAAAAATTATTTAATAATATGTGTAAAATTTATACATCTCTATTATAGGTATTATAGAAAAGGTATTTTTGTTTATTAGATTAAGATAAAAATAATATAGTGTGAACCCTATGAATATTTTTATGAATTTAAAAAATATCCTAGAATTCTGGTGACGTATATAACAAGTGTTTTGTACAGAATTACATCTCTTTCATAGTACTAAAAGTGGACATGGATCTTAAATAGGTTAACATACATTAAATAACCCAAAAAAGGATTTTTGGGTAATAACTGTTACAACTAGGTCTCAGTGACAACACATGCACCCCGCTTTAATATATCCATCGGGTCCTAGCCTACCAGGTACCACCAGTTTCCCTACAGACACGTGGTCCCCATCCTTGGGCCCACCCACAAGCCTGAATGGGTCATTAGACAAATGAGAGTCTCCATAGGTATAAACATGTTCATTCAAGTGTGCTTTGTCATCACACACCCGCATCCTGTGAAATTTCCTAGAAGGTCACCCATCCTAATCAATAATCCAGTACAAGCACACTTAATTATGGAGTTTTAATCTGGTAGGATCCAGAAAAGGAATGTGCACCATGTTTAATGAGACATATCATTTAGTCATTTAACCCACTATCATTCGGGGGAGTTAAATTCACCCCCTTTATAACACAACGTCCACATTGTGGACCCTACATCTCAACCCTGGCAGTGAACCCCATGTAAGACAAGGTTCCCCCTCTGATTTCAAATGTGACATCCAGGTCCCAATGACAACACATACACCCCGCCTTAACATGGTCGTCAGGTCCTGGACTACCATGCACCCATATTTTCCCCAGTAACATGTGGTCCCTACCTTGGGGCACACCCACATCACCGAACAGGTTATCTAACTAATGACAGTCCCCACAAGCAAACACATGTCATTTCCAGGGTGACTTTTCCTCACCCACACACATCCTATGAATCTTATGAGAATGTCACCCATCTTGATCACTGCTCTTGGCCAAGAACTCTTAATTGTGGAGTTCTAATCAGGTTGGATAATAAAAAAGAAGGTTCACCTTGTTGACATGACTAATATCATTTATTCGTTTAACCCTTTATTATTTGGTGGTGTTACAATAACTCACCCTAAAAGTGAAGAAAGATAAGGTGGCCATATTGCACACCTGCTTCAACATTCCTGGTAGATATGCATTGGAAAATTTAAAAACTCTTTATGAAATAAATGTAATAAATATTATATAATGTTTGGTTATTAAACCATAAAATAAAATCACCATATATAACCTAGTTTGAAACCTATATACTCATAATATAGTATATACATGTTATTTATATGTTATTACTTATATATTAATAATTTACCTTTTAAAAGATTTTTACTTTGAGAATACTCATCACTATTTTTAAATGGATATAATTATTGACATGAAAATGAGTCAAATAATAAAAGGTGTACTCATAAACCATTCAAGAAATTCAAATGTCCTATAAATTTATAGTTCCACAAATTGTTATAATTTTTAAATGTTTAGTTTTACTTTTCAAACACAAAAAAAATATATAGAGATTGATATATCTATGAGAAGACAAAATTGTGTAATTATTACATTCCAAATATTTATATCCTCACCAATAAGTGTTTTTTGATAGAGCCACTCAATAAATCATTTCTTAATTCCATTAGTGGATTATAATGAAATAAAGGGTATTTATATTTTCATTATAAAAAGAAAAATTATATTGTTAGTAGAGGGAGATAACTCTTTATATCATGATTCAGCCACTTATTTTGTACGAGTGTGAGAAAGAGGCCAACTATAATTTGTAATATTCTTCTCAAGCGTTCATATTATTTCTCTACTAGCAAGAATATAAATGTCCAGACTTTAAGATAAAGGAGAGAATCTTTCTTGAAGACATGTCTATTTTGGAGGACTATACATATTTATTTCTTGAAGAGTTTCTCACCCATTTTACTGGTCAGTAGTTTGAGCTCTGAATAAAAAATATATCTAGATCTCTTCCAATATCCAAGACTCTAGACTTAATGGATACCATTGATTCAGAAGAACTGAATATGAAACTAAAAAAGTATCTAAATAGAGGTATTATTGGATAAATTGACTCACTCCAGAGTATAATTATTTTATTCTTCAATAATGTTTTTGGGTAAATGATCCTCTAAATTTATTATCATGAACTGAAAAAAATCATCGAAAATAAGAAGTATTCATAACCCTGGTTAAATGAATTTTTCGATCAACCACATTTGCCCCAGTATTTCTCTCATGAAGACCTTTGGTTAGGATTTATCTAGTTGAATATGGGGAGGGAGGATATCCCCAAGATTGTCATTTAAAATTGGAATTAACATTATGAGTTCAAAGTGAGGAACCATGGACACAATAATACTTCATAAATCTTCATGGACTTAATTAATAGAGTATTTAGAGAATTAATAAAAACAATTACTTGGGTGAATTATAGATGATAATCTAATATACTCCAAAAGTCATGGAGGATCATGATGAGAATTTTATTAACGTATGAAATACATTACAAAAGGAGAATATTTATAAAATTTATAGCAAATGTGAGATTTTTATGGAGGAAGTATCATACTTGAGGCAAGTTATCTCCATTGGGACATCTATGGAACTTTCTATGACAAAGGAAACTAATGAGTGACCAAGAGTGTGATTTGTAATGGATATTCATTGTTTCCTTAGACTAGCTATTTATTATTTATAATTTATGAGAAAAATATAATGATTGTAAAACCAAATAACAACAATAAATCCGAAGGGAGTAATGTTTTGTTTGACCTAAGATTATAAATAATGATTCAATGAATTTACACAAGTGTATTACCACTTCACAAAAACTTATAATACCATTAAGTGGGAATATTTTTAAAAGTATATAGTGAACCTTCCAAAAGGATTCTATTTTGTACAAAGTAAAATGATAAATTAATAGCCCTCAACATTTGGAATTAGAATGTTCATGAGTAAAACTACCTAATACATTATCAGTATTTGGCTACAATAATGTTTTCTTTGAAATATTTATGGCATTATTGCCATGGGGAGAAGTTTTAAATATATATGGATCATAAGATCCCCAGTTATAAATTCAGAAAAAATTATATTAATACGTGCTAGAAAAAATGGTTAGTTTTTTCTTGTATTATGACTACTAAATCCCCTACTATCTAAAGAATGATAATAAAGTGGTAGTTTCTCTAAGTAGAAAGTATCCACCAACCTTATCTATGATTAGAAATGATATGGATTCAGTCATATTATACATAATGAAGATATATATGGGAATCATAATAGAAGTAACATCAATATACCTTTACCAAATGAATTCTTAGTCATCATTTCTGGTGAACATAAAGGCTGTTAAAAAAGAAAACTTATAAATATAGAAGAAGTTTCAAGAGAATGAAAATTGGAAATCCTCATAATTTACAATTCATAACGATAGATATTTTTTATTTGATTCATGTATATATATACTACAAAATTCCACGACAAAGAAACAAGTTATTAAATGATTCACATTAATCAACCTTCTCCATCCACCCATAAATCATGAAGATGTATTTATATATCTATGTTAACTATTGGTGGGATAATATTAATAAGGATATAAATTAATTACAACAATGTGGTTGTTAGTTCAAAAAGTGATGATAGGAATGATAAAGTCTAAGTAGATGATACAATAATCACCCATTCTTATATTTAAATGGGAAAATATCACCTTAGACTTTGTCAATAGTCTTCCAAATGTATCATAAGAAAATTATACTATATGGGTTATAATGGATCATCTCACAAATAATTTCCATTTCATTAAAATTAGATAATACTTATCACCTAATCATTTTGCAAGGATATAAATCATTAAAGTTTTTATGATGAATGGAATACTTATCATTAGAATCTGATAAATAACCAAGGTCAACCATAATGTTTAGAAAGAGTCCCCATTATTCAATAAATAATTATTTGGAATTCCTCACAAATAATAACCCCTAAACAGCCGACCAATCTAATTGGACTATCCAGAAACGTGGATACATGTTGTGATATTTCTCGATAGAAATCATAGGTGGGTGAGATCAGAATATTCCTATATTCATTTTCTTATACATTAGTAGCTTAAAATAAATAATAAATATGTATCCATATGTATCAATTTGTTAGATTATATGTAGAACACCTTTTGGGTTTCTATTGCTAAATATAATCTACTAGGACCCAAAATGGTCGAAGAAATAGTTGAAAAAATCTTGACCATTCCACAGAACATTCGATCAACTCAAAGTATATAAAAGAGTTTTGAAAAAAAAATTAAGAGATAAAAGTTTCCTCAGTATATCTCTATCGATCAGAGGTATGAGATTTGGGAAGGATAGAAACCTGTGTACTATATATATTAAAACCTTTAAGATTCTTTATCACATCTAAGTAGTGTCCTATCAACTAGAAATACCACAAAACCCATATAAAGTAAATTACATGTTATAGATATCTCTCCTGATAAAGTATATAATAAATCTCTCACATTAACAAAATTTAATTATTTTATTACTATAATATTTTCTCTCCTTTGAGGAGCAACGTGTAAAAATAATGAACCATAGAGCCATAGTTTTATGAAAAAGGAAACTCACCTAGAAAATACACTATGGTGGAACCAAAAGTATGAAGACATGACATGAGAAATTGAGGAAGTGATGAAGGAGAATAAAATTTCTTTGTATTCATCGATGGGGGAGAAATTAAATTTCAAGGATGAAATTTCTTCTAGGGGGAATAATGTTACAACCTATAATTTTATCAGGGATATTTCCCTTATAAGTATATAATTTCTCCATATTTAGTTATATATTATTATATTAAACATATGTTATACATGATTGAATTAAAAAAATTATTAATTTACATATTGAATTTATAGATTAAACAGGTATTTGAAATATTTTAATGGGTATCAAAAATATAAAACAAGGTAACTAAAATATGAAAATTTATATCGGCTCAATCCAAAAGATTATCATTTCTTATGAAAAGAACTCTATAAATAAATTATAATATTAAGAATAAAATAGTAATCATGAAAATAAAAATAAATATTAACATTAGAGAAAATATAAGTTAATTAATAGTTAGTAAAATAAAAGGTATTTATACAATGTAGGGAACCCATATGACCATTTCAAATATTACCATTGGATTAGTAATCTTACTATTGGAATAGTAATCTGACCATTGGGAATACTAACCATACTATTATAACAGTATTATCACTTATAAAAGTTTATAATAGTTTTTAAATATCATATATATTGGAAATACGATATATTCATATCATAATACAAGTAAATAAATGTATGAAAAATGATAAAATAAGTGTAATAATTTTATAAAATGTATATGTTTTGTTTATATTTATATAAGAAATATTACTATTGAATAGAAATTCTTTTCTAATAAATATTTTTTTAAAATTTATATTATTTTTTATTATAATGATACCATTGTTTTATGAGACCACATATAATTTTTCAATGGGTAATAGAATTGATGATAATAAAAATGGATCTTTTACAATTACATAATATATTTATTTAAAAGGTAAATTTATAATATTTATGAAATTATATTCATATAAAGGATTTATTTTGAAAAAAACATTCATCAAAAAATAGTTATGGTGAATTTTTTGAATTTTTCTAAAATAGTGGAATTTTTAATAAATAGTGAAATACAATAAAATATGATATTTTTTATTATAGGTTTAATAGATAATTAATTTCATAAAGGATGATGTACAAAACCATTATTTATAAATTAAAAGAAATATTTACCATATATAGTTAGAATATTGAACACAATTGGTAGTATTGGGGGAAAATAATGAACTAATTAATTTAATATTCAAAAACACCTTTCTCCTTCACTTATAAATAAAACTCATCACCACCACCTTACACACATATTCCAACTCATGGTTAAGGAAAAATTTCTACTCAATTATCTTCCAATTATAATCCTATATTGACTAGTGCATATAGTTTTACTAAATACCCTTTCCAGGAGCCATAAGGGGTAACCTAAGAGGAGACAACCAAAGGTAGAAGTAAAATTATCGACTAAACATTCTTCATTTTTATTATCTTTCCACCACCAACATATATTCTACATTAAAAAATATTTAGTTACATAAATATTATAATTATAAAAATATTTTATAATTATTCTATAATATCCATCTTATTCCCTCTCCTACATTAATTATTAAATTAAAACATTGTTCAAAATGTGGTTTATCAAAAGTCTCCATGAACAACATACATCGTTTTTACCCCACCTTTAGAGTGAGTTATAGAAATATTATTATACTTACATAAGATGATAAAAATTATATTATAACTTATTAAATGTTATATAATTAGCTAATAATTTGTGGATTATATAAAACAAATATAGTTCATGATGGTTGCTTAAACATACTAAATTAACTAACTATATAACATTAACATTTTAACTAAAGAATAATCCCTATGTCAAAACAGATATAGGTATATGGAAAAATTTAATGTTTTATGTGTACATGAATATCATATCATATCGTTTTTTGGTTTTACTCCAAGTTTTAATGAAATACAATAATTATCAATAGGTGATCTATGCTTGGAACCATGAAACATACACCATCATAACAAAAAAAATTAAACATTATATATCATTTAAGTTTCCCCAAATGGATATAATAAAATTATTTTATATAACATATAGAAGTAAAATTTTGTGAATAAGTTAATTAATTAAAATAATTTTATAATCCATGATGTTAAGTTCGATTATAAAATGATTCTAGAACCTAAAGTAAGGCATCTCTTTAAACAACCAAATTTTCATTGGGATATAAATTCTCTTTATTTTTTAAAATATATCACATTATGATTGTTATATAACTATTTTATTTTCATTATATATTTCATGAACATATATACACTGTTAAATTAACATAAACATTATGCAGATATAAATTTTTTATAGATTACCTTCTCAATTACATTCAACAATCAAACTCTATAAAACAAAATATCTCTATTTCTTACCCCATTTTTGGTACCACTACCTAAAATATTTTCATACACACATGGTTTATTAAATTTCTCATTATATTAAGAAAAATATTAGCTCATTTCTTTTTTTATGGATTTGATTTTTATTCTTCCCTCTTTAATGATTCTTCATCCTTTTACCTGAAGCCTTGTTTTAGTGGAACATTTCCAAATTTACCTACAAATCCATTTCCAACTTGTTCACTTCTATTGGAAACCATTTTTTGAAGGATATATGTTTAGTTTTACCTATGAATGTTGAAAAATAATTTAATCAATTATTTCATCAAGTTCCTTTATGATACACCATCTGGTAATTAAATAAGACAAGATTATGTATCCCATTTATTTCCATAGATGATTCTTATATTTATACTTTACATATGATTCCCATTTATAGGACACATAGTCATGTACATATTATGATCATTGTTCCAATATAAGTTTCAATTCATTTAGAAATTTTTGTTTCTAATTATATTATATATATGGTATTTTTCTAAAGATTTCATCTATAATGAGACTCTATCCACCATGTGATATTGTTCTGGAAGTTAGCCTTTATTTATGATTATCTCATATTTTATGTTTCAATCACATTCCTATGTTTTCTTCATCACATGATTCCATATTATTTATTTCATTATACAATGTGATTATTCATGTTTCTTGTCTTTTATGATACTATGTTATGCATTTGGACTCACATTATATGCTTCGTTATCATGTTTATCCCCTTACTATGAATTTTAGCACGCAATATTGTTTATGCATTACCTAGGTCTTCTTATGTAGTTTTAGGAACACACAATTATATATATTATTTTTATAAACATTAAATTATTTTTATTTTATTATATATTCACTTTTAATTATTAATAACTTAATTTTATAAAGACCATCTTCCTCTCTATGTTTGGGATGTGTTTATTGGATATTTGTGTCAAAATTATTTATAATAATAATTTTAAAAGGATTGGGTTGATATCATAGGGTATTCACTTATATTATTGGTGGGATAAGTAAATATTATTTTATGTGGCGTACCGAATTGTTAAAGAGGAGTCTATTGTGCAGAATATGATAGTGGCCTGTGATTCTTGGTCAGAGGATCAGTGTGTTATCATAAAATTTATGCACTATTTGTTTATTTTTTCATTGAATGTGTCCAAAACAAGAATGAGTATTAATGGGAAGATAATTTTTTGAATCATTAGGGTATTTATATTTCTAAGTATTTAAAATCAATTTGTGGGTAATTAGTTACATCATATATTTCTCTAATGTGGTACAATAGTTACCCATTTAGTATCACATTTAAGTAAGATTATTCCATTGTTATTCGTGTTATTTAATAACAGACCCTACACAGTGGAATTTATTATACGAAGATGTTATTTTTTTAATGATTTTAGAAGATATTTTTGATTGGAAAATAAATTGAATTTAGTGAATTTTTATTCCAAATAAATATCCCAAAAATAAATAAAATAATGTGAAACAATATTGGGTACCAAAACTTTTGGGGGGGGGGGAGAGTTTTCACAACCACTAAGGGTTCTTGGACATATGTGTTCTATATTATTTTAAATTTGTAATTAAGTAATCATTGATTTATGTTATAATTGGTAACATAAAATTAAGTAAATATACCTATTTATTTAACAATTTTATTCTAGTAAATAATTTGTTATTTCTTATATGGTCCCTAAATCAAAATAATCGAGGAATTGTTTACCATAAGTGGCTAGTGTCTTATAAAATAGTTGAATGGTATATAAGGTATGTGTATGTATTGTCTGTACATTAATCATCAATCATGATTTTAGCTAATTTAATTAATATTATATTGTGATCAATAAATATAATTTCACCTAATAAATTTGTGAGAATTATTCTGATTAATTGAAAAGTCCCAATGTGATATAGGGGAGTGGGGATAGATAAAGAAAAGATAAAACCATGTTATACAATAGATATTTAATTTAAAGCACCCAAGATTGTTATAAAATAACATTATTGAGAAGTTGGTGAAATTGGAAAGTTATTAGTTTATGGTGAGAGGTAGAACTATTCAATACATGAAGTCTTAGAACATTTATTATGATTTATTTCATAAGTTTATTTGAATGTATTAAAATTAAGGAAAATTGGCCCTAGAAATTAGTTACATTCCCTTAATCCTTTAATACCTATTTTATTTATTTTTTATTCATATTATGTTTAGTTTAACATATATAATTTTATTTTGTTTCATAATTAATGATGAAATTATGGAGACATAAAAATTAGTTTGAAAATATTCCCTATAATTCCATATAATTGACTTTCACTTTGGTACCCTTTTTAGGATAAAGTTAATTTATAACATATATAATATAAACTCTAACTATATTAGGAAATATATTAAAATAACTAGATAATGGAGGTTGTAATATTACCATACCATGGGTGACTATGAAAATCCATATATTTTATATACATTGTTTCCTAATTTTTTAATTTAATATACATATGATAAAATCCTAGATTTTCTATATTACATGTGTATTTATAAAATTAGATACATATAATATTAAAATGAAATGGATATATAAATAGAACATTTAAAACTCTATGAAAGGCAATAAATTTCATTGATCTTCTAAGGATTAATGGGTAACTAGGGGTATAGATAATAAAAGGGTAATATATAAGTCCCAATAAGGGAATAAAAAAGGCATACAATACTATAAAGTAGTATAGGATATTCAATAGGCATAGAATAGTTACATAGTAAGGTGATAATCACAATCATGAACATAGAATCATTATATAAGATGATAACAACAAGACATTATAAGAATGTGGAAACAATATAAGACATTATATTATAAGAATATGTGAAGGATGACCACTAAGGTATCGTAACATAGTGAACATAAGATAATCACCTAATCACAATACATCACATCTAAGGAGATAAGAACATTACCCAAAGCATTGGATGGATGTATAATTTTCAGCCCATTATTCACATTAATATCATGTACAAATCATTTTGTGCCACATAGATCATACAACATAAGAACATATTTCAACAAATTTAGTCCCATGATTAAGGAGTAATAGTTACATACATCGAATTATATTGTTCATTATGGATAGGTTTCACTAGGTGAATACATTTGAGTATATCTGTTGATGGATATTCACAATAAAATAGTTTGGAATGAAAAATTATATAATATTTTCAATAGTATAATAAGTGTATATAATGGTTCATGGAAGGGATTAATAAGACTATTAGGTGGTATATCATTAATTTTAAATAATAAATACATTAAATAGATGTGTCAATACATATTTCAGCGTGATAAAATTGAATTCGAAAGAATTAATAGAATGAAAGTACATGAATAAAGAGAAGGAAGATAATCTTTTACTTTATGGATTCCTAGTAAAATATTTAGAGGATCTTATTTGTAGTTTGGGAACAACATGGGATGGATTTAGATATGGAGAGAGAGAGAAATAGGGGAACTTCATACTCAATGGGTTTTTAGTGAAGTGGAAAGGGGGTTTGTGTGGGTATTTATAGAAAAAGGGAGGGAAATTATTTATTAACATATAAACATATGTTTTGGAATGTAAGTGATGAAATATTAAGAAAATTACCATGGGTTTTCACTTAGGTTTTGAAAATATTAGTGGGTTCCAACATTTTATTTGGTTAAGAACAAATATCATTAAAATAGTACTATTAATGATGTTGTTGTGAGTCATGTTAATAATGAATTACATTTAAAAAATTAAAAATTAAAAATTGTTTTTTAGGATTACTAATAGGTTTAAAAAATAAATAAAATTAAAATAAACTAATTATTTTAAATTTTAAGCCTATTTTTAGTCATCAATTATAGTTATAGTATTAATTACAACACCATTCGTCTATTATGATTTCATATTCCACACTATATATTTATAGTGTATTTACTTTTTACCAAAAAATTCAATTTTCACAATAAATTATGAAAATATATCATTGGATAATTTCAATGTAATGATTTAAAACAGTATATTTATAGTTTAAAAATAATTTTTTAAAATAATAAGAATTTAAACTTTTTTTAATATCAGTATTTATTGAAAAATATTTGTTATTACGACACTGAAATATTTCCGCCCCATTAAATAATTACATTTGAATTAACTAAATTATATAATTAATTATATTTAAATTAATTTTATTTAATAAGAATATAATTTTAAAACATTTTTTTTTCAACATCCTGGAATTTATCAACATGTTTATTTTAATTGGAGCAATATGTTTCCAAAAAAATAATTTTGGTTTCCCTATATTAAAATCTAATTTTTATCTGACTCATTCATTGATCGTGAATTTATTTACATTCAATGAAAAACGATATATATAATTGTTATTTTAAAGAGGTAAAATATATAAAAATTCATACTTCTAGATCCTAGATACATAACCCCATATTATGAAAACTGTAGCCCTGAAGGAATTGGGTGCTATAGTAGTACATTATTGTTGTAGTTCAACAAACACAGTTTGTGTACTAATGTATATGATCTTGAACTTCTAAAATAACCAATTTTACTCATGTTTTAGATTTTGTTTATTTTTTTGGATTGGTTAAGGGATAATTCTAAGGATTCCATCTCTATCAAATGCTCCGATGGATTGGGATCATAAGGAATGATCCTATAGGTTGAGGCCATCATATCATCCTTTTGGGTAAATTATATATTATCAAAATCCTTAATATATGAAAATCATAATAGTCACTTTGTAATTACTATATTAAAAATGGTTATGATAATTAATGTATTTTAAAATGAAATAGACCAATTGTGGATATTTTTTACAACCGTCCAAAAAAATGAAATATAGTGCATGTGTTTTCTATAAATATATTTCATAATAATGTATTTATTCATTCATAAAATAATTTAATTTATAGTAGTTTATTTCATTAAATTATTCCTTTATTTATATATTTATCCCCTACAATTTCATTTCATACTATAATATAGATGAGGGTACTTCTACTTCATTTCCCACTGTAGTACCAATGTGGCCACCCCAAAGTTGTAGTTCAACCATATTACATTGAATAAGTGAGTTGTTTTGTTTAATATAATATATTCTATATTATCTATGATATTATTGATCTTTACATCATATTAATGGTCATCCTTTAAAGGCACATCCCCATGATTTAGTACAATGAGGGGTCTGGTATGTACTTTCTTAAGAGAGATACATGGATCACATCATGTACATGATATAGGTTATGTGGGAGTGCTAGTAAATAGACCATAAGTTTTATGTAATCATGGATCCCAAAGTGGAAGATTTATCATGGTCTAAGATTTTACGTCTTTCCAAACCTCAATACTTTCTTCCACATGGATATCAAAAGTAACATCTTATCTATAAACTTAATCTCTAAGTCCCATAAATGATTGTTTGATTATATTTTCTTTAAAATTTGTGAATTTTTCATATGAAGTCGAATGTTTTGAATATTATTATTTCATATATTGGATAATACCATGTCTCATTGGATTTAACTCTCCAAAAGAATCACATCATGATGGAGTTCTGCCCCTCTTCCCATATAAATCCTCACAACATTCCATTTAAATTCTATAATGGAAACTATTAATATATTTGAAAAATGTTAATTGAAATTATTTATCTCAATATTCTTGGAAAAATATTTATCATTATATCAGAATATCCTATATATTTTGAAGTGTTTTATCATTTTGAGTATCCATATGGGTATGATAAATAGATATGAAACTCGTCTCTCTA
The DNA here is from genome assembly GCA_963277665.1 of Viscum album. Classification (NCBI taxonomy): domain Eukaryota; kingdom Viridiplantae; phylum Streptophyta; class Magnoliopsida; order Santalales; family Viscaceae; genus Viscum; species Viscum album. The sequence goes on from OY728163.1 coordinate 1,380,428,110, forward strand.
TACAATTAATGGTAATGGATTATTTAGACCATTTAGTTAAAACTAACACCATGATACTATAAAATGGATATTGGTACAAAAAATAGTATTAACACTTATCTTAGGTATATCATATTGATTTGGTGATGAGATAAGTAATTATAGATTGAAATTAAACGCACTATCTTCATAAGGGGATCAACTCCCAGCCACAAAGAGTTATTTGATTTAGATGATCTCGTGAGTTCTATTTTGAAATACATGGTCATATTTTCCCATTTCTATTACTATATGAGAAATGGTTTCATAATACCCCTAGACTTCTATCATTCATCTAGGATATCTGGGCATACCAACCATTGAGGTAAAAATTCTACAATCTAAAATTTCACAATATCTCATCATGTGTCTTCCTTCATATATATATATACATATATATATTTATATATTAGTTCTTCCTATAAGAATAGAGAAGGATAAGAAATACTCAAAATATATAAGTTCCCTCTTAATTTCAAGTTTTTATCAGAAAAATATCATGTTTCGAAACTTATATCTTTATATTTAGGAAAATTGAACACTTTAATATTCTATAATTTTCTCAGAAGCACCTTGTAATATTTTTTTACCTTCTTGAACCTCTAAAACATTGATGGTTCAGTAGTTGTTTGCGAAAGGAAGGGTGATTTTCCTTATATTATCCCAATTTTAACTTTTTTATGACATTAATGAATGGATATCTTTAAATAATCATCATAGAAATATGTACATTATCTTTTATACTCCAATCATATTCTACTATATTAACCTTCCAAAGATTTTATTGGATTAAATAATCATAATCCATGATATTATCTAACCACCATAATTGGTTCATATTGAGTTCTCTTTTATTGAATAGAAAATTTTAGAGCTTATGACCTATATATATGTATCACTTCTCCTCATAGAGAAAATGTGTCCAAATCATCAATACAGAGATTTTTGCAGCTAATTACTGATGAGGCATCATGTAGTTCTTATTAAGTATATTTAATTGGAATAAGGTATAGGCTATCACATGGTCGTTTTCCATTTGCATACATCCCAATATTTTTGCAAACACATAACTACAGATCACAAATCCTTCCATACTGGTGGGTAATCTGAGAAAAGGTGCATTTATTTGCTGCTTATTTTACAATTTAAATACCCCTCTTGATTTTTGGTATAAACAAACTTCAGTCCCTTAAAATTTATCATATTTAGTGGGTTTGAAAATTAAGATATTTTTTCAATAATTTATTATAGTATCCAATTAATCAATGTAATCTATAGATATATTCCATAGATGTTATTCTGGGCCATCTTCAATTACCTATTTTTTAATGAACCCATATAAATCACTTCTATAGGGATAAAATTACCTAGTAATGTAACATTATCTATTATGAAATCACATTTTTAGTATGTTTCATATAGATTATCCTTTTATAAGGGATTCAGTACAAAATTTACATTATCCTCATGTACATCCTTGATTTCAAGAGCAGTTTAGAATATCATCTATAATAAAAATTACAATTATATCAAGAAAATTACTGAAGATTCTATTATTTATTTCCATTAACATAGTTGGATCATTAGTGAGTCCAAATTTCAAAACTATTAACTTATAGTACACATTTCTTCTATGGAATAAAGTCTAGGGGATATCTTCCATAACCATAATTACTTGATAATATTTTAACTGAATATCCACCATAATGAATTACTGTGATCCCTATAGATGATAAAAAAATAAAAAATATTTTCATGATGTCTACCTATTATAGGACCCTCATAAAAATAATTTTTGAACATGAAAAAGTTTTATAATTTTGTACTCGGGTAGTCTCATTGAGAAGATTTTATTATAGGTGTGTTTTTAATTATTTTAAAGGGTTAGATTTTTTGAGATCAATGTGTGAAATTGATTCAATATAAATTCATATTAGAGTAATGTGGACTAAACATAATTGTACCCTAACATATCATATTAAATAATTATTAAAAGAAATTTACTCTCTTATTTTATATACAGTAAAGTGAATACTCACTTGATCACACACCTCTAGTTACTTATGGTCTAATAATTGAGTACAATACACACTATATCTCTTTATCAAACCTTGTGCAATGATTTGAAATATCTTCTAAAAATGTGTTATCACACTACTGGATATCGTAAAAATGAATAATTTTTTGGTTTATTTTATATTCATCCTTGATGAATAGTTTGAATGACTTCAAAATACATATAATCTAGTAAATAAACTATCGACTAATAATTATCAATAAAACCTAATATTAATAGAATCAATAGTTGATTAAATCATTGATTTCAGTAATATTGGTATAAGTAGAATATCTAAAGCTATTACAATAATAGATCCATTTTCAATAATAAGAGAATTAGAACAATGAAAATGAATGAAATATTAGAATATAAATAGAATCTTGATTGAGTGATTATGGAAGTAACCCCACTGTTAAGTTAATATTTCAACATTTTATAGAGAAATTTATTGGTTTCTTCAATCTTCTATTCATATCCCTATGATTATAAAAATATTATATATGAATTAACCTATAAATTTCAAATTAGGCATCTAATTATATGCCCGATTCTTTTATATTTCTACCACATGCATAGCTCAATGGTTGACATTTCTCAAAATCATCATATTCAAATATTGTTTTTGAAACAAATTATGAACCCATGATCAAGATATATACTACATCATGATGGATTAATGAAAATTATTTGGTACTCTATGGATTAATTTAATTTCTTGTTTTATAGGATAATGATGCACATGCATGGATTGGGTGACTTAAAAAAGGGTCTGTATGAATATATTTTGTAATGGAAGTCACTAAAGTTTGGATTCAAACTATCAAAAGTGGTCTTGGAATATCATTTACTTAAATTTTGGTATTATCCTCTATATAATGTTCATCTTCACCCAAACTAAGGTCTTCCTCTGGTTTAAACATGTTTGGATATGTCTCATCTTATTTTTCCAACTCAAGAATTTTTGATTGATATTGGATTTTACTTATATGTCTTGTTTTAATATTTTACATTCACAATAATCCATTTGAAAATTTTCCTCCTCATTAATATGGTTGGTTTATTCCGAATATATGGAGGTCCCATCCATCTTCAAACAAAAACAAACAAATATAATAATAGGAAGAAAAAACATAACCCTATCAAAATCACTTTTTTGGAAATAGATTTTTCACTTTGTTTATTTAATATTCAATACCAAAATTCACTCAATTTTGGATTAAAATTTTATAATGGTAATGAAAACTATAAATGGATATCTAATTTTCAACTAACATTCAATGAACACTTACAATCACCAGATCACATCTTCACAACATAACCATAACCTTTTACTAATTATTCAAGTTCCCAGTTCTAGTGAAGGATTAATCTTAGAATTCCAACATACATTTCATCATGAATATTTATTTCATTCAATTTCATCATTGTAACTATATAAATAAAGTAAATAAAATTCCCCCATATATTCTATAATTTACACTCTTATACATTCATGAATAATATCGAATGAATTTCATTAGAAAATCAAAAAACCATCATTATAACTTTTCAACATTCAGTACTAGCCTAATCATGAATATTTCATTAAGAATAGGTTGTTTTATTTTGGAACAAGTTTCTTTACAAGGGTGTGCTGGAGGAGTCTTCCTATATTCATCTTTTTTGTAGAAGGAGGTTTAATATTATTCTCAATTCATGTACATAGAATTGATAGGAGGATTTATCAAATACATTTTCTTGGTTTAGCATCGATCAGATTCCCATCATGCTTAACATGGTTGGGTCTCGTAAATCTAAGATAACTGGATTTATATTCATCAGAATGACCTATTGATCTACTTCCTAATTTCATGTGTGATTTTTTATTTTTTAGCTAATATTTTACTATCCCCAATGGATTTTTTTGTAGATTATGTTTTATTATGAAATATGATTTTTCATCCTTCATCTGCATTAAATGTAATTTAAGGTAATTTTAAAAAATAAAAATGTAAGAAATCAGTTCTTATATTGTGGTATGGATATTTCCTTTTCCGTTTATATGTAATAAAATGGGGAAAAAGTTCAAGGGCTGGCTGCAGTCCTGTTACACAATCTGACCGGGGCCTACAATTTATGTACATTTATATACATTCCATGTATGGAGGGATACACACCATGTAATCCTAGTATATAAACATTTAGTGGTTTTGCAGGAAATTGTATGGGAATGATGTGTATTTTCAATTACACATGATATACTTTTATTTATTTTTTATTAAATCAGGAAGCAGAGTCATTTTTGGATGATGGAAATAAACATTCCATTTCGATGAGCAGTGCACCTAGTAAAATCCGAACATGAATTATTCTCCTGTTTCATCATCTGGTACTTGATTAAAACATCATCAAATCCATTGAAACACTCTCAGTCAGTGGTCAATTCCTCTCGATCCTTTCTTTATGGTTTCTTTTCATGACCTAGTTATTGAGGGTCTTGAGTTTTTTTCTCATTTTGTTGACTTACTCCAATTTAGGTCAAATTGAAGATCGACATTGGATGGGGAGAGTTATAGAAACACGAGGTAGGTGGTCTTGTGACATTCATGAATTTTCAAGTTTATTATAAACTCTAGAGTGCCACGGGACAACTTTATGGGTGTCGCTTGATTGAACTATAAACACTATTTTTTTCTATTGGTGATAAAGTAATTAATCAGATGATTTGAATACATATTTAGGGTTGTGAACATTGATTTTGGGCCACCCCAAGGGTGTGTTTCCCTGAGAATGTTGTTCGGTTGAGAATGCCTAAGAGTCTTGACTTGAACTCCCATTATTGGGTCATTTAATTAACTTATTATAGGATATGAATTCTCAATGTGAGATTATTAATTTCCTAATCCAGGTTGTAGTTTAATTTTCATGATATACTGTTATGCGAACTGTAGCTACATGAGGTTTTTAAATGATAATCTATGTGGTAGTTTATTTCAAATGTGTTGTTTTTTATATGGAATTGAATTACGGAAAAGATGGGTAATTCTAAAAAGTTGATCCATAGTCTCAGCTAAAAGACAAGGTTGGGCTCATGTGACTAATTTCACGTTTTTAATACCTTAGGTGAGGGAGGGTCTCAGGTAAAAGACAATGGCTGATCTCATGAAGTAATTATTTATGGGAAATGAGCGAGCCATGATAGGGTGGTTGGGCTCATTGAGTATTATTTAAAATGATGAGTGATCCTATGATACATTGAGGGATACCTAAGATGGGATTTAATGAAAAATGATTAAATGATTATTATGTCATGAGTTGACAGTTACTTTTATACAGGGGGGAGTCAGGCCTAGGCCGGACCTCGATACTTTTATATAATTCATGGAACTTGAATAATGAAATAAAAGTCTTATGACATGTCTTCCAAGGTAATGCACAAGATTGGTTTCAATTTTCACTTATACATATTTACATTGTCTTCCAAGACATTTATTGTGCATGATTTTGAGTACTCATAGTTCACTGCTTAAACTATTTTACATTTCCTAATATATATATATCTATAGATAGATTTGAACAAAACATAGGTGGTTTCCTACTAGGATTTAGTCTGACACCCTATTTGGGTCGTGATTTGGGGCCCAAACAGATTATATGATTGTAGGTGTTGGCCAAAGAAATCACCCTACTATAGGTACTTGATATGCTTCTTAGGAGTATGAGATCATGGGACTGAGGCGAGGCTCATGATGCTTCCTTGTTTCTTTTAGTTCATTTATACTTTTGAGACATATATTGTGTATTACAGCATTGTACTTGTTTTGGATGTCTTCTTAGAACATGTGGCATGCTGCATCATCTTTTCTGTGGAATGAGGTTTGGTTACTTCTAATATCAATCATCTTCTATTTACATCAGTTGTATATTGTTTACTATCTCCGCTATTGTATTATTATTTCTTCCACTATGTTTCACTTTTCTAATGAGGGTATAGTTTCTTAACTATCACTCCCTATACCCTCACTCCTAGTTGGATTCCTCTGGAATTTGGGGAGAAGCGCTTAAGGCCATGTGGACAACCTGGTATGGGGAACCAGTCGAGTGGAATCTTGATCTGGGATGTTACAAAGTTGTATCAGAGGATTAATTTTCTGGTTTTCATTATTTTTTTGGAGACAATAATAAGGGATATAAATTAAATGGGATATTTTGTTAATCTTTGCTCAGGAGTAGCTACTCTGTGTATAGGGAAAAGGAAAATTCCCTCTTAATGACTTGTTATTTTTTTGATTTTGAGATGTTACAGGTGATTAGATTTATTTATTGGGTGACACACTTGTTTTGGGATGCTATTATTGATATTATGGTGGTTCTTTTTTTAATTCAACCTGATGAGATGTGGTCATGCTATTTCAAACATCATATAGGCACTTGTTAGAAGTCAAATTCCATGCATTCTTTTCATGACATTTAGGAGAATTACTGGTCGAATGATGTTGTGATCAATGTATTTCAAGATAGGCATGCTGTTGTGATAGGTATGAAGGTACATATACCTGATATTTTGAAAAGTGTATTGATACGTGTTATGGTTTGAATTGTATGGATGCAAATCTTTGATCCATGATAATTATGGGCCCAATTGGATCAGAATTTGGTGGAACATGTTTCATCCACGAGCTAAATTTTTGTTATTATGTGCTACATGAGATTCCACAATTTGATTCACAAGGAGTATGGTTCCCCAAAGATCTGAATTTGGAACACCATTTCATTACTTTTAAAACCACATGTTCTGGGAAAATTTCATGGGCTTACTATTCGGAAACCCAAACAACATGATCTATGGGTCCATAAACACACACCATGAATTTTTCTATTCGGGAAGAAAATAAATTTTTATGTACATGTCGTGTAATCATTGTACCTGTCAAGTGATAGATGAAAGTGCATCGTGCCTGGTGGGAGAGAACACAAGATGTTGTGTTTTGAGAAGAACATGTTGTGTACATTAGGTACACCTCATGTAGTTTGACATAGGGAGACACAATGTGGCTCTACCTATCTAAAAGTTCATGGATAAGAAGAAAAACATGATTACATGCCGTGTTTCACTCTTACACACCATGTATCTAAGGTGTTTACACGCCAAGGAAGGTGGAGGTACATGACGATGTGAGAGCTTATGTGTACACGTTGTTTAAGGTTTCTACACACCATGTACTCTTCCTTTTCAAACTATTGAGGGTTTTCTTCTCAGTTTTTGTTCTTATTCTCTTGAAATGTGATCCTCAATGATCTAGAACTGAGGTGTTTTCTCGACCATGCAGAGTCATGCATCCATGAATACGTCCAGTTTTCCATCAAGATAGTGAATATGATCATACCTCAATGGAGGTAAGCCATGGACTACCAGTGGACCCTACAATCATGCCTGTTGCGGCACCTATTGTTATACCAGATACAATAAGTAATGCACAGTTACATGAAGGCTTTATTAGGAATGTACATAAATTTCTGGGAGCACCAAATACAGGCACATCTATGGAAGACCTAACATGAGTGTTCAAGCCACAAAATCTGCCAATATTTTCTAGGGAATCCAGAATACAAGTTTCAGAATCATGGATAGAGGCCATGTTAACGTGCTTCGACCATCTAGAGATGCTTCATGATAGGAGTGTCATGATATGACTTACATGTTTCATGATTCCTCCAAGAGGTGGTGGGATGTTTCCACAGAGACAGAGCATCAACAAGACATGGAATAAGAAGAATTTCATATATTCTTATATGACTACTTCAATACCAAGACATTGAGGGGCGACAAGACTCATGATTTTAGGAATCTGGATTAGGGTGCTCTATTGGTTATGGATTAATCTGCCCGCATTATTGATCTCAGGTGCTTCACAACAATTCTTATGGGTGATGATCTGTCAAAGTCTTCGAGATTTGAGGATGGTCTTAGGTATGGCATCAGCTCGTAAGGGAATATCTTCCGGATGAATATTTAATCTAATATATTGAACCATATGCTGTTTAACGAGTGGAATAAGAGGAAATCAAGAGGTATGAGCCCAGGCGATGAGTCACCATGATCTAGTACTATTTCGACTTGGAGTATGAAGTGTTGTCTGGAGCTTACATGCGGTGAATCTAGTACTCAGAACGTATCATATGTCAGCCTGGAGAGGTGCTTCCAGTGTGGAATAATTGGAAATACTTGACCAAATTTTCCAATGGACCCAACCGAATGTTGTACTTGCGGCAAGATGGGCCATATTCAGCATTTCTGCAAGAAATTTCATCTTGTGACTAGCAAGATAGGGTGGGATCAAAATCCATGTTTAGGAACCGAGCTAGAATATTCTCACCAATTAGGGAACTAGAATACGTTAGGCCACTCAGGATGTGGTAGTGGATGTGGTTGTGGTAGGGAGACCCTAGGATCTTAGTTATAGTAGGGAGAGTCAAATCAGGTTATCTAGGATGTGTCTCAGGGACGCGGTACAAGCTAGACTAATGTAGTACAATAGACCTTGTAGGAGAAGGATCCTAGACCTTCTACTACCAGAGGTATTATTCTAGTCACCTTAGTTTAAATTTTTTTACTTTTTGATACATGGTCTTCACATAGATACATATTTGTGACCATAATGGATATCCTAGGGCTTAGTGTTTTCACTTATAATGATATCATGAAACAAGACACTCGTTTAGGGATTATAATGATAGATGTGAGGTAGTGAAAGGAGTTCCCCTATGAAATTTGTGGCTGTCACTTTGTTTGGGATCTCTACGTCATAGAGATAGCATGATTTGATTCCATACTTGAAATGGAATTTTTAGTCTCCTTTCAAGCATTTTTCAATTTATTTTTCCACTGGTTGAGTTTTATATCACCAGAGAGAAGATTGTTTCTATACAAGGTTGAATGATATGTCCTTGCAAGCCAAGCTAAACCCAAGATTCATGGTTTGAGTGGGATGAAAACATAGATTTCTAGTATATATATTGATTACCGGGGGATAAGTCAGATGAATTTTCCTCCAGCGATTGATCTTTTTAGGGATGAATTCCCAGATGACTTTTCAGTTTTACCTCTGGTAAGAGAGGTATATTTCTCAATTGAGCTAGTACCAAGAGCTAAACCGGTATCCATTCCTCTTTGTATGATGGATATGATAGAGTTGCAAGAACTCAAGAGGAAGCTAGAGTATTTGAAGTCTAAGGGATTCATTCTATCATGTACTTATCCTTGGGGTTCTCTGGTCCTTTTTTGAGAAAAAGTTGGATAGTACCATCAAGATATGTGTGGATTTTAAAAAATTGAACAAGTTGATGGTTAAGAACCGGTATCATATTCCACGAATAGATAACCTAGTAGATCATATACAAAGATATTGGGTATTATCTAAGACCATTTTGACATCTGGTTATCATCAAGTGCACGTTTGATCATCAAACATACCTCGCACAACCTTTCAGAGTAGGTATAGTCTGTATTAGTATTTGTTCATGTCGTTCAGTCTCACGAATGCTCATGCAATCATTATGGAACTGATGACCCAAGTGTTTCATCCTTATATTGACTCATTCATTGTGGTGATCCTGGATGATAACTTTGTGTATTCTCATAATCGACATGACCAAACCATACACCGTGATATAATTTTTAGTACACTGAGAGAGAGCATCAATTATATGTTAGGCTCACAAAAGGGCCACTTTTGGATAGATTAGATTTAGTTCTTGGGTCACGTCATCTCAGAGACAGAAGTATCAGTGGACCCAGAGAGGGAAAGAGTATTATTTACCTAGGAGAATCCCAAGAACCTCTTTGAGGTACATAGTTTTATAGGGATGGCTGGTTACTACAGAAATTTCATACAGGACTTCTCATTCTTAGTAGTGTCGATGAAAAGCTTAAGAAAGAAGGTTGTGATGTATGTATCACTACTATAAAAAATTTCCTATATCAGTGCTCAAAACAGGCTTTAACTACGCTAAAAAATCTCTGTAAAGCTCAGCACTAATATAGGGGTTCCCTTTTATCAGCGCTCCGAAAAGTGCTGATAATGTCCGCTTTTATCAGTGCTAAAAAAAGAACATATAAAAGGCCCATTTATCAGTGCCTTTTTAGCACTGATAAAAGGGACTTTTATCAGCGCTTTTAAAAATCACTGATAAATGTAAAAAAAAATTTAAAAAAAAGAATCAAATAATGCGGGGAGAGCTTTTAACAGCACTTGACCCCCCTTTATCAGCTCTAGGAGGTCTCTCACACGATTCCCTTCCTGCGCATCCTCACACGAGCTCACCCCTTTGCTTCCTCCCAAACTCGAACTCGAACCCGCAACCTCGCCCTTTCGCGACTGCACATTTACCACTAAGCTATTTCGTTTTTTTCTCTATTTAATGATATAACTATTATTTATATATAAAAATATAGTAATATTTATTCGTATGTTGATATAGATTCATATTAATATAAATATATTTATTCATATATTAGTATATATATATTCATTCTTATAGTAATATATATTTATATTTATTTATTTATATATATATTTTTAGTTGTAATATTTTACTTGTATATTTATTTATATATTAATTTATACTAATAAGATTATTTTTAAATACATTTATGAAATATGTTTTTTATGTGTGTTTATAAATAATTAAATACATACATACAGACATATATACAACACACAGACACACACATAGAAACATATATATTTACGAATAAACACATATATATGTTTATTTGAAATGAAATAGAACGTTAAAACGATCATAACATATAATCTAGAAGCCTGTTTCAACTCCACAACTATCAAAATCAATGAAAATGAAACAATATTTGATATGATATTTGGTACAGGGATTACAGACATCCAGATCAGAAGTTATACCTCTTTGAATGTTAACAAACCGGTGTATCTTGACTAAAAACTCAATTTTGGAGGCCTTATGGGACTTTTTTGGCCTTAAAAACTATGACAGAGGCTTTTCCTGGGTAACCAGCGCATAGAGATCATCGTAGGCTTTGATTTGATATGCTCTAGAGCAAAAACGGACACCCGGATCAAAAGTTATGGCCGTTTGAAGTTTGAGTTACTTTTTCAACTTATTTTAGATCTTTTATTACTTGTTTTGATTTTTGTTATCTTCAAATTGTCATTTAATGATTTTTAATAATTAATAATTAAAAAATTATTAATTAATAATATTTTTTAAAATATTTTAAACCCATTTTCATTAAATTTCTTATATATTAAATTCAACAGTCTATTTATACGTATCTAAAACATATTTAGAAAATATATATTATATTTATATCTATATAAATATAATTATATAAAAATATTTTATTTTTCATGATTTTTATTAAACATAAAATTTATCACTGGTAGGAAATAGTGCTGATAAATCCCTCCTTTATCAGCGCTACTAAAAAAGGCGCTAATAAAGGGGTAGCACATCCCTTTCCTGTTTTTGTAGTAGTGTATGACCAGATTCTTATGAGACGACCTTTCCAGAGATGAAAGGGAGATTAACATCAGCAACAATACTGATTTTTCTAGAGCCTGGACGAAGTTACACTGTGTGCTGCAATGCATCAGGTATTAGGCTAGGAGTAGTGCTTTTGTAGGGGGATCAAGTTGTTGCGAATGGGTCTCGGTAGTTGAGCCCACATGAGAGGAACTACCTGAAGCATGATCTCGAGTTAGCCATGGTTGTTCATTCATTACACTGTTGGATACATTACTTATTGGGGATCATTTTTTGGTTTACACAGACCACAAAAGTATCAAGTGCATCTTTACTCAGCATTATCTAAATCTGAGGCAACCAAGATGGGTGGAATACCTTCAGTATTTTAAATTATATCTTTCCTACACAACTGGAAATGGAAATGTTATGGATGATGCATTGAGTAGGAGGACTTAGATAAAGGTAGTTTAGTAGGCCAGTAGTTAGTGGAATATTATGGAATTGTCCTATGAGATGCACTTCAAGGTGCACCTATTACCTCTATATTATTGGAAAATGTAAAGATGATGTAACTATCAGATTCTGAAGGCCTAGTTCTATTGAATATTATGTCAGGTGAAGACCCTCCTCCTAGTAGGACCATTTATGAGGTTGATATCCAATGGTTATAGGGTCACATATGGGTTTTGACAGACATGTGTGAGGAGATGAATCAGGATTTTCATGCTTAGGCATGGTTGGTGCATCACAGTGTCACCAAGATGTATGAGGATATACATAATAAGTGCTAGTGGTCAGGTATGAAGATACATGTTTCTCATTTTTTCATGAGATGTTCCACCTATTAGTAGGTGAAGAAGGAGCACCAAAGACTAGAAATACTTTTGCAACATCTACCCATTATTGAGTGGATATTGAATGATGTTGTGATGGATTTTGTAACAGTTTTTATGAGGTCACCCTGAGGTAATAATGAATTATAGTTTGGGAATAATAGGACTTTGAAGGTTTCAAATTTCCTAATGTTCAAGGAATCCTTTGGTGGTGATGAGCTTGGGAGGTTGTAAATCACTGAGGTTTTACGAATGTAGGAGGTCCCACATTCTATCATTATTGATAGGGATTCACTGTTGACATCTAATTTTTGGTAAGGGATATAGAGGGATTTATGGACACTTGTACTTATGAGCATATCTTACCACCTTCAAACAGAAGGCCAGTTAAAGAGCGTGATTTGATGTGTCAGAGGACATGATTTGGTTAGGCATTATGGATCTTGGGGTATCTTAAGAGACACACATAACCATTGTCAAGTTATACTACAAACAATATCTTCTAGCCTACTATTCATATGCAACCATATGAGTTTTTTTATGGTAGGCCATATCAATCACCCTTGTGTTAGCAGGAAGCAAGAGAGGTAGTGATGTTGGGACCTCGTTTGGTCCAGGATACCATTGAGTAGGTTCAGTAAATTTCATAAGTGGATGGATACAATGTATTCCGATTAGAAATTGTCTACCAATCACTGTAGAATACTTTTGGAGTTCATGGTCAATAATCATGTTTTCTTACGTTTGGCACCAAGTATGAGACTTAAGAGGATTATGAGAGAGGGTAAGATTTCACTGAGATACGTCAATCCATTTGAGATTTTGGAGAGGGTCAGGTCAGTTGCCTATAGATTGTAGTTATGTTAGAGGTAAAAGTTTATTCACTAAGTCTTCCATATTTCGTAGTTTCAGTGTTACTTTTGGACCCATCTCATGCCTTTCATCCTGAGGATGTGAAATTGCAGGAAGATGCATCATTTAAGGAGCATCCCATTCATATTTTGGATTATAGCATGAAGGTTATATGTGGGCGTATTTTTTTATTTGGTATGGGTGCTATAGAAGTATTTCCATGTAGAGAATGAGGTTGGGGGAGGGAGGCCAATGTACGATCACAATGGATGGAGTTGTTCTTAGATATTTCTTCTTCACCGTTGAAATGGAAATTTGGGAACAAAGTGCTTTAAGGGGAGAAGTTTGTAAGAACCTGGTTCTTCGTTTGAGGCATGGATCTTTCCTTTTCTGTTTAAACTTAAGAAAATGGGGGAAAATAGGACAAGGAATGGTTGCATGTCTATTACACTACGTGACTAGAGCCTACAAACTATGGAATTTTATATACACACTATGTATGGAGGGATACACGCCATGTAATCCCAGTACACATCGTTGTAATGCTCTATCCAGAAATTGTACAGACACGGTGGGTAGTTTCTAGTAAAAGTCATGTACTTTTCTTTTATTTAATTAAATAGGATAATGTCATAATTTTTGGAAGATAGATATAAATGATCTATTTCAATGAGGAATGCGACCAGGAAAAATAGAAATGGGAATTATTCTTCTATTTCTTCATCCAGAACCCGATTCAGACACCATCCAAACTATTGAAACCCCCTCAGTGAGTGCTTGATTCCTCTTATTCCATTCTTTGTGATTTTTTTTTTCTATTGACCTAGTTATAAAGAGATATTTTTTTATTTACTCTAATATAGGTCGAATTGAAGATAGAAACTAGATGAGGAGAGTCATACTAACATGATGTAGGTGGTCTTGTGACTTTCGTTGATTATCGAGTCGATTATATATACTGAGCTACTGCACCCCCACTTTTACGGTGTAGCTTGATTAAATAATAAACCCTATTATTTCCTACTGGTGATTATATAATTAATTAGATTATTTTAAATCCTATTTAGGGTTGTGAACCTTGATTTAGGCCCACTCCATGGGCGTGTTTCCCTTGGATGGTCATTTGGATGAGAATTCCGAAGAGTCCAGAATTTAATTTCAATTATTGGGTTGTTAAATGAACTGATTTGGTTATATGAATTTACCATGTGAGGTAATTAAATTATTAATCAATTTAATAATTTAATTTTCATATGATACTTGTTATGTTAACAATGACCACATTTTTTTAAATGATAAGACATGTTATAGTTTAATTCATTTGTGATTTTTTTATGTAATTGAATTATGACAAAGGGGGGTATTTAGAAATGGGTGAGCCACAGTCTCAATGAAAAGAAATGTTCAGGATCATGTGACTAATTTCACCATATGTATACCTTGGGAGAACAATGGTATCAGTTATATGAACATTGTTGAGCTCATTAAGTAATTATTAAAGGGTCCTGGGCGATCCACAACAGGGTGTTCGAGCTCATTGAGCCTTATCTAAAATTCCAAGAGAACCTTGGATCAATTGAATGATACCCAAGCTAGGATCTATTGGAAAATTATTAAATGATTATTATGTCATGAGTTTATGGTTACTTTTATATGGGCGGGTCATCGGGCCTAGTCTAGACCTTGAGAATTTTATATAATTCAAGGAACTTGAAAAATGAAATGGATGACTTGTGATGCATCTACCAAGACAAAACACAAGCTGGGATTTAGTCTTCACTTATACATGTTTAAATTGTATTCTGAGACATATGTTGTACTTGATTTTGAGTATGAATATTTCACTTCTTTCCCTATTGTACACTTCCTATTATATTATTGAATGTGTTGATCTGGTCATGCACCATGCAATATGTACTTTATATGCTGCATAGGAGTAAGAGAGCATGGGATCGAGCTAAGGCTTAAGATGCTTCTTACTCTCTTTTGTTTATTTTGTGATTTTGTGAAATATATTATGTATTATTGTAGCGTACTTTTTTAGATTTTTTCTTAGAACATGTGACATGCTATAGCATCTTTTGTGTGGAATGAGGTTTGGTTACTTCTAACGTTAGTCTTATGTTGTTTACTTCTATAGTATATTGTTTACTATTTCCCATACTATATTATTATTTCATCCGCAGTGTAATAATATGCCAATGAGGGCATAGTTTCCCACTATCACACCCTAGGCCCTCGCTGCTAGTTGGAAACCTCTTACATTTGGGGATATTCTCTTGAGGCCTTATGGCCAACTGGGCATGGGGCACCAATCGAGTGGCATACACAACTGGGACATTATAGAAAAAAAACAATTGACCTTAAAATAGGATCCACAACCACGGCGATCAATTTTGTTTATGGTTAATCCTCATATGAAAGGAAGAATTCCATTCCTATTCATAGTCAATTGAAAAAGGACATGTGTGATGTCTCACTAGAAATAGGCTCATATTTTTCATTCATGGTCAACCACCCAAAATCATTATGGTTGATTGATGAATTGAACATGCCCTCATTTTTATCCACTAATAATTTTACTACTCATATGGTTGATCCAATTTTCTTTCCCCTAATACCTAAGGGTGATACTAGAATTGGTTAAAACATTCACAATAAATTTAGTAGTTTTAAAAAATATCAAGAAAATAGACCAGTTTAGATTTACATAACAGTGGTTTCATCATTATATATGCATAGTTACTTTATTTTTCTTCTTTTACAAAACAATTCTCATAGTGTTAACAAATTGACCATTCAGTATCTCCAAAACTTTGCTAAATTTTAATTGCATTTAATTAGTTTGATCTCACGAAGAGAGTTCCATGCTCACATCAAATGTTTTTCAATCACAACCTATTCCAACATGTTATATATATATATATATATATATATTTCAATATAAAAAAAGAAATAAAAATTAATATACTAAATTCATGTTTAATTAATTTATCACATTACTCAATTAATAAAAAATAAACGAAGATTAGCAATTAACATCCAAAATTTCACTATGTAATTTATCATTAAATTTCCACTTTTTAGTCCAATATTTATAGTAAAACCCTATGTGTATATTTTGTAATCCAAATGAAAAACATAATAAAATTGATTGTCTTTACAAAATTTAATTTAAAATTCAAAATAAATGTATAATTATAAAATTAAAAAATAAATGTGACACTAAAAACAATGTTTCAATCCATTGACCATTTAATTACAACAATTAAAAATATAAAATCAATTTATGGATTTCAAATAAATGAAAAATGAAAATACATATTAGATATCATTATTATTTTAATTTACAGTGGGAATTTCATCCATTATAAATCACAATAAAAACATAAAAAACAATTTCTTCACCACACAAATATTTCAAAATATAATAAAATAATTAAATATGAAAACTAAAATAATGTATTTTACATGTTGATAAAATATTTATTAAAAAAAATTGAATGAATTTAGATAATTAAATCCCAAGTATCCAAAAATTAATGTATCATATTTTTGGAAAATTCAAAAATTAAATAATTCCTTAAAAGTAAATAATATATTATAATTTATAATAAATTACCCAATATCAAACACTAATAAAATCAAATAAAGTTATTCATTTTTGAAATAATAATTATGTTAAATTCAATAAAATATAGAGAAAAAAATTAATTTTGAACTCTCATAAGTCCCCCACACATACACTCATAAGAAATATATTAAATTCTAAAATTTCAACTAACCTTCATAAACCTAAATATAGAAGACCTATTTAAAGGAAAATAACTGGTTTTCTCAATATTTGATATATCATTAATCATCATCAATTTCAATTTACTATCTCAATTATATTAAATATATATAATAATTCTTAGACTGGTATGACTCATATTTAAGTTGAATTAGAAATTTTACAAAAAAACATCAATTTTTCCCTTGCACCTATGTCTATTATACTATTGTTTCAATTTTCCACTTCATTTATATTACTCATAACCATTTTTTAATGTTCAATTTTCAATTTTCTTCATTTGTTTTAAATAGTACCCTCAGCTAAATGAATTTGTTTATCTATAGTATGAAATTTATTGGCTCCTTTAAATTCATCCAAAACATTTATGTGGAAAGATCCTTTAAAAGGTACAAACTAGATATGTACAAATTTCTCACTCTTTCACCCGGTTCCTAATATATCAAAGATTCACTTTAAGATCCAAATTTCCAATTTTATTATTGTCTAATTATAATGATATCAATTTATTTTTAGTTAGAAACTAATGGTATTATTTTTCATAGGGGCCATGAAGTATTAAATTGAGTTTAAAAAATTCTAGTGACTACATTGTATAATTCTGATTTTGGAATAGTCTATTCTATCAGTCTCACTTTCCACCTTTCAAGTCTAAATTTTCTAATAAAGAAGTGAAAAAGTCACTCAATATTCATATAAATATTAATATTTTAGAACCTAATTAATCCTAAAAAAAATATCATGGTGTCAATAATAGATATTAAATAATTTATATTAAATTATGGTTTGAAAAAAAAAAGAAACTATAAAAAAAATGCATTTTATTTACAAATATAAATATTTTTATATTTTTTTAAAAAATATTTTAAGACTAAAAACACTTAAAATAAATATGAATAAAATATAAAATGTTTAACATCAAAAAATTTATTGTTTATCTCCCAACACCTATATCAAATACTCTTATATTGAATTTCTATCATGAATTCTCAAGGACAAAATTTCATCCATGTTGATATTAACAACACTTTATCTCTAATTTTAAGACATCTTTTCTAGATTAGTCTTTCATGGAATGATAAGTATTTATATTTGTATATAAAATAACTATCTTATGCTTCTCTTATCATATATTCATGCTATATCATTCACAACTTCCTCTATACCCTTTATTTTCCAGACACTATATTTACACTCTTGATAGATGAGAAGGCTTTTGGTAAAAATTAAAATATATGGGAAAGTTTCTCTATAGATAATTATACATGTTTAAATTGATAAAGGGTTTAATAGGTGGTCCTGTATTCCCACTTTGTATCCATAATATTTTTACACTAGTGTACTCTCTTGGTTTTCCCTATCTTCTCCTAAACAATTTTGTATATCTATTTTACTTCTCGTCTATCCCATTTGTTTTTTGGGTGGTATGTAGTGGATGTTTTGTGGTTTATTACACGTCTTTTCATCCTAAAATACATATTATTAGAGTAGGAATATGTGAATTCATCACTTAATATTGGTCGATGTACTCCAAAACCATAAATAAAATTTTAGAGTCATAATCATAATTTTGTAATCTACATTTTGTGTGCCCTTTACTTTAATCTATGTTAAAACATAATCTACTATTAATAAAATATTGGAAAATTAAAATTACATTATATTTGGGAATAGAAAATCTATTCCCTCTAATTCAAAATTTTAGAGAAAATCAATGGGTTTTGGGAATTTCATGTATTTTCTAAATTCATCCAGTAAACTGAATGTTCTTAAACTCATTCCAAAATTCATGTGAATCTTTAAAAATTATGGTCCCACAAAATGTAGCTTCAAAAAATTACAAGTATTTTAATTGTGGTCCAAAATGGTCTCTAGATGTATGTGTATAAAAATATTAAAGCACATATGTACCCTCTTCAACATGGATACACATCCATATTACTTGATCATTATAGATTGTCCATAAATATAGATCATCCTATACAAAAAATATTGATTCAGGTTTTAAATATAGTGATTTATGTCTAGTATTTAACTAAGGAACCATTCATGTGACTAATAAATTCAATAAATTATAATACTAGTGTACTTTAGTGGTTTTTTACAAATGATCACTATGAAAAGAGTAATCCATTTTTGTTTGAGATGATTTTATACCTCTACAATGTAGGGTTGTCGACTCATGTTCTCAGCAACATGATTCTCCCAGTCATTCATTCCCTTAATTTCTATATAAAACTATTATAATATAAATATCCATATCAATAGCCATATATATGTATCCAAATTAATGATAAAATGATTCACTACTTCATGATCAGAGAGAATATTTAGTAAACTTATTAAAACATATGATTAAAATTTCTTGAAATAAATAACAATATGTAAAATATCGTTATCTTTTGTTGTATAATTGATCTAAGATGTATCTAGGATTTTTGAAAAATATTATATCACATGTGATTTTCGATTATTATTAATTGGAATAAAAGCTGTTAAAGCTCTTCTTGATGAATCACATGGTGTCTAAAACAATATATATATATATATATATATATATATATATTCATTTAAATAAAATTGACGAATTCGATAGATTTTTTTACACAAAACCCTATGTCTAGATGAACATTTATAAATGAAACATTTATAACAATACTATTTATGTTATATGTATGAATAATAAAAGCGACGTTATGAAAAATATGTATAGAGGTTTTAAATAACGAAAATGTATTTATTAACATGTAAAAAATAAGTACTCAATTTCTTACAAGATAATATTGGTTTCAGCAATATATTTTCATCTATACAAGTTTTTTCTTCATTTTTTGTATAAAAATAAAATAAAATTTGTAATAAATAAATAATTTTTTAGTAAATTAATTTCATTTTCTAAATCACCATATGAATATTTTCTGATGGTTAATTTTGAAGATTTTTTTAAAAGGATTTATTTTTCAAAAATAGTAAAAATAATTATTTTTTTGTGAAACCATTAATTTCTATTAATTTAAAAGTATAATTATTATTTTAATTTTCTCTAAAAGTAATGTAAAATACTAAAATTATAAATAATATAATTACTTATATATTAATGATCATTATTCTTTATTTTTGTATAAGTTCATTTTTTTTCTTAAAACACATTTTTCTAAATGGTTTTACCGTGCACATTGAGTCTTAATCTTAATAAATTAAATTAATATATATTTATTAATAGATTTAATAATAAAAAATATATTATAAATTCAATAATATATCATATGGTTCATTTTTATGATTAGAGATGGAATTTAATTGTTGTAAATTATATTTGATTTTTAAAATGCATTTTCCTAAAACAGGTTTTCATTACAGTTTGTACGCTTATTTAAAATAATATTATTCTATATAATTTTGTTGAATTCAGTAAAATCTAGTACATTGTTTTAATCACTATAATTAATATAATTTAATAGGGGCATCTATATACTAAAATGTATAAATAGTTAAATTTTGTTACAAATTTTACGAATAAAATAGGTTTACAACGGGGTTAAACCAAATATAAGGGTACTATTGACACCCAAACCTATCCAATTTCTATTTTTTAATATAATTCAACATTATCATATCTTAATTTTTATTCCTTGTCCATTTGGACCCCCTTTCCAACTAAGGTGAACTTATTTCTAAAAAATAATTTATGAAATTCCATGTCCCTACATCCCCACACTTATAAATGGGATGCTCTTCTCCACAATTATTCAAACCATTTGATCCTTATATCATGAATAATAACTAGTAATAAAGCTTCCTATATTCTTTACCCACATCCTATATCTTATTTAATTTTTCTATGAATAATCCAATATAGATTAAGGTGTGTGCTAAAGGAGGTCTCTCAAAGAAGAGATATAAATCATAAAAAATCCCTTTCATTTTTTTTCTTCTCTGACTTCCTTTAAAAAATTCTATCCATATTAAAATTATTAAGGCATTATCATAAATATATTAAAATGTTATTATGATTATTGAACAACCATGTACCAGTAACACTTCATAAAATGGGAGATTAAAGTATCGCTCATGTGTATGTATGGACTATTACCTACACGTAGTATTTTGATCCATTTTTCATAACCATATTTCTTGTTTTTAATTATGATATGTATAATTTATTAATATTATATATTAATTCTTTTAAATTGGGTATTTTTATTTACCTTTCTTTTATTCAATCCTTCAAAAAATTGGAACATTACATAATGATATTATTAAATTTTAATAATCACTTTCTAGGAATGATTATATATATATATTAATATATATGATATTTATATCTTGATTAAAATTTTATTTATTAATTAACCATGATGAATTTACAATAATCAAATCTTCTGAACAAAAGCATAATGAAAAATGAAGTGGTTAGAACATGAAATTGTGATGATAATGAAATATTATTAACGAACAGGTGATAAGATGTTATAAGTAAACAACGTATTGTATTATATAAATGATAATGGTTAATTAATATTATTATTATATATAAAAATCTATAATATTTTATGATATATCACCTATAAATTATTATGGACTTAATGTTAGGGTTTTATGTTACAACCTCATTTTAATTTAGATTGTTTGTGCTTAAATTTATGATATTTAAATTATAAGATAAATCTCTCCAAAATAATTTAAATTTTATTATAATATAGTTATTTCTTGATATTTTATTTCTTCTTATCTTCAACTCTTAATGTAAAAAAGAGATAGAAATTATTTTTTAAGGAAAACCATCATAATTTATCTGTTCAATTGGAAATACTTTTTCCTCCATAGCTGGGGTTTCTGAAGTATGTTCAATAATGTTTTTTAAATTACCCAATGATTTTGTAAATTAATTTTCACATATATTATAAATTCTATGAAAAAATTTATTTTCATCTCCTTATAAATTTTTGAATTGGATACTTTTGGATTTTATCGAAAAACTGGTTGGAGTTTTTGTTTTAACGTACACCAAATGAATGAATTTTCCCACAATCATGAATTGTAATAAAATTTATGATTACTTTATAATTTTACATGGATATAATAAATGATTATTTTTCCATAATATTTTATAAGTTTTAATATTTTAAATTATTTATTTTGAAATATTTTTTTTCGACATGAAATGTTCTCGTGATCATTTAATGTTAGTTCAAAGTATAACAATATTAATTGTTACAACTTATTATTTACTTGTTATATGATCTAATGTTATATATTTTATTATTTTTCTATATTAGTTATGATTTTTTATTATATTTTTATTATATTCATATCCATTCCATGGGTTATAACAGGATTAATTGATGAATATTAAATTATCTTGGGGAATATATATGAATGGTTTTGATTACGTGAAGGGTGAGACTGTAAATAAATACCCCTCAATGGAATTTTATAAAAATGAATATTTCCTGAGATAATGAGGAATATAATGAGTGAACCAACATTAGTAAGGGAGTTTTTCCAATAAGATAGTCATGCAAGTGAGCATTGGATAAAGAAATCATAGAATAGGGAGTGGACCTTCTATGATAGTATTTATAGTGAGACATTATAGAGGAATCTATTTTTTATACTTATGTGTATTCAGAAAACATATTCCCTATTATTTTTTTGTTTTATCATTATTTATGATTGATTATTAATGATTATTCATTCTTATATATTATGAACAATTTTTTCTTAAAACCATATACCATGATTTTTCATTAAAGATATTTGACTGATTTAGTATGATATGTGTATGCATTGATCATGTTCTAATACCCTTATTCTTTCTATATTCTCATTAATGATAATTGATTGATATACCTAATGTTTATCCCTACTATAAATCTTATCACACCAATTCTTATGTCTCCATTCCCTAGGTTACCAAGAGAGTGTTTAGGTATTATGTTTAAAAAGAGTTATAGTTGTGAAGAACATAATAAGAAATAATATATATATTTTATGTACCATTTCATTATATATCAAATATTCAAAGTACATTAAATCTTTATATTTATTGGGTGTGTATTATTGGGATATTTATTGAATATTCGTATAAATTCATGTAATGTTTATATATGTAGTGTTTGGGTCATTATAGCATCTAAATGTGGTGTTTTTATTTTTTTGGGATGATTATGGAGGTAGTGGTTATGTTTTATTTTTTTTCATATCAATTTTTTTCCAGGAATCATAAAAAAATAAGTTTATTTAATTATTATGTCATTCAGGTGAATGAAATATTGTTACAATACCTACTAGTTTTTATTTAAAATCCAGAATGTCTTTAAAATGTTATAACTTTTCTAATAGTGGTGGATTAGGTCTATATAGGGATCAAAAATTGATGTTGTCGACATAAATTCCATTCTTTGAAATTATATTTCTCAAGATGTTTACTTTTTATACAGTGAAATTGAACTTTTCAAAATATTTCCCAGTTTATATCTCAGTACAAATTTTATTAAAATTATAAACTCTCTACATGATAGTAAAAACGGTTTATGTTGATATTAAATTCATCAAGGAATATGTTTAAGAAACTCTCAATTTGTTCTCATAATATACATTCCATATAGCGCTGAAAGGATTCTGGATAATTAAAAAGTCTAAAAGGCAACCATCGGTTGGAGAATGTTTTGATGAGACATGTGAATGTGGTTTTCTCTAAGTCTACTAGAGATATTGGAACCTAGATTTAATTATGAAATCCATCAAATAAGATATAATAACACTTTATAGGTAGACTTTCTGACATTAGGTCTATTAAAAGAATGTGGAATTGTCCTTTTTTACCTCACATTGTTCAATATTCTATCATTAATGAAAACAATCCAACTATTTTTTTATTCTTATGGAAACTAATTAATTATTTGTATTTTGTACAACTATGTATCTAGTTTTCTTTCAGAAAATTTTAATATGACTCACCCAATTGGATTTTGATCTTGGGTATGATATTCTATCTCCTAAATGTTTTTCTATTAATTATTAATTACATTTAGAAGAGTCAATTTGATCCATTTCATGGGTTTTCACACTAGTTAGGAACCATTTTCCACCAAAATACTTTGAATACATATGGTAGGGTTAATCCTTTGAATTTTCCCTGGGGTATAGGCTAATTTCCTATAATTTTGTTTCAAAATTTATATAAGCTTACATTATATTTTTTTATATTATTTTAAATTATAACTGACATCCTCTCATTTTGGTATAAATAAAATTATTTCAAATTTGATGGAGATTTCTTAATTTTTATTTTATGAGGTTTTCTTATGATGTTTCTAAATAAATGTTATTAGTAATGAAATCTTATACATATAAAGTGGAATTTTTATATTTTTTTCAATAAAATTATTAATGTATCCTTTTTTAATTTATTATTAATTCCCATTACAAAACAGAATTTTTATATTTTACTCAATTAAAAAAATAAATTTTTCAAGAAAATTAGGTGTTTACAAAGATAAACCTTAATCGATTTTTTTATCAAAATTTTTAATTTATTTATAATAAAAATAAAGAAAAAATGGGTCAAGGTAAAACCATATTTCTTTTCACAGGGGTAATTCATTGAATATAAAATGATTAAATTAAAATTTTGTTCTCCAAAAGTAATTAATAGCATCCCCTTATTAAAATTTACAATTTCTTTGGTATTATAGAGTAATTTTTAACCTAATATGGACGAGGAGTGATCTTTACCATATTATGCTTCCTCGTTTAGGTTATGGAAATATTTAGGGGAAAAAAAACCAGGTGCACTTTCCATAAGATTTTCTGGAACACCTACGGGGTAGGAAATAGTTTTGTTTGAAAGCTACTAAACTAATTTTGTGGGTTTGAGTTCTCATATATATATATATATATATATGAATAAACTAAATAAGGCATTACATTATTATATTCACCTAAATCAAAATGTTTTTTGGGAAAATTACTTTCACCAGTAATTCAATGGTTAAATATGATTCCTAAATATTGTAATTTATTAAATATTTTGTGGATAAAAGTGTATAAAATATTTTCCTTAATATTTGTCTTCATTACCATGAAATATTCTCCACCAAATTCATATGTAATTAAATTTTTTTTGATACCTTGCAATTTTGAAGATTGCTTCTAGAAAATGGATATTAAATTCAAATCTAATAAAAATATCTATAAAATATATTATTATAATATGTATGCATTGGGTCTCTTTAGCTATTTTTATCCATATGGTATGTGAGTTTTGGGTTCATTTGAATTCTCCATCTTAGCTTTTTATTTGTTCTCCGTCAATGGTGGGGTTTTTATAAGTGTTCAGGAATCTTTTTCCTCTGCATATTTATCAAGTATAAACATTTTTTCACTTATAAATTCTTATTTAGGTGGTTTTCACTGCTTCCCTACTCCTTGAAACTCCTTCATGATATAAAACATAACCTTCTCTTATGGTGAGGAATTTATTGAGAATGAATATTACCTTAAACACATTTCTTCATGTTTATTATGTTATTTATAATCTAGTATTACTATCCTATTAGTCACTTAAGTGTGGAAACATAAGTGTTTAGTGTGTTTTTTTGAGTAGTATGGGATTCCACAAGTTATTTCAGAAATTAATTCATGATAGTCTATTGACAGTGCCACTATTGATAGATTATGGAGGACTAAGAGCTACCTCTTTTAAAGGTTATGGGTAAGAAGGATGGTTGAAAAACATTCTATGAAGGATTCCGTTGATAATGTTGGTTCTTAGATCCAATATTTTTATTAGAACATTCCTTATAACCTATATTTTATTTCAATTTATTCTAGAATATCCTAGGGTACAAATAATTATAGCTTTCAATACCTGAACTTATGGGAATCCATCGGTGTATTGGCTTTTAGAGTAACCTAACTAGAGGAATTTAGGATATGTGGGAGATGATATTTCTTATACATCATTAAATCCTTACTTTCAAACAAGGTAGGATACTTATACATTTGTATTTTCTAGAAAAGGGGTGTTATACATTCTTACCTCATGAAATCTTCTATTTACAGATTTTGTATAAAATATTTGAGAGTTTTGAGAGATCCCCTCAATAATCTCTCTTTCTTATAGGTTTATTTTTCTATTAATGTTCAATAAAAGGAATAATATATAAAATTTTAGTCATTTTCAATCAACCATTATTAAAAGAACACCATGAAAATCATTGGATGCCTTAGGTGTGTAATAGGTTTTCAAAAACATGATTCTCTCATAAAACACATAGATATTTTCTCCACATACTTTGTTCATCTAATATATCATTTCCTTGAATATTCTCTCTTTGGGGTAGATAAACTTTAGCTCCATGTTACCTTATTTAAGATATAATTTAACTTTTTTTGTTTCTCTCTTTGTTTGGGTGTATTGCGTCCTTCACCAAAAAATATATAAATTATTAGTGAAAATTACATAAGGTTTTGGGATTTATGTTTGTTTGGATTAATATATTTGGGGTATAAATGTATAAATCAATTCAGAAGGTACTACTTTATATCAGACATCTTTGATTTGTTAGTCTAATATTTTCTATAGAAAACTCGGTTGATCACTTACTTCTGGACACTTTCACATCATCAATCGTTTACAAGATATGAATATATTATAAGGATCATGTCAGGAGTATTTTGTTAGTTGTGGAAGTTTTTCATGTCTTGAAACCATTACACAACATGAAAATGTCAATTAAGAATTAATTTTATTTTCAATGATTCCTTTTTTAGTGTATCCTTAATTAATAAAAATTTTTATCATGAAAGGGATTCATGATGTGAATTCCTTTGGTACAACAGTTATAAACAATATGAATTCCTAAATCATTTTTAATTTGGGGTCCATGATTCCCTATCAAATCACATGATGATTTAAGAAAATTTTTTGTGATCCTCCTCCATCTAGATCACTCTATTAAGTGTTTGAATCTTTTATTGGTTGCATTATATATCCTTAGAAACTAGTCTTTCTTCTTCCTTCTTACATTTAGTCATGTAAGTTGGGTTTCTTGATTTTTTTTTCTTATTCATGATTGATTGGTTCTTTCTATCGATTCATTACCATTTCTTATTGTTCCATGTGTGTCATAGTCTATTATGTGGTTTCTAAATCATTACTGTCGAAGGCAGATAAGTTTCCATCATCCATGAGGTAAGTATATCTATACAGGTGTTCCTAATTCATGAATTGCTATTTGTTCTGGATGACGCATTTTGGTTGTTCATTGAAATGGATTTTATTTAGTATAAATATGGTTGATGGAAAATTTGATAACGTATTTTTTTAAAAAATATCACAAACATGGAACATTGGGATCCTTGGGTGCATCTGGAATGGACATATGTTACCAAAGTGTATGGGGAACCCCTAGGGGTGACTATTTTGAAATCGATATATTATTCCAGGACTCGATATTATTGATAACCAACTGATTCCTAGTTTAGGATTGTTTTTTCTATAGAACATATTCCCATAGGCTAGAGAACAAATGGTGTGCTTTTTCTTTTATACCAATTTTATATCACGACGGTTAATTTAATTGACATTTGATCACCTTTTTAGTTTATTTTTTATTCATATCTAATATATTTCTAGACAAGCTAAATATGATATGAATTTATGAAAAACAATATAATTCCCAAAAAAATGTATTTATGAAAATGTTTTATATTCATTATTTTGTTTTAAAGCATGAATTTATGCATTACTAGTATTATAAATTTTATGTATTCCTCCGTGATATCATTCTAAGCATTGTGCTCACATGCTACTTTTTCGTTTCTATAGTTGTAGACATTGTTTTTTTGTATGCGAGGAAAGGTATGGTCATCATGTAAAATGTTAGGTTGTATATTCATATATCCCTTTCATAATGTGTTGGATTGGTGGTAAGAGATGGTCGAATAAGGATTTTTTAGGTTAGTATGCCACATTTTCTAGTTTGAAAAGTTCATCTTGACTTTATATTTCTCATAATTATGTTTCCATTTCATCTGGATTATAATTTTTTTTCTTTAGATAGACATGGGACTTTTGGTTATTTTCTATATCTCACCCCATGATGGAAAAACTTGGGTGACTTGTACAGTTGACCTAAGATGGTTTTCTACAAATTGGAATCAGAGGTAGTAACCATCAGGAAGAATTATTGACACTACCTAGGTGGGGTTTGATGTCTTTGTAGACAGGAGTTAGGATCACCAGAATTCTGATAGTGGGAGCGATAAAGGGGGACTACTAAATCACTTCCATGGTAAAAACATGGTTATAATGGTTTGGTTAAGTTTTTTTATGAAGTTCTCGACAAGTGTGAGGTTATATGAATGAATTGGATGGAGATTTCCTTAAAATGAAAATAATAATTTTTAATGTGTTTAGTTTCATTGTCCAAATTCCTTTTTCTTTAAATTCCATTTTTAAACATTTTTTATAAATAACTTATATATGTCCTATTATTTTGGAATATAGTTATCGTTGATATATTTTTTTCGTAGGATTGTTATATCATGCCTCCAAGATTAGATATTCCAAATACAATTGAGGAATGTATGAGATATGTTCTATAGAATAATAGTCCAATGGAACCTACTTTGGTAGGATATGTAATCAAAACAATTAAGAATACGGGTCAAGTAGGTGTTGGGAAACTATTACAAGTAGTGGATCACATCTTAGAGTTTTTAAGGATGAATCCACCTATATTCTATGGTGAAAAATGACTTTAGAAATATAAGAAATAGATTGAGCAGATTTAATGGATATTCAAATTTATAAATAATGATTTTTACACTAATGGGTTTTTTCATGTATATGATTAATTGACTAGGATAGAGACAGTGTTACACTATTTTGAAAGCTATGTTTCATGAGGATGTTATATAAACTTCTTTCCAGAAAAGAATCAACCATCCATTTTATCCTGATAAAATACATGGGTCAAGGACCTATGATTTTTTTTACCTAAGATCATGGAGAGAATACTATTTTTCCGTATCCCACCAATTTTTCCGAGTTGTTGTACTTGGAACTAGATCTAGTCAAAAATGATTACCTAAAGGATTACAGTTTAAGTTGTGGTAGAGGACATGTATACAGTCAATATAGATTCTTATCTGACATCTGAACATTATGTAGGTATTACCATGGAAACATTAGTTGAAGCTAACATTTTTGGAAAATTAGTTTTGAGAGGAGATTTAGTTGGAACTATAAACATGGTTATATATTGTATCCAAAAAAAGAATCACAAAGTAAGATCGTTTTCTTGTAGAACAATTTTCAAGGCTTCATATTGACAATAGAAATATCATCATTATCATTGTTAGTGGTTTGGTCTTTCCAGTCAAAATGATATGATGGCTCTGAACACATTTCATCGTGGTGAAAAATCTATCCAATTGAAACATTTTTTTGAAAGGACATCCCGATTTAGTAAGATTGGATCCAAATTCACCAAGGGCTTGCAAGTTCATATCAATACTTCCAAGGGTTGTAGATCTTGTACTCATCAAAATAGGGATGTTCATGTAGAGTAGAAATATGAGGGAGGAGACGATATATGATATACTCATTTAGTGGCATACGCATTAGAGTAATTTGAAGTAGGGCCAACCTTAGTTATAGGTACAATGATTATTTACTATTATATGGTGCTAGATTTTTTTGGTACAACTGATACTCATGATTTTATATCTTCAAAGATAGTTGATATGTTAGGATTTCATTCAGAGGTCATTTTATTCTTTTGGGGACCATAGAAACCTTTATAAAATAGTTTTGAACAAGGTTTAAAGTTACCAACGTGTTGAGTGATGAAATTGGACAATAATTTGGAGTGGTACTTTTAAATTATTGATATATAAATATTTGAATTAATGATATTAATTGATTGGATGATCTGTGTTAAGTCCTAGATAGACTATTATCACTATCTAGTTCAGTTCTTATCTACAAATGGGGACACTCATGATTTTTATAGCGAGTGGGACTCTATCTCGGGAAGGGTAATGCATGTTGGTCCTTATGTTGTGATAATATCATGCTAGTTTTCAGAGAAGGTTTTTGATGTTGTTGATCCTTGTTTGGGAATTCGTCTACATTCAATGGTTTGTTTGTACACCAGATATATTTTCAAATGAATTTTATAGTTTACCACTCTAGAGAGATGTTGATTTTACCATATATATGATATTATGAATGATTTAAATTTTTATAAAATATTGACATATGGTGGATACTAATATGGTATAACTAATGTTTTACCTTTTAGATCTCAAGGCTATGGAATTTATTTTTCCTAGTTTCTCACTATGGAATTTTATTGTACACTTTTCCATGAGGGAATATAAGTGACTCAAAATTTCTATTAAATATCGTATGTTAAATTAGGTGACCATTGTGAAAAAATATATGTTTCTTATGATTGATGATCTCTTTGATCTGCTTAGTGTAGCATGCTTGTTTTCAATGATTGACCACTGGTCAGGGTATGTTGGGAAAAAAATCCCTCAAGTTAACATTGCAATATTTTTTTTGGGTTGGTCATGTTTATTGACAAAGAAGAATTTCATGGTGTATTGTCGAGTTCTAGAGATTTCATTGACAATCTATGTTGACAATGAACCTCGATAAAGGAATAAAAGAACTAAAGGTGGTAAAAAAGAATAGACACAAGGTTGCCCCATTTTCAAGTGATTGTCCAATTTTTGGGGTCCATAATTTAGAGTTTGGATTTCATCATAGAAATTGTATTTCCTCAAAGATCTAATAAAAATATGGAAAAGTGATGAATTTCATGAAGATGGTATTTTTGGGATGAGTTTATCAAAGAATCAAAGAATTATGGTAGAGGCCTTTGCAAAAGAGATGAGATTCATGATTCTAATAAATTGGATCTTTGTGATCATTGACAGACATATTTGTGGTCATTGACATAAGGATTCATTATTTCTATGGGCACCATGAAGATAGAGCTCTTTGTAATTACGAGAGGCTTCGTAAATGGAAAATTTCAATGGATCTTCTCAAAATGGTGGTCCGCCATGAAGACGGATCTGAAAAAATCACTGAAAGATATGGAGCTTCATGAAGTGATTAGACTATAAATATGAGGCCACCCCACATTAGAAAAAAGGGAAAGCGTAAGAATAATATAGAGATTAATTGAAAATTCTATGTCGTCGAGTTTGAAAAGAGGCTTCACGAAGGTGGTATGAGAAGTCGTTCACGAATGCTATAAGAAACTTGAATGTTCTGAGCATCGTGAAAAGAATGGTTTTCACGAAGTCCCAAAAAATCTAACAGAATATTGTGTGATTCGCGATGGAATGTTTGTGCTTCATGAATGGTGCTTCTCAAAGGCCAGTTTTTGCTATGTCAAAGGTGCTCCATTATGGCTGGTTTTTTATTTGTGAAAGGTTCTTTTCAAAGGGCAGTTTGTGCTTTGTGAAATAGGGGCATCAAGGAGGCATTAATCTTTGAGAAAAGTGGGGAAATGTTATTTCCTAGAGTTTAGTGTAAAATATGTATTCATTTGTGGATGAAAGTGGGACATCAATAAGAAATCCACATATAGTTGTGGATACATTAATTAGAGTGAATGAAGGGACCAAAATGTATTTATACTATGGGTGGATCTTCTGAAGAATCAGTGATCTCACTTTAGTTGAGAGATAAGTGATATTTAAAATTGTGAGTGGTTGTACACCAGGAGGGATAGTGAGTCCACTTCAAACTTGTAAAAAGCAGTGCACTTATAGTGTATTTGGTATATCAACACATAGCTAGTGTATTCTTCATAGATGTATCCCAGTGAGGGTGAACCATGTAAAATTGTTGTGTCATGTGCATGCATCAATATTTTCACATACTCTGTACTGGTATGGAGAGAGAATATAGATTTTTTTAAAAACAAAACAAGATCATAGGGGCAGTTGTTTTAATTAGTCATACCCTGATTCACCCTTTGATTAGGGTATCTATCCTAGTTCACCTACGAGGGTACCACCAATTGAGTTTTTGAAATGTGGATATACCTAATACAAGGTTTAGGAACCGGTATGGGAATTTTTAGTTTCTGGTTATTCCATTTGGACAAATTAATTCTAATGCAGTGTTTAAGGAATTGATGAACTAACTATTTAATTAGATCATGGATAATTTGTTTTTATGATGTTCGTGGATGAGATTTTGGATTACTCTATGTTTAAGGAGGATCATAAAGACAATTTGGATATCATTATAATCACTTTGTGAAGACATTGTCGGTATGGTAATCATTCTAAATATGAGTTTGACATTTAAAAATAAAAGTTTCCAGATCATGTTATATCTGATAGAGGAGTCTCAATGGATCCATTAAAGTTATAGCCACTTAAATATTGGGATCATCAACGAAATGTGTTTGACATATGAACATTCTAGGGGACTTATATATTCTAGATACTCTGAGATATCCTGGGTCTCCTCTGTAGTTGTTTCTAAAAGGAACCTCAGGTTCACATCTGGGATTAGAAATTGAGAATATCATACCAACTGTATAAGAATAGACAAACATAGATTGCTATTCAAGTTCTATAGGATATACATTGGGATTGTGGGATTTATTTCCATGGTTATTGGGAAAATAATTTTCATTCAGTTGAGTTTTCATATAATAATAGTTGTCAGGACTCAATCAACATTCTTATATTTGATGACTCGTAAGGGAGTCCATGTTGATCTCCCATGTATTGGTATAGTTTTGAGTGTAGTCCTTGTTTTATTCTATCCCTTTAAAGAGATTATGGATAGGGTTCATCTGATTTGATAGATGTTTATCATGGAATAGATCCATATAAAACTACATAGTTAAATGCTATAGTTTTAGGTTGGACATAGGGTAGTTAATAGAGATTCACTTTTCAGAGGAAATCATTGGTTGGGTAAGCAGGGTAAATTTTCAATGAGGTTTGTGGGTCCCTTTAAGATCACTATATGACTAGGAAAGGTGTCCTTTTAGTTGGACTTAGCACCTCTTTTGAATTCCATCAATAACTTGTTTCATGGATCCCACCTATAGAGGTATCAACATGACCATTATAATGAGATTGAATGCTAGTATATCAATTTTGATCCCAATATCACTATGTTTGAGCAACGAGTTAAGATTTTGGTGCACTAAAAAAGGTGGTTCATGCTAAATCTATTCCTTTAGTCCATGTATTGTGTATTGTATAATTGATATTAATGAGACATTGGAGTTAGAATTGATTATGAGGCAGTAATATCCATCACTTTTTGTGATTTCATTATATTGAGAGATTTATGAGGACATAAAAAATTCTTGATGGGGAGAATTTAGCAACCCATTAACTTCCTTCAGGTATTTTTTTACTTTTTTTGTTTCCCTTTTTCATCAAAATCCTTGTTGAAATTTTTGGAATGGAGAGCCTTTACTGGGGAAAATGAAATAATGTTTGGAGATATGTTTTTCTATTAATGTATTTTAATTATAAATGTGTAAATATATTTTAAAGGTTCTCTTTGGGACCAGAGGGACTTATTTTTTGGTTCAAAGGTTTTCTACAAAAATAAACAATATTGGGAACTACATGCTGGACAGATTCACATCATGAATGGGTTACATGATGTGAATGAAATTTTGGAATTATGTAGAGATTCATGTGCATAGAAAGAATATTTTATAGGTAATGAACCCACTACAAAATGTGAAATAGTAATTTGGGATTCAATTTATACAGAGATAATGATTTTTCTACATATCATTAATTCCAGGGATTTAGCTCCATAAAAGGGTTTCATGATGTGAATTTCTTAGTTATAGTTGTTTTAAACATGCTAAATTCCTGAATCATTTTTAATTTTATTTTAATGATTTTCGTTAGAACTATACGGTGATTTTGGGTGATTTTTTTATTGATCTCTAACCTTTTAGATCACTCATTTTTGTGTTTGACTCCTGTAGTGGTTGCACCCCATATCCCTGGTAAGTAGTAATTCTAATTTTTCACTATCATTGGTAATGGTGGAATCAGTATATATATTTGTGTTTCAGATAAGTGATCAATTGGTGATTTCAATCAATCCATTAGAGTTTTTTTAGACTATGTTTTCTAGAGGCTAATCCACGGTTTCTAAATCATCATTGTAAAAAGAGGATAGGTTTCCCTCTTCCTTGAGGTAGGTTTATATATTAATATTTTTCTAATTCATGAATCTCTATATATTTATTTCAATACCTTTATTTTTTTCATATAAATATATTTTATTAGTGTAAACATGGTTTTTACTAATTGTTAGCATGTATTTTGATAATTTTGTTTGACAAAAATAGCACATGGTAACCATGGATGTGTCAGGAAATGGAAAGAGGTATTCATAGTATTTGTTACAGTATTAAAGGATATATTTGTGTTATCGATAGACAGTGGAAGAAATTTACATCAGTTAGAACCAACTTTTTCATTGTTTGGCCATCTTTTTTTGTTTAGTATCTATTATCATTGGATATATCCCAAAAGGTGTGTATTTTTTTTTTATTGCAAGTTTTACAAAAAATGGTTTATTTCAAGTATATTTTCTCACATATTTAGTCTAATTATTTTTATTTTATACTTAATATATTCCTATACAATGTGAATATGGTATTTATTTATGTAAAATAATGGAATGTCCCCAAATAAGTTTATTTAGGTTTTTTTTAAACTATATTTTTTAAAGGAATGAACTTTTTAATAATTCATATTAGAAATTATATATGGTATTTGGTGATATCCAATGAATCAATGTGCTAACACCCTAATTTTTAAGTATGGTGCTTGTAGACCTTGTTTTGTTGGACCCAAGTAAAGGGAATAAAATCATGTATCATGTTGGGTTATCTTATCATTTGTCACCTTCACAGTGGGTTGGATTGGTTGTGATGTATGGTCACATGGAAAGTTTTTTAGTCTATTCAAAAATTCATTTATGGTTTTTCTAGGGTTTCAAGACTCTGTATGTATCATGGAAATGTATTCCTTGCTTCCACATTATAATTTGATGTTTCATTAATTATAGGAAGGACTTTTGGTTCATTTATATATCTCACCATATGATGGACTACCTTGGGTGACTCATCTATTTTAGATTTCCCTGTTCACTAAGAAATTTATTTTGGATGAACTCGTTCTATAACCCATCCCAAGTATTGATTTCCCCATGGTGGGAACTATAGAATTATTAATTCACTTATCCTTAATGTTGGAAGGGGAATAACTTCTATATAACTTTATCTTTGGATATTCATTTGTGTTCTATAGTGATATAAACATTATAAAATTATTTTAGATGCTGGTTAGGGTTATATACTACAAATTCATGAAACATTGGAAAGAGTTAGATAATACTAATTATTAGATAATATATATTTTTAATTATTAGGTTATTGAAGCTAGTAGTCATTATTTTTATTAACGGAATAAACTTCCCTCAATATCCAAATAAATTGTTAGAATGTTTTTTACATGTATTAACTCCACACAATCACTATAGTTGAAAAATAAATAGAGTATGGAGAACATGATAATGGAACAATGATAAACTATCTCTCTTATTTTTCTAAATTTATTAATGTTTATAATATACCCAAAATAGTTTCTTCATCCTTTTTATAAATACTAATGACGTTATATGAATTAGATATAGTCATTTGTTGAAATCATTTTAATAAAATTAAAGTAAAAATAGTATCCTACCTGGTAATAGTACTATATTTGATGAGTGATTATCGGTGGACCCTTAGAAAAATTATTTTTAACCCCAAATAAATGTAGTAATATTTGAATTACCTGATCCCTTATAAATGATATTATTATGGGTGTGTATTTATTTTATATAATGTGTTAAATCTTTTAAAAATATAGTGCATGACTGATTTCATATAAATTTAGAATAAAATTCATTGGACTAAACTCATATATCCTTATACTTTTCTAGTTATATAATTATTTGATTTTTTATCTATATTTTTCTTTACAACATAGTGAATCCTCACTTGATCACCATCCTCTAATTATTTTGATGAATAATGGAGTAAAATAACCACTATATCTCATTATCAAAACTGAAAAAGTAACCAGAATTCTCTAATAATTCATGGTAATCACACTTGTGAATTTCGCAATAATGAAGATGTTCAAGGTGGAATGTTTTTTTAAACTATAGGAAGAGATAAAATAAATTTAAAATTCATATAAGTATGGAATTATATTATTAAAAAATTGGTTAAAATAAATCATGAGATTAATAGAATAGATTATTCATTAAAATGTTAATTTAATTAATTGGGAAGTAAAGAGAATCTCCTATGCTCAAAAAATAGTCTCTTTGTGTGTCCCCACCAAAAATTACATAATAAAAAATTATAGAAAATCAGAAAGAACAACTATTTCTTGACCGAGTGATTAAAAATGTATCACCAATATTCAGTGAATAATTCCTCATTTATAGAGAAATTAACAATTTCATCTAATATACTATATCCAATAATATGATTAGATTCAACTTCTATTCAAATGAGCATGATATGTTTTAATTATTAATTAAATATTAAGGATAATTCCTTCAAATCAAATTACACCACGTTCACAGCTTAATGATCCAGATTTATCCAAATTTTCTGATTCATGTCATTTTTGGTAAATCACACTCCTTCAAAAATTGTTATCCACAATAATTTATGAAGAATCAATGAAAAATGATTTCATTATTTATAACATCTATTTATGTTAATGTTTATTTTAATTTAATTAATATGATGGGTTTGGGGCTCCTAAAATAAGGTTCTATTTTAATATATTTGGTCATAGATGCCACTACATTTGGGCCTAAAAATCTATGAAGTGAGTCTTGACAGTCTTGGACTTCAATACTAGTCTATTTCCATTAATATGGTTTATATTCATCTGATCACAGATCATCCTATGGTTTTAATATGCTTGGATTTATCTCATTTCCTTTTTTGAACAAGAGAATATTTTATTTATATTTTCCTCATCTAACTTCAATGTCAATTTTTTCAATCACATTCTTCCACATGTTTTCACTATTTCTGGTCACTATGGCTGGTGCATTATGAAAAATGGAGGTCCCCTTCATCTTCATACTTAGACCAACTAACATAATGATAGGTAGCAGACCTATAATGCTATCAAACTCGATTTTTCTTACTATATTTGTCTCATGGTTGAATTCATCTTTTAAATTATTATTCACCCAGATCTAACCTGAAAAGAGATAATTGAAACATTTTTATCACTAAGATATTGTATATTTCATCCTCCATATATAAACACCACAAATCACAAGAACTTGGACCTGAAACATGATTTCAACCATTACCTTTTTAATAAAATTCATCAATTTATGGAATACATGGTCATAGAATTATAGTTTGGTTCTCATCAATCATGTTGGTTCATTTAATTTTTTCCTTATATCTATATAAATTGAGGATAATAGGCCATGCCTTATTCTCATCTTGACACCTACACAAATGTTGTAATAATAGTTAGTGATTTTTTATTATATTGATCAAACAACCCATATCACAACATTTATTCATTTATGAATAGTTTAATCACGGTTCTTCCATCGATCATTTGTATCCAAAAGTATGTCAATGTTCCTTTACACTCTTGATTTAAAGGATTCATCCTGGTTTCAATTTCCTTTAATGATTATTGGTCTGTCATCATCTCCATTCATCTACATTACTTTAGATTTATGATTTGGTATCTCCAAATTCATTTTTCACCATAGATTATAATTCCATCATGGTTAGAAAATTCATGGCTCATAGATCTAAAATATCCAACATAGAATTCATTATATCATTACTCTGATCATATTTCTAATTTCATGTGTGTATGTGTTTCTTATAGAAGATTTGATTTTCTTAGATCATATTATTCATTTTTTGGTTGATTTAGTGTCTTGTCAAGATATTGTTTATCCCCTTTCAATCATATTCGATTAAATTTAATATCCTTTGAAGCCATAGAAGAACAAATTTTCCCAATTTTCAATTTCTATACTCATCTATGGTGATCTTTTTTTCTCATGGGAAATCCCATTATGGAAGGTAATCATCCATTCCTCTCAAAAGTTTATTGGAAAAAAGAACATGTTTGACCACTCACATGAGGTTTATTTTCATTTTCTGTAGTGGGAGACCAACCTAAAGCCTTATAGTAGATTTATGAAATTATTGTTCCCAAATTTTGATCAACTATTGACCATACAAAATGTAAAATTAATCAAATTTTAATTTTCTAAATTCCCACATTCGATCCTAGAATGTCTGATAACCCTCACAATGAATAAAATAGTTTAGAAAAATTTCTCAACACTATTTATCTATTTTCATTTAATTAATATTGGCACATTTATTTCTTATGAATGGTTATATTCCTTTTATTCTTTTTGAAACAAATATCGTAGTGTTAAGGAATTGGACTTGGGGTCTCTCCATGCCTTTTCCAAAATTGAATTGTTGTCACTTGGATCGACCATATAGAGGGAGTTCCATAGTAGCTTCATAATTTTTTAAATCGTATAATTCCTCTAAATATTATATATTTATATATCAGTCTACCAAATTAAGTAAAAAACAAAAAACAAAATTCATGATTAATCATTTTTTACAA
The DNA here is from genome assembly GCA_963277665.1 of Viscum album. Taxonomy (NCBI): domain Eukaryota; kingdom Viridiplantae; phylum Streptophyta; class Magnoliopsida; order Santalales; family Viscaceae; genus Viscum; species Viscum album. The sequence goes on from OY728163.1 coordinate 1,380,466,889, forward strand.
TCTTCAATTAATCCAATACAGATTAGGTTTATTAGTTAATTTCCAATTATGAACAACATAATTTATTATTAAATATCCAAATTATTTCCCCAATATTGTTTGCTAAAAGTCACATTTCTAGGTCAGGATTAAAAGGAATTGAAAATAAAAAATGATATTCCTTATATAATTTAATTTAAAATTAAAAAATCAATGAATTGTTTTAAAATTAATGAAGTAATTTCAAATTAGTACATGGTTTCAATCTATTGATAGTTTAATTAAAATATTTTCAAAACAAAGAATAAATTTATATCTTTTAGATGAATTAATAAAATAATTATCATAATATGTACCATATAATTTTTTTTCCCAGAATGATATGTCATCCATTATAAATCATGGTTAAAATATCAATTTCAATTTTTTCTTCACATATATATATAAAAACCTTTTAAAGTGATTAAATTTCAAAAATAAAATAATTGTTATTTCAAGTTGATTCAAAATTCATAAAAAAATTAAAAAATTTATACGATGAAATAAAAAATATTAAAAAATTTATGTATGGCCTTTATAAAAAATAAAAAAATGAAGAATCACTTAAAATTCAACATTTTAATTAAATTTCCATCAAATAAAAGATTATAAAAATGTTATAAAATCATATCAATCTCTAATTTTTTGAATTAATAAAATTTATTAATTTAAATAAATAAATATATAATATTTTCAAATTTAGATCTCTTAATAGTGGGATAAGATAATTTTTCTTTATCTTGATATTATTGATCTCATGATAATCATTTAAGAGGTGCATTTACCCATCCTTACTCTTAACAAAAAGGACTGGAGCACCACCCCACGCCCCCAATGTGATGTGCATTGTTATGTAAACCATCTATATAAATTTTCTTGTTGCTCCATCATCTAACCATCATGTTCTAATATGGAAGTTTTATATGGTATCTTAGATATTGGAAAATATCTAGGAATAATTTCTAATGGGAACTCAACCAGTCAACTTAGAGGAAGACTAGTAAATTATTTACGGAATACATCAATATATTCCTTTACAAATCAAATGACATTAAGAATGAGATTTTATTTATTGTTAATCATTTATGTAAGATATGATTTCTCATATAGAAATAATATCCATGAATGTGATGATAATTAATAATGAAATTGGTCCTCCTATGAGTACATAAAATCACATGGTGATTTGTGATATAGAGGGTTGTTTCTATCTACTACAACTTTTGATTCACTCTATACATGTAAAACCAATATATACCAAAAATACTATTAAATTTCACCAAATGGAATATTATAATGTTTTCATGGAAATTAATCCTTTGGATATTAACATGGATGAATTTATATTCATGGGATGAAATAATTGACTCATTTAATTTTTTAACTGATAACTCAAATTCAATGTTTTGAGGTGCTTTTGAATATTTCTTCTAAACATTAATGATATGAAACAATACATAAAACTATAATAAAATAGTATGTTTTTATTATTAAATTAATAACTTGTATACATATTACCCCTTTTTTATACATATCCACTTCATCTGTTTTGATGGAATGTCATCACACATTCCCTGTAGTCCCAGGAGGTTGTTTTAATTAGTTTTCTTGGAAACACCATATTCTAGTGAAGTAATTTTCATAGAGTCATTGTCCCATATAGTTGAAACCATGAACAATAGGTTCAAGGTCAACTGTATAATTCATTTCTTTTTAAAAATATTTGGGTTTCTACCATCTAAATTTTCCATCTTGGTTCCCATCCTTCTAGAACCAAAATCATTTCCTTGTTCAATTGACGAAATGCATAGTATAATTCATCCAACACTATTTAAATGGATTATGTTGGGATTTATTACCTCCATGATATTCCTCTATCGCTCTGCTAGAATTAAATCCAATTTTTTATTATTATATTTAGTCATATGGGATCTTTAAAAATCAATGATCTCTATTTAAATATTGAGAAAACATCATAGAATTACTTTTTTTCCTTTAAAAATTTCAAATATTCCATGATTTTCATCAATTCATCTTAATCAAAATTTAAAAGTTTTAAAAAATAATTTCTATACCAATGAAAAATATAGAGCTATATCATTTAGGTCTTGTGAAATTTCTTTCATAACGAATGTGGAATTTTTCATACATTTTATTAAAACTAAGAATTTCTCTCTCTATTTTATATTTGATAGTACGAAGAAAATATTTAAAAAATATCATTTAAAAGAATTAATTCCATATAATGTTTTGAATATTTTATTTTTTCTCTGTATAATTTACCAACATCTAACAATTATCATATACACTCTCCATGAAACAAAAATATCCATCACGAACTTCTCTTTCTCAAATTATTGTAGGAAAAATAAGTACCTTTGAAGGTTTTGGACCCATTAGTTTATGATTTTCGTATCAAAATATCCATAAAATTTCATATTAAATTATAGCATAATGATCTTCATTACGGCATTTTCATTATTATGGGGATGTAATTGTTCCTTTTTATGCACATTTTTCTTAAATTTTTTTTGACTGAGTAAATATTGTTATGAAGTCAGCGACTCCTACTCTCATTAAGTTATGAATCTAATTTGGATTTTCATCAAATTTTCTATCATAATGGAAGTTGAGTCGATTCCTCTTATTTCAACCCATTCACTAAATTAAACCAAAAATTAGTATGAGAGTTTTAAATATATTAAACATATAAAAGTGATACTATTAAAATTGAAGGTATAACTGATAAATTAAATATATTTATTACCCTACGAATTTATAGGATTCACTATTTTTTCCATATTCATTTTCATAACATTTTATTACATAAGAATTTTTTATCCCTTTATAAATATTTTAAAATGCCTATGATTAGAAAAATAATTTCCTCCATGAGTATCTTTTTAGGTTTGTTGTCATAGGAATCTTTTTCTAAAACTAGGTACATATCGAGTTTATACCCATTGAGCACTTTTAGAGTTATTAAACCAAGTTATATAAATTCCACAATGTCATCCCCTTACTATTATCAGGATGGGGATGTATTTCATTAAAAAAAATCACTCTATTACAAATATTAAAAGATTATTTCATACGTTCAATATTATCCCTTTGGTTTTTATAGTAAGGTTTTGATCATAATCTGAAAAAATAACTAGAAATTTCCATTGATGCAAACTCTAAGATAATTTTTTTTATATACTAGATTTCAATATTTATTACATATTTATACACATAATAGTGTCATTAAACATCAACAAGACTATTGTGTTTGGTAAATTATATAAATAGAACATTATATTGAAACGGTGGTATAAATACGTTATCTATATTCCTTTATGTGACAATAATTTACATTTATGTTGTCAAACTTCATTGAATAACCTTGAAACTTACTAAAGAGAAAGGTGAAATATAAACCTGTTATGGTCATAATCAAGGAATGAAATAATGTTACCTAGTACAAGAGAGTTAATATGTATAACTTCTGACATATAAAGGTGGGAACCATAATAATCAAAATTGAATCAGGATATAATATGATGAATTAAGACATCATAAGAATGTTGAAGCAATATAAAATAAGAAAACATAAGTGTTAGTAATGTTTAATCACTTAGACTTCATATCATGGTGAATATTGGCTTACCAGTCATAGACCATTAATAATATCTCCTGAGATAAAAAAATTTACCAAGGCATTTTATAGCTATATAATTTATTACCTACCCATAATATTCATATTAGGTACATGAATTTGTGTGCCACATATATCCTAAATTATAAGAACCTATTTAATCTCATTTAAAGACATAGTCAAGGAGTTTGGGATACAAACATGGAATTCCCAAATTAACGAAGGATAATCTAAATGGTGTGACTAATATTAAGTAGAAATAGGGATAGTTATTCACAACACAAATGTTCGGCATGGAAAATCAGTGAAGAATATATGCAACATAATGTGGGACATAAATATTAGGGAAGGGATTAAAGAGAGTGAGTGGTGGATTATCATTACCTAAAAATCATAAAGAAATTAAAGATATATTTAAAAAACTTAGAATAAAAAATTTAAAATCAACAAGCATAATAAAAATAATGTACTTAAATAATGAGGAAGAAGAAAATAATCCATTACATGGGAGTTTTCACAAAAAATCATAAGAGGAGATTCTTAATAGAATGTGAATATTTGAGGACGTATTTAGAGAGGGTTATTGAGAGTAAATTATTTTTAAATGGAATTAATGTAACAATTATATTGATTTCAGGTTTGTATTTAAAGAAAACGAGTGAAGAATTTTATATTAATTTTTAAGCATAGGTTTTGAACTCTAAGTGATAAAATGTTAAATACTGCAGACCTTACTAGGGTGGTACCTATGGTTTATTTCAACGAATAGTGGTATCCAATATTTTCTTTGGTTAAGAATAGTTCTCAAAAATATAAATGTATTCAATATTTGTAATTGAGTCGTTTTCATTATGAAAAATTTTTGAACCTTAAAATATAATATAGGTTTTGGAGGATTCATTATAGATTTTTAAAAGTAATCAAATAACATAAAAACACATTATTTTAGAGTTGAAACCGATTTTTGTTCATAAATTCCTTTTGTTGTATTTATTATATCAATTTTTGTATATTATTATGTCATAATGCATACCATATATTTATAATGTAATCAATTTTTTTTCCAAAAAAACCATGTTTCATAGGAAATTATTAAAAATCACTATTATTTAATTTATAGGTGTTAGTATCAAAAATGATATTTATTTTACAAAAATAATTATATAAAAATATAAAATTTTCAATATTACATAAAAATCATTATTTATGGAAAAATATTATTTTTTACAACAATAAAAACAATTTGAAAATTTTGAAAATTACATTGAACTGTGTTAAATTATATTATTAATTATATTTAATAAGAATACTTTATGATTTTTTTTAAATCGATAACTTTGATAAAAATAGTGTTTTAACTCTACCACCTATATTACCCAAAATGTATTTTTTTGTATGAAAATAAAATATCTATAAATATAATTATATAATATTGTATTAATACAATGATACAATGAAAAGAGATATATATAATAATATATTATTTTAATATAAGATATCATACAACTACATTCTAAATAAATAACCACTTATTACATAATTATTTTTCCCTAAGGAAAAAAAGTGTGATGGTAGTATATTCATGAGGTGGATCCAAGAACATATCTTGGATAGTGGTATCTATAATCATGAACTTCTCCTTTAAATAGTTTCCATTTTTTACATACCAAATTTTTATTAAATAAATTTTCATTACATGGTACAAATATAGGTTCATTTAATGTTTAGTTTCTTGAAAATAAGATGCATAATATATGAAAAATCATTCATTATTATAAACGCTCAAAAAAATCATCATAATAGGATCACTCTAGATTGCTTTTAATAAAACTCATATCCTATTTACATACATCAAAGGAAAGGGATGAGCATGAATCTCTGTAATGGAATAATGAACAGAGACGTATATCATGTGATCTAGAGACCTATAGATAAGAGCATGAGGAATAATGAAAAGGAATAAGTAAGAGGAATATTATAATAATAATAATAACATGAATCATAATATGAAAATGTTGCTACAATATTTAAATAAAACATTCATAAACCTATCTCCATGGTTTATCACCAAGGTGTCAGAAATGAAAAATTACTATGGTTTTTCACCATGGAATCATAAAACATGTCATCTATAGAGATTAAAAAATTTAACCAATGTATTAGAGTACTATCAGGGGAACCCTTCATATATATTATTGAATGTGGTCCATGCAGATCATATTCAATCATTTCATTAATAACACATAGAGAATAAATAATGGGTTTCTTGTAAGAATAATGGCACGTAAAAGTTCTTAAAGATATTATCATTACATCATTTTTATCCCCAAAATATAGAAGTTGGGTTTCTTATATGAAATTTAGGAAATAAAATAAATCATTTTTACATCTAGGTGGATACCCATGGAAAAGAAAAACGTTTTTGTATCCACACAATGAAAATAAAAGAGATGTTCTTCATAATAAGAGAGAAATTTGGAGAAGTAAATTTCCAAGCATGTTGGGTATAAAACATGGTTTTAGAAAGGGATAAGTGAGTGAAAAAAACAAAATCATATTGATAAAACATGATATTTAATACTGAGTTTGATAAAAATGGTAATAAAATATATTTATCTTAAAAATTAGAAGACACATACAAAAAGAGGTTCTTGAATTAAACATAAAAGATGGATAATTCACATATCTTGAAGAGTTACTACTAAATATTGAATAATGGGTCCTTGGGATCATATGGAAACATTTAAAAGACTCACTGGGGTAAAAATAATAGAACATACTGGGGGATGAATTTTTAATGAAAGGAAGTGGGAAAATGGGTGGGTATTTATATAAAATGGGGAATATTTATTTTATAACTTCCAAATACAGGCCTTTCAAATATCTGTTATGGAAAATAAAAAAAACTATGGATTACCAATAGTTTCTGCACATGGTTTTGGATATTTGGGAAAAAATTTATGTCATTTAAATCCACCAAAATGCATCATAATTTTTATTACTTCTTTTGGAATGGAATAGTAATGTTTCTATTGGGTAATGTTTATAGTATTGAATTTTTTGTTTTAGTCATTTGAAGGTCATTTTTATACTTGGAAATTGAATAAAATATAATATAATAAAATTTATTAAAAAAATAAATTATTTTTAATTATTCTATTATGTTTAATTAATAATTACATAATTATGATATAATCATGTTTTCATTAAACATACTGAAAAACAAAAAATGTATTTTTTACTATTCATAATAAAATAATAAAATTTATATTTTATTTCTCAATTTTCATTGCATTGCCTTTTATGTATTTAACAGTTTAAAAATAACATGCCTTGATTTTACCTTTATTCTAGCTAATGGTTGAAAATAGGAAAAATCAGGTAAAAAACCAATCTGAGGGTAAATGTGATGACCATCCTAATGAGATACCCAATCCAATGGGGGAATGAATCATGATCTTTATACTAATACTTTCTTAGTTGACTCATGTCTGGAATGGAATCCTGTATTAGGAGGAACATCCAAATCCCCCTAAGAGGGAACAAACTCTGATTTATACCTTTATGTGACAAAGTTTTTTTACTTATAATGGATCATCTGATCCCTTAATCATGGAACACTGGTTCTAATTCCTTGAAAACATCTTCTCTATACTTAAATATTTTGTAAAAGAGAAGGTTATACTCTATATTTATCATATAGTGGAAGAAACATATCAATGGTGTACATTTATAAAAAATATAAATCCCAAGGAAGAGATCAAAGAGATGAGGTGGAAGGAACTCCAAAAATTGTTTTTGATAAATAATTTCATCACAATATTCGTTTTAATGTTTTTGGCGATTTCCATACCCACGTATACAAAATAAAATTAATCTATCAAGGAATATGCTGAAAAAACTCCTTGAGTTGCACGATATGATTTCATCTTTGTCTTTACCCATGAATGCAATGTTGACCACTTATTTGGCGGGTAAAACATACTCTATGAAAGTCCCTAGTGGTTGGAGACTCTAATAGCTACTAGGTAGTAGTTTAATGTTCCCTCAAATTCGAAAGTGAGATTGGTGAATCTCAAGGGTATCATGAGGATAAAACATGAAATGTGGATTCTAATCCTAGCAGTCCAATGGAGAAATCTAATAGTTATAGGAATTTTCAACATCCCACCTGTCAATTGAGGAGATATAAGAACCTCATAATTTATCTATGGGAGTGTGTAAATGATTTAGGTGTTGTAATTAAGGGCACCTAGATAGAGATTTATAATAGGATAAACACACTAATTCATTGTAGGAGAAGAATTATCTATTCAACCCTCAACATATACTTCCTTTATTCAATTACAATGAACTGGGCACTAGGAAGACAAATAAACTAAGACAATTGTTTTTAGAGACAACAAACAGCCTCCATGATAATGAGGGTGTGATTTTTCCATGAAAATCGCCGAGGTGGATCCTAGAAACAAAGTGGTGTTAGGTACCCTAGTTATTCATTAAAAAATAGTGAATGTACTTTTTATTATGGTTCTACGAATTACTTTATATTGTGAAGGATTAGTAGAACTATTTAAACACTGCCACAAAGCATGGAAGTGCATCTGTCAGTGAAAATGTTAAATGGGAAAATCATTTCATCCCAAGAATATAAGTCCCCTTATTATAATTTGTGGGCCAAAATTCCTAGAGAACCATGTTATACTCACTTAGGTTGAATTTTTTGATCTTCCTAGAATAGATTATATTTCCCTATATATAAGAAACATTAAGTTCTGCAATAAAGAAATAAATATCCACATTATGAATTGTCCACCAGCTCTGTACAAGTGCATGGAAGAGGAAGAATCTTTTTTAGCACCAAAATCTCATTCATGGATATTATTTCCCTATGAGAAGGCATATTCATCTCTAATGATTGCATCTATGGAAATATTCATCCTTGAAGAAATTACTATTTTGAGAGAGTATTCTTATGTGTTTGTTGAAGACTCAACCATTCTTCCTCATAGTCAAGAGGTTTAATATTTTATCAAGATTATACATTGTGAATTACCATTATCGAAGAATCAATATAGAATAACTATTATTAAACATGATGAACTGCAGAAAAAACTATAGGAAAATATGGATAAAGGGATCATATTCCCAGGTGCATCACCATAGGATCACCCGTTATCTTCATCCAGAATAAGGATGCATTAATACACCATTTCATTGATTATTGTGAGGTAAAAAATACCATGATAAATAAAAACTATACACATCCACATATTATTGACTTTTTTTACCATCTAAATAGAATACAATAATTCTCTAAGGAGGACCTCCTATCAGGATATTATCATGTGAGGTTGAAGATGGATAATATCCCCAAAACTAGGTTTCATACAAGCTACAAGCACTATGAATTCAATGTAATTATATTTGGACAATCTAATTCAATCAAAATATTCATGGACATGATGAATAATTATTTTTGATTTTACCTTGAATTTTTTTTATATTCACTGTAGATTATTCACTAATGTTCTCCAAAACCAAGTAGGATCATGAGGGTTATCTGAACATGATGAAAAATACCATAAGAAATTATAATCATTATGTGATGTATAGAAAATGTGAGTTCTGTCTGAACAAAGTATGATTCCTATGGCATATCATCATAGGAAATGGGATATCTACAAAACCATAAAATAAAGATGTAATTGAAGAATGGAAGTGGCCAACAACTATGATATATATTTGTAGTTTACTTTTATTATCCGTGTACTATCATCAATTTTTGAAAAATTCCTCGTTATTTTCATCCCCAATAACCAAGCTAACTCCCAAGGGAGTCAATTATTCTTTGAAGGGTGAATGTTAATAAGTATTAAAAGAGTTGAAATAAAGGATTATTACTGCACCAGTGATCACACTACACACCAGTGTAAAACTATTTGTGGTATTTAGTGATGCTCCCAAGAATGTCTTGGGAAAAGTGTTAATGAAAAATGACAATGTGATAGCATATGCTTCAAGAAAGTTGAATGTTTAGGAATCAAACTCCCCAACGCATGACATAGTGTTCACTATAGTGATAAATTATTTGAGAATATGGAGGAATTATATATTTGGTGAGATGATTGAAATATATAGATCAAAAAATCTACAAGTATATATTCACAAAATAATTAGTTAAATATGTGCCTATGAAGACGGTAAAAGAAGATCAAGGACGACGACTAATCGATCAATTATGATCTCGGTAAAGTGAATAAAGTGAAATATTTGATAAGAATATAGGATCTAATAATTTTATCACTGATGAGTATCGATAAGGGTATGATCATCATAGATTTTAAAAGTATGGTCATGTGAATCATAAATTAAAGAACATCGTAAATCCTATCAAAAATTAATTCTCAATGATCAATTCTTGAAAAGCTGGAGGATAATAAATGAAATGATGTGAGAATTTATAAGTAGGTGAAAACTATAATAAAAGGGAAATCCCCAGATATCAGTGTTAATTAAGGAGTAAAATGATTTGGGTCATGACTATGTGCACCATAAAATCCTGAGCTAAAGAATGGGGTATTGGATGATTCACATAATTTAACTTTTTCAATCCATACAGCAATCACAAAGAGGGATCGAGATCTCCGAGAGAAATATTAGTGGGACAATATTAAGAAGATGATCATAAAATATACATCATGATGCATTGTATGTCATCATGTGTGGGTATAAAGGAAATAATCCAAGGGATCTCACCACCATTAATTATACCTACATAGAAATGGGAAAACATAAACATAGATTTTTTCATTGGTATCACAAAGAAATAAAGGAGAAATAATACTATCTGGGTTGTGTTGGATAATTTTATAAATAATTCACACTTCATTATGATTCTAGAGGACTTATCAACTGATAAAAATGAAATCATTTACATTACTGAAGTTGTGAGGTTGCTTGAATCACCATTATCAATTGTATCTTATTGAGATCCAATATTTACCTCTGTGTTTTGGAAGAGTCTCCAATACACTCTAACTAATAATTTGAACTTAAGCACAACTTGTCATCCTCAAAGTTATGGAAAATTTAAGCGGAATATCAAGACACTTGAGAACATGTGGAGAGTGTGCTCAATGGACATTAAAAGAAGGATGAGATTAACATCATCGTATGGTCGACAACTCATACAATAATGGTTTCCCATTAAACATTCAAAAGGATACCAATGATGACATTTATTGGAAGAGTTTCAGAACACCTTTATTCTGAGATGATGTTAGGGAATGAAAACATCTAGGACCTAAAATGGTTGAGGAAATAGTGGAAATGATAAAACCCTTCTACAGCACATCAAGGATGCTCAGAGTCAAAAAAGTTCAATGATTACAATCGTTGATGAGACTTAGAGTTTGATTTTGGAGGTATGATATTTATAATCATATATCCATGGTAGAATGTTGTGATATTTTGGAACAAGGGAAATATTAGTCCATTATACATCATACACTTTGAGATTCGTAATCACATTAGAGTGGTGGGTTATCGACTATAACTTCAACCCAACCTATCTCAATTACATTATGTATTTCATGTATACATATTTTGAAATTACATACTATACCCATAATGTGTACTCAAAAGATAGGTGGTACCATTGGATAATGACCTTTTATATGATGAGAAGCTGATGAAGATCGTATATTGTAGTGATAAAGTTCTATGAAATATGAAAATGCATTTTCTCAAAGTGTTGTAGAGAAACAACATGTTTGATGAGGAAACATGGGAAATAGAGGAAGTGATAAAACAAAGTTACCATCATCTATTTTAGTGTCAGAAAAGAAAATTTCAATGGTGAAATTTCTGAAGGGGGGATTATTTTAATGACCTTAACATTTATAAATAAAATTACCCTTAAAATTTAATTAAATGTTTTATTATGTGTGATGGTTATCGAATTTTTTTTATTACCTGGTTTTATAATATCATATTCAAAATATCATTAATCATCAATATTTTTTTTAATATACTCATTGAATTTTGTTCACACGATTAGTAAACATATTGGGTTTTAATAAATCTAATAGAAAAAATAAAAAGAAGTGATAGCCTAAAGTAGTTGGATTATTCTTAATGAAGGCCATTTATCAGAGTATTCAAGGGAGATATAATCACTATGATTTTCCCTTAACTAATCCCATGTTGATATCCAACAACATAAGAATATGGGAAACCTTTTACGAGAGAAGTTGAATCTCCTCGAGATCACGACCGAAACCATGTACGCCGAACCACCCCATGAATTTATCATCATCAGGCACATTACTCTTAAGACATTTACATATGTATTATAGGGAATTATATTAATAACCTAAAAATATTTTTATATATATAATTTTTTATATATATAAAATGATATTTTCATCCTATGATTTTTACTTTATAAATGATTTTCATTTTGATACAATAAAACACCAATGATATTTTTGATAAAATTGAAATTAAATTAATGAATTTGTTTTTATGTATTATTGAATTTTTTTAGAAAATAATATTTATTAAGATATTATTACTAAATAATTTTTATCAAATATAAATAATAATATTATTTTTATGAAGTCAAATGTGATTTTTATATGGGCTTGAAACTATTGTAATAAAAAATCCCAACATTTCTCAATTAATGGAAATTATTATATTAAAAGAAAAAATTAATATATTTATAAAATTATTACTTTATAAATGATTTTCATTTTGTGCAATATTATGGACATATAATTATTTATTGGGGACTTAAATGTATTATTTCTAAAATACTTTATCTTAGAAAAAAAAATATGCTGATGAATTAATCCATGTTGATTGATCTATATGGAGCACTTAATCCTGACAATGAAAAAAAATTGATTTGTGTGCCAAGATTTATATATTGCTCCAATGAATTGGGTAATGTTTGGTCTCATGAGATGTCTTGTTGAGATAGTAAGAAAACCATATTACTCAATGATATTTTTTCCATCATCATTTTTTGGAATTTATCCTCGACCAGTGTTTATGATGTAATGTATTAATGTTGTTTCCACATTTCCCACATTTCCATTATGTTATCATGTTATATCAGTTATTATTATGATTCTCACCCCTTTTACGCTCCATTAATATTCCTATTGTCTAACATGATTTAATTAATTCATAGTATTCCAAGTGTATTTCTCTTACTGTGATTTATATATCATGGTTTTCTTATGTATGTCCCCATGTTATGCTATGCATTTTTAAGTATACTGGAAAATTATGAACATGTTAAAGAGGTTTTCAATAAATATGTACTATTTGTTATTTTATGATTTCTGTAATCTAACTAATTCCCAAATTTAGTAGAAATCATGAACATACAGGATGTATTAAATGTATTATTATGTAGTAAATCATGTGTTAATGTGATATAAATAGTAGGGGTGATATATTTCAGGTGTTACCCTTAGATGCATATGTGCATGAGGCGCATCCATTTTCTCGTATCCAGACATGGATTTAATTACTCAGAAACCACTTACAAAATTATTCACCAAAACAAAATGATGTTTTCTTATATATAAAATTTTATATAGGGTTTATAATAAGGATTTATATTCTAAATTTCCACAAATAACAAAAAATTTCTTTGATACCAGCTATGAAATCATTATTTTTTATTACATAAAGTTTCATTACAAGGTTGAAATAAATGATATTTTAATGTTTTTTTCTTGAAATATGGTACATAATATATGAAAACATAAACATTATTCTAAAATCACATCAAATACATATTCATGGTATCACTTTAAGTTACTTTTACATTATCTCATATCCAAGGGATATATATCAAATGATAGGGGTGATCAGGAAACACATTAAGATAATAAGAAAGTGATGAATATAACATGTTATCTTAAGAAAACTCAATAATAACCAGAGGCATAATTATGCGAAATGAAAATGTGTCATATACTATTATAAATAAATGTATTCATAACATGAAAATGTAGAGAAAATGATTAGATTTGACATTCATAAGGATACCATCATGGTTTATCACAAAGGTGTCATAAATGAAATATTATCATGGTTATTCACCGAGGTATCATAAAACAAGTCACATCTATAGATTAAATTATTTACCTAATGAATTGGAGTGTTACCAGGGTGTACCCTTTATATGTATTAATTAATGTGATACATATAGATCATAATCAATCATTTCATTAATCACCTATGGTTAATAAAATACTAGTTTCTTATCAAAATCATGGAGTACAATACTACATAAAGACATGATCATTAGGTCATTTTTGGAAAATGAAAATGGATTGTGCATTTTTTTTTTTGAAAATAACCAAATCAAATAAATCAATTTTACTTCATGGTGGATACCCTTGTAAAATAAATTTTTTTAGTATAAAAACAATGAAAACAAAATATAATTTCATAATTTTTAGTGATAAATTTTGAGATGTAAATTTTGTAGCATAACAGGTATAAAATCTTCTTTAAGAGAAGGTTAAAAATAGAGAGGGAACAAGAGTCTGCCATTGAAAAAACATAAGTTATAAGTAAGGTAACGATCAAAAGTGAAATTAAAGGGAGTAATCATAACAATTATAATTCACATACAGAAATATGTTATTAAATTGAAGGGAAAAGAATAATCAAGGACTTAAGAACCAAGCACTATAAATCTATGTATAGAAAAAAGAGAACTGATCAATAATTCAAGGTGGGGAGCTTGGTGGCTTCATTAATTCAGATTCATGGGAGGGGACGTTATTGTGTTGTTTGGTAGGGACTTTGGGTCATTTATTAGGCATTGTGACTATGGGCCTTTACGTAATTTACTAGGACTTGTGCCACTAAGTCTATGGGTAATTTAAGGGTTCCCTCTGAACACAATAAAAAAAGGATTATCCAAAATAAAAAAATATTCCCAGCCTTTGGGCCATTAAGGTAATATAAAACAAGAATAATTCCCTTTCCTTTAATAGTTTCTCATAAATATTGAGAAATGAAACATTTAATGATTGGGGACACATTAGGAGGACTCATCATGATGAAAAACATCTATATTTTTATATAGGATGGACTGGTATTTATATAAAATGGATTAATTGGTGGGTATTTATATAAATGGTGTAGGATTTGTTAAATAATTTTCAAATACATGCCTTAGAAATCCTAGTTTTTGAAAATGAAAAATGTTCCCTTACCCATGATTATTTACTATAATTTAGGAAACATCGAAAAACTAATTTAATTTAAATCCATTATAACCAAAAAACATTTTTTCTTACTTCATTTCGAATGGAAAAGTAGTGTTTCCCCAAAGTAATTATTTTTAAAACTCAAAGTTCAAATTTTGGAAATTAGAAATCCATTTAATGTTTTGGAAATTTTATAAAATCTATTAAAATACTTGATATCAATAATATTACATATTTCAGGTCTTATATTGTGGTTAAATAATTATTATATCATTATGACATAATTATGATGTCATTAAAAATACAAAAAAACTAAAAACTATGTTTTTACTATTCAACAAGAAATATATTATTTTTGAAAATTCTAATAAATTTAACATATCATAATTTCAATAATTTGATTTTAAAAATTATTTTTATTTTATCATAATAATTCATAAATATAATAATTTTATGTTTTAAAAATAAAAATCATTATTCATTAAAATAATACCTCGTTGTAAGGAATAATCAATATTCTAACACATAAACATTTCCTAGGATATGATAAAATTATATTATCTTTTCTGTTTAAATAAAAGTGTTTTTAACATAATATTCAATTAAAATATATATTTTTCAGAATATCATAGAGTATTATAAAAATTGATTTCCTTTTTGAAATGTAAAATTTGTGAAAGAAAAATCAATTTATCAAATTCACCTCAGTTAAAAAAACATTAAGAAAAATAATTACTGCAATTTAATTGATGGAATAAAAAATTTATATATACAAAGAAAATTCACATTAAGTAACTAAGGCCTAGACATGTAACCCCTTATAAAACCTACATACTCCCTAAGGGTATGTTGTGTATTGGTGATAGATTCTCTAGGTTGTTCGGCGAACATAGGTTGAGTGGTAATTTCCCCTAACATGAACATTTCATGTAAACGATTTGGTTCAAGCTTTACTTGTTGAATATCGTCTTGGGAATCATCAAGGGAAAACCTAAGTGATGATACCTCCCTCCCATGTTATGGAATATGGGCTTCATAAGGAACGACTCTACTATTTGAGGCCATTGCTTATCCTTTCAACATTAATTAGCCTCTACCATTACTAATTTTGAACAGTAATTATTATTTTATTATTATTACCAATAGGTATAGCTATCAACAGTCTAATTTTCCAATGATTACATTTACTAACTGTCATATTTAACCAATGATCCTATAGTGATCAAATCCCAACTATCACATTTCCAATTAGTACTCTATAAATACTAATTCATTATTTTATTAAATATTCCCTATAATCATTTACTAATATGATTATTGGTTTAATAAAAAAAATTCTATTTCTATAGTATTGGGGTGATGATTCTTATTAATTGGAGTGATCCTTATTTTCTAATTTTCTTGACTGAAGTACTGCTATTTATTAAAGAGATATGTTTTTGTTGTATAAAATATAATATAACACACATTTTCATAGGGAAAAATATCATTCTTAAAAAATATGGGTCATTACATTCCCCCCTCTATGTATGAAATTTATTCCCTAAAATTTGAACTCATTCTATTATTTGATAAAATGAGAGGGAACTTTTGCATCATTGTTTTCTTTGGTTTCCATGTCACATATTCAAACATATAGTTACTTCTCAACATTTTCAAAAGGTGGGTAGTCTTGTTAAATGAATAATTTTCTCTATAGTCCATGATCTCCCCAATATTCTCATTAAAACAATGTTTGTTTTTCATTTATACCACCACTGGATTGAATACATGTGAGGGATTAAGCATGTACTTATTCTAGAGAGCAATGTGTAATACATTATGAAATTTAGTAATATTTTGTGAAAGTTTTGGATAATAGGCCACCTCTCCTATACGATCAAGGTTTTCATAAGGGAAAATGTACTTGGGGATAAAATTACCTTTCTTCCCAAACCACATGAATCTCTTCCATGGTGATATTTGAAGTAAAACTACATCACCCACATAAACACCATTCCCATTTATGATTTTCTAAATAACTCTTCTACCGAATTTGAGCATCTTTTATGTATTGTTGGATAGAATAAACATTTTATATCATCGCATATACAATATTTGGCCTATGTATCTTTATATCTCTAACTTTATCCTATCAAGTAGGAGTGTAATGTCTCGGATTTCTCTGTATGTTTATTTTAATATTATGTGGGAATTCTTTTGAGACCAGGCTTTGAGATGGTGTGCAGTTCCGAGGCCCGATGAGAACGGAAAAAATGTTTGAATTTAATTAAATAATTAAATACGTGTGCATGTGGTTTTCCTGAACAATTGGAATAACTTCTGAATGAGTGCTCGGATCAGAAATATGAGGTCACTGTTGCATTTAGAATAGCAATTTTACCTTAGGCGAGGCCTAACATTGGCTGACGTAGGTTGGTGGTGAAATCTAATTTTTGGACGTAACAGTAATAAAATATATAATAAAAATATGTCATGAAATTTTTGTTACAATGATATATTTTATCATTTTTTAATTAAGGTTTGTGCAGGGGTCCAGAGTTAGAGAACTCATAACCCTGAAACCCTTCGAGGCTCTGGAGGATCTGGAGGAATCCCCAATGAGGAGAAAATGTTCTTGACAGTTTTTGCCAGTGACGATGACACGACGACCAGATCATCGCAAATGAACACTGCTGATTTAGGTAGGATGTTCGAGTTTGATTTCCTTTCCCCGTTCTTGATTTCTATGACAAACACAGACTAATAAATGAACATATTAGCCCGCAGATCGATCATATTTTACAGGATGGGATTTTCCGGGGATTTTGCGGATTTGATTCTTGATAGTTATTTTGGTTTCGTATAACCTTCTAACAGTGACGAACCAAGATCGACACGAACATCGATCAAGGTTCGTCCCTCTCAATTTTTTGTGTCTTTCTTCCCCGATTTCTCACGTTCTTCGTGTTCGTTTTACGCGTTCTTCATGGAGATATGATCATTGGATCGTTGCACATCCGTTGTGTGATGCAACAATCCCAATTTGAAGATCTAGCACCAGTACAACCCCATGGAGGTTTGAATGCGGTGGCGATGGACGGATCAAAGCGGATTGGAAGATATCGTTCTTCGAACGATTTATTCACGGGTGACCGGAATCAAATTTTGGAGCCGATCTAAGGCTTTAAACTCACGGATTCAGCATCATGATGACAAGGTGATCCAAGACACTGAGTTTTGAGGAAAACGGACGACAGAATCGAGATCCAGAAGATCAGCGGAGGCACGACGCGGAAGACAGCGGTTATGGAGAAATCTCGACTACACGACTTGTCGTATGGGCTACACAGTGTGTGTTTTCCAGAGGACCACCTGGCATGTACTCTGAGAGTACACAGTCACATGTAGGGTACACAGCCATGTACACAGCATGTATACCCTTCCCCATCCAGACCTGGCCAGATGCACGAGATACATCGTGTACCAGTTCACGATCAAGGAAACACGGACAGACACTGTGTATGGGCATACGACCAGGGTACATGGGTGTTTTCCAATTTACAGGGCACGATTTGTGCGTTGACTTACACGCCGTGTATATACTTTTCTGCACGACATAGATTTCAGACACTGGCCGTTTCACACAGGCAGTACCTGGAGTCAAGGAACACGACGGGTAATTATTCTACCCGCCGTGTAGTTATTTTTAAATGACAAGCCTTATAACATGGTCTGTTTTACACGAACAGTACCTAAAGTCAAGGAACACGGCGTGTAACCATACTACACGTCGTGTAACCAATTGTACATGGCTTGATCCTTTTGTCTTCCGTGACATGGACTAGCTTTCTTAGTGTTCATACCCTTGGTCTCTCCCCTGAAGGTTTCTGGTGTCATTTCTTATGTACTTGAGTATGATCCCTTTAGTAGGACTTCTTGAATAGAGTTGTTGGAATCCCCTCTGTGAGACTTAGATCCGGATCCTCCATTCATTCCTGGAACCCTATGTAGAGTTCTTGGTATTGATGTGACCTACATTACCCGGGCGCCGATCCTCTGCTTAGAGGATTAGTTCAGACTGAGTTGTTGGAATCACCCCATGGCTATTGTTTGTGATCATCATCTGAGTATTATATTCTCAAGTAAATGTGGAGTGTGTTCTCCCAGAATGAGTACTTCATATCACTCTCTTTAGTCCAAGGAGTGTGTTCTCCTTGTTACGTGCTTAGTGGAATCATCGAGCTGGATCTTAGTGGTGGTTTCGCGATGGTCGACCGTGTATGAATATATCTGGATATTCTTGTTATATGATATGTAAAAATATACTATATAGAGCTGACTGTATCATTCCTTTGTGGTATTTTCCTTTGTGTTTTTCCCATTGTAATTTTACATTGTGGTTTTCGAGGTGTCCTAATGGGTATTGTTATACTCACCCCTGCACAGGCTTTGCCAGCACGTCTCGTGTCTTGTGCAGACGAGCGAGCCTTTGACGGGTTTCTAGGTGGACTAGGACCGGACGGTGCTCAGTGAGATCAGGAATGCCGAGGTGTGTTCCTACGGCTACAGATTGTAGTCCCAGTACCTTTCCATATAGGTTGGACTTTGTTGCAGACTCTCTTTTGGCGGGCTTTTACTTTTGGCCCAGGGTTTTACATTACTATACTTTACTTTCCTGTCGTACTCTGTCGGTTGTGATTTTAGTATATGCATGCATTTCTATTTTTAATAGCTTTTACTTTTTCAGCTTTCTGGTCTTAGAGATGTGTGTGTGTGTGTGTACAGGTTTATAGGCAATTCCTCCCATGTTAGTAACATGCCTACTCGGTGCTAGTCACCAGCCCCTGGCCTATTAGATGCAGGCTTGGGAAGTTGCGGCTCGGGCCCCACTGGGACAAGTCGGGACATAGTGGTATTAGAGGTTGTCGGTTCTACCTTAGGAATGAGAGTCTGTGAGTTGGTTTGGGGCAACAGTGTTAAGATTTTCGAGTTTAGATTTCAGGCCAGGGAGCTTTGTGTTGGTACGGGCGACCGATGTATCCATGCACCCGGACTCTAATTAATTTCTTTTCAACTCGGAACATGAGAACACTAGTTTCAGGGGAAAATAATGGTACATGCATCATATAAGAATAGGTTGTAATTTCCATTTCCTTCTTGTGTCATCTCTCCTGATATACTCACTGACTCTGATACATCTTGTTTTTTACAGGATGCCTCCGCGACGCGCACCCCCTAGGATCAAGCAGCTCGATCAGGAGGATGACCCCTTCAGTGATGAAGCTTCGATAAAGGGACCAGATCCCCTAGTTTTACCTTCTGGTGGTGTGTAAGCTATTCCACCATCTGTGGATTAGTGTTTAGTGCATGTTGTACCAGTAGAGGAGGAGATCATGATTAGCACACTCCATGAGTTTCAAAGAAAATGACCCCCAGGTTTTGAGGTGAGCCTCACCCTCATACAACAGAGGACTGGATTGAGGCAGTGGCCAGAGACATCCATTTGTTCAAGATGGTGATCCTACCAGCGATCCTTTTGCAGGGCTCAGAAAGATGATGGTGGAGTTTGGTTATCCATACCCACGAAGAGGAGACTCTTGCGTGGTCAGAGTTTGATCATCTCTTTAGATAGGAGTTTTCACCGGTTACCCTGAGAGTAGTACGTATACAGGAGATTCTTCAGCTCCAGCAGGGAACCATGTCAGTGGATGACTATTCATTAAGGTTTACCGACCTCTCACGGTACTCAATGGATACGGTCAGGGATCAGTACTTCAGAGCTTGGACTTTTGAGTGGGGATTGCGCAGAGACATCTGAGCTATCATCATCCATATGAGAATTCCTACTTATGCTGGGTTGCTCGAGCGGGCTTTGGTGGTCGAGAGCTTCTTGGAAGAGCAGAGATAGCTGGAAGTAATCAGTAGTGAGCGTGCTGGAGAAGAGACCTTGGTAGTAGGGAGCTGACGTCAGGGACCCATCCATGGGAGAAATTATCATAGGAGATCCCAGGACAGGGGATCTACTGTATAGGGTTCGTAGGGCACATCCATCCAGCCTCGTGAGAGGCGATGCTACTCTTGTGATGGCAGGGGACATCTCGCATGAGATTGTCCAAACTACTGTACTACAAACATGGGAGCAGTGGATGGACCAGCGAGGCAGAGGCAACGTGTAGAGCAGATAGATCCGCAGGGCGGCGGACGTGGTAGAGGAGTTGGGAGAGTAGCTGGAGGTGGTCAAAGTTTTGACCTTTTACCACCCCCAGGAGGTCCACCCCTGCCTCAGGGAGCTGGTGGACATAGCTAGGGATAGTTGTAGGAAGCAAGGGCTTATGACCCAGGTACTCTTGGATTGATTAGAGGTAAAATCTGTATCTTTTCTACTTTGGCTGTCGTACTGATAGACACAACTGCTAGTTATTCTTTTCTGTCTTCTTATCTTGTTTGAGACCATGAGATTCCATTTGAGCCATTGACTCAACCCTTACGCTTAGAAACACCGACTGGAGAAGATTCAGAGGTCACACACCTTTGCAGACAGTGTGACCTGACCCTTGGAGGTGAGAGCATTTGTTGGAACCACTTGGTGGTAGCATCGAGGCCTTACGATGTCATTATTGGTATCGATTGGCTATCCACAGTTCATGCCCAGATTGACTATTTTAGGAAAAGTGTGCGGTGTGTCCGTAGTGATGGAACAAGGTTCTCCTTTTTCGGTGAAAAAGAGACCTAGACAGCATAGGATGGACTCGTGCGTAGGAAGGTACAACCGATTTCACATCAGTTGGCTCGCCTAGCCCTTGGCGCAGCAGATGTTATGAGTTTCTAGTTTCCAGTAGTAGTGGTTGAGTACATGGATGTCTTTTCAGAGGATATCCCCGGACTACCTCCCCATCAGGAGATATATTTCTGCATTGATTTGCAACCCGGGATGACACCGATATCAGCATCAGCATATCGGATGTCTCCTATAGAGCTTCGCGAGCTATGAGTGCAGCTGGAAGACATACAGAGGAAGGGCTTCGTGAGACCCATTTTTTCACCCTAGGCGGCCCCAGTATTGTTTTCCAAGAAGGCAGATAGGAGTTTGAGGCTGTGTATGGATTACCTGCACTTGAATCAGGTGACCATGAAGAATTGGTATCCACTAACGAGGGTCAATGACCTCTTCCACCAATTAAGAGGGGAACGATGTTTCTCTAAGGTTGATCTATGATTAGACTATCACCAGTTGCGAGTACAGGATGAGGATATACTGAAGATGGATTTCATATGTCACTACGATCACTATGAGTACTTGGTGATGCCCTTCGGCATGACGAACGCCCCGACAATGTTTATGGGACTCATGAACCAGATCTTTCAGCCCTATCTAGATTGCTTTTTAGTGATCTTCATCGATGATATCCTTGTGTACTCTCTTTATGAGGAGGAGCACGTGAGGCTCCTAAGGATGGTTCTGGACACACTCCAGGAGCACCAGTTGTATGGGAAACTCTCGAAGTGTCAATTATGGATACAGGAGGTCCACTTTCTATGATACGTTATCTCAGCAAATGGTGTAGCAGTGGACCCAGCCATGGTTGAGGTAGTGATAGATTGGGAGCCACCTCAGAGTGTAATGGAGGTGTAGAGTTTCCTTGGGTTGGAAGGCTACTATCAGAGGTTCATTATTGATTTCTCTAGGATTTCGGCACCCATGACAGCTTTGACCTGAAAGGGGCATCCTTTTGTGTGGACTAAAATTTTCCATAAGGCTTTTCAACAGTTGAGAGAGAGTCTGACGAACGCCTTGATATTGAGACTACCATAAGAGGGTGTTGAGAAAATAGTATTTTGTGATGCATCAAGAACTGGGCTTCATTGTGTCCTGATGTAGAGGAATGTGGTGATTTCCTAGATCTCACGCCAAATGATGCCACACGAGTAGACTACGCGACCCTTGATCTTGAGTTGGCAGTGGTAGTCTTCGCATTGAAGATATGGTGGCACTACCTGGTGGGCGAGTTGTTTAACATCTACTCTAATCGGAAGAGTCTCAAATATATCTTTTCTCAGAAGGATCATAATTTGAGATAGAGGCAGTGGCTTGAGTTCCTCCCGGATTACGACTTTGAGATCATTTATACTCCTGGGAAGGGGAACGTTGTGGCAGATTCTCTCAACAGGAAATCTAGTTCACATATGCTGGATGAGGTGACGAGGCAGTTGGCCTCTTCATAGTTATACCTCATGGATAGAAATGAGGGAGCTTACCTTCAATTGATGGTTGTTACCCCTAAAATCATACAGTGAGTCAGGGAAGCACAGCTCGAGGATGCTAGTTATGAGACTAAACATTCTCAAATATCCACAGGTGATACTGCCGATGGATATTCAAGAGGTGGGGAGCACATTTTTTTAGAGGGAGTACATTAGTACCAGTGACGTTGTGGGAGAAGGTTCTGAGGGAGTTCCATAAATCTCCATTGGCGGTGCATCTAGGCATGACAAAGATGTACCAGGACCACCGACATCAGTTCTGGTGGCCAGGAATGAAGAAGAGTGTGGCGGAGTTTGTTTCTCGGTGCCTTACTTGTCAGCAAGTAAAGGCTGAGCACTAGGATCCAGCTGGTTTGACTCATCCCCAGGAGGTTCCAGAGTGGAAGTGGGATGGGATATCTATAAAATTCATGATAGATTAACCACTTACTTCTAGGGGACACGATGCCATCTGGGTGACCGTTTATCGACTCACCATGTCGGCCCACTTCCTAGGCATACGAGAGCAGAGCTCAGTAGAGATAATGGGATGCCTCTACATGCAGAAGATAGTTCGACTTCATGTAGTGCCATCAGTGATATTCTCAGACCATGATTCTTGTTTCACATTCAGTTTGTGGAAGGGATTGCAGGATGCTTTTGGGACTCAGTTACACTTGAGCACATCGTTTCATCCTTAGACTGATGGTCAGACAGAGAGGACCATCCAGGTTCTAGAGGATATGCTACGATCTTGCATACATGACATCGTTCGTAGCTGGGAGGATCACCTACCACTAATGTAATATTCTTATAACAACAGTTATCATTCCACTCTAGGTATGGAAACATTCAAGGCTTTGTACGGGCGACCTTGCAGGTAGCCACTTTGCTGGACTAACCCAGGAGAGTCAGCCCTCATGGGCCAAGAGATGGTGCGAGAAACTACAGAGAAGGTGCAGGTCATCTAGGAGTGGATGAAGACTACAAAGAGTCTAAAAAATTCTTATGCCTATAGGAGATGGAGGCCCTTGGAGTTCGAGGAGGGAGACCATGTGTGCCTTCAGGTCTCTCCTCGACGGGGACTGCAGAGATTTGGCCGATGCGGCAATCTATCTCTGAGGTTCATCAGCCCTTTTAAGATTATGAGTAGAGTTGGAGATGTGGTGTACTACTTGGCTCTACCTCCTCTGATGAACCAGGTACACAATGCCTTCCATGTGTCGCAACTGCGGAGGTACATACATGATCTATCGCACGATATCTGTTGGGGCGAGCTGGACATTGATGATGGAGAGACCTTTGCTGAGTACCCAGTGGAGATCAAGGATCGGCAGGAGAAGATCCTTCTTGGGCGAGCTATTCCCTTGGTTCATGTCTGGTGGCAGCACGAGAATCTCTAGGAGAGCACGTGGGAGTGGGAGGCTCAGATTCATGTGTAGTGCCCACATCTTTTTGAGTAACCATTTTTTTGGATTTTCGAGGACGTAAATCCCTAAGGTGGTTATGATGTAATGTCTCAGATTTCTCCATATGTTTATTTTAATATTATGTGTGAATTATTTCGAGACCAGGCATTGAGATGGAATGCAGTTCGGAGGCTAGGTGAGCCCAGAACAAAAGTTTGAATTTAATTAAATAATTAAATTATGTGGTCATGTGGTTTTCCATAAAAAGTGGAATAACTTTTGAACGGGTGCCCAGATAAGAAATCTAAGGGCACCGTTGTGTTTAGAGAAATGATTTTACCTTAGCTGAGGACTAACATCGGCTGACGCAGGTCGGTGGTGAAATCTAGTTTTTGGACGTAACTGTAACAAAATATATAATAAAAACATTTTATTAAATTTTTGATACAATGAGATCTGTTATCCTTTAAAAAAAAGGTTTGTGAAGGGGTCCAGGGTTACATAACTCATAACCCTGAAACCCTTGGAGGCTCTGGAGGAAACCCCAATGAGGAGACGATGTTCTTGACGGGTTTCGTCGGCGACGATGACATGGAGACTGGATCTTCGCCAACGAACACCGCTGACCCAGGTAGGATGTTTTATTTTGATTTCCTTTCCCCATTCTTGATTTCTACGACGAACGCGGAATAATCCACAAACAGATTAGCCCACGGATCGATCGTATTTGTGGTATGGGATTTTGCAGGGATTTTTGGGATTTGATTCTTGAAGGTTATTTTGGTTTCTTTTAACCTTATAATGGTGATGAACCAAGATCGACATGAACATCGATCGAGGTTCATCCCTGTCGATTTGTTGTGCCTTTCTTCCCTGATTTCTCACATTCTTCATGTGCGTTCTACACGTTCTTCACGGATATATGAACGATGGATCTTTTCTCATCCGTTGTGTGACACAACAATCCCAATTTGATGAGCTGGCACCGGTACAACCCCATGGAGGTGCGACTGCGGTGGCGATGGATGGATCGAATGGGATTGGAAGATATCATTCTTTGAATGGTTTCTTCATGGGTGACATGAATCATATTTCAGAGCTGATCGAAGGATCAACACCCATGGATTTGGCATCACAACGACAAGGTGATCCGATATCTTGAGTTTCGCGGTAAATGGACGGCAGAATCGTGATCCAAAAGATCGGCCGAGGCGCGAGGAGGAAGACTATGGTTCTGGAGAAATCCCGACTACATGGCATGTAGTATGGGCTACACAGTGTGTGTTTGTCGGAGGACCACCTGGCGTGTACTACGAGAGTACACGGACAAGGACACGACGTGTATACCCTTCCCTATCCAGACCCGACCAAATGCACGAGATACACTGTGTACTGGTACACGGGCAAGGCAACACGAATAGACACCATGTACGGGCATACGACCAGGGTACACGGGTGTTTTCCAGTTGACAGGGCATGACATGTGTGTTAACTTACACGCTGTTTATATACTTTTTTTCATGACTTAGATTTCAGACATAGGCTGTTTCACATGGGCAGTACCTGGAGTCAAGGAACAGGGCGTGTGATTCTTCTACACGCCGTGTAGTTCTTTTTACATGAAAATCCTTAAGACACAGGCCGTTTCACATGGAAAGTACAAGGAGTTAAGGAACAATGCGTGTAACCATACTACACGCCATGTAACTAGTTTTACATGGCTTGATCCTTTTGCCTTCTGTGACTTGGACTAGGTTTCTATGGTTTCATACCCTTGGTCATTTCCCAGAAGGATCCTGGTATCATTTCCTATGTACATGAGTATGATCCCTTTAGCAGGACTTCTTGAATAGTGTTGATGTAATCCCCTCTGCAAGACTTAGAGCCGCATCCTCTATTCATTCCTGAAACCCTAAGTAGAGTTCTTGGTATCAACGTGACCTACTTTACCCGGGCATTGATCCTCTGCATTGCGGATTAGTTAAGACTGAGTTGACGGAATCACCCCATGGCTATTGGTTGTGATCCTCACCTGAGCATTATATTCTCAAGTACTTGTGGAGTGTTTTCTCCAGGAATGAGTACTTTTTATCTCCATCTTCAGACCTAGGAGTGTGTTATCCTTATTGCGTGCTTAGTGGAATCTTCGAGCTGGATCTTAGTGGTGGTTTCGTGATAGTCGATTGTGTATGAGTATATCTGGATATTCTTGTTATATGTTCTGTAAAAAAATACTGTGTATAGATGACTGTATCATTCCTTTGTGGTATTTTCTTTTGTGGTATTTCCCTTGTTATTTTCCTTTTTGGCTTTCGGGGTGTCCTACTGGGTATTTTTATACTCACCCCTACATGGGCTTTTCCCAGATGGGTCGTGTCTTGTGCAGACAAGCGACCCTTTGACAGGATTCTAGGTGGACTAAGACCAGATGGTGCTTAGTGAGATTAGGCAGGTCGAGGTGTGTACCTATGGCTACACATTGCAGTCCCAGTACCTTTCCATACAGGTTGGACTTTGTTGCAGACTCTTTTTTTGTGGGATTGTACTTTTGGCCCAGGGTGTTACATTAATGTACTTTACTTTCCTGTCATACTCTGTTGGTTGGTATTTTAGTGTATTCACACATTTCCATTTTTCTTAGCTTTTACTTTTTCATCTTTGTGGGCTTGGAGATGTGTGTGCATGTGTACAGGATTATAGGTTATGCCTCCCATGTTAGTAACATGCCTACTCGGTGCAAGTCACTAGCCCTTGGCCTATTGGAGGGAGGCTAGGGGAGTTGCGGCTCGGGCCCCACTGGGACGGGTCGTGATAAGGAGTTCTACATCACTTCTCGTACATAGCTTCATATAGTGCCATTTGAATACATGAGTGAAAGATTTTATCATATGAGAACTCATATAATGCGAGTTGATGATCCCATTAACCTTTAAATTTGATTGATCATTTTCATAAAATGTTCTCGAGTGTCGGAATATCCCTTTCAAATTAGCCATTAGTTTGGGGGTGATAGTCTGTACTGAAAATTGAATTCATTTTTAAAATCAGGTTAAAAACATATCTATAATTTAGATGTGAACCTTGGATCATGATAATAAATTATAGGAAGTGGCTCCCCATGAATCCTCACCACTTCCTCTATGTATATAATGACAAGTTTTTCAAGAGATAAATCATCCTAAAAATAAATGAAATAGAAAGTCATGGTTAGTGAATCTACATTAACCCATGTTGTGTTATTTCCACTAGATGTTCATGGTAGAACAGTGAAAAATTCCATTATGATATTGTCTCACATAAATGTTTGTATGGGTAGTGTTTTTAAGGACCCTTTAGGATGTTATCCCTCCATCATTACTTGATGACATAATAGGAACATTGTAGTGTAGATAAAAATCTTCCTTTTCATATTACGCCACCAATAAGGATCATGATGGTCCATATACATTTTATTGACACTAAGATGTATAGAGAATGTATATCTATGAGATTAATCCATAGGCTCTTTATTCATATCTATAATGGATGGGAAATATATCCTTTTATGAAATTTCATCACACCTTCTTGATCAATATTGAACTCAAAAAACCTGACATTATTCGCATCCTCTATATTATTTTGTAACAAGGGATATTCTATTTGATATTTCATGATCATATCTAGTAATGAAGGTTGATAAATAATTCGGGATAGTGTTGGTGATGTCCCTTATCCAATGATTCCATTTTCAAGCCTTTCTAGGTCCTTGATCAATAGATCTCCTTGAATATTCATCATTTTACACACAATTAAGTCTTTCCTTTTTAATGAATCCGTGAATTTTTATACTATTCTGTAGTGAAAATGTATTTAACAGCCATAGTATTTAAGATGTTATAATAATCTCTATTATATCTTGGTCAATTCCTTATTTGAGAATATATACTTCAATCATCGGTGATATTTTTATATATTACATTTCCATCCATAAAGATAGTTCCATTATATCTTCAAAGAAAAAATAACTACAGATTTCCCCAGGGCATGCATAGGATAATTTTTTTCATGAGACATTAACAGTCGAGATACATAATAAATAACCCTGTCATTTTCATGTGGAAATGACACGTATCTTTTAAAGATACAACACTAAAAATAAATGAAACCTTCTTTGATAAAGGTTAGATATAACATAGGTCGAGTAACCAATGTATTCATCAGTTATTAGAAACATACTTCAATCTTCTTATTCCAGATCAACTTAAACCATTTTTGATTTTACATGTTTAATTGATTTTAAATTCATGAAATGTTTCCTGAACCATATATAATATCATATTATACCAAGGAAACTATGACTCTTAGTTACTATTGTAGAATGATACCACTCCTCTATATCCTTTTTCTTCAAATGTTTAACTGAGAATGCTTCATTAGTTTCAATGTACCCCAAGAAAAGAACCTTTTGAAACCAAAATTCATATTTTATGAATTTTTAATGTAGCATTTCCTTCCTCAGAGTTTGTAATATTACCCTTAGATGATCCTCATTCTCCCCAAGGCTTTTGGAACATATCATTATATCATCACTAAAAAAATTACAATTTTTTTTTCAATGTAGTACTTAATTAATTTATTCCTTAAAAAATATATATATATCTGAAATATTATTGAAGCTAAGAGGAATTATAATGAACTCATAATATCCATATCATGATTAGAGTGATGTCTTTTGGGTATCTTATTTAGTCACCCTCAATTGATGATTAAAAAATTAAATATCATTATTATAGAATAATTTTTTCCTATGATGTTGGTCAAATAAATCATCAATCCTTGGGATATGGTACTTTATTTTTATTGTGATCCTATTTATCTCTCTATAATCAATGCACATATACATTGATCCATTTTTATTCTTCATAAAGAGAATATTTTTTTCCATGGAGACACACTTTGTTAGATAAATCCCTTCTCCAAAATATCTTGAGTATGTTTCATTAATTCATCTAGCACAATATTTTTCATGATATACAATGTATTTGATATCATCTTGGATCTAGATACAAGTTAAAAATATAACTCTACCTATAATTATAGGGGTATTCATGGTAACTTCTTAAAAAATACATCAATTTTTTCTGAAATGACAAGGAAATTTTCTATTATTATATAATCATTTCATTTTTACACTCCACTGATCATCTCTTTAATAAATTCTATGGGAGGTGCTTCTAGATAAATCTTGGGTTGAGATATCTTTACTATGAAAATTACTATAGGTTGTCCATTCAATACTACTAATTTTTTTATTCTGCAATTGATCTTAGAATTACACATTTATTGCATGTCCATCCCTAGTATAGTGTAAAACTACACCATAGGAATTGATACTATATTTATGAAGAAATTGTTCTCACCAAATTTAGTACTAGATTTTCTATACACTATTGATGATTGGATCATCCCAACATGAGCCTTCACTAAAAACTCTACTTCTATAAAAATAGGAATTGGTTCAATATTCATTTCAAACATGTTGGAAATAAATTAATTCATAGAATAATAGTCACAAAAATTAATTTATATCTTCGATAGAACAATGAGAGAGCCTAAAAATTCATTATTGGGATCATCTTCTTTTGACTTCGTGAGAGAAAATAACCAACCATTATCCCTTGGACTATGCTAAGGATTATGGTGATATACATTCATTCTATTCTAATTTGGATTGTAATTTAAAAAGTTCCAAAGGTTTCCACACATTAATTATTGAACATAGAATTGTTCTTGCACCATCTTCCCATTATCGTTAATGATTAGAAGTTGAGGATTCACCTAACTCAAATAGTTCTGAGCTATATGGAAATATTACCAATAGTTTTAAAATTTACCACTCCTAAGAAAGTAGTTCACTGATTGCTTCTTCGAATATTTTTTTCTCAGGAGACGTTTCAATTTATTTCATCCCCTTCCATGATCGATGTTCCTCCCTGATATTGGTTCCACATATCTCTTCTTTTTTAGATGTTTGTGGCCAATTCATTTCTCCAAAAATTAATTCAACATTCATAGCACTCCACAATATCTCTGCATAGCTTTCACAGTCAATATTTTCTACCTTTATCTACAGATGGGTTCTTACTCCTCCAAATAATCTATTAACCTTTACCTTAGGATCCACAAAAATTATTGATGTGTATTGAGAACATCTTTTAATGTTCATCTCATAGTTTTTAACAAATTCAATTTTCTTCTACTTCAGTTTCAGAAATTCATTCTCCATTTTTGTTTGCAAAAAAAAGTGTAAATAGTAGTTGAAAAACGTTTCCATAAACTCTTCCCACTCTATATCATAAATTTTCATTCCTTAATTCATGTTTTTAAAAGGTTTCACCACTGATCATCTTCTCCTTCTATGTGGTATTCTACAAGGGTGACATTCATTTTTTCTGAACAATGGAGTAAAGAAAAAACAATTATATAGTGATTATTCATTTTTCAATAAATTGATCAGTAGATCCACAAGTAGAAGGTGTTCATTGATGCATGAAGGTCTCATTGGAAAAGTTTTCATTCCTGGTGAATCTGGATGCTCAAACTGATTCAATTTATTATTAATAACGAGAGATATTTCATTCATCATTCACAGGAATTTTTCTATTACAGCTTCCATAGGAGGTCCATTAGTGCATTGTCTATTTATCTCATCATTTATGTGGTCCTCCTATTTCTCACCATTTTTGAATAAAAAAATAAATCCTTTCTGATAAACATGTTTCCATTAAGAATTTAATAATTCTAAATAGATTTTATGTCATAAAATATCATGCATAAATTTTCTATTTCAACAACAACTACATTTTATACATACCCTTCATAATAGTTCATAAAAACCTTGTGATTAACCAAAATGTCCCCAAATTGTGTCTAACAATGAGTGTATCAAGGCCTATTGGCTTGCACCATTTCCTGATTGATTATATCTCAATGAGGTAGATTCATGTAAAGAAAAAATGTTTAATAAATGAAATTCCACATGAAATTTAATTAAATGTTTTATTATGTGTTTTGATGATAGAAAACAAATGAACTTCCATGGATTTATTAAAACTAATTCAAAATAACACTAATCAACCACACCATTGATAATATAACTATTGAATTGTGATCACATGATTTGTATAAAGATAGGGTTCTTAAAAATCCAATCAAAACAGATAAGGTATGTGATGACCTCAACTAGAAGAACCATGCCCTATGAATCCTATTTATCAAATATTATTATGGATAAAACATCACTATGATTTCCCCTAGACTAACCACAATATGATAACCAATAAATTAGGAATGGTTGAAACTATTTTTGGGAGAAGTTCAAGGTCATTGAGATCACGACAAAAACATTATTTGTTGAACCACCCCATGAAAATATCAGCATAATGTAGCTTAATCTTAGGGATTTTTCTATTGTATTAAAGTGATATGTATCAAAAACCCATCAATATGAGTATGTGAATAATTTTGGATAGAATAATTAATATATTCTTATCTTATGATTGTTACTTTTTAAATGTTTTTTATTTTGGTACAATAAAACACAAATGGAATTTTTGGTTAAAATTTAAATTCAACTAAGGAATTTATTTTTAGGACTTAATGTATTTTTTCAAAAAATTATAATTTAATAAAATATAAGTATTAAATAATTTTTTTTCAAATATAAATGATCATATTTTATTTATGTAGTCAAATGTAATTTTTATAAGATTATGAAAACTCTTATTTTATAAAACTTCGTATTTCAATATAATGTCGATACTTATTTCAATAGTTAAAATAAAATTATTTATAAAATGCTTTCTATAAAATGAATATTATTTTTTGAATCAGAATTCTAAATTATCCAATAGTAATGTTTTCATAATTTTTAAATATAGTTGAATTTTCAGGTAAACATTTAATACCTAATAAATATATGGTGTGAATTATGACATTATAATGA
Organism: Viscum album; assembly: GCA_963277665.1. Lineage (NCBI taxonomy): Eukaryota > Viridiplantae > Streptophyta > Magnoliopsida > Santalales > Viscaceae > Viscum > Viscum album. The sequence continues at coordinate 1,380,499,407 of OY728163.1, forward strand.
AACAAAAGTGATGAAATAAATACTATAAAGGTTATCCATAAAAAATATTTTTTCCCTTAAAAAAATTATTTTATTTTTATCTAATTAATTTTATAAAGCCTTTATAAATCATTCAAAACCATTAATATATTTTAGGGTCTTAAAATCATTTCTCTAAGAGTATGACTCATTTCCACATCCAAAATTGTATTATTTTATTATGTTAGGCTTCCAGCAATGTTAAATAATTTATGTGACTCCCATTTTCAAAAACCATGGGAAAAACCATGGTTTTTATTTTGGTTTTGGTTATATTATTATATAGAGTCCAAAACCTATGTTGGATAAATGATAAAGAATTCCCCACTCTTTTCTTATATAAACCCACAAAATATCCCACTTATATTCTCTCAAAATTCATAGAGCACGTCCTTAATCTTACCTCCCCACTCTATGTTCCTCACAAGGCTCCCCAAGATCTGAGAAAGGACCTTCCAATCATTTGAATTAAAACTCTCTTGGTAAGGGATCATCTCATTATCCTCTTTATTAAACATTTTGTATTATCTTATGCCTCATATTTTAAATTCCTAATGATGGGATATATATTTCCATATTACTATTTCTAACAATTTAATTTATAAATTATAATATAACCTTTTCACTTTCATGATCCCATTTTATGAATTTTAAACCAATTTTGTTATGCTATCAAAATTTGACCCCAATGTTCTATGCCCAAACAATTTTGCAGGGAATACATATAACCATTTTCTATCAAGGGTGTTAGCCATTATGCACATATAATTCTTTATTGGTAAAATAAAAGTATTTATTAAACACTACATGATCTTATAATAATATAAGATGATGATGAATTCATCTTGTATGATCTATGTGGCATAGTTTCGCATGACTTTGAATTGAATGTGATTCGCGCACCCTGAATTACATAGCGATTCAATGTATTGGAATTGTCTAGTCTCATGAGATGTTATGTTGGGATAGGGATTAAACAAGATTCCTTTATGTAAATTTCACCACAATTATTTCTTAGTAGTTATCATAAATCTATTAATATGATGTAGTGTTCTATGTTTTTTCAATTTTTCCCATATTTCCTCTTTATTATCAAATTGTATCATGTATTATTATGATTCTCACCCCTTTTATTCTCCATTTGTTTGAATATTTTCTAACATGTATTAATATATTCATGTTATTCCACAATTATTTCTTTACTATTCTTTATAGATCACCCATTTCTTTTGTATTTCTTCATGTTATCCCTTGGAGTTTTAAGTATGAAAGAATATTATGAACATGTTAAGGAGGTTTTAAATAAAGATGATATATTGCTTATTTTAAGATGTTATATAATGTACCGAATTCCGAAAGACACTAGAATTATTTATCATTGGGGTTTTATTAAATGTAATTTGATATAATATATTATGTGTTAATGTGAAATAAAGATAAAGGTTCTTATAGTTGGAATCAAAGGAAATGTTTACGTATTTTTTTGGATTACGATTAGAAAATTCTTATGAAATAATTATAGATAATACTAAGGGTAATAAAACATCACTAAATTTTATAAAGATTAGAGTAAGTTTTTTATCAAGATAATACATTCTAGTTTAGAAATACAAGTGTATGTGGTTATAGCACATGTGTACATATGGGTAAAGCTAAAAAACAATGCATTGAGATATACTTGATTTGGAACTACTGTACAATAACGATCCTTGTTTCACACCTAGTTTGACACACTCAAGGGATATTCCTTCATATATTTATATTCCCTTTAATAACCAATAATAGGGGAAATGAAAATGACTATAAGAGTATATTTTAGGAAATATATAATGGATAACATAGAATGAATCATAGAATCTTATAATTTAAGTAAATACATATAATTTTTAGGTAATATCTTTATTTTAATTGGAATCCCTATTACGTGTTTAATATTTTAAAAATACCAATCCCTAATTTTTTATTTATTCTAGAAAAAAAAAATACAAAGAATTGGGTAAATAAGAAATGTGATGGGAAATGTCAAGACTGCCTCAATGGGAATCCCAACCCAATGGGAGTGTGAGTCAAAAATTATTTGAAAATAGTCTCTCAATTAACTCTGGTCCTAAATAGAAAACTAGATCATTAATAAAATCCAAATACCCCAAATAGAGATAAATATGTGATTGATACATTAATTTGATAAAGGCCCCAAACTCTCAATGGATCATCATATCCCTTATTAGTGGAACAATTGATCGTCTCTATTGAGATGATCTTCTCCATCCATCAATGTTACAAATATGAGATGGTTATAATGGATGTTAATTGTATGGAGGAAGAAACTGGTCAGTGGTGAAAATTGATAAAAAAAATAAAAATCATAAGGAAGATATTGATGTAATGGGGTGGAAGGAATTCCATAAAATGTTTTTAGATAAATATTTTCTTCACACTCTCAAATATAAAAAGAAAATGGATTTATTTGACCTTTAGAAATAAGATGGAGAATCTATGATGGAATATGTGTAAAAATACAAAATACTTTCACGATATGCCTTTGGATTTTCTTTCACCCATAAATAATAAGTTAATAATATAATTTTAGGGCAAAAACATAGTCTAAAAAAAGATCTACTCATCAGTGACATTTATTACAATGAGTAAATTGTCTGATGTTTACTTAAACTCAAATTCGAGATCGGTGAATCTCAAGGGTATCATGGGGATATGAAGTGGAATGTGGAGATTAATTCTAATTTTCTGTTGGAGAAATATAATGGTTTCTTGAAATTTCAACATCCCACATGCCAATGGTGCAGAAAGAAACACACCATAAATTGCCTAAGGTGGATGAGGACATTATTTATGTTTAGGAGGGAAGGACACATAACTAGTGATTACAAACATGGGAAAAAAAAACTAATGCATTGGATGAGTTAAATTATATGGTCAACACATAGTGTATTGTTAATTTCCTCAATTATAAGTAACCAATGAACTTTGTAAACCACTACACGAATCCCTGAGTTTTTTGAGAAAAACCAACTACCACAATGGGAACAAGTGTATGCTTTTTCCAGGACAACTGCTGATGTGGATCCCAACAATGAAGTTGTGACAGGTAAACTATTTTTTCATTCAAGAATAGTGAAAATACTTTTTGATTATTGTTCTACACATTACTTAATAATACAAAAGTTATGTAGAACTGTCAAAAAACCACCAAAAATCATGGAAATATAGATGTTGCTGAAAATGGAAAATTGAGAAATTAATGCATCAAAAGTATATAACACCACCACAATGAATTTTTTTGTATGAAATTCCCCGAAAACCATGCCATAATCCCTTTGGTAGAATATGATGAAATTCTAGGCATGGATTGTCTTTCCAAATATAGAGCTAACATAAATTTTAGTTATATGGAAATCACTCTATATATCAGGAATCATCCCCTAATTTTATTCAACTGTGTCAAGGATAATGTATCTTCTTTAGAAATAACATCTCAAGTGTGGATATTATTTTCATATGATAAATCATATCTAGCTTAAATGATTGAGTTTACGGAAAGAATATTCCTTGAATAAATTCCCATTATTAGGGAATATGTTGATGTGTTTCCCAAAACATTTCACAGACATTCTCCTGGTTGAGAAGTTGAATTTTCAATAGAGATTATACCTTGAGAATTAACATTATCTAAGATTCTATATAGATATAATTTTTTTGGAACATGATGAATTGAATAATAAAGTACATGAAAATTAGGATTAAGGGTTCATGCACCCATGTGCCTCACCATAGGGGGAACTAGTCCTCTTCATTAATAAGAAGAATGGTTCAGTGTGTATTTTCATAGATTTTCATGAGATAAACAAGTTCAAGATAATGAATAAGTATCCACATACATGGAATTATGAATATTTTGACCAATTAAATCGAGCAAAATACTTTTCTTGGGTGGATAAGTGGTCAGGATATTATCAAGCAGGAGTGAAGAAGGAGGATATCCTCGCGACTAATTTTCATACAAAGAATGTGCACTATGAGTTTATTGTTATACCATTTTGACTAAATATGGACACATAAATATTATTATATATTATTAATTTATTATTTATAGATTACCTTAACAAATTTGTGGTATTTTTCATAGATTATATTATAACACACTCCAAAACCAAAATGGAGCATGAGGAGCATTAGGGAACTTCTCTAAAGACTCTATGGAAGGAGGATCTTTATGAAATGTAAATTAAAAGTGATTTCTAGTTGAATGAAGTATCATTATTGTGGAATGTCATAAAAATCAATGGGATATATATAGAAGCTTAAAACATAGAATAAAATGAAAAATTTATGAGGTCAAAATCTGTGATAGATATCCATAGTTTCCTTGGATTATCTGGGTAACATCATCGATTTGTGTTAAATAACATGTGATTGAAAACCACTATAACCAAGCTAACATGATAGGGATTTAGTTTTTCATGGAGTAATGAATACAAAGAGATATTCAAGGATATGAAAAGGATGATTATAACTACCCATGTTCTCACACTACCCATAAGTGGAGAACTTTTCATGTTATTTAGTGATGCTACAAAGAAGGTCTTGGGCTATGTGTTAATACACAATGAAAAAGTAATAGAATATGACTCAAGGAAGTATAAAGTTAATGAACAGAACTCCCCAACACATGATCTAGAATTGGATAGAGTAATATTCACATTGAAAATCTAGAGGCATTATATATCTATAGAGTAGAGTGAAATATATACAGACCAGAAAATCGTTAAGTGTATATTCACATAGAAAGAACTAAATTTGTGAAAACGAATAGGGTTAGAGGTGATCAAGGAATATGAATTCTCAATCCACTTCTAATTGGGAAAGAGAATAATATAAAGGACACACTTTGTAGAAATAATCTAGCATGTTTTATCATTGATGATAATTGAAAAGGATCTGATATTATTGTATATGAAATGGATGGACATAAGAATCCTAAAGAAAGGAACATCGTTAATCCTTTCACAAATGATTTCTCAACTATCACTTCTTGAAAAGATAATGGATACATAGAGAAATGATGTGGGAATTTAAAAGAAAGTTTAAACTATATGAAAATGGAAATTATTTGAGTTCAATGTTATTAATGAATAAGATTTATGATTTTGTTCATGGAAATGTATTCCATAAAATAATTAGCTAAAGAATAATTTTTTGGATGATGCAAAATGTTTGAATTTATCAATACATCCGGAAAGAACCAATTTGTATCAAGATCTCCATAGAAACTATTGGTGGGAAAATTTGAAGAATAAAATCATGAAATATACATAAATATTTCTTATATGTCAGCAAGTGTAGTGGTAAAGGAAAATCTCCAAGGGGATGATTCACCCAAAACCCATACTTATATTGAAATGAGAAAAAATAATCATGGAATTTGTAAATGGTCTTAAAAATAAGTCATAGGGAAATAATGTTATATGTGTTGTGGTGGATCATATTACAATGTTAGAACACTTCATTTTGATTTAATTATACTTCTCACTTGATCAACTTGCATGGATGTGCGTTAGATAAGTGGGGAGGCTACCTAGAGCACAACTATCAATTTTATCTGATCGATACCTAAGATTTACCTTTGTGATCTGGAAGAATCTCATACACACTCTAAATATTTTTTTGAACATCATAACATCTTATCACCCTCAAACTAATGGAAGTATCTGTGTATTATAAATATACGTAAGGAAATGATGAGAACATGCTCAATTGACATCATAGGACGATGTGATCGACTTCTTCCTCTAGTCGACTTCTCATATAATAAATGTTTCCAATATACCATCCAAATGGATTCCTATGAAGCCCCTTAGTGGAATAGGTGAATAATACTTTCATTCTAGGATGATATTAGGGAACAGAAACTACTTGTTCCTAAAATTGTCAAGTAAGTTGTGGAAAAGGTTAAGACCATTTAGCAGCATATCAATGTTGCTCCAAGTCAATGAATGAGCTATAATGACAATCATTAATGGGCGCTAGAGTTTAATTGTATAGAAATGGTATTCTTATTAATATTTTCCAGGAATATTATCCTAATATTTTGGATGAATGGAATATTTAGGTAAAGATACATCAGTCCCTTTGAGATCCTTGATCACAATGGAGTTGTGGCTTATCGACAAGCACTCAAACCTTACCTATCTCCATTACATGATGAATTCCACATATCCATATTGGGGAAGTACATATGATACCCCTCAAATGTACTCAATATAGAGGTGTAACCATGGTTGAATGACCTTTCATATTAGGAGCATTTGGTAAAGATCATAGATCATAGAGACTAAGTTCTATGAAATAAGAGAATGCACCCTATCAAAGAGTTGTGGAGAAACCAAATGTTTGAATAATTGATGTTGGAACTAGAATAAGTGATGAAACAGAGTTACCATCATTTTTTTAGTGTAGTAAATGAATATTTTTCTAAAGGGGTAAAGATTTAACTCGAACTCTTATAAATAAAATTCCCCTTGAACTTTAATGGAATGTAATATTATATATTATGGTTATAGAAATAACACGCTCTTTCATGGTATTATTATATTGAAATTAAAATACCATTAATCATACTTACCTTGATAATATATCTATTCAGTAGTAATCACATAATTAGTTAAACTATAGGGTTTTAGTAAATACAATTGGAACAAATAAAATAATTGATATCCTCAACAAGTTGGATTATGTCCAATAAAGCCCATTTATCAGAGCTTCTAAGGGAGAAAGAATCAATAGGATTTTCCCTTGACCAATCCCAGCCTGAGATCTAATAACATAAGAATGAGTGAAACCATTTATAAGAGATGTTCAAGATTATTGTGATCACATCCCAAGCCATGTTCCCCAAACTAACCCATGAATGACTCATTGTCACGCAACATACTCTTTGGACATTTATTTGGTGAATTAAAGGGATATGTATGTATACCCTTGAAATATGTGTGTATACATTGTATTTTATAGAATAATGAATGTGTTTTTTATAATGATTTTAATTTTATAAATGTTTTTAATTTTCATACAATAGAACAAAAATAATATTTTTTGGTAATATTCTAATTCAATTGAGGAATTTTATTGATTAATTAATATATTCAAAAATAAATTATTTCAGTAAAATATTATTAATAAATAATATTTATCAAAAATATATGATAATATAATTTTTCTTACATCAAGTGTAATTTTTATAAGGGTTTGAAAAATGTTATTGTAATGACTACATAATTTTTCAATAAATTTTGATTAATTTTTTACAAGTGAAAATAAACATATTTATAAGGAGAAATTAATATTAATTTTGGATTAATAATGCTGACATTATCTAATTGTGGATTTCATAATTTTCTAATAAATTCAAATTTTTGGGTAACAAATAAATTCCATAAAAACATATTGTGTATATTATGACATCTTAATGACTGAAAATGATGTAATAAATTTTATAAAGGTAATCCAAGACCAAATATACCTTTTCCCTTAAGAAAAATTTGATTTTTTGTTTAGTTTATTAATTTTATAAATCGTTTATAAATCCTTACCAACCATTAATATAGTTAAGGTTTTAAAAATAATTTCTTTAATAGAATGAATAAATTCAACATAACTAAGGGTATTGTTTTATTAAGATAAGATATTTTCCTTAAAAAATGAAAACACTCCAATTTTTGAGAAATCGTAAAAAAAATAAAATTAAGGTTTGAGGTTTTGTTTATTTTATTATTTAGAGTGCTAAACCTATTTTTGATAAATGATAAAATTTTCCCCACTATTTTCTAATATAAATCTAACCAAATGCCAAATCACATTCAATAATAATTCTTGTATCAGGTCCTTAATCTTTCCTCTCCTATATAGTGTCCTCCCACAATTCCCTAAAGCTCTAAAGAAGCTCCTCTCAAGCATTTAAATTCACAATATTAGGGTAATGGATTCTCTCATTCTCTTCTTTATTAAAGTTTATTTATAATATTATGCCTTATATTTCAAACTACTAAAGTTGGGATATTAATTTTTATTTACCTATTACATAACATTTATCTCCAAATAATGAGAAAAAAATTTCACTCTAACGAACCCATTTTATAAAATTTTGGGTGATGGAATTGTGCTGTCGAAATTTCACCGTGATTTTCTATGATAAAACAATTGTGTAGTGAATAATCACAACAATTTACTATCAAGGGTTTCACATTTAAGAACTTATACACCTTGATTGGGGACATTAATGTATTTATTCCAAACTCCATTAACTTTTAATAAAATATAACAATTAATGAATTTATATTGTATGATATATGTGGCACACTTAATCATGAGAATGTAATGGATATCATGGTTGAGCCAATAATTATATAACAATCTAGTGTATCGGGTAATGTTTAGTCTCATGAGATGTCATGTTCGGAAAGGGAATAAACCTGAGTCCTTTATAAGAATTTTTTCACTATGATTTCTTGGAAATTACCCTTGACTTATGTTTATGATGTAGTGTTTAATGTTTTTGCCACATTTCCCATGTTAACTTTATGTTATAATGTTATTTATGTTGTTATTATGATTCTCACCCTTTTTATGGTCCATTGATATTCATATTTCCTAAAATGTATTAATTTCTTTAGGTTATGAATTTTTTATTTCCCTTACTAGTCTTTATAGCTCACACCTTTCTTATGTATGTACCTAGGGTATTACATGATTTTTTATGTATGATGGAATATTTTTAATATATTAGATATTTTTTCAAAAAAGATGATGTATTCGTTGTTTTATGTTGTTATGTAATGTACCTAATTCCCAGAGATAGTAGAATTAGTGATATGTTTTGTAGTATTTAGTGTAATATTATGTAATAAATCATGTTTTAATGTGGAATAAATAGTTTTGTTTTTATATTTCAAGTGTGACCCATGTATTCATCTGTGACTGACCCACATCCACTTGTTTGTATCCATAGAGGGATTTTATTACCTGAAAACCACTTAATTAATACTTTACCGAAATTCAAGGATATTTTAATATATTTAAAATTTGATCTATGGTTTATCCTAAGGATTTATATTCCTAATTACCACTAATATCTAAACAATTATTTGATACCAGTTATGACATACCACCTTTTTATTGGGTAACTTTTCATTACAAGGTATAGAATGATTATCTTTTAATGTTTAGTTTCATTAAAATAATTTATATAATACATGAAAACATAAAAATTATTATAAAACAACATGAAAAACATATTTTTTGGGATCAATAAAGATTTATTTTACTACATCTAACATCTTAAGGACACATTTCAAGTAATATGGGTGAGAGTGAAACCCATTAAGGGAATAAGCAAGAGAGAAAAATAGCATGCGATCTTGAGAAATATCAGAAAGAACATTAGGCCTAATGATATGGCATGGAGAAGTAGAATATAATAATAATAATAACATTAATCCAAACATGTAAATTTGGAAACAAAATTTAAATTATACATTCATAACCATACCACCACGGTTTATCACTAAGGAGTTATAAATGAAATATTAACACGGTTATTCACCAAGGAACTATAAAACATGTTATCTCTAGAGAATAAATTCCTTACCCAATGAATTTATATGATATCAGTATTAAACCATTATATATATTAAATAATTTTATCTGAAATTATCATATTCGATCATTTCATTAATAACCCATGGAGAGTAATGAATGAGTTTCTTATCAAAATCCTTGAGTAAAAAATTGATTTATGACATGATCATTAAGTCATTTTATCCAACAAAAAAGGAATATAGATTTATTACAGGTAAATAACTAAATAAAATAAATAATATTTACATATATGTGGATTCCAATGGAATATATAATGTTATGGGTGTCCATATAAAGAAAATAATATAGAGTTTCTCAAGGATAAGAGAGGAATTATGAGACGTAATTTCTACAACATTATGGGTAAAAAACATGTTTTTGGAAAAGGGTAAAATTTGAGTGAACAAGGGTATCCCATTGATAAAACAAAATTTGGAAGTAAGGTAATGATTAGAAGGGCAATAAAACATATTAATAACAATAATTCAAAGACCCATATAAAAATACGTTCTAGAATTGAAGAGAAAATAAGGATAATTCAAGTACACGAAGGAATTACACAAAAATATTTAGGAATTGAACATTGGGGACATAAAGAAACATTGGGAGGACACCATGGGGGAAAAAGTACTATATATTCATGGAGGATGTATTGGAAGTGAAATGAAATGGTGAAATAGTAGGGTATTTACAGAAAAAGTGGAAGATTTTTTTAATAATATCTATTTTTTTCCTTGGGAATCTAGGGTGTCGAAAATGAAAATTCATTGGCTTACCGATGATTTTTTACAATTGTTTTTAAACATTGGGTCACATTTTATGTTATTTAAATACTCCAAAACTTAATATATTTTATTGTTACTTTGTTTTTGAATGGAATCATAATGTTTCAATAAAGTAATATTATTGAATCAAAAGTTCCCATGTTAGACTTTGTAAATCCATTAAAATTTTTGTAAATTTATTAGAATCTATTAAAACACATTATGTTAATAATGTATAAAATTTTATGAAGTGGAATTTGGTTAATTAATTATTTCATCATGATGAAATAATTATGATATTATTTAAAGTACCAAAAAACTCAAGCTATATTGTTTATATTGATGGAAAATTAAATTATTTTAGAAAATTCCCATAAATTCAAACTAACCTAATTTTGATAAATCAATTTAAAAAATGATGGTCAATTTATCATAATAATTTTTTAAAATATGATAATTTTAATATTTAAATATTAAAATTCTTATTTATTAAAATAAATAGCTGGTTGTAAGGCATAATCAAATTTTTAAATCTTAAATAAATTCTTGGACATAATAAAACTATTTTATTTTTTATATTTAAATAATATTTTTTAACATAATATTTATTTCATATAATTACTATTAATAATACTTTAGTTTATTAAAAAAATTTATATCTTTTTTGAAAAGTAATACTAGTTTCAGAAAAAATAAATTTATCAAATTTTACTCATATAAAAATATTTTTTATTAAATCAAATTGAACATAAAAAGAATTTATGGAATAAAAATTTTATTTATGAAATATAATTAGACTTTCTGTAACTAAGGATTAGATATGTAACACCTTATAAAACCTGTGTTTTTCCTGAGGGTAAGGTATACTATCATGATAGATTCAAGGCATAGATCACCTAACTTCGAATGAGTAGTAATTCCCAATATCATAAACTTCCCTCGTAGACTATTTTGTTCTTCACACACTTTATGAACATCAGATTGGGCATAGTCAAGGGAAAATTAATATGATTATATTTCCCATATAGGAACAAATCAAGGGTATGCATAGGGAATAATCCTTTAAATCAAGGACATATCATTATCCTTATTGGGCAATTAGATTTTACCAAAACCCTTAATATAAACTAATCTTAATGGTAACCTTAGAATGGATATATAAAAAATGTTACGATTATTTACTGTGGTTTAACTTGAAATAAAATTATGTATTTATTTTATAGTGTTCTACAAAAATTAAAATATAGCAAAAGGTTTCCTATAAATACATTATTTAATAAGGTTTTTATTCCTTCAAATGTAATTTCTATTCATAAAAGTGTTGGCTGTTTTAGTAATTCTTTAATTTCTTATGTAATGGGAGAATGTTATAAAATTTTTATTACATCAATATAATAAAATATTCACATATTAATTATACTTATTCATTAATATTTTTTGGTATAATAGATTTAGAAGAGGTGGAATAAGAAATAAAATTGAAGAAACATGGTTTAAACATTTAGCACTCTCTTCAATATCTTTATTGAAAAAACTCGTTTTAACATAATTAATTAAGTTGTTTTGATTTTCGAACCTCTATGACATGGTAAAGTAGGTTGGGTATGGGTTTGGTATATTTGGGTAATTATAGAAAAGCTTTTATGTAAGGATAAGTTGGGTACTGAGGGTGGCCTTTTTTAGGTGAGATGATTGAATTTTTATTAGTCCTAAAATCATATAATAAAAAAGATGCATTATTCAAGGAAAGTTGATTCAATTTTAAAAAATATAGAGAAAAATTTACTTTATGGTTATGAAATCCCATGTCAAAGAATTTAAACATGAGTTATTAGGATATTTTTAAACATTACATTTTTATTTCACATTTTTACCTCTTTTTATCCTCTGTTATAGTGACTAGTTCCTACATTGGTAGCATATTTTTATGATGAAATTGAAAATTGATATGATTAAAATAATGATCATTATGATTCTTAGTATAGATTAAATTTTACATTATTCACGTTATATTAGTGAAAAAATAAATTTATTTTTAATAAACTATAATATATAAATAAAAATTTATGAAACAATATTTTTTGGAAAAAAATAAATTTATTCATATTCCCTACTAAGAAAAAATCATTAACTATTCATTTTTTTACATTTTATCAAAAAAATTACATAAATTAATTATCCCAAAGTTAAATATTAATTTTATTAAGATAAAAATTTATATAATATATAAATATAAGTTATTTGAAAAAATCGCTCTTTCTATAACTAAATGATTTTAATCACATCCCATTATTTATTAAACTTTTAAAAATAAATTTATTCAACTTATTTGAACTATATAATATTAAATTATTCTTTAAATATTAATAATTTATAGAAAATAAAAAACTATAATTTTATTTATTTGAATTTTTTTTCTTCATGTATGTTTCATAATTGTTTTTAGTACTTTTTTTCCATTATTTATTAATTCTTGTCTTAGATTGTAAATTATATTTTGGTTTATTATATTTCAAAATTTTATATCATAAAATATATTATATATAATACTATTTAAAATAAACCAAATAAAAATATCTTATTGTGTATCATTTTTTGAATATATTTTTAATGTTTTATTTTTTAATTTTTTATATAAAATTAATAATTTTACATTCTAAGAAATGATTTGTTTGACTGACCTCATGTGTGATGTTATCAATTTTTAAAGAAAATTTTTACTTACTACCTACTTATTTATGGATTCTATGTTTATATTTTTTTAATATATGATTTTTGTTTTAATATATATTGTAATATGTCAATGGACCCCTGGGAAGTATACAAAGATTTGGGATAATATTTAGAACTTTTTACCTCTTAGACTCTATAGACATGATAGTTGTGATCTAATTGAGACATTATGGATTCTCATGAATTTTTATTTATCATCTTATGGGATATCCACAAAGATAGTGTGTCAAAACATGGAGTAATTGAGATATGATGTGGATGTTAATCATTGACTTTTAGGGAAACATTTCATGTCATGTGTTAAAAATAGTGTTGTTTTGACCCATGGTATGTTTATTTTAGGAGATTGTAAGTATTTTTATTAGATAATTATATGTGTATTGTAAAATAACATTTAGCTATTGTTAGTTAGGAATTTATTGGTGTTTTATTTCCCTCATGTTTGATTGTGTGAATTTTCACATAGCCTAAAAATCTATGATGATTTCATGATAAACCATAGATATTGATTCTTATTCTTAGATTACCATTTTGATCACCATAAAACATTAATTTTAAGGTTTAATATGATTCTACATCTATGATATAGATTATGATAATGTGAACTATTTATTAATTAATATTTTAATCCATGAGAATGAATGTAGATATTCCAAGTTAGCGACTCGCATCAACTAAAGGTAATATTCCTTTTTAAGGAGTATATATGGCGAAGTATGGATTAGAGTAAAGGTAAATGTATGATTCCACTTGTTTAATATAATGTAACTACCAATGAGGTAGTTTTATACCCATCATAATCACTAAAAATTAATTGGGTACAAGGCATGTGAAAAATATTATGATGTTGATAGTTAATGATTGATGCTTGGAAAATATATGTAGCCATACTGTTATGGGATTAAAATTTTATTACTATCTCCTATGATAGTTTATAAAAAATCAGATTTAGTATCATCTTCTCTATTGTAGTTTGTTATATAAATTTGACAATAAACATTTTAGTGTGGTAAAGTTTGGTACGTGATATTGTAAATATTTTATTTAAAATGGTTACTCCACAGTCATTGTTTTACTATTATTTCTATAATTAATTTTTAATATTATTCTTAATTTTTGGGATCCCTATAACAACAAAAATTATTTTATTGTTCATTCAAAAAAAATATTTTGATACTTATATTGGGTTAACCACTCTTGTTTCACCATTCATTATACCAGATAGATATAATATGATTTTTCCTATATTTATACATTCCAAAGGAATACTATCAACACTAGGGTTTATGGTGTCAACTACATGATTAAAATATGTTTTTTGGATATCTATCCTTCATTCCATGAATTCTTACATGGAGTTAATTTTTTATTTGTAGTCTCCCTCATATATTTTGGAGTTGTTCATACTCTTGGTGCCATTTTCATGTGGACACCTATTAAATACATCATTAATTTACTAATTATTATACATAATATTATTTTGTGTGGACGAAACTTCAAGAACCTTACCACCATTTTTTTGTAATTGGAATCTATAAATGTCTCCCATAATAATATTCATCACAACATCCTATTTTTTTATAGGGAATCATTGGATCTGGATCCAATAAAACCTTTACTCTTAAAGAAGAGAAACATATTATTTCTACATATGGAATATCTGTATTATTTCCAATTCAAATCCTTGCTCATAACATAATTTAAATCATTCTAATTAAATGAGGAATATAGTTCTCATCACACAAGGGAATATAGGTTCATCACCTAAAGAATCATTGGCACATCATCAAAGGAATCATGTCATCATTAAATAAAAATTCATAGGGTTTTCCCTTAAGTTCCCATTGTATTTTCCCTATATGAATCCTATAATAATAAAAAAAGTATCCTATAATAATAACATAAGTTTCCTAGGTCTTTTAACCTATAGTTGGGTTTTTGAGGCATTATTTGGGATCAACATTAACATGTACCATATAACATTATATTCTCATCAAACAAGAGTGTGATCCCAATATTATAATCATGTAATTGAGGGTTATAGTTTATATTATTTTGGGGAAATCATCCCATCTACTCATAACATATCGATTAGTGATAACATAATTCCAAGTTGATAAATCCAAATAAGCTTACCACATTAGAACGACAGTATTTTAACGTCCAATGGGGATGAACCTTAGTTTAATGTCATATAAGGACTTATATTAGTATTGGGGAGATAAATAGTGTGATCTATAAAAATTATCAAACATAGTAGATATCATATCCTATTTGGGAAATTTAGTTATGATAATTTTTATATTGAACCTCATAGAGGTATACAACATAAAATGCTGGAAAAGATGAATCAAAACCAACCTAGTTTTAGGCATATTGCATAAGTAATTATTGCATAACTATACTATGACGTTTATTATTATATGGTATGGAATATTATTTAACAAAAGTTGTGACACTAATGGAGTATTTGGGGATTATACATTTGTATTATCAGGTGGTTTAAGGTATCAGGAACATGATTAATGTGGCTTATACAAGTATATGTGTGGTTGGGACATTGATTGGGATAAATTAGTGTCAATGCTACAGGGCGAATACTTCAAGAAAATGTTATGAACTCGAAGTTAGTATTTTTAATAGATTAATACAATGACACTATTAATTGAAATATTGGGGCAATGGGAATGTGTATAATAGTCTATTAAACTGATTTTGAATATGGGTTTTTCACTAGTAATCCTATATAATGTGGAAGGGACCCATGTTATCTTAACATTCGTAGAGATATATTTAATCACAATAGAAATTATGTGGGTTTCCCAATTATATAATATATGAATTTAAGAAATTTAATGAAACTTAATGTTGGTCGAGAAAAGAGATTGTAGCACTGAAAGATTAGATAGTTGTCCCATACAGGGGTGTTGAACATGTTATTAAGTGTATGAAGCATGAAGTTATGCAAAATGTTGGCCATTAACTAAACTATTTTATTCATGGAAATGGTTTTCATGAATTAATTTCTATTATATTCTAATGAATTGAAATACCAAATAGTGTTATTTCAAAAAATATTATCCCCATTGTGGAAACATGGTATTTTTTTTGTATTTTCATGGTTTTTTAATGTCAACATTTTGAGAGTTGAGAGGTAAAACTTTTAAATATAATGGTTTATCTCAAAATTATGAACTTCATTAGTATTTATAAGACCCAATATTATGGTGAGTATATTTTCATGCATGTATTGAGTGATTATTAAACATGATCTTCACATTTTTCTTTAACTTTAGTTAACCCGATATCTCATTAAATCATGTACACAAGAGTTTTTTCTGTTCTTTATAAATGGAATGAAAAGTAAGTGAGTTTCATCTAATCATGGAAATTTCTCTAATTCTACTTATCTCAGAGATTTTTAAAAACTCCAAAAACCAACAACCAAATATTTTATCATGTAATTAATTTTTTGGATCCAATACCATTCAAATGGAATCCTATGAAACAATATAATCCCCTATAAAAGTGTAACCTCATAGTTTGTAATTTCAAAATAAAATAAGTTCTTATAATCCCATTAGAATTGGGTTTTTATCTTATTCAAATTTTTTTAAAAAAATAGATTCATTAGTAATAATCAACAAATATCCACATTGAAAGGGGTATCATGAGGAAAAGTAGGGTGGGGAGGACAATATTATGAGGAATTTACTAAATTAAGATTGGATGCGAACAATGTGTGGACCTTTCACTATATAATCCCATGATTTATAAACCTATAAATATTTGTAATGTTCATGTGGAAGAGGAATAATCCTAGAACATGGTGTAGAAAATGGGACTCATCATAAGATGAATGTTAAGTATGATTCAATTATTGAATGGGGTTGATTTAACCTATGGGTATATGTGATATTGTTTGGATGTGACTATTTATCCCATAAAGTTGGAATCATGCCTCAAATAGTTCTATTGGTGGTGCGATAAAGGAATAACATTTTAGGTAGATGCGACGAGATACTAATTGAACATTAAAACTATATTCTCACTAGATACCCAAGACTTCATGTCATTTGAAGTATTTTTATAGGAATGATACCATTAATTTTAATGTAATAATACAAGGATATTAAACATGTATTTTAATCTAAAATATTATAGAATATTTGGTGAATCTCAATCTTACTAATGTGTAAATCAATATGAAACACCTAATCTAACATGAGAAATTATTAGTTTGACCAAAAGGGAAATGGAATATTTCTAATGTTTTATGTTGTTTCAAAAAAGGGATGCACGAGTAAGGTTTTAAATGTTAAACTAATAACTTATTAAACATGTGAAATAAAGATACAATTTTTTTACATAACGTAAGGCTGGTTCACTATACCACATTCTAAAAGGTAAATGTGGGTAGCACTATGGGTGAAAATACACTACTCATGAAATGAGAGTAATAAAGGGGTGTAAATTATTCCTTCCAAAATCTAATGTATAATGGGTTTGATAGATAAGTTTTGGATACTATTTATAGTGTTCATAGAATGGATTTCACTGTAATATATTGAATAATGGAAAATGACTTCATAACTTGTGGTATATATTGATGTTGAAAAGTAGCATATGGGATGTAATCACTATATGAGATTTGGGCCATTGGATTATTATGTCCTCATGACATGAGAGTACAATTTGAAATTAATTTTTTATATGGTAATTCAAACTCTACAGATAAAAACTATGGATATTAATGAAAAAATATATAGGAGACATATAGGAAACCTAGGGATACAAAATAATGTATTAGTAATTTTGACGTGGTGTATCCATTTTAATGTTGTGTCGAACCCAAAACAGGAATAGGAATGGTTTGGATGTTACATGGGGATAACTAGGTTGGTCCATGAGACTACAATGTTTGAGGACAAAAAACATGTTCCAAATATAAGACTCATTACATATGATGGGAAAATAAAACCATGCATGAAATATAAATCCAAATTATAAAATTAACAACCACTTAGAGGGGGTTCCTATTATTTACTTTCCTAATGTCGTATTTAACGATAATAAGGTGTATATATAACAAGTTATGATCAAAAACCTAAGTGAATAAGAAATCCCAATTCTGTTATAGACGACCTCAAGTTTGAAAGGATTATATTTTATATTCCTGACACTAATAACTATGGTTTATACTTTTATCCAATATTACAAAAAACAAACACAATTTGAATTAAAATGTATATCACCAACATAAATATTTTTTGGTGATGTAAATAATGTGGTTTTAATTCATGAACCACTCTATTGTGCATTTAGGATCTTACAACCAGGACCAATAACATGATATTCAATGTCAAGCAACGAGTACAAGAGGAAATTTAGTTTATGTTTATATATATATATTTGACTAGGTAAAAAGAAGAAAAATATCTTCTCTATAATTATCTTATACCATTAGGTATAGCGGGAAAAGGAACACTTCTAGTAGGTCTAAATAGTAAGAATCTAGAGATTATTGATAATATAAATTTTACTAAATCTTTGTCAAAATTCATGAAAGGGTATGACAAGACCTGTATAGTATTTTATTTGTCCTTGGTCTTTGATTAATGGTTTTGGCCTAATGAGACTTTTTTATACTTTCCTATACTATATTAGATTTATAAGAGTAAAACTATTGGGGGATATAGTTTAAGCTCATACTACTTTAATTACTAGGCGTTTGGTGATAATGGTCACACATTTTCTACCAAGGCTCACATGATCCATCCCATAGGATCGGTAAGAATTCTGGACAAGAATGAGTCATCGAGGATAGGATTGATCATCCAACGAAAGGGATTTATGTAGATTAAGTTCATAATGCTTTTACAAAAGGTTAATACACAAATATAGTATTTGGGAATGGATAATCAAATTTTGAATTGGTGAGAAAATGTGCTATATGATCAATAAAAAAAGTTACAATGTTTTTTTCTTTAATCAATTATGTTATCTACATAAAATTAATGTCAGGGAAAAACAAACTTGTACTTTAAATCCCACAAGCTGAAAAATAATCTTCGAGAGAGAAACACACATAAATTTTAGGTTAATTATGTGTAGACCATGTGTTAAAATAAATTATGGCACTAAAAAAATATATTATCTCCCTTTTATTGTGTAATCACATATTAGAACAATGGGGGTGGTTGAAGAATACCAAATAAGTGTCGAATACCAAGACAATGTAAATGTTATGTAAGACCTATATTTGGTCCCAATATGCGATATCTAGGGATCAATAAATATTTTTTAATAGCGTAATCATGCGACACATTATTATTGAATATTTTTTGGTGGTGAACAACACTAGAATAAAAGGTGGAATTCTCTAAGGTATGAATCCAAATAATCACATTTTATCATGTCATGATATGATAAAAAATATATTTTAACTTCATGTTATAAGGAAATTTAACTCAAAGTTTCTCAATATAAAATAAAGAAAAAGATTATGTAGAGATCAAATTTGTTCATATTTTACTATGCCAGATCCGAACTCATAAAAATAGTGATACTCGATAATTTTGGGAGAAAATACACTATTACACAAAATCTAATATGAGTCATTCTATGTAGAGTAAATAAGAAGTATAAGAATATCACCCATGTCACATGATGATGTATAATATGTATAAAAGGGTTTTTTTCAGAATTAAACATAAAACATTGGATTTGAAATGACTGTAGGAGATTCCATTTTTAGAAAGACATTGTTAAACTAGATTTCTATAGAAATTGTTCTGAGTGCATGAGTGGATAACAATAAGGATGTGGATATTCTACTAGGAAAAAGTATATTACAAGTAATTCATGTTTTTTGTATTTGATTATGAATAATGAGATAAATTGGTTTAGGATAGATAATGACCAATGCTAAAAATAAATATTCCCTGAGCAAACCATCTAATATGGGAAAATAATTCGGTAAACCACTGACCATGTCTTTGAAAAATCTTGTATTTAATGACAGAACCACGAGTACACTAGGATGTTTACCTTGTACAAGTGGTTGGCATTTAATGTGAGTTACGATCACCATAAAGGAACCTGTTTGGAGATTAAGGATAATGGGTATCAATTTTAAGGGAGGATAAATGTGCAGAGGTGAATTGAATGAATTATCTAGTATTGTACAACACACTAAATATAACACCACATTGTATTGTGAAATTTGAAGGGGTAGATTGGAATCATAAATGGGAATACCCATATCATAAGTGTAGTTCCATAATGATGACTAGGTATAAGAGATTTTTATCATCAATATAATGTGGGGAAAACAAGGATGTTTCATAATAGTTCATGCGAAGAGATCTGGGTGTTGCTTCCTTCCCTATGATATGGGTATCAAACCACAAATTGTTATGGTGAGGGTGTGGTAGTTCAATAATATAGAAATCAAGGTGTTGATGGAGACAAATATATCCATGGGGCATTCCTTTCATAATGGGATAAAATTTATGTTTTGATGTTTGGAAATTATAGATAATTCAATTATATAATAAATTTATGAGCCGGCAGATATAATAAAAACCCATAATATTTAATGTATCATTGAAAAGATATTTATAACATAGTATAATATCATATGGTGCAGATTAAATGTAATACATTTTAATGTATTATAACTGGAACATATTTCATGTATTTTTATGTTGTATATCTAAGATAAAATTTTGTGTAGATTAACCTCATATAGATAGTATTTTTATAATGTAATTTAACATCATATGATGTGGATGAAATTCTGTACAGTTTAATGTCTTATTTCTAGGAACTACATCATTCTATTTTTGATTGTGCGTCCTGGACTATACACAATGTAGTTTAAAATTGGGATTATAGGATATTGACCACACAAGTTAAACTCATATATTAAGGAAAAAATAATATACATTTTAATGTTTTATAGTTGATACCAACCGAATATAATATTAAATATAATTTTTAATGCTAAACCTTGTGTTTATTGGAGGTGTAATGAACTCTCCATCTATGGTGATTCATGGATACCCACTATTCTAGTATACCTTATCGATTTAATGGGCCTTCCCATTTGGGATCTATAATTTGCAGTTTCCTTTATAGCATCATTGGACTTTATAATTATAGGACACGGTTACCACAAAGGATTGATTAATGGTAAAACATCCTTCAGAACATGTAGAAATATCAATTTGAATAGACAATTATGTTTTATAGTGAATAAAAACTATTATCATTGAGGGATTTAAATTTCATGAGATAGACCTAATACCTTTTCTCTAACATAAACTAATTATATAAACTATTTAGACTGATGATAGAAAATCATCAGTTGATATATCTACATATTTTTCATATACTAGTTAGTGGTGAGATGATTAACTAGTGGTCAAATTGTTCTTTTCAATGTGGCCATATGAAAATGGATAGCATATCATTATATCACATATTTTTATGGTCTACCATTTTCTATATAATATTAAAGGGGGTATTTTTAAATGAATAAATCTATCAGGTAAGTAATTATTGGTAAGGTGAAGTGTGGTTGGAATAGGTATAGTATTTAGTACATATATTCTTCATCTTTGAGCATTATATATTTATTGTAATAACCATGAGAATATACTAAGGGATCAAAAATTGATTAATGGGTTGGCATATCATGAACATGATCATTGACAAGGTATTTCCCTCTATTAGTTGAATTAATAAATCCTAGTTTGAAAAAAAATTAAAGGGCAGTAAAGATAATATTAAACTATCAAGATGTTGGTGGCTGGTATGAACCCATAACATAATGTCCTCATATAATAATGGGAAAATAATACATTATATAGTAGAATATAAATGGTGTTTGTTTCAGGATATTGGTAAGAATATGACATGCATGACATTTCATGGTAAATTCCATGTAGTTATAAATACTTTTGGTTGAGAAGCATCCCATTATTCAGATCTAATAGGAGACAAAATCATGTTTGGTGAACCCCAATCCCCAATAATATGCATAGTTTTAATTCATTTAATTCAACAATGAATGATTTTATAAATTTTATGTCCTTCTATGTACTAATTGTTTCTGTCTAAGAGGAAGAAATTTACTATACACCAATTCATGTTCTCTCACATGGAATGAGTTAATTTAATCATTAAATATTATAGGTAATCAAAAAACATATTCATCCAATCATAACATTCATCTATCATGGGATATTTGCGAAAAGATAACGGGATTAAAATAGGGTGAAATGATTCAATTATCAATTTTTCCCTCATGGTGAAATGAAAATAATCACATTCTAATATGCCACATAAATGATCATGTTGTCCACATCCTAACCGTTAATAAGTTAAAACATGATTTCTAGAGCATCTTACTAATCAATTTAGAATCTTGGGACATGATTAACCTTTATTTCAGACACAACACAATCAATTTACTAATTTCTACACTCAATTATGAGGATAGAATCATAGTTCTTGATAATGTATCTACTATATATTTATGTGATGACCAACTCCTAATTGCATGAAATTTGAAAACAAGAAACCATAATATTGAGGGTTCTCTCTAGTGTTGTGACAAAATATCTGTATTTATACTTTTTATAGAGAACCAAATTGATTAGAGGAATAAGAGAAACATGAAATCCTTTGAGTGAGTTTTGAAAAAACTCCAAGGCTTTCCCAATTTAGTTTAATGTTGTTAAGGATTATCCCATTCAGGATTTTGGTGGCATTATCAAATAGAATATTTCAATATGGATATTATTTTTCAAATGGTATAATGGATTCACAAACATATTCAACATATAGGGGAAACACCACTGGGAATGGGTTCAAAAAAAGGAAATATTGTAGAAAAATTACCTTAATAAACTTATGTGGAATAAATATATTGTTGAACTATTAACAGATAACTACATATTAAACTAATAATCTAGTAATTCTGTGACTATTGACGATTTAATTTAGACTTTTTAAGTAAGTTATAATTTGGACCTTGTGATTCTATAGATAATGTCAAATATTTTAGACCCTGAAGACAAGTGAATGATTTATCTACTCCATGGGAGAATATAAATCATAAAAATTTAGTCTCATGTGACATAGATAGTGTAAAATATTTTCATTTTTATTATGTTTTACCTACACTATAAGGTTCCAAGGGACCATTCTATGGTGATTGCATAGAGGACCAAAGGCTCTGCTTATGTACTCATCATCTGAATCAGAGAATGAAATTGATAATATTTAATATCATTTAACACAACTTGTAATTTTTTAAAACATAGAAAAGAGAATAATTTAACTATCACCTTATAAAAAATAATATATTTTCCAATTGGATTATATAAATAATAAATAAAATGATAAGAAGATGGACTGTGACTCCTCACAACTCTGGAAGATTTCACGAGTCTGGCGTTTCACTAATGACTGTGCTTTTCTCAGATTCAACAATGATTATTATGTGATAGAGAGTTAATTTGTGTCATTTTTATGAGATAAATCTCATTACATACATGATGTTGTTCATCTGCTGGTGTTGGGAACAAAATTCCATATACCTTGTTGATGTCTTGGAGATAATATTGAAGCTTTCTATTCATAACAACCTTTTCATTTATGTATCATTCAGAGACATTTTCTCAGAGGTGGTTTAAGATATGATAAAAATAAAACTGGAAGTTCACTATACTTTTTATTCAACTAAATATTATTATGATATAGTAATCAAATAAAAAAGGATATATAAAATTAGTTCCCTCTTCATCATTAGGTTCCATTAATATTTTATTGTATTTTGAGTACCCATCCCTAAAATAAGGATTCCAAAAAATAACAGCTAAATATATTAAAATCCATAATACATTAATATAGATAACATATATTCGAAAATAGTGGTTGAGTTCTTGGACATTGATGGATACACTAATTTATTCGTGATAATTCCTTAGTAGGACAATATTAGTCATCCACATGGGGAATTGAACTTCAATGGTTAATATGGATTTTTTTACCTAATAAACCTTATCATGGACCAAAGAATTATATGAGAGTATATATTTTTGAACATGTATTTGAAAATATATTGGCCAATTCGATGGGAAAATGGTGGAAAATCACTTGGGAATTGGTCAATAGAATATCCTTTTTGTTTTATAAACATATATCATGGGGTTATTTTAAGATAAAAAAAAT
The DNA here is from genome assembly GCA_963277665.1 of Viscum album. Taxonomy (NCBI): domain Eukaryota; kingdom Viridiplantae; phylum Streptophyta; class Magnoliopsida; order Santalales; family Viscaceae; genus Viscum; species Viscum album. The sequence continues at coordinate 1,380,523,817 of OY728163.1, forward strand.
TTCTCATTGGGGGAATTATATAACTAACAGTATTAGTTACTGATCATCCTCGTATCATGGTTATCCTATGTAATATCATTTATTTTTATAAAAAAATCCTTCTCTAAAGGAAGAATGGGCATCATTCAAGTTCTATTCACTAAAATAATGTTAATCAATGAGAGGTGAAAACACCTCAGGTCTAAAAAATCATGTAAACAATATTGCATCATCATCTAAGTATTAGGATATAATATTTAGAATTCATATCATTTCCATCTAGTTCCATGAAGATATTACTAATACTTTCTATAGCTCATATACCTTATAAATTTTATGGTGTGGTTCACCTTCTATGAAAATATACTATGGATTATTCAATAACCCATTAGAATATCCTTCATTTCAGAAATCACATTTGAAACATCATTTGAGAGTCGTACATTAATTTTTTGTTATGAAATGTCAATGGTATTTACAATCCTTAATGTACCTTGTTTTTATAAGAATAAGAGTTTATTTGAGTGCACTTCTATTTCTATGGAGTGATGAAATATTTCTCGAGGCCTATATTTATCACTACTAGATGATGAATATGTCATAGAAAGATTCACTTATTATCATCCCATGGATCTAATAAGGAAATAGTAAGGCCATTAGGGTAATTGAAATGAGCAGGTTCATTTTTCTCAAGTTGTTTTTATCCCAATAGTAATACCTAGTAATAACTTATTAGGATTCACATGATTTGAAAGGATTGGAATCACCATGGATAACCCTTAATAAACCATTGTGGAAGTATATGAGGCAGTAAATATAAGAAGTAGAGATGGATCCATGCAAGATGGTCCATGTCCTTCTGAGGAAGGTGTCAAATCAAGTGTCTTGTTATATTAACATGTATTTATTGTTAAAATCTAAATAACCAAACTGGGAATTTAGTTTATGTTTTAAAAAAATATATTTATCGATATTGTTGAAAACATGAATGGAAATGTTAGATGGGGTTCAATCCATCTCAATGTACCCTAACATATAATGTAACTGATTTAGTTGATATTGATCTTAGAGCTAATTTTCACTCAACACCAATGGACTTAGAAACAATTGTGCTTCCAAAAAATATAGATATTTCATATGTGACCATGTATGAATAAGTCTTTTTCATTATAATAGAAATGGATAATATCTTAGAAATATAAAATCAAGGATTCTTACACATAGAAGACCTCAATGGTGGCCACATTAGTCTCAAACTCTAGAGGGATCTTTAGGGATTAAAAAAGGGCCTCCAAAATGTCCGATTATGAATATATTGTATGAATTATTGAAATTTATATTGGGATATAGGTGATTTTCTTGTACAATTAATAATTTAGAGTTGGGGGTATGTCTCTTATACAATGTTATCTCTTCAAGATAGGAACAATATAGGGTCCAACTTATTGATGGGATGATTTCTGACTAGTTCTTATCGATATTTTCTAGTTGTTGGATGGTTATCAGAGAACCTTTTATAGATTTAGTGACACCAAGTGGTCATCCATATGAACTGACCACAATGATTAATTAGAGGATACTATCACATGTATATTCTCTTACATAACCTAGAGAAATAATAATCTTATTTTTTAGGAGTATACATTATTTTTAGGGATTTAATATGAGAAATTATTCTTATTGAGTTTATTTTTCCATTCCCTTGAGTACATTCAAAAGCTTTTATGGTAGATTGCAACAAATAGTCATTATCTTTGGTATATAGATGGTTGTCTATAAACTAGATCAATTTTATAGTGGAATAGTGGTACTCATCTTAATAAGAGTTATAACACCCTATAAATTTATATGAAAATATTAATAATCATAACAAATTACTTAACATGAATAAGAAATTTTAAGCGAACTGATACATATTTTAAAAATGTTATTATTGAAATGTGACCATTATAAAATATTCATTTAATTATTCAGTGTGAATATGAGTAACCACATTATGAAATATATGTATAATTTTCATACACAATTCATATTTATTGGTTAATACTTATTAATTAATCACTAAGTTTTTAGTAATGTAATTTTTTATTTGAAAAAGAATTTTATTCGAAACTGATTAATTATGAATTAAATTGTTGGAAATTATAATTAATTTCATCCACCTTTATAATTTTAATTTTATAAGGTAAAAATAATTTTTTAAATCATTATTTCATAATTCCCTTTATCATAAAATTTTTGGAATTTTCTGAAATGATTGATTTTTCTCTAAATAGTTAAAAAACAAATATTTCTAAAACATTCTATTATTTTCATTAAATTTAGTAATTTAGAAATCTATTTATATTTTGGATTTGGCATTAATGTGCAAATTTATCCATTTTATTCATGATAATCTATTTAATTCCATTTGAGTGAGTAATATTCATTATGTTGATATAAGTTAGTTTTTGTGTTTAAAATTATTTTTTCCAAAAAACAAAATTTCATTGCGTTATAAAACATTATTTTATAAGAAATATATGGCACTTATTGAGAGTAAAAATTTTAACATGGATAAAATATTTTTAATTAGGATGTTCAATTTTGGTAAATAGTGTCATATTATTTTTGGATATTATGAAAAGTAATATTTATAAATATTTATCACCTCAGTAAGGATAAAATTAACAAAACAGGGTTAAAACCATGGGATAACTACTCAAAATAAACCCAAAACATACCCTTGTTTCATTTAATGGAATATAGGTAATCATAAAAAACAGAAATTATAATATTTTTTTTTGATCCATTTTATAGAGATAATAAAATTTGTATTATTCTATGTAATGAAAAATTGAAAATGTTACTCTCTTAACATTAATCTATCTAAAAAAATCATGTGGATAAAAATATGATAATTATGAATATAAATGTTTATTGTAATAAAGAATTAATTTTTTATCATGGTAATTTATTTATAATCTTTAGTGACTGAATAATTATGTTATATATATCTAAAATTAAATTAAAAATAAATTAATAATGTTGAAATGAAATTAAGGATATTTTATAAAAATTAATATTCCATAAAATTGTTTAAAAATCCTAAAAATAAATAAATACTTCAATTTGGAATATAATTTATCAAAATTGTAATCTATTTTACATTTGTGAAATAATTTATAACTTATAAGTAAAATTATAGCCCTTTAAGATTGAAAAGTCATTACTACAATTAATGTTAAAATCAGTTAGTGATGGGATTAAACCGAATGATAATAACTAAAATTAAATACCAAAATTTATAAATTTTATTATATTGATAAAAATCGACCTTATAATACTTTTATATGAATCTATGTCCATTTCTAAACATTTATATTGATAATTACTAAATTATATTTTATTCTTTTTTTGTATTTCCAAGTCTATCCATCATATCCCTTAAAAAAGACATTATTTCTCTTATTTATTACACCAACATGACCCATATATCTTGACTAAATCCTAAACAATTATATTATAAACATCTATATATAAGAATTATTGTGTCCTTTATTCTTAAAATAAATTTTTATGGGACCCTAATAAAGGATCATACTGGGGATTACCGAATAAGTGGTAATCATCTTACCCAACCTCAGTAAATTTATTTACTATTACAATTTATAAAAGTATTTATTATTCATAATAAAAAAATAAATTAATTATATCTTACATAAATAAATTATAATGATTATGTAACCCCAATATCCTGCCCCTATTCTATCAAGTGGGAAGTGAAAGTATAGCATGTGTGTATGTGTGGACTACTACCTCTATGTAGTGATATAGTTAATTTTGCATCACCTTATTTAATGAATGGTTATTATGATGGTTTTATTATTTATACTGTACATTTATGACATAATTATGCTTCTGGATTTATAATATCATATTTACCTTCTTACCATTCTATCTGTTGGAAAAAGATAATGTTGCTCAGGCATACATGTGGACTACAACCTCTATGAGGTGATGTGATTTATTTTACCAGTACAAATTAGGTGGATGAAAATATGGATATATTTAATGAATAAATTTTAAAAATATTATATAATAATTATTCTTTAATTTTTAATTATTATTCACATTTCTTCTATTCCATCAGTCAAAAAGTAAAAATGTTATTCATACGTACATAGAGCCTACCATCTCCATGAATTGTGTAATACATTGTTTTTATCACTAAATCATTTGGATGAATATATATATATATATATATTAAATGAATATATGAGACATTAATATCATTTTTAACATTATATAGATTATGTAACCATGATCTATGTACAAGGACTGAAAATACTAAAGTGAAATTTTCATGAAAACAAACTCTGAACACCCAGAAACAATGAATTTAATTAGTTATTAATATATAGGTTTTAAATTGTTATAATTGGTTTATATATGATATTATAATTCATTAAATGACTATTAAATATAATTATAATTAATTTAAATTTATTATACATTAAGTTTAAGAAATTTTGAATAAATTCAGACTCGAGGTAATAGAATTATAATCTCACTTTTATTTATGTCAGACACATTCCATATTCATAACTTGTTTATTATATGTGGTTCATATAATGAACATGATGGTAATTTATTATTATTACCATGAAACATGTTCTCATATACATTTAAATCTAAGTTTATCCCTTTGATATGTTTTTATTTGAATGTTACCACAATGATATTGTAATTATATTTGAATCTCATTTTAACCAGGATTTTTATGCATCAAATTCCATTGAAGTAAATTATATTTTATTTTATTGATAAATAACATAAATTTCATTCACTTATATTTATTTCTTAACAATTCATTGTTTATTTTAATTTTCCTCACAATAAGTACTATAGGGACTGAGTGATAATTTTTAATGAAAACTGACTTTATTTCTCGCTTAAGTGAAAATGTTTTATTCTATGAGGCCCATGTTTTTTAAAAATTACTTTAATGACTTATTTTATACCCTAATATATATTTTTATTCAATTATTATCCATGTTTTATTTTTTTTAAAAAAATAAAAGGTATTCACCATGGGGTTTTCATAATTAGGCACTTTTTACTTTTTATCAAGAATGTTAGAAAAATATTTTTTTAACACACACAACATGAATAGAATATCTCATAATCATGAAAATTAAATTTATTTAATATTACATTAATTTTTTTTATGTTTACTTTCAATTAAAATGTTTTCCAAAAATTTTAGAGAATATTTAGATTTTAATAAATGATTTAAATATGAAAAAGGGAATTTTTATAAAAAAAATAAATCATTGATCTTTTAAGTGAATTTTTCATCTATGATAACATACATTTATATTAAATAGGATTTACAAGGGATATGAACTCATGACAGACTACTTAGTATTTATATAGATTTTATGGCTATGATGATGCAATATCAATGAAACCCATTTTCTTTTCCATGGGTTAAGTTATGATTAATATTTATATGATCTTATAACTTACATACGAATTGATTTGTGATTATAAAATATTTGGGGCCATTATCATATAGCCCAATAATTATTTTGCGAAATATTAATGAGATATGAGATTGGTGAGTACATGATGGGTTATCCCAAACCTGAAAAAATGGGTTCATGGGAGGTTAACCCATGCCCAAAAGATTTTACATGAGAGGTTATCCGATGACTAAAAAATGGTACATGAGAGGTCAACCAAATCTCGAATCAGGCGAAAATGAAATTATACATATCTTAAATCATTATTATTGCATAAGTGGGTTTCATTTTCGAAATATTTATATGATTATTATTATTCCACACTTTATTCCACTCACTCATCACATTGTATTATGATAATATTTTTTTTATCAAGGCTAGTATTTTTTATTCCGTTAATGATTAATGTCCTATGAACTGCTAATATTTACTCTCATACTCTTATTTGTGATCTGAGAAATTTTGGGTATTATTTTCAATGATTATGAACATTTTCCATACCCATTCTGTTCAAGTAATGATTAAATAATCATTAATCTCTCACTTGTTTACCCTTACTAAGAATTTGAGCTCACACACTATGATTTTTCCATTTCCCTTGGATAAATAGAAAAATATTATGTATGATGTGTCTAGGAAGTGTTATAATTTTGATGAACTTTGTGAGATATGATGCATGTCTTTTATAAACCAGTTTTTTAATATTCATGTTTCTAAAGGTAATAAACATTTATGGTTTCAATGTGAATTATAAGGTTTTATAATTAATATTTACTTAATAAGAGATAATATTTAGGTATAAAATGTATGGGTCACTATAGTCAGTGTTAGAAAACAATTTAGTTACCTTTGGACACTAGGATGAGATAACATTAGCGATAACCCTAAGGATAATCCTATGTATGGGAGAATTTCATTTGTTATGGTAATGAAAGGAGTGTGGGTTTCCTTAAAAAACGTCACTTTATAGATAAAATAAGTGGAAATGATTTTACGATAGACATATCATTGTGAAATGATGCTAAAATGAGTATTTTAGGTATATATATACCATTATTGTAGTGCATTATTTATTTGATTTCACTTCACACAATGTTTTGAATCCTTGTGTATATTCTTCAGTTAATTCACATTTTTTTAATGAACCATTAGGAAGGATTTCAATAGATGATAACCGAGGATGGCTCAGGTTGAACCTCAAGATTCATGGATTAGAAATAAGGTTTCATTATTTATAAAGTATATTCATTATTATTTCTTGATCTCTCAGTATTATTATTATTTCCCACACCATGTTTTCTGATTTTAGGAAATGGATGGAACATGTATAATTTATGAAATTGTCGAATGTGGTGGACAATGGAATGATTATCCTCATGAGAAACTAAATGTTATATGAACTAGAATGTGAAACCTTGTTATTATTCATAATAATCCATTGTAATATATGATTAACAGTGTTATATTTAGTGAGTTTCATATCATGTAATGTAAGATGATGTTTTATTAAAGATCATGTGGTAATGACAATAGGAGAATGGAAGTTCAAATTTCCTTGTGTCAAGTGCGTAGGAAGATACACCTAGGATAATGAATTAATGTAAGGGGAATAAGTTTTAAATATGTAAATAATGGTTATGGGGAAACATATTTTAGAGGTATTTAGTTTCTTATGTGTGGGTAACTTGGGAATAACCTCTATCAATTACCTAATCCAATGATTAAGTCCTAGAACAAGGATGTGTCTATGTTATGTTGATAATTGATGAGGAATAATTATAGTGTTTATTTATTTTGATTTAGTAATTATGTTACAGAAGTGTTTTAATAGTTAAAACATGGTTATAACAATCATGAATCATATAATAATTTTTCAGCATTAGTTTTTGAGGAATGATTTCAATGAAAATGTTGGATGGTACATATAATAAAAATAAGTTGATTTATTTGTCAAATGATATTATTAAAGAACACATGATTAAGGGACAGAACTCGTTAATATATCCCTGATTTTTAGATGATAGTTTTTAATTGGGATAAAGCATTGGTTGATATTGATTATGTATATTGGATTTTATTTTTGGACATTTAAAAAATTAGTGATTTTATGATAAAATTTGTTTTTTTATCTTTGACAGAGGTTAATGCGTTTCATATAATTTGATATTATTTAAGGATAAAATGTCTCAATTTCTTAAAGAATATATATTTTAATTTACATCTTATAGTGATTAAGGTTATTAGTATGTTTCAAGAAAATATATGATCAAAGTATTCACATATTTTTTTATGTGACATTATGTGATAGTTTATGTTATCTGGGGATAAATGACTGATAAAATCCTTCATATTTTTGTTATTTGAATTTATTGAAATGTATTTTGAATTATTTATATGTTTAACTACTAATATAATAGATAAAATTTATTATATGGTGTTATTATTGAGGTTTTAGAGAATAATTTACTGTATTTATCAACATTTTATAACTTATGTTAACCGTTCAGTTTTGGGTAAATATATAGAGACATGAGGAATGGAATTTCATTCTTTTATAAATCTTATAATATATTAAGGGTATATATTAGTGCTTCAGGAGTAAATAATTTTCACAACCCCCTCCCACAAAAGATTCCCCTCCTGAGTTGGAAATGGTGAAAGGGGGATAATAACCCCCGAGTCCCGCCTCCAGTAGGCCCCAGAGTGGAGACTAGCACCAAGTGTATGAGTTTCCTCAAATATGGGAGGCATTTCCCTTTTTATTATTTAAGATCGGGAAATAAGACAAGTCAACTACCAAAAAGGAAAAGAACAAGTGCATAGAATTAAACCCAAACCAATCCCACATGCATGTTTAAACAATTCTGAAACAAAGTAAAAGTACAAGAAAGATCAAAAGTATAATACCAAAAGAAACAAGAGTACAACAACTGCAACAACCCCAACTGTCCCGACTAGTAGGGTCCCGCACGGCCCTGGTAGTCCTTCTGGAAACATGAATGTAAACGTAGGGTGAGCAAACAAGTATACTCAGTAGGGAAACCTAAAGCTCTTGTGCACAGGCGGGGAGACCTCATAATGTCTCATGACAACAACAGAAGAACCCAAAACCTAGCAAGGAATTTTATCCACCAAACCTCACTAGCCACGCTCACCAAAAACACAAATCAACAGATAGTAGTATAGAAGAACAAGTATTGGGTACCCCGCACCATTTCCCACTAGCTAGCTGCTCTTCCAAACGGCGAACGTCCTGATGCTACCACGCTCTTCCTGCCTGCACAAACCTGGGCCTCCAGAACCACATAACCCGCCCGCACACACCTGGGCCTCACAAACCACATACCCGACCCGCAGACACCTGGGCCTCACATCCACATATCATGCCCGCACATACCTGGGCCTCACAACCACAACCACATCCCCGCCCGAACACACCTGGGCCTCAGCCAGATGATTCTTGGGAACACTAAACCAGGCCGAAGAGTCTTGGGCTAAAACCACCCCAATCGAAACCTACCCGAAGAATCTTGGGTGTAAGTTCACCTCAATCCATCATAGCATATTGAAGAAGGAGCATGAAGGAGGTAGTAACTAAGGGGAAAACACCCTCTCCCATGAAATGGGAGTGTTCGTCACTAAGTGCTCAACATGGGTGGGGTGTGACAAAACACAAAGACACAGATACATATATATATATATATATATATATATATATATATATATATCTACCAAACACACAGTCCAACCTATGGCTTAAAACAGAGAAACTGAGCATGTGCCTCGGCACTGCTACTACGAAGCATGCATACAACAACAATCCCAACCCCATTTAGGTTTTCATGTTTCAGAAGTATTAGTTTATTAGTTCTTTAACTACTGGGCAAGTAACCCCAACCAACCATATCAATCCTTCGTAAAACATATCCCTACCAACCACAAGTCAAGTTAAATAAAACAAAATCAACACAAAACCATCCTTTTTATCATCAGTCGATACCCATTGGTTGTTCTTACGTTTAATTCATTATCGTCCCCCCAGTTCATTTATCAACATTCCACATTATTTTAATATCACAACCCATTACTACAGCCCTTCTTCCACTATAACAACATCTCCACAAACGTATCACAAAACAAGGATCATGCCATATCATTGTCCCTTTAATAGCATTTTCCGCAGCCCCGCTACCCATTCTATCCGTAAAAACCCATGATTCACCCCCCTTTTACACACTATGTAACCAATCCAACACCCACTTGTTCATTATTCCATTTTGTTCAACCTAGGTGACCACATAAGGGTTCCAGATTTTAATCAGCCAACTTTACATGATTAACCAATTTCCACATTCCACAAACGATCCATCCACAAAATGGTCTAGAAAGATAGGGCAACATTTATTTGCACAAGAAAAGGCCCCCTACAACCGTGATTTTCAGTAGGCAGAAGCCTATTCAATTCATAACATATCAATAGGATAAACAAAGATAAACATAACAACCGTCCCCATCACCGTTCTTTAACCCAATTATTGTCTTTATTTATTGGTTCAACCGTTTCTCATAGAAACAAGAGGATACCCACCCCGCATGATTTACAAATTAAGGAGATGAAGGTAAAATCCCTACCTCAACAGGTTCTGATCACAACGCTCCCCCGGATCAGCTTTAGAAGACATCCTCTGTCATCCGTCTCTTCTGTCAAAATTCAGAAGAACCTCCTAAGGTGGAATTTGGGAAGGAAAGGCCAATGTGAAAGCAACATATCCAAGGTAAGAAGTTCCGCCTCATCGTTACGATCTCGTGGCCGCTGACAGATCGTAAACTGAAGCTCAGACAGAAAAGTTATGGAAGAAATGAGCTTTGGAGTCTCTTGAGAGAGCTATGCTTGAGGGAAAGGGAGGAGTAAAGTGTTTAGAAAAGGAGGAGAGGTCCCCTCCTTTTATAGATGAGAAAAACTAAAGTACACAGAGTGTACTTTCTAGTACACTGTGTGTACTCGGCCATTTCACATGGTCGCCACACGGCTTCCAACACTGCCTTTAACACGACACACGGTCGTTGACTGGTTAACACATGGTTTGAGGGTAACGCGTATGTTGGGAGGAGATACACGTCGTGTATTATGGGCTAAACGATGTGTACTCATTTATTTCACATGGCAAGGACACGACATAAACACAGGGTATACCCGAAGAGGTGGTACACGACGTGTACTCACACTACACGGCGTGTAGTTACAAAATTATGAAAAGTGTGGGAAAAGTCCATTATACCTTCCAGAACACTTCATGACCCTATTTTCGAAAACGGAATGGGCCAGAGAGGTCCGGGCCATTACATCAGATAACTCTTAAAAGATTCTCGTCCCCGAAAATTCAAAAACCATCCCAGAGGAACCCAACAATATACCTCTTAGGGCTCTCATCATAATAGGAACCCAACCAAAAACCATAATCATATGTGTTAGGAATTCCTCCTCCTATGTCGAGATATTATCCGCTTTAGGTGGCGTTGACTCACCTGCACGGGTTTAATCGCATCCACATTAATGCATCTAGATTAATAACTGGGTCTTCCAACTTCCATAAATTAGGATTTTTTTCAACATACACTGTCCCCTACACCATACAACCAACACATTGTCTGAACACATGGCTTGGGGAATTACTTCTCCCATGTCAAGATATTATCCGCTTTAGGTGGCACTGACTCGCCCGCACAGGTTCAATGGAATCTTCATTAATGCGTCTCGATTAAGGATCAGGTTTTTCCCTTTCCCCACACATCCGAACACGTTACACACTTCGAGAGAACAAGGAAACAAAACGTCTTACAACCAATAATCCAAGCATTCCATATATCAAAAGGTACAGAGTATCAAAAAGAAGCTCAGAAGACTAAAGAGAAACACAAGTCAAAACAACTTCAGGTACTGAGCGTGCATCTGAGCCTCCCGCTCCCAAGTTCTCTCCTCAAGACCGCCATGCCTCCACAACACACAAACCAAGGCGATGGTTCATCCACAGAGGACCTTATCATTACGATCCTTGATTCTGACTGGGCGTTCCTCGAAGGTCGCATCGTCTCCCATATCTAACTCTACCCAATCGATAACGTGAGAGTCATCGTGTAAGTACCGACGAAGCTGGGAGATGTGGAAGACGCCATGAACCTTCTCCAATTGAGGTGGCAGGGCCAGCTAATATGCCACCTCTCCGACTCGCCTCAGCACCTCGAAATTTCCGATGAACCTAGGGGATAGATTACTCCCCTTCCCAAACCTTTGCTGCCACCGTCGAGGGGAAACCTTCAAGAACACGTGATCCCCCACCTCGAACTCCAAGGGCTTCCTCCGACGATCATCATAAGACTAATATCGGTCCTTAGCCGCTTTCATCCTTTCATGCACAAGCTGGACATTCTCTGTGGGGCTCTGTACTACCTCTGGCCCAAGAGCACCTGTCTCTCCAACCTCTTCCCAACAAATGGGCGAACAACATGGTCTTCCATACAAAGCCTCAAACGGCACCATGCCAATAGTAGATTGGAAGATGTTGTTGTAGGCAAACTCTATTAAAGGAAAGTGTCACATCCATGATCCTCCGAAATCTAGAACGCATGCTCGTAGCATGTCCTCCAACATCTAGATAGTTCGCTCTGTCTTCCCACCATTATGGGGGTGGAAAGCAGTGCTAAGGAGTAGCTCGGTGCCAAAATCATGCTTTTACCCCTTCTAGACTCCTGAGGTGAACCGAGTATCCCAATCTGAGACGATAGTCTTCAGAACTCCATGAAAATGCACCACCTCATCTACGTACCTCTATTCTAAGGTACTCACTGGGCCCGACTCCTTAATTTCTAATAAGTGAGCTGATTTCGTCAGCCGATCCACCACTACCCAGATAGCATCATAACCACACTAAGATCTGGGTAATCTGGTAACGAAGACCATTGAGATGTCATCCCATTTCCACTCGGGGACATCTAAAGGATGCAACAAACCACTGGGAACATGGTGTTCAGCTTTTACTTGCTGACACACTAGGCACTTAGCCACAAACTCTGCCATTGTCCGTTTCACCCCAGTCCACCAAAGTTGTTCCCTCAGGCCTCGGTACAGTTTTGAAACTCCAGGATTCACCTCCAAGGTTGATCTATGGAACTCACGGAGAACTCCCTCATGCATCGCCTCTGGAACAAAAAACCTTCCATGAAAAAGCATCTGATGACGGCTGTCCTCTGACCATCCTTCCAGAGCGTTTCCCTAATCGATACGATCCCGCATTACTTCCGCCTTGGAGTCTCCCCACTGGGACTCTTCCACCTGCGGCAAAAGGAGGATTGCACCGTCATCTGAAACAAACATCCACTAACACCTTCTACACTTCCATCCAAGTGCAAGGCATCCAACTCTCCCATCGCTTTCCAAGCATCAGTGGATTCCCGAACCACTTCCTTATTTGACTTCATGCTCAGGGAATTAGAGAAAACATTGCCCTTACCTTCAGTGTAAGAGATCTCGAAGTCATATTCTTGGAGAAACTCGACTCATCTCTGCTGCCATAAGTTCAGGTCATGCAGGGAGAAGATATAACGTATGATATTGTGATCTGAGAGGACCACAAAGTTCTCCCCAAAGAGGTAATGTTGCCACAACTTCAGTGCGAACACTACTACTGCTAGCTCTAGGTCATGGGTGGCATAGTTATGCTCATGAGGGTGCAACTACCTAGAATGATAACAGATCACACCCTTATTCTGCATCAGTACGCACCCCAAACCAAGGCCAGAAGCATCACAAAACACCTCATACAACAACCCTTCCTCTGGAAACATGATCACCAGAGCACTGAAAAACTTTTCCTTCAGGTAGTTGAAATCTTCCTGGCACTACTCCCTCTATAAGAAGACATGTTTATTCCTAGTCGATGCTATCAATGGAGCAGCAAATCAAGAGAAGTCCGAAACGAACCTCCGATAATAGCCTTCCAACCCCAGGAAACTACAAACGTCTTCCACGCTCTTGGGTGCTACCCAGGAAACAACTGCCTCCACCATCGACAGGTCCACTGACACTCCATGATGACACACAACATGCCCAAGTAATTGTACTTCTTGCATCAAGAATATACACTTTGACAATTTCCCATAAAGCTTGTGGTGTCGAAGGACTCCCAATACTGCCCTGAGATGCTCAATGTGCTCCTCCTCTGATCTTGAGTAGATCAGGATGTCATCGATATACACAATGATGAGACGATCCAGAAACTCTCAGAAGACAAATTTCATAAGTCCCATGAACACAGCTGGTGCATTCATAACTCCAAATGGAATCACTACAAACTCAAAGTGCCCATAACTGCACCAGAAATCCGTCTTCGAGATGTCATTGTCCTTTACCCTCAACTGATGATAGCCTGATCATAGATCAATCTTAGAAAACCAACCTGCTCCCCTCAGCTGGTCGAAGAGATCATCTATCCTTGGAAGGGGGTAACGGTTCTTGACCGTTACCATATTCAACCTTCGGTAGTTTATGCATAGCCAGAGACCACAGTCTGCCTTCTTCACGAACAAAACTAGAGCACCCTATAGAGACATGCTAGGCCGAAAAAAACCCTTATCCATCAGATCTTCAATATGAATCTACAACTCCCGAAACTCCGAAGGTGACATCCGATAAGGGGCCCTCGAAATCGGATGGGCACCAGGCTGTAAGTCTATCCCGAAATCAACGTCACGTCGGGGGGGGGGGGGGGGGGGTAGAGTCACAACCTCATCGGGAAAAACATTGACGAACTCCCCAAAAACTTCTGGAACATCCACCATATCTATATCATCTGAAACCACTGATACCCCGCCTAGCAAGGAAAGAAGAGACTTCAAATTCTGGATTCCCACCTGATAGGTCCTCTCGCCAACAAAAGCTACACGCTACCCATCCACGTCGGAGAACACGACTCTTCTCCAGAAGCCATAGATAATGGCATTAACAGAGAACAGCTAGTCGATGCCTAGATGACATCGTAGGGTTGTATCTATAGCAAAAGAAGATCCCCACTAGATCGATGTGGTCCCAACGTCAGCCCACATCCCTGGAAAACACAAGATACGCTGGTCTGACCTCCAACTGGTGTACTCAGCAACAGGGGTACGGAATGTCTCTCTACGTCTAGAACCAAAGCATGGGCCAGACTGGGTGAAACAATGGAGTGCAAAGCTCCCGAATCGAACAAAGCAGAAACAAGAGTGAAAAACAAAAAAATCGTACCTCGTACCACCTATTGTCCTACTGGAGATGCCATCTCTGTTGCGTGAAACTATCCATGCCCAGCTCCTCTACCTCTCTGATGTCGACCACCTCCCCGACCATGCCCTGGTTGAGGTCCTTGAGGAGCACCCTGAGGTCAGCCTCCTCCTGCAAAGTATGCCCTCGGAGGGGCAGGGTCCTGCTGCTGCTGGAAGGGCCTCACCGGAAACTAGTGTTGTTGAGGAGGGCGCTGAACCTTCCCACCTCCACCATACTGAGCTCAGGTCAGGTACTGACTCTGGATTTGTTTGAAACCTCCACAAGAGAAAAAATTCGGTCCTGGGCTCATGAAAATGGGACAAGGACCCGAAGATCTGAACTAGAGCTACTGGGGCCTGGTCCCCACTTACATGAATCTGGAAGCTCCTGTCGCAGGAGACCTACTGCTGACTACCTTCCCCTTCAACGAACCCGGCTGGATCCCCTCTCGTGGTGCACCTCCCTAAGAGTGAATACTCTCTACAACCTCTCCCTTCTTCTATACTTCCAAGTATGTCGGAAGGGTGAAGGGGGTGACAGCATACTTGAGTGATGAAAAAAGCACCTCCTCCAAACGTCTCTCCCGAGACTCCTCATCCGAAAAGAGATCTGGAGCAAAGCGTAGGAGATCCTTGAACTTGATACCCAACTCTCATACTGACATACTCCCCCGATGTAGGGAGAGTAACTCCTCCAACTTCTCTGCCTTGATTCGGGAAGAAAGGAATTCCTCTTGGAACTCCTTCTCAAAGTCAGCCCATGGAACCTTTGCCTCTAACCTCTCCCTGAGGTAGAGCGTCCACCACTAACACGCTGCACCTCTCAGATGACTGACTTCTAGGGGAACCCAGTACACCCTCAGAGCACGGATCAAAGTAAAAGTGATCCTTAACTCCTCAAGCCAACCCTCCATCTCCATATCTGAAGAACTACCCATGTACTTCTTGAGGGTTTGCTGGTGGAAAGAATGGAGAGTCTTCTACCACTGGCTATCTTCCTCCTCTCGGTCAATCCTAAAATGATCGACCGCCTGAATCTGCTAGCCCTAGGCTGTCTGAGCCACCTAGGGACGATGTCCTTGTGCCATAGCAGTACAGTAAACAATGATCGCCTAAGCCCAAGTAGCAAGGAAATTTCTAAAGCTTTCATTTTATTACTTTATTTCTTTCCCCGAACACCCAAATCAATTAAAACACAATCATGATGCATGTTCCTTCCTAGGGTCTCTACCCAGCAATCAATGTAGTATCACTTGGTCATTCGTTAGGCTCAGAGTCCTTGCATCGGATCACGGGGGGCCCACAAATCCTGTGTCCTAGCCGGTCTTCCCTGGCCTATGTCACGCACCAAGATCAGCCAACACCATCGCCCTACCATCCCATGCAATCATCACTGTGCCTAACTGTAGACTCCATCCTATCTCTCAACCATCACCTCTAATACCATTTTTTCACTACCCCCTCCCACCAAAGATGCCCCTCTTGAGCTGGAAATGGTGAAATGGGGAGCATGACACTCGAGTCCCACCTCCAGTAGGCCCCGGAGTGGCGACTTTCACCAAGGGTATGAGTTTTCTCAAATATGGGAGGCATTATCCTTTTTATTATTTTAGATCGGGAAATAGGACAAGTCAACTACCAAAATGGAAAAGAACAATAGTATAGAAATAAACCCAAACCAATCCCACATGCATGTTTAAACAATTCAAAAATAAAGTACAAGTACAAGAATGATCAAAAGTACAATACCAAAGGAAACAAGAGTACAACGAGTGCAACAACTCCAACAGTCCCGACTAGCAAGGTCCCACACGGCATTGGTAGTCCTCCTAGAAACCTGAAAGTAAATGTAGGGTGAGCATACAAGTATACTCAATATGGAAACCTAAAGCTCTCGTGCACAGGAAGGGAGACATCCTAATGTCCTGTGAGAAAAACATAAGAACCCAAAACCTATCAAGGAATTCTATCCACCCAACCTCACTAGCCACGCACACCATAAACACAAAACAACGGGTAGTAGTATATAAGAACAAGTATTGGGTACCCCGTACCATTTCCCACTAGCTAGCTGATGTTCCTAACGGAGAACGTCCGGACGCTACCACACTCTTCCAACCCACACACACATGGTCCTCAAGAACCACATAACCCACCCGCACACACCAGGGCCTCACAAACCACATACCCTGCCCACACACACCTGGGCCTCACATCCACATATCCCGCCCCCACACACCTGGGCCTCACAACCACAACCACATCCCCACCAGAACACACCTAGGCCACATCCCGAAGATTCTTGGGAACAGTAAACCTGATCGAAGAGTCTTGGACTAGAACCACCCCAATCGAAACCGACCTGAAGAGTCACGGGTGTAAGGTCGCCTCAAGCCATTACAGCCTATGGAAGAAGGAGCAGGATGGAGCTAGTAACTAAGGGGAAAACACACCCTCCCATGAAATGGGAGTGTTCGTCACTAAGTGCTCAACATGGGTGGGGTGCGAAAAAACACAAAGATACATATATATATATATATATATATATATATCTACCAAACACACAACCCAACCTATGGCTTGAAACAGAAAAACTGAGCATGTGCCTCGGCACTGCTACTACGAAGCATACATACAACCACAATCCCAACCCCATTTAGGTTTTCATGTTTCCGCAGTATTAGTTTATTAGTTCCTTAACTTCTGGGCATGTAACCACAACAAACCATATCAATCGTTCGTAAAACATATCTCTTCCATCCACAAGTCAGGTTAGATAAAACACAAGGAACACAAAACCAACCAGTTTATCATCAGTCGATCCCCATTGGTTGTTCCAGCGTTTACTTCATTATCGTCCCTACCCAATTCATTTATCAACTTTCCACTTTCTTTTAATATCACAACCCATTACTGTAGCCCTGCTGCCACTATAACAATATCTCCACAACCGTATCACCTAAAAAGGCTCGTGACATATCATTGTCCCTTTAATAGCATTTTTTGCAGCCCCGCTGCCCATTCTATCCATAACAACCCAGGATTCATCCCCTTTCACACACCACGTAACCAAGAAAATAACCAAATGTTCATTATTCCATTTTTTTCAACCGGGATGATCACACAAGGGTTCCATATTTTAATCAGCCAAGTTTACGTGATCAACAAATTTCCACATTCCACAATGTTTCCATCCACAAAATGGTCTATAAATATTGGGCAACATTTAGTTGTGCAAGAAAAGGCCCCCAATGACCGTGATTTTTAGTAGGCAGAAGCCTATTCAATACACAACCTATTAATAGGATAAAAAAAGATAAACATAACAACTTTCCCTATCCCTGTTCTTTAAGCCAGTTATTATCTTTATTTATTTGTTCAACCATTTCTCACGGAAACAAGAGGATACCCACCCCACATGATGTAAAAATTAGAGAGATGAAGGTAAAATCCCTACCTTAATAGGTTCTGGTCACAACGCTCCCCCGGATCAGCTTTAGAAGACGTATGTCGGCGTCCTCCGCTTCTATCAAAAGCCGAAAAAACCTCCTCAGGTGGAATTTGGGAAGGAAAGGCCAAAGGGAAATCAGCAGATTCAAGCTTAGAATTTTCGCCTCATCGTTACAATCTCGTGGCCGCTGACGGATCGTAAATCAGATCTCAGACAGAAAATTTATGGAAGAAATGAGCTTTGGAATCTCTTAGGAGAGTTCTGCTCAAGGGAAAGGGGATGAGAGGAGTCTTTTGAAAAGGAGGAGAGGCCCCCTCCTTTTATAGGCGAGAAAAAATAATGTACCCAGCGTGTAATTTCTAGTACATGGGGTGTTCTTGTCCATTTCACACGGTCACCACGCGGCTTCCAACACGGCCTTTAACGCGGCACACGGTCGTTGAATGGTCAACACACGGTTTTAGGGTAATGCTTATGTAGGGAGGAGCTACACGGAATGTAGTATGGGATACACGGCGTGTACTCATTTATTTCACACGGCAAGGACACAGCTTCAACACAGCGTAAACCCAACTAGGTGGTACATGGCGTGTACTCGTACTACACGGCATGTAATTACAAAATCTTGAAAAGTGTGGGAAAAGTCCATTCTACCCCCAGAACACTTCATGTCCCTCTTTTCGACAAAGGAATGGGCCAGAGAGGTCTGGGCCATTACAATAATTCCCCTTGAATATTAATTTATTATAGTAAGAGATGAAGTGAAAATTCACTAAATCACAATGAAAGGATGTAATTGGGCATGAAAAATTTAAATAAATCAAGTGTATTTTGTCATGAGTTGTATAATGATGGTAAATTAATCTCTCAACATTATTAAAATGAAATAGAAATAAAAACTATTATAACTTTTAATTAATTTAAGAATAATCGATGGTCTCTTCACTTATCACAGATTTATTGTTATACGGGCTTAACATTTTATGATCAAATTATATACCAATATCTATTTTTCCTGGTATGATATTTTTATTATCTATGACTATAATTTAAATTCCCACCATTGTTTTAAATTTATGGGAATATGATTATGTGATATTTTAAGTAACCTTTATGTTTCAGACTCTCCCTTTTCAAATGAAGTTATTATCCCTTTGTATGATGTTGGGTTTCAATAAAGATATTTTAAAATATAGAATCTTTGATTACCCAGATAATATTTACATGGTGGGATTTATTTTAGGGGGGATAATGAATCACCATAACAATTTATTTTAAAATAATAATAAGATATATATCTTTCTTAACACAGAATAGTGAGATTTAAGAGAATTGAGAGATATTATAAAATATAATTACTTAAATTTCATTGTTATAAAATTTTAATTGAATTAGTGGGTATGATTATGAGTAACATCATTATTATATATATATTTATTGGTCATAATCAATCAATATGTACTAATTAATTCATAGGAAATAAGAAATATATTTTTAGAAAATTCATTTTATGCATCAAAAGAGTAGTTTATTTTAAAATGAATATTAATTTATTTTGTTCATGGAAAGTATAATTAAATTATTAAAACATTATAAATAAATTTATAATATAAAAAATATTTTTGAAATCCTCAAATAATAATTCACTTAGGGTGAAATTTTGGGAATTTTTTAAATTTATTGATTTATTAGCGAATAGTGTAAATATTGATTTTTCAAATACTATTAATTATTTTATTTAAATAATGTAATTTAAAAGTACCCATTTATTTTTGATATAGTCCTAAATATAAATACTATCAATTATATTTATATTAATATAATTAATTCCATATAATTTGAAATATTCATGATTTTCAAATAAAATAGTATTTACACTTAAAATTCTTTTTCTAAAAATTATATTTCATTGTGTTTGATGATTTTATATTAAATTGGTATCTTCCACTAATGTTGGATGAATCATAAAAAATTGATACAATATTTGGAATTAGGCTGTTCTTATTTGGCAACTAGTTTGATTTGTTTTATTATGAATAGTATCATTGAAAAATATTAATCACCTCAGTCAAGGTAAAATGGTTAAAATAGGAGAAAGTCCATAAGATAAGGTCTTAAATATCCACTATAAACATTTACTTGTTTCACTATATTGAATAAACTCAACCATACACATGCCTAATTTTTGTATATGTTATTTTGGTCCAATTTTCTCTTGTTAATTAAATTTCTATTATTTTAAGTAAATAAAATTATAAAATGTCACGCTCTTCAATTTAATGTTTCAAATAATTTATAAGGGTAAAAGAGGATATGTCTAATTAAAAAAAGTTTTTTTATAATTAGAATTAATTTATTTTTCATGGTGATTTATTTAAAAATTTTAGTGATTGGATAATCAACATAAATTCTTACGCAAAATTGGCTCAATATTTATTTAATTTATAGGAAAACAAGAGAAATAATATTTTAAATATTAATGTTTATTGAGTATGGGTTAATTATTGGGTTCTTTGATTGTTTTAGAAAAATAAAACATGTTAGGGATGTGTGAAACGTTAATATTTCTTTTCCATAACTATTATGATGATTTTTATGTCATAGTAAGTGAATAATGTCAAAAATGACATTGAGGATTGTTTTTTGAAAAATAATATTTCATTATATAGTATTGAAATCATAAAAATATTGAAATATGAAAATTCAGAGGATAATTAGTATACTATTTCAACATTTTCTGATTTATGAAAAAATTTATATCCTATAAATTAATTTATAAACCTCTAATATAGTAAAGGTTAGTACCACATTTAATGTTAGAATATATTAACAAAGGGATTAAACAAAAATATATGGTATAAAATGAAAAAAAACATTTATAAATTTAAAAGGAAAGATATATTTCAAAACAATACTATTTTAATTTGAATATTTTTTAATTTTGAATAATTTTTCTTGTGAATGACGTAATTATATATTATTATTTTTAATAATTCCAAATCATTCCTCTACCTCCCCATTAGAAGGACACCTCTTATCACTTTTATTAACACCAATATCATCCAAATATAATGACCAAATTCTACCCAATTAACTTCTAAACATCCATATCTACTTATTGTATGTTCTTTTCTTCTCAAAAAACCTTTCCAAATTTCATTAACAATCTATCTAAAGGAGGACTTCAAAAGATGAGCTAATCATATTACTCGACCAATATCAAATTATTTCTTATTTTACATCCTCCAAATTTGTGGTATTAGTCATAAAATAATAAAGATACTATAATAAATATACATAAATGGTATTATGTTTATTTAACCACCTTTACCCATCCTGTATTCCTTCAAGTGGTAATTGAATGTATCCCTCGTGCGTACAAGTGGATGACCTCCTCCACATAGAGATACAATTAATTTTACATCACCAAATTTAGAGGATGTTTATTAATATGGGTTTAAAATGAAATAATTATTCTTCTAGATTTATAGTACCATATATACCATCTAGCCTTCCTAAAATTGAAAATACGATAATGTCACTCATGCATACATATAGACTACTACCTCCCCAAAGGGATGAGATTTTTTTTAATATTCACCTTACATGGATGGTAATAAAGATATATTTAATTAATAAATATGATATTTCTGTTATAATAATGATTATATATAGGTGATTTATTACTAATCATTCATTTATTCTATCTTTAGAAAATGGAAAACAATGTTTCTATGTATGTATTACCTACCATCTTCGGGAAAAACATAATTAATTTTTTATATATATCTTGTATAGATGAATATATATTATCCGAATATATATATATATAATTTAAAAATTTAATTATAGTAGAACCATTATCCAATTACAAGGACCATAACTACTGAACTGAAATTTTAATGAAAAAAAAAACAGACACCCATAAAAGACAATTTTAATAATGATTTATTAAGAAATATGTGTTAGAATTGGATAAGTGAATAATAAATTATATTATATTTATGTAAATTACCCATTATTATAATTATAATAAATTTAATTATTTTATAGAATATTTTAATTTTATTTTGAACAAAATCGAACTCAAGGTAAGGGATTTCTGAATCACTTTTACCTCTCCCAATCACGTGATATAGTCACCACTTTTTTCCTTTTATGTGGTGTATATTCTTCCCATGAATTTATTTTATGTTTATTATCATGAAAACACCAGGTATATACATTTCAATATTTTTTTTCTCTTTTATGAATTTTTATTCAAAATTTAACCAATAGGTATGCAGTTTATGTTTCAATCTCATTTTAATCATGATTATTTATGCCAAAATTCTAATTAAATGAAATTATATGAAACTTTCCTAATAAATCCAATTAATTTTATTCCACCACATTTATTTCTTAACAATAAATTTTTTTCCTTTAATTTCCCACATGTTGTGTACCCAAGAGGGAGAAAGAACATTTTTGCGGAAAATGGATTTTGTTTCTCTCTTAAGTGGATAATATTTTTTCCTATATACCCATTTTATATGAATTTTTTTTCAATAATTACCTTACTACTCACCTATTACCACTTAAGGTTTTTTACTCATGTTTTAATTATTAATTGTTTTTGAAAATGAATATTCTTCTGATTTTCTAAATGAGGTAATTTTCACTTTTTATTAGAAAGGTGAAAGGAATCTTCTTTTGGCTTACACGATACGAAAATTATTCTCATAATCAAGAAACCTAAATTTATTTAAGATTCCTATAATGGTTTCCATGTTTATTATCCTAGAATAATTTATCCTTAATATTTGTTGAATTTTAAGGAATTTAATATATGATTTAAAAATAAAAAGGGTATATTCCTCAAAAATATTTTAGTGATTTTTCTAATGAATTTTCAACTATATTAAAATCCTTTGAAATTACAACGTCATTATTGGGGATATGATCCAATAGTACCATATTTATTCGATCTATTTATTTTTTATGGTAATGATGACAAAATATTTATTAATCCTTTTTTACATTCCATGGGTTAGGTCATAATAAATGTTTTTGTGATCTGCTAGAAAACATACGAATGGATATCTTATTATTTGACTTATAAGACAAATATTATCTATCTCACTAATGACATAGGTAAATATTAATGTGATATGATCACAAATGGTACACCAGAGGTTTTCCCAATCCTAAAGAAGTTGATACATGGGATGTTATCCCTGTATTGAAAGAGGGTACATGAAAGGTTATCCCAAACTTAAGAGAGGGTGAAAAGGCAGTTATCCAAAGATCAAAGAATGTACATAAGTAGTTTGACCAAGACTAACATGTTATAAATGTGTTTCTGGGTATCTTTGAAATATGATCTCTATGATTATGACTATTCGAAACTTTATTACACTCCTTTATAACGTGATATTACACCATAGTTGTGTTCTCATGGATTGGATTTTTTATCCATTAATTATTCATGTCTTATGAACATCCAATGTTGGTTACATGAATCCAATTTATTTTATATAAATAGACATGTATGATTTTCAGTGGTTAATATCATGTTCTCATAACAATTTTTTCATGATATGATAAAATGATCATTCATATCTCCCTTTTTTACCATTATTGAGCATCCAATTTCACCTTTTATTATGATTTATTTTCCATGATGTTTGGATGAAGGGTTCTAGTTGTGATGAAATAATAGGATATGTTGTAGATATTTTATGAACCAGGTTTTTATGTTTCCGTGTTTCCAAATATAATATAATTTAACATTTCTTGAATTGATGGCAATGTTATGTAATTAATATTATTATAATAATATATAATGTTTATGTATGAAAAATATGTGTTTCAATGGATGTTCTTCCAAATCTGGAATGTTATGAAACATTTCCTCAATGAGTAAGTAAAAAATTCTCTGAGGGCGTTAATGTAACGTTCCAAACTTTTATTAATGAAAACTCATATATATATATATAATAAAATTTTTTATTATGTAAAATGGTTATATAAAACATATGCACCTCATTGGTTCTATTTTTTTGGATTTGAAAATATTGTTAAGAATTGTTACTGTTGCTAATACAGTTGTTCAACAATGATCACATTATTAGTATAAATTTAGGGCCTTAACAAATCCAATGTCCTATGAGAAAGGAAGTGATGGATTAATCAAGAAAAAAAACTCCATTTGAATCCCATTTTTCAGGTCTCAGAAATTATTTAGCAAAACCAGGCTTCACTCTTGACCAATCCCAAGTAGAGCTTCAACACATTAAGCATGAACAGAACTGACTACGAGGGAAGTGGAAGTTAATAGAGATTACCACCCGATAGATGTTATCTGAGCTTCCCGAAGAGTATGTCACCATTGCATACCTTAACCTTAGGTATTATGCATGTGTTATAAGGGGTTATATAACAAAACCCTAGCACTAATATTATGTGAATTATTTTTTCATATCGAATATACATTAATTTTACCATTGTTACATTGTAAATGCGTTTTAACGAAAAAAATAACATTTTGAGTTAATATTCAATTAAGAAATCAATTTTGATGAATTAATGGATTTCTAAATAAAATAATATCTTAATAAAATATTATTACTAAATTAGTTATTTTTTAAATATGAATGATTGTACAATTTTTGTACATTTGTAATTTTTATTAAGGTGCGAAAGTTGTTTTTGTCAAAAACCTATTTATTTTCGTCAAATATCGGTTTTTATTTTAAAAGTAAAAAATTCACATATTTATAAAGTTATTTATATAAAAAAAATATTATTTTTGGATTCAGGATGTTGATATTATTTGATGGTTATTTTTTCATAATTTTCTGAGACAATCGGATTATTGGGTAAAAATTAAATATCGTTGAAATAAATAATGTGTTTTATGACATCATAAGGACCCAATAGTGATGTAATAAAATAATATAAAAGGTTTATTTGGAAAATATATGTTTTATATTTAAAATTCTGTGCTTTTAGATTTTTTTGGTCAATTTTATGGTTCCTTAGTGGACCCTCCATGACTTATTTAATATTATAACTTTTTAAAATGATTTTCTTGAGAGTGTGACTCATCTCCACATAAGCAAGTCTAATATTTTAAAATTTCGGCCATTTTCATTATAATTTTTTTTACACTCAACATTTAAAAAACATGGCCAAAACCATGGTCTGGGTTGGGGTATTGAATATTTAAATATATAGATTCTAAAACCAGAGTTTGCGAAATATTAAACAATTCCCCTCTCTTTTCATATATACACCCACCCAAGATCCCACTAATCTTAAATAAAAATCATTAGATAACGTCTCTACTCTTACCTCATCTCTCAAGGATCCTCCCAAAGAACCCAAAACTCTCATGATACCCCTCCTCATGTTCTTGAGGTCACACAATTCCAAGTAAGGGATCCTCACTTTCCTTCCTTAATTATGTCCGAGATTCCTTATATTGTTATGCCCTTTTATTTTCAATTAAAAATTATGGGGTACAATTTAACACCACCCATATATTTCCCAAAATAGGTTTTAATAATGGGATAACCATTTCTCTCTCATTAAGGCCTCCCATGTACATCCGTTAACATGCGAAAATTCTGTAAGGGATTTCTCTATCCTCATTTACATTGAATCAATTACTTTATATTAAAAATTTAAATTCAATTAAGCAGTTTGGGATATTTTGTTCCATGGCCCAATTACTTTCCATTTCATTTATAAATGATAAGATACCCCTTTCTCTCTCATCAACCCATTTCATAATTTTTATTTGACGTCGTTATGCTGCCAAAGTCACACCAAAATTTCCCATGCCAAAATCATCATGTAAGTGAATACCATGCTCATTTCTCTATCAAGGGTATTCACATTTATACATATGTACTTATTGATTTAGGAATTATATTTATTTATTCCACTTATTTTATTCATGTAATAAATTACAATGGTTAATGAATCCATGTTTTATGATCTATGTGGAACACATATGCATTAAATGAAATGATTAAGAAGGGTGTGCCCTGATAGCGATCAAATGCATTGGGTAAAGAATAGTATCATGATACATCATGTGAAATGAGTGTTTTCTCATGCTAATTCATGTGAAATGAGGGATTACACATTATAATTCATGTCCAATGATGGTCTACTCATCCTCTATGTGCAATGATCATTGTCCCATGCTAATATTATGTCAAATGTTGTTACCTCATTTCTATGTTATAATAATAATGATATATCATTACTTTATATTCATGCTTCTCATATAATCGATTGATATTCCTATTTCCTTACATGTGTTGTATTCTTCATGTTTTTCCATGTTTACTACCTTACTGGTCTTTATATCTCACCCTTTCTTATGTATGTCCTCGTGTTATCCCATGCAATGCTATGTGATACGGAATATTGTGGTCATGTAAATTAATTTTTCAATAAATATGTGGTATTTTATGTGTTAAGTTGTCATGTAATATTCCAATTTCCCAATACACTAGTCCTCTTGATTCTCAGAGTTGTCTTAAGTGCATGTTTATGTAATAAAACATGATTACAATATGTAATAAATAGCAGGGTTGTTATAGATGGTATCAGAGGATTGGTTTAGTTATTCGTGAAATTTTGATTATAACACCCTAGAGAAATCCTTAAGGATAAGACTAAGTATAATAAAAACATCCCTATATTTTTGTGAATATATATTTTGTGTTTTATCAAGAAAATACATCCCTTTCTAGATACAAAAAAATTAAGTTGGTTTTGGCACATATGTATCTAAGGTTAAAACCCTAAAGAACCGCTTTGAGTTAGACTCGAACGAGAACTGGTGCACGAAAATTGGCCTTGTTGCAATCTTGGTTCAACACTCCTTGGGGATATTCTTTGGTAAATTCATAACCATAGTATGTACCATTATAAAAGAAATAAAAAAATTCCCCTAACAATATATATCGTGATGTAGATCATGGATAACATAGATTAAATCCTAAAAATTCATAATATGAGAAAATAAATTTAATTTATAAGTTATACATTTTTTCATTACATTACCCTTTATGTGTTACCCCTAACTTTCCTTTTATTCTAGCTAATGGCAGGTAATATGGGGACTCGAGCTAACAACCGATTGTAGGATCGAAATAGTGATGTAGATGCTCAATATACAAGAGGGGGGGTAAATTGTATACTTTAAAAATTCCTTTGGAATCTTTAAAGTTAGTTACAAATAACTATGTTTTCCTCGAGTAAAAGAAAGGGCTATGTTTAACAAAGTTAAACTTAAGAAAATTCAAAACACCTCTAATACCGAATGCAAACTTGGAAAGAGATTCCGAAAGTATGTTCCGGAAATATGGTTCTAGAAATTGAAACTTAACAAAAGTTACAATATGAGATTCTACCTTAAAGCGTATAGAATATAAATAGAATAGAGTACAAATAAGGAAGTATAAGAAATTTATACTTTCCTTATAAAACAAAATGCAGCGGAAATAAACAAGTAGTAGAACTACAAGTAACAAGATAATAGTCTTTTAACCCAAAGAGAAGGGTATCTAATAACCTTGGATAAAGGTCCCTTGATTTATACTTTCAAGCAAGTCTGTCTTACCCACACCAGGGTAGGCCCTCGATACGAAGATCGGAGTGTCTCTGTCTTGCTATCCCCGCAAGCCCTCAACTTCATGGTAGTTGGCAACATCTGTCTTCCTCAGTAAGGAAGCCCTCAAACTTCAAGGTAGTCGGCACCTCTGTCTTCCTATCCCCAGAAGTCCTCGAATGTAATCACCAACATTCGGAGTCACACGAAGCTTTGAGAGTTAATAAGAGCCTCTCTCTCTATAAATCACTTCAAGCATGTAATCACATGAGTTGAAGATAAGTCAGCCTTTTTGCAGCCCTGATCTCTTTCAAAAGAGCTCCTATTTATAGGCAAATTTCCAACAGTCAGCTACTTCTTCCAACGGTCATATTTTCCATGAAATTCGGAAGGACCTGTACACGTGTAACTCAACCAACGGTTAATAAGAAATAGAATAGACGACATCGTTTTATAACAAACTTTGTATAACTAAATGTACGACATCGTTTTGGAATGAAGCAAATGTAAGTAAAGAGTAATTAATAGTTCGGATTGTTAAGGAAGTCAAACGTTCGGAGCCTAACCAAAATGATGTTCGGAGTCTATGTTAAGAAATGTTCAGATTCTATTTTATAGGAAATCAGAGTCTGGTTTCATTAGAAATCGGATTCTAAATCTGTAGAGTTCGGAGTCAGACTGCTTAAGAGTTCGGAGTCAAACTTCTAAAGAGTTCGGAGTCGAACTTCTTCAAAGTTCGGAGTCGAACTTCTTAAGAGTTCGGAGTCAAACTTCTATAGAGTTCGGAGTCGAACTTCATAAAAGTTCGGAGTCGAACTTTTTAGGAGTTCAAATTACAACTGCTTCAGAGTTTGGAGTCCAGAATTCGGATTAAAACTATATTACAGATCACATACATGATTCAGATCCTAAAAACAGAATACTCCAACTTTTCATTATAAGGCTCCCACAATTTGGTTGTGATTCCAGTTTTTGATTTTAAGGGAAAAAATGGCTAAGTATAAGAAAATCTAGGTTAAGGTAAATTTCATTAAGGAATTAAATTTTCTTATTTGAGTAATAATAATATTTACTTAAGTATAAGGTGTTTGTGATTTTCAGAATAATAAGGAATGGAAAAATAATAAGGAAAACCTTATTGACTCAACAATCTCTTCCTTTTTGGAAAGCACAAACATCCTTTTGAAAAAGTATATAAGGATTTTGAAAATTTTCATTAGATTATTTAAAACTTATCTCCCTTCGTTCATGGATAGAAGTGAATACAACTAAGTCCCCCTTAGGCATTGAAACTATAAGGATTATATTCTAGGATTCTGAAGTAGAGTTTTCATTATTGTAAGAATGAAACAAAATGTAGTGGGAAACTCCCCCTTTCCTTAAGGATATTTCTCTCAAAAAATTTTCTTTTCTCCTCCCCAGGAATAGTTCTTTTTCCTTCTCCCCCTTTGTGATTTTCAAAAAGAATTGAAGGGAATGGAAAACAAATTATGCTGCCTGAAACATTAGTATACAACAAGAGACAAACCGAATAGATAATCATTTCTTTAGGGTTGTGGAAAAAAAATACAAGGAAAGACAACTACAAAAAAAGATCGGAGTGGGTTTATTTGTCTTCTTTTTCCTTTGGAATAAGCCGCTTCAACAAGGATTTGAGTTTCTTCAGGTCTCTTTGGTCTTGCTCTCGTGGCCTCTCCAAGTATTTTATCTTTTCTTCTTGGGCTTTTAACAGCTGTGCTTAAGCCTCCAAGGCTTCTTTCTGTAAATTCAACAACTCATCCTGCTTCTGCATCCTCTGCTGAAACTAAATCCGGAAATCTCTTTCAAATTTCCAATTCTGAGATACTGAGTTAAGCTTGACATTCAGATCCCTGACCTATTGATTCCGGACATTTTGTTCCTGGGTCAACTTCTCAGAAATTTCAGTATCCTTTTTGTCCTCCATTCCAAAATCACTTTGAACATCAGCCTGAAAATTATCAAAGTGTACTAAATCTTCGTCCACTCTCTTAGACCACTTGGTTACTTTACTACAAGATTTCCTATGCATGTCATAATCGATCAGAAAACTTTTCTGTTCAGCTTCCAACTTCACAAACTTATCCATTACCATGGATAAATAATCCGATTTTTGAATCATAGATTGTTGCAGCAACTGGCATCTAGAATCTATAGTTGGAAGAATCGGTATTGTGACCACCAGCTTTCTCAGTGATTGAACTACAAAATCATGCCCGTGGGATGATGATTCCGAATCAGAGACTTCTTTTTGAGATTCCTCTTCTTCAACTGGCATCAGCTTCCTTCTAGAGGTACCACCAACCTATTTCCTACTAATGATATCTTTAATAGGTGTATCCATTAATATTTTCTTTCCTTTATTAGATTTTGGAATGGATTGCACATTTGGAGAAACTTCCTCAGATTTAGAAACATGAACAATATGATCTTCATCTGGTTGTTGTCTTTCTTGTCCTTTTTCAAGATAGTTCCTTTGATAGGATTCTTCTTCATCAAACAACTCATTCTCTTCTTCTTCCTCTTGGAGTTGCTTGCCGACTTCCTCATCTCCCTTCCCTGGAGATGTTATTTTTCCAGATTCGGCCTTATAACCCTGAAATTGTTTGATCAAGGTATTTAGATATTCACTCTCCTCTTCTTCTTCTTCTTCTTCCTCTACTTGTTCTACGTCTTCCTCAACTGCTTCAGAAGCTTTTTTGTTTAAAGCCTTAGCCTCAGCAGGGTCGAGTCCGGATTGAGGATCCCCTTCCTTCCTCATTTCCTTATCTTTCCTCCATTTTGCTGCTACTTCATCTGTATAGATTTTCTGCTCCTTCGGTTTGGGTGGTGCAGATTCAGTTTCCTTCGGCTGAGGAAATTCTTCATCAGTAACTACTTCCTTAGACTTTCTCTTCTTCCTTTGCTTCTTTAAATGTTCCAGAGATTGTGTTTCTTTTTCAGCTGCTTCAAATTATTCCACAGATAGGGGGTAAAATTCTCCGGATTCCCTAGAAAATCCCATCTTCATTCTCTTAAGCGGATCATAACTGACAAGCATGAGCTTGGAATTCCGGATCTTTGATTTGCAGGCAACTTTGAAAGATTCTAAGCATCGAACAATCAACTTTGATAATAAGGCTGGATACATTATAATCTGAGCTCTCAGATTTCTTTCTTTGATATTCTTGATCGTAACCAAGACAAGCCTTATTAGATTTATCTTTCTTAGATTTAACAAAAGTTACAATATGAGATTCAACCTTAATGAGTATAGAATCTAAATAGAACAGAGTACAAATAAGGAAGTATAAGAAAGTTATACTTTCCTTATAAAACAAAATGCAGTGGAAATAAACAAGTAGTATAACTACAAGTAACAAGATAATAGTCTTTTAACCCAAAGAGAAGGGTATCCAACAACCTTGGATAAAGGTCCCTTGATTTATACTTTCAAGCAATTCTGTCTTACCCACACTAGGGTAAACCCTCGATACGAAGATTAGAGTGTCTCTGTCTTGCTATCCCTGCAAGCCCGCAACTTCAAGGTAGTTGGCAACCTCTGTCTTCCTCAGTAAGGAAGCCCTCGAACTTCAAGGTAGTCGGCACCTCTGTCTTCCTATCCCTAGAAGTCCTCGAATGTAATCACCAACATTCGGAGTCGCAAGAATATTTGAGAGTTAATAAGAGACTCTCTCTCTAGAAATCACTTCAAGCATGTAATCACATGAGTCGAAGATCAATCCGCCTTTTTGCAGCCCTGATCTCTTTCAAATGAGATCCTATTTATAGGCAAATTTCCAACGGTCGACTCCTTTTTCCAACTGTCATATTTTCCGTGAAATTCGGAAGGACCTGTACACGTGTAACTCAACCAATGGTTAATAAGAAATAGAATAGACGACATCATTTTATAAAAAACATTATATAACTGAATGTACGACATCGTTTTGGAATGAAGCAAATGTAAGTGAAGACTAATTAATAGTTCGGAGTGTTAAGCAAGTCAAAGGTTCGGAGTCTAACCAAAATTAAGTTCAGAGTCTATGTTAAGAAATGTTCGGATTCTATTTTATATGAAATCAGAGTCTGGTTTCATCAAAAATAGGATTCTAATTCTGTAGAGTTCGGAGTCGGACTGCTTAAGAGTTCGGAGTCAAACTTCTAAAGAGTTCGGAGTCGAACTTCTTAAAAGTTCAGAGTCGAACTTCTTAAGAGTTTGGAGTCAAACTTCTAAAGAGTTTGGAGTCGAACATCTTTAAAGTTCGGAGTCAAACTTCTTAAGAGTTCAGAGTCAAACTTCTAAAGAGTTCGGAGTCGAACTTCTTAAAAGTTCGGAGTCGAACTTCTTAAGAGTTCGGAGTCAAACTTCTAAAGAGTTCGGAGTCGAACTTCTTAAAAGTTCGGATTCGAACGTCTTAAGAGTTCGAATTAGAACTGCTTCAGAGTTTGGAGTCCAGAATTCGTATTAAAACTATATTACAGATCACATCCATGATTCGGATCCTAAAAACAGAATACTCCAACTTTTCATTATAAGGCTCCGACAATTTGGTTGTGATTCCGGTTTTTGATTTTAAGGGAACAAATGGCTAAGTATAAGAAAATCTAGGTTAAGGTAAATTTCCTTAAGGAAGTAAATTTTCTTATTTGAGTAATAATAAAATTTACTTAAGTATAAGGTTTTTGTGATTTTCAAAACAAGAAGGAATGGAAAAATCATAAGGAAAACCTTATTGACTCAACACTGATGTGAAGATTAATGTGATGACTGATCTAATGAGATTCCCAATCTGATAGGAGAGGGAAACGTAATATTTTTCACGATACTATCTCAGTTAACTGATGTTTTGAATAGAAAAAATGGTTCAAGAGAAGCGTCGAACCCCCCCACCCCCCAAATAAATAACCAGATGCAATAGAGAGATTCATGAGACAATGGAAACCTACTTTCAATAAAGAATCTGACCCCTCAATCACCGAACAATGGATCAACTCCATTGAGATGATCTTTTCTACCCTTAATTTTTATGAACTCTTGAATGTTATTATGGATTCACATCGTATAGAGGGTTAAGCTAGTCAATGGTGGAAATTGATAAAAAAATATGAAGATGGAGGAATAGATCTAGATGTTGGAATAGAAGGATTTCTGAAAAATGGTTTTTGAAAAATATTTTCATCGCACCCTCCAACTTAATATTGAAAGGGACTTCCTTGAAATCAACCAAAAAGATGATGAATCCATTGGAGCATATGAGGAAAATATCACAAGGCTTTCAAGAGACTCCTTTGGCTTTGTCGTTACCCCCGAATAAAAGGTGGACCACCTCTTTGATGGGATAAAACCTAGCATACACAAATCCCTAGTGATCCATGACTTCGATTTCTATGAGGAAATTGTATGATGTTCACTAAAAGTGGAAATGAAGATTGGAGAATCATAGGGGTATCATGGGGATAAGAAGTGAAATGTGGAATTTAATTCTAGTGGTCTGATGGATAAATCCAATGGTGCTATGATATTCCAGCACCCCACTAGCCAATGGTGTAGAAAGAAACACCCCATAAATTGCATTAATGGGACAAGGAAATGATTTATGTGTGGAAGAGAAGGTCACTGCGCCATTAAATAATGACAATAATAACCAACTGTTGTGAAATAGGAGTAGATCAATTCATTCTACCCTCAACACATTGATCCTTACATCAACTACATATAACCAGGGCACTTTGTAAAGCAGTTCCGTAAGCCAAGGGTTTTTAGTGGAAACCAACAACCTCCAGGGCAGAAAGGGTGATATTTTTCCATCACTACTGTTGAAGAGTACACCAATAATTATGTGGTGATAGGTACGCTAGTTATTAATTCAATAATAGGGAATGTAATTTTTTATTCTGTTTATACACATTATTTTATATCCTTAATGTTTAGTAGAACAATCCCAAAATTACACCAAATCATGGAAGTATAGATGTTGGTGAGAACGAAAAATAGGGAAATCATTGTATCCCAGGAGTATAACTCTTCCCTTGCCCCAATTTGTGGATTGAACTTCCCAGTGAACCTCATCATACTCCCTCTAGTGGAATCTGAGGCAATTCATGGCATGGATTGCCATTCCCTATATAGAGCCAACATAAATTCCCATGAGAGGGAAATAACTCCCTATATGGAAAATCAACCCCTGAGTTGGTAAACGTGCAAGGAGTAGGATGAATCTTCTTTATAACCATCATCTCAAGAGTGTATATTAATTACCTATGAGAATGAATATCTTTTTTAGATAATAGAGTCTAAGGACGAAACCATCCTTAAAGACATGTCTATTGTGACTGAATTCGCGAAATTGTTTCTTGAGGAATTTACTTGTCTTCCTCCTAGAAAATATATTGAAATATTGATTGGACATATTGCTTTGGCATTTACAATATCCAAGACTCCATATAGAATGGTTGTTTTGGACCTTGAGGAGATAAAGAAACAACTACTAGAGAATCTGGATAATGGGTTTATATGCCGAGGTGCTTCTCTTTGGGGTAAACCACTCTACTTCCTCAGGAAGATAGATTGCTATTACACATTTTCATTTATTATTGTGAGCTCAAAATAATATTGATAAAGAAAAAGTATCCTCTGACACAAATTTATTACTTGTTCGATCAGCTATGTGGAACATAATACTTCTCCAAGGTAGATCTGCGGTCAATATATTATCAAGCGTGAAGAAGGAATATTTCCCCATGACTAGTTTCCATACAATATACGGGCACTATGAATTAATATTAATTCATTTAGGACTCACTAATTCTCCATCAATCTTCATGGACTTGATGAAAAGAGTCTTCATATATTACCTTGAAAAATTTATGGTAGTCTTTATAGATGATATTCTATTATACTCCAAAACCATGGAGGATCATGATAAGCATCTATGCACTATAGTAGAGACCTTGCGAAATGAGAATCTCTATGAAAATTAAATCAATTTTGAGTTATGGTTTAAGAAAGTCTCATTCCTCGGTCATATCATCACATGAAATATGATATCTATGGATCCCTCTAAGACAAATGCAATTAAGGGATGGTTGAGGCATATATCTGTGACTGATATCCATTTCTTCCTTGGGTTAGATGGATATTTTCGTCGATTTTTGAGAAAGTTCTCACAATTTTTAAACCCTATTACTAAGTTTACTTGGAAGTGAGTCAAGTTTTCATGGAGTGATGAATGTCAAGAATGCTTCAAGGAGTTGAAAAAGAGCCTTATCACTACACCCATGCTCACACTACCCAAAAGTGGAAAAATTTTGGTCATATTCTGTGAAGCATTAAAAAAGGTCATGGGTTGTGTGTTGATGAAAAATGAAATATTAATTGCCTCTACATCAAGGAAATTGACTGTTCCTGAGAAACACAATCCAAAAAATGATATGGAGTTGGCTGCAGTAATATTCTCTTTAAAAATTTGGGTATATTACCTCTTTGGGGAGAAGTGTAAAATATATACGGATCACATAATCTGAAAGTATATATTCACATAGAATGATATGAATATGATTCAATGAATACGGTTAGATCTGATCAATGAATATGAACACCATTCACTACCATCTGAGGTAAGAGAACAAGGTGGAATATGATCTATGTAGAAAGTTTCTAGAATGTGTTTCATTGAAGATAATTTAAAATGATCCAATCTTTATAGATTTGATGAATATAGACATGGGAATCATAAAGAAGGGAACATCGTCAATCCTTTCATAAATGATTGCACAAATGTCTCAATTGGAAAGATTAGATGATGCCCAAAAGGATGATGTGGGAATTTAGAAGAAAGGGAAAGCTATAAAAAATTTGAAATCCATAGAGTTGAATGTTAATGAAGATAGAATTTTGAGATTTGATTCAAGAATATGTGTTCCATGAGATCTGGAGGTAAATAATGAAATTTTGGATGATGCACATATTTTGAATTTCTCCATTCACCCAAGAAACACAATGATGTATCAAGATCTCTGAGATAAATATTGCTGGGATATCATAAATAAGGAGATCACTGAGTATACATCAAAGTGCCTGGTATTTCAGCAAGTGAAGGTTGAGATGCATAATTCTAAGGGGATGATGCAACCATTACCCATACCAACATGGAAATAGGAGAACATAACCATGGACTATGTAATAATACTTATGAAGACATCTTAACGAAATAATGCTATCTGGGTTTGTGAATAGTCTTACAAAGACTTCACACATCATTGAAATTTGAGAGGATTTCTAATTGGATCAACTAGAATGGATATACATCAGAGAAGTGGTAAGCCTACATGGAGTTCCATTATCAAATGTATCCGATCAAGATACAAGATTCCCCTTTATGTTCTTGATGAGTCTCTAGCATGATCTGAATAATGAGTTGAAATTCAGTAAGGATTGTCATGCTCAAACAGATGGCCAATCTGATCGGACTATCCAAACACTTGAGGACATGATGATTGCACGCTCAATGGACATCGAATGATGATGGGATCGTCATCTTCCTTTGGTTGAGTTCTCTTACAATAACAGTTCTGAATCTAGAATCAAAATGGCATGTTATAAATCCTTGTATGTCAAGAGTTGTAGAACACCAACATATTGGGATGAAGTTGGGGAGTGAAAACACCTAGGTCCATAAATGGTTGAAGAAATGGTGGAGAATTTTAAGACCATCCAGCAGCACATTAAAACTGCCCATAGCAGACAACAAAGATATAATAATAATTTTCCATGAGACGTAAAGTTTCATGTTTGATACATGGTATTCTTCCACATATCACCATGGAAGAGAGTTAGGAAATTTTGGAAAAAGGGAAAGCTTAGTCCAAGGTACATCGATCCTTTTGAGATCCTTGATCGCAATGGAGTTGTGTCCTACCGACTTGCACTCACACCAAACCAATCTCAAATACATGATGTATTCCATGTAACACTCTTGAGAAAGTACATACCAAACCCATCATATGTACTCAATCCAGAGCTGGTACCATTGTATAATGACATATTTTGTGAAGAGAAGTTGGTGAAGATCATAGATTGTGGTGAAAAGTTGTACCAAATAAGACAATGCCCCTCGTCAAGGTGTTGTGGAAAAACCACAAGTTTGAAGAGGAAACATGGGAATCAGAGAAAGTGATGAAGCGTAGTTACCCTAATCTATTATAGTGAGGGATGGGAAATTTTTAGGGAGAAATATCTTAAGGGGGGAATATTGTAATGACCAAAAATTTTATTAATGAAAATTCATGTTGATCTAATTAAATTTTTTATAATATAAATTGATTATATAAAACATATGAATTTCCATGGTTTTTTGTTTTATGATTTTAAAATATTGTTATGAATTATTACAATAGCTAATATAGCTATTGAACAGTGATCACTTAATTAGTATAAATATAGGGCTTTAACAAATAGAGTTTACTTAGAAAAAGGAAGTGATGGACTCATCCAATATACTTTCTCCATGTGAATCCCATTTGTTGAAGCATTGAAAGGAGAAAGCATCACCGGGTTTCACTTTTTACCAACCCCAAGCTGATCTTCAATATGTTAAGATTGAACGGAACTACCTACAGGATAAGTGGAAGTTAATAAAGATTACCACCCAAGCGATATCATCCGAGCCACCCCTACAGTCTGTCACCATCACACACTTTACCCATAGGTCTTATGCGACTGTTATAAGGGGTTATGTAATAATACCCTAGCACTATTATTATAGAAATTATTTTTCTATAATGAATATACATTCATTTTATCATTTTTACATTGTAAATGGATTTTAAAGAACAAATATTATTTCTAATTAATATTCAATTAAGAAATATATTTTTATGAATTAATGTAATTTTTAATTAAATAGTATTTTTATCAAATATTATTATTAAATTAATTTTTATTTAATATAAATGAGTGTACAATTTTTATACAATTGAAATTTTTAATAAGGTTTGAAATCTATTTTAGTCAAATCCAGTAAATTTTTGATAAATGTCAATTTTTATTTTTAAAGAAAAAATTAATATATTTACAAAATTATTTATATGAAAGGAATATTATTTTTGGATCCATGATATAGAAATTATCTAATTTTGAATTTTTCTTAATTTTTTGAGACAGTTGAATTTTTGGGTAAAAATTATATACCATTTAAATATATAATGTGTATTATGACATCATAATCACCCAATAGTGATATCAAAAAATACTATAAAAGGGATATTTAGAAAATATATGTTTTCTCATTAAAATAATTTGATTGTAGATCTGTTAGGTTAATTTTATGGTGCCTTAGTAGATCCTCCAAGACATATACAATATTTTTACATTTTAAAATGATTTCTTTGAGAGTGTGACTCATATCCACAAAAACAAGCCAATTATTTTCATATGTTCTTCCACTAGACATATAA
The DNA here is from genome assembly GCA_963277665.1 of Viscum album. Classification (NCBI taxonomy): domain Eukaryota; kingdom Viridiplantae; phylum Streptophyta; class Magnoliopsida; order Santalales; family Viscaceae; genus Viscum; species Viscum album. The sequence goes on from OY728163.1 coordinate 1,380,562,113, forward strand.
AATAACTTATTCCACTCCCATTGAACAAAAAAATGGGCAAAAACCATGGGTTGTTTTTTGGTTTTCAATATTTATATATATTGATTCCAAACATACAATTGTGAAATATTGAAGAATTCCCCTCTCTTTTCTTATATAAACACACCAAAGCTCTAACTTTTCTTCACTAAAAAACATGGACCACGTCCCTAATATACCATAATCTTTCAATAATTCTCTAAATATTCCCTAATATCTCAGGAATCCCCTCCCCATGCTATTGAAGTCACACACTTCCAAGTAAGGGATCATTACATTCTTTCCATCCTTAACTTTATCCATGTTTCTTTATATTGTTATTCCCTATTATTTTAAATTAAAAATGTTGGGGTTTGATTTATAACCTCCCATATACTTCCCTACTTATGTTTCAATTACAAGATACCCCTTTCTCTCTCATTAATGCATCACATGTACTCTCGTTACCATTTTGAAATTCCGTAAATAATTTCTCTCTCATCATTTACATTCAAGAAATTCATGTATATTATGCATCTATATTCTATTACATATGTTGGGATATTATGTTACATGAATCCCATACATTAAGTTTAATGTATAAATTATTAATGACCCCTTTCTCTCTCATCATCCCATTTTACAATTTCAATTTGTTGTCGTAATGTAGTCAAAGTTACACCAAGATTTCCCATGAAAAAATCATCGTGTAAGTGAACAGTATGGACATTTCTCTACCAAGGGTATTCACCTTTATAAACATGTATTTTTTGATTGATGACTTACATTTAAGTATTCAGTATATCTTATTCATGGAATAAATTATTATGTTTAATGAATCCATGTAGTATGATCTATGTGGTACACTTATGCATGAAATGAAATAATTAAGAAGGTGCACCCTGATAACATTCCATCACATTGGGTAAAGAATAGTATCATGATATGTCATGTTAAATGAGAGTTGAATCATAAAAATTCATGTGAAATTAGGGTTTAGTCATGATAATTCATTTTCAATTAGGATTTACTCATGGTCCTTGTGCAATGAGCCACGGCTCATGCTAATATCATGTTAAATGTTGTTTCCACAATTCCATGTTATGAAACTCATGCTATATAAATACTTCATGTTAATGTTTCTACTATGATCCATTGATGTTCCTATTCCCAAACATATATTTTATTCTTCATGTTTTTCCTTTCTACTCCCTTACTGGGCATTATATCTCACCCTTTTCTTCAGTATGTCCTCAGGTTATCCCATGCAATGCTAAGTACGAAGGAACATTGTTGTCATACAAAAGATTTTTTCAAAAAATATATTATATTTTATGGAATGAGTTTTCATGTAATATTTCTAATTTACAAATACACTAGACCTATAAATCTTCAAAATTTTCCTAATTACATGTTTATGTAATAAATCATGTTTAAAATATGTAATAAATAAAAGGGTTGTTATATTGAATAAACTCTACAATTACCAAATTCTATTAATCATTGAAAATTTTCTAATACTAACTCTTCAAATACATTATAGTTTTTGAGGAAGAAAACATCACTGGATAAATAGATCTAATCGTAGAAGGTGATGGTTGATGTTTGTAATTATTTATTATCTCATGGTATCAAGTGATTATTTTATTGGCCTTCCTATCATTAACTTATGAGATCCTTAATTAGAGACATTGAACAATTCAAAAAAAAAATAATCATTATCATTGGAGGTCAGAGAGATTTATTTTACATGAAACATTGGGTAACCAATTTATAAAAATATAGTACTTTCCATATCCTAAATCCATAAAGTAATGAACACTAATTAACGTTTTGTCTAATGAGACAATGGTAAGTGTAATAGTTGAGATGGTTATTCACATTGGTTTCTTTTGAATTCTTGATTTCATGGAGATTGATAAAGTTATTATCCAGGAAATAGATGAATAAAACATTTATATTTTTCATCTTTGAATTATTAGACCCTTTTATTCCCCTCGTTAAATTTGATTTATCATGCTTTACCAGAACAAGGTAACTAAACAAATTCATTGTTTGAGGTTTTACCTACTGGTGTTATACTTTTTGTGTTGGATCTGAATCTACGGATTACACACAAGAGGGGGGGTGAATTGTGTCTTTTCAAAATTATTACAATCTCTTCAATTTAGACAAATTCTGTCCACTATGCTTTAGCACGATTAAATATGCAGCGGAAAAAGTAAAAGCATGAACACACGGATGTATAGTGGTTCGGGGAACAGAAGGCCCCTAGTCCACTCCACCAACGCTCAAATCCACGAGCTTGGCGATTTTCACTATCTGGTCCTCGTTTCCACAGACCTGTTCACAACTGAGTACAGGCAGTTGACACCTTTACAAGTTTCAGGCAAACACAGCCTTCCTGGTTCAAACACGAACCCACACAGCTTAGAACGAGAAGCTGATCACTCAAAAATAAAAAGGGTTTCGATAAAGAAAACACTTCTCCAGTTGTTCTTCACAATTGTAACAGAATGCAATTGACAGTAGATAGATCGTCGTCTTCAGAAAATAAAGATCTGTAATCAAAACAGTTCTGAGTCGATCCAGTTGCAATAGATATTACAAGAAACTTCACAACTTCAGCAGCAGTAGATTCACAACAGATAGTCGATGTAGAACACGTGAATCTGCTATCAAGATCTTCCTTCGGTAATAAAGGTTTTACACTTCTTCTCGATCACCAGAAAAGAACGCCTTCACACAGTCTCTGTTTCTTGCTTGTTAAAAGATCAATCTATATATTTCATACTCTTTCCTGTGTATATATATATATCCGAAGTTTCCAAGATAGAACATATATATTCAAATCTAAGAAAATCATCCGCATAAATAGATCCATGAAAATCTCCTTTAGATTCGCGATATTAAAAAAAATGAAATAACAGAGCCGTTGTAACTCCCCTGAAGAATCGGCATAAAAAGCTCCATTTAAATCAATCATTAATCCGTTGAAAATCGTCTTTGATTCAATCAAAGTCGTACTTAAGAATCGGCTCGAAATCCGCTTAATAATCTGCATGTTTGACCAATGCAAAAGGAAATATCGTCTGTCAAAAATATCCCGTCTCCAAACGTAGGGTTGATGACGTGGCTCCAAACGTAGGGTTCACAAACGTAAGGTTCACAAACGTAAGGTTCAGAACGTAAGGTTCAGAACGTAAGGTTCAGAACGTACATACTTTCTCTTCAGCATTCAAACGTAGGGTTGATCATCCATACTTTGTCTTGCTTCAACTCTCCAAAGAATGTACGGTTGATTATAAAAGTAAGGTTGATGATCCATACTTTTGAGAAACAAACTCAACACTGAAAACTAACGTACGGTTTCTCTTCCATACTTGTCCAACAACAAAAACGTAAGGTTCCTTCCAAACGTAATGTTCTTCTTCCATACTTTTCAACAACGTAAGGTTCATTAACCATACGTTTCAAAATAACGTAAAAAGTAAACTTTTCATCCATACGTTACGTTCATCAACGTAGGGTATGAACATTGATTCCAGTACGCGCTAAAACTGATCTCGCGCTACAGTGATTCCAGAACGCGCTAAAATTGATCTCGCGCTACAGTGATTCCAGAACGCGCTAAAATTGATCTCGGAATAAATAAAGTATGAAATCTCGTTATATGAAATAAATAAATAAAATAAATTCCTGAAAAATACTCAACGAAATAATTAGTAAATAATTAAGGGTATTTGTGAGCATCAAAATCATCATAAAGAGACAGAGTATTATTTAAAATAATCTCCCCCTTTAAAAAACATTATTTTGAATTGTTTGAAAACAATACATTGCTCAACAATCTCCCCCTTTTTTATGATCACAAAACCCATAAAATAATAGAACTAATTTAATTGCAATCTTTATTGAAAAATTAGTTTTATAAAATTTTAGAATTTTGAAAGGATTAAAACAATATTTAACTATAATAAAATTTCTCCCCCATAAAAATAAATTTTCAGCTAAAAAATAGATAAAAGATAAATGTCGTATATATCCAAATTCTCCCATATATCCAAATTTCTTCGTAGGAAACAAATGAATTTAAATGTTGTGTTTATCCAAATTCTCCCCCTTTTGTGATATCAAAAAGAATGAAAAATTACGGATTTGAACACATTCAATATTGCACTGAACTATAAGTAAATGATATAATTAACTGTGTATGAATAAGTGAATTTGTTATACTGGCTAACTCAATCATAAATCAATAAACAACAAAACAAAAAAGAAGTAAGAAAAGAATTTTCATTCACAAGCTGTTATATATAAACGATTGTGATATACAGAGGAATCAAGGTTCATAGATAAGACAGGGAAAAAGGTGTCTATCTCCTTTGAATCGCGGTCTTTATCTCTGTAAACTGTTCTCTGAGCCTCTTCATCATCCCATCTCCTAACTTGATGATAAGATCTCTGTTCTCTTGAGTCATATGAATATCTTAAATCAAATTAACTCTGAAAAACTCATGCGTTCTTTCTTCTTTTTCAACAAAAAGAGCCAGTTTTTCGGATAACTGATTCAAAAGAATCCTAATCGGTTGTTCTCCAGATGTCAAATGATCCACTAAAAATCTATGATTATCTAGCAAAACTGACAAAGGGAAACTATTACACTGAAGATCGTGTAATCTTTCACTCATATTGCTCATTGCTGCAGTAATTGCTTGAAATCTCCGAATCAAATCAGGTGAAGAGCCTGATCCACTCACAGCACTGTTTGCAACAGACTCAAATTTATTCTCCATGTAAATATTCAACTCAAACAAATCATCTTTCTTTACCATCTCTGATTTTAACTGATCAACAACATACAGCATATCAGTCTTAAACAAATCTACTTCCTGTCTTGAAACAGTACATTCTTTCAGCATCTGAAACTTCAACTGCTCTAAGTTCAGAGAATTTCTGAGACTAACATTCTCAGATTCTAACTGAGAGATACGCTTGTACAACTCAACAACTTCTTCTTTTCTCGAATCAGGGGCACCCTGTGCTCGATTCTCATGTCCAGAATTAGGTTGATGAAGCAGGGCAAGTGGTAAGGAATCTGCATCTGACTGTTCTTTGTCCTTGTCCTGACAAGGTTGATCCACTGCACTATCTTTTGAAGCCTGAAACTCTTCCACTGAAAGATCTTCCTGAAGTACCTCTGTATTAGCTTCAGAAGTATGTTCATCACGAACAGTAGTCTCTCTGACTTCTACTGATTGGTCAAGAACAATATTTTCATGTAAATCTTGAGGTCGGGCCACTTCTTCACCAGGCACTGCCTCCATAAGTTTTTCTTGTTGAATTACTTTTTCAACAGCCACAGCAGCAGATTGAGGTTCTTTTTGAGTTTCTGTTTGAGCTGCTGGTTCCTCTATCGGTGCAGTCTTCTCCACAACAGCTTCTATCACAAATGAATAAGAAAGTAACGGTTCAGAGGATTTCAAGGCAGGAGAGATAATTTCTTCATCAATTGACCTCTTCCTTCTAGATTGAAGTCCTTCTTGACTTCTCTCTTCCTCAACTTCCTCCATCTCAAAACTAATTCTCCTTGCCACTGTACTAACTCTTGATTCTGCTTGTCCCTCCTTGGACTTAGTCGGTTGAGCCTGAGCACTCTCCGTGTTTTCCTCAGCTCCAACAAGTAAGAGTTTTCCTTTAATTGTGCTCCAGAAGTATCCTACTTTCCTCAAAGTTCCAGCATTAAAAACATTACTGTGGTGACATTTCACCCCAGCATCTACCAATCTGATCATTCCTCTTTAAAAAAAACAAAGAAATGAACCTTCCATAAGGGAAAAAGGTCATTATTGCTTCACTCTGACAGCAGTAACTCAGATATCTTATCATAAACCGAGGAAAATTAAACTTAATATCACACATCAGAAGATGCATTATGTACATGTCAGGGTATAGGATTTTCTCCATCTCAGCCATTCTTGGTGCTAAACCAGTCTGAACAAATTTTACCAAAATTTTCTGATTGGGCTCCAAATCCTTAATAAACATCTTCTTTATCACTCTGGTTCCAAACAGAAAAGACATAATGTCTTCAGACTTATGTACAAAATCTCCAATATTCCGTAAATCGAAATGAAAAACTCCTTCATGAGGGCAGTTAAGAATTTGACTTATCTCTACAGATGATATTGAAAAGTCCTTATCCTCTATTTGAGCCAATAAACTATCCTCTGTATCTCCAAGGCTAAACTGAACAGTTCTAAAGAAATGTCTCATTTCTGCCTCATATAGAAACTCAGAATTTTCACTATTAAATGCTTGCTCAAGGCTTTGAAACGACAACGCTTGCTTCAACAGTAAATTAGTTTCAAACAGCCACTCTAAATCTATGACTTTACCTTGCAGTATTTTCCGACTAACTACCTTAGGTTTCTTTGCAGCACTGCTCTCGGCTTCATCTGGACGCTTAGTCTTTTCCATTCCAACAACGATTTCTGAAGGTTCGTAAGTTTAGGGTTTGAAGATTCAGAAAAGGGTTTTGGAGCAGATGTGCGGTTTTAGGTTTTCGAAAGGGTTTCCGAAAAAGGTGAAGCAGTTTAAAAGGTGAAACGGTTCTGACAACCTTGATTCCCGTGTAATCACTAATCATTACTTTTATTTAAAACAAAATAAAATTACTTATAGCGGAAAACAGAAATTAAGCAGAATTCAAAAACAAAATAAGATTAAAAAAAAAAACTATTTAAAATTAAATAAACCTAACTCCCCCTTAATAAATTAAAACCTTGCCGTGGGAAGTGGTTTAGTAAAAATATCTGCTAATTGATTTTCTGTATTTACAAATTCTAAAAATATATCCTTTTTAAACACATGATCTCTTAAAAAGTGATGTCTTATATCAATGTGCTTAGTTCTAGAATGACTAATAGGATTTTTTGAAATATTAATTGCACTAGTATTATCACATAAAATAGGTGTATTATTGAAATTTAATCTAAAGTCCATAAGAGTGTTTTTCATCCACAGCACCTGTGCACAGCAACTACCTGCAGACACATATTCTGCCTCGGCTGTTGACAGGGCAACTGAGTGTTGTTTCTTACTAGACCATGATACTAAAGACTTCCCTAAAAAGTGACATGTTCCTGAAGTACTCTTCCTATCTAATCTACAGCTTCCAAAGTCAGCATCTGAATATGAAATTAAATTAAAATCAGAGGTTTTTGGATAAAGCAGAGATTGATAAATAGTACCTTTTAAATATCTAAAAATTCTTTTAACAGCAGTTAAATGGGATTCTTTGGGATTTGATTGAAATCGAGCACAAAGACATACTGAATACATTATATCTGGTCTACTAGCAGTAAGATATAACAAACTACCAATCATACCTCTATATAACTTGTTGTCCACTGATTTTCCAGTTTCATCCAAATCAAGTTTTATATTAGTACACATAGGAGTTGTAAATGGCTTGCTGTTTTCAAGTCCAAATTTCTTAAGTAAATCAGTAATGTATTTGCATTGATTTAAAACATTTCCAAAATCTTTTTGAAATATTTGAAGATCCAAAAAGATATTTAATTCTCCCATCATACTCATTTCAAATTCTTTTTGCATTAATTCTGAAAATTCATGACAAAGAATTTTATTGGTTGATCCAAAAATTACATCATCAACATAAATTTGAACCAACAAAACATTATTTTTCACAGTTTTCTTAAAGAGTGTTGGATCTTCCAGTCCAACAGTAAAATCATTTTTAAAAAGAAAAGAACTTAGTCTTTCATACCAAGCTCTAGGTACTTGTTTAAGGCCATAAAGAGCTTTAGTAAGTTTGAAAACTGAATCTGGTTTTTGAGAATTTTCAAAACCAGGAGGATTCTCAACATAAACTTCCTACATTAAATAACCATTTAAAAAGGCAGATTTAACATCCATCTGAAATAATTTAAAATTCATATAAGATGCATAGGCTAAAAGGATTCTAATGGCTTCTAACCTGGCTACAGGTGAAAAGGTCTCATCATAATCTATTCCTTCTTCTTGATTATATCCTTTAGCTACTAATCTTGCTTTATTTCTAGTTATTATCCCTTGATCATCCTGTTTATTCCTAAAGACCCATTTAGTTCCTATTACTGGATAATCATGTGGTCTTTCAACTAATTCCCAAACCTTATTTCTCTTGAACTGGTTCAATTCATCTTGCATTGCTATTACCCAGCTCTCATCATCTAAGGCTTCTTCTATGGTCTTAGGTTCTTGTTGGGATAGGAAAGCACAGAATTCAACTATGTTTCCAAGGTTTCTTCTAGTTTGAATACCAGTCTCTAAGTCACCTATCACAGATTCTAAAGGGTGATTCTTTAAGGTTCTAGACTGTCTAGGAATTACATTCAAAGGTTCTTCAGTGTCATGTTCTTCTGAACTGGACTGAATTTCTTTTATATCATTTTCAAAATCATTCTTTAAATTCTCAAGTCTCATGTTTTCATTAGAATCAGGTTCATCTATTTGTTCTATCCTTTTCTAAAAAGGATCATATTCATCAAATTTCACATGAACTGATTCTTCAACAATCCTTGACTTTTTATTATAGACTCTATAAGCTTTGGAGGTTGCAGAATATCCTAAGAAAATACCTTTATCAGATTTTGGATCAAATTTACCAAGATTATCTTTGGTATTCAAGATGTAAACCGTGCATCCAAAAACTTTAAAGTAATTTACTTTAGGTTTTCTGTTATTCCATAGTTCATAGGGTGTCTTTTTCAAAATAGGTCTTATTAAAATTCTATTCATTATATAACAAGCTGTATTAAAAGCTTCTGCCCAGAAATATATAGGTAGGCTATATTCATTTAACATAGTTCTAGCCATTTCTTGAATAGTTCTATTTCTTCTTTCTACAATCCCATTCTGTTGTGGTGTTCTTGGAGCAGAGAAGGTGTGTTTAATACCCATGTTTGAGCAAAAGGAATTAAATTCCTGGTTCTCAAATTCTCCACCATGATCACTTCTCAATGAGATTATATTAAAACCTTTTTCATTTTGAATAGATTTACAAAAACCTTCAAATAAACTAAAAGCTTCACTTTTAAATTTCAAAAAGAAAATCCAAGTAAATCTAGAATAATCATCAACTAATACATAAACATATAATTTACCAGCTAAACTTGCTACTCTTGAAGGTCCAAACAAATCCATATGGATAAGTTCTAGAGGTTTAGTTGTAGCAACTTTATTAACAGATTTGAATGATGATTTGTGTTGCTTGCGAAGCTGACATGCATCACAGAATCTGTCATTTTCAAATTTGAGACTAGGCAAATCAGAAACTAGATGTTTCTTAGATAATTTATGTAAAGCATATATATTGCAATGACCAAGTCTTCTATGCCAGATCCAGGATTCACTTATATTAGCAGTTAAGCAGTTTACTTGTTGTTTACACAAAGAATACAAATCCAAAGTATAAACATTATCAGTTCTGGGTGCTCTAAACTTAAACAGTTTATCTTTAGAAATAGTACAACTATTGTTAGTAAAATCAACAGTGTATCCATCATCACAGAGTTGAGAGATACTTATCAGATTGTGTTTTAACCCTTGTACATAAAGTACTTTGTTGATTGAGACTGTCTTTGGATCTCCAACTGTTCCAATACCAATAATATTTCCTTTGGCATTGTCACCAAAGGTGACAAGTCCTCCTTCCTTTCGAGTAAGAGAAGAGAAATTAGCTGAAGTTCCACTCATGTGTCTTGAGAAGCCACTGTCCATATACCATATTTCTTTCTTTCTTTGGTGACATGCTACCTCATCAGTTTCAGCCATGAAACACATATTTGCTTTTAGATTGGCTTCCTCCTTCTCTGAGATTGATTCAGAAGAATTACTTGAGTCTTCAGAAACACTCCAAGTAGCTTTCATAGCTTTCTTGTCTTTCTGCTCATAATCATCTATTTTGAATATTTTCTTCTTCTTTGCATCTTTCAATTTTGGGCAATCCGGTCTGATATGTCCCATCTTTTTGCATTCATAACATCTCACTTCCTTGCTATCCTTCTTGAAGGATTTCTTGAAGTCTTTCTTCTTACTGTAGAACTTTCTGAATTTTCTGGCTAGCTGAGCCAGTTCTTCATCCGAATTTGAAGAATCAGAGCATTCTGATTTAGCACTTACTTCTCTGTTCTTCATCTTTCTATCTTTTTGTTGAGAAGTCACTTTCAAAGCAGTATTTTCTCTTTTTATGTAGAATTTATGCTCATTTACCTCATCTGGCATTTCAGCCTCGTACATCATCAATGTACCAATCAGCTCTCTCATAGTTAGATCTTTAACAGAAGTTGATTGTCTGATTGCTGCAGAGATTCCATTCCATCGAGTAGGAAGTACTCTCAGTACCTTTAACGCTTGATCAGCTTGCTTGATTGGTTCTCCTAGAGCTGTTATATTATTGACAATTTCTGTCAATCTTCCATTCATCTGAGTGATGCTCTCTCCTTCAATCATTCTGAAAGTATCAAATTTTAATTTAGCAGTTGCATATCTCATCTGTCTTACATTATCTGTTCCTTCATAAGCAACAGCTATTGTTTGCCACATTTCATATGCAGTCGGGCATTGAGATACTCTGTTAAATTCATCCGGTCCTAGACCACAGATGATTGCATTCATAGCTTTTGAATTCATGTCATACTCAGCCTCTGTAGCAGTACTCCATGTATCGGGATTTTCAGGAATTTCATAGGGAGTCAGAATCTTTGAATAGACTTTGTAACCAAGATTTTTCAGATAAATAATCATACGTGATTTCCAGCAGCCATAATTATCTCCATTAAAGTAAGGTGATCTGACCATTGACATTCCCTCTCTCGTATCAGCCATGATACACTATGTATAATCTTTAAATACTTCTAGCTTGATAAGACTTTAAAAACAAGAAGCTCCTCCTCTGATACCAATTGTTGGATCTGAATCTACGGATTACACACAAGAGGGGGGGTGAATTGTGTCTTTTAAAAATTATTACAATCTCTTCAATTTAGACAAATTCTGTCCACTATGCTTTAGCACGATTAAATATGCAGCGGAAAAAGTAAAAGCATGAACACACGGATGTATAGTGGTTCGGGGAACATAAGGCCCCTAGTCCACTCCACCAACGCTCAAATCCACGAGCTTGGCGATTTTCACTATCTGGTCCTCGTTTCCACAGACCTGTTCACAACTGAGTACAGGCAGTTGACACCTTTACAAGTTTCAGGCAAACACAGCCTTCCTGGTTCAAACACGAACCCACACAGCTTAGAACGAGAAGCTGATCACTCAAAAATAAAAATGGTTTCGATAAAGAAAACACTTCTCCAGTTGTTCTTCACAATTGCAACAGAATGCAATTGACAGTAGATAGATCGTCGTCTTCAGAAAATAAAGATCTGTAATCAAAATAGTTCTGAGTCGATCCAGTTGCAATAGATATTACAAGAAACTTCACAACTTCAGCAGCAGTAGATTCACAACAGATAGTCGATGTAGACCACGTGAATCTGCTATCAAGATCTTCCTTCGGTAATAAAGGTTTTACACTTCTTCTCGATCACCAGAAAAGAACGCCTTCACACAGTCTCTGTTTCTTGCTCGTTAAAATATCAATCTATATATTTCATACTCTTTCCTGTGTATATATATATATCCGAAGTTTCCAAGATAGAACATATATATTCAAATCTGAGAAAATCTTCCGCATAAATAGATCCATGAAAATCCCCTTTAGATTCGCGATATTAAAAAAAAATGAAATAACAGAGCCGTTGTAACTCCCCTGAAGAATCGACATAAAAAGCTCCGTTTAAATCAATCATTAATCCGTTGAAAATCGTCTTTGATTCAGTCAAAGTCGTACTTAAGAATCGGCTCGAAATCCGCTTAATAATCCGCCTGTTTGACAAATGCAAAAGGAAATATCGTCTGTCAAAAATATCCCGTCTCCAAACGTAGGGTTGATGACGTGGCTCCAAACGTAGGGTTCACAAACATAAGGTTCAGAAACATAAGGTTCAGAACGTAAGGTTCAGAACGTACATACTTTCTCTTCAGCATTCAAACGTAGGGTTGATCATCCATACTTTGTCTTGCTTCAACTCTCCAAAGAACATACGGTTGATTATAAAAGTAAGGTTGATGATCCATACTTTTGAGAAACAAACTCAACACTGAAAACTAACGTACGGTTTCTCTTCCATACTTGTCCAACAACAAAAACGTAAGGTTCCTTCCAAACGTAATGTTCTTCTTCCATACTTTTCAACAACGTAAGGTTCATTAACCATACGTTTCAAAATAACGTAAACAGTAAACTTTTCATCCATACGTTACGTTCATCAACGTAGGGTATGAACAGTGATTCGAGTACGCGCTAAAACTGATCTCGCGCTACAGTGATTCCAGAACGCGCTAAAATTGATCTCGCGCTACAGTGATTCCAGAACGCGCTAAAATTGATCTCAGAATAAATAAAGTATGAAATCTCGTTATATGAAATAAATAAATAAAATAAATTCCTGCAAAATACTCAACGAAATAATTAGTAAATAATTAAGGGTATTTGTGAGCATCAAAATCATCATAAAGAGACAGAGTATTATTTAAAATAATCTCCCCCTTTAAAAAACATTATTTTGAATTGTTTGAAAATAATACATTGCTCAACATTTTGGTCATCCGAAAGATGGATATATCAATGTATACTATCTATAAAACATTATTATTTTTAACTCTCCATATATTTATTACATAATTACGATTTAATCAGAAAGTCTATTTCTTAATCTACTAAATAGATTCCTGAAGATGTTGATCAAATTAAATGAATTCTTGTAATCCACACAGATATTTTAGGGAGAGGTGAATTATGTAAATCCCATCCCAAAAATTCAACATGAACATCTCCAATAACATTTATTAGAGAATATGGGCATCAATAATATACATTTTTCTCTTCCACTAAGTAGTAAAATGAGTAAAAATTTCATTTCATCACTAATTTTATTTGAAGAGGTCAATGAAACTCTTCCTTCATAGGGTTGAGCTATATTATTAATGGAAATATCAATTCAAATCCTATTATTTGGGGATAATAGTTTAATTCATATGGTTATGTAATAAAAAATTAGGTCCTTATAAATTGATGGTGGAAAATTAGAGTTTGGTGAACTCTTTCTAATCTGGGGTTTCTAGACTTAAGAATTATGAGAGGTAAAATGGGACATATGCTACTCGAGGACTCCATTTTCATTGAAGGATGTAATTTTTAAATTTATAAAATGTAGTGTTCGGGTAACATGGTTACCCTAATCTATTTTATGTTTCGATTTAGTCTTAACAAAAGATTCTGGTGTGTTTACAACTTCTAGGTGAGTAATGAGAGAACAAAGTATGTAATCATAGGGGTCATCAATATCTGCATGCACCTTCAATGGACTTATAAATGAATAATTAAAGAAGGTATATATAGTGTCGAAAAGTCATTTTAATCATCCAGAGATTTATATACAAGAAATATAATGTTACAACTCGAGTGTTCATAGCATCTTTCCTTGGTAATCATCATCCAATCGATGACGATTGGTTATCTAGGTTCCAATGGAAATGAATGACTAAAAGTTGAATGAAAGCAATGATTAATTATGGGAATTAATTTATCAATAACATGAACCACTACTATAATGTCTTTTCACAATATAGTTTAAACATTATGGTAAAACATAATTTTGAACAATGTTGTCATCTCATGAGAATATCAATGCATCCAGGGAATATCTATAACCTAGCCCCACTAGTCTCTGTCTGTCTGAGGCATTCATTATATAATGAGTAATCAAAGTGTCCCATACCACTTTGATACATTTGAATTATTAGATTAATAGATGAATACAATTTAAAAAACATAAAATACCATTATTATTGAATAAATCATGATATTTCATGTCAAAGGGATAGTATATACACCACATTGAAGTGAATTGGTTCATAATAACAAATTAGACTAAATATAAGTTATGATGAAATCTCTTACCACCTTTTAATCACTTGAATCTTATTTCCCAATAAAGAAGTATTTATCAAATGAAATATTTAATACCAAAAATATATTGAGGTTCATGATGAGAAATATCAAAGGGAGGTACATATACAACACACATCAGAAATAAGTGGTGAAGAAAGCATATATCACACAGAAGTAAACAAGTGAGATTACAAAACCCTAGTTTTACATTATTTGACCACATTAATATTGTTTTAATGTATGTTATTAATTTATAAAATAAACATTTTCATTTTTATTATATCTTATTTGATTGTCTTATAACATTTTATCACATTTTTGTAAAAACTATTTCACTATTACCCTATTACGAGTATCAATTTCTTCATTTTATTAGGCATGTTTTATTGTGTAAGTAATTGTTCGTATACATAGGACATATTTAAATAATATAAATAATGATATTAAGTTCATATATATCATATTTATTCATTATATACATTTTTATAAGCATTCTTTAATGGTGAATCATAGAAAATGAATCGCATCCCATCATTGAGATGGTAGGCCATACATGCACATGAGTGAGGATATCATTATCTTAATTGTGAAATCGAAGGGAAGTTGATGGTATATGACTTATATAAATTCCATATTATGTTTTAAGAAACATATATATATATATATATATATATCCATTATTTCCATAATTAAGCCATCCAAGTGAAGTGGTGATGAAAAAAAACTGCACCATGACATGGAGATGGTAAGACGTATATACTCACGTGTGGTGATTTTACTTTTGATATGATGGATAAAACATGGAATATGGTTGTCCCATAATCATAATAACATATAAAAATATATATTATACTGTATTAAATACCTTATCATAGGAAAAAATCCTGAATATGATTTATATGATGAATGACTTTCGGAAGAATCGACAAAGAATATTACCTCCTTTATGAATGAGCTCCATTATATCTTCTTTTTATGGATCCTAGGGTAGGCCTTATTGAACTATAAAGACCTAAATAACATGTCTAAGGATATTACTATAATAAATGCACATTTTTTGGTCAAACTACAAGGCTCACGGTGGTGTGAATAAGTGATGAAGGAGGTTTCGTTTTATAATGCAGGTGTTGGGAACTTTAGGAATCTCTTAAATTATTAAGCTAATATAACATAATTTGTATAAAATTTACTAAAAAAGTGAGATATATTTAAGATAAAAATATTTTGTGTTAAATACTGTAAACCGATAATTGTTTTTAATATTTTAGGTCACATTCTTACCATTATCTTTTGGTTTTAACCCTTATTAAACAACTATAACTCTTTTCGTGACAACATGTTTTTTCTTGTGGAAGGTTAATATAGTTACCATAAAAATGAAAAAGGACCAAAAATGAGTCATGGATGAAATTATAAATATTATCACAAATTTTTTTCCAATTATTAATTTTTTATGAATTTTATATTATCTAATAAAATATTATTTATCATAGAATATCATTAATGATAATTTTGACACAATTCATTACTTGACTTTTTAAAAATATCATAATAACATTAAAGATTCAAAAAAATAATCAATAACATGTATAATGAATCTATAAAATTCATGTATAACATTAATTATTTCAAATTATATTTGTTTTAAAATTATATAATTTATTTATTTTATATTCCAATTAATTAAAAAATTATTATATTATCACGGTGTAGGCCTTTAAGGTAATTAATTATTTTATAAAAAAATTGACATGATAAAGATTAAAATTTTATATTTAAAATTATTAGTTATAGTTGAAGATATATTCAAAATAATGTCATATAAAATATATAATACTTGAAAAAAACATAACTATATCATTTTTTACTTTCATTGGAGTAAAATGTTACAAAGGTTATATTTTCATCCAAATGGCCATAAATGGTAAAATAACCAATACATTAATTACTATGGATGGAAAATACTCATAAAATAAAAAATTTCTATGTTTTTTGGTCATTTTATAATATTAATAAAATTATTTTTACTCTTAATTACCTGATTTACCCTTAAACGTTGTAATGAAAATATTTCTAAAGTTACTATTCATATTTTTAAAAAAATAAAAGGCAACTATTGAATAAATTTGGAACATATGATTCCAAATAATGAAACAAACATCCAAAATTCAAAACACATAATCTTCTATAATTAATTTAAAATTAATTTCATAGACGAGTTGATAATACAAGTTATTAAAGTGAAAATGATCTATAGATTGTAATGATTTATATCCATATTCAAGGGGAACTTTAATCCAATGTAATAAATTATATGGAATGATATAAAATTGATTTAATTATACATTACATTTAAATAATGAGATAATTATAAACACTATATGTTATTTGGACAAAAGAATATTTTTCAACAAAAATTCCTTATTTTTCACTCTTTATCAACAAATGAAAATTATCAAAAATATACCAAAAATTCAACCAAAGATTCCTTTTATTTATCATTTTAATAAGAAGATTATTTTTTCAATTATAATTTATAATAGATTAAAAATATATATTTAAAACAATTGTACCATCAAATGGCATTAGTCTACCTTTAAAAAATATAGTCTTTTAATACATAAAATTGGATTTATTTTTCAATCATGACTATAAAAAAAGTTGGATGAATTATAAGATTTATGTTGAATATATTATATAGAAATGAAATTAATAACATTAATATATTGTAAATAAATATATTTATTATGATAAAATTGTATTATGGGCATAAAAATAGTTTTTATAAAAACACTGCCTTTATGTTCAATTGTTTCTCATTTTTATTTATAATTAATTGGTAACCAATGAATTAATTTTATATAAAATTTGAAACTAGATTTTACTAATTTAGATAATCTCATTCATTTAGGCGATTCTAATTGATATGAGAAAATTATCACAATCAAATAATAATATGTAATATTTTATTTATACACGGAGTTTTATGTGACATAAGCTATCAATGAAAATAAATTTATTTAAGAAGATACATACTAAAAAATATTGGGGTGTCACATTCTACCCTCCGTCAATAAATTATGTCCTTATAATTTTAAATTTCAATTAAAAAAATATTTGATTCTTCCTTTCCAAGAAACCCACATTGGTAATGTGGTTAAAAAAACATCTTCCTAATAAGAGTGAAAAGTAAAATTTGAAAGTCATCACAAAATTAGTCTTTAAAATAGGATAAAAATAGAGGGAAGTGAAAAAATAAAAATTAAAGATAAATATTGCCATAATTTTCTGATGGATAGTGGCACGGAACAAGGTTATTATAATGTTTATAAAAAAATTCATAAATTTTTGATTTGTTAACGGACAATTAATTTATGAGAAAGAAAAGTAGAAAAACAACTTCTTTGTTACAAAATATTTTCCTAGAGTTTTGGGATTTCTTTACTATCCAGATAAGATGTTGAGAAAATGAAAATAATTGATTTATTTATATGTATTAGGCATAATTTAATCCTTATGATATTTTTAGATTAATATTCAATTCTTCACTTACTCCAAGAAATGAATTTTCAAGATGAATTTTTCACATCTAATGAACTTTTAATGAATCTTATATTATATAAGAAATTATTTCATCCTCAAAATGTTTACTGAAACCCATAATGATAGCACATAGTACCAATAAATCATTCTTTAACATCAATCAAAAATAACCAAATTTTAACTTAATCCATTCTATAAGTAGTTACCTTAAGACTCATTCAAAATATTTTTTTCCAAATTCAATGTCTAATAAATTGGAAGGAAGGTAACTAAATTTCAAAAATCATCATAAATTTAGATTCCCCAAACAATTTAATATAACACTTATTGTCAAAAACCAAATATATCATTAACTCTAAAACATTAAGGATAAATTATATGATTGTACTCTTTAAAGAAGAATCACTACAATTAAATAATTATATATCTCAAGATTTATATAACTAGTTCACCATTGATTAAATAATTCTTTAATCTAAATACCCTAGAACATTATTCAATATACTTCATTATTAATCAATTAACTATATTTGGTCCTCTTATTCCTTAGTAACTCATTACTTCTTTTGCATTATCTTAATATTCATAAATATAATCATTACTTGTATAAAAATAATGATTCTATCTATTAACCAAAACCTAATGCACAGTGTGAGAAATAGTAATCATAATGACATGGTCATGAAGAATCATTTATAGGATATCTAAGTCATGACATATTATTCTCAATATATGATCCCAAAACATTATCCTAGGTTATCCATAGTGTGAAAAAATCTATTTGAGGAAATCCTATACATAGAATTTCCCTCAAAGTCAGTTATAGGGATATATTCTCTAATCTATACTTTCTTAATATTACTTCCCATGTTTCCTATAAAAAATTCATTGATTCCAACTATAAAGACCCATTATATAGTGGTCAAAGTCAATTCCTCAATTTATTACATTGGAATAAGATACAAGAAATAGTTTACCTGTTGTAACGTCCCAAACTGGGAGCCACACGATGGTGCCCAAATCCAGTTGGTCACATGACCTCAAGCAAGCCACCTCGTACAATAGAGTCTTCTAAATAATAGTGAGGGTTTTTTAATCTAGTCATGGAGATAATATACCCTATTTTATTAGAATAAAACGCTAGTAGAAATAGCTAAAAAATGTGAAAGCATATATAACCAGACTAATACAAAAGTCATTAGATAAGCAAAACAACAAATACAATATTCAACTAAAATGGGAAACATACTATGGTGATATAAGTGTCGAAGTTCATAAAATAAAACTGAAAAATACAGACACCATCAACTCCCATGTGTGTCTCGAACCTCATCGGCTTCCCTCATACAAGCTCCAACCTCAATCATCAATCTAATATATGACTCTTTCCCATAACTTGTCCTGCAACTGTAATGTCTATTAAGGTAATGATCTGGGATCATGATTAAGGTGTGAGTACAACTCATTAGGCCACCATCAATAGTTCCCAAAACTATTCAATTCAAATGATAGTGTATATAGTTCTATAAAGAAAAGATGACAATGCATAAATAAATGGTTATCATGTTATCATTTATTCATTATTTAATCATATCAACTCAAGAGTTCCTTAGGAGACCCTTACCTCTATACTTGCTTCAGCTCATTCTAGAGCCCGATTGTCCCCTATATAATATCATATCTTAATACCATATTGGACTCATGCCAGATCATAGAGTATTCAATGGTGATATTATATCTCAGTACCTTTTTCGACTCATGTTGGAGATTGAAGTATTATCATGTGAGGTCATATCTGAAATTAACATTATTACCATTATTTAAATTTACACCTAATTTAAAAAGTTACCATTGACAAATTCATTAGTAGGATAACCAATTTACAATTATTACATCTCAATAGAATGACCATATTCCCATTCTTTTAATCATATGCACAATGACTATTTTATTATTTATATTTCTCCTTTGAAGGACCATGTTCACATTCCTTTACTCACAAATACAATGATCATGCTACCATTTATTCTCCTCAATATAGAATGACCAAGTTCCCATTATTTTACACATAATTAATTAAAAAATAACTATCCAAATCAATTATATTTTTAATTCAATAATTTGTTAAATACATCAATATCCTTAATTAACTCTCTAATTAATTATGTTTTCCAATCCTATTAGTTAATTCATCAATTAAATAATAAATAACACAATTTATATCCCATAATTAATTATCCATAATTATAAATCTAATTATAAATCTTAACTCTTCATAATTAATTCCATAATAAATTATCCAAATCAAAATATAGAGGTACATAGTAAATTCATATTTAATTATCTCAATCTCGACAATTAAATATCCCATAATTAATCTCCAAATTAATTTACTAGATTTTAACCCCTAAAACTAATAATCAATTTCCATATATTAATTCTCTTATAGGATTTCTCCTTATTATCATGATCAATTCTTAAATTAATCATTTCATTCAAAAATTATTTAATAAATCAACTTGTCATCTTAATTAACCCATTTTAGTAATTCAATTGCTAAATAATTATAGAAATTCTGTAATCTTTCTTACCCGCATCGAATACATGACTATGTGAATTAGATTTTAGACTGTATACCTCAATTCATTAATGGTAACTTGTTCAATGGAAATCCCCAAAATCTGATAAGCACAATGATGTTTATATGAGTTTTGGATCCAAATTCATATATCAAGATAAAAGATATCAAGATATATTCAATCTAGATTTATATTTAAAAATTCATAGATATGGATCTCAATATGATGATTTAGATCTAAATAAATGGAGGTTAAAATTCCACAAAATAATTGAGTAAATAGATATGAATGAATATGATAGGTATCTAGATGAGATCCACTTATCATTACAAGAGTGTATCATTGATTCGAGATTATAATATTCTCAAATGGAGGTTAGAGGGCCTTGGAACCCCTATGAAAAGATCATGAATTTCCCAAAAAATGTTTACTCTTGTGACATGGTTAAAATATAGGTGAATTTGGGGTTTAGTGGAATTTAAAATATTTTGTTTGAAAATTAAAAACTACATGCACTATTTCCTAGGAAGGGGGTGCACCGTTTGGTAAACTGTGCGCCAACCGCATGACCCTCACTATCTATGGTCTCATAGTTACCTAGGTTTGGGTGTCCAGTTTTCTCAAACCATGATCCAACTGTGAACAACATATTGTTCTTAAATATTTCAAAAAAATCCACCCAAACACATCCCATGTCATGACTCCAACAAAATTTACTTAAAAATCTGAAAGAACCAAAAAAAATTCCCCTGAGTTAACACAATAAAAGGGTGGGATCTTACAATGTTCCCGCCTTATAACAGCTCATCCACAGGCTGTACGTACATGATTTTAAAGGATTCCAAACAAAAATGATCAGTCCATTGAGCCCTCATTTTTGTTTCCATTTCCCATTCTCCTCATTACTACATCCATGTTTCCATAACACATGAACTATCGGCAAGGTCTTTCCCAACAACAATTTCATACAGTGATACAATACATGTATCATATGCTCTTCAAAGGATGCATCTATCTCTAGGTAACTTTTATCTACATCGATCAATTGATAAGGGTCGGGATGATATCATATTAGTTGTGACACATGGAAGACATCATTCACAGAACAGTATTTCTGTGGAAGATTTAATCGGTACACCATCATCTTGACTCTCTCAACTACCTCAAACGGTCCATCAAACCTTGGTTCCAGCTTGACCTGCCTCTATATCCTGCATTGAACCAACCTATTTGACACTTGAAGGAATACATGATCACCCTCTATAAACTCTAATGTTCATCTTCTTCTATCAGCATATGACTTCTGCCTACTTTAATCTGTTGCCATATGTTTTTGAATCATCAGCCCATACTCCGATATATCTTGCATGAGACTCCGTCCAACCAACTATGACTCGCCCACTTCCAGCCCACATAACTGTGATCTACATGAACTACCACAAAGAGCCTCATATGGCCCCATTTGTATAGTTTCTTAATAACTATATTATGGGATAACTTCACTATATCCAATGGATTCTCCCAAGACCCACCGAAGTCAAGAACACTTTCCCGTAGTATATCCTCATGCACCAATATAGTATGCTCTGACTACCTAAATTTTTATATATGGAAATACATATTCAATAAAACATGTGTACTTACTGCTTCCTTCAAGACCAACCTAAAGCATGAAGTATATCATGAATCATGATATGAAAATACATTCTATGGAATCCTATACAAATGGACTATATCATTAACATAATGTTCTCCCAACTACTCCACTGTAAATGTTTCCCTGATAGGAAAGACATTTTCTACCTTTATTAGTTGATCCAAATTTAAAAAAATAGTTTCAATAATCCTATTAATATTTTGAAGACCCAACAAAATATCTATTTTCATGTTAACCCATTTCTATTCTGAAATAGGTAGTAGTTGCAATAAACCTCTAGGTTTTTGATACTTTTCCTTCGACTAATGACTGGTGAAGCAACTTGTCACGAACCCTACTTCTTCATTTTCATGGTTGGCCAAAAAAATTGTCTTCATATGTCATGGTAAATTTTGGACACACCTAGATGCATCACCCACTTTCAGGCATGAAAATATCATATGACATCCTCTCATATTCTCATTTCTAAAATACCTTGATTTCTCACATAGAAGATATTATCATCGTCTATCAACCAATCTGAAGGTTTCACCCCACCTTCAAAGATTTACCTCAAGGATAATCACTCTGGATCATCATAATGTCTATCCATGATCCATTTCAAAAGTCTAGACTCCACTGAAACTGAAACTAGAGTAATCTTACCCGACTCTCCTGAACCACCACATGAATTTCAGCTAGCAAATTCATCATCGTCTACTCTGAACTCAACTCTTGAACCATATGAGTCTGATTTTTCTTTCTCAAGGAATGATCCACACTATTTCCTTTCTTAGGTTTTTATTCCATTTCAAAATAAAATGATCTCATATACTCTACCAGTATATACTTTCGTAGATTCAAATCAGGCTGTGAAAATATATAATTCAAGCTCTTGTGATCTTAACAAATGGAAAACATTTTTCCCAAAATATTGTTTATCCAACACATAAGAGAAAGAATCTATTTCCCATTTGAGTTCTTGCATCGGGTAATTTATTTCATGTGGTCTCAGCTGCAAAGAC
This sequence comes from Viscum album, assembly GCA_963277665.1. Classification (NCBI taxonomy): domain Eukaryota; kingdom Viridiplantae; phylum Streptophyta; class Magnoliopsida; order Santalales; family Viscaceae; genus Viscum; species Viscum album. The sequence continues at coordinate 1,380,584,967 of OY728163.1, forward strand.
ACATAAACAACAACAACTTAATCCCCCTGCATATGTATGACTCCATGTCTAATACCTCTAGCTTCACAATACAATGTGTGCACCTCACCCTACTCTGGTAGGATTAATATCAATGTCGATTTCATGTGGTTATTCAACTCCTGGAAGGCCTTATCATATGCCTCCAACCAAAAAAACATTATCACCTTTTTATTAAAGATTTAAAGTAGTGATACCAAACAAGAACATCCGTGGATGAATCTCTTGTAATATTCAGCTAATCCGAAAACTCTTCAGAATTTAAAAAAATTATGAAGGTGCTCCCATAAAACCAATGACTAAACCTTCTCTGGGTCCACTGCCACTCCTTCCTCTATGTTGATGTGTCCTAATAAGTGTGCCTAATCAGTCCAAAACCAACACATAGATATTTTTGTGTATAGAAAATGATCACTCAGTGTTCTCAAAATGATGTCAGGCTATTGGGAATGATCGTCATCAGTCCTGGAGTATGTCAACATTCCATCCAAAAAAACCAGCACAAAATGATCTAGATATGTATTAAATATCCAGTTCATCAATACTATAAACACTACTGGTGCATTTTTCAACCCAAACTGCATTACGACAAACTCATAAAGGCCATACCTACTTCTGAAAGTAGTTGATGACCTATCAACAGTCTGAAATATCTATTGATGATACTCTAATATCAAAAAGACATTTGAGAACATGCAACTTCCTTCAAATAGTAAAATTGATCATCGATACATGGAAGAGGATATAAATTTTGTATATTCATTTTGTTTAGTGTCTAGTAATCGACACACAAGCATAAACTCCCATTCAATTTCTATGTGAAAAAAACTGGTGATCCCCAATGCGACTTACATGGATGGATAAGTCTCTTATCATCCAACTACACCAATTATATCTTGAGCTCCTGAAGATCTGTCTTTTACATTATGTATAATGGAAGAGATACTGTCTTAGCCCCTAGAACGAGCTCAATATTTAATTCCACATCTCTCTCAGGTGGTATACTAGAGAAGTCTTCGGAAAACACATCATGAAACTGTTCTACTACCAATGGAAGGGAATATTTTCTAACACCAATAGACTATGAACATGGGATGTGATCTATCATATTTTATAAGTAATTGGTCATTCCATACCTTCTTAGATATCCTACTCTCCATGAAAAATATATGAGTCAGCCTTAGGAGATTTAAACATACCTATCCAATGGTAATAGTCGATGTGGGCTCGGAAGGCAAATAGCCAGTCCATGCCCATAATAAGGTTGAAGCCTATCATATCAATAATATATAGATCCCTAAAAAATGATATTCCCATATCTCTTGTGAACAACCCTTTCATATACATATGTCTCTAGAGAGTGTTACCAACATCGTATCAATAGTCATTATTCCACTCACGAAGTCCACCGACAAGATCAAACCATTAACTTGTATTATGGATATAATGTTATGAGAGAGACCATAATAAAATAAGGCACTAGCTAAATTTGAAGCTACTAGAATATTACCTCTCATAGTAGATGTCCCAGTCTTGCTCTCCACAAGTGCAGTTTTTACTATATGTAATTGTCCTACCATTCTTCCCTATGATGTTCTCTGAATCCCCTGAGTTTCCCCACTCTACTAATAATGGATCTCTAGCATGTAGCACCACTTAAACTACATCTACCAACTTGAACAGTAGAACTCCTTCTACAAGACATATACAGTGTAGAGGACCTTCTTCCTACACTGTAACTTTTCCCGACTTCTCCCTCAGCATAATTCTGTCCCTTTGGCCTGCATAACTTTTGTATTTGTCCCATCTTATCACATGTCATGCAATCTACTTTTGGTCGAGGGAAGTTTCAATGATAGTATACTATAATAAATCAAAAATGATATATCACCCCAGTAATTTCATGTTCAACTGACCCTCCATTCTATGTTATCTGATTCCCACTACCCTAGCATTAGTTTCATAATGGTGTTTCCCTCTCTCGGATGTCATACCTCTTGATCATCTAGTAAAAACTACCTATCCAGTACTGGAATCCTCAATTATGCTATCTTTAGCTATGATATTTGGATCAACCACCTTAGCAAACCTTATTAATAAAAAAATGTTGATTTCGGACTTAATCTCTCACTTAATTCCTTCATGAAATTGTTTCTTCGTAGATGGCTCATCTCTTGAAAATGATGAAGAAAGTCATTGCATATCTATGTCGAATCCATCATAATCAGTCACCAACATTCCCCCCTGGGTTAGATTCATGAACTCTTCAACATTCTCTTATCTCAGCGTCTCTAGATAGAAGTACTCCAAAAACATCCCAAAAAATTCATTCCATAACATACCGTTATTTTGTCCAGTTCATGCCCGAATGCCCCACGTGATCTTCGCTGATCCTCGGAGCATATCTGCATCAATATTGATCTTCCTCTCTGTTGGAATCTATAAATGGTCAATTATTTTCCATAGGACTCTACCAAAAATTCAACTCGCTCATGTCCACCCTCTTCAGTAAAAGTTGGAGGGTGTTGAAACTAAAGCTCCCTTTCCAACTCTAACATTCTTTTCAAAAAAAACCCTGTGTATCATTCTAGAAATTGCATGAAGGTAGAAATGTTATCCCATAACTAATCCCCACCATCTTCATCCAGCAACATTAGTGCCTCTAGTTCCCTGACTAGAAGTCCATTCCTAGCCATGAACCTCAATCATCCCCTTAACAATAATTGTGGGGGGAAAATCTCTATAATTCCAAACATATATTTTCCCCCAATATCACCACAGGGTTAGAACTGAGGTGATATCACTACACTTAACCATAATAATCTTAGGTTTTTGATGAAAAGGGTAAACACATTATCATACTCATGTTTCTCATTTACACACCCAGTTATCCTCATTTTTCATCACTTTATAATCTCTCTCAATTCAGGTTAGTCGCCATTTTTTCATTTTAATTTCACAAACATGGAAAATAGTCTAGGTTCAACAACATACCCATAATATGTTTTCCTATGTGTGTCTAAAATTTTGCATGTCACAATAACCCTGACGGTCAATAATTATGAATTAAGAATCAAATATAATGACATTCTATGCCATGAATCAATTTTAAAAAATTCACAGAAACAATAATCACATCACACCACAAATGTCTAACCCATGGTGAAATAATAATCAACTATATTTGAAAATAACAATAACCATAATCCCACACCAAGTACTCAGATTTTCCCTCGTATATGGGTTTTCAACTCCCATGAATGAGATCATTACCATGCCTTAAATCTTCCTAGTCTCATGCCTACCTTTCCCCAAACTGTAAGAAAATAGATGAAGAATGAAATCTAGAGCACTGATACCAATTTGAAACATTTGAACCGAGGAGCCACATGACGGTTCCCCAAGATGGTAAGCCACATGACCTCATGCGAGCCTCACCATATGCTATAGGCTACCTACTAGCAGTGAGGCTCCTGTAATTCATTCTTAGAAAGACTACACCCTCTTTTATCAGAGAAAAACACCATTGGAAAGAGATAATAAAATGAGGAATCATAGAAAACCATAAAAATCACAAAGTCATAAGATAACAAAAACAAAAAATACAATATTCAACTGAAAGGGAAAACATGCTTTGCTAATATAAGTGTCAATGTGGCTAAAATGTTACTAAAAATAAAGACACTATGGACTCCCAAGTGGGTCCCGATCCATTTTTAGTTCCCCAATCCAAGATCAAAACCTAATCAGAAATCTAAAATAGGTCCCAATCCTTTAACATGTTCTAAAATAGCAAATTCTATTCGGGTACCGATAAAGAAGCCTAAGTAGGGTTTGAGTATAACTCAAAATGCGACCTCCAAAGGTGTCTATAGAAATCCCATTCAAATGATATTATATACAGTTATTTAAATAAAATAAGACAATTTATAAATAATTAGTTATCACATTATCATTTATTCTTCATTTAATCAAATTATCTCTAGGCCTCCCAGAGATACCCATACCTAGATACTAGCTTCAGCTCATGCCAGAGCCTGAAGTGTTCCCTATGTAATATCATATCTAAATACCCGGTTCGACTCATGAAAGAATCAATATATTCATAGGTGATATTATATCTCAATACCCTTTTCAACCCATGTCGGATTTCAAAGTATTATCTTGTGTGGTTATATCTCAGAGTTATTTTATTACCATTCATTAAATTCACACATAATTTCCAACGTTACCAATAATAAATTTACAAGTAAGACTACCATGTTACCTTTCTTACTTCTCAATAGAATGACCATGTTCCCATTCATTTACTCATAATTACAATGACCATTATACCATTTATAATTCTCATTTAAATGACCATGTTCCCATTTCATTACTCACATGTACAATGACCCTGTTACCATTTTTAATCCAACAATTTGAATTAACTTGTTCTCATTCATTCACACATAATTAATTCGTAATTAATTATACACCTCAATTCTATTACTAATTCAAAATTTAGTTAAATACATCAATATATTTATTTAAAAACCCAATTAATTAATTACTCAATTTGTTGATCAATATCACAATTTACATCCCATAATTAATTTTGTGGAATTAATTATCTCATAAAAAATCTCAACTCTTGGTAATTAATTCCATAATAAATTGTTTATATCATAATGTCACGAACATATTTAATTCATGTTTAATTATCTCAATTTATCCAACTCAATATCCCATAAATAATCTGCTAATTAATTATCTAGATTTTCATACCTAACTCTCATAATCAATTTCTCTAAATTAATTCTCCAATCGGACTACCCCTTAATCTCGTGATAAATTCTTCAATTAATAATTTAATTCAACAATGATTAGATAAATCAATAGGTCAACCTAATTTACCCAATTTAGAAATTAAATTTCTAAAGAATGCTATGAATTTTACAATATTTCATACATGCATTAAATCCATGTCTTTGGGAATTATATTTTAGACCACCTGCCTCAATTCATTGATAGATGTTTGTTCGACGGAAATCCCCAAAATCTGACCAATACAATGATATAGATATGAGTTCTAGAACATAATCCCTAGATCAGGATCATGTATATCAAGATCAAATCAATCTAGATCAATATCCACAATCCTAGATCTAGATTTTACCAGAAATCTTTAGATCTAAAGAAGCATCAGATAAAATTCCTCCAAATGATTGAGGAAAGAGAGAATAATGATTGAGATGTGTATAGGGATGAGATCCACTTAATGAGAGAAGATTTGATTTTATATTTGGGCTTTGAAATATGAAAAGGGAGCTAGGATGACCTTGAAACCCCACCAGAAAGATCTATAATTTCCCAAAAAACGTTTAGTTCTGAAAAAAGGTTGAAATGGAGGTGTTTTTTGGGCTCTATGGATTTTAAGAATAATTTTTACAGAAATATAAAAAAACAAATAGTATTCTTGGGAATGGGGTTCATAGATTGGTAAACTATGCACCAACCATGTAGACCTCACTTTCTAGGGTCACAATGTTTCTTGGTCTTGGGTGCACTATTTCTTCTATCCATGCCCTAATTGTGAACATTCATTTTTTGTTAATTTTTTTCAAATCACCACCCAAATCCACCCTAAGTCTAGAATCCAACAAAAGGTAATTGAAATAAATGAAAATTACTTGAAAATTTTCAATTTATATAACTCATGAAAAAGGTCAGGATCTTACACCAATGATTAAAATAAATTATTAGTATTTATAGAATAGATACAAATTTGAAATTAAAATTACATTTTAAACATAAAGTAACAAAATATTTTTCATTGACAACACCATTTTCCCCTTACCATAACCCTATCTATCAGTCATAATATAATATTTAAAATCCTAGAAAAATGAAGTAAATTAAAGCGGTGAGATATGTTGCTTACTAAGGGTATAAATACAAAAAATGTTACAAAAACAAGAAAAAACGATTATGGAAGAACAATCAAATAATGAAATTCCATTTAATAAATAAACTGATAATTAATTGTATCTATATATTTTTTATAGTGAAAATATCATGGATAATAATAACATAGTGTAGAATGAGATAAATTCATAATTATTGGATGCCATGCATTTGGTACATGAACCACTACCGTCAATACATTTGACAAGTTGGTTTGATAATTTTGCGTAAAAACCCATTTTGGAAAATTTTTTTGTCTCATGAGACTATTAATACTTAGATGAACTGTCTATAATTTGGCCCCACCCATGTAATCATGTCCAATGTATTAATTGTATATCGAGTATTCAAAGTGTCTCAATCCACTTTAATACATTTGAATTATAAACCTCATGAAATTATTTCATTCAAAAAAACATAAATACCATTAGGATTAAATATATAATTGTATTAAATTTTAGAGAGATATCATATACACCACATGGATGTTAATTGGTTCATATTAAAAAATTGGATTCAATGTAATTTGAGATGTAATCTTGTACCGCCTTTTAATCAGTAGAATTATATGCCTCATAAAATCTGTATTTATCAAATGAAGCATTAAATACCACGAATATAATGATATTAATTATAATATATATCAATCGGTAGTATACATACACCACACAGAAGAAATAATTTTTAAATAATAGATATATCACACGAAAGTAAATAGTGGGATGAGAAAATTATAACCTCACATTTTCCTTTTCTTTTTGTATATGATTTAACCCCCAGTATAATGGTTTTATGTATGTTAATAATTTATACCATAATGATTGTCATTTTGAGGATATCTTATGTGATCCTCGTATATCATTTTATCTGTCATTCTTAATAATATTTCATTATTACACTTATTTTGGATGATAACTACTTCATTTTCTTATGAATGTTTTATTATGTATGTTATGGATCTTATATAAATTATATTAATCCCCCCCATATTGATAATGATATTAAGGTCATATATATCATATTTATTAGTTATATTCATTTTTTAAATCATTCTCTAATTGTGAATCATGGAAAATGAATCACATCGTGCCATGGATAAGTTAGGTCATGCATATGCATGTGCAATGATATCATTCTTTTAATGGTGTAATTGTAACGATGTGGATGGTATATTAATTTTATAGAATAAATATCAATTCATAATTACCATATATATCAATTATTTCCATAATTGTACCCATTCATGTAAATTGATGATGAAAAAATACAACAGAGCTTGGAGACATTAAGTCATGTGTAAGCACGCGTGGTTCTTTTTCATTTCATATGATGGGTAAAATATGAAATATATTTTGTACCATAATAATAATAACATCATATAATATATATTATACATTATGTATTACTTTATAATGTCATAAACTCATGAAGTGGAACTAGAAGAAAATTATTTTTTGGAATAGTTGGTAAGGACTATTACCTTCTCTACCAAGGATCTCCTTTATAACATCCATTAAGGGACGAAGGGTAAGAATTTTTGAAATAGTAGGACCACCATAACTTGTATACTGATTTTGGGAAGATAAATTAACATGTTTTAGTCATTATATAGGGCTCATTGTGGTGTGAATAATCCGGGGAGGATGATCCCATTTATAATTGAGGTTGGAGAACATCACGAAACTATTAAAATATAAAATAAATTTTCAATTATAAATCTATTAATAATGATTTATTTATAATATAGAATAAATTTTGTTTAAAATAATCTCAAAAAATAATTTATATATATATTTATGTTACATTAATAACCACATCTTTTGGTTTTAACCCTAACTTAACCTCTAAAACTCTTACCAGGACAACATATGTTTTTAGTCTTTGAAGGTAACTATAGTTACCATGAAATTACAAATAAAACATAAATTAGTCATGGATGAAATTTCAAGTTTTATCCCAACTATTTGGCTGACGATTATATTTTTTTGAATTTTATATCATTTAATAAAATAATTTTCATTTTACAATATTATTAATGTCAATTTTGAAACTATTCAATACCTGATGTTTTTAAAATCTCATTACTACATGATATATTAGAATTTTTTTAAAACATCAATAACATGACAAAATAATCTAGAAATTGTTTTATGAAAATTATTTTTTGAAATTATTTTTTTAAAAAAATTCAATATAATATAGCTGTTACTTCCATTAATTAAACAATTACTACATTATCATTGGGTAATCTGTTAAAGAAATTTTCTATTTTAAAAAAATTATCATGATGAAGATAAAAGTATAAATTTTAAATGGAGAATTTATAGTCAAATATATCTTCTAAATAACCACAATAAAAAGGTAATGTTTATTAAAAACGTGAGTACGACATATTTGACATTCCTTTTAATAAAATATTATAATTGTTATATTCTCATCCAAATGGCTATAAAGGGTCAAATAACATATATTTAAATTACTACAGACGAAAAATACTAATCCAACAATTTTTTTTTCATTTTTTAGGGTCATTTTTTATTATTTATATTATTATATGTACCCTTAATTACAATATTTTCCCTTAACTGTGGTAATTAAAATATTACTAAAGTTACTATTAATATTGTACTAAAGTAAAAGTTGCCCATTAACTAAATTTAGACCTTATGATTTAAAATATGGAATCAATTTTTAAAAATTAAAAACATATTACTGGTTGTAATTATTTTGGAAATAAATGTATAGACACGGTGGAAAAACTTGTTATTAAAGTAAAAACATTAAAAATATTGTAATGTTTTTGTATCGGTATTCTATGTAAAATTGATTAAAATTTACTATATTGTATTAAAAGATCTTAAAATTATGTAATTATACTTTAAAACAAATAAATTACATAATCTAACATTATAAATTATTTTATTGAAAATATTGTTTACAATTTAAATTTAGTATCTTTCACTATTCATAAAAACCTGAAACATATTAAAAAATCGTAAAAATTCAACCAAATTCAATTTTGATATTAATATGTAAAATAATAATAAATTTTTTAAAATATAATTTATAAAAATGTCGAAAATTATATTTAAAACAAGTTTTCCATTAAAAGGTGGTAAAATTGACTTTATAAAAATATTGCATCTTAACACGTAAAATAACACGTATTTTTTCATAATGTCTAGATAATATATATGATGAATGTAAAATATTTTATTGACTATGTTATATATAAATTTCATTAATATCACTCACATATAGTAATTAATTCAATTTATTAAGATGAAAAAATCATTATGGCTATAAAAATAGTTTTTATAAAAACACATCTTTTCTGTTCAATTAGTTCTCATTTTAATTTCAATTTTATTGGTAAAAATGAATTAATTTTACTAACTTGTGTAATAAATATTTTCATAATTTAGTTAATCTCATTAAATCCTTCAATTAAAACTGATATATGATAAGTATCCTAATTAAATAATAATATTTTATCGTTTTTTAAGATTGGAGTTTTTCATAATGTAAGATATGAAATAAATTGAATTTATTTAAGAAGATATAGACCATAAAATATAGATGTTTTAAATTTACTTTCTGATAAATGAACTATGATGGGGAAATATGTATATTTTCCCAAGGGCTACGATACACAATGTACTAGACTGTTGGACATGGTGGTTCAATATTGTTATGTAACACCCCAAGATTTCATAGTGTGTTATTTCTTCAAAATAATTCAATAACTTTCACTACACACCGCACCGAGTTCAAGCACACCATGACTTACCAAACAAGCCGTTCAAAAGAGGTTATGAATAGTATTAACTAAATTTTAAACTTTATATAATCCTTATATTTTTAGAATCCATATTATGAGTTTCTTAGACATAATGTAAGAACAAATTCATTTTCAGTATTTCAATTTTACCAACATTTAATAGTGAACCCTTTTTAAATCCAATATTTTAAACTTTTATATATTCAATTTGACTAAAAAATTTACTTTTTAGAATGATGAAATCAAAAATTTACAATGAAACATCCCAAGCTGCCACGGTACGCTTTCCTTTGAATAATATAGTAGCGTGTGTTGTACGCAACTTCGAGTTCTAACACACACCACAACCAATCAAACTAGCCGTTATGAATAGTAATACATACTTTTTGAAATTATATATATATTATATTTCAAAATGGACTTCATTTTTGTATACGGAATATCGAAATTATCATAAGTTGAATTTTTGGTATTTTTCGGACAACTTCCAATTTTTATGAATAGTGAAAAATACTTAAAAACAACTTTTTTAATCAAAATAATTTATAGTGATAAATTATATTATATATTGGTTTTAAAGTATAATTAGAATATATTTTTACCATTTTATCCAATGGTGTCCATTAGAATTAATTTCACTTTGAAATCGGATCTAAACAATTGTCAATCGTTTGATATATATTGTTTCTTAAAAACACGCTATTTGTTGTGACATTGGGAATTAATTATAAAGATAATTATTGCAACATATATGTTTGGATTTTTCTAAAATAGAAATCATTTTTTAATTTTGAATATCAATTATAGATTAGGGTGAAATTTTGGCATTGTTCTGAAAAACATCAATTTTTGATGAATAGTGAAACTACTAAGTGGTAGTTAAAAAACTGAATTTTTTCATAAAACTTAATTTTACCTCTTCTGTGAATGGAATTTAGAAAATCCGAGAGACACAGTTAATATCAAGAAGTAAAATGTGGTTCAATGATATGAAAATAATATTTGGTGAATATTAACTTTTTACTTTTATTTACCACGGTTATAAGTAAATAGGATAATTAAGGGTAAAAATGATATTAATATTACCCTAACACATGTCCTAATTCTATTGGAAAAGTGTATCTCAACCAAAAACAACCTCAGGAATAAAATATTATCATTTATATCCACTTGGATTAGATTAGGACATTTATTATTATTTAATTCAAAGAATAGTTAAAAGAGTTAAAATCAATGTTTATTTACTAAAACATTTTTAATATAGGGTTATACAAAAGATAAATTCGATTGTAAATATTAATTAGAAATCTAATAAGACTTAAAACATAATTATATTTTATTTATAATTTTTATACATTAAATAATTTAATTTATTTATGACACAATGATGATGCAGTAATTAATATACTAGGTGACAAATTAAAATAATTGATATTATAAATACCCAAATAAATATAATTTGAGACTTTTAATGAATTACACTAATTTTATAAGATGATATGAAATATTAGTATTGATTAAATTGACTTTTTTCAAAGTAATAATTCTTTTATGAGTTTTACAAAAATCAACTATTGAATAGTGTCAAAATTGACATAAAAGAGTTCTTAAAACAAATATTATATTATTAATTGATATTAAAATCCTAAAAATCTAATGTTGGTCCAAGAGACTTATATCATGATAGGTTTATCATTAATGGACCACTTGGGGGTCTCTTGGATGTATATAATATGTTTATTAACTATATAATATAAAAATATAAAGTGACGTGGTAAATGTCAAGCTAATTAACTAAGAGTTAAAACTAAAAGATAAGGCTAATATAATGACCCAAAACTTTTTAAATTATATAGGTTGAATGGTTTTCCACCTACCCCCACCTTAAACTTTAAATAATAAACTTTTGAGCAATTAGAAACCGAATATGAATTTATTATAAATTAATATTTCTATCTTTTCCAAAGGTTCCCCTCACCCCTCTTATAAAAGGGCACTCCTCCTTCTCATTTATTCACACCTTCAAAGACTTTTAGTTCGGCCAAACCCTGCCCAAATACTCTCTAAACTTACCTCACTTCATCCTAGAGGCCATCCTTTAGTCAGAAATCCAACTTAAGGAGCCCTTTTGATCAAATCAAAAGGAAGAACCCAAAGAAGAGGTAATGATTTCACCACCCTTTTTCAAGTTCCTTTCTTCTTCCACTTCTTCTTCCTTTGTTGTCACCATTCTAAAATAATAACTCCAGTATCATTTATATATACTGTTATGTTATTATAAATATGGTACAACCATATTCAGTATTCTATCCATCCTTTGAATAACATGTCACCATACGTGCGTACGTACGGCTTACCGTCTCCACGTCGTGGTGTAATTGTTATGCAATAAATTATTATTTGGATGGGTATAATAATGATGTGTAATTCATATAAATAATAAATGTAACACGATAATGATTCTGTATATATAATATAACATCTAATTATATATTATTTTCATATCAAAAGAATGATATTGTCACTCGTACGTACATACGGACTACCGTCTCCACGAACGCGAAGAGATTCATTCTCCATCGTATCCATTCAAGTATAATTCTCATTTGATGATTTATAATTGTATTTAAGGACTTGATATCATTCTGGATATGAATAAGATACAACCAATCCCTGAATAACATGGCTTACGTAACAAAAAATATAAAATAAAATGATTCAGTTAACACCCGAAACAATAGTAAATATAAGATATTATTAACAAAGCAATGTTAAAAGATCATATATGATATCATATTGATGTATATGATTATTGTATAATTTAATAACAATTATTTCCCCATTATACATGAGTTTAACCTACCGCATCCAAGGAAAATTACAAGGTAAGGGTTTATTTCGCAATCTCTCCATTATCTGAGGTTGTTTATACGTAATAATCTACTGGGATTTCTTTATCATCCACATCCATGTTTCTTCAAAATGTATTTCAAAACATTTTTACCATTTACAAGAATATGGTTTATAGTCATTTATACCCTTGTTTGACTTTTTATAAGAGTTTTATAAAGGAGTATTTCCATCGTATTCCAAACAAGGTGCTTTTTATCCTTTTCGACAGGATTAAGGTAAGAATGTTTTTTAACTTATACGGGGGGTGCGGCTATTTACCGCCGTTATAAAATCGTCAAAGAATACCTTACAAGCTTATAAGAATATTTTCAATGTAAATTTTTTATTTTATAATTATGTGACTTTTAAATGATTTCAAAATGAATATTTTAAGAATTTGTGAAAGGTACTCTTTATCAAGATCATAATTTTAAATGTTTTAAAGATTTATCTTTCTAAATATTTTTAATTAATGTCCATGATTTCAAAATGATTTTAAGGATTTATTTATATGGAAATGAAGTCTTTGAAATGATATTTCTTTTCAAAAGATTCAAAGTGGTATGGGACACTTTGATTCAAAAATCTCTTTTAAATTACTTCCTTTATAAATGTGTGACTTTTCAATGATTTCGAGAAAAGTGATATTTCTCTCAAATAGTTTTTATTTCATCTATGTCAACATCCTTTGATGGATTTTAAGCATATTTGAAGTTGATTTATTATGATACAAAACTTTTGTATTGTATTGAAGATTTTGTGATATGGTTTACTGTAGATGTGCTATTTTTATACCATTCATGGTTTATGGTGTAAGTATTGACATTTCGTATGCTAGTTTTAATACGAATGTGTATATTATGTTTAAACCTTTTCATATGGGAATGCATTGGACTAAATATGTGACAGGTGGAGACCGCTATAGCTCCTCGATGCATCGGTAGGTCTCATGAGACAAACTAGTGTCTTGGCACAAGGCCTTGAGAAAATATTATTTGTAGTCTTGGAATGAGGCCTTGGCTATGTGGTTATGATAGTCTGGCATTATGCATTCCATCATTATGAAAGTGGTTATTGATATTGCATGTGATTATTCGATTAGTAGAATATCCATGTGAATAAGTAAATGCATTATTTCATTTTATTTTTTCCATACTATGTTGAAGTTCAAGTTTAAAAGGATTTTGTTTTAGTTATACATTGCCTTAAATGTTTATGCTTATTTATGAAAGTTCCCGCTGTATTGATTACCCTTACGGAGCGTTTGAGCTCACCCCTTTTCTATGTTTTATTTTTTCCTAGTATTCCAAGAAGTATTTTGTGATTGATAAGAAGGGTTAAGAGAATGGAATAATGGCATTCATAAAGGATTATTTATGTTGTTTTGTATGTTATGATGTGTAATGTAACATTCATGTATGTAATCTATTTTCCAAGACTGCTAAACTAATCGGTCCTTTGGGACTTGATTCCTTGTAATCATGCCAATGTATTAAAATAATGCACCGAATCAGGGTAACTGGGTCGGGTCGTTACAGTTGGAATCAGAGGAAGTTTATCAATAACCTTGGAAACTAGATTTAGATAAACTCTGATTAGAGCACATAGCCCTAAGATATACTTTGAGGATTAGTATAGAAAAACTTACTAGAATTTTGGTATTGTAGAGAGTTTTTGAGGTTTCCAAGAAATACATCCTTATCTGGATACGAGCAGGTAGAGGCGGCTCTGGCATAGATGTACCAAGGGGTAAAACCCAAAAACACCGCTTTGAGCTAGACTCGAACGGGAACTGGTGCACGACAACGGGCCTTGCTGCACTCTTGGTTACGACACTCCCAGGGGATATTCTTAGGATAACTCTCATTTTATTTTCAAATCATTATGAAGGGTTTATGAGTATATACTTCCTCAAAGATTTTTTTTATGATTATGGATTATATCAATAAATAGTTCAATTTGTGTTAAGTGTTTTACAAGTATGGAATTATGTATTTTGATTCATAAACTGATCTAGTTTATGAAATTGTTTAAAAATGCCGGCCAATAGAAGGAACGATAAATCCACCAATATGCGTGATCCAAAGAGTAAGGAGGATCATATCTTTCATGGTCTTAATCCATAATTTAGAAGGGAAATAGTCTCCCACGTATTATCATCATATGAAGAAATAGTATCATGTGTTGATAAGATAAGTAAAGAATTCTCAGAGTCTTATGGCTTTGAAGGGAAGCCAGAGAAGGAAAGGATGGTAGAGAGAAGGACAGATAAAAGGAATAAGGTAAAGAGGGATTTTTCAATATGTGATAATTGTGGAAAGAAACACCCAGGAACATTCCTGAAAGGAACAGGAGTTTGTTATAAGTGTGGACGAAAAGGGCACAAAGAACGTGACTCCAAGGGTAAGAAAATGATTTCAAATGTACAATGGTTCATTTTCAAGGAGTTTGGAAACTATACGAACCTATGTATATGTCATCAGACTATGCCACAAATGATGCTATTGGATAATAATCAAGTTATGATACTACCACAAATGAAGAGGAATGATTAGAGTTATTATGTTGATTATGTCATTTGAGTGTTGTATCAACAATGTACTTGTTATAATAATTATGAAGTATATAAGGATTGTACTGCAGTACTATTTCATTATGGACTTGATATTGTGTGGAACAAAGAAACGTGATTCAATAGCAGGTTAAATTTTTGGAAAATATATGGTTGAGAGAAAGATAAACCATAATATGGTTCTGATGCTGAGGTAGTGATTCTAGAATAATACATGATTGTTTTGGATAAATTATATTGGATATTCTTGACTACCTTGAAACTGATTAATGATTTTTATATTCCATCATTGTTGAGGTTTACAAAATTTTTGATTGAAGGAGTATATCTATTATTCTATGAGGAATAAGGGATCATGAATGTAATCAATAAGGTTTTATGATAATTCAGGATGTTTTAGTGTTTTAAAAGAATAAATGATGAAGGTGATCACATGTTATTACACGGAAAAAAAGGATCTTCATTGTGTTTACCTTCCTTAAAAATTTTGGACTGAAGTATTTTGGATTGTTTTAGTTTGGATTATTTTGGATTTCCATAAAAGGACAACCCGGAGGTTGAGCGGAAACTCGTCGCGTCCGGCAAGGCCGCGAGACTTGAACCCACAACCGAAGGGTGACAAGGGTGTATCACCTACCACTGACCCATGTGATGTCTTGGTTTGAATAATGTCATTTTTTAATGGTTCTTCTAGATTAATTATAAATTCATTTTTTTAACCCTATACGAATAGGATAAATAGAATATTATTTTTAAGTTCTATTGTCTTTTAGAGTAAAAGATGAGTTTGTGGTAGAACTTAGTTAAAGGTTGAGACTCTACTTGTAAAGTATATATTTTTCTTCTTCTCTTATTCAATGAAGAAATTAATACTTATACATTAGTGAAGGGATCTTAAAAAAATGTGTTATGATAATACCATATGTTTTGCTGAACCGATGGTATTTTAAATCATCATAGATTGATGAATTTAAGGCCCTAAATTTTACACTTGTTTGTGATTGATGACCTCAATCACTTCCTATAAATATTAACATTTTTACTACAATTATATGTCTCTAATTACCACCAATGTTCTCCAAATAGAGATCATAATTTGGCGGTGACCCTTTCATATCTCTTTTCCTCATATTAAGACTAAAATTTATCAACACAATTTATGATGTGGGTTTTCCCACAAAGATATTTTCTATATTCAAACTTTTATTTTCGAAGAACAATTTAAAATTTCAAGGATGCAAATTATTGAATGAGGGGAGAATGTAACACCCCAAGATTTCATAGTGTGTTATTTCTTCAAAATAATTCAATAACTTGCACTACACACCACATCGAGTTCAAGCACACCATGAATTACCAAACAAGACGTTCAAAATAGGTTATGAATAGTATTAACTAAATTTTAAACTTTATATAATCCTTATAATTTTAGAATCCATATTATTAGTTTCTTAGACATAATGTAAGAACAAATTCATTTTCAGTATTGCACTTTTACCAACTTTTAATACTGAACCCTTTTTAAATCCAATATTTTAAACTGTTATATATTCATTTTGACTAAAAAAATTAATTTTTAGAATGGGGAAATCAAAAATCTACAATGAAACATCCCAAGATTCAATGGTACGCTTTCCTTTGAATAATATAGTAGTGTGCGTTGTACGCAACTTCGAGTTCTAACACACTACACAACCAATCAAAGTAGCCGTTATGAACAGTAATACCTACTTTTTGAAATTATATATATATTATATTTCAAAATGGATTTCATTTTTGGATACGGAATATCGAAATTATCATAAGTTGAATTTTTGGTATTTTGCTGACAACTTCCAATTTTTATGAATAGTGAAAAATACTTAAAAACATCTTTTTTAATCAAAATAATTTATAGTGATAAATTATATTATTCAGTGGTTTTAAAGTATAATTATAATATATTTTTACCATTTTATCCAATGGTGTCCATTATAATCAATTTCACTTTGAAATTGGACCTAAACAATTGTCAATATTTTGATATATATTGTTTCTTAAAAACCCGCTATTTGTTGTGACAGCGGAAATTAATTATAAATTTAATTATTGCAACTTATATGTTTGAAATTTTGTAAAATAGACATCATTTTTGAATTTGGAATATCAATTATAGCTTAGGGTGAAATTTTGGCATTGTTCTGAAAAACTTCAATTTTTGATGAATAGTGAAACTACTAAGTGGTAGTTAAAAAACTGAATTTTTTCATAAAACTTAATTTTACCCCTTCTGTGAATGGATTTTCGAAAATCCAAGAGAAACGGTTAATATAAAAAAGTAAAATGTGGTTCAATGAGATGAAAATTAATTTTGGTGAATAGTAACTTTTTACTTTTATTTACCACGGTTATAAGTAAATAGGGTAATTAAGGGTAAAAATGAGATTAATATTACCCTAACACATGTCCTAATTCTATTGGAAAAGTGTATCTCGGCCAAAAACAACCTTAGGAATAAAATATTATCATTTAGGTCCACTTGGATTAGATTAAGACATTTATTATTATTTAATTCAAAGAATAGTTAAAAGGGTTAAAATCAAAGTTTATTTACTAAAACATTTTTAATATAGGGTTATACATAAGATAAATTAGATTGTAAATTTTAATTAGAAATATAATAATATTTCAAAAATAATGATATTTTATTTATATTTTTTAGAAAATAAATAATTTAATTTATTTATGACACAATGATGATGCAGTAAATACCATAATAAGTGACAAATTAAAATAATTGATATTATAAATACCCAAATAAATATAATTTGAATCTTTTAATGAATTAAACGAATTTTATAGGATAATATGAAATATTAGTATAGATTTAATTGACTTTTTTTGAATTAATCATTCTGTTATGAGTTTCTCAAAAATCAACTATTGAATAGTGTCAAAATTGACATAAAAGAGTTTTTAAAACAAATATTATATTATTAATTGATATTAAATTCCTAAAAATATAATTTTTGGCCAAGAGACTTATATCATGATAGGAGGATCATTGATGGACCACTTGGGGGTCTCTTGGATGTATATAGTAAGTTTAATAACTATATAATATAAAAATACAAAGTGACATTGTAAATGTCAAACTAATTAACTAAGAGTTAAAACTAAAAGATAAGGTTAATATAATGACCCAAACCTGTCTAAATTATATTGGTTGAATGGTTTAAGACCTATACCCACGTTAGACTTTAAATAATAAACTTTGGAGCCATTCGAAACCGAATATGAATTTATTATAAATTAATATTTCTAGCTTTTCCAAAGGTGCCCCTCACCCCTCTTATAAAAGGGCACTCCTCCTTCTCATTTATTCACACCTTCAAAGCCATTTGGTTCGGCCAAACACTTCCCAAATACTCTCTAAACTTCCCTAACTTCATCCTAGAATCCTTCCTTTAGTCATAAATCCAACTTAAGGAGCACTTTTGATCAAATCAAAAGGAAGAACCCAAATAAGAGGTAATGATTTCGCCACCCCTTTTCAAGTTCATGTCTTCTTCCAGTTCTTCTTCCTTTTTAGTTACCATTCTAAAATAATAACTCCAGTATCATATATATATATAATGTAATGTTATTATAAATATGTTACAGCCATATTCAATATTCTATCCATCCTTTGAATAACATGTCACCATACGTGCGTACGTACGGCTTACCGTCTCCACGTCGTGGTGTAATTGTTATTCAATAAATTATTATTTGGATGGGTATAATAATGATGTTTAATTCATATAAATAATACATTTAACATGATAATTATTCTGTATATATGATATACCATCCAATTATATATTATTTTAATATAAAAATAATGATATTGTCGCTCGTGCGTACGTACGGACTACCGTCTCCACGAACGCGATGAGATTCATTCTCCATCATATCCATTCAAGTATAATTCTCATTTGATGATTAATAATTGTATTTAAGGACTTGATATCATTCTGGATATGAATAAGATACAACCTATCCATGAAAAACATGGCATATGTAACAAAACATATAAAAGAAAACGAGACAGTTAACACCCGAAACAACGGTAAATCTAAGATATTATTAACTAATCAATGTTAAAAGATCATATATGATATCATATTAATGTATATGATTCTAGTATAATTTAATAACAATTATTTAACCACTATAAAGTAGGTTAACCTACCCCATCCAAGGAAAAGTACAAGTTAAGGGTTTATTTCACAATCTCTCCATTATCTGAGGTCGTTTATACGTAATAATCTACTAGGATTTCTTTATCATCCACATCCATGTTTCTTAAAAATGTATTTCAAAACATTTTCACCATTTACAAGAATATGGGTTAAAGTCATTTATAGCCTTTTTTTTACTTTTTATAAAAGTTTTATAAATGAATATTTCCGTCGTATTCCAAACAAGGTGATTTTTAACCTTTTCGACAGGATTAAGGTAAGAATGTTTTTTTAACTTATACAGCGGGTGCGGCTTTTTACCTCCGTTATAAAATCATCAAATCTTCCCTTACAAGATTATAAGAATATTTTCAATATAAATGTTTTATTTTATAATTATGTGACTTTTAAATGATTTCAAAATGAATATTTTAAGAATTTGTGAAAGGTACTCTTTATCAAGATCATAATTTTAAATGTTTTAAAGATTTATCTTTCTAAATATTTTTAATTAATGTCTATGTTTTCAAAATGATTTTAAGGATTTATTTATATGGACATGAAGTCTTTGAAATGATATTTCTTTTCAAAAGTTTCAAAGTGGTATGGGACACTTTGATTCAAAAATCTCTTTTAAATTACTTCCTTTATAAATGTGTGACTTTTCTATGATTTCGAGAAAAGAGATATTTCTCTCAAATAGTTTTGATTTCATTAATGTCAACATCCTTTTAAGGATTTTATGCTTATTTGAAGTTGATTTATCAGGATACAAAACTTTTGTATTGTATTGAAGATTTTGTGATATGTTTTACTGTGGATGTGCTATTTTTATACCATTCATGGTTTATGGTGAAAGTATTGACATTTTGTATGCTAGTTTTAATACGAATGTGTATGTTATGTTTAAAACTTTTCATATGGGAATGCATTGGACTTAAAATGTGACGGGTGGAGCTCGCTATAGCTCCTCGATGCATCGGTAGGTCTCATGAGACAAACTAGTGTCTTGGCACAAGGCCTTGATAAAATCTTATTTGTAGTCTTGGCACGAGGCCTTGGCTATTCGGTTATGATAGTCTGGCATTATGCATTCCATCATAATAAAAGTGGTTGTTGATATTTCATGTGATTATTCCATTAGTAGAATATCCATGTGAATAATAAAATGGTAGTATTTCATTTTATTTTTTCCATACTATGTTGAAGTTCATGTTTAAAAGGCTTTTGATTTAGTTATACATTGCCTTAAATGTTTATGCTTATTTATGAAAGTTCCTGCTGTATTGCTTACCCTTATGGAGCGTTTGAGCTCACCCATTTTCTATGTTTTATTTTTTCCCAAGATTCCAAGCAGTATTTTTTGATTGATAAGAAGGGTTAAGAAAAGGGAATCATGGCATTCATAAAGGATTATTTATGTTGTTTTGTATGTTATGAAGTGTAATGCAACATTAATGTATGCAATCTATTTTCCAAGACTGCAAAACTAATCGGTCCTTTGGGACTTGATTCCTTGTAATCATGCCAATGTATTAAAATAATGCACCGACTCTGGGTAACTGGGGTAGGGGCATTACAATTATGTAAAAGGTTCTCCTACCTCTTTCATACTAGTGAATGTAAAGTTTTTTTTCTATTATTGAATGATTTCTTCATTTCTATAATAACATATAAATCTAACTATGAGTATTGTTTTAATTGTGGGGATTACCAATATGCACAATTTTGTTGGGGTTTGATGATATGATAGTTCATTGTTTCCCATCATTTCACTATTGAAGGTGAAGGAAATAAAATCATGTTTTTAGTTGTATTTTCATATTCTTTAGTTGATATGTATGTGCTTGTGGAATAAAACTTATCCTTGGATATTCATTATCCTCTTAGAACATCATTCCAAATTTTTAATAGCCGATGGCTTATAATAGTTGGGGTTGATGGTGTCAGATCCTTAATAAAATTGGGTGATGAGATGTCTGTCATATCTTTTAAGGAATGTTATATTAATTTAACATCCTAGTCAGAGTATCTATAATATAATTAATGCATCATCAAAAATATCATTCATACTTCCATTTCCTATAGAAACAGGTTTATTACATTTCTATATATTCTTTGTTAAGGTGACCAAATTTAGTGTTAGATTTTTTTGAAGTGCCAACATGTATTCTTAGGTACGATGAGAATACATAAATATCATTATCAAGGGAGGCCATACGGTAATACTAGTTTTTAAAAAAAATTAATATTAATCTCAAGACACAAGTAATGCAATTCTAATCATAATTGAAAACATAGGTTCCTAAAATAAGGTATCTAATTCATATTTCCAAAAGAATCCAAGTATTTAAATCTTGAGGTAACTCATGTTTTTCATATAGGGAATTCAGTTTTCATCACATTAGGAAAACCAAGATTATAAATTAAGGCATACCTAGCACATGACATGAGGAATCATGTGCTAATTACACCTGAAAACATTGTATTATCATATAACACATTCCCAAATAATCACTAGAGTTATCTGGTTGTCATCATAGAAGGCATATCATTCACATCCCATTAAGTACTCTAGGATGGTCACCTATGGCTAGGTTTCTCATGCATCTAGTGGGGTATTTCCTAGGCCTGTTATATAAGAAATATGTCTCTGATCCCAAAATAAAGGGATCCAAATATTCTCTTTATACAATGGAGGATCATGGATTAATGTCTATTGGGGATATTTCCATTTTTTATCATATTGTATGGTCCATTAATATGTTAATATAAAGCAATGAAAATACACATATACTACTCATGTAATGGTGGTTTAGGTTAATTACTTGTTGTCACACACAATAGTTTAATTTCATGTGGGGACCTATCGAAGGATTAGTGATTGGAATGGTATGCTTAAAATATATGACCATGATTCAAAGAATCCATATTCTAATAGGGATATGGAGTGATGAGAATATAGAGATTAAACATCAATGTTGAATCTTATGTATGAAATTTATAATTTAAAATAAAACCTATTTATTTTTAGGTATATATTTTTGGATCATGTGGAATTACCATATCATTGTGTTTAAAAACATGTTGATAGGATTTTTATTTCATAAATGGGGAAACAACTATGGATGAAATGTGTGTTTTGATGTTTTCATCAATGTTCTACTTAGGATAGGGGAAGGATTATTTGGGATTACACATCTAAACTCTGTTTGAGAGAAACATGCATAGATACTTATTATCTAATTCTTGGTACAAAATTTATATATTTGAGAGTTATGATTTTTTGAAAAAGAAAAAAAATTATTCTCAAAATATTTCATGATTAAATGCATATTGAATAATGGTATATGATACCAATTTTTCCTATGAATTTTTCATGATAAACCCCAAATAAATTACATATGGGCCCAATATTTACTCAATTCTCACACATCATTGTCTACTAAATGGAGGTGTTAAATTGGGCTCTCTTGGATCAGATTCATGCAAGTTTGATGTAGCGTGAAACATATTCTTTTTTAAGACATGAGACTCAAAAATAGATAGATTTCATGGATTTCCATGATATGGGTTTCAATCATTTTGGGAGTTACATGTGGAATAAGCCTCTATCATGATATATTTTTCATTGAAAGTAGTATAACACAGATATCTAAAATAAGGGTTTTTGAATTCATACAATCATGAGAGGTAGTGTATTTAAGATTCTCAATTATTGGTATCTATTAAAATGTATATATTTATGATACTTATGAAAGTCCTTGTTGTGAGTGTTGAGATATTTTTCATGTATATAGATACTACAACCTATATATAGTGATACATTATTTTATTTAATGAATATATTATTATATTTATTATAAAATCATTCACGATTTGTGGGATCATGAATCTCGTGAGATGGGTGGTGATATAACATCATTTTTTTCACAACATCCCATGTTCTCATAGAATATTATGTTTCAAATAACACTACATATATTCTAATAAAAATCTATGTTTCATGATGCTATTGAAAATTTCAATAGGACGTCCTCTATTATAAATAATTCAGAAGTGTAACCGTGAAAGGATGTACATTTTGATTCTTATCTAGTTTTTGGATTTGCTACTAGTCAAATCAAACACGACTTAAAAAACAATGCACATGCCTCTGGTGTTCCCCAATAGAAAATGTTTTTTGAGGGAAAACTATATATTAAAGTCCCATAGAATTGGGTTGTTTGATTTGGTACTAGACACTACCATTGTATGGCGTGGAAAAAGAAATTTAAATTTCCTAGTGTAGTACAATGGCTAACCATGGTCATCTCACTTGAATATATTTTTCAGTTCGTTCACTATCATAATCTAATTCACCTTAACTACTTCATTTGGGATGTTTTTTAATCTATGAAAGGAATGGAATTTATGAAAATAAATTAAATGCAAAAAATTCAATTACAATTGATATAAAATTCTAAAAAATGGAATAAGTGAAGAAAGGAGGTTCTCTCGAGAGAACTTTCAGGGAGCACCTTCATTGACCAACTTCAAATATTCTTAGTGAACATAGTCCATCGAATGTGTGCACAACTTTGTTTACCCTGATTATGAATGAAATTTCCACTTATCAATCACCAAACACACCCTCTATCTACTTCCTGAATTGATGGAATATGGTTGTAGATTAAGAAGTTAAACATTTTACAACCATAATAAGGATTTCACTAACTATAAATTATCCTTATAATTATCTCAAAGAATATTAAAAACATGGTTCTGGGTTCAAGAACCTGATTAATCCATCATGATATTCCTTGGATTATTTACTCATGATCATGATTATTATAGTTCATGATGGTAAGATTATAAGAAGAAAAGAGGGTGGATGGGTGGACACAGAAATAAAAACAATGAATGAATTTATTAAAAATATAGATTACAATTGAAAACTAAAAAAATACATAAATTAAAATTAAATGACAAAGATTTGTGTTTTTCCACCCTCAGTGGAGATCTCCTCCTTGGTTCCTTGATGGAATTGGATGGATAATGGGTTGATTTGAGAGGTGGGATCTCCTCTCCTTTTATAGGCATATTCTGTCCTCGGATCGTTGATGTAGATTTGGCCCCATTAATGGTTGATTCACGCATTCCATCCTTAAAAAAAGTTGTTCAAAAACATCTTCTTCATTCATCCTCTAAAAATCACCTTTATTGGACATGAAAATAGGTTTTAATTATTATTTTATAGTCAATTACTTTTTCTATTTGAACTTTTCTTGAATCATTCTCCAAATGTATAACGTCCAACGTCCCCCTTAATGAAATCCAAACTCCATCAAATTAATTTTTTAGGCCCTCCAAGGTTTTCTAGTTCCCAGGTAGTAGCATTTCAATTAAAGGTGTCTTGTATGAGATTGACTTCTGTTACGGTGGTGGGGTCCACATTGTCTGATAAGAAAAATATTCAACTTCATTGATTTTTAGGGCATCTAGATGGCCAAATCATCCCCTACTCTAGAAGACAAAGTTAAATAATATAAAATAAGGATTCTAACAAAAACATATTCACTCAATTGAGATTTATATTTTTCATAAAATGAAAAACATACCCTTGAGGTAAAAATCAGTCCAAAATCCAGAAATAGGTGTTTTTACTATTTCTCTCAAAACACATCTTATATCTAAAATTGATTCCTAAAAGCTGAAATGGATAATTTGGGATGATTAAAACAATTGAAATTCATAAAAAACGTGGTAAATATTAGCTCTCTCTGGTACCATTTTCATTTATTCCCTCATACATTATTCTATGTCCCCAAAATTAATTTTTGTGTTTGGTCCCTCTATGATTTTATATTATAATATTTATTAAAATAATTTATATATCAAATGATATGTTTGGTTTCATCTATAAAAATTAAATACTAACAATATTGGGTTTGTGTTAATCATTATTTGTGTCTGGTAGTATGTGCGATGAGAACTATTGATTATAGTATCTAATTATTAGATAATGAACTTATATTATACATCATAGAGGAAAGTGTTTATGCATATTTTCTATCCTTTTGGTTACACCTGGTAAGAAATAAATAATTTTTAATTATTGGATTTATTTTTCAAGAGTGAGATTTCATAGAAAGAGACATCAGGCTTGATATTTGGTTACAATAAGTTGGGAACATCCTTGAAAGGGGAATGTTTGATAGTCTGATCAAAACATCCAATGAGTTCATGGTGGTTCCATAAATGAATTAGTTTAGGCAGTGATAGTTATGTGAAATCATCTGTTTCTAGATATTTTGGATGGTTCTCTACAATCATCAGATGGTGATGTTACATATTAAACAATCTAAAAAATTTTATATAATTCAAGTGAAACCACCTATAGTATAATTATAGAAAATTATATTGAGTTTTATTTACCAAAAGTAAAAAATTAATATATCTTAAATAATTTATTGATATTTATAATCCTCATATCTTCCTATTTCGAATATTTGGAGAGCATATGACAATATTTCACAACCATGTTATATTTTTGCATCATCTTCATATTTTTATTATTTATTTTCTAGAATGTGATTATGTGAGTTTTTCTAAATACTATGTGAATTTTTTGATATATATTTGTGAGTGAGATGAATATTATTACCATATTCCGGTACAAAAATATCAAAATATGTTTTGGAAGTTGATTTCCAATGCATAGATCTTCCAGTACATGAGGTATTTCATTGGGATGCGGTTCCTAGATGTAATTATTACATAAATCATCTCTTCCAAACAAGTATAATCGAGTATATGGTTATTATTAATAGAATAATCCTAAATAGAACTGGTAATGCGTTTATGATTTCTTAATAATTATATTTATTAATATTTTTTTTAATATCATAACAAGATGTAGTGTTAAATGATGTAATGGTTCAAGATGTTAATATTGAAATAATATCCTATGGTTTCTTGAGGATGAAGTTGGAATATTACCTCATGAAAATATATTGTAATGTTCTATTAGGTGGAGTCAAAAATAAAATAATGGAGGAATATTATTGCAATACACTATATAGAAAATAACATTGATTAGTAAGGATTTCAGTGTCCTATAATATGCCCTCTAATATCTATGAGAAGAAAATTAAATTGATGATAATTTCATCTATATCAGATTTATATGAGAAACATACACAACTTAAAAAGGTGTTTCTTATGTGGTGGATATTTAGAATGAGGTTATGAAAAGGTAGGCCAGAGGGGTATCATGTAATGACTTCAACAGTATTAGAAGAAATATAAAATCAATGTAAATAATATTCATGGATGATATATTAGAAATTATTATTTTTTCATCACTTTTAGGGTAATGGAATGGAATATATATATTATTGAGTAACTCTATAAGAAAATAAAACTTCATTTTTAGTATATCCAAAACATTATCTTAAATAAATACCAGTAGATAATGAAATTTCTAGATTCTTATGTTAATGATTTAAATGTTTCCAAAAGGTGGTTCTTAAATCAGAATAAAATTCATAGATAATAAAAATATAAACCGGGTTAGAGGAGTTGAGGAATGATGTTTCATCTGTGTATAACATACATTTATTTTTCTATAAGGTGATATTTATGGAGAAACTGTAAAAATATCAAGGAATTGATGGGATGGAAAATATCATGATGAAATATAAAAAAAAATCAACAGATTGAAGAAACAATTATTTCTTAGTGTCAATGTTTTGGGGGTGTCATTGGTTATTGAATATATAATATCTCTCAACTCATTATAGAAGTGTGGGTTCATTATAAATTGTGTATCATCAATCTTTAAAAGCGTTAATATAAAATAATATAATGTCATGAATGTTATAAAAAGTTATATGTGAACATATAAATGATGAAAAATGGATTCCTAGTACTTAAAAGAGTTATGCCCATAATAGTGAAATGGGGGAACCAAAATTTCATTATCCAGCTTAATGAGGAAGGATACAGTGTGACCTTTGAATATAGTGGAAAAAAAGATTCTCGAGTGTATATACTAGTGGAATTAGGTTTATGTGGAAGAATTATCTACATTATTAGAATATCAAATGGATGTTAAATGGATAAAAAAAATTTTGGATGATATAAAAAATTATAATCACATACTTATATTTCTCAGTGAAAATAATATAATTGTTTTCATAGGGAAATCCATATTAACGTTCCATCAATGAAATATTGGATATTTTGAGAATATTATATTAGGAATGTAAAATAGCGTTTTACTCAATCTAAATAGGTGTAATCCATGATCTGAAGATCTAAAGTAGTTCAATCAAATATATGCACTGTAGATTTTATATATTCCCATAGTAACTCTCATTACATTATCAAATTCATTTGTACTGGAGTTTGGTTATAATGGGTGTATTTTCTTAAGATAAAATATACTTTTCATAATGCGTTTTTGTAGTATAAATATTTTGTTATAGGGTAATGTGTTAGGAAGTGAAAGTATCATAGATCCAAAAATTGTGTAAAATGTAATTTTTTTCAACTTAAAAAATTATTACTAAAATAATTGGAAATGTTTGTAGATCATCAAAGATAGAACACCAGAACCAACTTTTTTATCTAAGAGAACTAACATATCATGGAAAATTAAATAATGATGCCTTTCTATTCAATCCAACATAGAGAATTCAGTTTCTTTATAAGAAGTCAACATGGAAGTATGCAAAGAGAATCAATAACCATCATGTCCTTTTGGAAAAAAAATATAACGGGAGAGATATGATTTGGGGATATATTAGATCTACTACATCTTAATGACTTTGGGTGTATTAAAAAATATTCATATCATTACAAAAAATATAGTCACGTTTTAAGCTAATCCCAATGTTTTTTTCTTATCAGATATGAAAATGAATATTTTTTATATTGAATATGGGAAAATGAAAAGAAACATGAATGTAGAATTCAAAATTTTCTCTTCAGTGGGAATATCATGTTAAAGGTTTGGATTCTAAATAAATTATACATTGATAGGAAGGATTCAACAGATAATATTCATGCTGATCTAGATCAATGGATTATATGTCCAAAATATTATTTGATTCAATATTTCAATACAGATTTATTGAAATGTTGACTTATGTATTATTTTGTAGAAATTTCATGGTCGATTTTGTACTAAGGAAATATTTTGTAAATTGACCAATCGGAGGATAATATTATAGTATACATGGTACAAAAAATAGTACTGACTGATATATTTGAATCTCAATATGAGATTAGAGGATCCTCTAATGTAAGGTAACTAATCTAGATATATATAGACTATTTTAATTTTTTTCTTCTATTGTATGTATAAAAAAATTAATTACATGAAGAAGTGGTTACATAGAATGAGTAAAAAGAGTTGGATAAGGAATAATAGTTGAAATGTATTAATTTATGTTTGAATTAATATGTGAACAAGATAAATTAAATGAAATTATATGAGAATTATAGATATGATAGTTCATTTATTTTAAGGGAAAATATGAAAAAAAAATAAAAGATAAATGTTATAGTTGGTGGTGAATGGTTTCTTTGAGTAATAAGATGGTGCTTTATTAGAACGTTTTCAATATTTTTTATCATACTATGATAAAAATTGTACTTATTTTCATTAAATTTAATGATTTACACTTAGAATAGAACTATTTAAAAAATATTGTTTATTCATGGTGTCTTACAGGAGGAAATCAATATGATACATTCCACGAGTATTGATGGTCTTGAGAAAAATAGCCCTATTTTCATGTAAAATTAAATACTATTTGTCTTTAAAGAAGCACCTCAACAATACAAAAAATAGTTTTATGTGTTTGAAACTAAATAAGTTTTCAAAAAGATAATATCATATAATTTTTATTATTTGAAGATGTGGAATGATGTGAGTTATATATTACTTTCATTATAAATGGATGAAATGTTTTTATCTTGTTATTAGATTCAACATATAAAAGATATGAATGTTTTATTTTAATAATTGATTTTAAATAAAGGATCTTGATATTGATAAGGAAATATTGAGGATTAGGATGAGAGGGATAGAGAATCAAAATCATTTGTGTTATCTACAAAAGACTATAAAAGGTATGTCATTGAAAATTCGAGGATATTAATATGTAATCTATTACTGACCCGTGTTACCAAATACATCATGTTATCTGTGTAAAATATTCCAAAAATAAATGTTGAGGCCTTATACTTGGGAATTTATTATTTTCTTCATCTATTCGAAGAATTATGTGTGTGATTTCTTTTTTGCACATGCTAACATTACCTTTATAGTCGGAGTGGTATTTATCTTTCAATTAATCCCCTAAAACACAAGGAATATATGAAATTGATCACACAATACAATAAAGGATCTAAATATGAGTCTTAGTGTTTTTGGTATCATGGTCCATTTCATAGATTCATAGTGGTATAATTTTATAGAGACTATAGAAAATGGAAGAGGAAAATGGTCTTGTGTTTGCTTTTATTAGAATGAATGTCAACTTGAGGTCTCAGTTGTAGCATTTAGTTTCATTTTATATAAAGTAAATTGAATGAAATTATATTTTAGAGTATAAATAGTGTTAGTATGGTTAATAAACTAGCTTAAGTAGCTCAAAAAAATTATTAAATGAATAATACCATTCTATAATATTCAAATTGAAATTCACCCTTCTAGGAATCTATATTTCAATGTAATAATGAAACATAATGTTCATAAATTCCATTTCATTTTAAATTAATTGGAAGATAATATTTTTTTTCATGGATGATATGAAAGAGGAAAAATTATTCTTACAAGTTCCTAAATGTTTTGACTTACGAAAGCCCAATGCAACACCATGCCTCTATTTGGCATGGCTGAATAGAAGGTGATGGAGAACACATGATGAATGATATAAATTAATGGTTCGTGATCATAGTTTCCCCATGTATTGAAATATTTCTAGTATGTTCATTGAAACAATATTCAAGTAATAAATTTTTAGGAAGTAATTCTTATTTAATGTTCGATCTAATTATATCAGAACTAGAACTTGTGCAAAAATATATCATCCTTTATGATTGGATTCCAGTATTAGGAAACATTACTAAAAAGGGAATATTTATTTGTATGGTTCAGAAAACTGATTAGTGTATATTAACTGACCAGATTTTGTTAATAAGATAGTGGTATATATAAGAAATAAGATATTTCTATTTCTAGGGGATGATTTCGCATTCCCATTAGATGATGGTGCAATAAGTTTCACTAGATAATCACTTCTATAAAAGATGAGTGGGACCACATGAATTGTAATTCCAGAAAATAACAATGAGTTTTACATAACATGGATAAATTATTTAGATATTTTTAATGAATTCCTAAAAAATTTAATCCTCTTATCATCCTAGTAAAATTATTTTTATATTTTATCCCACAGATATAGAAATAAAATGTTGACCAGATAATATGTGTGCATCCACCATACATTTCAATTTTTCTTCCTGTTGAATGATTTCTCATTAGTGGTTTAGAAGAGTGTGTGAAATTTTAAATATAGTGTGGTTGGTGGGGTGACTAATTTTTCCATATTCTAGTTAATAAATTTCCCAAGATGATCTAATTTTTTGATTCTCTAACATAGAGAATCCAATGTGGGAGATCTTCTAGTTGATTGAGATTCCCAGTTAAAATGATTATAGAGGATACCCCTTCCATCATGAATGGGAATAGGGGTAGGTAGTAACTATAAGTATATTGGATAACTGAAAATTATCATTTTTATTGCTTAAAATAACATAAAAAAGGAGGCAAACATCAAGGATGTCGGAAATAATGAATCCACAAAGCATCGTTGATAACAAATCTGATGCCTTCAGAAGGAAAGGGTCCTAAATTAAAGAAGAGGGAAACATTATGGCTTGACGTAGCCTGGGTTGCCAAGAAGTCCGCAACTTTATTCCCCTCACGCCAAGTGTGGGTGATCCCCATATGGGTTCCCATGATCAGCTTGTACTTCCGGATAAAATAAGCTATGATCCAAGGAACACTTCCCCATCCTGATAAAGCTTTATAGAGTATCAGAGAATCTGTTTCCACCATCCTCAATTTAATATTCCTTTGATCACATATCTCGAGACCCAAGACCATCGCCTTAGCCTCAGATTGAATGGAATCTCCTCTTCCATAAAAGGCCGAAAAGGCTGCCACAATAGACCCCCTCTAGTCCCTTATAACACCACCACCTCTCATCTTCCCTCCTGAAGGGATCCATCCGTGTTGAGTTTGAGCCTGTCACTGAAAGGGTACCAACGTACCCAATGACCACTCCCTGCCCTCCCTGCCTGAGTGACGTCACCTTGGAAAATGGATATAACTGGTGGGGCCCCATGGAAATCTATACATAATCTAACTAAATCTAGCAACATATTCTTCATTTTGAAGCATATGGTTACTCGGGTGTCGGAGAAACTCTTGTGTCACGCGTCATTCCTCACTATCCAAATAGTCCAGAAACCTACCACAGAAATTATTGCATTCCCTTTCCTCTATGAACCATGCTCTCTAGAACCAGTAAACCATTGATCCAGAACACCCTCTTGACTCCCACCTAAACCTTGCCATGATGAAAACTGACAGAGAGCCTTCCAGCTCCAACGAGCCCAATCGCTGTTCAAGAAGAGATGCTCCACTATTTCCGATTGGGGATTACTACAGCACCATCATTTGGACGTGAGGCGAACACCCATGCGTTGTATGTTTTCATCCATGGGAAAGGCATTATTACATACTATCCACAGCACAAAGTTATACATGGCTAAAATAACCTTGCACCACATTGTATCCCCCCATTGATTTCCAGAACTAGGAGCCCTCCGGGCGCTGCTATAGGCATTGATGGAGAACATACCAAACTGGGCACCCATGAAAATTAGGTGGTTCGGTTCCTCGTTCTTAACGACCTACAAGAAAGTAGAACATTGATCATTATTGAGAATGGAGCAGATGAAAATAGGGTATACACTAGCTTCTCTAAAGGATATATCCGGTACTGGGCAGCCGAGAAACCACAGAGTCCCTCCCCCCAATCCTTTCGCCATAAATTTGCCTCACCTTTTCCAACCAGCCATCGCGCAAAAAGATAATGTCCCTCTGAGTACGGTTGGATCAACTTCCATATTCATGAAGGTTTAGATCACTGCACAGCCAAATCCATACCATATTTATACTGCATGAGCTGACCCCATAGAGTGCGGCCCCCCATCGCCTCCTATGAAATCGTTGCATGCATCCCCTCCATGGTCAAAAATGCACACCTCAAATTGATACCACCATCAGATATAGGTCATTCTAAATGCTTCCCCGAGGCCCAGTGATGTCTTTTGTCCATCTGACTATCCCATTAGAAGGATACCATTATCCTCTCCATGTTAGCGATCACACTTTTAGGAACCTTCACGATAGACATGAGGGGCATAATAATAGAGACTAAGACACTATTTATCAGTGTAATACGCCCTACAAAGGAAAGAAACTTGTTTTTCCAATATAGAATGTGCCCCATAAGCTTGCCCACCAACTTATCAAAGTGGTGTACATGAAGGAAATTTGGACTCACCGAGGCTCCAAGATACTCCATGGGAAAGAAGCCTCTATGCATATTCAACCTGTTTTCCAAAGATCCAGCTCTCCTGGCCAAGAGGTCCTTATAAGTATAAAACAAACTTTTCTCCCTATTCACCACCTGTCCACTCCATTTTCAGTATTCCCCTAAAAGCCCATTCAATCCGTCCACTGATCTCCTACTTCCATTAATAAATAAAATTGTGACATCTGCAATCATCAAGTGAGATATGCCCTTCTGTGAATGTTTATCCCAGTAAGGAAGGACTCTCCCTATGTGGAGGCTTCTATTTATAATGTAGCTTAGAAAATTTTGAGACAAAATGAATAGGGTTGGAGATAGGGGGTCCCCCTGTCTTAAACCTCTACACGCCTTGAAGAAACCGAATTGTTTATTCATAAAATAAGTGGAGATCCAAGCCGAGATAATGTAGAGAAATAGGAGATCGTGGGTCCAGTTACAGAATCCCATGCTTGTCAGCACCTTTAGAATGAAACCCCATTCCATCTTGTCGTATGCCTTACTCATGTCAATCTTGATTTCTAGGATGCTTCCTAGATTCTTATTGTTAATCCCACTTATCATTTCATGAACCACTCCAATTTCACCCTGAATAGACCTTCCTTTGATAAAACCATGTTGCTACGCTGCTATTCATTCATTTAAGTGCACTGCCTGCCTTTTGTTGAAGATGGTCGCCAGGACATTGTAATGAAAATTACACATGCTGATTGGTCTATACTGATCTTCTTTAAGGGGGTTGCTCACTTTTGGTATCATAACCACCTTAATTGTACTAGCTATGCATAGAAGATAACCACCCTGAAAGAAATCCAGCACTGCTCTCACAAGGTCCCCATTGATTGAGTCTCATGCAGCCCTGTAAAAAGCACCAGGTATACCATCCGGCACTGGAGCACTGTCTAGATTCAAAAACCACACCGCCTCTCTTACTTCTTCCTCATCCAGATGCCTCCTCGACCACTCGTCTGTCTCCTCCGTTACACTACTAGGAATGTCCAGAAAGAGCTATGTAAACAAAGAAGGGTATCCATCTACCAAACTAGAGTTAGGTCCTACCAATAAATCTTTGACGGTGTCATTGGCTATTCTCCCAAATTCATCTCGGTAATTTGTATATGACCCTTATTCTCTGAGAATATTTGGCATGTGGAAACGACGCATTTATTTAATACATGCATGAAAAAAATCTAGAATTCTGGTCTCCCTCATGAAGCCACTTAACTCGGGATCCCTCTCGCGCTAGCCTCTCCTGTCTAAAAATGATATCAGACAAAAGACCCTTCTTAGACACGAGGTCATTAAACAAGGCCTCATCACATCCTTGTTCCAAGTGGTAATCCATGAAATCTACTACCTTAATAAGCACAATCAAGTCTTGATCACGAGAAGGAATAGTCTTCCTCCATCTTTGTAGCATACTTTTGATCCTCTTAAGCTTGTTGTTGAAGGATATCCACGGTTTTCCTAAGTGCTCCCAGTCCCATGTGTCCCTGATCATATCACTGAAACCCAGATCTTCGATCCATGAGCTTGAGAACTGGGTGCTATAGTCTCTCTGAGAATGGGAGCTTAGACAAAGCCGCAGAGGAGAGTGATCAGATAAGCAACGAACGAGTTGGGAAAAATTGGTGTCTAGGAAGAGAGAGAGATGCCTCATTCATCAAACACTGATTGAGATGACACAAGGTTCATCATCCCCCACATTGTTTATTACACAAGGTAAATGTTTCTCCCTCATACTCGACCTCCATCAGACTAGTTCTAGCCATGGAAGCAACAAAGTCCTGGACTGCACTCCTTGGGAAGGCCCCTCCCCCTTGTTTATCTTATAGATAAGAAACTGTGTTGAAATCACCATCGATTATCCAAGGGGTTTTGTCATCAATAAGTACTTCTAGATCGCTCCAAAGATGCTCTTTCTACTGTTCAGTACATTTTGCATAAATAAAATAGAATTAGAAGTGTTTAGTGCCTACCGATATTTCCATAGACAAGTATTGGACCGACGCACTAATTACATTCACGGATATGTTGTCTTTCCAAAACAGCCATATATGGGAGTTGGGAGGGTTCTCGTGCACAAAGCCACGAACTTTGAGCCTCTTTCCATATTCGGATATTCTCCCATAAGATTGTTTTGGTTCAAGAACTGCCACGATGGATACAGCGTGGTTAACAAGTTCGTTAACAAGAAAGTCAGATTTCACCCTCGCCCCTAGCTCGTGGGCATTCTAGATCAAGAGATTAAACATAGAGATGTTGGTGTCTAGCTTTGTCCCTAGACTCTAGGCCCATGGTTTGCAGAGAAGGATTTTAGGAAACAGAAGAAACAGATTTTTGTGGGATAACAATTGTTTATCTTAATCAAACTTGTTCTAAGATGGATGAAGATGTTTTAGTGTCTCTTCAATATTTCATATGTATTTATAGATTTTTTCTATTTTTTTAATGATTATTTCATATATCTGGATTGTTATGATCAAATGTTTGAGATTTGATGGTTTCTATTTCTTCCATGAAGTGTAGATAGATCCATAATAATCCCGACTATTGTATCAGAGCATCCTATTTTTTAGATTTGTGAAATCATAGGAATGTTGGAGTATATTCAATTCCTTATATATATGATAATACTTAATGTAAATTATTACTGATATTTTTATTATTATATGGTACTATTATATGTGTTAAAGTGAATTTTGATATTATCACACTATAAAAAATGGGATATTACCACCATCGACATAATTAAAATAGATTGTTTTTATATCAGTCACAATGTATGGAATTATCATGTCATAAATTATTATTAAATAAGTTTTATTATGAAATCAATGTAACATATCAAAAAAATGATACCTCTGAATTTCATAAATTATGGAATTTGTGATCAAAGAGGGTGATGGGACTATCGGTCAAAAAATAGAACTAATCATTCATGGTGATAAATTTATATGACATAGTAAATAAATTTTTCCAATATCATACAATATGAATCATATTTTTTATAATGATTCCATATATATCATAAAATATTATATATTGAGAAAAAAATACTTCCCATTTTTTCAATAATAAAATATTTCATTTATTTATAACTAGTTTATCAATAATGAATAACATGTATTTTATGTGTATTTAATTGTTTATGTAGTCTATAAATTAATTAGTACAAAAACTTTAATCAAAAGATTAATGCCTCGAAAAAATTTATTATTAAATATTTGTTAATATTAATAGTTATCATTATAAATACCTTTTCAAAAAATAATATTGAATATTTTTTTATTAAAATATGTTTTTATATTATAGTCATATAGGGTATCTTATAAGGGGTTTATAAATTAAAAAATAATAGAAAAATATAAAGAGAAAATTATTTTATTAATTTTACATATTTAACTTTAATTAATCAAACTAAATGGTGGCCTTATGTGGTATTTTATTAAAACTGAATCGACATATTTTTTTATCATTGATATGATCATAGTTCAAAACATATTACATATATAATATTATGATTATGATAGTATATTAAATAATATAGATTAAACTGTAAAATATTTGCTACTCATTGAAATATTATATATATAATGAAAATTCTATATAATGAAAATTATGAGGAGTTTATATCATGAGGTGAATATAAAGTGATTATATTTAATATTGTACAGTTACCTTAATAAATAATTTTATCTTTCGAAAAATTGTTCATTGTAGAGATTTTATTTATGAATCATTCAAAAATAATTTAATCAATGTTTTCCTAATGATGTATTCATAAATTTATGGATTATTAATTATTTATTAAGTTCTAAAAAATTATAACTTATGTTAATGTGATGTTTTTATTATTATTAAATTATTAAGACTAATATTAATTACAACATTTTTTGACATAAGATTTATTTATAATCTACATTGACCATAGTTTATAGTTTTATTTAGTATATTTAATAAGTTATTGAACATAGTTTGTGTATATATTTGGTTTTTGAGTTATTATTAATTGGATTATCTAATTTTAAAATATTCTCAAGTAGATGGAATTTTAGTCAGACTTATCACCACCCTAGTGTCTTATGTTATAATAAAGAATGTATAAATTTTCTATCTATGGCACAAATAAAAATCAAAAAATTATTGTAAATCCATATAATTAAAGACCATAACATGAATAGTCCATTTATCTACTACATATGTATTATTTAGAAGTGAATAAATATTTTTGGCTACTATTTTATGATGAGTAACACAAATTGTGTGGTTTGTATAGGGTTGCACATTAATATGGTGTGAATATATATTTTTTGGTCAGCAGAATTGAAATCCAAAACTAATTTATTATAAAAATTAATATATAAATGGATTAACTGAGAAAATATGTTGATAAAAAAACTCCTCTAAATATTATGTTTTAGATTCTATCAAGGGAATGACTTGTTAATACCTTACTCATTTAAATTTTCAGTTAATATAAATTTTAGGTTCCTATGGATTATATATATTCCTAAATGGTGGTAATAAATATTTCTAAATGTTAGGTAACCAAATACCACAATGATCTTTTGGTGACACATATATTTGAAAACTAAAAAATTTAAGATAAAAAATCATATAGTGTTCTGTTTATCCATTTGGTGGATTGGAAAAAAAATTCTACGCAATTATCTATGAATAAAATATCATATGATTGGGATGATCTTATTCCTAAATAGCATAGTGATAATATGAACACAAAAGGAGTCTCAACTATTAGGGAAATATCGATCATGAACCACTAATGGACATGAATAATTCAAAATGGGAAAATGTTTTTATTAAATCCTAATTAATAAAATATATCATTTAATTTTGTTAACACATGATACATATCTGATAAATACGTTGATTTTAGGTAATAACATCATCATAAGTGTTACGCTAGGAAAATGAAATATTGACCACCAAAGTGTAAGTAACAAAGTGTTCTAATCAGATTTGGGTGGTATATAGTTTTTATTATATGGTAGAGATTATATAGTTAAAATATTTCCCCTTATATTCGCCATTTTTTCATTAGGAAAAAAATTATGATCACTAATGCGGTGATAAAAAATGGTCTGATGAGAGCTGGGCTATCTATTTTTTTTTGTTATGTGAAAGAGATTCAATAGTAAAAATATTATATGTAGAGTTAACCAATTTTGATTCATCAGGAAAATGATGTGGATGGAATTTCATGATGATTTAGCTATGGTGGGGTTTTATGTATGTAAAACCATTCATTCTATATTCACTATTCATGTTTATCTTCATAGAAACTCCCAATGGGTCCCATATCTATAATTTGGTATAAACCTAAATTCCAAAGGTAGGAGGTTAGTTAGGGTTCAAAACCCAATGGAGCATTGGTACTCAAATTAGTTGAGGGAGTGAGAGGATGGGCTTCACACACCCATTTGGAGGGAATGTTTTCCCTCTTTGAGACTATTATAGATTCAAGATATGTTGGACAATATTTACTAATCCCAATATAGGATATATTACACTAAATAAATGTTCAAATACTTAATCCATTCATTTTAATAAAGGTCATATGAATGATCCCACCTATATGAATTTGATGTTCTTCATCCATTTTCCTTTAATGTGAAGATTGATTTATTTTTTATCAATATACCCAAAAAATCCAGAGTTTATTCTAAACCAATGAGGATATTTATATTTCATTGTTGGTATTTAACCACTATTAGGAATCCTAAAAACCATTTTTATAATATGAATCAAAACCCATATATTTCGTTAAAACCATACAGTTCAATATCACGAGGAAATGACATATGTGAGGGAACTTAGGAATATAGTGTTGAGTTCAAGACTCAAGAATGTATCCAAAGTGTCTTGGTTATAGTAGGATTCAAAGTCATCATAGATTGGTTTCTCCCTTGGGAATTATCCCAAAGTGGATTCCCTTTATATGGGATTAGTAATATCATGCCACTAATCAGGGATAATGCAATGAGTTTTCCCTAGATGGTGGAGATTTCGGATGTAAATGATATGTTCATTGTGAATCTATAATTCTATATGAGATATAACCAGTTTTAGAAGTATGGGATACCCAGTAATCAATCTCACTATATATGGATACTAGAATTTTATGCTGGAATAACCCTTCAGATGTTAAATATGGATCTCGGGCCTTAACAAGGCATGAAACATATCTTGGTTTTGAATGGAATCAATTTCCTCATTGTTTATTTTATTTCTCAATCCACTGGTGAATAAGGAAGATGGAACACCCCTTGTGAGTGATTGGGTCTCGATGGTTGGAATGTCAGAGACATGGAGGGACTCACACTAATGTGGATTTCCATTTGAGATTTTCCTATAGGAAGGGGTCATACGTATCCTAATTATGGTAGGAATATGTGTTCTCATAGTTCATTGTGATCACGTCTTACATATTGAGGATGACCTTATATAGGGTACAAATCATATTAGGATGTTGATCCAGGCATACACAATGAGTTTTCCCATATATAGCAGACATGTCATATTATTCCACAAATTGGGGATTAGAGACTAAGGATACTCTTATGTATGTGATATATCATATTATTATACTAATCGGGGATTACACATTTATGATTTTCTTATATATGGGACATGTCATATTATACCATTGATATGGGATTACTCAATGAGGATTCCGTTATATAGAGGGAATATCATATTATTCCATAGATCATGGCTTACATACAAAGTCTACAATAATTTTGTGAAGGTGTATTATTATCTTACTAATTAGGGATTACACACTATGTATTCCATTATATATCCACTGGAAAAGTTTATCATGCCTTAGGATGTCTTCTTGACATATTCTGGAAGTCTTCCTTACTGGCATGAGGACGTACAGACATGCCCTAGTTTGTATGTGGACAAAACTAATGAAAATGAAATGATCTAGTTGACTTGTATCAATGATGTAACATAACATGAACGAATTTCCTTGAGAACATTTCCTGGTCAATTTCAACATTTTTATATTGTGTTACATGATCTTGGAGACTTTGCCTAAGGAATTTGCAAGATCAAGGTGGATATGTTTGGAGGGCGCCACATGGATTAGATGACATGTCTAGAGGACATTGCAAGATCAAGGATGATGTGTATTTATGACATCATTTTATCCTATATGATATTTATGGATGAAAGCTCATGATCCATGAAGAAATTCACATATGACAACACTTGACCCTAGGTGACATTCCTGGAGGACGTTATATGATTCAATATGACATGTCTAGAGGGTCACTACAAGACATAGCTGGCTTGTCCTACTATCACCTCATATATTAGGTGACATGTATAGAGGATATATCATTGTTTAGGATGGAAATAAAAAATTACTTTTTAAGACATGAGAGGAATCCCAAGAGGGCATCATGCGACTTTCTTAACATGTCCAATGGACTTCACATGATATAAATATCGTGTTGTGGGAGTGTCACATGATTTGAGTGGCATGTCCCAGTGATGTTTCATGATATGTGTATGTCATGTGAAGATCATTATGATTAGATTATACATTCTTCGAATAATTATTCCACCTTTTATACTTGATTCCAGACTTTATTACGTGTGTTCTTCTTGTTTAGTCATGAGTTCGATTATTACTTTTATTTTCACATGACCCAGCTGACATGTGATAACTCCTTCTCATAATCATAATGTTAATATATAATTCCATATCATGATATTAAGTGATCATGTGAAGTGTCTATTCATTCCTCATGATCCACCAGGTTGGTCCCCAGGTTTTACTTGGAAAAACCCTTTGTAATCGCGTGATTGGAAGATCCGAGAACTCTACTCATGCACTCCTATGTGCGATCGATCGTGGATGTGTGAGTAATTTTTTTTGTGAAGAGGGGGGTCTATTTATAGTCCTACCACCCATGTTATTATATACCTTATTTTGGGCATAAATTATAGATTGGTATTGGATTCGGTTGAGGTATTTGTTGTCACGGTTTTCAAGAGATCCTATTGTGGGTCATTCGGGGGAGTTGCATCCTGATCCACAACCATGTAAAGATTCAAGGTTTTACAATTTAATTGAACCCTAGAAGATAAATGTAAATTCTCCTACCTATTTAGACATTCCAAGGGGATTATACATGTTCAAACTGACTTGTCAAAGGGCCCTTGTGATATCATAATGAATGTGGAAAGGCTTTTGCATGGATGAAGGCGAGTTGTTTGGGGTCTTCAGTGAGAAAATAACTAGATTTTCAGGGGGCCTTGAAAATATTTTGTACCTATCCTTAGGTATTCTATAGGATCATGATTAGATGTAAATGGGGGGGGGGGTCTTTGGGATCAATAGTGATCACCAACATCGTATAACCCCTTTTTATGATGACTTTCTTATCATCGCTCTACAAGAAGCTTCTACATTTCCCCTTATATTTCATTATTTATTTTTTAATGACTGTTGATCTAGTGAGGTTATATGATTATCATTGAAAAAATCACTCTCCACTCCAGTGATCTGTTTTGTGACCATATTTTTTTCTTTTGGTGGTGCATGAGCATTTTCATGGATAACCCCTTGGGTTCTCCATAGGTATGATGGGGTTGCGTATAATTGAGTGGACATGTTAAAAACCATTTAAATGATAAATATAACATGTCAAAGATTTCTTGGTACAAAATATGGATTTTTATATAGTGCTAATATGGTTTATTTTCAACCACATTGTCACTTGTCATGAATATCAATGGAAACATAATACTTCCACAATTTTCATATTTTTTTCATTTATTTTACAAGTATTTTATAATGGTTGTCAGATGCTTGCTGACTGAAAAAGCAAGTGAATCTAGGGGAACCCATATATCAATACCACATGATCCAAGAATTTAATTAAAATATTTATAAGAACACGATGAGTTTTTTTGAAGGGGATTTGTGTGGTCATTAGCAGGTCAGGTTTTGCGCATGTCCCATTCACATGACATTTTTGAAGGTGATCCCTTCGCAAGACCTTCCATAAGAACTGATCATGATACCTCTCTATGAGAATTTATTGTATAATCAATTCATGCGACATACCTTTAATTATTCTTTAATCAGATAAGATATGAATATATCTTCAGTAATTTATTGAATCCTTGTTATATTGTGTCTTTCTGATTTCTAAGGATTTACCGGATCAGTTGCATGATCACTCGGTTATTAAGTACATCGCATGACCATGTCATTGTCATGCGATCATGAGTCCCATGACTAGTTGAGTGGTCATGATATGACTTCGGTTATGCAATCTAGGAGATCTACCTGGGGTAGTTCAAGAGACATATATCATTTCATGTGATATTTGACCCCCTTTATGGTCATGCGGTTCAGATGATGTTGCCAGATTTACGCATTCCATATGAAGAGATTTATTTATTTTATAACTTATACTTCTTGTTTTTGTATAGTTGGATTCCAAAT
This sequence comes from Viscum album, assembly GCA_963277665.1. Taxonomy (NCBI): domain Eukaryota; kingdom Viridiplantae; phylum Streptophyta; class Magnoliopsida; order Santalales; family Viscaceae; genus Viscum; species Viscum album. Next base: position 1,380,627,529 of record OY728163.1, read on the forward strand.
ATAGTTTTTCTTATTCTTTGGATAGCTATAGGAACATGATTTATCAATTGAATAATTGTAACCCTTGATATCATTTATGTTCTAAAAAATTGGATTTGAAGAGCTTTCTCCAGTCTAAAAAACATGGTTATGCTTTATCATATCAGCATCCCATATATGGATTAGTCTTACTTGATGAAGTTTTCCTTCTTTCTCCAAAGAACAATATTCTATATTTCAAGGTATTAACCTCCCTCATTTGTATTCAAATGATGTTTTTTGAGGATATCCACCTTGTTGTGGTACGGTACCATGGGTTGACTTATATGATTGAAAATTCCACTCTAGGACTAGGTGGTTGTGAGTTATCCTATAATCCCTTCATTAAAAGTAATTTATGTATATTAATATCCTCTTTGAACAATATGAGTAGCATCTAGTGCTCAAAATGGGTCCTATTACCTTTGAATTTTTTTTGATGAATGGGTATGACCATTCTTGGTTAGGAAGATATGTCCAGAATTTCCTAACCATCTACATGATATTCATCATTGTGAATTATTATGGGTCTCTCATTTCACCATCTATCAACATTCAGGCCTTCATAGATAACTGGTTAGTCAATGATTTCGTTGTACAAATTCACTCTACCTTTCTCACTGCGAAGGAGCAGTCATCTATTGGTAAATTTTCTAATTGAGTGGGATACCCTCCTAAGGAAATGTAAAATGATTTCCATCCTAATGCTGAAGTCTATTATGACCCCACAAATAATCAAATTTTAGAAAGTGATATTCGAAACTTTTGGATGGAAAATCTATGAAGGGATCTGAATATTTTACAACTTGCATCATTTAAATATTGGGTCCTAAATTTCCTCTATCACAGTGGATCTTTTCCCGATACTATATGCCCTCAATAGTTCAATTCCTAGTAACTCCATGAAATTTATACGTAATATTGTGAAATCATAAAAATAGATAATATTCTATAGGGGGATACTGGTTGAGGATGGATTTTTCCCCAAGACATAGGCCACTAGGTTTTATGTCTATGTTCTTGAATAGATTTAATTTCTAGGTTGGGTATTCACACTTGGGAATCCATCTCAGCACACTGGTGATGGAAACTCAGAATGTGTAGGGACAACCTCTCAATCTAGATCTACCTACTCTTGTACGCCTTTACCAACTTCTAGGAAATATTACATAGTGAATAATTACCTTCATTCTTGGTGGTACTTTCTAGTTTTTATTCATCTCTACAAGGGAGAAAATATACTACAATATATAACATAAAACTATTGATATCCCTAGAGATTAGTTTCTCACCAAGATACCGAACATTTTAGGTTTGATGTATTCTCATTAAGTCATGATGATGTGGAAAGCATGCTATGTTGGTTGAATATTTTTGATTTAATTCCTTATCCCTCACTATCTTTTCCAGTCATTGATTATTCTAATCGTTTACATGATTAAAAAGCATAAAAATCTATCTTTAGGATGGGAATCTCCTGTACTAGATGGATGATCTTAATATTTTTTAGTCTTATACCCCATACCATTTTTCTCATAAACTTGGATACATCTGAAAGGTTTATCCCCTCTCATTAATTGGTGTACATGAAAGATAAAAACTCTAGATTACCCCTACTTTTTGATGATTTTGGAACATGAGGATACACATATTGATATTACCCTTCCCCCTTTCGACACCCCTATCTTCCTCACTTATTATTATTAAAATGTTTTCTATAATAATTTTTTTTTTGATATGCTGAACAGAATGGTCCGTCAAGTGGACATGCTATTTTACTCAATGACTTCGCCCAGATTTTAGAAATAAAGGATATTATTAAAGAATCTGGAGAGCCTTTGTTGTTGCGCCCTTATCCTAGTGAAGAAAATATCATTTGTGGGGAATAGTTTTGTAGGGAAGATATCCTTTCAGATGATGCATCTTGTGAGAGAAGAGTGCATGGGTAATCCTCTCTTTATTTTTTATTATCTCATCTTCTTGTTTCTGTTTTTGACATACCTGCTTTTCCAGTTTCAGAGAATCAGACATAGATTTGGGTAATATAGTATAATATTGACTCTCTGATCACTAAAAATAACTTGGAATCTTTTCATGATCAATAAGTGAGTACTCTCTATCTCTTTCTTGATTTGGGAGAAGGAAGCATTGCCCACCATCCATTATATGATATCACATGAAAAATCATCCGAAAATAGATAGAGTTGACTAACAGTGAAAGAGGATTTTATGGTCTTGATGATGGGACTCCCCTTTCCAAATTGATGAACAATGCTTCCAAGGAATTGGAACATATCTATATTTTTATAATAGAGTTTCATGCCCAAATTCATGCCTTGGCCTCATAGATAGCTAGATATGAGGAGATCTTAGCTCACTCAAAATCTGGAATTTGGGCATAATAATCCTCACAAGAAACCACTAAATTAATATTTTGGGAGTTCTGTATTATAATTTAAAAAATCCATCCTAGTATATAAGTAGATATAGTACGGTGGGTGGAACTTCAATGATCAATCAATTCTTCTCCTCAAACTTATATCGCCTTGTCCAAATCAACAAATCAAATATTATTATAGTTTGTTCATCAATATATTTGTTGATTCAATTATCATAAATGATCCAAAATTAGGAGATCCATCCTTCTACTTTTTATCAATGAATTTATCTTATAAAATTTATACCTCATTTTCATTTCCTATTAATTCATGTGATGTACAACATTTCAATGATTTGATGTTGTATTTATCATCAACGAAACTCATCCTTTATATAATAACAAGTAATCCATAACACCAATATTTCAATTATTAAATTTAAATAGTTATATATCAAGAAAATTTAACTAATGTCCAATAATATGAGATTCCTTATTATTGTGTCTTGTCCAGTTATCTTGATATTACCGGATTCACAACTAGAAAATTTGGGTACCAAATATGTATGGGAGGGATAATTCGATATCGTGGGAAAAAGTCAGTGGACTTATCATGCATAGATTTATTTTTCTCTAAGGACATATAATGGGTCTTAAAATATTTGTATCATTCTATTCATATTTCCATAAATGTTTTCCTAAAACTCATATAAAGGAAGGAATAGCTGGCATGAACATGACCTTTTATCTGGCCACCATGTTCTTGGTATTTTTTCTGACAAGTTTTGTGCCATTTTTAGTTTTTCAATCTAAATGATTTTTGTTCTATTGTTTAATTTCTTCTATCTTGGACCTTTTATTTTTTTGTTTCATGTTATTTTATCATGGACCTTCAATTAATGTACATTCGGTTCATTTAGGTCAGACCTCCTATTATTGTACATTATAGACTTCTAAATTAGACTTTATTTTGTTGTAGTTTTGGTTATTTTAAATAAAACATTCTAATTTTGTAGTTTAGGGTCTTCTAGCCATAACCATATACTATTTTAGTTTATTATCTCTTAGATTGTACCTTCTATTTCTGTAGTTTAAGGTATTTTGGCTTAGACCTTCTATTCATGTATTTTATGGTCTTCTAGACCAGAACTTTTGTTATTATATTTTATGATATTTTGGTGTGGAAATTAACATACTAGAAATATTAAAGTATTACTTCCACGATTTGATTTATGAATAAGTTATATGGGGAATACATTATAGGGATGATCCAAAGAACCCAAAGGTTCTGATTTCTACCATGGTGTTTGTAGGGCTCATAAAGATTCTAATTCCTCTCACTTAAAGATATGATTCCATTGGATGGTAGTTTAATGCCCTTATATTTTGGTACAATTGAAAAAAAAAGAGTTCTATCCATTATTTTCCAATATAAATGGAAGATTTATGGGTGTAATATCGGTTAAGGGTGAAATACTAGGGATATTGTGTCCACCTAGATACTTTGAGAATGGGAAATGTAAGATATAATCTAAATGTTTGAGTTGATGAATATGGGATTGCAAAGACATGTCAAGAATGACCCAGGAAACCTTGAGGTGTTAGGTTTTACCACATTTTTTTCCAGGATTCACAAGGATCGGTTTTACTTTTTTACATAGTGGGGATGACTCTAGTTGGTCTTTCAAATACCTTGTGCATCGATATTATAGTCAAAGGGAGTTGACTTTGCTCTTTTTTAGGGACATGGATGATTTGTGTGGACTCAAATATCTATATTATGAAGTTGGGAATATATTAAGAGGTATCGTCGAAGTGCTGTGGAACCCTTTTTCATTTTAGCTCTTAATTGTGAAGCTTGATTCCTACGTCATGTGGTTTCATGTCAAGGGTTGTGGGCCATCAAAAGGATCAAGAATGGGGTGTAATATTCCATATTTGATAAATTTTATAAATCATGGTGATGTAACATTGATCATATCTAATTTTCATTAATATTATGTATTTATTGATTTTAAATCATGGTCAAATGTTCTATGGGCATATGGTTGGAATTAGGAAATTGTTTAGTGAATTGTTCCAAACACTCTAATGTATTGAGTTATTCCACTTTAACATTAGGCTCACAATGATCAGAAATAAATTTTTTAAGCCAATGATTCATTTTTTTTGGAAATTTTATGCACATATTCGAGAGCCATAAGCATATATTTATAGTCAAAAAAGGATCCATTGAAGTCAGGTATCATTTTACAACGATAATGGAACATTTTTTATAACCCATGGTACTCAAATCATAAAGGTTGTATCACCACCTAGTGAACACGTTAACATGGATTGGGGATGTGATAAATCATTACTCTAACTTTTTCCTAAACTAGAGGGTCCAGTAAGCATGGATTAACTTTTAATTGGGCTATAAAGTAAGACCTATGTTATTTTATGCCTCATTCATTTGAACCATAATTTTGGACTAAACATTATATTTGAAAAGTATAGAGATAAAGGAAATGACTCATACTCAGTATCCCCTTTTTGATTTTTCATCCTGACATGTTTTTTTCAGTTAAATTAATTGTTTAGTCTCTTATGATTTTGACCATCAAAGGCTAGAGGTAATGGTAGTATAGCTTTTACCAATGTGCAGGAAGTTTCTGGTCATGAACCACATGGAACAAATATGAGTTTAATGTTACCGAAGATCCAAATTAGGATACCAAGTGTTGAGATTATTGTGAAATCCTTCTAAGTGGGAGAATAAATGTTGTAAATAGTGGCTTGAGGTTATCAGGTCATGGCTAATGATATGGTACAATCATGTTGAGGATGGCCCCGAACACCCCTAGAAGCTCAGTCCTTCCGTGGTGACTCCATGCTTTCAAGGATCATAAATCACATAATATAGTGGCAAGATACCTCTGGTGGGTAGGTATGATCACTTATGGATCTATGGAAAGGTCAAACGTAGAGATATATTTTCCATTCTTGGGCTATGAAAGGATTTCAAAAACCCAAGGCACTCATGTCTGATATGCGATTTGTGGGATGATGGTCTTAAATAGTGACTGAAGTCCTCATTATTTGGTTGATCGAGGTCATCCTATTGTGTCCCATGGATAAGGGATGATTGTGGTTGGTTTTATGTACATTTTATCATCATATAGTGGGGATATATTTCCAACAATTTTTAATGTCATTTGACTAGGAAATTTTCTTAGCAGTTTAATATCATGAAATGAGGACATATTAGTTTCCATGTAGTTTCATTTCATGTGGAAAAGGTGTTTTTGGCATAGTTTTATCTCATATATAGTTAAGGATTCATTTTTATCATTTCATATGTTCTGGTTGCGCCAATTATTAGGGGTCCATGGGTCGTAATGCATCATGTTATTTAAAAAATCAATCCCTGCATAGTTATCCCATTAAAGTTCCTCGTGCGGGTCTAACCTACATGAATAGATGGGGGACATTTGTTTTATTATGGTTATACCCATGAATATGATTTATGGGTGTCACTTTATATCATGCAACTATAGGAATCAATCCACAAATAGTACTTGAGAATCCATGTAGTTAAATGTTATACACCAAGGACATAGGCTCCCCGATATAAAAAAGGAAATATATCAACTCAGACCAAAAATGGAGTTATATATATCACTATGTATCTTGTGATGTCAAGAATCCAAAAAAATATATTTTGTGAATAGGAAACATTCAACGCTTCTCTAAACCATACGTAGGGGTGAATTATTCCTATTTATTGATTTAGTTGGACCTAAGTTAAAAGATCTCGGAGTCCCTATGAGTTCTGTGATGATAGGAATCAACCCACACATAGTTCTTGAATGGAGGATTTTTATGAGACCAACACCATGTATAGTGGTCTTGTCAGGTAAGGTCTTCGAGAATGTGTCATTTTATGTAATGTAAGATTCATTAAATATGAATTTTTACATAATACAATGTGTACTTCTGGTTTTCATTATATGGTCATGTGTCAACGAAAAAGATTGCTCTGTTATGAGATGATAAGTATAATTCAGGTAGGGAAGTTGTTACAAAAATTCTTATTCTCAGGTGTGAAATTATTGTTGCCATAAATAAGGAATGGAAGTGGTTACCCTCACAACATGAAGGAAATTAATTAATGAACAATTGAATGTTGTATAGTGTTTTTGTTTAGCCAGGATATATAATTTAGGCATCCCTAATTTTCTTATTGGAGTGAGAATCAATCAATATGTTGTACTAAAAAACCCATGCAGTTTATATTATTTGAAAAATATTATATCCATTTAGTTTAACGTCATGTAGAAAGGATTAGGGTCACTCGATGTGGAAGAAATTTAACATTATTGTTGGAACAAATAATAGTGTTATGGGTGTCACTATGTATCTCATGATGATAGGAATCATTCCACACACGGTTTTTGTAAGTAATAACAAATACGGATATTACATACACCTATGAAGATTAGGAAATTCACTTCTTTTTTCACAACTCTATCTCATGCCTGAGGAGTAATTAGTGAGATGATTTTTCCTATGCAGTTTAACGTCATGTGGTAATGACATGTTCCATTCAGCGTAATGTCATGCGGGAACGACATTTGTTTTCCAATTTAGCATCATGATGTCAAGAAATGTTCCAAATAGTTTAATTGAATGTAGTGAGAATGTATTTGTATAATTTAACATCATGTGACCTATATGGCTATAATTCATTATGGTAGCTACACAATGAATTTCCTAAGAAACCTCACATTGGTGTGGATGTGACATGTTCCCCATCCATTAGTATAGTGAGTAATCTTCATTTTGATGGTCCTATTTTTGGTTATAAGGTCCTTCCCACTTGGGATCCAGCTTCAATGTTTTGATTCTTGGTATCATCAGGGATCTAAGAGAAAATACCAGTTCTCCTCAAAGGAAAAAAATGGAGTTAGACCCTTGTATTGAAATCTTGTGAAATTTGATTTGATGAACATCAAGGTTTGGAAATGTATGTAACCTGTTCTTATTGAGAGATTCAATTTCATCAAACTTATTTTTTTCTCATCATCCATAACATTTACACGAATAACTATTCAATATAAGGTAAACTTGGATTCATTGGGTAACAATGACTCGTTTCATTACACAAATGAATATGGAGTTTCTTTTTTATTAGTACACAAGGTGGTATGGTAATATAATAAATCATGAAATTTCATGTCAAGATAGGAATTATTTTCATTATTTACAATATTCAAGTGATTATTTGAAATGTCTTATTTATGGTCTATATTTATCCATTTCCTCTACATTATTGTGGGATTATTGATGGGAATCATTGTTGTACTCCTAGTGATATTTCTTAAACCTTGTAGAATGAAGGTTAGATATATTATCCATCAATGTAGTGTGAGGGACTCGGATCCTAGTTATGATATTTAACTTCACAATGTTGACGATATTATGTATCCAAACATTCATGAGTTTTATTTCCTTACCCCACATGGAATATAAGTTAGTAGCTGTTATGATATAATTAATCTACTTTTTGGTGTATGGGTAATATAGACCCAAAACATCCATTCTCTACATGGAAAACTGCCAGGAATATTTAGATCTATATAGTAATTATGAGGGTTTGTAGATGATGTTTTCATGAAACTATGATGCATGACATTTCCATGTGAATTCCACATAGTTTTGTATAATTGCTTTCATGTAGTAACAAAACCTATTGATTTGGTGGGAGAGCCTAGTCCCATACTGATGAGTGTCACTAGAGCCTACATGATCTTCATCCATGATGGTGGTAATATATAATTTTTTCTATTCATCTAAGAAATATTCCATTGAATCATCATTTGTAGAGTCATTTCAACTAATATGTCCTATCCTAGAGGGAAACGTTTTTTCTCACCATTTAATCTCTTCTATTCAAGAGGGATATATTGGGAGAGTCCCATTTTGAAGGTGATAAGATATGGGATCTATTCATCTAGGTGTAAACATACGTTCGTTATGCTATAGGGTATTTTTGACAAAATTTATTTCATCTATGAAACATATGATGATCGATGAGACCATTATTTAGTGTGTGAGTAAGAACATTACTTCCTCCTGATCATGGTTGGCTAGGACTGTGGCTGCATTACCAAATTCAGTGGCACTATAATTCTAAGATCGAGAAACATGTTGAATCTTGGGATCAATAGGGAACTATTCTATCAATCCACTGATGAATCTAGAAGTAGGGGAAGATATTTCATTATATGGAATATTTAGCATTGATCTGATTCATTCATATATCTGAATCTCCTTTGATGTTCATGTAGGGTATTTGTAGCTATATGGATAGTTCAAATCCGGAATGTGGTCTGAATATTTGAAATCATTATTCTTGTATCATCCAGATAGTGACAAATTATAGCTAAAAAATACTTTCTCTATTGAGAAAAATACTATTATTATGTCAAGCCGATTGAGTTTTATGATTTCTAATCTCTTACTAACAGGACATCGGGAGGCTAAATCAAAATACAATGTCCCATGTTTGGGGAGTGTTGTGGGAACAGAAAACATTCTCATCCAGAAGCTCAGTGTCCATTTATGTATTATCTATGGTGGAATGTTCCACAATGAAATCAGTCAGGGAATGTTCTTTCACTGACTTCTATGACACAAACTGAATGGTGGATTATTGTATAATGACTTTCCATTGGGTCAAACACCCAATTATTATGGGACAATCCAGGATGTACTTGAGAGGTTCTGTATGATAGAATAGGTGTACATTGTGGTGTTGTAAGAACTTCCCCACAATTTTCATTCAAAAATTCATGTGAGACAGTTCTTCTCAATTTCAAAATATGAGGTCCCAGTTCCTACCATCGTTCTTCTGTGGTAGTAGAGATTGTTCTCCATCCTGACATCATTTTTTTTCGAAAGGAGAAAGGAAAATGATCATTCCCTTAAGACCATATACAAGATGATGGTATTTCTTTCCACCAGTGGCATTAGGACGAATGGTTACCTTAAGTTATTATTGAGACTCTTGAAGGATTCATGGAGGTCCTCATCCCCTCTATCGGAAATTCCATTATTCATTATATTGGTAATGGGGATATATTTTCTATCAAGGATCTCTATGAATTACCGAATGTTGGTGAGGTTCCCCTAAACACTCCCCATTCATTTATGTTTTTGATATGGTAAAATTATATGGACTATATTGTCCTTTTTAGGGTCAACCAAAATGCCATGGTGGCATATTCCAATGCCAAGGAATGTTATTGATGTTACCCCTAAAGGTACTTTTAGTGGATTTATATTTATATTGTGCTACATAAACTTCATGAAGACAATTTGAATGTCCATTAAGTGATGACATCGGCATCAATATTTTTCCACTAGTTCATCGATGTATCATTAAGCCATTTTTCCAAATATTGATTTAATGATATGTTTTATAGAATATTGATAAGTAGTGTCGACATTATTTAACCCAAATGGCATGGAAAGTTTTCAAAAGATCCCCCACTGTGCATTGAAGGTAGTGTGTTCCTCATCATTAGGGTTCATATTTATCTAATTTTACCTGGAGCACCCATTCATGGAGGAGAGGGGTTGGAATCTAGAAGTAGTATTGAACAAGAGTTATGGGATCAGAAATGGGAATTAATCCATATATAGATTTCAATCACAGTCTTGGAAGTTGATGTATTCTTTAGTATTTCCATTCATTTTCTTGACATGGATGATTTTGGTGAGCCATATTGGGTGTTTCACTTCTCATAAAAAATTAGATTTGATCAATTATTCAACACCACCCCGACATTAGTGGAATGAGAGGGGTGAATCCTCCTGGATACCCTCTTGAACCCACTATGGTCATTAGGTTTTATGAGATGATTTCTAGCCACATCTAGAAACAATAAAATACATTCTTTATAATTCTTACATAACACATATCAATGTTACATTAGAAAAGAAAGTTACATATCTTGATCCTCAAGAAGCGTGGAGGCTTATATTACAATATGTTTTAAGTCTTCTTCTATTCACATATCTATCTCTTTGACCTCATCAATGAAGTTGTATATTCCTTCCTAAAATGTGATATTGATGTTTCTGAGCCATTCCCCTTCTTCTTCCACATTTGATTATGTGGATGAATTTTGAAATTAATTAAAAAATCATGAGGAATCCCTATCACTATCAATGTGATAGAGGAAAAGATGAAATACATTATCAACCACTACATCCAAAGACATTAAATTGATATTTTTGAGCTGATTGTTTTTTACACTCTCATTGGAGATAGAAGGGGACTTAATGTATGGGTTCAGGTCAATTGCCTCACTCAGATTTACGAGTATCACATAATATATGTTGAGAATAATCAATGGATTCTAATGGGAAATAACCAATACATTGGGGGATGCGGCCTATACATCATCATCCATATTTTTTTACATCCCTTTTATAGAGACCTTCTTTTGCATATCTCCATTCGCAATTATTGAGGGGGAACTATCACCATGTAGTATTCCAACATCTCCATTAATGGGTTATTAAAAACATTGATGGAATGTTGAAGGCACCTTCACATGGATGAAAATATAGGGACATCTGAGTAGGATGTTGTATGCATTATCTTTCTAGATAACCATGGAATCAACATTATATTTGAGTTCCCCAAACTATATTTTTGGGCATGAAATTCTCAATAACTCTTTAATTTGGCATATCATACCCATTAATGGTGATTCTTCTTGGAGACAGTTCTACTTCACATTATCCCAAACATCAAAGTGTATGGATTGGGATTAAGTTGATCCTAAAAATATTTTAAATTAGTGACCTTTAGATTTTGACATTATTGAGTCTACATGAAGAATAAAGGGGTCTGATGTGTCTTTGAATGACCTCTTATGAGTCCTTCTCTGTTAATAAGATGGTGACATGTAATTTGGATGTCATGGTAAGCACTTGATAGACCTAATATTTAGTGACTTATTTTTAAAAAAAATCGGCTCTAGGGGGATTCAACAAGGGCCTTTCTATGTTATTTTGAACTATATAATGAATCTATGATTTATAGCTAGGATGGGGTGACTACCAGCAATTTCAGAATATCATAATTTTATAAGAGAGGTCATTCCATACCTGGGTAGATTTTCTATTTGTAATGTGTTTCATAACCTGTGTCACATAATTTAGGCAGTCCTGGTACTATTTCAGATTTCAGGTGGGCATTTACTTTGAGTTTCATTGGTTGGGATGGCCTTGCTCATTATCTGGGATGATCAGACAATTGCACCCCATCCAGCTGGTCGTGCAATATGACTGGTCATGGTTGACCATTGAATGATTATGGGACATATCCATGTCCATTTTGGGATTACATTAGTGATTTATAGTGGGACATAACTAAATATATGTACCCATTTAGGAAATGACATAAATATCAGGTCTAACCACACAAACGTTTTCTGATGTATCCTTGTCTCGTACACATGGGGCCTCATTTTAATTGATCATGATAGGGAACCCATATGTGGAGGAATATCCATCATCTGAGAAGTGGTATTCCATGTGTATCATATTAAACTAATTAAATATTATATCTTTATCTGATGAGGGTTCCATTTGGTCGGGTGGTTCCCATGTTTCAGATGTTGTAGGGATGAATTTGGAAAAACTCAGATCTTACATCACATCTAAATATGGTGCTTCATCTTCTTTTAATCATGTGTTTGATTGCTATGTCCTCCTTCTAGAGACACATTCTATGTCACCACCACAGTTATGTTCCTCTTATGGGTCTATGAATCTATGATATCAGGGTTTCATGATCTTAGTCAATTGTATTTTGAGTCATCTATTTGTTGAACTACTTTGCACAACTAGCTGGAACATTTTTACAATCCCCTTATTCTTTTGGATCGGTGATGGTTATACAGGTGACATGTATTCGGGTGTATTCTAACATCACTTTTCTAAAATTGATCATTCTTTACAGGATGTCTTTGAAGACGAAGCAATATTGGATTTCGTGACTTAGAATTCTATAGAAATGGAATTATTCAAGATGGTTGATGAGGTTGACCTCATTGAGATTCTTGGGTTGTGGAAGCTTTGGCATGTTTTTCCATGGCTACAAATAATTAACCATGTACATGTTCATTTTTAATGGTGTAATGTTTATTTAAATGTTCCTAGAACATTGGGACACAATGATATCATTCTTCTTTCTATCAATAGTTATGTTGTGGTTTTTTTTTCACTCCATAGGAGCAGTTGGGAGATTCGAGGCCCACCTCAAAGCTTGAAAGGGAACTACTACTAGATTTAGGGTAATAGAGGTAGTATTTATATTTCCAATCCTTTCCCCTATGATGAGGTCATGAGTTGATACATGGCTCAGGACATCAGAATGGAATCGTCTAAATGTTGTGACATTTCTGCAAACCCACAGAATCTAACTAGATACTTGAATGGGAGTGAGGTTTCTACAGGTCATCCTGATTATTTTTAGTATATAGCTCTATCAATTGATCATATGATAGAGGGTCATTTAGTGAGTAGGTTAGACTATTCAATATGGCTCTAAAGTGAGAGACACAACCATTTTTATATTGTTTTCAGTTCATGTGGTCAAAAATTACTTTTCTCCTCAACATGAAGTTGAAATGGTAATGGAATTGATGAAGAATGTAACCCCATCATATAATGAATCCTACTGATAGGATAATGTTCCAAACAAAGGGTGATTTTATCACAGTTTTTACAAAAAAACATAGATTCATCACATTCGGTTCATCGTGAGTGCCCATCATCAGACCACATCAAGATACAAAGTGTGTAAGATGTTATTAGGGTCCTCCCATTCCATCAAAGAAGAAGAAGGTAGGATTTATGAAATTGTATGAGGAAAAAGTTTCATCCACATATTCAAGATATAGATTTCTCTCAGGCTTCACTAATGTGAGTCTCCCTTCCATGGATTCCATTCGAATATCCATGGACTCGATGGAATTGAGTAGTTATGAAGGTACTACTATTTGAGCTACATCATGTCTATAGGGATTAGGGGTGGCCTATAAATGTGGCCTCATTTTCATATCCCCAATATTTTCCATACATGTCAAAAATAAATGATCAACTTGGTGAGGGAGATTTTTTCTTCACAATTTAGGTAATTCTTAATCATTTTTGACTTCCACATTTATTTATTCTAGCTTCCTGAATCTGGATCTAGTCTAACACTCATATGATACTATTTTAGGAAGATATTATAATTCCATATCTGTAATAAGTGTAATATTTTCCTCCTTTTGGAGATGATACCTAGTGGGACCATTTCTCTAATGTATCTCTTAATTGAGTTATCTTTTATTTTATATCGCATTCTCATATTGTACGAACTACCCCTTTTGGGAAGGAATTTTGAATCTTCTGGGTGGTGAGTTGGGTAATGCCACACCTTTACCTTTATCAATTGTAGTGATTTTCAATAGAGGTGGTAACTCGATATTTTATGGTTATAGGCTTCAGATCCTCCTCATATTCTAGTTTTGTGTAGCCTCAGTGGGTACATCTAGATCACGTTACTCTCAGGGTTTGGTTTTTTACTTTTCATACCAATCAATCTAAATATTGATCCATATTTTGTATTTTGTTGATGGGTATGACATTCATAGAAGTATATCAGGAAATGGTAATCATACCATTACTCTCGACACAATAGGATGAGTCTACACCTATTGTATTAGGGTTTTTTTTCAATCCATAAGCCATATTTAAATATTTTCATGTCTAACCCCAATAGGGTTTGAATAAAAAAACTTGTGTTCCTCCCATATCGGTATATTAATAGTGACCTTGATGGGTTTTCAGTCATGATTTCAGAAATGGGACCTGAATATCAATGGTTCATCTTGTAGTGGGAGGAAATCTTCTGATGTCAACCGTTGATATTTATCGATTAACCTAGAGAAAACTGACTCCCTTTACAGTGATGATGATGATGAAAACACTCCCAACCCTCTGGACTGGGATCTATTCAGGGAAAAAAATAAATTTGGTCGACTCTATTATTGTGCAATGATCCTGCTATAGGATTTGATTATTCTGAGGATGGATAGTTAGATATAAATTCCCACATCCCTATAGGTTGGGTTTGATTTGGAACAACTATTGATTCCCCTAATATCACTTAAAGGGATGATGAAACTATTCATGGTGATTGAGATACAAATTCCCCCAACTTATTGGGTTGTGGTTTGTTTTCAGCTTCTACCGATAGGTCATGGATCCTCTCAGGGATCGATGATCTGAGGGTGGGGCGATGATAGATATTCCCTTATCCTGGCTGACTAAGTTTACTCCTGGACTGCTATTATATTAGCTACTACTGTGATCCACATGATTCAATTCAATTTTCAAATTTATGATATTGGTGAAATTGAAACACATAAAGGGAATCATTGTTACCGTTAATTCAAAGTGTTTTTCATAAAATTGGTTTTCGTGTATAAAATAAATTATTGCTTCTTTGAGGGGAATGATTCAATTATTTTTTTATATACTATCCCTTTATTTTTTATTTCATACCATCATTGATGTTGGGGGTTTATATTGTAATGGAAAACTTCCTCATGCATTACCCAACCCCCTTATCTCACTGGTGTCTATGAAATTGTAGGATACTATATCTGAGGGGCTTTGTAATTCAAGGGGTGTAGTAAAGTTTACCACTCCATAGATTTACCCTAATAAAATATGAATTCATTAAGAGGATTTGGTAAAATATTTCAAAATATTTATGATGCAATAGAGGAATGGGATGTCTATATTAGTGTTATTATGTTCTATTTTTCAGTCTTTAACCTTGAAGATTGAGGTAATTTCAATCCTACAATATAGTATCATGATGGTCTGATGGTGACCCACATATCTCAGACAAGGGAGGTCTCTAGCCATAAGTTGCTGATGATTTTACCATATATTATTCTTTTTATATAAGAATTCACTCCTTCTATAGCTCATATAGGATCTCATATTCAGATATATTATGGTTCCATAACTTGGTGAGAGGCTGTTTCCATCTAAATCCATCCATATGTCAATGTCACATTCCTCTTCAGCAAACATACACACATCCATCTAGTTGGACCATAGAATGTGATTCCTAGGATCAAATTTTGACTATAGTGGAGTTTTGATGGTACATGATGGGGAACTACATATGGATAAGACAAATTTTTCAAGCACCTCTATACATGTAAAAATTTTAGTTTTAAAAACCACTCAATATTGAGGTTTATGGGAAATTGGGGATTTCCTTTTCTATAGGATATATGATAATTGAGAGGTTGAACATGGTGAATTTTAAGATTAGATTCCATGTGATCAATATCCACACTACCACGAGGAGGATTATAGAAGTAATGATCACTATATCTTTTGGATAAAGATTCAATGGACACTAGGGATATTGAAAATATGTGTCAAACAACTAAACGTACATTGGATTTTAGAATATTAGGGATATGAGAATCAATATACATTGTGTATGGAATAAGTCGACCTGAAAATTGATATTGTGAAAGAATATTGGATTTTGTATGATGGATCCCAGAATATTTTCTTAATTATCTAGTGATGTGATAATATGTGCCTAAAATTTAAAATCTAATGGAATATGAAAACATGTTTCATTGATAGGAATACAGGCATGTGTTGAGTTGTGTGCAACTCTCACTTGATAGAATATGGTTAGAATGGGGAAATGATACCAATCTAGAACTTTTGGTCTATATCGATGGTATTGTTTGATAGGAATATAATATTTCTCTAAGGCATGTTTCACATTCACTTGGTGAGACACAATTGGAGTTGGAATACATTCCCAACCTGAATATATATTCCATGTCGTAATATGTCGACGGATGCCCAGAATGGGAGAAGGAATATGGGCCTCCTCTTATAAAACCTCTAAAGTATATAGGTGCAGTCATTTTTTGGAGACACTATGGATATGATTCAAACTTCTGTGAGATACTTAAATATCCCAAGTAGCATCACTAATTGGACTATGGTCCTTTCCGAAGGCTTGTTCCACTCATACCTGGTGGGACTCATTCAAAATAGGGATATAAGAACAATCCTAATCCTTTGTAGTATGTTGATGGCCTTTTTTGATAGGTATGTGAGCCTATATTGAGGCATGATCCCCTCTCACTTGGTGATCGATGGCCACAATAATGTTATGATCTTGATCTTGGAACTTTGAAATATTCCACTAGTCGTTTCGATAGGAATATGCCACTGTCTCGAGACATGTTCCACTCTCACTTGGTGATCCACTATTGAAAAGTGAATATGATCCCAATCTGGTGCCTCTTCATTTATAATAATATTCCAATAATTCTATTGGTTTGGAAAAATAATTTATTCTTACTCAGAAGAAACCACTTGTTCATGCTGATCAGAGCTTCTGTGGAATCAACATAACATGTCTGAAACCCTTTACATAATCAAGGAGACATGTCAGTGAGTTCTCATATGGAAATGTGGATACATATTAAACCTATCATTTTAAAAATACTGTTACATGATTTTATTCATAATTATTCATAAAATATAAACCAAGGACAATAATGTCTAGGGTTATTGGAAGATTTGTTACATTATTCGCTATTATGAAACCAAAATAAAAACATCATTTATTTAATTGTATTATGATCTCCGAACTAAAATTGATATCATACATATTCATTGGATAACCTAGGGAATACATGAATAATGTGATGATCTAAAAGTTCCTTTAAATGAATAAAAATTGGAATAAAGAAGAACACATGGGTTAGAATGAATAACATAATTACATAAAAAGTCCTCAAACATGAATAAACATAAGGAATTAAAATAAAATAGAATGGGATCATGTATTCATGAAATCATAGGAATGTGGAAACAATATAAAAACTAACATAAGCATTAGTCTAGGCTTAATGTTATAACTATTTAACATGGTAGAAAAATTTTTATAAAGGAATCATGTAGTCCCCATGTCGCAACATGACATCTCACGAGGCTAACAATTATTTGATGATTGGATCACTATCTGGGTGAACCCAATATAACATTCTCGTGAATATGTGTTCCATGTGATGAATCAAATATAAACATGAAGGTTTCCCATGGAGTGAAATGGGTATCATAATCCTTTCATAGGGCATAAAAAGTGGACATATCATAAACTTTTCCATGAACAAATGGATTTAAATCATCAATGGAAATTTATTAGATAAAATATGATAATATCTTGATATATGATATTCAAATTAAGTAAAAACATGTTAAAATAGGTTTTTGGATACAGTTTAAATGAGTATCATTAGTAGAGTTTAAGGGCAAATATTAATAAGACTTTATAAAGGACAAAAGAATAAATGATTGTATAAAACATGAAATGAACTAAGATATCTTTTTCTGATAATAATATTGATTTTATAAAAATAATTATGGCTTAAAATAGATAATTTATTGTACTCGAAAATGGGAAATAAATTGGGAAGTTCCCTCTTATCGGCATTTCTTACCAGGAAGAAATGAAAAGGGAACCATAGAAAATTTGTATTTCCCCATTAAAAAAAATGATCTAGGTGCATAATTTTGGAACATATAAAAATAATTTAGGATGAATAGAAAAGAATATTTAATAATTTTATCGGAGTAAATAGAGAGAAATTGTAACCTGAAGGGAAATGGGGGTTCCGAGAGAATCCCATACATTATATCTGAAAGAGTTCTTAAAATGTACTTAAAGTCATGGATAATCCAATTAAATCAAATAACTAAGTTATTAAGAACCTATATACATGTATTTTATTTATTTTATTTTTATTTAACTTCATTTATTGCATTTTTTTTTGAGTTATAAGATTCAATTTCTTCATTCGGGAGTGTTAATTTCCTTGGAATTCATGATTGGTTCACTTGTATACATATACGAAAGATCATGTAAAATGGGAATATTTATATATTATTTCAATTATATGTTATCAATGAACTTCTAAAAGATTAAATACTCTTATATATAATTTTTATAGATATTAGGATGATTCATTTGATAAAACATTAATGATAACTATTTAGATTATTTTGTTGTCTTTTCAATAGTCATGAACTAGATATATTTTACTATTTAATAATATCTATATATACTGGTTAAAAAACACTAAATAAGTTGTAATATACATTTTTCAATCTATTTTAAACATTTATGTGGTTTTATGTCCATCCTTGAAGGAAGTATTGGAATATTTAAAATCGTTATCCATGAAGGTGGTGGATCGACACCTCATGGATGATGTTTTCATTTTACAAACAAATAGGGAATAGAAGATAATTGATGGTGTATATATATTAAAAAAAATAAAATTATAGTATATATTTAATACTGGAGTTATTGTGTTATTTTCTATAGGGGACGTGAGGGAAATACCCGATAACAAATGAAATTGAAAGTGGCAGAGGGAATGTTATACCTCTTGATTTCTGTCTCCTTGAAAACCTATGTAAATTGTATTTTGCTGATACATTAAAGAACATAATGTGAACAAGAGGTATGGTAGAGAAATTGGGTCCAATTTTATCATGCTTTAAGGCTTATAATTTTTGAGGAGATGGGGTTGAGAGGGGTGGTATTTAGAGGGGAGAGGGTTGATTTCTAGTTATTTTATTTATTTGGTAATTATTTTGGCTCTAGACTATCAATAGTGTAAATTATTGTCCCTATGTATATTAACTAGTGCATGTGATTTTTAAAAAATGGTTCTTACATCAGTCATACATCTTCTATGACTCAATAATTCATGTATTTAGGTGATACCATAAATTACCACATTTCACTATTCTCCATAAATTCAATTATTTTTGACAAATACCAGAAATTCATCTTATCCATTTTTATGTTCAAATTTTAAAAATAGAAGGTATTTTATGAAAATAATTCTCTAAATTTTAGAAATAAATTTTTTAATTAAAATCAACATTTACATGAATAACCCCCATTTTAAAATTACTACATATTTTATAAAACATTAAAAATTAATTAAGGTCTCATAAAATTATCCTATAATTATAAGACAACAAAATATAAATTTATGAATATAATTTATGAAACCAATTTTTTTTAAATATTTATATTAATTATAAAAATTTAAATAAACATTTAAGTTTCATGAAAATAAAAATAATAAATTTATCATTTTAAAAAATTTATTTTATTATTTGAAGATATAAATATATCATATTTACATTTATAAGATTAAAAAATTTTATTTACACATTCATAATTGAGTTTTTTATTCTATTGGTTAGATTACTATTCCTAATGGTCGTATTATTATTTCAATGGTCCAATTACTATTTCATATATATGAGTTTATTACTTTCTAGAAATACCTCTTATGTCATTCGTTATTCATTTATAATGTTTTTATTGTTTTATATATCTTATTTTAAGGGATTTATACATTATTAAATAATTATAACAAGGGAAATTTCAATTATAAGTTTTTTAGTCATTTCATTATTCCCTCCTTAAAAAATATCATGCTCAAAAATTCATTTTACATACTAATGTCGAAATAGTTGAGAAATAAAATTAGGATGATTTCATACATATATTATAAGAATTGAAACCAGAATAATTGAACATAGATGGGTAAACTGGTAAATGGATTGTATATCCTATCTTGTGATTCCTAAATTTTTAATCTAAACAATCCATAATTATAGAATTGTCCTTAGGGTTCTTACTGTATATTTCTATTCGAAATATCCAAAATAAAAATACCTTTTTCTAATAACGACTATAGAAACCCAATCTTTTTAAACATATTATTAGATTATTTTAATCATAACTAGTCATCAAATACAAATCGTGGGTTGTAAAGTCTAGTGTATTTGGAAGACTAGGCACATGATTAGAAACAATGAAACAAAAATAAAAAATACCATTTATTTAATTTCCATATTGAACTTCTAACGTTATTGGACCTCTTAGATATAGAAAGGATAGCCAAGGGAATAAATGTACAAAGGGACTAAAATTCCAATTAATGTAATAAACATAGGAATAAACCATTGCACAAGGATTTGAAGGAATAACATAATGAAATAAAAAGACATGAATCAAGAATAAAAATATGGAATAGTATCATTTGGAACATGTGATCATCGAATCATAGGAATGTGGAAATAAAATAAAACATTACATAAGTTTGATTTGAGGGTAACTATCAAGATTATTTCACATGGTAGACGAAACCCCATTATGGAATCAAATTTACTCCTTGTCTCAACATGAAATCTCATGAGACTAAAAATAAATCAAATAAATATAGAACTATATTGGAACACCCATCATAATATTTAAATGAATATGTTCTCTACAAGAATATTCAAACATAAATATAAGGGTTAACCTTAGAAAGAAATGGGAATCATAATCTTGTCATCAGGAATAAAAAATGATCATATCATAAAGTTTTCTATGGAAGAAAGGATTTAAATCATACATGTACATTCATAAGGTAATATAGGACTAAATAATGATAATTTATGTTCAAATAAAATGAAAACATGTAAAAATAGTGTTTAAGAATCATTAGAAACGGGAATTTTCAGTGCAATTCAAGGGGAAATATTAGAGAGTCTATGAACGGATAAAGGAATGATTATTTTTTAAAAACTAATAATTAAGTTAGATATTTTTTCATGAGAAAATAGTTATTTTATAAAAATGATGGTGGATTTAAGTAGATTAAAGAGTGTACTTGAAATTGGTTGGTAATTGAGACTTTCCCATTAATTGAGCTTCCTTAACGAGAGGAATTGAATGGGGACATTATAAAACCTATATTCCCCCATCAAAGAAAGAAACATTGAGCTAGGTAAATATTTTTGGAACATAAAAAATAATTTAGGAGTAGTAAATGGAAATATTTATTAATTATATATGGGTAAACATAGAGAAATCGTAACCTAAATGGAAAATTGGTGTTTGAAAAGAATACCTTAACTTATGTCCAAAATTGTTCATCACTTATACTTAATGGTCAGAATAATAAATTTAAATACATTAATTATTAAATTAATAACCTACTATACATGTATCTGATTTATTATAATTTAATTATGTTCATTTATATCTTTTTTGATGAGTTATAAGATTCAATTTCATTATCTATCTATGTTCGTTTTCATGGTTTTCATGAATGCTTCACTTGTATACACGTATGAATCATCATGTAAAATCTGAATGGTCAACCATAATTAAAATTATATGTTATTAATGAAATATATAATATTAAATGCTATTATATATCATTTATTTCTAGATATGTGGATTATTCATTAGAAAAAAATTTAATGACAACCATTTAGATTATTTTGGTGTTTTTTCATTTATCACAATCGAGTTTTTTATTCATTAATATTATATATATATATATATATATTCATATACGAGTCACAAAACACTAAATAGGATGTAATATTCATTTTAAAATCAATTTTAAACTTTATAATTGTTTTATGACATGCCTTGTAGGTAGTATTATAAAATAACAAATCATCATCCATGATGTTGGTGAATTGACACCTCTCAAATGATGTTTATATTTTTAGTAAAAAGGGAGAGAAAATAGAATTTATGTTGGATATACCATTGAAATAATAACATTATAGTATATATATCATATTGTATATGTCATGTTATATTTTACAGGGTAGGTTACATCAGTATTATAAAGTAAAATAAATTTTAAGAGGGAGAGGGAATGTTTTACCTCTTAAGTGTTGTCTCCTTGAGAACCATCTTAAGGGACTTGGAAACGGTTTTTGTAACGACCCGAAATTTTTAAATAAATATTGATTCCTAATTTTATGTGTTATTTTATTTTATTTTTATACTCAAGAAAAATGTTTCATTTGATAACATTAGTATAATTAAAATGAGACTGTTGGGTTTTGACTGGTATTTGACCATTGGTCAATATGACCACTGGAAACTAAACGTTTTGACTATTGTCTCTAAAAACAAGAAGTCTTGGTTAATTAATATAGAAAGAAGATTCGTTGGCCTCACCCAGTAGTCTTGGACCGATCGAATCCCATCTAACAGAACTTGGGAAGGAGGTAGCACCACTGGGCTTTGCTCTAGACCAAACCCAAGCTGAACTTCATCGTATAAAGCTAGAATGGGATCGCCTTCGCGAGAAGTTCAAACTAATAGAAATTACTACTCGTGCGATGTTGGCCGAGCCTCCCTCGGATTCTCTCACCTTAGCACACCTTACACTTAGGTCCTATGCTGGTGTGATAAGGGGCTATGTAAGGAGACCGTAACTTTCTTGTGTAATCCTTTGTTTTAAATTAAAATTGCGATTCCTTTTATGAATTTTCAAATGACCGGATAAATATAGTATGCATATTTTTGATGAATTTTAGAAAAAGGATATTTTAAAAATGTTTATGTAAACCTTAAATAATTAAAAATGTGTAAAGATTTTCAAAAAATGGTCTTCTACAATTATGTTCAGTACGAAATTCAGAGTCTAATAAGATCAACCTGATTTATGATGAATAGTAAATTATGAATAGTGATTTTATGATTAGGATTAATAATGTGTCCAAATAGATTAGTAATATCACTTAAAGAAAATATTAAAATAAGCTAGGCACTTTGATTAAGTAATGTGATTCAATAAAATGGTTAAATAAGGGTTTCATAAATTATTATTCAAGTATTAGTTTTTTCTGATGAATAGTGTTTTTTTAATTAAAATTTTAATTAAAAATATTTAGAAAATTATTTTTATAAAATGGACTTCATTTTTGAACTCAGAGCATCGATATTATGTTAAGGTAATTTTTGGGGATTTTTCTGAAAAAAATAAATTTTCGATGAATAGTGTTTTTTATTAAAAATTTAATTAAAAATATTTAGAAAATTATTTTTATAAAATGGATTTAATTTTTTAAATCAGAGCATTTATATTTGGTTAAGGTGAAATTTTGGGATTATTCTGAGAAAGTGGAATTTTCGATGAATAGTGAAAATACAGTTTTTAAGTTACGGGTGTTTAATGACATCATTAAATGATGTATTAAGTATGTAATCAATATGTTCGAATTATGAATAGTAAGATAAGTTATGAGCTGTCCCAAGTGGCCAATACCATGGGAAAATACCATGGGCAAGCCCATGGTTTTTCCAAAACCACTAATGAGGTGTCCCTTGGCCATTAATGCCTTGTCCCCTCACTTTCCCTATAAATATCAGGCCATCCTCTCATCCATTAGACTCCCCACTCTCCCGCAACGAAGTTATGGTCTCCTTACCTCCCAAGGAGTCCTCAAAAGGTTCCCCCAAGCCCTCAAGGTCCAAACCTTTGAGTTTTAAGTGTTACGTTTTAAGGTAAGGGATCCGATCTCCCTCTTTCTTTTCAAGAATTCTCTTTTATGTCATTTCTTTTATGCTCCATGTTCTTATGTTAGAGGATGTTCTTTTATACTCCTCTTACTGCAATTTTCATGTTCATATAATGAGAGATTCCCTCTTACTCTCATTATTTCGTTTTATGATGTTTTAAGTGGCGCCGTTGGGCTGCCGAAATTTTTGTAACGGATTCTTTCTCCCTTCTCATTTTTCAAGATCTATTTTCATGTAAAGTATTTCAAGTTACTTTTTATTACGTTGGGGTATGATCTATAAATTTATCATACTGATATTTTATGATGATATGATGAGAGACCCTATTTGATCTCTTCAATTCAGTATTTTGAATTTTTAAGTGGCGTCGTTAGGCTGCCGAATTTTTATGTGGTTCTTCACCCTTCTCGTTTTGAAGTTCTACTTTCATTTCAATTCTTTCATGTTCCTTTTTGTTATGTTGGGGTAGGATATCTATATCTATAATACTGGAATCTTATGTTCATATGATGAGATACCACATTTGATCTCTTCAATTCAGTATTTTGAAGTTTTAAGGGGCACCGTTAGGCTGTCGAATTTTTTAGGGGATTCTTTCACCCTTCTCATTCTTTTCAAAATTCTACTTTCATGTCAAGTCTTTCAAGTTCCTTTTTAATTATGTTTGTGCATTATCTATATATCTATCATACTGAACTCTTATGTTCACATGATGAGAGACCCTATTTGATCTTTTCAAATCATTTTGTTTGAAGTTTAAGTAACGTCGTTACGCTGCCGAACTTTCATAAGAGAAATCTAATTTTTGTCTTCCCTCCATGTTTTTCATTTCAAATGGTATGTCCTTGAAATTTCATTACCATGATCATGTATCCTTCTTATTCTGTCCATCTAATATTTTATGGTTCATTTATGAATGTTTGACCCATGTCCCCTCTCTTTTTCAATGTTTTCTAAAAACCTTGTAACATAGCCGTTATGCTGCAGATTTTTCGTCTCAAAATGTCTCTCTCTTTTTTCTAAAGATATTTTATTTTATTAATTAAATACTCAAATATCTACCTTCTATATGGGTATTCACATATATACCAATATTTTCTATTTTAAATTCTGGGATTTACATACATGAAACCCACTTTCCCTTTTCGCGGGTTTAAAGTGACGTAAAGATCATGTCTTTAAAGCAGTTTTTAAAATGTTATGATTATGAAATGAAACCCATTTATTTTATGCTATATGGGTTATTTATGAAATTTTTGATGATGATATATGTGTCTCACATGATAATAAAGGAAAATTTAAGGGTGCTCCTTGATAGTACTCCAATGCATTGGGTAATGATGTAACCACTAGAGATTACAATTTTCACGATACCTTGGTGAATAACCTTGGTAATTTTCAAATGACACCTTGGGGATGGACCTTGGTGATATGTTCATGATTTTCAATATTAAATGTTGCATCCACATCTTCAAGTTATGAAAAAGATTTATTTTTATTATGATATGCCTCATGATTTCATTTTCATGCCTTAAAGTTATTTTCATGACTTTATTGATGTATCTCAAGTTCATATGGAAAATGTTTCACTTGTTTCCCTTTCTGGGCCTTCTTCTCACCCTTTCTTTTGATGTATATCCCCAAGTTATGAGATGCAGTAATGAGACTAGGGTGAACATGAGGAGAAGCCTTTCAAGTGTTTAATAAGAATGTTTTTTTTGTTTCATGTTTTATGTTTCTTGTTTCCAAGACACTAAACCTTAAAGATCCTCAGTTATGTGTAATGGAATGAAAGTTATGTTATAAGAAGACGGGATGCTATAGTTTTTTTGAGAGATTAGAAAGACCAATGAGTTTTCAATAGTTTTGGGAGAGGAATTCGATAGAATATTAGTAATATTTGACTCTTATAATGTGGGAGGAGAATATGTGGGGAGGGTTTTATTTACAGTGGAGGAGAGGGGTGTTTTTTGATTATTTTATTCCTTTTCTTATAATTTTAGCTCAAGAATATCTATAGTGTGGATTCCTATGACCATGTAAATTTACTATTTCATGTGAGTTATAAATAATAGTTCTTAAATAATCCATAAATCATACATTAATCAATAAATAATTTATATAGAATATACCCTAGATTACAGTATTTCTCTACTGACCAAGAAATCAAGTATTTTATAAAAATCACAAAAATTAACCCTAAATATTTTTCGATGTTTATATTTTATAAATGAACTGAATTTTATAAAAATAAATTTCTAAAAATGATAAATTTAATTTATAATTAAAATCATCAATTATTTGAAAAATACTAATTATAAAATTGAATCATATTTTATAACATTTTGAAAAATTAATTATGGCCACACAAAATAATCAAATAATCATAGGGAAAAAATATTAATGTATAAATATTCTTTATGAAAATAAATTTTATTTTAAATCATTATATAAATTATAAAATTTTAAATAATCATTTAAATTTCATCGAACTATCAAAATATAATTTATCATTTTGATAACATTTATTTACTTATAACAAGATATAAATATATTATATTTTCATTTATAAGATATCCCAATGTTATTTACACTTTTATATGGGAGTTTACTATTCTATGGGTTAGATTACTATTCCTAATTTTTATATTATTATTTCAACAGTCAAATTACGATTCCATCGATACAGGTTCCTTAATTTCTAAAAAAACTTCTTATTTCATCCATTCTTCATTTATAAGCTTTTTATTGTGTTTTATATGTGATTATATGTGATTTATATTATATGAAAGAGTTATAAGAAGGAAAATTTCATTGAAAAATTGTTGGTGATTATAGGATATTTCTCCATGGCTTTTGGCATGTTTTACAAGACAAAGGGACACATCACATGAATATGAATGACCGAAAAAAGGTTTCAACCTTTCCCATATCGTTCCCTCTATTTTACAAGTATTTTTTCAAGTTTTTCAAGGTATTTTCAATTGAAAAGAAGGGTAACTCGTGAAAATCATTTGGCTATCATCGCTTAATCTATGAATGTCTTATACACCATCAAAAGAACTATAAAATGATTTTCAATGGGGATCATCATGTTTTATATAGGTAAAACACTATGTATGACGAATTCACATGACCTTTCAGAGGACATGAGGTCTCATCTCTTCTTGAGGTTTTGAAAATCCATGTGTTTTGACCCACTTTTCGTTATATTCATTACAGATAAAATAATACCCATGCTTCTGGGATTTCATCCCTTATAGATTTTCTGATTCTCATTTGGATGGAATCAATAATCATCAAATCTAACATTGAGATAAATTTTTAGTAAGAAAATGGTAAATGTAAGAAACATCAAAGAATGGTAGGATAAGATATGTTATTTAGTAAAGGAAATTGTATTTTGAAGAGAAATGTGTTCTAGAGTATCAAGGTGTTGTTGTTTACTGGATGGTAAATCTAGATTCTCATCTGAGGAGTAACATGATTTAAATAAGGTTTTCCACAAATTAGATGTAAAATTACCTTAGTAATTTTATTCTCACATAATCAATATTATTATTGATGATAATGAAAAATAATATGAGTAATTATAATAATTACTTCACAAGACTATAGGTTTCATTATGGCTTATTTTGGTTTACTAATTCAACTTATTTAATTGTTGGGAATGTTCCATCAAAATTAATGAATTCAAGAAAAATTTTCTATCCATTTTCCGAATGTGAGTATATATGAACTAGATATGTGATGGTCAATTTATTGTGATTTATATCCAATAATAATATTTAAAATTCCAAGTAAGAAGAAGATGAAAATTAGTTGGAGAGTTCAAAAATGTTTCTTCGTGTATACAATCATGGTCATTAATACACAAATTTTTTATTATTACTAAAGAACAATAATTACATAAATATTGTTTTATTTTATATATATAAAATTTATTTTAGACACCATGGATTACCCATGTTAAATGTTTGTTTTATATAAATAAATTATTTGATTTTAAATTGGATACCATTCTAATTTTATACCTTAATTTTGTTTAAATATATAGGTTTTTAAAAACAATTGAATAATTGATACTTCTTATAGTTTTTATTTAAGTTATTAAGTAAATTGTTTCTATATTAATTATTTTTATGTAAATAATTCATATATGTATCTACAAAAATTACTTATATCTTCATTTCATTTCATTTTATAATAATATAAGTTGTTTTTTACGAACAGTTTCTATGAAAAAAATATTTTATTATATGTATACTAATATATTATGATTCAGTGGAATCAGTAATATGTATTTAAAAAGATATAAGGATGAAAATATTTAGTTTAGGGAAATATTTCATCAATATTATTGTGAAATAAGGGTTATGTTACTACCTTCCATTTGTGGAATATTTTAATATAATTCCTATTTTAGAGTTAAAATTTTAAAAATACATGAGAATCCATATATAATGTGGAAAATATATTCTTAAATATTTCAAATAGTGAAAAATAAGAGTTATTTCATAAATAAATGAGTTTTTGTTTAATATAATGATATTATGAAGAGAATATACAATTTATGAGGATAGTGGGAGTATGATTGAAGTTATAGAAGTTTGAAGTTAATGAATACAAGGTTATAATAATATAATGACAAAGTGAGTACTGCTTAATATCTTAATGAGTTTAAGAGATGTGATGGTAATAATGAAAATAATACATTTACTTACCCAAATAACATATTCATCAAAATTTTATAAAGGGTTATTCATGTCAATATATAATGAGAGTTTCAATTTATAATAATAAATTTTAGGATTTAGTAGTTACTAATAATGTAAATATTTTCATTAATTATAGAGATGATTAAATAAATAGGTTGATATAATGGTTTTTGAGGTTGAAGATGTTTTACATAGAATATTCTCATGATAGAAAATATATATTATCATAATAACATTTGAGGTTTTGAAGTTAAGGAGTTCGAATATGTTTAAAGAGTTAAACATTAGTAATATAATTCCAAAATCCCACAATTATTCAGACATGTTTTCTCCATAGTGGATACTAATGATTATATTGGGATAATTTGATCATATGGAGACAAAGAGATGTTTCAAGAATTATATATATATGTATTGAGTTAATAGATTCCATGAAACTCTTTCAAACATAAGACTAATCTTGTAATTTATAATATATGATATGGTATGTATTTTCTTATATAAGATTACGTTAAGTATTTTTAATGAGTTTAAGAATATATAATGTGTCTTATTAAAATTTAATCACTATTTTTTCATCCAATATTAATATTTTCATATATGAGATAAGAAATATGATCATGTGGTTCAAACCACTTTTTTTATGAACTGGATAACCAAATAAGAATACTGCATGAGTATCATAGACTCTTTATTTGATATTATATGTGGTTATGGATCATCTTGAATTTACTATTACATGATTTTCAAAATATTCCTGGCACATAAACCTTTAAAATTCGATACCCATCTTAATAAATCCTTCTATATTGGCTAATCAATGTGTGGTCGGGTATGATACTAATAAATTTATCAATTATAGCTCAAACTAGATGATATGTTTCCTCTTGTATGATGAGTATGACATCTAGGAACATCATTAAGTTATACTAGGGTGTGTGGGGCATAACATAGATAATATATAAGATTTTTTATATATTCATAAAAGGAGATTGTGATGCACTCTTCCATAAAGATGAATGACATTTAATGTACTCGATAACCTTGTCGATCTATACACATAGATACAAGAACATATGAGTTTCCTATATGGTATTATCAAACTCTATGTACCAGGGTCAATAAATGTAATAGAAAAATAGAAAAAAATGATAATTAATGTTCTCATGATATGTATCTACACCAAGTAGGTATAGATATACAAGTTTCTGATAAAGACCAATCCATATCAATTTATTGATTGAGTGGAATTGTTGCATTTATAAAGGCTGGTTGTTCTATATATTTATGGATCCCATGATTAATATTTGATATAAATTAAGAAAATTATCATAGGTTCATATGTTAAATATATTTAATGTGGAATTTTTTTTTACACAAATAGTTTCTCTTAATGTGTTTTAGAGTTTACCAAATACTGTGTTTAATTGGTATTTTAAAGCTATTTCATAGAATTTGATACATGGTAATGTTAATGATTTATTACCAAAAAGGTTTCAAAAGTTCTCTAAAATATGGTCGGATATTATTTCACATGTTATCATATATGATATTTTAATAGGTATAATAGAGAAATTTATTTTAATCTTTAGTGTAATTAAGATCTTGATGGATATATATATCCGGAATCCAAATTTCAAAAGTTGTATTTATGGTAATCATATTATACGAAGGGGTATCTATAATATTGCATGATTAAATTAAACCATTCCCCTTCATCCCATATTAAATTAAATGAAATAGGTCTTTGTAAGATATGAACACTTATAATAACCATTATAATCATAAGGTACATTTAGAAGTAACATTATTCTGGGTTTTATTCTTATTCTATATGGTTGTAGAGTATGACTAATACTAATGCCTTTATTGTCATGGATGAACATGTTCTTCTTCACTAGATATCATGAATATAAATTGAATGATATTTAAATGATGGAAGTTTTATATGTGAATTCTTTCAATAGATGGATTAATTTATTATTTCATCTACTCATGTGTTATAATACATGAGTAAATTCCAATTTACCCGAATAACATCCTCATAATTATATAAAACGAGGTATAAAAATTATGATGAATATGCGACATCATCTATCGCTACCCAAAACACTTATCCACTTCTTTATTTTTTCTACCTCATTAAAAAGATGAGGTACTAGTACTTGGTGGAGGTTAAATAGTTAAATTCATATGACGAATGATTCAGTTTTCAGGTGGATACCTCTAGAGGTAGTATTTTCTTTTAGTTCAACATTATTATCTTTATCAAATCTTTTAGAAGATAATAATGATACTAAAATGGATCTTAAATGTAATGTTTGTATCAATTGAGTTATTCACTTCTAATTTGAAACTATTTTATATCTATTTCATTATATTATCTTGGACATGGGATTAGATCACATATGATACTTTTATAAACTGTTAATATAACCCTTTTAATCTCATCATAACAATCATAGATGAAACAATAATATTCATATTTACAAACTAAATAAGTAAATTAATTAGGTTTTATATTGGTTAATATATAAATTAATTAATTATCGATTCTCAAGTGTTAGTAAATACACTTCACAAGTATATTCAAAATAGGAAACCGAGAATTTACAATTAATAAGTCTAGAATTATTGAGGTGTTCATCCCTATATATACCACAAACTTCAGTCAATATATTACATGTTTATATTATATAACACAATCCATGAAATTATTTCAGTTGTAACATCCCGTTACACTCTTTAAGGAATTTATCACCTCTATTTTTGTTTCACTATTTTTTGGGTGAGTTTTGGGACTTCTTAGGATATGTAGTGTTTTCTAGGGAAAATGAACTAATGTTTGGGGATGTATGTTTGTTGGAATAAATGTTGTTTGGGTTTGAATGGGAAAAAATATTAAGAGGATTTCATTTTGGGTTCGGGTAGACCCATGGGATTTTTTTATATGTTTCTATATAATATTATTGCAATGATTTTTCATGTTTTGAACTAGTTAAACAATGTGAACCACTTTTTGGAAGGATATCATGAACTCTTGTAATGTGTGGAAAGATTACAACACATGAAACTTGTTCACAACATGAAATGGATGATAGATGTTTTTTTGACAATGATAGATCATTTTTCAGTATATTTACATTTTGTGGATTTTATGTTGTGGACATGAGATTCATGAAGTATAATGTGAATGGGCCATATATTTTATTGCTCTACAAATATTCTTTTTTCACATGATGTATTGGATCCTCTATCAAAACCTATTATCTATCCCAGGTTATTTGGGGAATCTACACAATTTCTTAATCACTTCATTTATAAATTTATCTTCCTTGAAATTATGTCATCTCTCTCTAGATAAATGATATTTTTTCTACCTAATTTTTTAAACACAATAGTGTTATCACACTATATTTTTAGTCCTTTTGGTCTTGGAGTGTTGATTCTTCTTAATCATATCTATATCTATTTTTTGATTTTCCCATATAAGCTATACTTCGTGTAGATTAGGGTGTTGTGTTTTATTTCTTTTTGGTACGTGTTGTTTAATCTTCTTCACTAACTAATTTTCTTTTTGATTATATTATAAAATGTAAGGATTAATTATGGGGCCTATTTTTTCACTTCATTATTCTATGTTAGTGGATCACATTATGGGATTCTGTGGTGATCATGTTTTTAATAACATTAAATTAGATGTCTAGTTTTACTAAAATTTCTACAGTATAGAAAGAACCCTAGGTTGTCACTTGATAGAGCCATGGATCGTTAATTTAAAAAAAATTATTTTTATGAAAAGGGGAATGACATTTTAGAAATACATGGATTTTTTATTTAAGATGCAACCAAAAATAAACAAGAAATAATAAAAAGAAAAAATTAAATGATTTACTTAATAATGATGAACATGGGGAATTCTAATGATTTCCTTCATTCATATATTCAATAGATAGAGTATAGATATTTTAATATCTATTTTGTAACACCTAAAAATTTAATTTTAACGATTTTTACTATGATACCTCCTATGGTTCAGTCCAAAACCCAAAATGACTCACTAGTTACAAATGATTATTAAGTGATTTGTGTTCAATATCATAATTGAAAATATCCAAGGAAACATATAAATAACTCGTTGTTCTATCAAGGTTTGTATATTTTTTAAATGTAATAAAATTACATGAAATTACATGGAAATATACATGTTTATGATAATTTAATTTCCCAATAGAAATAAATAAAGATCACAATTTAAAAGGGGAAGAAGTGTTGAACTGTGTGTAAAACATCACAGGAATGGTTACGCCCAAAAATGATCATCTGAGTCAAGAATGACATACGAGTACATAACTTAATTAAATAATATGAGAGGATGATGAAAAGAACACAAAAACCAAGAATTTAAATTATCATTCAAATATTAAAAACATGAAAATTGTTACGTACAACACGCTGTTCCTCAGGTGATCATAATGATTTTATAATTCTATGGGATGGGATGAAGACAAAGATGATTAATTATAACATCACACAACCTCCAGAAAAAATAGGAATGAGGATATGACTCCTTTGGGAATCCAAAATAGAATAACCAAGCCTCCTTTATGAACATATGTATGGGGTACCCAATGTATTATTTTATAGGGAAAGTGGACGGTGGTTTTTGGAACCAATATTTCGATAAACCAATTAGACCATGATTTTGGGTGGGTATAAAACCTTATCTTGATTGTATAAAAACTAAAAATATATTTCTGGGCCTCTTGAGTATCTCCAAAGTAAATTTTTTCATCATTTGGGGCCTTAAATCTCTATATATGTCCTAAATATATAACTGCACTATTCACATCATGCAGATTTGGTGCCTTGTACATATTAGTTCGGTTGGGCCACATAATGGATGAATTGGAACTAGGTGTCCTAAAAATAGTTGTATCCCACAATATTGTGGATCAGAAATAAAATGTTATTGCTAATTCTATGCATATATTATTTTCAATTTCAATTTGAGTCATCTAGGATACATGGAATCTTTCACTTTTTTTCCCTTTTTTCAACTTCATAATGGGCCATACAAATCACCTCTAACTACAATGAAAACATCAAAACAACTGAAATTTACATTTTTAACACTCATAAGCATTAAATGAATAAATCAAAAATATTTTTCAATTTGTATTAATGATTGTAATTTACAATAAAATATCAGTTTAATATAGTGGTATAAGGGTGAAATAAAGGAGCGAATCATAGTACGATCACACCCCCACACCTAAAAATTTTCACTTCTGGGAAAAGTCACATTTTCAAAAAAATAAATGGATATATTCTCAAATTCATAAACATTTAACATTAAAAATTTAATTTATGATAATAGTCTGATCAATGAAAAGACCATAATAAGTATTTACTCTGAGTGACCATGGAAAAAGATGTCTCAGAAATTGTATCTGATTGAAATTAAAGGGTGTTAATGATACCAATTTGAGAAAATAATTTAAAATAAAACCATGTTAATAATTGTCCATGTGTGTGTGAGAAAACCATTGAATTTTATATTTTCCACTTTCTATATAGTAATTATAAGTTATTTTAAAATAATTCTCCTTAAATGATTTTTTCTACCGAACCTCCCCTGCATCCTTTGCATTAAAATTTTATGACTGACTCACTGAATCATTATTAGAAGTCAAACCATGACCTTTGGACCAAGATATACCCATATGTTTTACATTTCAACACTCCCCTATTTTTTTCAAAGTTAATCTTGGAAAAAATCTCACACTCGTCACTCAACCCTTATTTGATCACATCAAAACACTAACTGTAATAGGTATAATAAAATAAAATATTTAGGGAGAGTGGTTTTTGATCATCCCAAGATAGAACATTTTTTTTATTTCATTATTATTATTATTATTATGATTAATTGTTTTTTAGGGCGTATGATAGTCAGTTAATATGTACACATGCATAGGTCAATCTCGTATGGTAGTGAAAAATATTAAATATGGAACAGATGTATGGAACAATAATTTTGGAAAGTAGGGAAATATTAAATTGTCTTATATTTACCTTCTATTATGTTGTGAATAATAACACCTCCTATTGTGGTGAAAATATGAGTGGATATATTAAGTAACATAATTTTCCCATAATTTACTCAAACAAAGGGAACAATTATTTGGAAAGGTCTCAAAATGATACAATCATTCATTTAATGTACAAAAATACAACTTACCAGAAAAAGTCACACATAAATGTTAAATTAATCCCAAAACACACATTCTATTTGTGAATTATTTTTTAAAAAACATAAAATAGGTAAATTCACCACCAATTTCCATGACTAAATAGGAATTATTTTCTATGATTAACTGGGCATCAAAAATGAATAATTTGGAATAAAAAATAAGAGGTGAATGGGGTAACTAAAAATAAAATTCAATAAGAAATAAATTAGAAAAGAAATAATGATGATGAAATTCATAACTAACCTAGGTATATACCCATCCATCACACCTAGATTTGGTATTGTACTGACTATAATAAAAGAGATTGTGAGAAGGAAGAATTTAACCTTCTGGGTTTCACTGGTATGTTTATTTTTGATGGTGGATTTCCTTCGCTGGATACTTTGGAAAATCCTCATAAAAGTGGTGATTTTTTTACCATTTACCATACACAATCCACACTTCCCATGCAAAACCAAAATTGGACCAAAAGGGTAAACATTATTAACAATGCATAGAATAATCAATCGGTTACCAGGAATATGTTGCTAGTGTTTAAGTCTTGAATTGTACATGATGAACTTCCCACCAATATGAATCATCCACTGATAAATCATCCGTTAATGGATAGACTTTTTCTTCTCTTTATATATCTAAGATTTCTCATATTCATCACATATAATTTCTTCAAACTATTCTGTAAAAAAAATTATATTCTAAACTACATATGAAATATTTATATTACATTGTTTAATAGTAAAATATCCAAAGTACTCTACATCCACCGGGAGGTGACAAGCCATTCAAATCACAATTCTGTATTGTGACATTTTTATTGTGGTTTTAAAAGATATATGGTATGCCCAAAGTGTATCATACAATTTAAAATAGTAATCTTTATTATTTTGTTGTACATTTTTTCCATGATTAGCTTAACATCCCAATTTTAGATGTTATCTTTTCCATTAGTTTGGGATGATATACAATGTAGAATTTACGAACAAACCCAAAATTACAATGAAGGATTTTCATCTTGTGATTAAAAAAATGTGAACCACCATCACTAATGATGAATCATAAAAAACCAAACCTACTTATAATCTGGGACCTCAAAAAATCAATAACCACTCAAGATTCATTGGTCTCGATAGCCTTTTCGTACACTAATTCAGAGATGTAGTCAATATCTAGTAATATGTACATGAAGCCAAATGAATTTATAAAAGACCCAATGAATTCAATTCCCCATGCATTTAATATTCCAAAAAATAACATGGGATGTTGGATAATTTAATTTATTATAAATATATTCCCTATGAATTGACATCAACTACACAGATTATAAAACCAATGGGAATCCCTATACAATGTTGGCCAAAAATGTCTTGAGTCAAGGACCATTCGAGCTATATGATTAGAGACAAATCATCCCCCACAAGCCAAATTGTATACATCTCTTAAAACTAAGGTGAAATCACGGTTATAGACACACCTACGAATAACTTGGTCAATAAAAATTATCCACAAATATGGGTCATCCAAAATGTACCTTTGATAATCATACATATGTCTCTCATATTGTGATGTGATCAAATCACAGTGGACCCTAAATGTCGATATAAAATTCATAATGTCTGTATAGAAGTAGGAAAGGTCCTCAATATCACAATGGTTCTCATGATGAAATAATTCTCCAATTGGAGGGATTATTCCAAATGTTGGTACAATAGTTTATAAATACTGTTAATGTGGTCACCTACCACATTTTCCACTCCTCTCTTAACTATAATCATTAGCAGGAAGGATTATCAAACAAATGAGGTTGTGATTTTATTCAAATTTACTTAGGATAAAATGAATGGAATCATGATTGGAAAAAATAATTAATTTTTACCAATGAATAAAATAAATGAATACTTTCAAAGAAAAAAAATTAAAATCTTTTTTTTGTTGTGTTCATGTAGTTTTTCTAAGGTGGTTCTAGGGATTGTGAGACATCTACAATGACATGAGGAGACTTCTCAACCCTTTAGGATATAACTTACGCAATTTAATGTTAGAGTCATCACACATATGTTCGATGGGGAGATCCCACCATTGTGGTTCCATGATGAGAGGTGATGTGAGACTCTTTTTAGTGAATTGAAGGTATCCTCATAATTTTTATGAATAAAAAATTCATAATCCTTTGTAAACAATAATGAAAATTGAATTATGATCTTAATAAAGTCTTTATTGAAGCGGCGGTAATAGAAATAATTACCCAAGAAATATCTCACCTCAAGAACACATTTTATATATAGAAGAGATGTAATTAATATCATTTTTTTATCCACAAGAATTACATATTTTAAATAACATTTACAAAAACTATCCCCTACTGAAAAATGAAAGGGAATTTTTAATAATTTAATATAATATATTTCTCAAAGTAATGGAAGAGGATAGAAAGTATATGTGCAAAATATTCATCTAATGTGGAGACATAAACTGTGAAATAATCCATTAAAACATCAATGAAATTATCTAGGAACTCTGAAAATATTATCAGCATACGACGCGTAAAGGTACTCAGAGTATTAAAGAGGAAAAATGGAATCTTTTAGTATAAAAATGTCCTGAAAGGACTGTAAATGTTTCATTTTATTAATCCTTAGGTGCTATGTATATTTAAAAATAACTAGAATATCCATCAAGGAAACAATAATGGGACTTACCATCCAATATTTCTAACATTTTTTCAGTGAAAGGTATCAGAAAGTGGTCCTTTTGTGTTTCTTGATTCAGTCAATGGTAGTCAATACAAACTCACCAACTATTTTTCACATGTGTTGGAACCAAATCATTCATTTTATTTGACACTATAGTAATTATATTTTTTTAGGAACAATTTTCACTAGTCCAAACCATTTTTCCATAAGACATTGGATAGATGATCATAGCACAAAGCATTTTACTAATATCAATTTTTACAAATTCAAGGTGGGTGGGATTCAACTGACGTTGTTATTATCATAGGGGGTTAGCCTCATCATATAAATGTATATAGTTCATAAAAATAGATCAAATAATCCTAGGAATATCATCCCACATCCAACCTATCATCTTTTCAAACTCACCAAAAAAATCTAGTCGTTTTGATTCCTGCTATAGAGAGAGGATATGGGAAATGGTGACATTCAATTATTCGATATCGTCAAGATAGGAATATTTTATATTTAATTTAAGTTATTTTAACTCCAATGTAGATGATTTTTGGATTGAGGTATAGGATTTATGGGGATTGAGGTCCATGAAACTTTCAATCTTCTCATGTTTATTCTCTAAGGAATTAAAATCTCAAGAAATTATAATTATAGAATCATCGATTTTCATGGGTACCTTATAATGAACACAGACATTAATTACACCAAAAAAATTTATAGTTTTATGAACCCACACAACACTCAAAACATGAATGAAAAATTATTCATCTGTGAAGAAGAAGAAAATAAATGAGATTATGGGTCAAGGAGATAACTTTTTGTGTGCGAGTCATTAGAGAGAAATTCCATTGAATATATAAGAAGAGTTTAGTTCTCATAAATAGGATGTTTCATTGAAAAAAGATATTAAAACATACCTTTTATCCACCAAACTCCATTGAAAGAATACCATTTTAAACATTGATGATTGTCTTTTATGTTTTGAGGAATGGAAACCAAAGTATGAGAGGAGCATGTCCTTGGGTTCAAGTATCTTCCAACTAAATAATCTAGAAGTATACTATGAAGATGAGATTATGAACTCCTATGAGGACGTCTTTGATCACTCTAGATGGTTGTGTTGGGATTTGATTAAAAAGTTTCATTATGATGCATATTGGTTGAAGCTCTTCAACCTACAAAGAATTGTATAGAGAGTGAGGAATCACATTAATCTAAGCACCCAAATCTTGCATTGGATTATAAAATATGGTGTCCCTGATAGTTCAAGGTATTTTGAAAGTGTCTGGATCCTATCATTTGGTTGGAATTTCTAGTTGCATCAAATTGGAGATATTTCATCCTAGGTTGACTTTGTCATTCCATTTTAGTCTGTGTCTATGGGTGAAAAGAATCTTGAGAAGTATGTTATAGTGAGGGATTTGATTAAATTAATCCAATAAAAAATTCAACTTGTATCTTTTTAAATGTTTCTATCATTTATTTATCAATCTCATTATTAAAAATTTTCTTAATTTTAGTGATTATTTATGGGAAATTAAGAGTAATGGATTGATCAGGGAAATCCTCAATGATAATTTGATTACATTTTTTTGACTTTTTGGTCTTTACATTAGTCATTTTAGGGTAGAGAAATAGTATTTTCAAGAGGGGGACATACCTGTTGTTTAGAAGAATTGTAAGAAAAATATTCGTTACAATTGAAAATCGTGATTTTTCATACCTTACCTTTATCCTTTGGATTCGAAATGGGATCGGATAGTAGTTTTCTAGAACCTTGCATCTTTGTCTCATAGACGGTGTTTTCCAATTGTCCCACTTGAGTTAGCAGGTCTCAAATAGTGGGGAATGTGGTCTATTTGAATTTTAGAATTTGGGTTTTCATTTTCATTACCATTTCCAAGATAAATTATTTATATTTAGGTAGAGGAGGATTATTTTGAGTTATTGAACGATAATAAGCTTTCTTACACTGGTATTATCGATACTAGTTTTATTTATGGAAGATTGAGTTGCCTCCTTGTATGTATTATGGTTGTGATTTCCACCAGGGTATTTGATTTGGCCTGAAGGATTCTTTATAAGAGGGATTTTCTTATTGGAATGAATTCCCAAGGATTACTACTACACATGACTCAAATAAATCCTTATTTTTGTAGAATTGGTCTAAAAAATGAGTTTAATCAGAACAAATAATAAAATTTAATAGAATGGGTGGAGAGTATTGATTACCTTATTCTTGATATAATTTCCTTATAAGGGTGTGAATCTAATCAAGTTTATTAACTAAATTTTGTTATAGGTATGAATGACTAGTTTCATAAAATCCTCAAGTTGGTGCATTTGCTCATGTACCAAATTATTGTGCATTTTCAGGCATACTGGTTATTAAGTCATGAGTGGCGGAAGTAGTTTCATCCAATAAGACTCCACCAGCTGTAGAATATATCATTCCATGATCCATGGGGACAATTCCCTCATAGAAGGATTGAATTATTAGTTGTTCACTAATTCGGTTGTGGGTGAAACTTGAACAAATTATTTTAAATATCTCTTAATATTTATGAAGGGTCTCTCCTTATGGTTTCTGAATTACATATATTTATTTTAAAATTTATGTAGTTTAGTGGGTTGGGAATTAAATTTTTAGAAAGATACTTTTCGAGTAATTCTATCCCTAAATTTTGGTGGGTGTATAGTATATCAAGTCCTTGGCTACAACAATAATGGAGGAAGGGAAGGCCCTGAACTAAATAAGATCCTTAGACACATTTTGGGGTTTCATGGTGGAGCACACTATGTGGAAAACAATGAGATTTTTGTGAGGGTCCTCACCCGGAAGACCATGGAATTTAGGAAGGAGGAGGATGAGGCCAGATCTCAACCAAAATTTGGATGCTTCCTCGGAATATTGGATATACACGGGTCGGTACTCCACATCTAGGGTTGTATGTTTTTTAAGGTATAGTTATTTAAATGCATTTTTTCTACAGTTTTGTTTGGTTCACATTTAAATTTTTTTAGAGTCACTTGATTTTCCACAATGGTTTCCTCATTATTACTTGATTTTCTTACTCTAGATAATCTAATTTGGGAGTGATTTTTCTTTTCAATTCATTGTTAAATTAAATCATTTTGTCTTTTTTGACCCATTATGAAAATAATTTGTAATGTATATTTTTATAACTTTTTTCTTTTTATGATGGAATATGAATAAAATATAAGTGATTGATAATAATTAAAGTTTATAATAAAAGATAATTTGATACTATGAAATTAGATAGTGAGAGAGGTGAAGAGAGATATAAGAATAAATACAAAAGAACAATCAAAAGAAAAAAATACAAAAAAAGATTAGGGGGATATTGAAAGGAGTAGTAAATAAAAAGATATGCAATGAAATAAAAGGAATTAAAGAAAAAATATTTTCCCTCCCTAGAAACTACACCAAAATAGGTCGTGTTGTTGAGAATATCTAATTAAATGATTAGTTTTACTATAATTTCTACTGTGTAACAGGAACCCTATGTCGTTCTTGACAGAGCCTCAGATAATTAATTTTAAAAATGGGTTTTTATGAAAAGGGGAATAAAATTTTAGAAATATTGGGTTTCTTAATTCTACATTCGTGAAAAAAATATAAATAGGAGAACATAAAAATTAACTGATTTGATTAGGCTTGATCAACCCAGGGAATTCTCATGATGCTCTTCATTCATCACTTCAAGAAAAATGGTATAGAACATTTAGTACACTATTTGAAACACCGATAACGATAATTATACTAATTTTTTACTATGATAACTCTTATGGTTCAGTCGGAAACAAAAATGATTCATAGGTTACCGTTTATGATTGAGTGATTTGTGTTCGACTACATAACTGAAACTTCCCAAGGAAACTTAGGAATAACTAGATGTGTTATTCATGTATGTATATTATTTCAATTTCATACAATTATGTTATTTTACATGGACATGGATGTGTTTATGATGGTTCAATTGACCAATATGAACCACAAAAACACCTCAATTGAAAGGGGGAAGAATATGTGGAGAATAATGTGTAAAACATCACATGAATGTGTACCCCCAAACACGCTCATACGTGTAGAGTATAAAATATCATTATATAATTAAATTAGATAAAAATAGAGGATGATTAAAAACAACAAACAAGAAAAGAATTGAAAATATAATTCAAATATTACAAACAAGATGCTCTGAGTTTACATCATGTTTTTTCCTAAGTGATCATAAGGAGTATAAAATTCCATTAGCGGGGAGGAAGAAAATATTGATTATATAGCAATTATCATAGCCTCTAGAACATCTAGTAGTTTTGGAGAGGACTAATTTGCGACTCCAAAATAGATTCACCTTTCCTCCGTGTCTAACATCCTAATATGGTGGCCATGGTACACTTTTATAGTAAAATTGGATGATGGTTTTTGGGAACCCATAATTCGAGAAACCAATTAACCAATGGTTTTCAGTAAGTATTCAATGTTATCTCTAGATGGAGAAAACTAAAAAATTTCCCACTTCTTGATTTTCATCATATATTTTTTCATCATTTTGTGGCTCACATATCTAGATATGGTTGAATTACTAATTAAAACCTTTGACTTCATGCATATTCATTTTCTTTCATAGATCAGTTCAGTTGGGCGACCTTATAGAAAAAATTTGGATTAGGTATCTTAAAAAGAGTTGTATCCCACTAAATTTTGGATCTGGCCAAAAAATTTCAGCCCAATTAGATTAAGGTATTAGTTACAATGTCTATATTATTCTATTGGGATACTTGGAATACTTTATAGTTTGGCCCAATTTTCATCAACATCTTCCTATGCCCTCCAAATTACCTCCAAATACAATGAAAACCTAAAAACAATTAAAATTTACCTTTATGATAGTGATAAACATTAAATTAATGAATCCAAAATGAATTGAGGTTTGGGATAATAATTTGAATTTATCAGACAAAATTATTTTAATAAAGTGGTTTAAGTGAAAAATAAAAAGTGAATCCTGGTGTAATAACGTGTCTTGAGTTTGAGGTTTCCATTTCTATATCTATATTGTATTTTAAGAACATTGATTTCCCTAATTATGAAAAATGGAAATATTTATTGATTGATTTGTGTGTGGGTGGGGGAATAGGTTTTTTAAAGAATATGGTTTTCCCTTAATTTAGAAAAAGTAAATGTTATATTCAAACAATTGTGAAATTGATTTATTAAATGATTTAAAAATCATAGTTTTAATGAAATGTTTTAAAAAATGTAGACCATGGGAATCTTTTGGTACTTAGGTAGAAGGTTAAGTAGTAGGACTCTTCTATTTATACTCTTGGGGGGTTTACTCATTAAGTGTCCTTATGCCTATCATTCTAGGGTTGTGTTAGATCTGTTCATAGTATCACTTTATGGGTTATCCTATGATGTCTATATTTAATTCGTAAATGTGAAGACTTCATGAATATGTTCTTCTATGTTTATTTTTGAGTGTTCTAGCTATCATGAACAATAGTGACCCATGGAATTATTTACCTATTCTTTGGTTTGTAATGCCACTGATGTGATATGATATGTGATACTTGATGTGACTACTTTGATGTATGCATTATTCTTTGAAATTATTTTACCTTGATTATTTAAAGATGTTAAAAAATATGATTTATTTACCATTCCAATGAAATAAAAACTATTTAACTAACTATTATGTTTTATTTTCCATAAAATTGAGCATTTTTTGTATTTTTTTACAATGAATTTTTATAGAACAACTAGGTAATATCCTACTAATCTAGTCTAGATCACACTATGTACATCCCCTCAGTGGTGTGTAGACCTCCTTATTTATTTTGATATAGGTAAATGCAGGGAAATGAAATTAAGTAAATAGTTATTACGTCACCAGTGTATGGGTAGATATTAGTGATATAGCATTAAATTTCATAATCAATCACATGGGGTAACTATTTTGGTCTGATTTATCCTTTATTTTTGGACTTGTACCTTATTTATTTTTAGAAAACTTTGTGTTGTATAACTTCTAATTTTGCCCCTTTGATATGAAATATATTTCTTATTTTAATCGTCTTTTTGAACTTCCTATAATTTATATATATGTCATGTCTTCTACCTCATGTGGGGTGAAATCATTCAATCTTGTTATTTTTGATCAATTGGTTCTAATCACCAGCTTGTGGGGATCAATAATTCGCTTAATTTATGTTATGGATCATGGAATGAAATAGTTTTTGAGGGTATCAAGGTTGGTTAATTATAGTTTGGTAATAGTGTCTGGTTGTGCTCAGTTTTGGGATGTTGTTATATTGGATATAGGTTTTTTGGGACATGATTGTTATGTTTTGGTGAGTTCATATCTAGATATTATTTTGAAGGGACTCAAGTTAACATTAAATGATGGGAGTTATGTATCCTATTTTGAGATCTTGAACTTAATTTCAGTTTTTTTTATGGTTTTCTGGTTTGAAAAAATATTATCATGTGATCTGGTCCTTTATTTTATTTTAGTGTGTTGTCGAATTCAATTGAGACCTCATCCACAGTTTCATCTAGAGGGTGTAGGGGATGATTCTCAAGGGAATATTATTATTGATCATAATAATATTGATTCTATCATGTGGGAATATTTTTATGTAGGAAAAAATGTAATGCATGTCCATATTATATTTTTTGTGGCATATCCATGATCTGAAGGATATAGGGGTCGATCATGTCGGTTCTTATGTGAGAAGACAACATCCTTTAATGGTTAGAGTGAGTCCCAAGAGGATTGTGACTGGATAGACAAGATTGATTGGATCTTCAAATTCTTATATACAGCAATGAA
Source organism: Viscum album (assembly GCA_963277665.1). Classification (NCBI taxonomy): domain Eukaryota; kingdom Viridiplantae; phylum Streptophyta; class Magnoliopsida; order Santalales; family Viscaceae; genus Viscum; species Viscum album. Next base: position 1,380,671,958 of record OY728163.1, read on the forward strand.
TATCAAGGTAAATTGTGAAGTGTTTTGTCTTTTGGATCACATCAAGAAATGGTGAGATTCTATGGTAGATGAGGATATAAACGTGGTCTTAGGCTATACGGGATTAAATTCCCACTTCATTCATCATTTTTTTCTAGTGTCCTGGATTATGGATATGTCTATAAAGTTCATCTACATGATGTATAGGGATCATTCAGTTCCAATGTACACATATCGGTTTACAGAGCTAGTTCATTTTTTCCTAGAGGTAATAAAGAATAACTAGATTAAATATCATAAGTAACATTAGGGTTTACAAATGTATATCGAATCATAGTTATTTATGTCGAATATTCCTAAATATATAGAGGTAGTAGATAGTGAAATGATGGTTGATATGGATTTGGAAGGAAAGGGTTGGTATTCTTCCAATACTCTTTTATATAGTTGAATTTTTATTGGTGTGAACGGGAGTAAGAGGAAGTGACATGTTCCTCGAATGATTTGTGGAGAAGGTTCCTAGAAGCGTTCATGCTCTCATAATTTAGTTACAACCATAAGTTTTCCCCTGAATTTCTATCAATGCATCATGGTTGGGAACACCCAATATTCATATTCAATACCTTGGAATATGTATAACAGTTTTGTACTCTATATCAATCTACGGAATTTTTATTAGAGAATGTATATGTCTCATTAGTGTCATGGATCATTGGCCCTAAATGATGTCATTATTAAATTTTATGATTCATATTCTATAAGGCTGCATCTATAGGCCTCAATATTGAATAATGTTCACATAGTATATGATTTTCTGGTTGTTGGGGATGCTGGTCTATTCATAGTGAGAGGTAGCATATATTTTCTTCTTTAGTACTCACTAGTTTATTTGATACAGGTTCCTCAAAATCATTTCTATCTTCATATTTTTTGTATAGGAAGGAATGTCCAGTAGAAGTCATGTCATTTATAGTGGATTTAGAAAACCCTCACGGAATGAGGAATGATTATGGGTTTTGGTGTCCTTCTTTCTTGATATTATTATTTAATGTAATGTTGGTTAGGGATTTCACCATTCTCAATCTCTATTTATTTTAAATCTTTATCGGTATGGACTTTATTTTCATTAATAATTATGAGGATGATTGATATCATTAGTGTGTCTCATTCTTTATGGATGATAGGATATATCGGATGTTTCAGAGAGAGTGGGATATAAGGTTAGGTCATGTAGGACCTTCCTAACCATAGATTAATATTTTTTTTGTCTATTTTCACATTTCAACTTGATAAAGGTTCTTTTTTGGTTAATCTTATCTTGCTTATAATTGTTTCGTGATGTTTATTAGATTTTTTCTCCAATAAACCTCAAGATAGGGAGGTAGATTTTATGATTAATCATGTTCGTCATACATTCTTGATCTTGATAACCCCATCTCATGTGGAGCTAGTGGAGATAAAAGAAGTCATCATGAAGTCCGATGATCTAATGATGAAAGGTTTTATTCACCCTAGTGTTTCTCCATGGGAAGACCTCATCATCTTTTCCATGAAAGAGGATTGTTAAGATTGATTGTGTGTGGTCTATCAGAAGTTGAATTGGGTAATAGTTATGAATAAGTATCATTTTCCCCATGTGGATGATTTATTTGACCAGTTAAAGGGGAAAAGTGGAATAAGAATATAGATTAATGGATTGGTTTTCATCAACTCAGTGTTTAAGAATACATTATTGAAAATTTTTGTTTCAGGAGAAGGTTTGGAAATTATGAATATCATTTGATTCTATATGGTCTATGTAACACACATTTAGCTTTTAGGGATTTAATAAATCTAATATTATACTAGTATCTTGAAATTTTTTTTATAGCATTCTTGCGTGGTATTATTTTTTATTTGAGATCCATGTCCAATAATGAGGACCATTCATGTTTGGTTCTATAAATATTGAGTATTCATCAATATAATAGAAATCATTCAAAATGAATTTTCTAGGCCCATGAAGTGAGTTTATTAGGAAATAATATGTTTTATCATGGCTTATCAGTTTTTCCTAAGAAGGTAAATGTTTTATTGTAATAGGAAGATCGAAAAAAATGTATTTGACATTCTGACCTTCCATGGACTTATTTGGGTATACTAAATGTTTTTTAGGGATTCTCAATGTTTTTTCAGCTTTCAATAATCTTACAATGTAAGGGTATAAATTATTATGGGATTAAAAGTGTCATTCTACTTTTGATGAACTAAATCAAATTCTGGCATCACCTCCTATATTGATTTTACTTGATCCGGATAAAGTATTTGCAGTTTTTTTGTGGGTTCAAGAACTATTTTTTATTTTGTTCTTATAAAGGATAAACATCTGGTAGTGGATAATGAATCTCTCTATATTTGAGAACATTAGAAGAATTACCCCCATTCATTATTTTGACAATGTCGTACTTATACATGTGTTCAAATGTTAGTGACATAATATTTTTGGGGATAGTTTCATATAATATTTTGACCATAACAGTCTAATATTTGTAATTTAAGGAAAAATCATGAATATCATATGGCATACATTGGTGGAATTCCATAATATGGCTTACTTTTGTATCACCTACTCCCCAAGGAAGGGGAATGTCATTACAGAATCCCTCAGCAAGGAAGTACCATCACAACATATTATGGAATTGAATCAAGGGTGTAACCTTTGGGGGATCCTTTCTTCGTTTCACGTGGATGCTTGAGAGGGTGTTTCAGGTATTATTCTGACCAGTGATTAGGTATCATCATCACTTCATGACTCCATTATGTAGGATCGATAATATTATAATGACTTTTAAGGAATTTTAAAACCCCAATATAGCAGAGAGAATATTTTTTTGGTCTCTCTCTTTAAAATAAATTCTATATATTGAAGATAAATATTACATCCCAACATATGTGAGGCTACCATTTTTGTTTGACTACGATAGATCTTAATTTTCCATTCAACCATGAATAATGATGATGTATTTTGATATGAGTCATTGATTCTGGTTACCAGGTATGAAGCATGAAATTTCATATTTTGTGTCCCATTGATAAAAATTTCAATAGGTAAAAGCAATGAATATAAAACCTTGTGTTTTTACCTAGAATCTTCTCATACTGGTTTATAAATAGAATGAGGTGTCCATTTACATTGATGTTATATTACCACAAACTACTCAAGGGTGGACTACTATCATGGTGTGATGTATTTTGTTAAAAAATTCAGCTAAATGCATTCCAATTTGAGACACCACTAGGGTTGAAGACCTTAGTATGATATATCTGTTGGAGGTTGTGATGTTACATTTGGTTTCCTATCAAATTGTTTCAAACATGGATCATAGTTTTACATCACATTTCTTGAAGAATCTCTAAAAGGTAATAGGGAATCAGGGAAGGTTGATTATAGCTTACCATCCATAGATTGAAATTCAAAAATAGAATACTATTCTAATCCTAGAGGATATGCATCATTTTTATACCTTATATTTTTTTGGATCATGTAACATCCATCTAGGGCTACTTACTTTTCTATATAATATAGTTATCAATCATCAATTTGAATGGATCCTGATTAGTCATCATATGGTCACCCATGCATGTAACCTCCTTACTAGGAAAATGTGGGTAGGCCTATTTGGTATAAATGAGGAGACATTGATGAGTATTCAAGGTATACGTATACATCTAGTTACTTCTCAGAGGTAAAATAAATTATATGAGGATTGTTGGTTTGATCATTTACAATTTTCAGTTGGTGACCAGGCTTTCTTAAAAGTTTCTCCCTTGGTATATTTTCATTGGCTGGAAATACCAGGAACCTTTTTCTAAGATATGTTGACCATTTTAGGTTACTATGAATCTTGGTTAATTTTCTTATCAGTTTTTATTGTTAATTCATATTATGGGTATTCATGTTGTTTTTCACTTATCTTATCTCATGATGTATCATCCTAACTCTTATCATGTTTTTAGTTAGGAAGAAATCATGTGGGAACCAGATGTTTCTATTGTAGAGAAACCATTCTGGAGAATTGATTCTCAAGTGAATGTTTTTCATGGTAATTAAATTCCATTGGTTATAGTATTTTTGATACATAGTTTAGATTCTCATGATACATGGGGTAACGAGTCGTTGATGAGGTAAAAGTGGGCTCACCTCTTTCTGAGCACCATTCACCCACATTACTTTTAGAGGATTAAAATACTTATGTTGGGGAGTTTAAAACATCATGTGACCTTATTTATGGTATTTCTCATCTCTATTTTTTGTTTTTGATATTTTTATGGTTCATTTTGGGGTTTCAAAGGATGGAGCTAATTTTCTTGAAAAAATGAAATGATAATCAACAATGTATGTTTTTTGGAATTAATGTTTCTAATGTATAAATTTTAAAACATATAAAGAATATTTATATTGGGGCCATATTTAACATAGGGTATGTTTTCAAATGTTTCGGTAGAATTTTCAAGGGGGAAATTTTAACATCGTGAACTGGTTACATGATGTGAATCATTTTTTATATTGATTCCATGATGTGGTGTAGAGTTTGAAAACATTACATGTCATGAAACTGGTTCATGTCCTGAAATGGATTATCGGTTTTGTAAACCAAGGGAACTCATTTTCTATCAAATATGTATAGTGTGGATTTCATGTCATGAACTCGGGGTTCACTTCATGTAATGTGTGATTCCTATAGGCTTTTCTTCAATAAAAATATGATTTTTTTTTATTTTACATGAAGGAACATCTCTTGAAACCTGGGATCTCTTCTAGGTGTTTTTTGAGATGTTCACTCTTTCTAGATTATTCCATTATATGACTGATTCTAATTTTAGATTCACTATGTCTTTTCGGGCAAGTGATATTTCTTTTTTTTCATTGTTGTTGGTCACATAAATTACATTTTACTATGTTTTCAGACTCATTGGACTTGTGGTGCTTATTCATCTTGATCTCTTATTTGTAAATCACATGATCTTCATTTTAAGGCAGACATTTGTGTTGATTATAGTGTTTCATGATAGTTCATTGAGGTATGTGTCATATTATCTTCATCCATGAATTTTTCTATTATTGAATTTATTTTCAGATGTAATGATTGATTCTAGTGCTTCCAGTGATGTATTTGCATTCTTATGTGTTGGTGGATCCCATTGTGGTCATGTGTGACCCATTTTTGAGGTGTCCAGAACTGTCTCTAGCCCAAGTTGAATGGACATAGATTTCTCTAGTATTAAAAAAATATATAAATAAAATGGTAATATTGATTGATCGATTTCTGTCAGTATGAAAATTTATTTTTTGAAAAAAATTGTTTCCCCCTTATTTTTCAAAAAGGAAAATTAATTTTCAAATCATTGTAAAATATATTTAGGAAATTGTTTTTAATTCATGGTTATGACAAAATTGTTTTTAAAATTTATCATTTGGTATGCTATGGTAATTAGGTGGAAGGTGTAGTATCAAGACTCATCCATTGATACTAGCAGTGGGTTCACATATGTGGTGTTCCTTTGTTACCATGTCCTATTGTTCGAGGGGATTGTTGAAACTATTTGAAGGTTCACATTCTTGGGTGTCCACTGATCTCTATATTTTATTCATATATCTAGATAATTTGTGTGCATGATTGCATATGTTTATGTTTGAGTGGTCTAGCTAGCCAAACATATAGTGATCCTTGGTATTATTTACTTGTGATTTGTTGTATATTTAAATGGATTTGATATGATATGTGATACATGATTTGACTATTTTTATATATGTGATATAATTTGAATATGATTTACTTGTATTATTTAGAATGGTGGAAATGGTGGATATATTTATCCTAATTTTGATATCAAAATAGTTTAACTAATTACCATTCAATGTTTTCTTTAAATTTGAATATTGTTATAATTTCCATAATGATATTTTTTATGGAACACCATGGTGGGATCCTACTGGGACTATTTAACACACACCATATGTACCCCTTCAGTTGTTTTTAGACCATGTTAATTTTTTTATTAAGTGAAAAGAATGTTTTTTGTTGGACTATTACCATGGATATTGTTTATCTACATTTGACTTGTATCGATTTAGTTTTTTTTCCTTTTTCAATGAAATGTATTTCTTTTCTTAATCTTGAACTATTTATTCATTCTATGTATATATATGTCATGTTTTCTATTTCAGGTTGGGTGAAATCATTCTTTTTAGTTTTTTTGATTCCCGGGTTCCAGTCACCAGCCAATGGGGATCGAGAACACCCTTAGGGTACGTGATGGATCAGTTCATATACTGGTTTGTGAGGGTATTTAGGTTATTTCAGTAAAAAAATATGTCATAGGCTTAACCCCCCCCCACTAACAATTTAACATAATTTACCTAATTAAATAACTCATGATGTAGATTACCCTCATGACCAATACTGTGAAACTACATCAACCACACTATGTTTTCGTAAAGGACATGAATTTACATCCCTCATCTTTATTATCATAGAAACCATATATTTTCACCATTAATAAATCAATAGGCATGGAGGTAAATAGTTCAACTAGTTGGCCATCAAAATACTTCATATGTTTTATATTTATTGGGTTCCACCCAATATCATAACCCTTTGTTGGTGGTTTCGTTATGAAGGGTACCCCCATCATAAAAATAACATAAAGTTAAATATTTAATACCAAAAAATTATTTTATTAATAATCATGTAACTATTTTAGGTAATTACTAAAACAACTATGGGAACCAAAGAAAATTTTACATTATCTAACTTAGAAAAAACTTTTTCAAGAATAATATATTCTATTAGAAAATCATTTTAAAAATATATATATCATTCTATAATTATAATATTAGAAAAAACTATTTTCCTTAGAGTTATAATGGTATATAATGTTAATATATTATAATTATCTTATTAACATTATATAATATGTTGTTGGATAAAATTGTTCTCTATCGATTCATAATAAATATTTATCACTTTATAACTTTATTATCGTAACTTATATTTACATTGATAGTATCATTATGAACATGAATTCTCATCTATTATATATAATATTTATAATGAATATTTGTTTTCAATTAATTTTTCAAAATAATTATTTATAAATCTCTATCTTATTTATTAGTAACCATGAAATTATATATATTTGAATATTCATATATAATATAGCTACTCTAATTGATTAATATTAATTAAAAAATTGTATAACCGAAACCATAATGATAATCTGAGAGATCATGATAAAGGTTTCATTATGTAAGTTTACCCACCCTTTATTAAATATATTCTAAATATTTAATTTTAATAAATCCATAAGAATGGATATAATTTATTATAATATTATTTGACAATATCTATATAGAAAATAATAGTCATTTTTTCATGACACTAAATATAATTTTTAAAATATAATAAAATAAATATATATGTATATATCAACTAAAATATGGAGAAAATATTAATGAAATAATTTTAAAATTGTTAAAATAGAGATAATTTTTAAATTAGGGAAAATACCCAAAAAAATTTCAATGAATCCATGGTCTTCATTTAGTCAATATGATCAACATCCAGTATTATTATTATATTTAATGTAATCAATTACCATGATAATACTTCAAAATATCATACTGTGGTAAGTACATTGGCATGATTCATATATTTAAACATAATAATATATCATATAATTTTTATAAGATTTTAAAATTAATTACAGACAATAAAAATATTATATAATGACGATTTCATGGAAAAAATTAATTTCCTAAATACAAATAATTCCAATAAACCTGAAACATAATTGAGTTTTGATCAACGAATTTAACATAGAAGATAATATAATGAATGAAAACATTTAAATATTTGTAATATCAATGAATTATATATTTATTTAAGACAAATTAAAAAACAAACAATACAAATCATAAATTAATTGATAACACATCAAATGAAATTACAAGGTACATTGTTGAGACGACTCCTAGAGTGTTTAAGGAAATGTTGATCATTCTATGACCCAACTATTTTAATAGTATAACCCTTTAAAGATAACACCTTTAATAGAAATAACATATTTTACAGTTTTTATTCGGTATTCAATGTGAGGGGAGTTTATACAGGAATAAAAAATGTATACATATATACCAAAATCATCATCAAGGATTAAATACTCTCATTAAAATATATATCTAATTGAAAAATGATAAATAAAAACTTAATGCAATGTTTCATATCCAGATATATTAACACACACACACAAACATATATATATTTATATCATAATTTTGGGGGTATTGAGATCATGAAATGGGAATGTGGGAGTGAAATGGTTGTCCCCCATTGTATAACTCATATCTATAATGTAAAAGGAAATACATTTATGCTAAATTTTTACTATATTAAACTAAAATAAAATTCATCATTATTTTTTATTAGAAAAATTATAAATCATGCATCCTATATACATTAGTAACTTTCCCAGTGTATCAAACTAATATAGCAGTTGTTTGTACAAGTGTGAGTTGTTATTAACCTAAGTAAAGAGCTCATAAAAATATTCAGACCATATTTTTAAACTATATACTAAAATATAGTATTATTAAATGTTCAGTTATATCATTAATTCTATTTTTCTTGGATCAAAAATATATTATACATTAATTATCATAGTAATTCCATCAATGGCATAGATACTTTGATAATAATTCATATAAAATCATTATAACTCAAAAATAAGAATCCATTGATCTAATATATAAATATGTTTTAGTTTTACACTTCTTATGTCCTGTCAAATCACAGTTTTTGTGACCTATCCTAAATTCTACATCATATCCTTTAACTACAAAATAATATCCAACCCTTCATAACATCTATAGCAATCATTTTCCTAAATTAATGAATGCTTTAAAAATTCACTAAATCCTAAAAAATATTACATTTATATAATCTTTTAGAATAATTAATTTATCATACTAACATAAATAATATGTATATGTCTATCTTGTTTGAAGAGATATGGGGAAATAAATTAAATCCGAATACCCGAAAATATGATAGAAGCATAGTCGATTTCCACTATCCTATAGAAAAAATATGATATATGGAAGATTGTTCACAATTCCATCTCACTCAGGTTACAAATGGATTATAAGTATGAGTTCAAAAAAAAATATTGAAACTATAATTAATTTTCCACATAATATTATTATATTTGTTATGTTTTTTCCCAATAATTGTAAGTAATCATTGAAGACAAAACATATTTTTTGTTAAAACTAATTTCAAGAAATATTATTCTCTATGTATCCTAAAAACTATTATTATTTCATATTGATGCATGATAATACATATTAAAAACTTTATTCAACACTTATATCATGTGATATTATATTTTAAATAATGAATATTTTTTTCTCTGTCAACTATAAAAAATATATAATTCTGAAATAAAAAAATAAATTTAAATTAATGTAGAGAAATATATTTCCAATAAAAATACAAGAACACTTGTACAAAATAACCAACCAAATGTTATATATAATCATTTTTTTAAATGAAATGTCACATAGATCATAGATATGTATGATATATAGAAAACTATAAATATTTAAACATATCACTATAAATTATTTTTCTAATAGTGTTTCGATATGTATTATTATAAAAACATTAATTTATATTAATATGATCAAATATTATAACTGTCTTTATAATATTATTGAATATATACCTTACATTTATACTAAAAAATATAAAATGACCGAAATATAATAATTTTCTAATGAAAATAAATAATAACTATCCTTAATTTAATTACTAAATCATTGATTAACCAAATTGGAAAAAAAATATTATTAAACATTGGAATTTTTAATCATCCATAGTAATATCATGATTTTACAATATTAGAATACAAATCTATCATAGTAACATACATAATATAAACTATTCTCTTCCGGGCCACATAAAAAGTATTTTATATTAATAAATATTATAATTTCTATTAAATCATAGTCATATTAAGTTTTTTCATGGTAAACCTCCCACTAAAAATATATTAAAATAAATGAAATTAAATAAGTATTTAAAATACATTAAATGAGTGTTTTCAAGTGAATCATGAATTAAACTTTTTGAAGTTGATAGATCAAAAAAGAATTATCTAGATTTATCATTTCCATTTTCAACAAACATGTGAAATAATATAAAATATAGTTCAACATATCTAGTTAAATTACTAAATAAATGAGAACTGAGGAACTATATTAATAGATATCAATTTGTATTGGTTATGATTATACATTAAAATCAATTTTCCAATAACCCTATAAATATATCAATCTATTTCAAATTAATTTCATCTAAACTTCATATATTTAAAACATAAAATATGAAATCATATATTTTTTAAATACTAAATCATTAAAACCAATAAAAGATGTTGTCATTGAATTTAATGAACATAATAACACACCATTAAATTGATTAATTTTAATGGATCCATTCCATATTATTAGATGAATCTCAATAGTTGAGATTGTGGTTTGGAATGATTAAATTGACTATTAGATAAGGATAAATATTATAAGATTTCATTTTAGTCGTTGGAAAATAGATGATGATTTTAGATTCCGATAAATGAGGCTAAGGAATTGATTGATCATCAAGATATTAGAAAAGGGTGGAGATATTGAAGATATTGGGATGTTTTTGTCTGTATTTTTGACATGATAGTTGAAATTAAGGACTTTATTTGATAGTGTTTTCTATTATTCAAAAAATCATTACTCAAAATTGAACTATTTATAACACAATAAATGATATTTTCGATGTATTTTTAAAGTTAAAGAAATAAGTTTTATTCATCTAGTGAATCCTTTAAATGATGTTTTCCATGATTTTGATGCATGAAATTCTTGGTTGTAACAACCCACAAATATAGTGAATAAGTTTTTCCTTAAATAAGTATTATCATATAGCTTATTTTACATTCAACACAGACCTCAAATGAAATTTTTTATATTTGATAAATTTAAAATATGAATTTTATAATATTGTCCTCTAAGTAGTGCATATAAAAAAGGAATTATTTCGTTATTAAATATGTGACACGCTTCAGGTCAAATTAATGATTTATTTTAATTTTGGTATATTATAATGGTAATTCTATATATTTTTTGTGATTTTAGAGTAGAAAACATTTATTTTTTAGGAAACATGATAGTTGCATGATTTAGTTACACTGTTACTACTAACAATGAGATATGAAACTATAATTTCATGGTGGTATTTTAATTATTCGAGCATGGTTAGTCAAACTATATGAATCTCCAAGAGAATTTTTTGGGTCTCTAGGTGTGTTTAAATATTTTTAATGACTTAATAATGTTTTTCCCAAACCATGTCACTCCTCCCTAGGTAACCATTTAAATTATTTTTCAAAGGGAACAAGGCCACATATGGTTATTTCAATGGTTTTAAACTATATGGCCTAACCATGTTCCCCAAATGGAACATTTAAAAATTTGGAATATACCTCTTTCACTTTATTATTTATTATATATAGTAAATACCTAATCTATAATTAACTTGAAAAACCCTCCCCAATTTGTCTAAAAGACTCCCCCTTACTCTCTTTGTGGTTTTCATTCATTATTTATGGATTTAGTCAAGGTGTGGCTCATTTCTTATTCATTTTCCCCCCTTTCTTGGATCCCCACATTGTTTCTTCTCCAATTATTTCTTTATAACCTAATAGGGTTCGGGATTCTAGATCTAGGGGTTATGTGTTGAATTTATGATATTTATTATTGATCTAGGGTTATGAGGAATAAATCTTCTCATTTCTCATCTCTGATCTTCATGAAAACTAGCTTTTCCATGTTCAATAGGTACCTATACTTATAAAAAGGTTCATATTCTTGAATTATTATATTTATTTATAAATCCATTTAGTTTGGTAGATTAAAATTATTTATTAGAAATAGAATTCGGGTTTTTAAGATATGCATGTTTTTTTGGAATTCGCATTAAAAGTATGTTTTTACGCTCTATCTTGGATAAAATATTTCAAAGGTGGTTTTGACTAAAAATTGATTTTCAAGTGTATGAACCATGATGTGGATCATTAATTAGCATTTTTTTAATAATAATAATAATAATAAAGAAAAAAAATGCACTCCCTTTTTATATAATATATACATATGTGTGTGTGTGTAATACTCGCTCTGCTCCCCATGATTAACACACACTATCATCTTCATCCCTCTTGATTGGATTTGGTGTGTACAAACCTCACTCTGCAAGACCCTCTCATGGTTTCCAGAAACCCTCATCCACTCTTTTTATCTAAATCAAGTGAGGTATTTTATTATTTTATTTTGATTTTGGTTAACATATATATACTTATATAGTTTTGTATCTATACAAATATAGGAAAAACATATCTTTCTAATCCATGTTAAATATATGATAAGACTTTTTGTTTTAAATGATATTTACCCTAAAATATTATAGTTACAAGGGTATGATTTTGATTATTAAGTAACCCTTTAAAAAAACTAATTACATATGTCCATATACAGGAGTTTATACACATATATAGCACAATATTTTTTGTGTAAATATATACACGTAAATATGAATTTAAGTATAAAAAAATTAAGAATGATTATCCCTTTTAATTTATTTATAATTTATAAATGGTATTTAAAACCCACAAATCATGTGTTTATAGACCTATGTATGTTTAAAATCCTATATTCACCATGTTTACACATTTTCATCTCAAAAACCTTATCAATTTATGTGGAACAAGTTATTATTTTTTTTGCGAAAAAATGCATCTTCATCTCTTAACATGTCGTGCGAATAAGAATGACCATTTTATACTTCATATGTAATATTGAATTTATTTTGAGAACGTGAAGGTACTTATTTTAATTTTCATTCAATTTTAGTTTTTAAAGGGAAGTATTGTTTCATGTATGATAATCTCCTAAATTTATTTTGGAAATATTTTTCACGAAAGGTTTAAAAAATTTTACATGTAAAATTATTTTCATAGAATGAAAATAATTGAATGTATAATATTTTAAAATTTTATTGTGGGTGAACTAAAAAAGGCATGAACATGTAAAACGTTTTTATTAAAACTGGAGCTAGTTATGATAAATGATGCAATATGACGAGTGAAGCAAAATATTATGGGAAAAAAGTTCCACCTGAGTTACATCTAGTGGCCACATGTATGATTTTTATTTATGTTCTTCTAGGTATATGTGATAATCCACCAGAAAAAACTATTATTTTAAATAGGGGAATTCCCAAGTGATTTTACAAATGAAATTATTTTATGAAATCTATTTCTAAAAAATTATATTGATTTTTCAATGAAATTTATTTAATATTTTCGTAAAAAATATTATTTCATTTAATATATATTATATAAAGGAATTTCATAAATGTTTTAGAGACCCCCCTAATTGCGCATTTTATTCTCACCCTATGAATGAAAATTATTCTTATATGTGTAGAAGTCATGCTATGATGAATTTCTAAAGTGTGGGAAGTGAACTGATGATTCATTTTTTTGTGATTTATAAATTTTTTACACTTGTATTTGAATGTAATTTGGGATTCTAACTCTCCAAAACCAAGTATAAAAAAATATCATGTTATGAAATTTTAAATTTTGTGTATTTATTGAGTTCTTTTATAAAAAAAATATCTTCTCCCCTTAAAACATTTCACCCTTGTAATTTTATTTTACATTTTAATACGTAAATAGGTGTGGGTACTTTTCCTTCATTGCTTCCTCTAGTTCCTAGGGTACCTCTTCATACTTATGTTTAAACCATTGTACTTCGACCAGTTGAGTTGTCTTATTGCGTAGAAAATTATCTCAATAATCCAAGATCGTCACTAGATGCTCCTCGTAAGAAAGATCATTCTCCAACAATACCACCTTTGAAGAGAGTACTCGTGAAGGATATAGTATATAATTCTTTAAGAGAGAGACATGGAAGACATCATGTACATTATACATGGATGGTGTTATAACTATTCAATAGTCCACAACTCAAACACGATCAAGAATCTCGAAGGGGTAAATGTACCTAGGATGTAGCTTTCCTTTCTTCCCAAATCTCATGACCTTATTTCATGGATATTTTTGGAGGAATACCATGTCTCCAACTATGAACTCAAGGTCCAATCAATGATTTCCCACAAAAATATTCTATCATCTTTGGGATACCTTAATGTAATATAGAATGGTTTTCAGCTTCTCCACCATTTCATTGACTATTTCAAGTCATAGTAGCTTATGCTCATAGACATCATCCCAATATGTCGGTGTTCTGCATCATTTCCCATAAAGGGCTTCATATGGTGACATTCGTATGCTTGATTTGAAAATGTTGCTGTAAAAGAACATGATCCATTGAATATGTTGGTCCCCCCATACTTTGAATCCATAAAACATGCTCTAAACATGCTTCTAGTTTCTAAATAGTTCGCATAGATTCTCCATCTGTTTTAGGAAGATTGGTCATACTAAAATTCAATTCAGTGCACTTATCATGTTGGCGAATTTTACAGAACATTGAGGTGAATCTCATATCTCTATCAGATAAAATAGATAGTGTCACTCAATGCATCCCTACAACATCTTTGATATATATCAATTCAAGTTGATCCAATGATAAGTCCTCTCAAATTGCGATAAAGTGAGCAGTCTTTGTAATATGATCCACAATGACCCATATATCATTGTTTTTCTCGGGATTTCCTTGTAAGTCTAGTGAAAAATTCCATTGTGATTTTCTATCACTTCGGTATTTGTGTGGGTAGTGGTTAAATTATCCCCGTAGACTTTTATCTTTCATCCTTCACTTGTAGACATACCATGCACTTTGAAGTATTTTCAGAAATATATTTCTTGATATTTCCCCCCAAAAAATTTCCTCAAAGATCTTGATACATCTTTATGCTCCCTGGGAGAATAGGGAAGGATGGGCTATGTGCCTCATTCATAGTCTCCATCTTTATATCTGGATTGAATGGTAAAAAAATGTGTGACCCAAATCTTACAACCCCTTACTGATAAATCTTGAACTTAAAGGACTTCACATTTCTGATAGCTTCCACCCTTTTTTGAATTTCCACATAATTTTGTTCATCATCATTAATTTTATCTATGAGGGATGGTTGAGAAATAATTTGATAAAGGATTGATTATGTTATCATCCTAATGATTCCCATGCCCATCCCCAGAAAATCTAAAAAGATTGGGTCATTTTCAATTCTCTTCATTGATAAAGATGTGGGATCCTTTTTACATAGAGCATACGCCACCATAAGTTCCTTATCCGGATAGTATTGGATTGAGAAGTAATAATACATGATGTGATCTAACCATATTCACTAGTGCATATTAAGATTCTTCTATTTTAATATATCTTGGATACTCCTATGATCAATATATATATCAAACTTCTCCCCATGGAGATATTGTCGCCATATTTTTTACAAAAAGATCATAGTTTCCAACTCCAAATAATGAATGTGATAGTATTTATCTTGGACATTCAACTACCTTGAAGCATAAGCTATCATATTATCATTTTTCATTAGAACACGACCTATTCCATTATTGGAAGCTTCACTATACACCACAAAGAGTTTTCCACTAGTTGGGAGTGTGAGTACTAGTGTAGTGATAAGCCACTTGTTAAGCTCCTTATAACTTTCCTCACATTCATGAGTCTATAAAAACATTACCCCATCTATATCATATTTTTCATTGGGTTTGAAAATAATGAGAACTTCTTCAAAAAATGTCAATAATACCCGAATAGATCAAAAACTCTACGGATCTCCGTTACAGATGTTGGCCTTGACCACTCTTCAACTCCCTTTGTCTTAGAAGGGTCCATAGATATCCCATTTATAATGATAAAGTTCCCTAATAATGGTACTTCCACCATCTATAACTCACATGTATTTTACATTGTATATAAATTCTCCCTTCGTAAAGTCCTCAGTATAGTATTGAAATGATCTTTATGATCCTGCTTTCCCTTAGATTATAACAAAATATCATCGATAAAGACTACCATTTTTGAGGTATTATCTAAAGACATTATTCATTTGATCCATGAAAATTGTTGGATTATTAGTGAGTCTGAAGGGAATCACTATGAACTCATAGTTTCTATTCCTCATTCGAAAAGAAGTCTTAGGAATATCTTCATTCCCCACCATTAATTGGTCATATCATGACCGATGTTCCACCTTAGAGAAATAATTGGCCCCCTGAAACTGATCGAACATGTAATATATCCAAGGAAGGGAATAATTTTTCTTTATTTTGATTTTACTGAGATCATGATAGTCAATTTAGAGGTCAATTGAACAATCCTTATTCATAACAAATTGTACTAGTGCACCCCATGGTGAAGCACTCGGGCATATAAAACCCTTCTTGAGATTCTCATGTAACTGCTTCTTCCACTCTTCCAACTCTAGAGTGGACATTCTATATGGTTTATTTGATATAAGAAGGGGTCTAGTAATAAGTTCAACTGAAAACTCAACCTCTAGATCATAAGGCAGACCAAGTAATTCTCTAGGATATTAAGTTAGTGTAATCTCTCACAATGGGAATACCATCAAGAAGTACCATCTCCATTGTCTCAATCATTTGAGCAAGACATGATTTATCATAAGGCAGTAATATCCACACCAAAGACAATGATTGTGAAGAAGATGCATCTCCCTCCTAACAACTGTAAAGGATTGGAGGATACTCTAGGATGTGAAGATTGATTTCCCATTCGCAACAATTAATGTTGGATTTTTATAAATATAGCCAATCTATGACCAAGATAACATTGAACTCCACTAAAGGAAGTATGATGGGATTTTCTTGGAGGTTCATTCCACAAAAATTAATTGGGGTCGATTTATAAACATTGGATGTAATAATTTCTCCATTTATTGTTCACATAGATTAAACAATCTCCAAATTTTGAGGTGATCTTGGAATAGTTCTACAAAACGTGAAAGATATGAAATAATGCGTAGAACCATAATAAAATTGTATGTTCTCTATTCATGAATGAATAACTAGCATACATGTCACCACATCATTGTCTGTCTCCACCTCAATAGTAGTGATGACATAATCCCTTCGTTGTTTCCTTGGAGGTTGTTGTTTATTTCCTCCAGATACCCTTGGCTTAGGGAAACTGTTTGCATAATTCTTAGGCTTCATGAAATTGTAACACTACACTATATGCTGAGAATTGATATGAACCTTCCATTATTCTTCCACATTATTTTAATTCTTCATATCCCATAGGTAGTTATTTTCTATACGGACCATCTTTCCACATTTGAATCAATTTTAGGTTCCCTTCAGGCTATTCACAGGATTCTTCTTCCAACAATTCTGACATGTGGTATGTTCGGTCTTCTTTCCATCATGGGATTTAATTGTTGAAACAACCATATTAGACTCTATGTTATGATTTTTTTACCAGGACCTTGAGATCAATGAGAGTCTCCAATCTCCATTTTAACCTTGAGGGCCCAACATACAATCTATGCATGACTATCAAAGTCACAAATCTCGAAACCTACTAAGAGAATTGGATTTAGTCTGCTAAAGAAGTGATCCACCCTTATTTGTATGTTCCTGATAAAGTTAGAGATGTATCTTGAAAGCCTTATGATGTTTGATTCATATGTTTCAATGGTCTCATCTTCCTTCTACTTAAGTCTGAAGAACTAACTTTCCATTTTGAGATGATGGGTTCAGGTAAAATATTTATTGGAAAACATTTTGTTGAATTCCTCCCAATACATAAAATAAATATCCTTCTAGGACAGCATATTATTGATCAGTGTCCACCAATGATCAGCTTCCCCATCAGAATGACATACTTCTAGTGAAACATTCTCTTCTTCTGAGCACTGCAGGATGGGGAATATCTTTTCAATGGAGTTAGTCCACTATTCCTTGAGGAGGGGATCCGATGATCCACAAAACAAGGGAGGCCTTTTCCACAAGAGGGATTCAATAGAAACTTAATCTTTCCTTGTAGGATGAGGGAAATTCAACATGATTCATGTTATTATTCATTGCTTGATCTATCTGATCAGGTATTGTCATGATGTTTTGAATGCATGTTCCCATCTTATTTGGAATTTGATTATGGAAATCATCACATTCCCTATAACATTTATTATTGGAATGTATTATTATATTTCTCACCAATAACTAATAAAAAGATCGTAAAATTAGAGTTCTTGAATACATATCTATTAAGTATAAAAAGGAAACATTAATAATAAAAGGATAAGCACTTAAATGAAAAGTATATCCAATATTGTGATTCCCTAGGATTGAATATTGGTTATACTTGATCTGTTAATTGACATATATTCCAATTGGATCATTTTCCCTTAATATTGGTTCGTACCAGGATTATGTACTTAACCATGAATATCCCTCAGGAGTGTCTATCTAGGAGTGCAACAAGACCTATGGTCGTGCACTGGTTCCTGTTCAAGTTTATCTCAAAGCGGGTTTTTCATGTTTTACCTCTAGATATATCTAGACCAAAGCCACATACACTTTTTATTATCTAGATAGGGATTTATTTTCTTTATAATCCAAATACTCTATACCTCACAAAATTTTGGGATATTTTTATATACATACTCTCATCCCTAAGGTTCTTACTAAAGTTCTAAATTCATAATCTCCAAAAATAATTAGACCTTCATCTGATACCATCTAACGAGACCATTACCTCTAACACATATTATTACATTATTTTATGCATAATAAATCATCATATTACAAGTCAAGGATCGTAAAGTCTATTGTCTTTGAGGACTAGGTACATAAAACTTAAACCATGGGACTAAATATAACATTTATTTAATTATTCTTTATAAAGAGATCATAACTATCATTATGATCATTTATCTTTATAAGATAACTAGGGGATATAATGAACAAAGTGATGAGATAAAATCCCAATAAGGTAATAAAAAAATAATAAATCTTTAGGACATGGGATAAATGGTATGACATAATGATATAAAAAGGACTAGAACATATAGAATCATCACATGTAAACATGGGATCATATATACATGGAGTCATAGTAATGTGTCAGGAACATAAAACATGAATTTAGTACAATTTAAGGCTAGTTGTACATAGAGAAGCATAGGTTAAGGTTAACCTCCAAGACCATTGTACATAGTAGCATGAGTCAAAGTTGACTGCCAAGACCGTTGTACATATTGTCTCATGAGACTCATCTTTACCCGATGCATTAGAGCGCTATCTGGGCACACCCATCTTACCATGTTCATGAATATGATTTTCAAATAAATAATCATAAATTATCAATCATATATAAACATATGGGTACCCATGAAAGAAATGTTCATCATAGTCATGTCATAATGTATAATGAATGATCATATCATACAAGTGTCCATGAAAGAAAAGAATTAAAACATACATGGACATTCATAATGGAAAATAAACACATATCATGGTATGTGATGTCAAAAATAGGTGAAAACATATAAGAAGAATATTTAGGATTTTTTATCTTTTAAAAATTTTAGCGCGGTTTTATAAAAATTAGTAAAGATCATTCAAAATAGAAAAAAGAAATAATCTTTTATATAAAACCAAAAGTAAACCAAGAAGGTTATCATAATAAAAAGATAGGTTTTATAAAAAATATGTTAGATTAAAAATATGTTATAGATGTAACACCCCAATATTTTAAAAGATATATTCCTTTTAATTTCTTTTATGTCTTGTGTTGTACGTTACACTTTCATTAGGTTGCACCATACGAAACACCGTATTAGCTTCCAGTATACGCAACACTATTTTTTTATTATGTTACACAAATTTTCAAGTTCATTTGATTTAATTAATTTAATGCAAGAACGATTATAAGTGAAAACTAAATATTATAACCCAGTCATCATAATGGTAGGTATGAATAGTATTAACTTTCTTCGAAAAAAACTATTTAGATGAAAATAAGTGAGTTTATTAAATAATAAAGTCACTATTTATGGATTTTATTAGTGAAATATATATTTTATATATTCAATGTAATATTTTACATTCATAATATCTATTTTTAAGATATTATATAATAAGAAATTAAATTTTTGGATAAAAGAATAATTTTTTAAAAAAATACAATTTTACCACTTTTTGAAGGAAAACTATTTATAAATCTAGTTTTTGACCATTTTATAAGTCATATTTGAAATAATAAACATATTCCTTAGAATAGAGACATAAAAATTTAGTTTAAATAATTTTTTTGGTGTTTTTATGATAACTTTCATATTTTAATGAAATGTGAAAAATACACCATTTTAATTCAAAATTATTATTTCATTTAAATTATTTATTATTTAGGTTATCTTTTTAATTGGATTTAATGTTTAATTGGGTTATTTTTTTATCGCTTAATCCTATTTTGTTCATTTTACGTAATTTCACATTTATATTGGGCATAAAAACATGTCAATCTTTTGATAGTTTTTACTTCTTTAAAAACCTGCTGTCTGGTTTTGACAACGGTTATTAATTTTAAATTAATTAATGCGACATCTATGTTTTAAATTTTGAAAAATGGATTAAATATTTGTAATAAATGGATCCAAAATATTTTGAAAGGTTACTTTTATTTTTTGGGATATTGTGAATAGTAACTATGGTAATTTTTATTTACCACAATTAAAGGTAAATCAGGTAAATTAGGGTAACATACAATATGATAAATATAATAAAATTACCCTAACGCCTTCAAAAATAATATTGGATGAATTGAAGTTGTAAAATATCACCTAAGGGTCTGAATTGATTAATTTAATAGGCATTTTCTAGGAAAGTGAGATAATTATAATTAAAACAGAAGAAAGTGAAAACAAGTCACTCTATTATATATTAAATGTTAAATAATTTTAATTTAATGATAAACATAATAAAATATAGGAAATAAATAGTTTCATGAAATATAATTCAATTATCTAAATTCTTTAATTAATTTATAATTTTTAATGATTAAATAATTACCATTAATGATCACACAATAGTGAGGTAGAAATTATTTTTTTGATTAAAATATCAAATAAATTGTTTTAGAAATATTAAAATAAATATCATATGCAGCAATTAATGTGATACATGAGTTTTATAGGTGAATAATACTTGTTAAGAGTGTATTAAATATTTTTTTGTATTTATCTTCTCTGTGGATTTTTTTTAACCTCAAATAAATTAATAGTGTCAAAATTGACACTATTGATAGTTTATAAAAATAACATATTATTAAAATATTTAACAATAACAAATAAATTTAAAATTTAAAAAGTGAATATAATATGGTCTAAAATGTCACGAAGTATCCAATTATTAAAAATTGACAACACATAAGTAAATATTTATCACCATTTAATATTTAGAATATTATTACCTCAAATAAAATTAAACAAATTAAATAATGATAAACCAAAATGATAAGATTTAAAATATAATAAAAACATTTATTAATTTAATTTTCTGAGAGGATATCTACCCATACTCATATTATATTTTAATTAAATTATTTTGGGACCATTATTAAACTAAAATCAATTTATAATAAATTAATATTTCAAGACTTTCCTAAAGTGACCATCCCCCCTCTTATAAAAGGCCACCACATCTACCCACATACACTCACCTTGCAAGCCCTTTATCTCATCCAAAATCAAATAAAATAATCTAAAAACACCCATACCTTCATCTTAGGTGCCACACTTTGGGAATAAATCCATCCTAGGGAGCCCTTTTTTGTAAATCAAAAGGAGATACTCGAAAAGGACGTATTTGTTTTATCACCTCTTTCCAAATTCTTGTTTTCGTCTACATACTATTTTCATATTGGTGTCATATTGAAGTAATAAATCCAGTATATTCTACATTCTGAGATGTTATTATAATTATGGGAAAACTTTATAGCTCCTTTTATCCATCCTATAAATAAAAATATCATAATGTGTGCGTACATACAGTTTACCGTCTCCACGCTATGTTGTAATTTTTAATTCATAAATAAATTATTTCAAATGGTATAATGATGTGTATAATGGATTTAAATATTGAATATAACATGATAATTATTCATTATAATTAATATACCATCAAATTTCATATCATTTAAATATTAATTGAGTGATATCGTCGATCGTGCATACGTACGACCTACTTTCTCCATGATGCGAGGAGATTCATTCTCCACGGAATCCATTGAAGAATTATTATAAACTATATATAATACATAAGAAGTAAATATATGAAGTAATAATTCTAGTGTATTTATGTAAATATATATATGTCATTTGCATGCTTTCATTTAATTATATTAGGAAACGGAAACAACGTTCATGCGTACAAACATCCTACCATCTCCATGAACGGTGTATTCCATTTCATTTATGTACCTATTATATATATGTATATACTGAATATATATGATATATAAATAATTTTTTACATTTTGAAATTAATTTAATAATTATCTATGTAATAATATCAACAATAACAAGTCAAAACACGAACAATAAAAAAACAACTATTACCCAAAAAGTTGCTTTAACATGGAATTGATAAATGAATAGGTAATATATGGTCATAAGGGAATAATATATGATATCATAAATATTATTATTGTTCCATTACAATTAAATAATATGTTTAAATCTTTTATAAAAGAGATTCTAAAATATACAGATGAAATTGGACCTAAGATAAGGTATAATTTTTCAACTCATTATTAACTGATATTGTTTATTATTAAGTATTTAATAGGGTTTATTTATCATCCACATCAATGGTTCCAAAATATATAATATTATATCTATTCTTAGACTATTTTTTAAGTCAATTTTACCCATTGGTGAAGTTTTATTAAATGGTATGGAAGAAATATTTCATTCGTTTTCCATATGTGGTACTTTTTGACATTTCTGAAAAGAGTATGAGAAGAATGTTTTATTAACCTATGCAGAATGAACGAGTTTTTACATATTCATAATGCCTTATTTCCATGAAGCTTTCTATAAATTATTACATTTTTATTTTAAACTAATTTCTTTTATTATAAAATTGGGTGGCATTTTGAGAACAAAATGTTTTAAAAAAAGGATATTTTCCTCAATAATTATGTTCCAGTGTTTTATCAAAATTATTATCCATCTAATATAACATAGGTTTATGTGTTGTTCCCTATTATTATTATTTTTTACTATGTTCATGATTGAAATATTTTTATGAAATCTATTTATATTATGTGGATTATGCTATGATGGAATGATGTTTAGAAAACCCATTTTATTTCATGGGTTATGATATGATGAATGATTTATGTGTTTTTGAAACATCACTAAAAAATAATTAGATTTTTCCAATAGGAGTATATCTATTGTTAAAGGTGAATTTTCTGTTGGTAAAACGTTTTACCAACAAAAATAGTCATGTCACTAAACTTTCGTTAAAAACTCTATCATTAAATGTTATTGCGACAGATAAATTTTTTTTGTTAAAATCATAATAATACCAACAGATAATATATATGATGGTAAAAATATTAAGCCACAAATTAATACGACTAATATAAATATTGGTAGTATTGTTAACATTTATAAACAATTCCAAAAATTTGTATCTGTTTATAAATTATATTTTAAATAAAATATAATGTGTTGATATTTAAATATTTATTTTTGAAATTATGTTATATATTTATTAATATAAGAATATCAAATATATTATGAAATTTATTATATCATAATAATAAAATTATCTCATATGAATCACTAACAACTCGAGACTTTATTTAAAAAAAATGATCAAATATATTTTACATACATGTTCAAATTTCAGGAAAAGGTAAGTAGCTCCAAGAAACTTATTGAAATCATGTTCAAACACAAAAAGATTTTACATTGAACTCAATGAAATATCATCTTCATTATATTTACTGGAAACATGAGACATCGCTGTCATGGAATCCCCATTAATTCAAATGAGTTTTTATATATTTTAGTGGGTATGAACATTCAATACATCACCATAATCTCCTTGACTACTATTCACCACTCTTTTCTGTTTGAAGCCAGCTCCCTCCACATTTGATATGAACCATCAAGACCAGAATTCTAATATAAAAAACACAATAATTAGAAATTATATTTCATTTAAACACATGATATAAAAATAATAAAGCATGATATATCTTGTAAAAACAAAAACACATGATATAATCTAGTAAATCTAGTTTTAATTTATTATGGAAATACAAACTACTTTTAATTTATAATGACACTACTTTTCAGTTGAGAATTCATAGGATATGGTGACTAAATCTAACAATAGATAAAATTCCAATTCTATATTTTGTTATCTAAATTGACCACATTTATATGTTTCGAAGGAAACCCCATAACTAAACCTTCCCAATTTTAAAATGCAGTAACAACCATTTACAAATATAAATCATGAGAAAAAAACAATCCAAGGCATCATAACTTAACAACATTACAAAGATTTATTGGGAGAAGCAACCCACTTTTATCATTGATAAACATGATAATTAATTTATAATATTATATACCCGCATGCGGCAATTACACCCTCTTGAATCCATATATGGGCACTCATTCTACTTCAAAAGGAACACCCCAGGAAAAACCGACTACAGCCACACAAGGCACAACATGGAGCTCCGGCATGAAAAAATGAATAGAACAACGAACCCTACTATTTTATTAAAACTAAACATCAAATTGACCTCCACTAATGGAAATTAATAGAATCATTCAAACAACCGAAAAAATAGAACTATTAGTGAATCTATATCATGATTAGTCTGTTCCCCTAAAACTATTCAACCAATAAACATGTTCAGAGTTAGGAAGGAAACAATAATACATACTATGTTCATAAGAATAATCACATGAAAGAATAAATATTCCTTTTCATGAAAAAATTATATTATTTTGAAGGTGAATGGTGCATTTAACCTCCTTGTATGTGCATCTTCTATATATCGGTTGTGTCTAGATCTAACTATATATCTCTATCAAGCCTCAAAATGTGTTAAAATGAGCTCGATGCCTTTATAAAACAAGTCAGGACTCCAACATAGACCTCTAACTCTAGTAGCATAGAGTAACACAACACCATTTCAGAGATCTGGAAAACTAGACACAGAGATCACTTCTTGTAGATTCATCAAACATCATCTAGGAAACACATCATTAACATGAATAACATCGAACCCATGAACTCCCTTGAACAGAATAACTCGGCCGAAAACATTCCAAAACAGTAGCAGTAGATTCCCTAAACCATAATCAAACAACATTGAACACATGTTGTCCAGAATGCACAAGCATAAACTGAAGGCACAATGAATCGGCAACAAAACTTCATTGGAGACCAAAATCCCAAATTCAGCTCCAACCGTAAAGAAATTCTACTCTAGAATGAAGCAACGAAATCCAGTGAGTAGAGAAGAAATTGTTGAATAGAATTCCATCCCATTTTGGATTTTAGACAAAAGCCCCAGCTTCAATTCTTGAACCAATATCCTTCAAAATCCAACATGGTTTGGATATAGGGTTTGGAAATCATCCATATTTGTCTTGGTTGATTGATACCGCCTCAGATAAGACCCTAATTTAATTTACTCCAACAGAATATTAGTAGATCTAGGGTTTATCCCTATTTTGAAAAAACTAAGGCATACCATAGAAAACAACAAGAACACTAACTACAAGATTTACCAAAACCAAATATACCAAATGATTCATATATTGATTCCTCATTGAACCCCATCACAAACTAGGGTAGTCCGGGATGGAAACACTCACTTAAAATGGGGTCACTTGTGACACTGAACATGAGGGTCATCTGGGATGTTGAATTTTGTAATCAACATCCCTAAAATATGGATCACAGAACGTCATCATTGGTTAATTATCCAGTGCCTAAAATATATTGCAGTATGGAGGCCAGGACATTGCTGATGAACTTAAAATGGGACACCCATGAATATATCTCAAGCCAACAGAAATCGACGAATCAATATGGCCTCATACTTGATCGAAATATCCAACCTAACGATAAAGAAGTCCACACTATCATGGACCAGCCCTAATGCTGTCTGGGAAGTAGAAAAATATGCAACTGATTTCCTCCAAAGATGAGAGCCTATCCAGTGAACAAATATACCACAAAAATACATCAATATAGACCCTTGTCAATGATCGGAATGATGCCACTAAATGTAAGGTGATCTGGTGCGGGAGGAATCTATGATCGAGAGCTCTCGACAAATGGAGATCTCTCGGCCAACAAGTAAGATGTCGGTGGAGAAACCCTTGAGTGAGTATGAATGGGAAAAATTAATTGTTTTGTTTTTTATGTAATAAATTTAAATAATTTATTTTCTGAGTTTTTTATTAGATTTAATTATTTTCATCAAATTTAATTATAAAAATTAAATTATCTATTATATATGGATTATAAAAAATATATGTAAATATATCAAATATTATAATGATTAAAAAAATTCTAAAATATATTTATATTTTATGAAATAGAAATAGTAAAAAATATAAACACTGTTGATATTTTGAAAAAAATGAAAAATAAAATAAATTATTGAGATATTTTTAATAAGACCATAAAAAGAGAAGATTGAATTTGGTCATAAAAATAAAAATTTATAAAAAAATTTATTATTCATTATTGGTTATCAATAAAATAATTTTTTATTTAATGTTTTATTGATATAATTTTATTAATGGTAAAATATTTATTATTATTATTATTATTACTAAAAAATTCATGTGTTGGTAAAAAAATTGATAGTATTTGTATGATAGAGCAATAGATTTTACCGTTGGTGAAAGATTTGTTGGTATAAAATGATTAATGTCATAAAATATTTCTATTTTTAAAATCAAGTGTCGTTACTCAGAATTAGTGCCAATAAAAGATAATATCTCGTTGAATTTCCCATTTTTAGGAACATATATATTTGATTTTAATAAATTTCTATTGGTAGAAGTTATTTTTTTTGTAATTCATGTAAGAATGATTTCATTATGAGATGGTTGGGACCTATATCTCCTTTTGATTCATTTGGTGATGATTTATATCCCATGATATAGTCATGAAAATAATGGAAAGTAAATCTAGTTTCAGGAATACAGGGATGGAACGACAAGTAAATCTAGTTCAGTAATACATGGATGGAATGAAAAGTAAACACACTTTAGTAATGTAATTTGTAATCTATGGTGGTACTAGTAGAAATTAGTGTTCTACTATGAGAATAATATTATGTAAATATTTATTTTCCATAATTCTATGTTTTAGAACAATGATATTTTTATCATGGTTAATGATCCTTTATGATCTATGCCTTACGAACTACCAAGATTTATTTCCTGACACAAGATTTTGATATTTATATTTTATGAACATGTTTTTACATTCTTACATTTATGGTTTGTTTTATTTTATCTATGTTTACCCTTAATGATCATTTGAGCTCACCCTTTTTATGTTTTCTTTCCCCCAAGATATAAAGAATGTTTTTAGGTAGGAAAACAAAAGGGGAAGATCTTTATGGGAGATGATGAAGATCTTTCCCCAAGGTAGAAGATTATGTTCCATGTTTCCAAAGACACTAAACTAATATGGTATTTGGGAGTATATTTGTGTAATGTATTATGGATTCCATAAAATAAATGTAATTACTATGTACATCAATCAAGGTTCATTAGATTTGGCGTCATATTTAAGTTCCTGTCAACCTTTGGAAACTAGGATGAAAAAACATTAGTGACATTCCAGAGATATTTTTAAGGTATGTCTAGGGGCGTCCCTAAGGGTAAGCATAACTATTTGTTATAGTCCTAGAATTATGGAAATGATCACGAACAACCTCGGATTTAACCTAATATGTTAGATATTTAATGCACCACCTGATTATGTTGTTTTCTAAGAATGATTTTTCCTCTCGTGCTATTCTATTTGGGTTTTAGACAATGGATGGAACCTGAAGGAACCAGGTTAATTATAAACACACCGGGCAATGTAATGATTTCTCTCCAGAATAAGAAAATGTTATAGAATATGGAATGAAAAATCTTATTACTATACATACAGAAGCTATAAATCATTCTGGACTTCTAAATTATCATTGAAGGGAACAACATTTTATTGAGTTCTTTATGAGGGAACATCCACCCACTTTCAGTGGGTCTTTTTATCCACTTATTGCGGAAAAATGCATCAGTTTCATAGAAAAATATTCTTCATCCTTCACTATTTGGATCATAAAATTTCCATTTTGGGTTTTTATCATTTAGAAGGCGAAACAGACCAGTGGTGGACACTAATCAAGAATACAAGGTAGCATGGTGAAATTGATTCTGTGGAATGGAATGAGTTTAAGAACTTATTTTTCAATAAGTAATTTTCTCATATTCTTATAACAATTATGGAAAAGGAGTTCCCTGAACATAATCAAATGGATGATGAATCATTTGGTAGAAATGAGGTAACTTTTACAAGACATTCAAGGTATGATTTGGGTTTTATTATCCAACCTGTAAGTAAAGTTGATCGATTCTTCAGTGGCTTAAAACCTAGTCTTCAAATGTAATTAGCTATAAGAGAATTTAGTTGATATGAAGAGATTGTGCATTGTGATATAAAGTTTGGAATAGTAGTTTGTTTTAAATACCAATCTCATGGTTTTAACAAGAAACCATATATGGAGTTCAAGGGAAAATATAAAAAAATGGAAAAGAGAAGATGAATGATTCATTATGCTCAAAGTCTAGAGAGAAGCATAGTGGATTTTGTCATAAAGGGACTAAAAAATGTTTTATATGTGGAAAAGAAGGTCATCTAGTAGTTGAATACTGATATAATAGGAAAAAGGTTTCTACTGATTTGAATAGAGAAGAGACTACAAAGAATGCACCACCCGCACTTCAATACTACAAGTGCAAGGAAATGGGGTATTATGATAACCAATTCCCAAATCCATTGGTTAATGATGATGATCGACATAAGCAACCTTTAAAAGGAAAAAAGCAAAGTAAAATATCATGTGATCATTATTGGAGATGTTGATTCTAAAACTATGTGGTGGAATTGTTATGTGTTTATGTAATGGGATTATAGGATAATGATGGAGATTCACTTTTATAGAATTATGCAATATTCGAATATCTACGTATTGGTCCATTGTGGTTTTCCATAAGTATATGGTATCAATAACCATTAAATGTTATTGAAATATCTTTTGAAAGCACATTATATGCACATTGTGGAGGGGAAAAAGGATAATGAGATGTTTGATAGTATTAATGACCCCAGGAATGATATGAGGACAAAGTGATATAATTTTTTGAGTATAGATAATTTTATATAATTTTTGGTTCATGGAAAGAGTGAATTTTGAAGGAATGCATTTTTTCACTATGGTTTTATGGTATTTCATGTTATTTTCATCTTTCAATAGAATACATGATTATGGTATTCACATATTTGGAATGTGACAACCAAGAACTGCCTTATGAAATATGGGAGATAAATGTTAAGATGATTTAGTTCACTGATTACTAAAGATTTACATTTTTGGATTGTAATTTTATCCATTTATGGATTGTATAAGTTATATTCTAGTTTAAGTTTGTTAGATTAGTGTATTATCTCACTATAGGTGTACTTATTCATATTTTACGACATGTTCTAACCATTTTGTTGAGATAGATGGAATGACCTTTCATTCTATCATATGATCTTCTTCAAGAATGAAAAATTCAACTTCATTTAATTAAATAAGAGGTGAAGTGTAAATTGTTCATGGAACTAAAAGCGGTGAGATTGAAGCATAATCAAGTATGTATTTATTCTCATGAAAAATTATTCAACTTTTTTGAAAGAATATTGAAAAGAAAAAATGTTATCTTAGTACCTTTTTATTTGATTAATCCTATGGTTCCTTAAATAATTTCAGATTTATGGATTTGTGGTTATTAACTTTCTTCAAGAGTTTTTCTTTCACTATCTATCAGAAACTGATGGTTAAATTTTTCCTTCAAATACTTGTTTTAACTTCCCACCTATGTTCTCCTACGTGGAAACCTAGTGATGAGATACCTTGGGTAACCTTTATGTTTCTAACATTCATTTTCAAAATAAAGTTTTAGTATTCCTTTTTATGATGTGGGGTTCTATAAAAGAAACATTCCATTAGTAAACCTTTTATAACCCCAATGAATTTTGAGGGTGAAATTCATTTTAAGGGGGTATAATCTAACACCCAAGGATTTTATTATATAGATTATTTTTTATTTCTTTGATTTCTTTTTTTGTATGCAACACCAAGATTAGGTTGTTCTATATGCAACACTGTACTAGCTTCTAGTATACACAACATTATTCTTTCCTTATGTTAAACACAATTTAATGTTCTTTTATTGAATTCATTTCAATGATCGAGTATAAGTGATAACTAAATATTAAAACCTAGACATTATATTGGTGAGCATAAATAGTATTAAATTCCTTCTAAAAAACTATTTAAATGAAAATAAGTGAGTCTATAAAAAATGAAACCTCTATTTATGGATTTTATTAGTGAAAAATATATTTAATTATTTAAATTTCATTCTATAAATTTACATTATATGTTTTCTAGATAAGATATATGACCAAATTCAATTTTTTAGATAAAAGAATTATTTTTCAAAATAATATAGTTTTACTAACTTTTGATGGTGAACCCTTTATAAATCTATTTTTGACAATTTTATAATTTATATTTTACATAATAAACATCTTCTTTAGAATCATAACGTATGAATTTAGTTTGGATAAACTTTTTGTGTTTTTCTAATGACTTTCATATTTTAATGAATTGTGAAAAAATACTGCATTTTATTTCAAAAATGCTTTTTCATCTAAATTACTTATATATTTATATTATCTTATTAATTTTTTTAAAATTTTATTTGTATTTTTTTATCATTTAATCCATTTTTGGTCATTGGAAGTAATTTTACATTGAAATTGGACATAAAAACATGTCAATATTTGGATAGTTTTTACTTCTTAAAACTCTCTTTCTGGTTTTGAAATGATAATTTATTTTAAATTAATTAATGAAACATATGGGTATTGAATTTAAAAAAAATTGATTCCATATTTGGAATTAGAGGATATAAAATATGTTAATTGGTTTATTTTATTTTTTGGATATTATAAATAGTTACTACGATAATTTATATTTACCATAATTAAAGTTAAATCAGGTAAATTAAGGTATCAAACAAAATGATAAAGATAATAAAATTAACCTAACAACTTCTAAAATCATATTAATAGAATTAAAGCCAACCAATATCACCTAATGGTTGGAATTGATTTACGTAATGGCCTTTTTTCTAATGAAGGTGATGTAATTATAATTAAAACAAAAGAATGTTACTATATGTCACTCTCTTATCTCTTATAAATATAACAATTTTAATATAGTGATAACCATGATACAAATTCTAAAATAAATAGTCTCCAAAAATATAATGAAATTATATACATCATCTGAATTTATTTTTAATTTTTAGAGATTAAATAATTTCCATTATTGATGACACAATAGTGATGTAGAAATTATTTTATTCATATAAATATCAAATAAATGGTTTTAATAATATTAAAATAAATATCTTATGAACTATTTAAGGTGGTCCACGAATTTTTTAGGTGACTATGACATTTTCTGAGTATATTATATATTTTTTGATTTCATCTTCAGTGTGGATTTTATATAATGTCAAATAATTGAATAGTGACAAAATTGACAATATTGACATTTTATAAAAATAACATATTTTTAAATTATTTAAAAATCACAAAAATATTTAAAAATTACAAAGAGAAAATTATATGTTCAAAAATTTTATAACTTATCCAATTATAGAAAATTGAAAACACATAAGATATGAATTATAACCATTTTATATTTAGAATATTATTACCACAAATAAAATTAAATAGATTAAATAAGGATAAACCAAAAAGATAAGGTTTAAAATAAAATCCAAACCTGCCTAAATTTTATTGTTTTAGAGTATTTCTACCCATACTCATCATAGATACAAAATAAATGAGTTTGGGACCATTATTGTGTTAAAATAAATTTATAATATATTATTATTTCAAGACTTTCCTAAATTGAACCTCCTCCCTCTTATAAAAGGCCACCACATCTACCCATTTACTCGCATCTTTAAAGCCCTTTGGATCATCCAGAATATGATAAAATAATTTCCCAACATCCCTCCCTTCCTCCTAAAAGCCACAATTTTGGGGGAAATTTGTCCTAGGGAGACCTTTAGTTCAAGTGAAAAGGAGATACATGAAAAATATGTAATTGTTTTATCACATCTTTCACAATTCATTTCTTCTTCTAATTAATAATCTTATTTTGATCTATAATAAAGTAATAAATAATGTATATTATAAATTATAAGACATAATTATAATTATAATCATGGTAAAACCTTATACCTCCCTTTATCCGTCCTACAAATAACAATATCATCATCCGTGTGTACGTACTACTTACTGTATTTACGCCTTGGTGCAATTTATTATTAAACAATACTTAATTTGGATGGGTATAATGAAGATTATAATGGATATAAATAATGAATATAACGTGATGATTCTTCTGTATAATTAATATACCATCCAATTCTATACCATTTAACCCTTAAATTAATGATATCGTCGCTCATGTGTACGTACAACCTACCATCTCCATGACACGATAAATTAATTCTCCACATTAACCATTCCAGAATGTTTATAAAGTATATATAATAAATAATAATTTAATATATGACATAATAATTCTAATGGGTATACATATATATATATATATATATATATATATTTCATTTACTTGCTTCCATTTAATTCAATAAGTAAATAGAAACAGTGCTCATGCGTTCGTATGGCCTACCATCTCCATGAACGGTGTATTCCGTTTCATTTATCTATATATTATATATATTAACATACTAAATATATATATATATATATATATATCATTTTTTAAAATTTCTTTCTACGTAAATAATGATCTATGTAATAATATCTTGTATAAAAAGTAAAAAAAGAAACGATAAATATAAGTATTATTTCTCAAAACATTGCTTCAACGTGGAATTGATAAATGAATGGGTAATATAGATTCATAAGTTAATCATATATGATATCATAAATATTATTATGGCTCTGTTATAAGTTAATAATTTATTTAAATACACTATACAATATTTTCAGACACATTAAGAAGAAATTGGCCCTATGGTAATGGATAATTTAGTAATCTCATTATTATCCGATATTATTTATTCGTAAGTGTATACTGGGGTATATTTATCATCCACATCCATGATTCAAAAATATATAATATTATGTCTATTATTATACTATTATTTAATTTCAATTATATTCATTGGGGATGTTTTATTAAATGGTATGGAAGGGATACTTTTTTCATTTTCCATTTGTGGTACTTTTTTATTTTTTCGACAAGACTAGTAGAAGAATTTTTTTAAACTTATACGACATGAATAGATTTGTACATCTTCATAATTACTTATTTCCATGATGGTTCCTCTACATTATTTGAAGATTATTTTCAAATAATTTCATTTATTTTAAAATTTAGATTCATATTGTGAAAATAAAATGTTTGTTTTTGAAAAAGAAATGATATTGTCCTCAAGAATTATGTTCTAGTGTTTCATAAATATTATTTTCCATCTATGATAACTTAGGGTTATGTTTCTATCCATATTAATACTTTTATTTGAATATGTTTATGATTTAATCTTTTTGATGAAATCCATTTATTTTATTTGGATAATGTTGTGATGGAATGATGTTTAAGAACCCCATTTTATTTCTTGGGTTATGATATGATGAATGATTTATGTGGTTGTGGCAGATGTAATAATTAATTCCTTACGAGATGGGTGGGACCTATAACTCCATACAATTCATGGGTAATGATTATATCTAATGAAAAATACATTAATGGAATAAAAATTAAATCCAGTTCAAAAATACCGGGCTGGAATGACAAGTATATCTGGTTCAGTAAAACATCGTTGGAATGGAATTTAAACCCAACTCAGTAATGGACTTTGTCCACTATGATTGTATTACTAGAAATAAATTGGATAATTTGTAAATCATATCATGTGATTATTTGTTTTCCATAATTCCATGTTTTATAAAAATTCTATTTTATCATGGTTAGTTCTTCTTTATGATCTATACCTTACGAACTTCCACGATTAATTTTATGACTCAAGATTTTGATATTTAAACATTATGGCCATGTTTTTACATTCTTATATTTATGGTTTGTTATATGTTCTCAATATTTAACTTATTGATAATTTGAAAAAAAACCATTTTATTTTTTATTTTCCCTAGGATATAAATAATGTTTTTTTGTAGGAAATCAAATGGGGAAGATCTATATGGGTGATGTTGAAGATCATTCACCATGTTAGTAGATTATGTTCCATGTTTCCAAAGGCACTAAACTAACATGGTATTTCGGATTATTTTAGTGTAATGTATTAATTATTCTAAAAAATAAATTTTATTTTAATTAATGTCAATCTTGGGTCATTATAATAGAGTTCTCTTGAAATTGAGTAAATATTTGGGGGGGTACACATAAAACACATCTGCTATTCGGGAAGTATTGGGGATAGAACCATTTAAAAACATGAATATCCCTATAAGATAATGTTTAATGTACCCTGTTACGTTTTTTGGGATAATTTAAAAGGACTTTATAATATTTACATAAAAATAATGGATAACATCATTTTGGTAAAAATAAATATAGAGAAAGCTGAAGGAATAATGGAGGATCTGGTAGAATCCATTACCTTAAATATGATGGTGTCCTTATCTTGATCTTAATGTCCTGGATAACAAAATTACATTCATTAATTATTATTTAAATAACCACTTCATCATGTAAATTATTTATTATAACATTATTTTGTTCATTTATGACCCTTTTCGATGGATTAATATGTTCAATATCATTGTTTGGGAGTTTTTGTTTCCTTGGTTTTCATGATTAGTTTACTTATATATATGTAAGGATAAACATATAAGATGATAATGGATTTCCATAATTTATGTTTTATTTTAATAGTGATAATATAGATTATTACATGGTTATAAAATTTATTTGGTCATTTCGAGTGAAGATGAATCATTATATGAAACATTAATGATAACGACTTTGGTTAATTGACAGTTTTTTTATAACCTCGAACACATTTTTCTTTATAAATTAATATAACATGTAAATAATATTATAGAACCTTTAATTAGAAATAATACATATATAATAGTATTTTTCAACAATAAAAATGGTTTCATGACCAGAAATGTAGACGATAATAGAAATTGAAAACCCGTCTCCCTTGAATGTGATAAATTAACACATCTCAGATGATGTTTTCATTATAGTATAAAAGAATATTAAAATGGATATTATAATGAAATGTTATTAAAAAATTCTAGTATATATAATCTACTAGAGATATCATAACATTTTTATGAATTGAGGTGAGGAAATACAAATAAAGAAAGGGTGGTGCAAGAAAATAAATGAAATGAAAAGTGAAATTTACCCATTTAATATGTCCTCATTAAGAACCTCTTTAGGGGAAGGGATTTGGACTTTTGAAGTGAAAAAGTTCAGATAGATGTGGGATAGAGTATTAGGAAGATATTTTAGTTGAATTGGAATAGTAAAAATTCTTGAGAGGAGTGAAGAGAATAGGTAAATCGGGGAGGTATTTATAGTGGAAGAGAGTAGGGGTTTCCCATTATTTTAATCATTAGTTAAATATTTTTTCCAAGACTATGAATATTATTGATTCTTGTGACAAAAAATAGTAATAGGGACATGTGAGTTTGAACCAACATCCATTTGCATCATCTATTACTCAAGCATGATGTAGAAATTCATTTATTTAGCATTTATTGTAAATTATATTATTTTATTATTCACCAAAAAATCAAGTATTTTAGAAAATTATTTAAAAATAACACCAAGCATTTATTGAAATGTAGAATAACAAAATGCACACTATTTTTCAAAAAAAAATTATCGAAATATGATAAATTTAATTTTTGATGAAAATCATAATTTACTTGAATAATACATATTTTAAAATTAAAATTAATTTTATAACACATTGAAAAATTAATTAAGGTCACATAAAATTATCTTATAATCAAAATAAATAAAAAAATAATTTATTTTTTTATTTTTTTTAAATTAATCATAAAATTGTAATTAAATATACATGACTTACAAAAATTAAAAAAAATTATTATTAATTTTAAAAAAATATTTACTTATACCATGATATAATTATATCATATTATCACATATAATATTGATAAATTATATTTATACTTTCATTAATGAGTTTACTCCTAAATTGGCTAGTTTACTATTCATAAGGGTCACATTACTATTCCAAAGGTCAAGTTTCAATTTCATCAGTATACGTTCCATAACTTCTAGAGATACCTTTTGTTTCACTCATACATCTTTTATCGGGTTTTTATTGTCTTCTATATGTAATTTTATATTATTATACTATAATGAATTATTATAATAATGGAATTTCATTGATAAAACATTGGGTCGTTACAAAGTGTTAGAGCTATGATGCCTCATTCTGAAAATGCATTATAAATTCTAATCATGATTTTCTATGGTATTTGGAAAATATATCACATTTCGAATTGTGGGTGTTCCAAGAAATGAGCATATGAAAAATTAGTGCATGCGTTTCAATTTTGGTTTATTGTTTTGATATTGATACACTGTGGACGAACTCGATATCGGTAACATTCATGTTATTCCTGCCTTTGTGTTTAATGTTTCATTGTGCGTCTGAGTACATATATCTACTCGAAAGAGCCCACATGTGAGTGTTTTTATACATGATTCAATAGTTCATGTTAGGTTTCTCACTTTCTTATCACATGGAGCATCCATGGATGGGTTTACTTGTGCTTTCTTGTTATAACACATGTGTTTTTTATATTATTTATTTATTGGAATGTAAATTTATTAAGGAATACTAATTTATTTTTTACGAAATTATTACCATTTGAAAGACTTTTTAAAATGAAGTTGTTTTAAATAATAAACTATCATTTTCAAGGTATTGAATTTGTATAGATTCATTTTTAAATCCTACTGGTATTTGTAATCACACTCTTCTTTTACAATTAGAAATTTATAGATGTGGTTTTGGAATACTAATGTAAAGTGAATGGTTTTATGTATCTCTTCGTCTTCTCTGGGTTGGTGTATCCTTCTATTTGAGATGGAATAGTTGTGAATGAATTTCAGGGGGAGAGTCAATTTTGTCTTGTATTGTTTTAATTTTAAGATTAACCTCTATCTCGGATTTTTATGTCTCTTGGATATGTATAATTATTATAATTTTTATTCAGTTGGTTTTCCTCCATTATTTTATTCATGATACTTGGTTGGTTTTGTTTTGTTATTTATCTTATGGCAAGTGAACTTGGGAGACTTGTCAGGTTGGCCATGGTTGGTTCATGCACCAGCCACATTAGACCTGACATGTCACCCTAGTTGGTCTACTATGAGATAAATAATAAAAAACCCAACCAAGTCTCATTAATAATTTAAAGGAGGAAAACCAAAAGGGTAAAAAGTGTAATAAATGCACATATCCATGAGACATAAAAATCCAATCCAAAAGGCTAATATTAAAAATAATTCAATACAAGAGGGAAAATGAGTATCTATTTTACCTTTTGTAAACCCCAATATATCTATTTTAGAAGGTTACTACAACCAAGATAATTTAATGAGATTTATTAATCCTATTCTTTTACCTATGTCCTAAAAACCCACTTATGCAAATTCAAAAATTATAACATAGAGTGTGATAAAAATCCTTATAGGATTCACCAAATAATCTATAGAACGTCTAATACCATGAAAACATTAGTTCAAAATTTAAAATAATAGTCTAAAAAGTATTTTAAATAGAGAATCATTTTATAAAATATCCTCTGCTTTCTATATAAAAAACCATTTCATGTTCATATAATCATGTACATTGAAATTAATATATATGATAGCATGAATTCTTTTTTAAACCCATCTAATTATACTTAATGAGATAAAAAAATTGAGAAACCAAACATGAAATATACCATCATTTATAAAACCAATCACAACTGGGATATATCCAATATTTGGAATACATGCATAGACACATGAAAGAACACTAACCACTTATTTTTGAATAATCTGAATCCTACCAATTATATATCATGACATGGTCTATCAATATCAATAAAATAACTCCAAATTTTCTTACACACACTAAGGATCTATATGTCCATTTCCCGATGTACCTAAGGTTACAATGTGATTTATTTTCAAAAAACCATTTAAAACCATGTTCAAAATTTTTAAAATATTTTAACAGTGAATCATCATGGATCCAATTCTAGAGAATCCATTTTATAGTCAAAAACACTTTTGTGGAATTTTGTCAAACACAAAATGTGTGAAAAACTTTTTTAAAATAAAAATCCCATTAAAAACTTGAATCTGTTGAAAAAATAATGTTTTATATAAATTAACTAGTTTTCATTAACCACACCAATGGAATTTAAAAAAATATCATGTATTTATTGAAATGTATACTTTGTATAAATACACATACCTCAAGAATGTAGAAAACATGTCTCCATCAAAAAATGAAATATAAAATGAGTACATTACATCCTCACAAGCATAGAACCTCAATAATAAGCATTAGTTCTCTATCAAACCCATTGAATCCAGAAACCAAATCCTAATCAAGTCCTAATAAAATAAAGGGGAGAATATATCAAGCAACGATCTAAGATTTTGAGATAAAAGTGTATAAAAAATAGGACATATCATGAAGAGATCCATAAATAGTGATGGAAACCAACCAAGGAAGCATGGGGAGAAGCCTCTAGAGTACTGGGGGATGTTTATTTTGACCTAAATAAAGATTAGGGTTGACTATATATAATAATGACCAGAAGAAAAGGGGAACATTATGAATTTTCAAGGGTTTTTGTTGGGATGCACAGTTAGGTCGCACAGTTTAACAAATCATGCATTAACCATGTGCAGTAATTGTCACATTGAGAAACAAGACGCGGCTTTACCTGAAGTGGAGCCACATGGTTTGTTAAAACAGTGCTCAGGTCTTGTGAATCCTTTTTAAAACTGCCTACACATGGACATAGTTATCTAGGTGAGCTATATTGTTTGACATTCCATAATCAAATAGTATATGCACTAATGAAGCTTGATAGTGCCAAACAACTTGTTTAACACACTATTAGTACTAAATGTTTTCTTAAACTATGTGTTTGGCATGTTTCCACCAAAAAAATTCAATCATAAACTTCTAAACACCTCTATAATGACACAAAGAATAAACAAAGATCAAACAAAAGAATACATGTAACTGAGAGGAAATAAATGTTCTCACAACCATAAAATCTTTCAGTTCCCATTAGTGATCAAGATTCTATAATTGAAAATGTTATGCCCAAAAATGCCAAATCAATATTTCTTTCTCCCATGTCTCATTGTTCTCATGTCAATGATGTCAAAGAAAATAGACTAGGTAAAATATTTTACCACGTAGTACTTTATCATGGTCATCCATAAAATGAATTGATTTCTCCACCACATATATTTGAATCTCAATATCAACATGTTTATATTCTATTAAATGGTATGTGTCTAGTTGAAACTATCTCATATGGGAAAAATCAAATAGGTCATTAATCAATGACAGGAATGAATGAAATCTCAACTTATAGGCCACATTTATAAGTTATTCAAAAATCTAAAAAGGTCCAATAAACATGCGTTACAACTTATACATATTACCCAAATGATGGTGTCCCAAGTGAGCTAAAGATTTAAAAAATACTTGATTAACAACCTAAAAGTCTAGTGGATAATGAAAATGGTTCACATTGAATTTATGACCAGTTTGAGTAGTCACTAAGATATTACATAACATCTCCACTATATAAATAATATCTTGAAAAAGACTTGGTCCAACCAAGGACCACTCCAACAACTATTCCAAAAATAAGGATGATTTACATGGCTACCCATAAAGTGATTAGGAGGGATATATTTTAAAAAAACCATCATATTTATTATTATAGTAAAATTAGTTCATTGGAAAATTATTTTACCATGAAATAAAAAAAACAATCACGCATTAATGGAGAATATCCACAAGAATATAAATACCACACTTAATATTCCCATCAATTTGTAGATGATATTCCATGCCTAATTTCAACTAACAACCCATCACCTCAAGAAAACCTTTCCAAAAGCAAGATGTAAACCGTGGGACCCTATTAAAGATAACTATAAGAAGGTACTAAATGATACTTAAAAATATCTTAGACATAAAAGTACCCAAGATACTCTACCTACATAGACTCCTTGATAGGGAGTAGATGATACAATTACATAAGTTATTCAATGATCATACAAATCATATATTTCGTGTTATGAGTCTATGGTAAACCAACAATGAAGAACATAGAAATATCATCCCACTTTAACAATTATATTGGATAATGATTCAAAAAACAAGAAGATATATTGTTATCCGCCTTAATTCTATGAATTGTAAGGAACCATGAAAAAATGTCATCAATCGATGGTCTCATAACTATCCACCACCTCCAATGGCCTGAAGGACTTAATTTTTTATTGATTTTTATAATCATCCCTATCCACCAAAATTATTATTTTAGATCATAATAAATATTGTCTGTCCCATGGTTTATGGACCCATTAGATTTATTTCCACTATCCATCAATTTCTACCATATAGATATCAGAAACGACAATCCTTGTTTCGAAACATAAGGTGTCAATAATAGATGAAGACAAATCACTCATGGCCTCCACACCATTTATGTCATTACTAATGTTATAGTAATCAGGGTCTACTACCGTTTCATGAAAAATATTATCATCAAATGGAGATTCATCCTTCATTGAATCTAAGAACACATATCCACCACCCTTTTCTACTCCTAATCTCATCATAGTAAACAAACTCATTAAAGACTGTTCCTCCATTGATTCCTTCAAGGATTGATCTTTTAATTTTATAATAAATTAAAATACAACAATATTCACGTTTCTATTTGTATAAGAAATAACAAAATCATTATTCTGGAGATATTCCCCCATAATATTGATTTCTAGTTCGAATTCCTCTATGAAAAAAATATTTTTCATGGTCCTATAATCAGAATATACATTAAATCATTCCCCAAAGATATAGGAGTTCCAGTATTTTATTTTGTATATAATATCTTCCTATTTAATTTCATGGGTAGATTATTTCATCTCATGAGGGAATAATTGGTGAGAGTCATAGGACACCAACTTCATTACCAACATCAATACACAACACAATATCATACAGGAAACATCACATAAAGAATCATAACAAAAAATCATTTCCAGAAGAATTAATTTTGGATATGATGTCAAACTCATTTCAAGTTACTCAAAATATCTCTACAATTTTTCATTATATTCATACTTAATACTCTTACAATCAAAATATTTCATCGGAGTTACAATTTGGAATAGTATTAAACATACAAACTATAAAAACCAGTCAAGACCAATAAGCATCAAATGTCAAAATCATTTCTTGGATAATCCTAGGAAACTTCCTCTTCGATATTTTTAAGATCCCATAAGATTCCCCTATTAGATATAAAAGTAAAATAGAATTCACTTCTTGTATCCAAATGTCACATTTGTAAATATTACTCTACAAGAGTTATTCATTGTTGATTCAAGGTATGATATTTAAATTATCCACGTGTTCCTCCTAAACATAGATTACACCAAAATATTATAGAAAAAAATGATAACAAAAGAGTCTGATAGTTGTTGAAAAAATAGTTCATCAATGTGATAAATATTATAGTCTTGTCTATGAGACTGAATGAAATTAAAAGAATCTCAAAATGACCATACCAGCTCCTAAAACAAATCATAGGTATATCCTATTATCATAAACTACAATTATCTAAACATAATACATTTCATAAAGATTACATTTGTTTTTAACTGATTTTAATTTTTTATCAATTGTTATAAATGAGATTAGAAGATCTCATTGTGGTCAATATTATGAAGTAGTTCCAAAGTTAATGGTGCTTGGATAATGTAGTTAAGTCTTGAAAACTATAGAAATATCTTTTGAAGGATTTTATTTTAATGGTGATTCTAGGAGAATTGTTATGGATTCATTTGATTTGATTGGATGTCATGGTTTAATAATACTCCTAGTAAAAAATGACGATGCTTTTCTATTTTTTAAGTCACAAATTTCATAAGTATTTGGTATGAAATTTGATTAATGATGTATAAAAGAAAGTGTGAGTGATTCCAATCCTAATAAACATTGGTTGAAATGGTGTGATAGATTTCATACTTATTCAATGGATGAAAACAACATGATTGACGTTATTGAATCATATTTTTAAGGTGGTACAATTTCCAAGTACTTAAAAAAAATTTAGGCCTCAAATTTGGGAGTTTTTTTGGAAAAGGAAGGATTTATGTAAAAGAGTTTCTGAATAATAGTTCATAGTTTTTGATTCATAATTCATGGAATACATATCAGGAATGTGGAATGATAATGGAAAATCTAAAAAGGTAGATTTCCTCAGAGTTGGTCTATACATACCACAAATCATGTTATGCATACAACGTCAGAAAAATGGTTCATGAGATGATTTCATTTGACAAGAGGGTTTTTATTCATGAGAATCTCATTTTTTGAGGCTAGGAAAAAGTGATCAATTTGTAGAGTGAATTGGCTGTTGGAAAGGAAGAAAGGATCTACCCGAACCATGAAGGTAAAAACAATTTGCAGAAGGAGCACAGTCTGTGGTGAAGGCTGTACCACAATGAAAATTGGGAAAATCATATTAGTAGGATTTTTAGATTTATTTTCCTATATAATGAAACCTAATGGGATCCGTAATTTAGTGAGAATTTTAAAAGAAGAGATCATCACTACTGGAAGAATTTGGTGATGTTCGAAGAGTTCGTGTGTGATAATTCTGATAAAGAGAAGTAGTTCATGTATGTAATATTTCATGAAGGATGAAGTTGTCTGTGGAAGAGGAAATGGTCCACATAAGTGGAGGTAGTCCATATAGGAAAAATAAATACATATAAGGAAATGAAACATGTGAAACAAAGGTTATTCTTGGAGCAGGGGAGGTCGGACGAGCATCGACAGTTCATGGGGAATCAATTTTATGTGAAGCAGAGGCAGATCACAGAGGGAGGACTGTATTTAAAGCCCTTTTTCCATACATTAAAATATATTACATGGTGAAAATAGGACATACCATGAAGGATAAATACCATGTACATGTTCTAGGTGTTTACACCCCCATCATGTGTTTTGAAGAATATGATTTGAGTAAACTCGACATATGTTAAAATTATACATTTTTAGTGATTCTTAAAGAACGGATTTTTGAACTAATACTTGTGTATATTATGACCAATATGTTTTGAAAAGTAAAACTATGTGTGTACCGAGTAGATACTCAATGGATATAGAAGATAAAACTCGCAATGTTTGTTTGTGTGAAGAAGAATGATTCGTGCACCTAAACTCATATCTTCACCATGAAAGAAGAAAGTTGGAAGAAGAATATAATGTCCAATTTATATCAAGTTATTCAATTCATTTTAATTATGATGATGATATGATACACTAATATTCATTTATTTAAAAATCACAAAGGACTTTGGTGATTTTAGCAAAAAAAGAAGAAGTATAGATATCAGTGTAGTTAATTTTCACTAAAGGAGAATGTTAGAAGAAGATAAGAATATTTGGTGACCAAATTAATTTCAGTTGAATATAATTTTGGTCACATAAATTTCATTTTCATCATTCCACAAAACATTTATATTATTGTGACTGATAGATGAA
This sequence comes from Viscum album, assembly GCA_963277665.1. Classification (NCBI taxonomy): domain Eukaryota; kingdom Viridiplantae; phylum Streptophyta; class Magnoliopsida; order Santalales; family Viscaceae; genus Viscum; species Viscum album. The sequence goes on from OY728163.1 coordinate 1,380,716,288, forward strand.
TAAGATTTTGTAGCTTTTATTTTCCAGCTGGGAGGAGGTATGAAGAGTTTCTTGCATGGTGGTAAGAAAGTAAGGAGTGAACAGTATAATATCAGAGAAGAAATTTGACATCAAACATGAATCAATAGGTGGAGGGAGATCTTGGTGTTAAAAACCTTTATCAACTAGAATATTATCTAGTTTTGTTGTATAATTATCAATCCAAGTGTTTTAAAACACGTTCTATTGGATTGTTTTCATAGATCTACATGATTGTAAGGGAATATCATACTCATTGTAACTACACAAAAGAATGTTTTTCTAGTGTTGGTGTTGTTAGTATTATTTATAAACCATTCCATGGACTAACTACTCTTATTGAGTTGTGAAATTTGTAAAAATATCATGTGCTATCTTTACTACTTTACTATACATGAAAGTGACATAGAAAAGAGAATATGAGAATCAAGATCCTAACATGTTTAATATGTAGAGGGATGAAAAATTGAAATTGGATTAAAAATTCCCCAACACTGTTTCAACCCCCCCCCCCCCCCCCCCCTCAGTGTTAGGTGTATCCCAACTTATACCTTACAATTTGTATCAGGGCATAAGGTGCACCTCTATTAGATTCTCTATAGTGAATCTATTCAGTTTTGAAGACTTGATTTTATTTCCTGAGTCAATAATGAAGTGAATTTTTAAAGAAGATTCAATTACCAATGAGAGGAACTATATATCAACCAAGACAATGATGAAATAGAAAAATAAAAAGAAGATAAAGTTGAGTAAGAAGACCCACTTATCTAAAGAAGTGGAAGTATCTGTTTCTCTCTGCATTGCTCACAATGAAAACATTTCAGACATCGAATGTAATTTGTAGATGGATCAGGTTTCCACTGATAATATGGATAATCATCAAAACTATATTGGTATGTAGGTCTATGTTAGTACATTTGAAATCATTAGAGTAGATGAAATTGCTAGGGAAATGATGATAATGATCGATCTTCAACTTATCAAGAGTAATCAGTTGATATATTAAGATTTATTATTTATGATATTTTTAAATAAATATCATTCGTTTTTTCAGATTATTTCAATGTATGTCGGAAGTGATCACCTAGCTGGAAGAAGAAGTTGATGTTTTGGATAAGAAATTGTAAACAAATTTTTTTGAGTGTCTAAATATCTCTATACAAGTGGGAACCTTTAAAGAAAAGAATAAGGAGCTTCAATTAAGTTCCTCAAAATTACTCAAATATGTTGAAGAGAAAGAGGGAGTAAAAAGTACCCAAGTAGAAAAGATACTTGCATTGAAGATAAATCGAAAAATAGCACTGATATCAAGGGTTTACAATTATAATAAATATACAAGATGATCAAGGAACATGGTTCATTGATTCATAACAATGTTATGTTGAAAGATGACGAAGTTGAAATACTGAAGAAGGTATGTGAATGGAATATGAATATGATTGATGATTATAAAATCATCTGAAATTACGAAAGTCTAGAATTGGATGTTCATTTGGCCAATCTTGGGAGGATACATATCGAGTCTTCACGAAAGATATAAATAGTTGATATTGGTACATAATTTTCATTGGAGGATAATACAATCAAAATTACTCCAAGAATTGATAATAATATCATTACTTCAATCAATGATCTGTCACATGAAGCTACGAAGGACAATTTTCCATCCATACCATCTTTTACTAATGTTTCATAATCTGTTTCCAAAAAAAGTATAGGCATAATGTCAAATTCTAAACTAGTACTGATAAAGAAAGGTTATAAGATAACTACCACCATGTCTAAGGTGGATAAGAAGAATAATTTGGAAGGTGTTTCCCATGAAAGAGCACAAAAAATCATGAAGAATACCCAACAAGGTCATAAATAAGATATCAAGAAATAAATATCTATTTGTCAATGTTAGCGCTGCAATCTATTTGGGAACAATGAATTAAATTCTTGTAACAATAATAAAAATGTAAAAGAACAACGTAATAATAGATCATGGGGAAGAAATATAGAGATGAAGAAGAAACATCTATAAGTCCATAGGCATTTGTATGCTGTAAACGGCTTTTTAATTTTTTATAACATATTTGATGAAAGAAAAGGTAGTGATCACAAAGTTGGTATATTCACATCTTAACATGTATACATAGTTGAAAAGAATAGAAGATCACAATATATTGCATGGAAAGAATAAGAAACCTTGTCAGGAAATCTAAATAATATTAAAAATACCAATTCTCCCAAGAAGATTTCAATTAAAAAATTTGAGAAGACCATGTATGATAAATTCATGAAGTTGAATGGTGATGCATCCAAAATAACAGAATAGAGGGGTGAAACTCCGAAGAACCCATTTTGAGGATCCAAACATTCTTTCACAATTCCAAATGACATGTTTGTTATATTGATTTAGGATTTAGAAATAATGAGAATAATGGAATATGCATAAGCCAAATCTAGTGAAAAGAGGGACGAAAAGATTCCACATTAAGGGGGATAATTTCATGAGGATTTTTTATGAAAATGAAACATTGGTGTTAAAGAAGTTCTATGTGAGAGATGCAAGAAATCATGTCGTGTTACTAAATTTTTTTTTAATCTTACTACCAAAAAAAGAAACAGTTCTCAAGAGGAGTAATGATGAATCATAAATTAATATTTTTAAGATGAAAATTTCTTCTCACAAATTAAAAGAGGATTTTAATATATCCATACATCCTCAACCTAAATCAAATCATCTATTCAGATTCTCAATAATTAATACTAAATCAAGTGGATCAACATGGTTGAGAAAAACATCTTAACCTTGCTGTTTATATTATTGAAACAAGGAAGATCCACCTTATTCCCTTAAATAATTTTTATTGAATTTTTTCATAATATATGGAGTTGAAGGTGAATCATTTTCTCATGTGAAGAACCTGAGAATTAGTGAGTTATTTCAACTCTTAATAGCTACGATAAGGAAGTTTCCCTCCGTGAATGATTCATCAGTTGATATTCAAATATTAATATGATAGAGGATCATCCCCAATGAATTTTATTCCTGGATAGCTATGGTAAGGAATATTATATCTTGATTAGTTATAATTAAATAGTATTCTGATGAAAAAATGTTATAGAAGATCATCCTTGTTGAAGTTTTGAAAATTTTCCAATCTGGAATGTCACAAGATAAAACCCCATTCTAGTGTATTTTCTATACCATAATTTAATGATATTAATTCCTGATAATATCCACCAATATAAAGATGATGAGGAGTTTCTTTCATGAGGGGGATAACAATGAAAAATCTAACAAACTTATTATTTCAGTTTGTACCAAATCTGATTATTCTATAAATTTCTTAAATATTATGTATTTTGAATAGGTATGCCTCATAATCTCACAAACATGGTTATTATAAATAAATATTTTTTTTTAAATTGGAACAATTTAATTATATAGTAACATAAGATGAATAGAAGTTCACCATGATCACTTATCCAACCGATTGAACTAAAATGTTTTTGATACATTTTTTGAAGTGTGTATAGGAGTTTCAGGTAGATTTTCATTAATACAATTCATATCACATTTAGTAATTTAACCCTGAAATAAAAGTGACTAATTCTAGAAGTCAAGTTTATGAGTTTTCATTTCATTATGAATTATGATATGCGGGTAATTGGATGATTTGTGGCCTAAAAATCATCTGTTTTTCTGCACCGATCACAACTCAATTAGACTTATAGTGAAATGAGTAATAGTAAATTGCTTAAGTATGAACAGATAACCTTTTTCCTCCTAAACTATATATTTCATTTCGATATGTTGTATAGAGACTGAAATGACAGTTTTAAATGTAAAGGGGAGAGAAAAGGTAATAGTTAAACATATTTACCCATTCATTTGAATAAAACAGGAAGGTATTTCCATCAAATGTAATGGGGTGTTTAAGATTTAACTTTGTGTATGGATTGAATTTGTTGTCAATTGATTGTAATTATTTTTCAATGGTGATCAATGAGATAATAAAATATCATTTCAGTCAGTATGATGAAGCAGTTACAATGTTAGTGGAGCTTCTTTAATGTCCCCAAGTCTTGATTATTCAAGAAATATCTTTTTAAGACTTTTTTTTTCAGTGGATTCCTCTAGAATTATTATGGATTCATTGGATGAAATTGGATTACATGGGTGAATAATTATATTAGTTAAAAAGTACAATGATTAATTTATTTTTTACTCAAAAAAATCATAAGTATTTGGTAAAATTTTTGATGAAATATTGATAAACTAAATGGGATGTGCTACCAATAATAATCATGTCTAGTTGGAAAGAATGATTCGATGAAATTTTGGATGAAATTAATTATTGGGAGTTCATTTTTTTAGAAAAATAAGTTTTTGTTAAAAGGATTATTTGAATAATTGTTCAAGGACCAAAATGAAAAGTTCTTGGACTCCATAAGAGGTACTATAAATGGTGGTGGAAAATTGGAAAATGGATATTTCCGCATAGTATCACTACATGAAATGTGAAGTATGATATATAGACCACGTAGGGAGAAATAGTTCATGATATGATCACAGTTCAAGAAATGTTTTTTTCAATGTAAGGAAATAATTTATTGATTAGAGGTGGTGATTCATTTTTAGATGGAATCGACCATCGTGAAGGAAGAAAGGAACTACACATACCGTGTATGAAAAAACAGTGCATAAAAGAAGCTTAGTCTGCAGTGAAGGTTGTACCACATTGAAAATTTGGGTAAATTTGATTAGGGGGAATTTCAAATTTATTTTCCTAAATACGTACCCTTAATAAAATCATTAATTTATAGTTAATTTTATACGAATATATCATTATTGTGGGAATACCTCCACTTTATCTGAAGAGTTCATAAGGTGAATTCTATGAAAGAGAAGTAGTTCACAGAGGAAAGATTCTATGAAGGATGAAGTTGTATGTGGAAGAGGAGAAGATCTAATGAATTGAGGGCAGTCCATAGAATAAGAATAAACTTGACATAGAAAAGGAATCCCATGAAGAAAATCTTGGTCAAGGAGAAGGGGTGGTTTGTAAGGCATCGACAGTACACAGAGCATGAGTTATCCATGAAGTAGAGCCAATTTTCTGAATGGAAGGCTACCTATGAAGAACGTGTTCCACATGGGTAAAATCATTGCATAGTGTAAATTTGATAGTTTTTGAATGAAAAATATGAATTAAATGTGATTGGTGTTTACACTCTCACCATTCATTTTGAAGAAGAAGATCTAAGGACACTCAACACATGTTAAACTCATAATTTTTTAGTGATTCTCGAAGAATAGTTCTGTGAACTAGTGATTGGGTATAATACCCCTACTATGTATCAAAAAGTAATACTATGTGTATACCTGGTTGATACAGAATTATAGAGAAGTGTATGATCACATAGTTTTTATGTTAAGAAGAATGATATGTGCACCTAAACTCGCATTTTCACCAAGGAAGAAGAAAGTGGGAGGAAGAAGCTAGTGGAAAAATTATATTTAGTTATTTAAGCCATATTAATTAAGATGATTCTCAACTACACTGAGCTTCATTGATTTTATAATCAATAATACATTTTTTGATTCCATCAAGAAAAATAAGAATATATCTTAGTGTAGTCCATTTTGTATTGAATGAGAAAGTGAGAAATAAGACAAGAATATTTTCTAAACAAATAGATATCACATGAATATAATTTTGAATAGATAAATTCCAGTGTTAATCATTCCATAAAAAATTAATATTAGCATGACTAACAGAAGAATAAAATTGTATATCTTTTAGTTTGTTTCTGGGAAGAGGTAAGAAAAGAAACTTGCATGTTTCTAAGCAAGTAGTGAGTATAGAGAAGAATATCAAAGAAAAACTATTACATCTGATAGGACTCAATATGTGAAGTAAGTTCTTGTTATTAAAAACCCATATCTACATGGAGAGTACTATCTTGGTATTAAATATAAATATCAATCCATGTATTGTAAAATACATACTATTGGATTGTTTTTCATAGTTCCACATGAGTGTAAGGATATATCCTACTCATTGTAACCACAAAAGGTATTCTCTTTCTAGTGGTTCTATGGTCAGGATTATTTTCAAACCATTCCAAGGACTATATTCTCATATTTAGTAGTAAACCTTGTAAAAATATCAGGTGTTATATTTACTTCTTTCATGTGCATTCATGTGACATGGAAAGTATAATAATAGAATCTAGATCCTAAAATTTATAAGAGGTACGAGGATTGAAAGTTGAAATTGGATTTAAAAGTCCCCATAACTGAATCACCCTCTCTCATTGTTAGGTATATCCCAAACTAGTCCTTAAATTATGGTACCCCAACCACAATACAATTTTAGAAAAAAAAACGGTGGCGTTATAATCAGGTTGCATCCAAAAAAGAAAGGTGAACTATTTTTATATGGGTAGTAACATTTAGCATTGTAACCCATTAACATTATGAGGTCTCACAAAATCAATAGTAGTGATATCAAGGATAAAAAATAATTTTTATGAGGATAATTTATATGATATCTGAAAAGATATGGAATAACTTGGGTATTCCCTAGAAAAATACCAAGATGAAGATCAATAGGTATGGCTTGAGATAAATCTCATGTGGAATATTTTCCTGATCATGGAAATCACTATGAGATATATACTAACTAAATAAGCACTCAGGACTTACAATACTACATATCATATCCTTATATCATATGTGTATTTAATGAGGGTTTTTGTTAAGTATATTTTATTTTAATATAAATTATTAATTATTAATGTAATAAATTATTTGTAAGATCCCCCAATCCATTACTCTATCACATGACCAAATCAAGTTAGTTACAACACCTCCATCATGCCTCACCATATTCCAGAGGCTACCAACTAGTATTTGGAATGTGATGAGTATAGGGGGGAGACTATACCATTGGTACATAGTTAAAATATAGTGAAAATGAAAAATATAAATAAATATCAAACTAATAGAAAAATGGGAAATTGTAAAACATACAACTAGGATGAAAATGAGAAACAAATAAAAATAATAATAGTTAACCATGTAATGATAGGATGAAACGAATATAAATATTTGACTAACTATAATACAAATAAAATAACCATATGACAAAAATAAACTCAAATGATAGTAATCATAATCCTCAGGTTGGTTCAATATCCATGCTCCAACCCATACAGTAATAAATAATAAATAACATGGTCTTATACACTTGTCCAAAATCACAACCATGTATTCTTCTCAAGTACCAAATGGAGGCCCGAATAGTGTATGATTAAAACTCAGTAGGTCAAAACTACCAATTATAAACAAAAATAGTTTATTAATAAGTTCATGAAATAAAATGATAAAACTTTGTCTTACTTAATCAATTTAATATAATAAAACAATAAACCTACCCCATTACCATGTTATAATATCTAGAAGCAAATATCCCAACCATGATAATAATAAAAAAAATCCATGGTATAATAATATAACTGAGAAAAGAACTCTATATAAGAATTTCAAAAAAATTCCCAATCCCACTATATAATCATTTGAGCATCCCATACCAAGACCTCTAAATACAACATCCAATAACCTGGACATATCCCTCTATACTATCATTAATGAATTAAACTAGGACACGCCTTCTATATAATCATTATATCATGAAACTTGGCCAATCCTACAATGTAAGAATTTTAGCATGAAACTCAACACAATTTATAAAAGTATGGATATCAAAATATTACATAGTAAGACTCAATGATTAATTCTAAAATTACCAATTTTCTTACTATTACACATTTATTTTTTCTCAAATTATAGCCATTCATTTCTAAAAAAGTAATGGGTTACAAAAGTGATTCTATATAAAGGAATCATCTATGTTCTCATATCAAGATAAAAAACCTTTAATCCCCTAACCAATCCATTATTATTAAAGGGATCACTTGTTGAACGCATAGCCACAATCTAGGTCAAAACTCCATTAAATCCAAGGGGATACATATAAAAAGAAAACCCATGATTTATCATCATTAATCATTTAATATAATTATTTCTCATGTTGTGTTGTTGGAATAATAATATTTAACACATTTAACAATAACATAAGTTATATGATTAAGTTTTATACCACCTAACTTTAATTGATGATCAATGAAACTCATTAAAATGGTGACAACAATAAGTATGAAGGTAGAGAAGGTTGAAAGATGGAACATTGATCATATAAAATCAATATCAACACACAAACCAACTATTGTCAAGAGATTCCACTACAACAACTACAGAACCATTGAGGAGAGGTGAAAACCAAATCAAAACAACTCATCATGGATTTATTTCTTAATTTGGATGTCTATAATGGAAGAAGAATCCCCAAAAAACATGGAAATAACCCATGGTTTGAGATATATAATATACATAAGATGATGAATACAATTATATACACATTGTGGCTTTAAAATCACTGATCCTGATAAATACATGAATTTAAATATTTATATGGACTTTCATTCATAATTCATGAGTTATTTTGAAAATGGCATCAACTATGGTTAAAATAAACCTACTCGAATATTACATGATGTAAACCATTTTCAGGGTGTGAATTCATTTCATTTCATCAACCCATTTCATGGAATCTTCTTGCTCATAGTTAAACATCGTGTAAAATGTTAATGGTGCGTAAATTCCCTACTTACTGTTTTATGGAAAACTTATAAAAAAGAGCCCAAACAACCAATGAATCCTACAAAACTCATATGAAACCCTTGTAAGACACTATTACATGATTATACCAACACTCCATTAATGCAAAAAAAATCATCCCTAAAAATTATGTCATTTTCTCTAAAAATCAATCTCCATCATCAAAAGGAATTCAATCACCAATTATTAAATAAGAATAAAAACCCAAAATATAAGATTAATGAAAAACTCAAAGAGATATATACCTAGAAAATGATAGGATCTTATAGCCTCTCTACCAAATAAGAGCTTATACTTGAGCTGATCCAAGAATAATTATGGGGTCTTGAAAACAAAGTTAATCCATTGTGCTCATATATCACACCTCCTCACCCATCTATCTTATTTGACACACACGTGATTCCACTACTCTAAAATTTAAGGTATATTCCTCCATTGGTGATCATTCTCTGTATATTCCATAGTATGCATTGAATTATCATTAAATGAAGTACCTACACAATGTTTGACATCACCACTATCCCCTGAGAAGGGTCTATATGATTTCTTAGATGTTGTGATAAATGAAAAAAATCCATGAATGGAATAGTATCACTATGGAAGGTATAATCTATACACCACTAGACATACCATTCCCACTGTCTCAAACAACCTAAAAACATGGGCTATAGCTTTCTCTATTCCCTTGTCCGAGGTTTCCCAACCTAGGATACAATCGAAGGGAAACATTATAACCAACCTAAAACTATATAGGTTATATTTTATGGTTAGTTTATGATTTCTTCATACTGTAATTGGTCACAAACTACCCTTATTTAATATAACGTTTTCACATGTCTACTAAAAGCGACTATTTCTAACATGTTTTTACCCGTCTACCTCCAAGAAACAAATATGTGAACTGAATGACCTTCCATACGAAGCCTCAAAAGGTTACATCATGATTGATATCTATAGGATTTTACTATATGAAATATCTATGAGTGTGATATGATTCCTTCAACAACCATCAAAATCCAAAATTGAGGGTCATAACATATCATCCCGAATTTGAACAAGAAGCTCAAATTGACCATCAGTATGAGGATGATATGTCATACCCAGAAGAACCTGAAATCCCAGAGAATTCTAATAACCCTTCTAGAATCAAAATGTTAAATAAATATTTCTTTAAGAACTGATATTCTATAGGAAAAGGTGAAATTTAAATATCTCTCTCATGTAAAGACAACATCGGTAATCAATAGTGATGGTCTCCCTAATAGGAATGAATTGGGATACCTTCATCAGTCGATATATGATCACCCATAATACATAATTCATACTCATTTCCATGGGTAATCCTATCAGAAAATTAATAGTGACATCATCCCATTCCTATTCTAGAATTGTAAATGGATGCAACTGGCCATTAGGGCCCCAATTCTCGGGCTTCACCTAATGAAATGTAATTCATATCATCATAAATCTCATTACATCCTACATCATTCCTGACCACCAATACTATCAATAGAGATCATGGTAAATGTTTTTCAAACCATGACATACCACCCATCTATAAGGTTAAAAAAATATCATCATAACCTCATGAAAACCCCTTGAAACCCATACTCATCGATGGAAACGAATAGAATTTCAAATTCCAAGTGACCATACTAGTGTTTTCTCCCAACCATAAAAGTAGTCTCTCATAACTAAGCCTTCTATATCAGATAACTATTCAGCCTTGATTAGGTCCAAAAACATGAGTATGATAAGTTTTTAAGTTAGATCCCCTCTTCTATGGGACTCTTAAAAATATAGATTCAACGCTTCAAAGAGTGACATCATATGTTACTCGTCATAGGATTTATGCACCACCTATATTTTCATCTTCTGGCCCAATTCATCACCAATGAATTTTCCATTTATTGGTGTGTAATCCAACTTGAAGTACAAGGACTTCATATACTTGACCCATCACCTCTTCAAAAGGTTTATAAACCATAAATAAGTGATCTAACATAGGTTATTTTTTGTCTATTTACACCACCAACCTCTTACCAAAAGATATTGTCTTGAACATTTCAAGGATTTTACCACCACAGATAACTATTGATAGTGAGCCAAACAATTCATCTCATGTGGTATCATCTTCCTAGATCCATATGAAACCACTAAGTCCTCTAATGTCAGAACTACTCTAATTCCATCTCTAGATGCATCATAGTAAATGGTATATGCCTTACCATGTATTGGTGAAGTGAGGATATCTATTGTGGTTAGCCTAATCATTATCTCCTGAAATCCGCCCACCCAAGCATCTGAGCAGACAAAAATCAATTATTTTATTGTAATCTGGGACATTAGTGCTACCATAAGGGAGATGTATTGGTTAAAATAATATTAATCAACTACTAAAACCATGAAAATAAGAATATTAAAGACATTATCAGTGTCCCGCCCAACAAACAATAGTTAAAACCTTCTCTAGGTCCACTGACACATCAGCCTCTAACCAGACATGATCTAATAAGTTCACTTTTTCAATCTAGAAACTACATTTTGATAGCATGGTGTAATGATGACGCTCTATTAATCAATAGAAGAAGATTTAAACATGTTGGGAATGATAATCTACTGACTCGGAGTAAATTGCCAAGAAACCATCATAAATTGATTCATTAAAGAACGAAGGATCTGATTCGTCAATCCCATGAATATTTTCGAATTATTCATAAAACTAAATGAAATCACTATGATCTCATATAATCTATACCTTATCCAAAAAGTTTTCTGAGTTATGTCTAATGGTCTCACCATCCACTAGTGGTATCCTTATATTAAATCAATCCAAGAGACGGTATTAGCATCTCTCAGCTGATTTAATAAATAATTGGAATGTGGAAGCGGATACGGGTTCATGACTCTCATCTAGTTCAATACCCAATAGTCCACACATAAGCACAACATATGATCAACCTTCTAGGTGAAATGAACTTGAGAATCCCATAAAGATGAACCGGACCATATGAAACATTTACCTTCTAGACATTACAACTGAAATTTCAACTCTAGGATCTCTACAGGTGCCATTCTCTATGGTGGAATAGAAATTGTCTCTGATCTCAACACCGACTCAAACATGTACTCGATCTCCTACTCGAGCAATACTTCATATAACTCATTAATACTGACATACTGAAAATAGTATACTTATGGAGGAAAATCATCCAAATGCATCCCATCATGATATAGAACTAGGAATACTATCTAATCATTGAGAATATCAAATCTATACTAAATTGGCCCTGCATGACCATAAAAAATATCCCACTAATAATGGTGAAAATAGTTTCCTCCTTCTAAATATAGAATGTTAACTCTCCTCTAGTAACAATTAATATGATCCTAGTGTAGATATAACCAATATATACTAATAATCTAAATGAAACCTATCATTTATAGAAAAAATGGTTATCAAAGGAATTGGTGACACCCAATCTCTAGAGAACATTCCTTATAATGTTTGATATTCTCTTACCGCACTCCCAACATTTTTTGATGTCAAAACAACATCCTATATTTTCCTGACCAATCTCAAACCATTTTTCAAAAGTATATATAACACATAATTTCATTCTCCCATAAAAATGGATGAAAGGATATATGATAATAGAATTATATGTCTAGTGGAAGATGGTTATTCATCCATACTAGCCGATGTAGACTGTATAGGGTGATGATAAATTTTCCCACTACCCCAGGATTTATTATGAATCCACTGATCTATTCCATTTACATGGTAATATCAATCCAAAAAGGGGGTACCATTTCCTATCTATCGACGAAAATATTTAGTGGAACTCCAGCTACATGTCTGTTGAGGGGTGGAGGAGTTCTTCCAAGACTCATGTATGTGTTATGAACCCCTTCCACATATCCACTGCTACATTACCCTACAATACCACTTAATGTGATCCTTCCTACCATAAGAATGGCACTCAAAATAGGATCATGGACACTCAGGATGCTTATGGACTAACACGCCATATTAATGGCCCTGCGATGAAAGACTGCCATGATATGGATTTTCACTTCCCTAAATACTCTTCATAGTGTTTCCATAGAGAATATATCATAGTATCTATTCTTTCTTCATGAATAAGATCTCTTTATTTCCTATACTGAAATATCATCGTCGTTGCCTGCAATCTCTCTCATATTCCCTTCTGTAATGAGTGTTTTATTCCTCACATCTAAAAAGATACAATAGATATTGACATTATCCTATGACCTAGTCTCCTACAAAATCCCATATTAAAAACCTCTCTCCAGATTGATCTCATCAACAGCTAAATATCGTTCAATGTGGTACATGTTACTGAAGCATCCAATGTATTCTATCACTGACATACTATATGTAACACCCCAAGAATTTAAAAATAGAATTAAAACCAAATTCATGAGTCGTTGAGTCTCTACAAAACACCACATTATTATAAACTATCCAATAAATGCAATTTTTCAACCTCTGTGATTTGAATTTCAAAAAAATGACATACACGGTTACGTTCATTGAGATATTTAGTGTGTGATTGGACAAAAAAATTGGTGAATTGTTACATAACCTTATGAATTGTAATATTGCTCTTATGAATAGTAATGAATAGGAAATCAGTCAAAAACTATAAACATCTCCCATAAATTTATAAATATAATTTAGACATCATGTAAGTGACAAAATGATCATAGTTTAAGTATTGGTATTTTTTTAAATCATAAATATTGTAATTACAATTTAATAATTTCTTTAATAATTAAAATTGGAAATGGATTTTCATAAAATTTAATCATAACCTGTTTTTTTTTTCTTATGGTTATAAAAGATTTTTATGAGACCTTGATTAATTTTTCAAGGTGTTATAAATTGAGTTATAGTTTTAAAGTTGTTTTTTAGGAATTAATTATGATTTTATTTAATATTTAAATTAAAAATAATTAGATTTTTTTTTTGAAAAATGGATTTCTTTTTTGAATTCGACACATCGAAAATTGGTTGGGGTGAAGTTTTGGGATTTTTCTAAAATACATGAATTTTTGTGAATAATAAAAATATAGGTTTGAGTCATCAGTAGGTTTAATTACTTCATAATGATGTAATAATTAATATAAAATTCTGGTAATCTTGTAGATATTATAATATTGTATGAGGTGTCCCTTGGGTCAAATACCTTGGGAAAATATCATGGGCAGGCCCATTGTTTTCCAAAAAAACTCTAATAAGGTGTCCCTTGAACTTAATAAAAAACTCTCTCAATTTTACTCTAAGTACCCACTTATTAATTTATATTAATTAATTAAAAATCCATACTCTAATAATATATGGTATTTTTTCCTCCCCATGAGTCCCCCCAAGGTGTAGTTAAGCCCCCAAGGTCCCAAACATCATTTTTTAGGAGTTACTCTACAAGGTAAGGGAATTCTCAACTTTTCTTTTATGTGGTATGAATTTCAAGTATCCATACCATGTTCTTATTTACATTTTATTTTTTCTGTATATTATTATGACTATTATATTACTGGTTGACCCCTATACCATCACTTTTCTATTTTTTTTCTAATGCCTTGTTGCATAGCTGTTATGCTGCAAACTTTTCATCTCAAAATCTATCTCTCTCTTCCAAGAATTTTTTTTATGTTATTATATATTTTTCAACTAGATTATGCTGGGATATGTCCTTACGAATAACCCTTAAATTCCATGTTATGTAAGAATAATTAGATACCACTTGTATATGATCTAAATATTTTATGAATTATATGTGACACCATTAGGCTGTCGAATTTTCTTAAGGGTTTTCTCAAATTTTCTTTTATTTCGAGTTCCATTTCTTTCATTTTTATTTCCTCACCTAATTTCACCCAAATGTTATGATAAATTTATTAACTTTAATGTAATAAAATTGTTTTGTGATAATTAAATAATTCTTCATAATCTCCCTTTCCTCCTTCTTTTATATTAGAAATGAAAACACCATCCGAGATGTGTTAATTTATAACATTCAAGGATGACGAGATTCAAATTTCAATTACCATACTAAATTATAGTCATGAAACCATTTTTGTGGTTAAAACAGATAATAATATATGTATTATAACTTATGAATTTTTGTGGAATATTTTTTAAACATGATATTAATTTATAAATTAAAATTAGTTTATTGTGATAACAAAATGTCAATTAACCCAAACAATTATCATTAAATTTTATATAATGATTTATCTTCACTATTTATAACCAAATAAATTTTATAAACATATAATTTTTTGGATGTTAAATAATAAAATAAATTTTATATTCTAGGAAACCATTCTCATATATTCATTTTTATCCTTACATATAAATATCATTAAACTGGTCATGAATACCAAGGAAGAAAATGCCCCAAACAATAAAATTGAACCTCTTAAACCCAAGAAGAATGATTGGAATGAACTTAATAATGCAATAATATATCACTTAAATAAAAAATAACTTCAATAAATATGAATTAATGTATTTTATTTGGTTGTCCAGGAAACTACGATCAGGTGAAGAACACCATCAGACTTAAGGTAAGGATTTCATCATCTCACATCCATTTTTGGGAGATATTCTTTATTCACTAATATTACATGTGTATTATGTATGTTTACATACCATTGATGTATTATATCATTAATATAATTATTTTTAGGGTATTAAATATATCATTTGAATATTATTAATTTTGGGGCATGAAAATCGATTGATTACAAAGTGGTAATGGATTTCTAACCAAACATCCATTATCATTCGTGTTACTCTTATTCTCTACTTACCTCAATGAAATTATTATATATTTTTAATTTATCCTCATGAAATCAATGATAATTTTCTATAAATTTTTACCAAACTGAATTATTCTTTATTTTATAGGGATCATCATGTTTTAAATGGATCTTTCAAAATTTGTTCACGAAATACAAGCCCGATTCAAGGGAATATATAAAATTACTACCTATTTTAAAGTTCACTATATAATATATTATAAGACAAAATTATCTTTCCAAAAGCGGGGATTTTATCACGAAACATATATTTTGGTATATTTCTGGTTTTTCAATTCAATAATGACTTTGCGCTTTCTCTTCTATTGAATGAATTCCCTAAACTGCACTAAAATGTTTTAATTATAATGATTCTTTTAAAAACACTTTTTACCTGATTTCACATAATTGGGATTTAGTTTATGACTCAAATGTAATCACAATTTCCTTCCATTTTTTCCTGGGATATACAAGATTAAAACCAGATTTATGGAAAAAAATGATTTTCCCAAAAGAACTTTTTTTTCCAAAGAAAAATGGATTTTTATATCCTCACTTTATCTTTTATGAGATATATTCCTTGTTCACCACATAATACATGATTGTGGTGTATGTAATTCCCCTTGTAATGTCATATAAATATTCACCTTATTATCATGATATTCTAAGGTAATATGATTTGAAGGTTTCAAGGTGGTATGGGACAATTTAGAATGTTTAAGGAATATTTCCTCAAGAATTATTCAATGGTCTCATTTAAATGTATGTTTATTTATATAAAATTACTTTTTTGAATATTGTATTTCATAGAGTTTTATATCCTATTATATCATCTACCAAATATGTTGATGAAGGGTTTATGTCTAGTTTGAATGTGGAAATTCAATCTTGATATCATTCTCTATATTGCTTTGAATGGTTATTGTTTATGTTTAATGGACAGGGAAAGTTATTTACATTTTATATGTTAGTTTCAATAAGAATTTATATGTTGTTCATGTTTATAACCATTCATAATAGGAATTCGTTGGACTTAGTAAGTGTTGGGTGGGACCCACTATAGCCCATCAGTGCATCAGTAGGTCTCATGAGTCATACTATTGTCATTGCACAAGGCCTTGAAAAAATGGATATTTATTGTCTTAGCATGAGGCGTTGATGGTACGGTTATGATTTCCCACATTATGCATTACATCATTATGAAAATAGTAAAAAAAAATCATGAGGTTTCTAAATTACTAGAATACCCATGGTTATGTTTTATTATGGAAATATTTACTCAGCTCATATTCTATCCATATTATGATCATGTTTATTTTTAATAGAATTTGTTTTTTTTTTCACTATTATTAATGATTATGTTTATTATATATTCTACTGTATTGCTTACCAATACTGAGAATCTGAACCGACCACTTTCTTTTGTTTCATTTTCTGAGGACATGAATAGGTTTATTATAAATTTCCTACAGGGATAAACATAAAGTTGTGGATGTTCACAATAAAACTTATATGTTGTATTTATATTCAATTTGTAATGTTAAACCTATGTTTTTATTTGGTTTTCCAAAACTAACAAACAACTCGGTCCTTTGATATTTGATTTCTTGTAATCAAACCAATGTTTTAAAATTATGTATTGGGTATGGGATTTCGGGGTCGGGGAATTATAGTTTGTATCAAATGAAGTTTAATAGAAACCAATGAAACTAGTTTTTTAAAATGTAGATTGTGGATCACAAAATTAAGATATACTTGGAGGATAGAAATATAAGAACATATTATAATTTTTTGAGAAATATATTATGTGGATATTTCTAGAAAATACAGCCTTGTTTGGATACTACAAGTGGATGTAGTTCTGGCACAGATGAGCTTAGGAGTAACAACTCTGAATAGGAGTTTTGGGCATAACCTATGGTATCTATGTACATGAAAACGGGCATTATTGAGCACCTAGTTTGACACTTCCAATGGATATTCCAGAGACAATTTACTTTTTCATTAAAAACCATTATAAGGGAAATAAATGTTTTTTTCCTTAAAGAAATCATGTTTATGATTATGAGATTAGTTATAGATATTATTTCAATTTATGGTAGGTATTCTTCTAAGATAATATTATACATCATGATTTATAATCTAATATAGTGTATTCCATTGTTTATAAATGGAACACAACCGATGGAAGGGGATCCTCACTAATGCACATAATGTAAATAGTAATAATGATCATATCTCTCATGGTCTTAAACTGTAATTTCAACGGAAGATAGTCTCCCATGTGTCCTCATCATATGAGAAAATAGTATCATGTGTTAACAAGCTATATAATTAATTCTATGAGTCATATATCTTTGAAGGAAATCAAAATAAGAATAAGACAGTATGAAAAAATATAGATAAAGGTATGATGGTAAAGAAGGGTTTTCCCACATGTGATTACTGTGGAAAGAATCATCCTCGTAAATGCTTGAATGTAATGGGTGTTTGTTATAAGTGTGGAGAAAAATGACACCTATTTCAGGACAGAAAGGGTAAGAAAATTTCTTCCAATGTACAATCCTTCAACCACAAGGAGATGGGATAGTATGTGAATCAATGTCCCATGAGTGAAAGGAATATACCCCAAATGATGATTTTGGATAATGATCATGTTATAATTCTTCCACAGACTAAGTAGAATAATTTTTATTCCTAATGAATAATCACTTCCTTTAATATTTTTCATCAATTTACCAGTTATATTAATTATGGGATATATAAGGATTGTATTGAAGTACTATTTCATTAATTATTATAGGTCGTATGATGAATGGTACAAAGGAAAATTGATTCAATAGAAAGATAATGCTTTTATAAAAAAAACATGATTAAAGGAAAGAAAACCTTTAATATATATCTAATGTTGAGATAATGGTGATGAAATGATTGATTCAAATAAGTACTGACTACATTGGAACTGATTATTGAGTTGTTGAGAAGTAGTCTATTCTATCATCGATAGAGATTACAACAATTTTGGATTTATGGAATCTATCCAATAACATGTATCTTACTTATGAAATATGGACGAATTCATGTTTCCAATATGGTTTTTACTATAATTTAAGTTATTTCCATATTTTCATAGGATACATGATAATTTTTTTCACGTGTTTCGAATGTGAAAATTTAGAGATTCTTCATGTTCATTAAGGGTTAATTATAATTTCATCATGGAAATTCAAAGCCATTAATTTTAAAGTGTTTAATCATTATATTTTGTGTTTTATACATTTATGAAATCGTTTATGTTGATAATTATAAGATATATTTGAGGTTAATGTATTACTTCACCATATGGCGTAGCCTGTGCTAAGTTATGAGGTATAGTTAGTTCAAGGTTCAATCAAAGGATGCGTTTGTAAATGAAACGTATATTTATATTCTTATAGAGTGGAGTAATTACTAATCTCAAGTAAAAGAGTCTTAAATAAAAATTTTCCCTATTATCATAATCTTTGATAATATCGATTAATTGTTATAGTATTTTATATTTTAGTAGTTATCAACATTCATTTGAACATGTTCTCTATCACATTTCATTTAAGCATCCTAGTTAGATTTTTCATATATGTCTAGGTTTTTACATCCAACAAATGTCACCCCATTAGAAAGAATAATTTTTGTGGTGACCACCTCATTTCTCCTTACCACTTTTTAATAGGATAATTTATTAACTCTATTTCTGATGTGGGTTTCCCACAAAGGAATTTTCTAGTATCAACCATTAACTTTTGAATTCTTGTTTCGAATTGTGAGGACATAATTCTATGGGGGGGAATAATGTTACACCCTAAGAATTTACAGTTAGATTTAATATAGAATTCATTCGAAATTGTGTCTCTAAAAAACACCAATTTGTTATAACCTAGAAAATAAACATAAATTTTCCACCTCTTTGATTTGAATTTTGAAGAACGGACATACATAGTTGTGTTTAGTAAGATATATAGTGTCTGATAAAAAAACATAATTTTTGGTGAGTAGTAACATACCCTTATGAATATTACTATTACTCTTTTGAATTTTAATGAATGGTAAATCAGCCAAAAATATAGAAAATTCCCCCGTGAATATATAAATAAAATTTAGACATCTTATAAGTAACAAAATTATCAAAGTATAAATATTCATATTTTTGTAAGTCATAAATATTTTAATTAAAAGATTATGATTTATTTAATATTTCAAAATAGAAATTTATTTTCAAAAATTTTAATCATAAATTTTTGTTTTATTGTCTAATGGTTATAAGAGAATTTTATGAGACCTTGAATAATTTTTCAATTTGTTCTAAAACGAGTTATTGTTTTAAATTTGTTTTTTAATAAATTATGATTTTATTTAAAAAATAAATTAAAAATATTTATAAATTTTTTTCTAAAAAATGGATTTCATTTTTGAATTATAAACATCAAAAAATGGTTGGGGTGCCTTTTTTGGACTTTTCTAAAATACTATAATATTTTATTAATAGTAATATTACAGTTTGAGTTTTTAATTTTTTTAATGACATCATAATGATTTAATAATGAATATAAAATTATGGTAGAGTTTTTTACACTAAAATATGATATTATTTGTCTTAAGTGGAAAATTATATGACAAAATAACATGGAAAAGACCATGTTTTTTCAAAACCCACAAATAATGTTTCCTTTGAAATTAATAAAAAAAATCTCTCTATTTTACTATAAATAATCACTCATTACTACATTTTCATTCATAAAGAATACCTAATATGAACATATATGTTATTTTTACCTCATTATGTGTCCTACCAAGGTTTCCTAACTCCCCCAATATCCCAACCATCAGGTTTTAGGAGTTACTCTACAAGGTATGAAAATTCCCTACTTCTATTTTCCATTCATGTTCTCTTTTATGTGGTTTGTAATTAAATTTCCAATACTATGTTCTTATTTTAATTTTATTCTGTCCCTACAATATTTTATGAGTAATTTATGAATTGTTGAATCCAATTAACTCTATTTTTAATTTTTTTCAAAAACCATTTTTCATAACCATTATGTTGTAGAACTTTAACCTCAAAATCTCTCTCTTTTTCAATCACTCTTTTTATGTCATTCTGTTTTATTTTCAATAAGATTATATTGGGATATTTCATTCCATATTCCTCCTTATAGTATATATTTTGTTATGAAAAGTGAGATACCTCTTTTCTCTCTTCAAAATATTTTATTAATTTTTAAGTGTCATAGTTATGCTATCGAATTTTCTTAAATGATTTCTCTACTATTGTTTTATATCGAGTTCCTTTCATTTATGTTTTCTTTAATCCCATAATTTCATTAAAATGTTAGGATACTCCAATACCATAAATTTACTTATATTTTGTTTCGAGAATGTAATAATTTATAATCATATCTCCTTCCCCCTTCTTTTATACTGGAAATTAAAACACCAACTCAGATGTGTTAATTTATAACATTCAAGGACGACGAATTTTCAATTTCCATTACAATATTTCATTATAGTTATGAAACCATTTTTATGGTTGAACCAAATTATAATCTATATATTATAACTTATTTAATTTTATTTAATATTTTTTCACACATGATATTAATTTTTAAATAAAAATGAGTTTGTTGTGATCAAAAACTACCAATTAACCCAAACAATTATCATTAGTGTTTTATATAATGATTCATCTTATCTCCCAATAACCAAAATGGATTTTATAACCATTTAATGTTCCAAATGATAAAAAATAAAATACAACTTCAATTTTTATCCACCATTCTCATATTACATGTTTATTCTTATAGATATATATAAGTAAACCAGTTATGAATACAAAGGAAGAAAACGCTCCCAAGTAATAAAACTAAACCTATTAAACCCATCAAGAAAGAAATTAATGAACTTAATAAGGCTATAATAAATTAATTAAATAAAAAATAGGTTCTATAAATATTAATTAATGAATTTAATTCGGTTATCCAGGATAATAAGTTCAAGTGAAGAACACCATTGGATCTAAGGTAAGGGTTTCCTCATCTCACATCCATTTTTGTAAGATATTAATTATTCACTAAAATTACTTATGTATGATGTATATATACATACCATTAATGTATCATATCATGAATCACTTTATATTCATGTTATTCAATGTATCGTTTTAAAATTATTAATATTGGGGCATACAAATTGTTTGATTACAAAGTTGTATGGGATTTCTACCCAAACCTCTATTTTCATTCAGGTTACTCTTATTCTATACTTAACTCAATGAAATTATTAATTATTCTTATTAACTTCTAATAAACTATATGATAATGTTATACATTTTTTACCAACCAAAATCTTTCTTTTTAGGGGTATTTCAATTATTTAAAAGGATCTTTCAAAAATTTATCTTGAAATACAAGCCTAATTTTGAGGGAACTTATAAAATTATTAGCTATTTAAGAAGTTCACAAAATAATCTATTTTAATACATATTAAGTTTTCTAAAATCAAAAATTTTAACATGAAGAAACTATTTTGGTTCATTTTTTGTTTTATGAATGAAATCATGCCTTTGCGCTTTAAATTATCTATAATGAATACCTTAAACCATGCTAAACTGTTTTAATTATAAATCATATTTAAAAACACTTTTTACGTGATTTCACATAAGTGGGATTTCATTTAGGCCTCAAATGTAATCCCAATGTCCTTATATTTTCTTTACTAAGATATATATGTTTAAAACCATTTTTATAACAAATACAAATTATTTCCCAAAAGAATTATTCTTTCAAAAGAAAAATGGATTTTAATCACATCACTTTATCCTTTGCGAGATATATTCCTTGTTCACAACTTATTCCTTGCATGTGTTTTATGTAATGCCCCTTTTGATATCATATAAAGAGTCTCTTAATTATCATGAAAAATTATGTTATTATGACTTGAGTGTTTCAAGGTGGTATGGGACACTTTAGAAGGTTTAATAAATATTTCCTCATCAATTTTTCAATGTTCTCATTTAAAAGTGTCTTTATTTATGTAAAAAACCATTGATGAATATTGTATCACATATGAGGTTTATATCCAATGATATCGTCTACAAAATAATTTGATGAAGGGTTTCACTTTTGTTTGGATGTGGATGTTCAATCTTGATATCATTCAACATATTGCTCTGAATGGTTAGTGTTTATGTTTAATGACTAGGTAAGGTTATTTACCTTCCATATATTAGATTAAATATGGATGTATATGTTTTTTATATATATCCCCATTCACTAGAGGAATGAATTGGACTTAGTAAGTGGATAGTGGGGCCCTCTATAGCCCCTCGGTGCATCGGTAGGTCCCATTAGACAAACTATGGTCTTGGAAACATGCCTTGACAAAATGGATATTTATGGTCTTAGCACAAGGCATTGATGATATGGTTATGATGACCCTCATTATGTATTCCCTCATGATGAAACTAGTAAATTATGGTTCATGTTGTTTTTTGACTAGTAGAATACACATGATAATGTTTTATAAAGAAATTATATACTCAGCTCATATTCCATATATATTATGTTCAAGTTAATTTTTAATGGAATTTTCTTTAGTTATTCACCATTCCTAATGTTTATGTTTATGATATCATCCATTTTATTTCTTACCCTTATGAATCATCTGATATCACCCATTTTTTATGATTCATTTTCTTAGGACATGAAGAGGTTTATTATGAAAGACCTAAAGGGATAAACATAGAGTTGTGGATGTCCCCATTAAAACTTATATGTTGTATTTCTTTTCATGTAGTAATGTTGAACCTATTTGAGTATCTGATTTTCCAAAAATACTAAAATAATTGTTTTTTTGGGATTTGTTTCCTTTTAATAATGCGAATGAATTAAAATTATGAACCTTCTCCCAGATTTTGGGGTCAGGGTGTTACACTATCCAATTTTAGGCACATGAAATCACGAGCGTTTTCATCGCTCAATGTATCTCGATTGAAGTGTATCAAAAAAATCTCCATGAATTACATTGAGGATAAATCCACTTGTTTCAAATATTCCTCTAGAATATATAGAGTGAACCAAACTTATAATACATGGATATTACTTTATTTTATATTAATATTCATTACAATATAAAAATTGATGTTGGTGGATCGTAATAGTTTAGTGTATTTGGAAACATGAAAATATTATTCTATCCTGTTGATGGATCTTCGACATCTCCCGTAAAGATCTCGACCTTTAGTACATCTACTTAAATTCGTTCTTGATAACCTGGGGAAAAGAAACATAAAAACGGTTGATCTCATATGCTAATTAAGTGTATAAATGGAGAAATGTAATCATAAGCATGAACATATGATTTTGAGAATGTGAACGTAACATTAGGAGATCATACCCTACATATCAAATATTATAAACGTGAGTTATAAGATATAGCTAGGAAGTTCATACGATGTGAATCATTGGGAAATAAACATCATGATCCATGAAATTGTAATGGAGGAATAAGACATAGGTGTAATGTCATATATATAAGAATAAAAATATTATTTTCAAGCTACCTACCATGTCCTTTAAAACATGTTAGGATTCAGTTATGACATGTGTACGTGATGTGGGATTTGGATAACAACCCATATACCATCTTACTTTTATGTTTGGGCTAAAACCCATTTACCTTCTTGTTTTCACTCTTGGGGTATAACCCATGCACCCTCTTTCTTTTAGGATTGGGATACAACCCATATACCTTTTTTTTGGGCTTGGGTCAAAACCTGAGAACCCTCTTTCTTTTAATCTTGGGATATAACTCATATAACTTCTTGTTTCTGATCTTGGGATACAAACTACGTAACCTCTCTATTTTTTTATTGGGATGCAACCCATGAATGTTCTTGTTTTCGAGCTTGGTACACAACCCATGTACCCTATTTATTGTTGGCTTGGGATAAAAACCTTGTACCTTCTTGTTTTCAGTCTTGGGAAACAACCCAGGTATCCTCTTTCTTTTAGTATTAGGCTAAAACCCATGTAACTTCTTGTTTTTTGGGATTGGGATACAACCAATGTACAATTTTTATTTTAATTTTTTGATACAACCCATGTACATTCCTGTTTTTGGTATTGGGCTACAACATGTGGGATGGTCTCAGGTACAACAGAAGCTCATTGGTGGATGTGCCCACTTGGATTTTTGTCATTATAAATGATCAATCTGGGATCAATACGACAATGAATGCCAGACTCAACAGATCGAATAACATAAATAGACAAAGAAGAAGAATAGTCTCAGAACCATAAATGTGGCTCAACATAGGTTGATTATAATTAATTTAATTAATTTAAAAGAAGTACCTTTTATGGAATTCTTTCTTTGTTGATATTTCTGATCACATTTTGATGTGATTTATCATTGCATCGCAGAAGCCAAGCATAGAATTCCTTTAGCGGTGATCCACACATGCACCACGTATCTATAGACGTCGCCAAAGGAGTCTCTAGGTGCTACTATAGAGAAGCCTTTTCTTGCCTTGTCCACCTAAGATCACTTTGATCTGATGGAGGAAGATCTCTCTCGGTCTTGAGAGTGTTCTTAGTGGAAGGAGTTCTTTTGGCTGTGAGAGAATTCTCCAGAATTATGGTGCACAATGATTAAGGAAAAGTGTTGGGGATGTGAGGATATTTATAATCAGGCTTGAGGTTATAGAGTTATAACAATAAATAAATGTTTTACTCATTTTATTTATTTAATTAACCCTTATTGACCCCCCCCCCCATGTCGAATAATTAAGTCCTTGACATGCGCTTATGCTGATTATAATAAATATCATTTAATAATACAATATTATTTCCCCAAAATCCCAACTAGAAAAACTACAGGGCATGTAATCATTAATACACAACGTGTACTTGTTTTTCATAAAATTACACAGCGTGTAATCATTAATACACAGCATGTACTTTTTTTCATTTCCTTTCCGAAATGAAAACTACACAGTGTGTAATCATTAACACATGACATGTATATCTTGTTTTCATTTTATTCGTACTCCATCATTAAAAATATTTAGGAATCCTTGAGTAATTATTAAAACATGTATGGGAATAATCTTTATTCTATATGAGATACTAAGATACACTTAGTGTGTGCCCCTCAAGGCCTCTTTCTCGTTGGCATTAGGTGGGCTTTCCTATAGTCCAAGATTACTTTCTAGCAACGAGTCAAGGCACCCAAGGGAAAAAAGTTGACGCCGCATTGACATGTCACCTCATATGAACACTTACCATCTAATTTAATCCCTTTGTCTCAATATATTATCAAGAAGGTTTCATGGAAGTGTCATAAACCTATATGCTTGATCTGTCATTCTTTCAAATCTAGAAATAAACTCATCGTGACACCATGGCCATTGAATTTGTACAATAGTTCTATTTCAATCAAAGAGCCCAAGATATCTACTTCTATAAATATCAAAGGGACAAATCCTTCCTCGACTTATCCATTAAAAACACATTATTCATGATGCAACCAATGTACCTTACTTCCCACAAACTATCTTAGTGACTGTTTTCTTCAGCAAATCTATGTGCGCGAGTCATGACATGAGTTAATGATAATATTCTAGTCTAAGGATCAATACACACGCTTGCAGATAGAAATGTTTGATGTCTCCAAGACATGCAGAATTACTACTGGTGGGTCTGTTCTCATAATCTCCCATCTTGGAGATTACCAAGTGTGAACTCCATGGGAGATAGTATCGTCTTCTTACGAGTACTCGCACATGATGGTTTCTATACAATTTGTCCTATCATATTATGTCATCCAGCCATAGAACATTATTTAAGAGTATTGTTAAAGCATTTCAAGGTTCTCATCATATCGGGGATCTTCCATGACCTTATTAATGCAACAAATATTCCAGGACATTATTATATTATAGTCATGCAGAAAAATGAACAATATATAATAAGTGTACATTAATGTAATCAAAGTATAAACAGTTGTTTCTCAAGACACCTACCCTAAAAAACTCCCACTTGGACTAGATCCAACTGCCAATGACTTTTAGTTCGCTAGACCTCACATGATGATCATGTTTCTACAGAGTCAAGGCTTTAGTCATGGGTTCTTCCATGTTGTCTTCTGTGGAAATACTACTCATTTCAACTTCACCTCTATGAGAAAAAACCCTGATGATATGATACTTCTGAAGTATGTTCTTTGTCCACTGATGTGGCCTTGGTTCTTTTGCAAGTTCCACCGCTGCAGTATTATCACAATATAGTGTGATAAGATCTTTACTTCTAGGTACTACATATAGATCTTAAATGAAGCTTCACATTCATACCGGTTCTTTAGCTGTCTCAGAAGCTACGATATTCTTAGAATCTGCTATAGAATCTTCCTCCACACCTTGCTTTGAGCTCTTCCAACTCACTGATCCACCATTCAAACTGAAGATGTATCCAGTCTGTTACTTCATGTCATCTTGATCAGTTAGGAAACTAGAATCTACATGTCCTCTGATGACTAGTTCCTCATATCATCAATAAACCAAAAACATTTCCTTAGTACGCCTCAGATACTTAAATATATTCATGATTCCCATTCAATGGCGGTCTTCTGGATCAGCTTGATATCTTCCTACCGCTCTTAATGCGTAAGCAATATCTAGCCTTGTACATAGCATAGCATATATGACTGACCCAATAGTGGATGCAAAAGGGATCCTTGCCATTTTATTTCATTCCTCATGTGTTTGAGGACACATTTTATTGGAAAGATGAATTCCATGTTACACTGGCAACAAACCCCTCTTGGACTATTCCATAATGAATCTCTTCAGCATCTTCTCAATGTATGTAATTTGACTCAGGACCAGCATTCTCTTGAATCTATCACGATGGATCTTGATCCCAAGAAAATATGCTGCCTTGCCCAAGTCATTCATAGAGTATCATTTATCCATCCATGTCTTAACATACTATTAGACCAGTACTTCGTTTCCATTTAGTAATTTATCATCAACATATACTATTAGGAATATGACTGCACTTCCTTTACACATTTTGTCGACACAAGGCCCTCATTCGTTCTTAACAAATCCAAATTCTGTTACGACCTCATCAAAATGAATGTTTGATGAACTTGATGCTTTCTTTAATCCATAAATGGATTTCTACAACTTGCATACCTTATTGGAATCCTTTGGAGTCACAAAACCTTCAGGTTGTGTCATTTAAAATTCTTCGTAGAGGTTCCCATTCAGGAATGCTATTTTGACATCCATTTTCCTAATTTCATATTCATGGTAAGTGGTAATGGCCAATAAGATTATAATGGATTTCAGCATTGCAACTGGTGAAAAGGTTTCATTACAGTCAATTCCTTGACAGTGTCTAAAACCTTTTGCAACCAGTCATGCCATATAGGTGCTGACTTGTCCCTCCAAGTCCAGTTTCTTCTTGAATACCCATTTATTAACAATAGGCTTTACGTCAATTGGAGGATCTACCAAAATCTAGTCTTCGTATTGGTATATGGAATCCATTTTAGAATTCATGGCTTCTTGCCACTTTGTAACGTATGTTCCTTTAACTGCTTCTTGGTAGGTAAGAGGATGATCATTTTCAACCTATAATGAGTCACCATCCTTGGTGACAAGACAACCATATCGTTCTGGTTCTATCACCTCTCTCGTTCTTCTATGCAGTTCTTGTGTCTCTGGAATAGATTGTTCTTCCAAGGGGATTTGTGGATTCTTTTCCTCTACCAACTCATGTGTATATTGAGCCTTGACTTCATTGATGTATATCTCGCTCCCACTAACCCTTTTGGATATGTGCTCCCTCTCCTGGAATATGGAGAGTCTTGCCACTATAACCTTTTTATCTGAGGGGTTGTATAGGTAATATCCCCTTGTTTCCTTGGGATATCCTATAAAGATACACTTTGTGCCACGGGGTGCAAGTTTTTTACCGGAAGAGGCCTTAAAAAATGCTTCGCTACCCCACACATGTAATACCATTTATCGATTTAGTTGGTACATGGTTTAGTATATGTGATTTTGTTTTTAATGCATATCCCCAAAAGGATAATGGAAGACTCGCATGACTCATCATTGATCTCAACATGTCCAACGGGGTGTGGTTCCTCCTTTCACTTACACCATTCCACTGAGGTGTGTAAGGAGGAGTAAGTTGAGATAGAATACCAAAATCACGTAAGAAATCAATGAAGTCATGATTAAGATATT
Organism: Viscum album; assembly: GCA_963277665.1. Taxonomy (NCBI): domain Eukaryota; kingdom Viridiplantae; phylum Streptophyta; class Magnoliopsida; order Santalales; family Viscaceae; genus Viscum; species Viscum album. The sequence goes on from OY728163.1 coordinate 1,380,745,165, forward strand.
CTACTCCTCTGTCTAAGAGGAGATTTTTAATCTTTTTACCAAGCTGGTTCTCAACTTCATTTTCGTATTCTTTGAACCGATCAAAAGAATCTGACTTATACCTCATTAAGTAAATATATCCATATATACTAAATAATCAGTAAAAGTTATGAAGTATGTAAACCCATCCTTTACTTCAACTGGAAATGGTCCACACGCATCTGTGTGAACTAATTCTAGAAGATCTTTTTCCCTTTCACATTTCCCTCTAAATTTGGCTTTGGTCAGTTTTCCTTATAGACACGCAGGACATACACCATGTGGTTTTATTTAAAAAGAATCTAAATACCCATCTTGAAGTAATTTTCCCCAAAATTTCTCATTTACACGACCTAGCTGGTGATTCCAGAGTTGGGTGTGGTATGAGTCATGTGAATTAAATTTTTCATTGATTCCCATTACTTGGTTTGTGTAGTCTAACACATAAAGGTCATTATACAAATGTTCCCTACCAAAACAAATTATGTCTTTATAAAAGTAGAATCATTAATTTCTAAACATAAAGATGAATCCATCAGTATCTAATATAGATACTAAAATAATGTTTTTGGTTACAGAGGGTACATAATAACATCCTTTTAATACCAAGACCATCCCAGTAGGCAATGTGAGGTTGTAGTCTTCGATAGCTACAGAAGCGATTCTGGCTCTGTTGGATGCTCACAGATCCACCTCACCTCAGTCAATCTTTATAAATTTACTTGGTTCCAATAGTTGGATACAGATGCGAGCACCACAAGCATTATCTAATACCCAATTGGTAGAAATATATAGATTTCATTTGATAACAAACACACCAAAATCTTCCCCTTACTTCCTTGGCTGGGTGAAGTTTTTCTTCCAGTGGACCTTCTTGCCACATGGAAAACAAACAACCTCATCTTCTCTTTCCTCCACTTTGATCGTCCTTTTCTTGGAAGTCCTTGAAGGATATTTTGGGCTTAAATATCTTCTTCTTCCCTTTCCTTTTATTCACCATGAGGAAAAAAGGATTTTCACGCTTCATATCATTGTCCACTTGGCGAATGAGGATAAGAATATCAGATAGATACTTCTCAATGTTGTTCATGTTGAAATTTAAAACAAAGTTAGAGAATATATAGGGGAGTGGTGAAAGAATGAGATCAGTAACCAGTTCTTCATGGAGTTTAAACCCTATAACCTCCAAGCGCTCAATGTAGAGAATGGGCATGACTACATAAGTACCAACTGGGGAACCCTCTCCATTCTTGCTCTGAAATAGAGCCTTGGAGATCTCAAACCATTCCTATCTTTCTCTCTCCTGGTATAGACCATGGAGGTTCTCAAACATGCTATAGGAATCCATGTCTTCATGAGAATTCATGAGCTCACTAGACATGGATGACAAAATTAAACATTGAATGTTGAGTGCATCACTCAAATTTTGATCATAGACTATGAAATATTCATCACTCGCCCCTTGGGAAGGGGAATCAGAGAGTGAGGACTCCAGCACGTAAAACTTTTTCTCATGGCGTAGGATAACCCGAGGGCACCTAAACCATTATTGAATGTTACTGTTGGTGGGGATATTTCCTTTATCCAGAATTGGTCGTAGAGAAAATTGGTTGATGAGTTTTTCATATTGGTTCTACAAATTAAAAGAAAAAATTTATCAGTACCTTTTGATTACATTTTATGATAAATAATAAATGAATTTATTAATTCTCCCACTATTTTATCAAGTCCCAATGCCCCCCACCATTGAACTCAGAATTTCCAGTTTCGATGACATTCTAGTGGAAAGGATCCATATTCCCCTTCGCATAACCCCAACAAGGGTTGGTCAAGCCCTTTAAAGGTATTTAGGTAATAAGGTATTTGCCAACTGTGAGCTTACAGTTCTTTGATATATTGAGTGGACTCCCCAATCCTGAAAGCCGAACTTGGATTTCCACAACACTTGCCTCCATTTTACAACAAGTCTATCAAGGGATAATCCTCTTGAGATAAAATGTTTAAGTCAACCCAAAACTTCCATAAGAGCTACCTTTATAAAAGTAAGTGTCCCAAAAAGGGTTGTTCAAACACATAGTTTTATTTAGTCTTTCCATTAATCAACTAATGTAAGTCTTAGTCTGACTTAATATGGTATTTGAGGGATTTTAATACTTTATGCATTGTTTCACATTATCACATACTTGTTAATATTAAGTTATGATTTCTTAAGTGATTAACCATGTTCTGATAATGTTTACACATAGTCCAGTTTTTTTATTCCATCTTGGTATGCTTGTTTATTTCATTAATTATGTGAACATGACAACACAAACATAATAAATAAATCATGCCATCAGATAGAAATAAAATAAGATAGAATGATCATGAGCTTTTATTGGTTATCTTATCTAGCGGTTTTGATAAGCTAAACTTCACCTAGGGAAAAACACCTTGAACCCGATGGTTTGGGTTTTTTCACCTCCCACCTATCCACCTTTGTATCTTCTTGGGTTTTTTTCACCTCAGCTTCGGATTTTGAACTGTCTCCTCTTACTTGGGAGATCCTCCATTACACGGGGTTCACATTAAAGAAACCATCAGCACGCAAGCCGTACATTTTATTGGAATAAGGCTCGCATGACAACGAATTTAAATTAAATAAATTTAAATGAAACCATACATACATAAAGGGTCTTTGGTCTAGCTCATAATCATTCATATCATGCAACTACATTTACACGTATTTAGTATTAAAATTATTTTAATCATTCTTTTATTCTGGATAAGTCACGCTTGAATTCAATTAATTATGATCTTATAATTAATCAATTCATTGTCTTAAATTTCTTTCTGAATTTCCTTGAGATTATTCTCATCCATATTATTAGTACATGTATTTGTACTTTGGAGGAAAACTGGTGAAATTCAATTTATGGAAAGTACACGAAATGTAGGAAATATTGCACTAAGTGTATTTGTTTTCACCCTTTATCCAAAGTACCCGCCGGGGGCTTTGGCGTGTTTTCTATACTTTGGATGTTTTTGAGTACACGACGTGTAGATTAATATAACATGGTGTGTATTTCCTTGTTATGTGGTTACCGGCCCAGCAATCTCGTGTGCGCGGTACATGGATTCTTCTGGTACATGGTTTCACCTGGGCCGGATTAGATGACTTGGCATGTTGATTCAACATACACTCCATGTATTCCATTTTCCAAGAACTGTTCAGTTCTGGTCAACACGGTGTATGAAAAACTTAGGTATACTCAATTCACACGACGTGGTTGGGTGGACTAGTACCGGTTCATTGAACCTATGTACATGGTGTGTATTCTTGACTACATGCCTTGTGTTCTTGTGTTGTATAGATAGAATGAGCGGCTTCTTCGGATAATTTCCTCGTTTTTATTTTAATAAAAATTAAAATTAAAAGGTCATTTCTGTGATGTGAATCAATAAACGAAGTAGGATGAATAGATCTCGTTCATTCAATTATATAGAATGATTTATCTTGAATTGAATCAAATATAAATTTGCAATTTATCAAATGAAAATTAAATAACTATAATCAATGTTGTCACCTCCCTTTAACACCAATTGTTGGTCCTGGGCACAGAGGAAGCTTGTGGGTGGATGTGCCCACTTGGCTTTTTTCATTAGAAATGATCAATCTAGGATCAATACGAAGATAAACGCCAGACTCAAAGGATCGAATCACAGAAATAGAAAAAAAATAAGAGTAGTCCAGGAACCATAAATGTGGATCATCACAAGTTGATTATAATTAATTTAATTAATTGACAAGAAGTACCTTTTATGGTATTATTTCTTCGTTGATATTTCTGATCATGTTTTGATGTGATTCGTCATTGCGTCATAGAAGACAAGTGTAGAATTCCTCTAGTAGTGATCCACACGTGCACCACATATCTCTGGATGTCACCAAATGAGTCTCTGGGTGCTATCATGGAGATGCCTTTGCTTGCATTGTCTGCCTAAGATCGCTTTGATCCGATGGAGGAGGATCTCTCTTGGTCTTGAGAGCGTTCTTCGAGGAAGGAGTTCTTTCAACCTTGAGAGAATTATCCATAATTGTTGTGCACAATGATTAATAAAAATTGTTGTGATTTTGAGGATATTTATAATCATGTTTGAGGTTATAGAGTTACGACAATAAATAAATGAGTTTCACATTTTATTTATTTCATTAACCCTTATAGAAAACCCCCCATGTCGAATCATTAATTCCTTGACATGGGCCCACACTGATTATAATAAATATCATTTCATAAAACCATATTACTTCCTCAAAATACTGACTGAAAAAACAACATAGCGGATAATAATTAATACATGGTGTGTACTTTTTTTTCAAAAAAACTACACGGTGCGTATTAATTAATACACGTCGTGTAATTTTTTTTCATTTCCTTTCCAAAATGAAAACTACACAGTGTGTAATCATTAATACACGACATTATATCTTATTTTAATTTTATTATTCCTCCATCATTAAAACTATTTAGGCTTCCTTGAATAATTATTAAACCACATACATGAATAATCATTTTTCTATTTGAGATACTTGGATACACATAGTGTGTGACCCTCTAGGCCTCTTTCTTTTTTTCACTAGGCAAGCTTGCCTAATGTCCAAGATTATTGTCTAGCAATGGGTCAAGGCACCTAAGAGAAAGAAGATGACACCGCATTGATCTGTCTCTTCATACGAACACTTACCATGTAATTTAATCCATTTGTCTCAATATCTCATCAAGGAGGTTTCATAGCCGTGTCATAAACCTATATGCATGATCTGTCATTCTTTGACTTCTAGAAATAAACTCGTCGTGACACCATGGCCATGGAATTTATGCAACAGTTCTATTTCAATCAATGTGCCCGAGATATATACTTCTATAAATATAGAAGGGAAAAATCCTTCCTCGACTTATCCATTAATAACATTTCATTCGTGATGCACCCAACATACACTACTTCCCACCAATTGTCTTCGTGAAGGCTTTCGTCAGCAAATCTAAGTGCACGATTCATGACATGAGTTAATGATAATCTTTCAGTCTAAGGACCATTACACACACTGGAAAATAGAAATGTCTGATGACACCAAGGCATGTGGAATTACTTCTGGTGGGTCTGTTCTCATAATCTCTCATGTTGGAGATTATGAAGTGTGAACTCCATGAGAGAGAGTATCTTCTTCTCACGATTACTCACACATGATGACCTATATACTATGTGTCCTATCATAGTATGTCATACAACTATAGAACTTTATTTAAGAATATTGTTATAGCATTTCAAGGTTGTCATCACATCGGAAATCTGCAATTACCATATTAATGCTACAAATATTCAGGGACATTATTATATTATAGTCATGCAGAACAATGAACAATATATAATAAGTGTACATTCATGTAATAAAAGTATAAACAGTTGGTTCTCATGAAACCATCCCTAACACTGTGTAACCTATTTATTTTAGACTTGGGATATAACCCATGTACCCTTAGATCTCATATACAACTTATCATTACCCAATGCATTGGATGGAGATATAGGTTTCACGCATTTCATAACAAAAGCATTCATACATGTTCTAAAAGATAGTAAAAAATTCATCATATCATGACCCATAAAAAGAAGTAGTTTTTATAAACATCAAATCACAACCCATGAAATATAATGGGTATCCTCAATATTTCATCACATAATAACCTATGAAAAGATATATGTTTCATAATCACTTCATTAAAGAAAAACCCATAAGAAGAAGCGGGTTTCAAAAGCATAAAACTCATAGAAGAGATATGGGTTTCATAAGGTTCATTCCATCAAAACATAAACCATTCATTAACAAATATGAATTGATCCATTGAATAATTTTCTATATGTGAATAATTAATAAAATGGAATTTTATATTAGATGGAAAAAACATGGAAGGATATTTTGAATACATTTTTTGAGGTAAATATCTTTTCTTTATTGAAAAATGCTCGTTAATACATAAAACCATTTTAGAAACTATTTTCCTTAAAAAATTATAAAATAATCTTGAAATACTTTTTAGAACTATTTATATTAAATTTTATTTTTAAAAAATATTATTAAAAATTGACCTTATTAATATGAAAACAAATCATCAAATAAATGAGGTGGGTAAGTATGTACATGTCGTATGATGTAAAAAAGAATATTCCTTTTTCACGGTAAAAACATTAAAAAATATTTTTTCAGAAATAGAAAATAATTTTCCTCTAAAAACTATAGAACAAAAAAAGAGGGGTAAAACTATCTTTTAATTATTTTATTAGAATATTGGAATATTATTTGAACTTTTTTTAGGAAACATAGATTTCCCACCGAAGAGAGGGTAAAGAAAAAATTTCTTAAAATGAATTTCCTAACTATTTTATGTACCAAATAGTATAAATATGGTTCCAATACATGAATATATCATGAATAACTAGAGGGTAATAAATTTAATGAATTCTATTGATACATGGATCATTATATTTCATCAAAGGAAGCATAAATATAAACAATCTCGAAAATCGATGAGATTGTCTCAATACACTCTTATAACTTGGTAACATGGGATCATAGTCTCCCTGTAAAAAGATGAAATTAAATGAACCTTAAAATATCATTAAAATAAGAAATTTCCTAATATAATATGTAATATTTAAGTATATACTCCTTGAAAAAATAATTTAGGTGCATAGAAAAACACGAGTCTTAAATAATGAAAATTTAAGGATAACTATTTTACCGATTTGGTAGATTTAGAAACATAAACCCCATGAAATAATGATCATAAAATGGATATTTAAATACAAATAAATTTAATTATAGGATACACCAAATAAAATCATTTTCATTACATATAAAAAAATTAAAGAGTGGTGAACATAGCATGTATCTCATGAAAATAAAAAGTGAGTTGAAATCCACTTACCTTGTGTCTTTACTCTCATCGTACTCATTGAAACCTCCTATTTAATAAATATAAATTTATTGTACATATTTTAAAGAACCATATTCTTATATCTAATACCACATATATATTTTTATGACTTTATATTACCCTCTTGTTAGCAATTTCATGTTAAGGTTATGCTTTGGGTAATATTCGCTTTGTTTTTTTGCATCTGTCTTGATTTGTTATATCTTTAGTCCATATACTTATATCATGATTTCATGACTATAAACCATGATATAAATATCATTTATATAGTGCATGTATTTATTATAATAATCAATACAATATATGTTTATGAAATGGAATACACTATTCTTGGAAACGGCGGGCCATACGTACACATAGACGTTGTTTCCACTTAATTGTCGTGCTAAACGAAAGAAAGACAAATATATATGTGTGTATATATATATACATATAAAATTTTTAAATTAACTTTTTGATATCATATATATCATATAAATTCACTGAAACAGTCCTTAATACAATCCATGTTGTGTATCAATGAATCATATCACATTGAAGAGGTGGTAGTCTCCACATCCTCAAAAAAATTATAGTATTAATAGAAAATGAAATGTAAAAAAAGATATGTTTTCAAAATAGGAATTAATAATCTTAAAAAAATAATAAATATAATATATGACATATGTAAATAGATTTTCCATCAGAATATCCACCATGATAGGTGGTAAAGAAAAAACGAGCAATAATCATTTTGTGAGGAAGTATTTTGTTGTACACATAAACTGTATGTTCATTACCTACTAAATGGATGCATGAGGAAGTATTGGTCCATAAAATACTATAAAAACAAACTAAAATATTTAATATAATGTTTTTTTATAAAATCAAGGAATAAATATAGTGGAGGGGTTGATAAGGTTAATAAAATAAAGTAGTTTGAGAGAAGAGGTTACCCCTTAATCTGGTAACTCATTTTGGTTTCTACCAAAAGGCTCCCATGGATTTTTTTTACACATGGAATGGATTGTAATAGTAATTTAGATATGTTGAAAAGTTTATTAGTATGATCATGGATGAACCTAAAAGTTGTATTAGGTGGGAAGAATTTGGAGAGGTGTTGGCATTTTATAGGGAATGAAAAGGACTCACATAGATTTCTTTAAAACATGTTATGTTTACAAATGTTATTACTTTAAAAAGTCACACTAATCCAACATAAATCACTAATGTAAGGTTTATTTCCGAATTATTTCCATAAAATTCATTTCTAACATGTGTATAGTTCATTTATTCCCCTAATAATAATGTTTAGTCTCATGTTATTCTAAATTTGACCATAATAACTATTATTAATTTTTATCAATTTTACTAATAATTTTTTAAAAAAATAAACATTATATAATAAAACTATAAATAATATAATTATTAAAATTTTGAATTTTTATTTTTATAAATCCAATACACAGGAGTGGAAAAATTATGATTAATGCTAATCCCACAGACAGGATGAAATAACGGGTTTGTAAAGTACACAAATGTACACAAGTTAGGTACATTTTTATATTCAACCTCAAAGAAAAATTTAGTATAATGATCTAAATTGTATTAATATATTTATTATTTATATAATTTTACCTTAATGAATTTAACTTATAATTTAATATATATAATTATTCAGACAACAGTGCAGTTATTAACTAAAATACAGTATTTTGGACTATTCATCAAAAAATAATGTTTCTTAGAAAAATCTTAAATACTCCCCAAAAGATAATTTAGGAATTATAAATTAAAAAATTATGTTTATTTTATCTAACTAGATTTCTTTATTCATCTAAAATTAATTTGTTTCATAAAAGGACATTAAATATAGTTCATTTGAGAAAATATAATTTTAAAACATATAAGTTCTTTACCAAAATTTATATATTCAGTTATGAATATGTTTTATTTCAATAAAACTATTATAAATATTATTTGAAAACTTTTTATTACTATTGATATTACTAATTTTTATGGATAGTTTATAATTATCTCATTTAAAAAATTATAACTGTAAAATGATTTTTTGTAAAAACATTAGGGTTCTATGTAACATATTCCAAGACAGTGTTATATGTAGCATACACCAATTATTGGTTGTGTATAATTCATGCCAAGTCAGTTTTATATTTATCATAAACTAATTTTCATCAATGTAACGCACACTAAGTCGGTGTTTCATTTAGCTGAAGCCAAGTCAGTGTCGCGTGTAGCACAATGCAAGTTGGTGTCATGTGAAAGGAATATATAACATAGTGTTTTAATATATTAATATATATAATTATTTCTAATGTCACATGAAATTAAAAACATCAAAAATATAAAATAGATCAAAAATATTTCAAAAAACCTCTTGGTATTACATTCTACCCAGGTTAAAATGAATTTCTCCCTCGAAATTAATCTGTGTTTTCAGAGGTTTAATACTTGAAATTTCATTTCATAGAAACACACGTCATAAAAATGTATACAAAAAACTCTTTTAAAAAGGGAATTTGGAACCAAAATGGTTTCCCAAAGTAACATATAAGTAGTTTTCCATATATTAGAACATAGGTTGGAAGTGAAAACATGGATATGGAAGTGAAATCATGAAATCATTTTCTGATGGAGAGTGATAGAGAACATGGTAAGAATAAAGTTAAAAATTATAAATATATAAATCTCTGATGACCTAATGGGGATTCTGCTTCATCAAAAATAAAAGTAGTAGAATAAAATTTTTAGATTCGGGATCCTTTCTCCTAATGTTAAATAATTTTCATGAAAGGAAAACTGAACCCTTTGTTGTTCCATGATCCTCTCCACAACTTTCTCAAAAAAAGAAAGATGAATTATTCATTCCCAAAGAACTAACAGATCATGAAACCCATGATATAACACCCAATCTATCATCATTTATTATTAACACGACATTTTTATATCTTGTTATCCAATATGCTTAAATCCTCAAGTGGTAAGATAATACATTATTCTCAAAAACTTTTTTCAAATTTTAAATTAATATTTCCATAAATGGTTAACATTATAACCCAATCAAAAGATGAAAATAAAAATATTTATAAATGAGTTATAGAATCATATTGATAATGATCCCCCATATATCACAATGTTTCACTTGGTGGTCACATTCCATGCATGTGAATACCATCATCATATATTCCCTTGAAACATGGTAATAACATGAATGACCATAAATACTTGAGAAAAACATGCATGATTCCTTATTAAAAATGTTACTATATAAAATCCTTAAATACAGTAAGTTATAAACTCGATCCATGATGGAATGGTCTACTTTTTTAACCAATCAATAATCATATCTAGGGTAATCAGTGTTATCCAATTTACTTTATCTAAATCAATCATCTCTTTATCCGAGTGAAGAAAATTCCCAAAACATCATGATGACATTAAGGGTTACCTTCCATTCTTAAAAATATCACATTCTTATGTCTTCATCACTATTAAAAATATCATTTTCAATACTTAATTAAAACATATTATGAAAATAATTATAAATTTCCATACTCATATTACATAATCTTTGAATTCCAAAACATAAATACTTCATTCATCCAAATTTATTCTTAAACCATTAATCATGCTTCATCAACTTATTTCTTAATACCTCTTTCATATAATATAAAATATGAATCATGTCATAAGGTTCCTTAACCTCAATATAATAATGCTTCTTATAATTATTTAAAACTATACTGGAAGAATGTCACATACCTTTCATTTGTAATTTGTGATCTCATTATCTTCAGATGTATAAACAATACTCATACAAATTTCTTTATTCTCTTCATTAAGTTCACACTTGGGAAATATATTCAAAAAATAACTATAAATTCCACATATTAAACATTAAATGTTAACCATGTTCTTTATAGTTCTCTAAATTGACTAAAACCATAAAACATAGTATTAGAAACATTTATCAAATTGGGATATCATATAATCATGAAAATTTTTATATAGGCTTCCAAAATTAGGTATCACGCTTTATTAATATAATAAAACATGGTTTTTTCATAGGTTAATCATAGAATGTTTATATTTCAATCCCTCATGATGTTTTGATGAGCTTTTGATTTTCCAAATCATATCCCCTGAGAGTTTCAAACCAGGTGTCAAGCAAGGCCCATTGTCGTGTACCAGACTACACCGAGTCAGTCCCAGAAGAACTTATCAATGTTGTTACCCCTAGGTACATTTGTTCCTGAGACACATCCAATTGTTCTATCTTGAATGGGATTTATTTCTAGGAAACCACTTACTTTATCCTTTACTAAAATTCTAGGAAATTTTGTTAAACATTAACCCATCCTTAAACTTATCCTTAGAGAAATCTCTAGTCATAACCTTATAAATATACCTAGGGATCTCACTAATGTTTTCTTATCCTAGTTTCCAATGTTTTAATAAACCTTTTCTTTGATACTAACTATAGTTAACCAAACATATAATTTTTGGATATTACATAATTTTAAATGAATATTTAGTACATTACAAAAATAGATGCACAAGGACCGTAATGGTTTAGTGCCTTCAGAAACATGAAAAACAATGTCATATATCTAGGTGAAGGATCTCCCAAATCTCCCATAATGATCTACACCATTAGCAAATCTACCAAAATCCATTCTTAATATCCTTGGGAATGGAAACATAAAAAGTGGTGAGGTTAGTTGTTCAGTTAAGGGTAAACATGGGATACATGTAAGCATAACCATTAATATAAGTGTGTGTGAATGTGATCTTAACATTAAGAGATTATACCCCACATATCAAATATCATAAAAATAATTTATGTGATAAATCTTGGTAGTTCATAAGACATTAATCATGAGGAAAAAAATATCACGACCCATTAAATCATAACAGAGGAATAAGGGATAATACTTGTGGATTTCAAATAAGAAAAGAAAATATTATATCAAGTCTATCTACCAATACCTTTATAATATGTTATTATTGGGATACAACCCATGTACCTTCTTGTTTATTGGATTGGGAAATAACCGATGTACCCTCTTTCTTTAAGGCTAGCATACAACCCATTAACCCTTTTTTTCCTGGGTTTGGTCTAAAACATGTGTACCATCTTTCCTTTAGTCATGGGATACAACCCATGTACCCTTTTAGCTCATATAAAACCTATTATTATCTAATTCATTGGTGGGAGATATAGTTCTCACCCATATCATAATATATTTTTTTAAAAATGTACCACAGGGTAAAAAAAACTTTCATCATTCTTGACCCACAAAAAGAGATACGTTTTATAAACATAAAATCACAACCCATGAAATGAAATTGATATAATTAACATTTCCTCACATCATAACCTATGAAAAGATATAGGTTTCCTTATCACTTCATGAAATCATAACCTATGTGAAGAAGTGGATTTCAAAAGAAAAAAACCTATGGAGGTTAAATGGGTTTCATAAGAATCATTCCTTAAAAAAATAAACCATTCACAAATGAATATGAATGGAACCTTTGGATAGTTTCCTTAAGGGGAATTAATTACATAAACACATGTTATGTTCGATGTAAAATAACATGGAATAATATTTTGAAAACATTAATTGACATAAATATACTTTCTTATTTGAGAAATTCTATTTAAAACATAAATTATTTTGAAACCCATTTTCTTTAAAAACATATAAAAAATATAAAATATATAAAAAATATTTTTAAAACAATTTCCCTAAAAATATCTTTTAAAAAAATTTCTGAAAAATTAAACTTTAATAAATTAAAAGAAATCCTAAAATAATTAGTGGAAGGTATATTCATACATGTTGTATGAGTTAATAAAAATATTCCTTCTGGATGGTAAATATAAGGACCTAACCTTAAACATTATATAATCTTGAGTCAAGTCAACAATTTGACCTTATTTCAGATTGAAGATCTTTTTATGTTTAGAGCATTATATAATTAGGCCATAATTCATACATAACAACATAAAGATAAAAATTAGACACTTCTAATCACTATCCATTTTATTCATAAAACAAAAACTTTTAAAAATAAACATGGTTTCGTTTAATGGTTAAACATAATAACTTTTCGTTAATCCCAGACTTCACTCTATTCTCCTTTAAATACAATGAAAAACTTTTCAATCATAATATTAGTATAAAAATACCAGTAAATGATACAAAAGAATACAAAAATTATTCTTTCAAAAACATGTAAACCATTACAAATTTTTCATAAATTACTAATTTTCAACTTTATGTAGTTATAAATACTCTTCACTGAATATAAGATCTTTGATTACCCTTTTTAAACCAAAATATTACCATAAACCCCATATATAAAAACATAAAAAATATTAAGTTAACATGGGACATAATCATACTTAAGTGGAATAACCATAAGTTCAACTTCAACACATCACTCAATAAAACAACCATATAACTAAGTTTTATACCCAATTCATTGGAGGTTATAACGTAACCTCTTAACCACTGTTAATAATGGGACCAAACTTCTTTGGTTTATCACATAACCACTAATCTTTGGTTTATCACATAAAAACCCATCAAATGTTCAAGTACCATTATATAATCATATCCCATAAAAGATTTTAATTATCATGAATACACTAATAAAATTTTATTTTCAATAACAAGAAATCAATTCAATATATTGAAACATTCAATCCATTTCCAAAACCATTTAAAACATTTGATAAAGTTACTTTCTTCTCAAAATAGCATGTACCCTTTTGAAACATTTGAAAGAAAATAAAATATTAAAACATTTATTTCCATATAAATAAATTCATAAAAATTCTTTTTAAAAGATGGACATGAAATATAAGGTTTTGGAAGAATAAATCTTTAAAACCATAAAAATAATGTTTTCGTTAAAGAGTCCCCTTCCACTTCAGAAAAACTTGAATAAAAACCATTAAGGACTAACATTAAACAAAACATTAAATATCATGAGTTATATTAATTATTGATATAACATGTAAAAAGGGTTGAATATATAACTTATATGGTAATAAAGGTGTATAACAACAATATAGGACTCAATAAAATGAGATTGAGATGAAGTCCCTTACATTGAATCCAACTTGTCTCGTACATTTTTTGTTCTCCTGAATAATAATCATAGGATAATTTATAATTTCATGAGAACCTTTCTCAAGATTTTTATTCCTTTTATGTCACTTATTACCTTGTTATAAAAACTTCATAACTATTTTTGTTCATATCATACGTTTTGTTGATATTCGTTACTTGAGTTCAAAATGAATTTGTTTTGATAAAATTGTCCATGTGGTAAAAATTCCATCATCTCAGAAATTGTAATCATTATTTGAATAACACATATACCCAGTATATATGTATTTATAATTATATATAATATTTGGAGATAATAAATGAAATTCCTTGTTCATGGAGATTGTAGGATGTACATAGGCATGAAAAATACGTTTATTTTGTTATCATATTAAGAGAATAATAAATAAATTTAATAAATGTATATTATTTTCCCAAAATTATATGAATTACATATATTTCTCATATGTTTACTAAAACCATTCTTTATGTGTTCCATGTATAGCGGGAACGAGTCATGTCATTTTGAGGGGGTGGTAGTCTACACTTCCTTAGATGAAAATATCGTATTTAAACAACAAGGAATGTATAAAGGTATGTTTTTAAAAAATTACAAAATCATAAAGAAAATAATAATATAATTTATATCATATTTAAAAATAGTTTCCATTATAATGGCCACCATGAGAGGTGGTATGGGAAAATTGAACAATCTTCGTTTCATTAGGCAGTAGTTCGTCGTACACAGAAACAATATGTTTCTATACCCATTAAATGGAGGTGTGTGTAAGTGTATATATAAAAATTATCATTAAAAAAACCTTTTATATTTAGGATACTTTTTTTGTTATGTAATCATATAATAGTAATTGTTTTGCGAGTGGATAATGGAAATTAAACTGAAAATCATGAGAGAAGCTGTTACCACTTAATCGGGTAACGGCTTTTGGTTTATATATAAGTGATTCCTTGGGAGGATTTATACCTTATGAAAGGTTTATATGATTAGGGGAGGGATTATAAGAATAATTTTGAGCAACTATTTTCTGAACTGAATGGTTTTTGAGGTGTGATTATTTGTAAGAGATGGTACCTTTTTATTGAAGAGGAATGGAGAACCCCTTGAAACACTTAAATTATTTAATTAATATCAATTAATTTTTTAATTAAAATGGTTACACATTGAGATATGTAGATTATAATATGATTATAGTTCTAAATTATCCTATCCAATAATTTTTAGACATGTATTTATTTTATTTTAAACCTTATCTTTTCAGTTTTCCATTATTTATTCTCTTTTAAATTTAATTTTGGTAAAAACATTTTAATTATTAAGTAGATATAAATATTACTAATTTGGGGTAAATTTCTTATTATTGAAAACTCACTGAACCTTTTGAACTTTTAATAGTCACTTTTTCATTTTATATGTTTTTAGTATTTCAAAATAATTCAATAAATTTCAATTTTTATAAAACATCAATTTTGTCAATTTTTTACACTATTCATTTTATTGAATTTAAATAAAATCTATATAGAGAGTTAACTTAGAAAAAACCCTTTTAATGATCTTATAACATGAAATATTTCTCTATAAAAATCATGTATTACATAAATTATGTCAAATTATATATTTTTTAATATGTATAATATAATTTATTTGATTCGTTCATTAATAAGGTAATCACAAAATCATCATTGTGTCATAATTAAATTTATTTATTTTGTATCTAAAACATATAAATAAAACTCCATGATATTGGTAATATTTTTATATTTTTAATTAATATTTATATTGTAATATATATAACTTCTATAATCTCATATTAAAATAGTTTTATTAAGATGATATATGTTTATAACATATTTTCCTTTACTTTAAATTAAATGTTATAAGTGTCATTATCACACCAAATTTGGTAACAAAGGCCATGTTTTCATCCGAAGGGTTTTCATAGTTATAAAAAACATATAAAATAGTATTATGACAATTGATAGGCTGTTTTGATTTTATTATAATATTATTTTTACTCTTATTTACCTAATTTATCCTTTAACTGTGGTAAATAAAAATAATTACTAAAGTTACTATTCAT
The DNA here is from genome assembly GCA_963277665.1 of Viscum album. NCBI lineage: Eukaryota > Viridiplantae > Streptophyta > Magnoliopsida > Santalales > Viscaceae > Viscum > Viscum album. Next base: position 1,380,761,383 of record OY728163.1, read on the forward strand.
CTTATCCGAAAATAAAAAAAAAATTAAATAATTTGGAACTTATGATTCCAAATATTCAATACATTTATCTGAATTTAAAATATATAATTTGAAGTAAGTAATTTAATATTAATTCATGTTTTCTAAATGGGAAAAGGGTTTTTAAAAGTGAAAACCACCAAAATATTGACATGTGTTTATATATAATTTCAATTTGAATTTAACTCAAATGAACAAAATTTGATTAAATAATAAATAATTAATCCAATTACACTTTAAAACCAATTAAAATGATAACATAACTATATAAAAAATTACATGAAAAGGTTGTTTTGAATTATATTGCATTATTTTCACTACTCATTAAAAAAATGAATTTTATCAAAAAAATACCAAAAATTCTACCAAAGTAAATTTTGATGTCCATATTCTGAATAAGAAGTTTATTTTTTCAAATATAACCTATAAAGGTGAAACAATAGAATTAAATAGGTTCCTCCATCAAAAGGTTGTAAAACTATATTTTGTTTTAAAAAATACATCTTTTATTTGAAAAAATTAATTTGTTCTCATATCATGCCTAGAAAAAATATATAATTACTTTTAAAAATTACTTTGAATATATGAAATATATATTTAATTAATAAAATCCATCAAGAGTGATTTTATTATTTTATAAACTCAATTATTTTCATTTAAATAGTTTTTTAGAAAAACATTTCCCTTTAATTAAAAAGGGTTTCATTTTCATTTGGAAATAATTGTTCACAAAATAATTAATGATATACATGTTTAATAAATATTTTAATAAATAAAAAAATATTTTATTCCCTATATTTTTATATCTAGTTTATAGGGTATCATAATAATATTTTGTTGTTTTATTAAGTTCAATATGGTCTATTATGTACGCAATCGAACATATTTTGTAATTTTAAAAACTCATGAAGTTACATTCCCTCCCCCTTTTGGAAATTGAATCCTCAAAATTTGAATTTGGGGTCAGTAACTATAATGACCCAATGTTTTCATTGGAAATTCCCTTCTTAAAAAAATATCATAAAATCACATGAAAACACAACATAATGAACCACTAAGTTCTATGTGACCTTTAAACATAATTTTTTCACTTCTGTGTTTGGAATTTCAAAACTCTAACATACACGGTTGCAATCAGTAATTTATTTGGAGCCCGATAAGAAAAACTCAATTTTTTGTGAGTAGTAATCGACCCTTATGAATAGTAACATACCCTTATGAATATTGATACACCCTAATGAATAGTAACCTTACCTATGATAATATATAATTAATATTCATGTTGAATGTAAGATATACTTATATTTTAGAAAAAGTAAATGAATGTCTTAAAACTTGTTTTTTATAATAAATTATGATTTTAATTAAATAATAAAATAACCATATTCAGAAAAATATTTTTGAAAAATGGATTTCATTTTTTAGATTCTACACTTCGAAAAGTGGTTAGGGTAATGTTTTGATATATTTCTAAAATACTTGATTTTTTTATAAATAGTAAAATACGATAATTTTCAATAAATACAAAATAATTGATTTATTGAGTCATTGATGATGATCTACTGATTTAAGCCCAATTGGTACTATGTAACATGCATTTATTACTGTTATTGGTCATCGAATAGTCACTATTTTTAGTCATGAGGGGAAATAATAAACTAATGATTGAAAAATTGTGATAACCCTCTTCTCCTCCACTATAAAAACACCCCTCCCTCCCTCTTATCTTCACTACTCCCAAGCCTTTTTCCATGCCAATATTCTTCCCAAATCACTCCCCAAGCTCCTCTCCCACATCCAAATTCCCTTATCCTATTCAAAATACCTAAAACTTTCACCATAAAAAGTTCTCAATGGAGGAAGTCTCAAGAGGTAAATTCCTCATTCAAATTCCTTAATTTCTTTTAAGTTCTTTTCTTTCTGTTTCTTTCCTCACCTCCCTTCACCCAATTAGTATGACAACTCCAGTAACTTACATGTACAAAAAAATTATGCTAATGGGATATTTCATTATCTTATCTCCTTTCCACAACTTTTATTTGAATGAAATGAAATCACTGTTGGTGATGTACTAATTTAACACATTCAAGGACAACAATTTATCATTTTCTATAATCATCATTAATTATGGTCATAAAACCTTTTGTATTATGATTGGAATATATTGTTATATATTTAATATATTTGTTTTTTTGTTTTGTAATCCTTTTGATCGAATTGTATTATTTTATAATGCAATATATGTTCTTTGTAATCAAACCCAATGATTAACAAAAACAGTTGTCACTATGGTTTTATATAATAATTCGACTTTAATCAATGTAACCAAATTAAATTTAAAGCCATGTAATATCTTGTTTGATCACTAATTGAATGTAACATCAATTATTGACAACCACTTTCATCTTACATGTTCATCCAAACATGAATATAAGTGAACTAGTCATTAATAAAAAGTAAACAAAGAAGCCTGAAAAATTAAATTGAACCTCATAACCAATCAAAATGGTTATAAATTAACATAAAAGGATTATTCCAAACCAATTAAATATATAATAGTTTTATGAATTATTAATTAATTAACCTAATTTTTTTATTCAGGTGTTTAATAACAAGTGGAGAACACCAATAGATTTACAGTATGGGATCCTCTTCATTTCACTCTTAACCAATATGTCCTCTACGATATGCCATTTTATGTGTAATCCCTAATGATGGGGTATGTTTATGAACCTCCCCCATATTGATCACATTATATCAAAGTGATGTAAATCCACTTTTCTCTCTCATCAAGCACTCTTAGTTACACCTGACACCATGCTGATAAACCGTAATGAATTCTACCAAAACCTTCTTTGTTCTTTCGAGTTACCTTATATTTCTATATATCAAAATGGATTTATCTTATCTGTTTATGTAAATATTATAAAATATGTTCAGTTTTACAAAAAAAAATGTTAAGACCCATTCATCACTCTATTTTTGGGATATACATGTTTTTAAAAGATTACATCCTTAGAACTTTCCGATAAGCAAACTTGTTTTAAGGGAACTTTCCAAAGTTTTTACCCAATTTCGTGTTCACTCCATTTTCTATTTTAATCAACAATTATCTTTATAAAATAAGTATTTTTATTATTAAAAAATTCTTGTTTCAATTCTGGTTCGATATAAAACGTTGTCTTCTTTTCTATTTTAAGATCTCTATAGTATTTTGTGTAAAACCGCACAAAAATGTTTTAATGCTAATGTTTCTAAAACACATTTATTATATGTTGTCACTTATATTTGACACCACCAACCAAGATATATGCCTATTATACCTTATTAATTTCCATTTATTTTCTAATCCCTTTCTTTCATGGACTCTTTCATGATACGCTCGTTGGTTATGCTTTATCTCATGATTGTGATACCCAATTATTTTCATGGGTATCCATATGTTTCTGAATGGTTGATCATGTATAATTATTTATGTGGCTAGTATATTCATGAAAAAGTTTAGATGGGTGTGCCTAGATAGTTCTCTAATTCATTGGGTAAAATTAAGTCTCATGAGATGCGATGTGAAATGGGATTGGTGGTTAGCCTTGACTCGTACTAAAATGGGAAACAGGATTGGCGGTTAGCATTGACCCGTACTAAAGAAATGTTTTATGATTCTTCCATGTTTATATGATTCCATGTCGATATGATTCCATTATTATATGTTATGATTTAATATATTCCATCCATTGGATATCATTATGTCATTCCTAATAAATCATTTGATTAAGACATATCCTTATGTTCATTCCCTTACTGGGATTTTTAGCTCATCCCTTTTTCCATGTGTTACCTAGGGTACCCTATATAGATGAAAGGGCTCAAAGGAAGTTAGGATGTCTTTACGAAGATTAAATAAATAAATTGTTTTCCCCATGTTTTATGTTTTATGTAAATAATCTTCCAAGACAGTAGACTTAATGATCCGTGGATTTTACTCAGGTGTATAATTTTGATTAAAATCAGGTAATGTTTTATGTAAAAATTTTGGGTCTCTACAGTTGGTATCAGATGGAGGTTTAGTTATTTTTGGAGATTTGGAATAAAGAACCTTAGTGAGAACCTTAAAGATGATACTAATTGTACGAAAACATTCCTAATTTTTGCTGAGTATTGATTAAGTGGCTTACTAAGAAAATGCATCCATGTCTGTATACGACCAGGTAGAGGTGGCGCTGGAAAAGTTGTATCTAGGGGTTAAACCCAAAAACACCACTTTGTGCTAGACACAAACGGGAAATGATGCATGACAATGGGCCTTGTTGCACTCTTGGTTATGACACTCCCAGGGGATATGCTTTTCTAGATTTATGAGCTTATTACTAACCATTATAAAGTGAAAAAAGTCCATAAGAATATAAGTTATGAAATAGATTGAGCATAACCTAGATATAAAAATAAGGAATCACATGTTAGGATATACTTATTATTTATATGTTTATCCTTTTATGTTCAAAGTTTTATTTTTTATTCTTAATAGGTAAGTATTCAAGACGTATAATTATATGTTCTTTTTCTTATTTACTGGTAAGAAATAGAATAACATGTTCCAACAAAAAATGTGATTTCAAATGTGAAGATTACCCTAATGATATGCCTGATATGATGGGAGAGGGAACACAAAACATCATGAATGTACTTGCTCAGTTGGCTCAAGTTATGAATAATAACAATATTCATGAGGAATTCCCTCCTCTTCCATGGAAAGATCATGTTGATTTAGAATACATCATGCAGCAATGGCATCCCATGTTTATCAGATCTTCTAAACCCCTCCTCATAGAAAAGTGGATTAACTCCACTAAAAAGTAATTCTTTATCCTTCAATGCTAAGAAGAAGAGAAGGTTGTACTGGTTGTCTATCGTTTTGATGAGGAAGCTGGCCATTTTTGGAAACTAATCAAGAATACAAAGTCCCAAGAGGAAATTGATTCCATGGATTGGGAGGAATTCAAGAGGATATTTTTCAAAAAATATTTTTTTCGAACCCTCCGTCTCAAGATGGAAAAAGATTTCCTCATACTCAAGAAGAAGGAAAATTATTCTATTGGGGCATCTAAAGCAAACATTACAATGCCTTCATGGTACGCCCATGGATTTTTCATGAACACCGAAAGCAAGGCGGATCAATTCATTATGAGAGTAAATCCATATCTACGAAAAGTGTTGCATATTCAAGACTTTGACAGTTATGAGGATATTATCAATTGTTCCATCATGGTTGAAATGAATATTGGAGACTCTTATTGGTCTCATGTGCCCAGTGAAAATAAGCGAAAAATGGATAACAACATGGGTGGTTCATCAAAAAAATCTCATGAAAGAAAGAAGCATGACTTTTCCAATTTTAATGGTTTTGGGAAGAAGCATCCTGGTTATAGTCCGAAGGTAACCCATAATTGCTTAAAATTTGGAATGTTTGGTCATCAAGAAAAGAACTACCGAAGGGATATGAAAAATACTGCTAATGTTAAAGAATAAAGAAAGGTTCATAGAAACACGCAGTCTATAGTGCAGTGTTACAACTGCAAGGATCATGGTCATTACGAAAGCAATTTCCCTAAGCCAAGTGTTGTTAGAGGCAATTAAAAACAACCTCCAACGCAACATGGATGGGATTATTCCATCATTACCACTGATGTGGAGATGTACAACAATGTGGTGACATGTATTCTAGTTATTCATTCAATAATAGCGAATGTACAATTTGATTCCGGTGCAACGCATTCATTCAAATCTTGCATGTTTAGTAGAACTATTTAGACACCACCTCAAAATTTGGTGGAATAGTTACCTATGAAAATAGAAAATGGGGAAATTATTTAATCCATGGTTTATAACTCATCCCCCTTTAATGTTTTTGGACTGAACCTCCCAGCAAATATCATCATACTCTATATAGTGTAGTTCGATGCTATCTTGGGCATGGATTGGCTGTCTTTATACAAAGCCAACATCAATTGTCGAGAATGGGAGATCACTCTTCATATCCCAAATCATCCTCCATCTATTTAAAAGTGTAATAAGGAAGATGAATCTCCTTTAGAATTGTCATCTCACATGTGGATATTTCTACCTTGTGAGTAGGAATATCTAGCTCAAATTATTGAGACATATAAGAGAATCATGCTTGAAGACACGACCATATTCAGGGATGAAACTAATGTATTCCATGAATAGTTTCCTGGTCTTCCTCCTGACCAAGAGGTTGAGTTCTCTATTGAACTTATCCCTAGAAATTTTCCCATCTCAATAAAACATTACAGAATGTCCAGCGTAAAGCTCGAAGTGCTGAAGAAGATGTTATAGGAGAATATAGAGAAGGGTTTTATACTCCAGAGTGCTTCACCATGGGGTGTTCCATTCCTCTTTTTCAAGAAGAAGGACCGATCAATGTGACTCTACATTGATTATCGTGAGCTTAATAAAATAATGATAACGAACAAGTATCCCCTTCCATGGATAGGTGACTTGTTTGATCAGCTTCATTGCGCCAATTATTTCTCTATGGTGGACCTTCAGTTGGGATATCACCAATTAAGGGTGAGGAAGGAATATATTTTCCAAGACTGCCTTTCAAACAATGTATAAACACTATGAGTTTAGAGTTATTCCCTTTGGACTCAGTAATGCTCCGTAATTTTTAATGGATTTAATGAATAGTGTCTTTAGAGATTACCTCGACAAATTTGGGGTAGTCTTTATTGATGATCTTCTGATATACTCCTAGAGAAAGTAGGTACTTGAAGGGAATTTGAATAATGTGTTAAAGACTTTGTGAAGGGAGAAGTTGTATGAAAATTATAGTAAATGTGAGTTATGGATGGATGAAGTATCATTTTTGGGGCATATTATCACCAACAAAGTTATATTTGTTGACCCTTCCAAGATGAAGAAAATTGAAGAGTGTACCAGGCCAACTTTTTTAGTAGAGATCTGCATATTTTTCATTCTATCTGGGTATTATCCAAGATTTGTGAAGAACTTTTCACAATTTTCAAACCCATTGAACAGGCTATCTCAAAAGGGAGTAAAGTTTGTCTCGACATAGGAATGTGAAGATTGTCTCAAGGGGTTGAAAAAGAGGTTTATCACTACGCTAGTACTCACACGCCCTGTATGTAAAGAATTATTTGTGGTGTATAGTGATTATTAAAAGAATGGATTAGGCTGTGTGCTAATGAAAAATGATAAAGTGATAGCCTATGCCTCAAGGTAGTTGAAAATCCATGAGCAAAACAATCCTATGCATGATCTAGAGTTGGCAGCAGTGATCTTTGTGTTTATAATTAGAAAGAATTATCCCTATGGGGAGAAGTATGAGGTATATACTGACCACCAGAGTCTCAAATATATATTCACACAGAACGATCTTAATATGATCCAGCAAATATGGATAGAGATCATCAAGGATTATCACTACTCAATCAACTACCATCCTGGTATGTCAAACAAGGTGGTGGATGATCTAAGTTGAAAGGATCATGCATCTTTATCCATGATGAGAGTTGAAAACAATCCAAACATCTTAAAATTGAGAATAATGGACATGCGAATTATTAAGGGAGGAACATCATCAATCCTTTATAAAATTATTTCAAACCATCCTTCTTAGAGAAAATAAAGGATGTTCAAAGAAAAGATGTGGGAATTCAGAAAAGGGTGGAACCTATCAAAAATGGGAAACCCTCCGATTACAAAATTGATGAGGAAGGAGTTGTATGATTTGGGGCATGATTATGTGTACCATAAAATCTAGAGATAAATAAGGATATATTTATTGATTCACATAGCTCGACCTTCTCTATCCACCCAATGAGCACAAAGATGTATCACGGTCTCTGAGAAAACTTTTGATGGGACAACATGAAAGGAGAGATTGTTGAATATTCATCAACGTTTCTTGTATGTCAGCAAGTGAAGGATGAGAGGAAAAAGTCTAAGGGGATGATACAACTACTACCCATACCAGCATGAATGTGGGAGAACATTACTATGTATTTTTTCAGTATACTTTGAAGGACTTCTAGAGGAAACAATGCTATATGGGTCATTGTAGATTGTCTTACAAAGACAACTCACTTTATCGCTATTCTAGAAGACTTCTCATTGGATAAAATTGCACGGATATACATAAATTAAGTGTTAAGGATGAATGCAGTACCACTATCTATTGTATCTGATCGTGATCCTAGATTCTCCTCAAAGTTCTAGAAAAGTATCTAATATGCTTTAAGAACTGAACTGAACTTCAGTACGACCTATCAACCTCAAACTGATTTCTAATCTGAGAGAACTATTCAAAATCTAGAAGACATATTAAGAGAATGTTTTATGGAATTCATAGGGGGATGGGACGAACATCTTACATGGGTTGAATTCTACTACAACAACAGTTTCCACTCAAGCAAACTTGTTTTAAGGAAAATTCCCAAAATTTTTAACCAATTTCAAGTGAACTCTATCCTCTATTTTATGCATCCATTGTATTTATAAAATAATTATTTTTATTATTAAAACCATCTTGGTTCTATTCTAGTTTTATATAAAAGATTTTCCTCTTTTGTATTTTAAAATATCTATAGCATTTTCCATAAAACCAAACAAAAATGTTTTAATGCTAATGTTCTCAAATACATTTCTTATATGTTTTCACTTCTGTTTGACACCACCTACCATGCTATATACCTATTTTACGTTATGAACATACATTTATTTTCTAATCCATTTCATTCATGGATACTTTGATGATATTCTCATTGGTTATTCTTTATGTCATGATTGTGGTACCAAATTATTTACATGGGAATCCTTATGTTTATGTATGGTTGATTATGTATAATTATTTATATGGAAAGAATATTCATGAAAATGTTGAGATGGGTGCACCAAGATAGTGCTCCAATGCATTAAGTAAGGTTAATTCTCATGAGATAAGATATGAAATAGGATTGTTGGTTATCCTTTACCCATTCTAAAATGGGAAACATGATTGGTGGTTATCCTTGACCCATACTAAAATGGGAAATGGGGTTGGCGGTTAGCCTTGACCCATACTAAATACATTTTTTATGATTCTATGACATTTATATGATTCCATGCTTATATGATTCCATGATTATATGATTCGATTTTATATGTTCCGTGCTCTGGATATCATTATGTCATGCCTCCCAACTCATGTGATTAAGACATATCCTTACGTTCATTCCCTTACTAGGATTTTCAGCTCATTCCTTGGTTCATGTGTCCCCTAGGGTACCATGTGTAGATATAAGGGCTCAAAGGATGTTAGGATCTATTATAGAGATTAAATAAAAAAATGTTTTCAGAAATATAATTTATGTTTTACGTACCTAGTCTTTTGGGACACTGGACATAACGATCCTTGGATTGTACTCTGATGTATAATTAAACTTAAAATTATTTAATGTTATATGTTAACTGCATAGGTATCTATTTTATCTATGTTATGACTTTTAAAATTACCTTTATTGAAATCCCCCATCAGAAAATGATTAACAAAACCTCTACTTTAATATAAAGAAAAGAAAATACAAAGGTCACCTAAGATAACACATTCTAGGATTCCGTGTAGAAAAACAAGGATTCCGTGTAGAAATACTAACTATCATGTTCTGAAGGAGAGTGATAGAAAACATTATTAGGGGAATGTTAACAATCATAAACCCATATATTTGTGATTGGTTAATAGGTCATTTATTTCATAGTAGGAAAATTTACAAAAACATGTTTTTTGTTAAATATTGTTTTCATAAAATTGAGGAATTATTTTACTAATTATAATAAGAACATAAGGAAATATACTTATTTCAAAATTATAGTTTTATCCTTTAATCAAATTCAATAACAAACACATATTTTTTTCTAAATGATGAGTATTCAGGATGAATCATGTTATTAATCCACAATATATTAACTATTTATTTATCATATCTTGAAACATTAATAAAACCAAATAGGGTTAGAAAAGAAAAATCTCCAAAAATAATATAAAATTGGATGAAAAAAGATACTTTTAATATCAAAAATTCAACTATAATTTTCAAATATCAACATAGACCATTCCAAAAATAACTTTCCTTACAATTCCTTAGATAATCCAAAATAATATTGAAACCCAAAATTTAAGGGGATTTGATCACATAGTCTTCCAGGATATGTTTTAACATTTATCTCTATAAATCACTCTTAATGTTTCCTATGAAAAAGTAATTTCCTAATCACATATTCTCACAGATAGGTTAATAATATCCATAAATAACCTTATTCCCCCTAATTCCACAATAAAAACATAGATTCTTCCAAAATAAAATTCAACAATTATTACTAAAATAAAATCACATTGTATTCTATTAGACATAGTAATATAGGGTTTTCAAAATAGATAACTTCTTCCAAAATAACATTTATCAGGTAATCACCCAAATCATTTTATAATAATAAAGATATCCATTTTATAAAAAATATGTCCCCAAAATCAACTTATTCTTATTCCATCATCTAATTTAAAAAAACTAAAGTTATACTTACCAAGGACTTCATGTAGGCCAGTGGTAGATGATAAAGCATTTGTCTAATTTCATTTGTGGGTTCAATCCATCATCCTTGTCCGATGTGATGAGTTGTCGCCCTTTTTTTGGGTTTTCATTTTACTAAAAATATATACTTCATATATCATTCCCAAAATGACGTAAAATCATCAAAAATAACCACAAAATTTTTTAACCTCAAAGGATATTTCATACCTCTCATTTTTCATCCAAAAAAGTAATAAACTCTTATTTCTTAAAAAATAAATGTCTCCAAAATTATCGTTAATCACCTCAATATTTTGGAAAATAAAGCTTCAAAAAAGATTTTAAGAAACTGAACTTATTATAATCCTTAAAATTATAAAACCATGATGATATATATAACACTTAAAAATACATCCTAATCTCAAAATTTGTTTAACCCATCCTTTGATACCAACTATAAGTCCCCAACTTTAGACATTACATAATCTTGAGTTATGTCGTTAATTTGATCATATTTCAATATAAATATCTTTTAAAGTTTATATATTTACTGAATTATTCCATAACTCATACATAAAAACTTAAATATTACAAATTAGACACTTCTACACACTATCAATTTTTTTATAATACAAAAATATTTGAAAAGAAACATGGTTTCATTTCATGTTTAAGCATCATAACTTTTCCTTGATCCTAGGATCGACTATATTATCCATTAAATCCAAAGAAAAACATTTCAAACATGGGATGAACAAATAAATATCCTTAAAGGATACATAAATAAGGGAAATGTTCAGTCTTGTAAAAACATCTAAACTATGAATAATTTATCATAAAGTAATAATTTTCATCTTTATTAATTAGTATATACACTTAAATGAATATAATCTTTTTCCTTACCATTTTTGTAACAAAAATATTACAATAAAACTCATAAAAAGGAACATAAAAAATATAAAGGTAACTTAATACATAATAATACTTATATGGAATTACCATATCTTCAACTTCCATACATATCATTAAATTGAATAGCCCTATGGCTGACTTCCATACCCAATATATTGTAGGTTATAACGTAACCACCTGTCTTAGGTTTATCATGGGACCACCCATCTTTGGTTTATCACATAACCACCCATATTTGGTTTATCATGTAACTACCCATAAAAAGTCCAAGTACCAATTTTTAAGCATAAATCATAAAATATTTTAATTATCATCAATACACTCCTAAAATATCTTTTCCAATCACTAGAAATCTTTTCAATATATTGAGATGTTCAAGCCATTTACAGAACCATTTAAAACATTTAATAAATATGATTTTGAATCAAAGTGTCCCATAACACTTTGTAACTTTCGATAGAAATTATAATTTTAAAAAAATAATTTCCATCTAAATAAATTCATATAAAACTCTTTTAAAACATGGACATGAAATAGATTTTTTAGAATAATAAATCATTAAAACATTAAAAATGATGTTTTCTTTAGATTCCCTTACCACTTGAGAATCACTTGAATAAAAATAATATTGGAATAACATTAAAAGACATTTAATATCATGAGTTATATTATTTATTGATATAAATTGTAAAAAGGGTTTTATATACACCTTATAAGATAATAATGTAGCATAACAAAAATATATGCCTCAATTAGAGGAGATTGATACAAAGTCCATTACTTTGAGGTCGACTTGTCTCATATGTTCTTTATATTCCAAACAAATAAATTTAGGTTAAATTATACTAGATTGAGATACTTTTTTCATGTTTATTATTCCTTTTATGTACCTAAATACCATGTTATAAAAATTACATAACTCTTTAAGTTCATATCAGATGTTTTGTCGATGTTCAGTACTAGTGTCCAAAATGAAATTGTTTTGATAATATTGACCATGTGGTCAAAATTACATCATCTCCAAAATATTATTCATGATTTAAATGTCATATATATCCATTGAATATGTATTTAGAATAATCCAATATATTTTTATATAATAAATTAATTGCACCTTTCTTGAAGCTGGTAGGTCGTACGTATTCAAGAAAACTCCTTTCATTTCATTTTCATATTAAAATAATAATATTTAAATTATATAAATTTATATTAAAATAAAAGTATTATATTATTTTTATATATTTATCATAGTTTTAATAAAACCATTATTTATACATTCCATGTATTATAGGAATGAGTCATATAGCTTTGAGGTGGCGGTAGTCCACACATCCTCAAACGAAATTATCATATTTGCATACCTTGGAAACCATATTGATGAGTTCTAAATAAAAATTACATAAGGATAGAGAAAAAATAAATATAATATATATCATATTTAAGCATATTTTCTATTATAATGTCCACCATGAGAGGCGGTAGGGGAAAATTGAACAATCGTCGTTTCAGGATGTAATAGTTCATTGTACAAAGAAACAGTATGTTCATTACCAATTAAATGGAGGTGTGTGTAAATATAGACCAAAAAATTAGCATAAAAACATCATTGTATATTTATTATATTGGTTTTTTATGTAATAAAATAATAATAATAATTTACAGAGTGGATAATGGGAATGAAAATAAAAACCCTGAGAGAAGGTGTTGCCTCTTAATTGGGTAAATTCTTTTGTTTTATACCAAATGGCTTCCTTGGGAGGCTTTCTGCCAAAAGTGAGGATTTTTAGATTTAGGGATGAATTATATGAATAGGTTTTTGTAGGTATTGTTCCAACCAAAGGGTACATGTGGTGTGAGTATTTGAGAAGATAGGGTACCTTTTTATATAAGAGGTAAGGGACACCACTGAAAACTATTAATTTATTAAATAAGTTTAAATTAATTTTTTATTCATATGGCTCCAATATGGGATATGTAAAATATATGGTGTGTATAGTTAAAAATTACCTCATATAAAAATTTTTAGAAATGTATTGATTTTATTTTAAACCTTATCTTTTCGTTTTACACTTAATTATTCAATTTTAATTTAAATTATAGTGAGAAACTTTTAATTATTAAGAGGCTATTAATTTTACTTATATGGTTTAAATTTCATAGAATTGGACAATTAATAAACATTTCAAACTTATCATTTTTTCACTTCTTGATTTGAAAAATCTTTTATGATTTTCAAATAGTTTAATAAATTATTATTTTTATAAAACATCAATTATGTTAATTTTTAACACTATTCATTTTATTGAATTTAAATAAAATCTAAACATAGATATAAGTTAAAAAAACAATTTAATAGTCATATAACATTTCATATACACCTATAAAAATTTTATATTACATAAATTATGTTCAATATTATTTATTTTAATATTTATAATATGATTTATTTGATTTTTTCATTAATAAAGTTATCACTTCTTCATCATTATGTCATATTTAAGTATGATTATTTAAAGAATAAAAATTATTAATAAATTACCATGATGTAAGTAATCATTTTATATTTAAAATGAATATTTATAGTCGAAGACATCACTTATATAAACACATATTAAATTTTTTTAGTAAGAATTTATATGTTTTTACATATTTTCAATTACATAAATTTAAAGTAATCAGTGTCATAATCACACCCAAGTGGCTTCGAAAGGACAAATTATCATACTAAGTGTTTATGGGTCATCCATATCTCATTAAATATGATTATAACAAGTTTTAGGTTAGTTTTATATTTTTATAATATTATTTTTACCCATATTTACCTGGTTCACAATTTAACTGCGGTAAAATAAAACAATTACTAAAGTTACTATTCACCGTATCAAAAAATAAAAGGGAACTATTTACATAATTTGGTCTTTCTAATTCCAAATATGGAATACATTATTTCAAATTAAAAACAAATAAGTTTCAGTAATTTATTTAAAATTAATTTCTATTTTTAAAATGAGAAAATAGTTTTTTAAAAGTAAAAAACATCAATAGATTGACATGTGTTAATATCTAATTTCAAGGTGAAATTACCTCCAATGACCAATCTTTTATTAAATTATAAAAAAATAATAAATCACACTTAAAACCCAATTATAATTATGATTTTACTATATAAAATAATTATACGAAAAGGATTTTATGAATTAAAATGCAGTATTTTTCACTATTCATTAAATGATGAATTTTATCAGAAAAATACCAAAATTAAACATAAGAAAATTTTTATTTACAGACTATAAAGAAGAGTTTTTTTCTCTAAAATAATATATAAAAATGATAGAAAACTATACTTAAAATGGGTTCTCCATCAAAAGGCGTTAAAAGTTATTATTTTTTTGAAAAATACTTCTTTTATTCAAAAATTTTAATTTGTTCTCATAACTTGTCTAGAAAACATATAAGATGAATTTTAAATAATATATTTTATATATTTATTATATATTTAATTAATAAAATAAATCAAAAGTGATTTTATTATTTTATAAACTCACTTATTATCATTTAAATAGGTTTTCAGAAAAAAACAATTCATTTTAATTAAAAAGGGTTTTACATTAATTTATAAATTATTCTCCACAAAAAATAACTATATACATCTGTAAACAATATTTTCATATTCAATTAATAATTTAAATTCATATCATTTTAACAACAATGATGTAAGTTATCATAATAATATTTAGTTGATTCCATATGTTCAATGTGAAACATTATGTACACTTGTGAACATACTTTCTCCTTTTAGAAACTCGGGATGTTACAGAAATAAGTTGGAAAAATTATTTTTTCAGAAAACAATAAGAATATTCATTTCAAAAAATTGGAAAAACTTAATTGCGTAAAAATTTCTACAAAATATTTTTAGGATAATAGTTGAATATTCTTAGAACCCTTTTTTAGAAAATAGGGATTTCCGACTAAAGAGAGGGTAATGTCTGGATTTCTTAAAAACACTTTATTAACTATATTATGTACCAAAATGTAGAAATATGGTACCAATACATGAATATATAATTAATTTCTCATGTATAAGAAAATTATTGAATTTTATTGTGTTATGGATCATAATATTTGAAAAAAGGAAGCATTAACATAAACAATATTGAAAAGAGTTGGGATTGTCTCAATACACTCTTCTAACATGGTAATCTAGGATAGCACTATCCTTGTAAGAAACATAAATAAAAGGAAGCTTAAAACGTCATTAATTGAATAAATTTCAAGATATTACTTGAAAATTTAAGTATATACACCTTGAAAAAATAATTTAGGGGTATAACAAAACACGAGTCGTAAAGAAGGAAAATTGGGACATGACTATTTTACCGATTTGGTGACTTTTGAAACTAAAACCCCATGAATTAAAGAAAATAAAATTTATATGTGAATACCCATAAATTTATGTATAAGGTACATAGAATAAAATCATGGGAAGTACCTGAACAACAGGAAAGTACAGGGTGGCGAAGATAGCATGTATCACACAGTACTAAAAGGTGTTAAAATCAACGTACCTTGTGCCTTTACTATCATCGTACTCATTAAAAAATCCTATATAATGTATATAAATTTAATATAAATATCTTAAAGAACATTATTATTATATATAATAAAATATTTTTATTTATTATGACTTCATATTACCCAGTTTCTTGCAATTTCTTGTTAAGGTTACACTTCGAGTAATACTCACTTTATTTTTCGCATGGGTCTTGATTGGTTTTATCATTGGTACTTATTATTATATCTTGATTTAAAAAAATTAAAACATAATGAAATATAATTTATATATATTTTATGTGTATTATAATAATATATATAATATATTATTATTAAATTCAATACACCCTTCATGGAGGTGGTAGTTCGTACGTACGTGTGAATGCTATTTCCATTTAATAGTCATGGTGAAAGAATAAAAGTGAATGAAATATGGGTATATATATATATATATTTAATTATTAAAAAATATTTATGATATCATATATATCATATATATTCCCTAAAATCATCCTTGATTAATTCCATGTAGTGTGTTGACTAATCATATCTCTTTGAGGGGCGGTAGTCCACACTTCCTCAAATGAAATTATCATATTAACACAAAATGGAAAGTAAAAAAGTTATGTGTTTTAAAAAGAAAAACAGAAGATTAAAAAATAATAAATAAAATATATAAAATATATAAAAATATTTCCCATCATAATTTCCACCATGATAAGTGGTAAAGGAAAAATGTACAATCATCGTTTAGTGAGGTGGTAGTTTGTCGTACACAGAAATAGTATGTTTGTTATGCATTAAGTGGATGTGTGTCTATGTGTAGGAATAAAATTTTGAATAAAAAAATCCTAGTATATTTAAGATAAATAATTTTTTATAAAATCATTGAATTAATATAGTGTAGGTGGTGTATATAGAAAATAAAAGAGAGGTCCTTGAGACAAGAGGATACCTCGTAATCGAGTAACTCCTTTTGGTTTGTGCCAAAAGGATTCCATGGATCGATTCCTTCCCTAGGAGAAGATAATAAAATTAAGTTAGGGATGTTTATAAGTGTATTGGGTATATATTGGTATTTCATAAGAGGTTTTAGAGGTGTGAAGATGTGGAAGATGTGGTGGCCTTTTATTGGGAAGGAATACGTCTCACTTAGAATTTTTTTAAAACAAGTTCAGTGTACACATGTTATTACCTAAAACAAGTTATACCAAACAAGAATAAATATATAATGAATGTTTTATGACCTAAATATGGACATAAAATTTGTTTTTGACAAGTTTATAGGTTATTTGGACCTAATATTAAGGTTTAGTCCATAGTTAATCTTAATTCGTCCATACTCAATGTGATTATTTTTAATCACTTTTACTAATCATTTCAGTTAGAAATAAACAGGACATAATTAGAATATAAATATTATACTTATTAAAATTTTATTTTTCCATATTTATAATTTCAATTCATTAATGTGTAAAAATTCACATTAATTCAAATCCTTAGACGGGATGAAATTATGAGTTTTTAATGTAGAAAAATATTCTCAAGTTTGTTAGGTTTTTATATTCAATTTCATTGTGAAATTAATTATAATGAACTATATGGTATTGATATATTTATAATTTAACTATTGTGACCTTAATATAAATTTAATTAAAAAATTTGACATTAATAATTATTTAAATGAAAATTTAGTTACTAAATAAAATTTTATGGTTTTCACTATTCATCAAAAAATGATGTCTCTCTAAAAAATCCAAAAATCCCCTCTAATATAATTTGTGAAATATAAATTCAAAAATTAAGTTCATTTTATCAAATTCAATTTCTTTATTTCTCTAAAATTAATTTTATTGTTTTTCATAAGAGGGAATGAAATGTAGTTCATTTGAGAAAATAATATTTCTAAACTTATAAGGTCTTTACAAAAAGTTTTATCTTTTGTTATCAATATATTTTATTTCAATAAAACCATAATAAAAACTATTATAAATGTACTTATTTCTATTCATATTACTGTTTTTATCATCTAGGTTATAATTATCTAATTTAAATCATTATAATAGTAAAATGGTGTTTCATATAAACATTAATGTTGCATGTAACATACACCAATTCAGTGTTTCTTGTGACATACACCATGTTGTTGTTGTGTGTAACATAGGCCGAGTCTATGATCCATGTATCATACACCGATTTGGTGTCATGTAGTTCACACCAAGTCGTTGTTTCATGTAGCACATGCCAAGTGAGTGTAGCGTGTAGCGTAATCCATGTTGGTACCGTGGGAAAGGAATGTTTGACTTAGTGTTTTAATATAAATATATATATATATAAGTATATTAAGTGTCATGTAAATTGAAAAATATAAAAAAGAGAAATTAATTTGAAAAAAATATTCCACAAAATCTTGGTTTGTTACAATATCCCATGAATTCTTGGATGGTGCATAGAGCATATACAAAAAAGAAAGATTCACCGTCCTTTCAGCAGGTGTCTTGAGGTTATTGAAGATCAGCTAGACCAACTCAATCCAAAAATCAGCTATCTAGGGACCTCCCCCCAATGGAAATAGGTTTATATTGTACATAAAATCTCTCATCAACTTAGAAATCGATGGTATAACCTGAATTGTTCCCTTTCCAAAGATTGTATGACCCACTCTATGGTGTTACAAAGCTAATCATCCATATGATCCTCTAAACAAACATGAGTATTTGGATCATCTACATTAGGATCATACATGTGTTCACTCTCTAGATGATCAACTTGATGATGATAAGGATGTATTTTCTATACATGAACAACACACTCGGTAGAAAACTAGCTAATGATAAGGTCAATCCTAATAACTGAAAACAAAAGAGAACCACTAGCTCATTGGCCCTCTATACATTGATAAACTGTATTTTATCTTGAAATAATATTTCTTTTCATTTAATTTATTTGATATAATAGGTACCTCATTTTATATTTAATATAAGAAAATATATCAAGTTATATAACTATATACATATAATGAACAATGCATGTCATGATAAATCACTATGGTCCTATCATGATGCATTCCTACTCATCTCACACCACACTAGTCTATGATTATAAATCTCAAGAAACAATAACACCACAAAACATGTGAATCATACATTGTGAAATAGCATCAACTGTAAAAATGGAAATCATCATCTACAATCCCTCTCTAAGCACTCTTATTTCCCCATACATGGTTTATAAACTCCCATGAACAAGATCATTATCAATTCCTTACACATACTAGCCTCCTTTCGACACTTCCCAAATAGTTAATTAACAAAATTAAAACATATTCGTCTAAAACCACTTGGTGATGTATTTCAATATATCACTATCTCACATGGACTAATAAGGTTAGTTATGTGACCTCAAGAATGCCTCCTCATACGCCATAGGTTACCTACTAGTAGTGGGGTGTGATGAGTATTGTGGGGGGACTATACCCCATGGTATAGTATTACAATTTTGAAAAAATAAACAATCTAAATAAATATAATAGTAATGAAGAAAATGGAAATATATCAAAGAATTGGTAACAAAAGAAGAAACCAATAATATAAATAATAATTAACAATATAATTACAAGATTAATGTATCTAAATGTCAAAATGAATGTAACAATAATTAAAGATCCATTTAATAAAAATAAATTCAAAATACCCTAGTCCAAAACACTATGGCGGTCCCATATCCATGCCCCAACACATCCAATAATAAATAATCAACAACAAGGTCCATTACCCTTGTCTAAACTCACATCAATTTAATATTCTCAATTCCAAATGGAGGCCAGAATAGGGTGTGATTAAAACTCAACAGGTCGACACCACCATGTCTAAATAAAACCGGTTAGATAATAAGTGAATGCAACAAACTATTAAACATGTTTATTAATTAGCTAACTTAATATATTACAAAAATCATCCCTCTTCAGAATGATGTCAAAATATCTCGGAGCATGTAGAAAAATAATTCATACCATAACAAAGAATCCCTGGTAATATCACATAATAAGGAAACCATCTTTTATAATCATTTAAGTATATAGTCATGGCCATCTATTTAATCATTTCATCATCCCAGTCCAATCCCTCTATATAACCATTTCAGCATACTAAGAACAACCCTCTATATAATAATTAATGAATGATACTAGTCCACACCCATAAAATAAGCACTAAATAATGAAATTTGTCTAATCCCACTATATAAGCATTACATCATGAAACTAAACATGATTAATAAAAGAAAGGATATCATAATATCACATCATAAGACTTCATTCTTAATACTATACATTACCATTTTTGTTCTATTTTACATAAATTTTTAAGCAAAATTATAAACATCCATTTCAATAATCAATTGTCCATTACCAATGTGATTCTATATCACGCAATCACTTGGGTTCCTATGTTCTTATTAAAACACTTCTATCAATTATACAATTCATTTTTAATCAATGTTTCACTCACTTGATGGGTAGCCAGAAGACAATTAGAAACACCATTGAATCTATAGAGATCCATGAAATTATCCATTCTATGATTTACCATCAATCGTCATTCAATAAAATTAATACACACATTATTCTAGAATAATTTAAATATGATAAATACTTAACAATTAAACATTAATCAGGTAATGTTTTATACAACCTACCTTTAATCCTAGATCAATACACTCCATTTAACCAGTAATTAAACAATAAATAATGGTTCATAATTTCACAATATGGAACCTAAATAGAAAAATATCAATATCAACCTAGAAACCAACTATGGTTAGGATATTCCACTGCCAAAATAGATGAATAATGGAAGAGAAGTGAATACCGAATTAAAATAATTCACTGGGGATTTATTGCTTGATTGGGACATCTATAATGGAATAAGTCACTCCAAAACATCCTTGCAATAATTTGGGACTCGAGAAAGGGGAGCAGCAGTGGATGAATAATGAAATTAGGTAAGAATTGTGGCTTTAAAACCAAACAACCTAATAAATAATTGATGCGTAATATTTAAACAATTTTTAATTCTCAATTAAATAGTTACATTAAAAAATGTGTTGGATTCAAAAACAATAACCCTACTCAGATATTACAATCCAAAAACCTTTTTCATAGCATCTACTAATTTAGGCCATGAACCAATTTCATGGAATATTCCCCGTGAAAGTTCCACATCATTTAAAATTTACACGGCATATAAATTCACAGGAGAAAATTTTCTACCCTGCTTCGGTAGAAGAGAATAAACCACCTCAAAATCCTTCCAAACTCACGAGGAACTCTATTAATCCCCATTTTAAATGTTTATAACAAAACTCCATTAACTGAAACAGACATATATCCCAGAGCATTAATTTATTCCCCCCATAAATTTCTATCTATCCTCCAAAGGAACTCATCCACCAAGGATTAATGAAAAATAAAAAACCTAAAGAAATAGGTATAGTGAAAAACTATAGGGTGGATGTACCTGAAAAAAGATAGAAACATAGAATATTATTATCAATATTAACACATTTTGTTCATTTTATAAATAAAAATATTTTTTCCTAATTCTTTTTGACAACATGTATAATTAAATTATAATATATTTATTGTACTTTTAGAATTTTAATTTGATAAAATAAACATTATTTTTTGACTTTCATTTCAAAATTTTATTACCATAATTTCTATGAGATTTTTTCAAAAATATGTGAATAGGGAAAATATAGTTTTTAAAAATATTATAACAGTTATAAAATCCTTATGATATAAGAATAAGACTAAAATAATGAAACCATTTTCTTGAAAAAATATTTATTTTATGAGTAAAATAATTTATTTAAGATTAGTTTTTTGAATTTCTAAAACTATCGTTGATTTTTTTGGAACATGTGTTATATTTTATTCTAAAACATATTTTTTTTCTTATCCATTTAATAACCAATTAAAAATGACAAATTCATCTCTTCCTTTCTTTAAATATTAATAAACTATTATTTTTAATAAACAATAAATACCGAAAGTATCAACACTAAAATATATTTTGGGGAAAAGTAATTTTTATGCCAAAAAGGTTATTATATAAAAACAATGTTCTCTTATGTATGAATTATTTAAAATTAATTGTACCAATGCTAAAAATTATTTTTTTTCACACTCAATGACCTTTTGATACATTTAATTTAAAATAAATTCAAACTCTTTGATTGCTAATGATACACGCAACCATGAAAATCAATTATAGTATGTAAATATTCTATTTTTTTAAACTAAAATGAAATACACATTTTAATATTTATTTTTAAAATAAATAAATTCTTCTAGGATGAATATCAATTTTTTACTTGCTAAAAATAATCGTACAATTAATTTTAGAAATTTTCCCTTAAAAATAAGAGATTATGAATATTCAAAAATATAGTACCTAACTATTACTCATTTTATTTATCATAATGTACTATAATTTGTAAAATTAATAATTTATTAACAATTAATTTAATTTAAATAATGAATAGAACTATTGTAGATAAAAAAATTGGAAAATGATTGTTTTCTAAGAAAATTATTTTGTTTTGAAGGCATAAATCCTATCCATTTTACTTATATAAAATATTATTTAATGATGAATGATTTAGATTAAATTTATAGATTATATTACATTATATATGATTTTAAATTCATATAATGATTATTACTATCCATGTTGTTAATATAAAATTATCTAATGCTTGAAAATTCATTTCTTGAAAATCTATTTTTTGACACGTATGGAGGGTTTATTTAAAATTAAAACATCATACTTCTATGAGTCTGATTTAATAAAATAGATTAAATTTTTATAATAAAAATTTGTAATTTTTTTATAATTTAAATTTTTGTTTTTCCCATAATTAATACAAATGATAATTATAATTAATTACACCGGTTAACGTTAAAACACAGTTTTATGTGTTATATGCACTTGTTTTGATATTATTTTCCCACACATATAGATTTTTTTTTAATAAATTGGATTTAATATTTTTAATTAGTGGGAATAATTTTTCTAATAATTATCATTTTAATATTATTATTAATGGTCATATTACCTTGATAAATAAGAAAATACAATTTACTATGCAGATAAAAAACGGGTAAATTTAAGTAAACCTAAAGACTACGGGATAACATGTTAAAAATATATTTTTTTGTATTGTAGGTGTGGATAAAAAATATAAACCATACACAAAATTATTAATCAATTTTTATTCTCTTGGGGTGAGAGCGTGTTAATATTATTGAATAGTTTTAGTTACTTATAAAAATACCAATCCTCATTAATTATAAATGGGAAATCACTATCCTCACTTATTTATACCTCTCAAGCACATTTTTTGGAAAAAAATGTACCGAAATCTCTCACTATAATCCAAAAAAATATTATATGGCCTCTTCTCTTACAAAAATACCACCCCTAGTGTGTTTAATAGGATATCTAATGGAGGTTCCTCTGGGAAAAGGTAATTTTCTTAACAAAGCTCTTCCATTGTTTTTCTTATTTTACCACATTAAATTATGGATTAAAACTTAAAATATAATAAAAACATAATATAGCATACATGAAAATGTTTTTATGTTAATTTAATAACCTATACCCATTTCCTTTTCCATCAAATTTAAAAAATTCATTGATCATGTGTGTGACGAACTACCAACTTAAGAACCGATGTCACTCATTTTCCATCGACATATTTCATGATTGTATGTAATGAAGGATTTAATATATATATATATATATATATATATAATTGTTATATTATTATAATTATGTAATTATGATATCACATATACATTCTTACTTACCATGATGTTTGAAATATGATAATTTCACTAATGTGTATGGTGGACTACTGCCTCGCGAAGTGTTATGATAAATTTTTCCCTAACATGTTACATGAAAGTAAAGAAAGTAAATTTAATGAATATATTTTATATATATAAATATATATTAATTTTAAAAAATTAATATATCACCCAATTCTATACCTTTTTTCTCGTTAATAGAATGATATCATCACTAGTGCGTATGTACGGTCTATCATCACCGTGAAGAGATGTGATTCATTTTCCATGTTTGACCTTCAAGAATGATTATAAATATATATATAATGTGTAAATATTATATTTATAACATTATTTTAATTATAAATATGATGGGTCTATGTAATATACCCAACAACATGATCAATCATGATGAAAAATACATGAGAAAAAATGAAAATAATGAAATATTATAAATAAATGAGTGGTAAAATATTATAAGAAGACCATATATGATATTATAAATATGAATATTATTCTGGTATAATTTAAAAACATTATTAGCACCATTACATATGATTTTAAATAATATTCAACCAAAAGTAATCATATGGTATGGGATTTCACCTGATTCCTATTTCATTGAGACATATTTGTTAATATGAACCTATTAACAATTATGTGGTGTATAAACTTCCTATTTTATTTATTTAACATGAATATACGTTTTATTATTATTTTATTGTAAAAATATATATTCTTAACGAATCTCTAGTCACCTCACATTTCTTTTTTATTTTTTATTGTTAACATTCTCATCAAACAATCTCTTTGTTATAATCGTTTTTCAATATACATTACATTTATATTAAATATCCATATTACTTATATAATGAATATAATTATAATATAAAAAATATAAAATTTTTATATATGGTGTTTGTTTTAATTTTATTTGATTATCTGGGTACTATTGATAAATCTGTGTTATTTACCCAATATTGATATTTGATGATAAGCCACATTATTTATGAATTAAATTGATTACATGATATATTATGATTTATTTGGACATGTCATGATGGTTGTGGTTTTTAAATATTCTTCTCCTAAATTCATCACTATTCTCATGAGTAAAATTGGTAAGATTGCATTAAATGGGCATTAGCCGTGGTTGTGAATGTTATTCTGAAATGTCTTACTAGTAGATTAATCATGATTCTTGAGATCATGATGTCAAGTAATTATTAATTTGATTAATTTATTTTTCAATATTTATTATTATACATGAGGTTTTCATAATGATATTATCTCTCATTATATTTGATTTTCATTTATTGACAAAATGTCATTTGTGGTTAGTAATTTACCTTGCCATATCGATTATTCATTATCTTTTCAAAATAATCAATTAATGATTAAATTACATGTTTTTTCTATTATTTACCTTTCCCTATGGATTATTACTTATCTATTCATAATAATAATTTTATTTATTAAATATCATGTGGGTTAAGTTATTTACTCTGCCACATTGATTACTCCGTATATATCCATAATAGTCAAGTAGTTTTTTAAATAGCATGTGTGTTCATTTATTTACATTTCAATGTTGATTATTCTTTATGTAACAACCTAGGTAATTATAGAATAATACTTTTTCAAATTTATTAATATTTATTAATTACATAGTAATTAAAATATGCCCTATTTTGAACCGTGTATATGATAAATCTTGTTTTATGGTTAAAAATGATATTTTCCTAAAAAAGTTGTATTTTTTTTAAATGGTAAAATATATTTGACAGTAATTTTTTTTAAATTATAAATTATATTTTACAAAAAAAGTACTAAATTTTTAAATATTAAAATCAAATATTACATTCGTTAAACTTTTGGAATTTTTCTAATAGTTTCATTTATTGATGAATATAGAAACAAATATTTTATTATAACTGAAATGTTTTTTTCATATAATTTAATTATATTGATATATTATGTTTTTAAATTTTTTTAAAAGTATAAATATTTAAAATATACATCAATAAATCCAATGTCAGTCATTGGAATAAATTTCACATTGAAATTGGATATAAATAAATTTCAACCTTTTTGACATTTTCTCTTAAAGAACTCATTGTTCAATCCAGATTGTTGGATTAAAATTAATTAATTTCTAAAAGTTCTGTGAATTTAATTTAATTAAATTTATTAAATAATTTTTAATCACATTATCCAAATTTATTAAATATTTTCCTTTTTTTTTGGACAACATGATTAGAATCCTTAGTGATTTTTATTTCCATATATAAGGGTAAATTGGGTATTTAAAGGTAAAAAAAATATTATAAGTTTTATAAAATTAACCAAAAACTTGTCATAATTTTATTTTATGGGTTATTTTCAACCCGAATCATCATTGGAAATATTTTAGGACCTTTAGAGCTATATGGATGACTTTGACCCTTTTGTAGTATTTTATTTTAAATAATACTAAATGATTTAAAAATATGTATTAATAGATATAACATTGTTAATAAAGGGTTATTTATAATCTACATTTGACTATTAATATTATGTGGAAAGATTAATTTTTTTATCTTTATCATGATAATTTATTTTTAATTTTTAAGGAATAAATAATTAAATTAAAGTCTTGCACGATGATGATACAATATATGTTTAACTAAAAAACTATCAAGTAAATGATATTAGAAATATTAAGGTAATTCTAATTTGAGACGATTAATGACATCCATGAATTTATTATATTACTTTGTCATTTTATTAGTGTTTTTATGAATATATCATTGTGTGTTGTTTTTTAACAACCAAATTAATGAGTACTGTCAAAATTAACATTAATGATATTTCAAAATATGAAATATTTAATTTAATGATATAAAATTTATAAAATAATAAAATTTGACAAAATCATTGGGATAAGTCTTAAAATGTCATAAATTTATGAATTATTGGCCGTTTATAGTTTTATGGAAAATATATTAACCATTGATGTGTAAATTACATTATAACACGTTATGAGTTACACCTATTAAATAAAGTTTGAAACATAAATATAAGGATACAAAAAGTAATCAAAACATGTATAAATTACATTGGATCAACTTATTTCTTCCAATAACCATCCTAGATTATAAATAAATCACTTTGGATCCATTTGGAAAATAAAATTAATTTATTTTAATTTAATATTTTCATGAATTCCAAGAGTACCCCACTCTATTCTTATAAAAGGGAACCTCTTCTCCTCTTCTCATAACATATTAAACCCAATTTTGTTGGGGAAATATCTTCACAAATCCCTTCATAAAATCAATATCCGCATTCTCAATATCTTACATTATAAATTACACCATCCTTAGTGGTCCTATGGTGTTAAACAAAATAATACAAAGAAAGGGTTTTTCTTAATTAGATATTTTTGTTTGATTTATACTTCCACTTATTTAAAATCTATTAAAAACTTGATTTAATTAAAAATATATTATCTTAAATATTATTAGATGTTATTATGTTAATCTCATTACCTAAATTTACTTGCACTCTCGTGAAATTGGAAAAACGTTATTGTTGGTGTGTACAACAAAATACCGCCTCGCAGTCCGATTAAATTCATTTTCCATCACTGTTCCTTAAGAATTGTTATAATCATTGAATTAATATATATATATATAAGATATCAATGAAATATTCATCATTATAAATATATAATATATCATTTTTGTCTTACCTTTCCATGGATAAGGAAAATGATAACATCGTTTATGTGTTGGTGAGAACTATCACCTCCACGAAGTGATGTGATTCACTTTTTCATCACCACATCACATGGATGAAATATATAAGTATATTTAAATGATTAATATCATAATAATGATACTATTATCATTATTTAATTATTAAATAATAATTAACTTCTTTCTATAATGATCATTTAAAATTTAAAAACCTTACGCATGCGTACATACAACCTACCGTCTCAATGATTATAACATATATCATTTTTAAAACAATTATTAGTGGTTTGATTTAAAACTACTATAAATGTATAAAAATGATACTAATTTCATTAATATTATTATATATATGATGTACTATTAAATATTCTTTCCTACTGGCATCATAACGAATTCATTTCGGACTAAAATACAAAATATCATTAAAATTCCCGACATGAATATAAATAATTAAGTAATTTTTATAACATGTTAATATGTTATATAAAAGGAATAATAAACAGTTAAAATTTCCTCAAGAAATTAAATAACTAACCTATTATTATTATTCTAGATGATAAGGGTTGTATGTGATGATTTAGACTAAAGGTAATAGACTTTCTTCTAAAAATCCACATTTAATGTTACTTGTTCAACTATTTTTAGCAAATCCTAAATGAATGTCTTTTAACATATATGCCACAAAAGTAAATTCACTCATTCATTCCACTATAATGTTTTTATTATTCATTTATATGTTTTAAATTTTATTTTCAAATAAATTGTTTTCATTTATGAGTTTGTGGCTCTGTAAAAATGAAAAGTGATTTCAAAGTGGAAAAGTTGTTTTTCATTTACATATGATTTATGTGTTATTATTATGTTATATTTATTAAAAATTGTTTATTATTATAGGTGGTTATTTCATAAACTTATGGTAGGTTATCCTTTGATAGTTCTCTAATAAATTTGTAAATTAGATGGGGTTAACCAGTAGGGTTTCTCTAATGATATTAAGGGAATATACTACAGTGATTATTTCAAATCTGATCATGAAGGTTACTCCATATGTTGTTGTGAGAGCTATATTAAATTTAATAGTGATACAGATATGATTCCAAAATTTACCTTTATGATTTATATTTTTGTATATATTTTTATAGGAAACTTATTATTTGATGATGTAAGATATTGAGATTATGTTTTTTGGTGAATGGTATGACTTTTTGAAAATGTTTTCATGGGTTTATAAGTATTCAAGGAGTAATATTTCTATTTTTCATTTTATTTCCCATACTGATGTTTTTTGTTATAATTCCGAGTTCTAAATTTTTTAACAGGGTATAAGGATGGGTAATATAATGTTGAATGTCATATTGAATGTTATGAATAATTTTCATGAAAAAATAAAAAATGTTTTCTTTTAAGAGTTTTATGTTATGGAAAAATGGATATTATTTTAGTATTGTCTACTTTTTGTGAATTTGGGATGTTATGTATGAATGTTGGCCTGATTATATAAAACTCTAAACCTTAATAGATTTTCAATTGTAAATAAAGTAAATTCTTGACTAAAACTGATGATTGTTTAATATTTATTTATTTATCCTTATAGTTGGTATCAAAAGTTGGTTTAGATGACATTAGGGATTAGAATATTGTTAATAGAATATCTATAAATTATTTTTAATTTTTGTTTCAGTTGAAGTGATACAGAATTTGATGACTAGCATGTTTCATAATCTATGATATGTCTTTTCATAATTTATTTAGATGGAGGAAACAGAGCAACTATGGTGGGAAGTCATCAAGAGGAAAACATCCTTCCAAATTAGCATCCCAATATAGTTAGAATTGAAAATAAATAGTATTTTCAATGATGGATTAGTTAAAACAAGATATAAATGGTGGTTAAATCCATGAATAAGATCATTTAGATAAACATAAAAGGAATATGTTAGCATTTGAGAATCTTATGAGGCAATATGCTCCTGCTTTTAATTGATCATCTGAAACAGTGATAGCGGAAGGCTGTATTAAATCCCTAGAAGTGATTTTTTGATATCATGGGGGGTTCGAACCATTTAATGGTTAGCCTTTTTATTTACCATTTTTATGGTGAATACAACTAGAGGTGGTTTATGATTAAGAATATCTACGATAGTGAGAAGATTTATTCTTTGTAATGGGATGAATTCAAAAAAATATGGAGAAATCACTACTAAAAATTCGGGATATGGGGACCACTATTGGCAGTCGCTTTGGCCTCGTCGCAATAGGCCAATGGTGACCGACATTGGCGGTCTCTCTAGGTGGCCGAAATTCCGGCCTATAGTGACCGCCTGGCAGTCGCTGTGCTATTTGATGGGTCAACATTAGCGACCGCTAATGGTGGTCGCTATAGGTTGCCGAAATTCCGGCCTACAGCGACCGCCATTGGCGGTCCCTGATGTTGACCTGGAAGCCTATAGCGACCGCCATAGGCAGTAGCTATTCGGGGAAAATTTTTAAAAAAAATCACAGTGCATATAAATGAAATATTTTTATGATTACGAATGTGTTTTATTATAATAGAAAATAAATAAAATACATTTTTTTAAGGTTATTAGTGAAAGAAATATATATATGTATAATATTAAATAAAATATTTTTCTTATTCATCCAATAGGTTTGTTAAGCATATGGTAATAATAAATCAAATTTTATTCTTAAAATTTGTATTTCTCTAAAAATGTAATTTTTCTATCATTTCGAGATTTTTTTCTTATTTGGTTTAGTGTGTGAAATTGATTTGCTGTCTAAAAAGGAATGTTCTCCACGCGCACTGCATTTCCGATGGGTGTTCCTTCTCATCCTACATTTCACGAATAATATTTCTATTGTTTCCGTGTGGTTTCAGGTCATTCGAAGCACGTTTGCTCTGAATTCGACCATCTCATGCCGTTTTGGTGTTTTATGACTCCAGAAAACGTTTTTCCAGTCAGCGCAGTCAAACGATACCTGCGATTGACGATCCGTCTGCCCGACCATTTCAAAATTCACACAACGGCTGTTGTGGTATGATTTCATGGAATTTCGAGGTCTTTCGGGTTGTTTTGACCCGCCAATGAGCCATTTTAGCGCGCGCCGAGCTGCAGAAAACGACAAAATCGATCATACCACATGCATCGCACGTCCGATGGGTGTTATGTCTCCTCCTACACATCACGATAAATATTAATATTGTTTTCAAGTGGTTTCGGTTCATTCGGAGCACGTTTTCACCGAATTCGACCGTCTCACGCCGTTTTGGTGTTTTATGACTCCCGAAACGCGTTTCTAGTCACCGAGGTCAAACGACACCTCCGATTGACGTGAAATCTACCCGAACATTTCACAATTAAGACAATGGCTGTTTTCGTATGATTTTATGGAATTCCAAGGTCGTTCGGGTGGTTTTGACCCACCAACGCGCCCTTTTAGCGCGCGCCGAGCTGCTGAAAACGACACAATTTGTCGTACCGCGTGCACTGCACGTCTGATGGGTGTTCCATCTCCTCTTACATGTCAAAAATAATATTATAATTTTTTTCGTGTGGTTTTGGGTCATTCTAAGAACGATTTCAATGAATTCGACTGTCTCACTCAGTTTTGGTATTTTTTGACTCTAGAAACGCGTTTCTGGCCACCACGGACAAAGGACCCCTCTGATTGACATGTTGTCTTCCTGACCATTTCACAATTCACACAACGACTATTTTTGTATGATTTCATGGCATTTTGAGGTCGTTCGGGTGGTTTTGACCCCCCAACGCGCCCTTTTAGCGCGCGCCGAGCTGTTGAAAATGACATAACCGGTCGTACCGTGCGCACCGCACGTCTGATTGGTGTTTTGTCTCCTCCTACACATCACGAATAATATTCTTATTGTTTTCGTGTGCTTTCAGGTCATTTGGAGCATGTTTTCTCCGAATTCTACCGTCTCACATCGTTTTGGTGTTTTGTGACTCCAGAAATGCGTTTCCAGTCCCCGTGGTCAAATGACACATCTGATTGACGTGACTTCTACCCAAACATTTCACAATTCACACAACGACTGTTGTCGAATGATTGAATGGCATTATGAAGTCGTTCGGGTTGATTTGACCCCCCTATGCGCCCTTCTAGCGCGGGTCGAGCTACTGAAAATGACACAATCTGTCGTACCGTAAGCACTGCACGTCTGATGGGCGTGTCTTCTCCTCCTACACATCACAATTAATATTCCTATTGTTTTCGTGTGGTTTCAGATCATTCGGAGCACATTTGCTACGAATTCGAAGGTCTAACGCCGTTTTGGTGTTTTATGACTCCAGAAACGCGTTTCCGTTCACCATGGTCAAACGACACCTCTGATTGGCATGTTGTCTGCTTGACCATTTCAAAATTAATAAAACGGCTGTTGTTGCATGATTTCATGGCATTCCGAGGTCGTTTCGGTGGTTTTGACCCCCCAACGCGCCCTTTTAGCGCTTGCCGAGCTGCTGAAAATGACACAATCGATCGTACCGCGTGCACTGCACATCCGATGGGCGTGTCGTCTCCTCTTGTACATCACAATTAATATTCATATTGCTTTCATGTGGTTTCAGGTTATTCGGAGCACTTTTTCTCCGAATTCGACCGTCTCACGCCGTTTTGGTGTTTAATGACTCCGGAAACGTGTTTCCGGTCACTGTGGTCAAATGACACCTCCAATTGACATTCCTTCTACCCGACCAATTCAAAATTCACACAGCGGCTATTTTCATATGATTTCATGACATTCCGAGGTCGTTCGGGTGGTTTTCACCGCCAACGTGCCCTTTTAGATCACGCCGAGCTGCTGAAAATGAAACAATCAGTCGTACCGCGTGAACCGCACGCCCGATGGGCATTCCGTCTCCTCCTACACGTCACGAATAATATTAAAATTGTTTTTGTGTGGTTTCAGGTCATTCGGAGCATGTTTTCTTTGAATTCGACCGTCTCACGCCGTTTTGTTTTTTTTTTACTCTAAAAACATGTTTCCTGTCACCGCGGTCAAACGACACATTCGATTGACGTTCTGTCTGCCAGAACATTTTCCAATTCACACAACGGATGTTGTCGTATGATTTCATGGCATTCTGAGGTCGTTCGGGTGGTTTTGACCCCCCAACGCGCCCTTTTAGCGCGTTCCGAGCTGCTGAAAACGACGCAATCGGTCATACCACGCGCACCGCACGTCTAATGGGTGTGTCATCTCCTCCTACATGTCACTAATAATATTCCTATTGTTTTCATGTGGTTCCAGGTCATTCGGAGCATGTTTTCTCCGAATTCGATCGTCTCATGCCGTTTTGGTGTTTTATGACTCTAGAAACGCGTTTTCGGTCACCACGGTCAAACGAAAACTCCAATTGACGTGATATCTGCCCGACCATTTCACAATTCAAAAAAAATCTGTTTTTTATGATTTCATGGCATTTTGTGGTCGTTCGGGTGGTTTTGACCCCCCAACGTGCCCTTTTAGCGCGCGCCGAGCTGCTGAAAATGACACAATCGGCCGTATCGTGCGAACTGCACATCTGATGGGCATGTAATCTCCTCCTACACGTCACGATTAATATTCCTATTGTTTTCATGTGGTTTCAGGTCATTCGGAGCACGTTTGCTCCAAATTGGACCGTCTCACACCGTTTTGGTGTTTAATGACTCCGAAAACGCGTTTCCAGCCACTGCGGTCAAATGACACCTCTGATTAACATGCCTTCTACCCAGCCAATTTTCAATTCATACAGAGGCTGTTTTCATATGATTTCATGGCATTCTGAGGTCGTTCGGGTGGTTTTGACCCCCCAAAGCACCCTTTAAGCACGCGTCGAGCTGCTAAAAATGACACAATTGGTCGTACCGTGCGAACCGCACATCCAATGGGCGTGTCGTCTCCTCCTACACGTCACGAATAATATTCCTATTGCTTTCGTGTGGTTTCAGGTCATTCGGAGCACGTTTGCTCTGAATTCGACTGTCTCATGCCGTTTTGGTGTTTTTGACTCCGGAAACGTGTTTCCTATCACCGCGGTCAAACAACTCCTTTGATTGACCTTCCGTCTGCCCGAACAGTTCACAATTCACTCAACTGTTGTTGTCGTATGATTTCATGGCATTCTGAGGTCGTTCGTGTGGTTTTGACCCCCCAACGCGCCCTTTTAGCGCGCACCGAGCTGATAAAAATGACCCAATCAGTCGTACTGTGCACACCGCACGTCCGATAGGCGTACCGTCTCCTCCTACACATCACGAATAATATTCCTATTGTTTTCGTGTGGTTTTAGGTCATTTGGAGCATGTTTGCTCCGAATTCAACCGTCTCACGCTGTTTTGGTGTTTTATTACTCTGGAAACACATTTTTGGTCACCGCGGTCAAACAACACCTCCGATTGATGTGTCGTCTACCTGAACATTTCAAAATTCACACAGCGGCAGTTGTCCTATGATTTCATACCATTCTGATGTCGATCTGGTGGTTTTGACCCCCCAACGTGCCCTTTTAGCGCACGCCGAGCTACTGAAAATGACACAATCAGTCGTACTACGCACACCACATGTCCGATGGGCATTCCATCTCCTCATACTTCCCACGAATAATATTTCTATTTTTTTCTTGTGGTTTCAGGTCATTTGGAGCACGTTTACTCCGAATTCGACCATCTCACGCTGTTTTGGTATTTTATGACTCTAGAAACGCGTTTATGGTCACCACTGTCAAACGACACCTCTGATTGACGTCTCGTCTACCCAACCACTTTAAAATTCACACAACGGCTATTTCTGTATTATTTCATGGCCTTTTGAGGTCGTTCGTGTGGTTTTGACCCCCCCCCCCCCCCCAACGCACCCTTTTAGCGCGCGTTGAGCTACTGAAAACGACACAATCGGTCATACCGTGCGCACCGCACGTCCGATGGGCATGTTGTCTCCACCTACATGTCACGAATAATATTCCTATTGTTTTCCTGTAGATTCAGGTCATTCGGAGCACGTTTGCTCTGAATTCCACCGTCTCACGCCGTTTTGATGTTTTATGACTCCGGAAACGCGTTTCCGGTCACCGCGGTCAGAAAAACCTCCGACTGACATTTTGTCTAACTGAATATTTTAAATTTCACACAACGGATGTTTTTGTATGATTCCATGGCATTCCGAGGTCGTTCGGGTGGTTTTGACCCCACAACGCGCCCTTTTAGCGCGCGTCGAGCTGTTGAAAATGACACAATCGATCATACTGTGTGCAATGCATGTCTGATGGGAATGTCGTCTACTTCTACACATCACGAATAATATTCCTATTGTTTTCATGTGGTTTCAGGTCATTCGGAGCATGTTTTCTCTGAATTCGACTGTCTCACGCCGTTTTGGTGTTTTATTACTCCGGAAACCCGTTTCTGGTCACCGCGGTCAAACGACACCTCCGAATGATGTGTCATCTACCCGACCATTTCACAATTCACACAATGGCTGTTGTCGTATGATTTCATGGAATTCCAAAGTCGCTCGGGTGGTTTTGACCCCCCAATGCGCCCTTCTAGCGCGCACTGAGCTGCTGAAAACGACACAACCTATCGCACCGCGCATACCACACGTATGATGGGAATGTATTCTCCTCCTACACATCAAAAATAATTTTCCTATTATTTTCGTGTGGGTTCAGGTCATTCAGAGCATGTTTTCTCCAAATTTGACCGTCTCACGCCGTTTTGGTGTTTTATGTCTCCAGAAACACATTTTCGGTCACCGTGGTCAAACGACACCTCCGATTGACATGTCTTCTACCCGACCATTTCACAATTCACACAAATACCGTTGGGGTATTATTTCATTGTATTCTAAGGTCGTTCGGGTGGTTTTGACCCCACAACACACCCTTTTAGCGCGCGCCGAGCTGCTGAAAACGACACAATTGGTCGAACCGCGTGCAGCGCACGTCCGATGGGCATGTCGTCTCTTCATACACGTCACGAATAATATTTCTATTTTTTTGAGTTCTTTCAGGTCATTCTGAGAATGTTTTCTCTGAATTAGACTGTCTCACGCCATTTTGGTGTTTTTTGACTCCGGAAACTCGTTTCCGGTTACTGCGGTCAAACGATACCTTCGATTGATGTGTCGTCTGCCCGACCATTTCACAATTCACACAACGACTATTGTCGTAGAGGGGGATGGTTGTCTGGGGTGCGGGTGGTTGTCCAGGGTGCCAGGGGGCTGTCTGGGGTGTTGGGGGGTTGTCCCGTGTGCGGGGGGGAGGGATGTCCGGGGTGCGGGGGGCTGTCTGGGGTCCGTGGAGGGCTGTCCGAAGTGAGGGGAGGCCTGTCAGGGGTGCAGGGAAGGCTGTCTGGGGTGCGGGAGGGGATTTCCGGTGTGCGGGGTGGCCTGTCCGGGGTACGGGGGGGGGGGGGGGGGGGGGCTGTTAGTGGTACGGGGAGGGCTATTTAGGGTGTGAGGGGGGGTGTTCCTAGGTGCGGGGAGGGATGTATGGGGTGCGGGGGGGGGGGGGGGGTTTCTGGGGTGTGAGAGGGCTGTTCGGGGGGCTGGGGGTTTGTCTGGGGTGTGGGGAGGGGATGTCTAGGGTGCGGGGAGGGCTGTCCGGGGTGCAGGGAGGCTGTCCGGAGTGCGGGGGGGGGGGGGGGGGGGGGGTTGTCCGGGGTGTGGGGAGGGTTGTCCGGGGTGCGGGGGGGTGGGGGGGCTATTCGGGATGCAGAGTGGGGGGGGGGGGGCTTTCCGAGTTGTGCGGAGGGCTGTCCGGGGTGCAGTGGGGATGTCCGGGGTGCGGGGGGGGT
This sequence comes from Viscum album, assembly GCA_963277665.1. Taxonomy (NCBI): domain Eukaryota; kingdom Viridiplantae; phylum Streptophyta; class Magnoliopsida; order Santalales; family Viscaceae; genus Viscum; species Viscum album. Next base: position 1,380,797,844 of record OY728163.1, read on the forward strand.
GGTTCGGGGTGCGGGGAGGGCTTTCTGGGGTGCAGTGGGGATGTTCGGGGTGCGGGGGGGGGGGGGGCTGTCCGGGGTGGGGGGGTTGTCCAGGGTGTGGGGAGGGGCTGTCCGGGGTGCGGGGAGGGATTTCCAGGGTGCGGGGTCCTATCCCGGGTGCGGGGAGGGCTCTCTGGAGTGCGGGGAGGGCTGTCCGGGGTGCGGGTGGGCTTTCCGGGGTGCTTGGATGGATGTCCGGGGTGCGGGGAGGACTATCCAGGGTGGTTCGAGGACAACAAATAGTGAACCTCATCTCACTCATCAAAAACAAGTTTCATGGTTTATATTAGGAATCACATGGTTTTTTCAAAAATATTACAGAACATGCAATTGAAAACATTGAAGAATTAAATGAACAAAAAATATCCAAATCATTAATCTGATTCATGTTTACTTCTCAATTCGTGCACACAAACATTGCATCAGGCCAAAACACACATGATACCCCCAAATCACAAAAAAAATCTCACTAGAAACCCAACCTAAATATCAATAACAACCCCACCATTAAAAACAGAAACACACCTCTTGAATATGATGTGTCATGCGTGGTCATGACTACTATCTCCATCAGGTGGGTTTGGGGCCTACAACAAGAAAACATTTTGATTATTTTCATAACAAAAATATTATAAATTAAATAAATAAATATTGTATTCACCTGCATCGTCTGATCCCCTGCACCACTACTTGGACGCACATATTGTTGCAGTGCTCTAACCTCAGCGATCAATTGCGCCTTTACCTCCTCGGAAGCATGCAGCCATGCCTTGAAATCTGACAACCGATGTGTCATCTGAGAAACAGCAGGATCGACAAACGTAGTGCGTGACACTACAGAATGAAGAATCCCTATTCCATAGATCAAACTATATCCATGTCCATCCCATCCAATAATGCGATGAAAGATCTCATCCCTTCGCATGGGAAGCTATCACTGGTCCTCTGGAATATGTTCTAACTCAGCTTCAAATTGAGCCTATGAAATATTTAAATATATATAAATATATTAATATAAAAATTTTATGTAAGTATTGCTAATGAGTACAAGCACTTACTATCAATGCTACAGCCTCTGGATCATTGCGATCACGAGTCCTCATCCACACCGACATTTTATTAGTTGGTGCACATTGCTCCCGCAACTGTATATGAATAGAATATGAACACAAAACCATATTAATTAATAAATTAAAAAATGAATAATAAATACCTCATGTCGGATCTGTGACACGTGATGAGTCCCGAGCCTGTGAGGTGGTCCCTCTAATGCCCGATTCTCAGAATGGCGTGTTGACACCTCATACATTCAATTCATTAAAATTTCAAACAAATCACACAATATTGAAAATACAAATACCAAAATAAATATACAAACCTCAACACCCTCAGTATACTAATATGAAACTAAATCATGTCACTGATCCATGAGGACACCTCTTGGGACTTTTTCTAGAATATCTGGGGCACCCACATTTGGTACCCAGTTGTCCCTCTTGACATTGAATTTATATTCTTTCATCATCTTACGACATTTACTCATACACACTGGCCGAAACTTATTGGGACATATTTTCAAATTTTTCTATTAAAGAAAAAAATAACATATGTTATTATTGTTTATACCTAGGGAATAAAGTAAAATGGTCATCTTACATGAACCTCCCTCCAAAGACGATCTAATGTGTCCTAAGGGATAGAATCTCATTCACGCGTGGTCAATGTAAATTGATATGGGTCACATATGATATGACCAAGCTGATGAATAAATTCTAGGGCATTCTATCCCACAGGATGAAATACCTCATCAATTTAACATCAAAAGTCGTGTCGGAATTCCATGATAATATGCCATGACCAGGGCCTCTCTTGCAAGAGGAATAAGCGGTCGAGTCTGATCCTGTTGTAAACAATTTTATATATAATTTGACAGATGTTATAAATAAATATATAAATATATATGTTTATCAATTACATAAAAAATAGAGACAATGAAATTCAAACATTCCTCGACCCTGAGACGTAGATGCCTCAGATGGATGATGTGGATCTGCTGCCTCTTCCCCTGACATGCCTGCAGTCATGGAAAACATTAGTAAGGGGACTATCCAAAGTTTCCAAGTGATAAATTGGATTTTTTTTAAAAGAAATAATATCTGTATAGTTGTTAATCAAACAAAAATGGATTGAATAATTAGTTGTAAATGAATTTTGAAAAATCATAAAGTTAACAAAACATATATAAAAATTATGTACAAAACCAGTCAATGCATAGCCAAATTTCAAATTGAATTAATAAAAATTCAAGCAGCACATGAACCAAATGAAGAATACCTCAAGCGGTGGTGGTCCGACAAGGGAGGGGATGAAGACGGAGGGGATGGGGGTTGGTGGGGTGTGGGGGGGGGGTCTGGGGTGCAGGGGGGAGGGGGGAGGGGGCGGAGGGCCGAGGGTAGAGTTCGGAGGGCAGAGGTGTCGTAAGCCGGAGGGGTTGGAGGCCGGAGGCGGGTGGCGGGAGGCCAGAGGGAAGAGGGATGCCGGATGGTGGCCGGAGGGCCGCCGGAGGCGGGTGGTAGGAGGCCCAAGGGAAGAGGGAGGCCGGAGGGTGGCTGGAACTAGAGGGTAGAGGCGGAGGAAGCCCGGAGGAGATGGAGGGAAGGGTGGAGGGCTACTGAAGGGCATACAACAGAGGGCGGAGGCCGACAGGGCGACGGGGGACATCGGTGAGGGAGGGCGCGTGACGATGGGGCAGGGCGCGCGGCGACGGGGGAGGGAGGGGAGGGAGGGAGCACGGCGACGGGGGAGGGTGTGCGGCGAGGCCAGGGAGGATGAGGGTTCGGGGGGCGCTGAAGTGGCGAGGTGAGAGGAGGGAAAGGAGGGTTCGGGGGGGCGCAAAAGCCCCCCTTTTTTGGGAAAACATAGAGACCGCCAATGGCAGTCGCTATTGGTTACCTATAGTGACTGCCAGTGGTGGTCGCTATAGGTTAGGGGGCTCCAAAGCCCAGTTTTCTAGTAGTGAATATTTCTCTACCACAAATCGACATATGATAAAAAATAATTCTAAGAATTGAGTAGGGTAAAGGATTCAGTGTCTTTATATGAAGAAAAATTCACTCAATTGGCAAGGTTCATTCCAATTTTTATCTAGGATCTTGATATTAAAATCAATCATTTTTACTCAGCATTAAATTCAAAATATAAAAGTTAATTAGCTTCTCATAATGTAAAAAGATACAAAAAACTTATTCAATGTGTAGAGAAGGTAGAAATAGATTTTATAATGATCACGTTTTTTTTGAAATCTCACAAAAAAGTGGTCTTGGTAGAAAGAAAAAGGGAACAATCCATCAATTATGTTCTATGTTATGTAAATTTGGTTTACAGTTCGTGAGAATTTGGTAAAATAAATAGGAGAATGCTTTTTGAGTTTCGGTAAGAGCTTCTGATTTTGTAATATTGGGAATAAAGCTCATAATTGTAATGAAATATATCATGGTATTGGAAATAAAAATTCTGATATTAATTTAGTAAAATGTTTTAAATTCATTGAGATTGGTCATTTTGAAAATAGTTATCCGGAGAGGAACCTGAATGATGGGAACTATCCAAACTATAAGCATAGAGGCGCAGTGAGTTCCTTTGAAACTACTGAAGAAGATTTTGGTTCATAAAATGAAATGTATTTGTTATATTTTTTGTTTATTCATATTATTCCAATGTGGTGATTGATTTAGGGTCTACACATTTATTCATTTATGGGAAATTTTCAGTTAAATATAAAATGACACTTCAAAAAAATGATGGTAGAACGTATAAAAAACCCCATGGGAAATATTAATGAAAAAATAAATATTAAGAATCTTTTTTCATTGTATATGGAAAGGATTTTCTTTAAATCCATTTTTTTCCTCTAATAGAGTTCAATTTAATTATGGGGATGGATTGACATTCTATTTACCATGCTAATATGAGATTATAGAGATAAAAAATTTCTTTTTCTAAAGGGTTTTAGTTTGTGTACAGGAATGAACTCATGAAATTTATAACATAACAAGAATCAAAGAAATTGTTAAAAGATGGAAATGAATGTTATATTCCACATATTGTTAAAAAATGAACTATTCAGATTAATGATGTTCCTGTGGTAAATGAGTTTGTAAATGTTTTTTCTCCTTAGTTTCCTAGTATTATACATTAAGAAGATTATTAATATACTATTGAATTAGTTGATAATGCTAATCAAATTTCAAAACCCCCTTATCTAATGGAACAAGTCATGCTAAATGAATTTAAAAGGGACTTACAAAAGTTTACAGATAATTTTTTTCTTTAACCCAACAATTCAAAATGGGGTTCTTTAGTATTTTTGGTTAATAAGAAACATCGTTTAATCATTCTTTTAATTGATAATATATCCTTGAATTACATCACTATTATGAAAAATTATTATTTTACTCATATTAATGATTTGTTTGATCAGTTTTAGGGAGAACATTATTTTTTAAAGGCTAACCTGAGTTCGGGGTTCCATCTGTTGAATGTAAAGGAAGAATACATTCTAAAGACTTTATTTTAGACTATATATGGGAATTATTATTTTTATTTATTCCTTTTGGGTTTTCTAATTCACATTTTTTATTCATAGATCTTATTAGTATAATATTTTATAACTTCTTCGATATGTTTCTAGTTTTTTTATTAATGAAATTTTGGTAGATTCTCAAATTAAAGAGGATCATGAAAGACATATACAACTTTTTTTTAAACCATAAATGAAAAAATATTGTATGGAGAATTTGGAAAGTGTGAATTTTAGTTTTAATAATTTTATTATCGGTTCACGTTATTTCTAAAAATGGTATAACCATTTATTCTACTAAAATAAAAATTGTTGAAGAATTGATGAGACCCAAAAATATAACTGATATTTAGGGTTTTATTGGTTTAAATGGATATAAATAGAGGTTTGATGAAAACATTGATTGTTTATCTATCTCCATAACAAAGTTAACTCAAGAATGATTTATCTTCCTCTATAAAAAATAATGTGATGATTGTTTTTAGGAATTGAAAAGAAGGCTGGTGAATACTTCAGTTTAGTCCCTCCCTTCTAGAAGTGGTGAATTTATCATCTATATTGATTCATCATTGAAAGGACTTAGTTTTTTCGTAATGAAGAATGGTCAGGTAATTTATTATGATTCATATGAGTTTGAAACCTTTTGAGTCAAATTAACCTACACATTATTTTGAATTAGATATTTTTATTTTTTCTTTAAAAAATTGGAGCCATCATTTTTAAGGAGTAAAATATGAAATCTATACTGAACATAAGATTTTAAAGAATATATTCACTATGAATGAATTGAACATTATGCGTAGAATTTGGATGGAACAATTCAATTATTATGATTGTTGACTCACTACCATTCTAGAAAAGTAAAAAAAATTGATGATTCATTGACTAATAAAATTAATGCGGCATTAACCATATTATTTTTGGGATGTGACCCTTTAGTTAATGATTTTATGATTTTTGGCTGAGAAATTTATAGTGTAGGAATTCCAATGTATTGTTTTAGGTGTTATTGTAATCGTCTCTTTCAGATAAAAATAATCAGAAATGAATGTAGGGCCATGAGTTGAAGAAAAAGGTAGAATTCCTTAAAAATGGAAACTTTAATGAATTTAACATTGATAATGATTGTGTTTTGAGATTTCGTATGAGATTATGATTTCCTTGTGATTCTTAATTATAGAAGGAGTTGTTGATTAATGCTCAAAATTCTATATTTTCCATTTATCTATTTAGCACAAATATGTACAGAGACCTTCGATAGTATTACCAGTGGTATAAAATATAAAGAGATGTTGCCGAATTTACCATGAAATGATTGAATTTTCTTCAAGGAAATGTATAATGACAATAAAATGAGGGGTTGATTTAGCCTTTTCCAGTTCCAAAGTGTAAATTGGAAAATATTTTCATTGATTTAATAGTTGGATTACCAAATACATATTGAGGAAACAATGTAATTTGGATTACCAAATACTTCTTTATAATTTGGCTGAACATGGTTCTGATGTAACATACCTCCCCAACATTTCTTAAAAACTGTAGGGGTTAATTTGATTCAATGGGATGCACTTGTTGTCCACTATTTTAGGTCAGCATTGGCCACGCCTTGTTTTTTATTATTTTTACATATATTCTTAAATAAATATATGATGATGATGATGATCAGGTTACATGAATTTCCCCTCTTTATTATATTAAATCATGATCTCATGTTCACTTATAACTTTGGGAAAGGCCTTTAGAATTCATTGCGAACTGGATTAAATTTCAGCACAACCATTCATCCTCAATCTAATGGATTAAAAGAATGAATAATGAATACCTTGTTTCATAATATACATTCATTTTAAATGGATTACCATTTATGATGGGATCAATATTTTTTTGGTAATGTTTTATTGTAATAATAGTTTTCATTCATGAATACAGATGGAATTATTTGGGGGATTATATGGGAAGAGGTATCAAACTATTTTATTTTGTTATCAAGTAGGTGAAATGATGCTCATGGGACCAACATTGGAAGAGGAAATGGAAAATAAAGCTCAGTTTATTCTGCGACACATGAGGATATTTAAGAAAAGGGAGAATAGTGATCTGGATAGTTGGAGGAAGGAACATTCTTTCGAGGTAGTTGATCATGTTTTTCTCAATGTTCATCCATAGAATGTGTGATGCATTTTAGTAAGAAAGGGATGATGATTCCTTGGTTAATTATAACCTATGAAATCAAGGATAATGTAGGGTTGTTTCCTCCGGAGTGTATTTTCCTTCAATTTTATCCTTGGAAGACAATGTATTTCATTTTTCAATATTAAGGAAATATGTGTCAGAATCATATCATTTTTGAGTCCATAAGTAGTGTAGTTATAAGATAAAATTTATTATAACGACTATCCATTTAAGTTTATTTCCCATATAGTGAAATTGTTGCATAATATGATGATTAATCAATTTAAGGTTTTATATAAATACCATATGGTTGAAGAAGAAATATGAGAATCTAAAAGTGTTATAAGGGTAAAATATCCCCCACTTATTTAATAAGTAAATAAAATAGATCAGATGTAATTTCCAAAATCAAGAAAGAATGTATCATCCCATGTAATGATTAAATAATTCATTTTCATATTTATTAATATTTATGAATTAGATAGTAATTAAAGAGATAGTATGTGTATAACCCCAGGACACCTTGACAGGGGAGGGGTGAATCAGGGTGACAACATTATCTTTTAAAGAGATGGATCTTATTCCCATGTTGGTAGGAACATGTTAAACCTGTATGATAAATATGATTAGAAGGTAAACATTCACATGCAGAGAGATGACACAACACTTTTTACTTGGTTAACTTCTAAGGTCTCTGTCCAAGGAGCATATGCAGACAGGTTGTCGGTCATACCAAATTCCCCTATTCTTCACTAGTTGTGGATTACAATGGTTCAGGCACATCCACTCTGTCCCAGGCTCACTGCCTTTACAAAGATTCAGGGATAGCTCACTGCATCCCTTGGGTCACTCTTGTTGACTCCACATGGCTCACTGCCTTTGGTGAAGTCTCACTCAGTTTATAGACGTGAATGTCTCTTCATCATTGAAAAAGAATGCATCATCTGTTGTATGTAGATGCTCTATTGAAGTCCAATACTAACCAGTAGACTAATCTCACTTTGCACCGAAGTTATCGGGCAATCTTCCAGCTTTCTTACAACTTCAAAAGGATGGGCATACTTCAACAACACCAGGCGCGCTTCTCTAGGCCGACACACAGGTTTCAAAGATGGCATGCAAGTTATAACTGGTGCGCAATTCTACCTCAACCACTTGCGTGAAACTCACTTCTACAACTTCAAACTTGTGTAGCTCACATTCCTTTTCACCCAAACCGGATTTGGCGTGCAACAAACAACTGTCGCGCAACTTATACATGCACGACCCATAACCGCTTGCGTGACCACTACACCTACACGATGGGAGCACTGAATTTATATAACTCTCAAACTTCCTGAGAAATTAAGAGGGGTGGTCCTTTATTTATAGGCCAAATGGACACCCTGCGCGGTGGCGCGCAATCCTCCTCTCAGCGCGCAAGTTCCGGTGCGCATCTCCAACCACCCTAGCCTCTGTCGTGCTACTCACTTGTGTGACCAAACCAATACTTGCACGACCCTCTATACTTTTCCATATTTTGAAGTTCGAATCTTGAAAAATATATGGTGCGCAACTTTGTAATCCTCCTAGGCACCAACACACAAGTCCTTTCTCGGCGCGCAAGTCACTTGCATGATACATATCTGGTGCATAAATCCTTTTTCCAAAAAAACCATGTTTTCCCCCTTTTGACAATTTTGAGGTCCAGAAATTTGGAAAACATTGAAAAACAGTGCCACCTTCAATACTGTTATCTTCTTGACCTGTATGATAACTTTTCTGGAACTCATTTTGAACTTCCTTTAAGGATTTACAGTAATCAAAAAACATTCTCCAGTTCATGCATAGATGACCATGGTTTCTACAATCTCCCCCTTTGGTTTTGTTGGCTATCAGTAAATAAATTCAATAGATAACCATCCACATGCAGAACAAAAATGCATGAATCAACTCAGCCAACACTCTAAGTCTACATGAGAAGATCTGAGTGTATAAAATAAGAGAGGAAGCTTGAATTGGGTTCCCGTGTTTTGGGTTCCAATGTATTCCATCTCATCCTTCTCATCCTATCACTAACACTGAGTCTCATCGTCTCACAGAAGCATTACATGCATGAATTTATTCATTTCTCCACGATTGACAATAAATCCAAAGACCGGTAATTTGTTTATTGTTCAGCTCAAACCACACTCCCCCTAGATAGTATCTCCCCCAAAAACCTGCATTGCATCCATAAATAGATTTAAAACAATTAAAAAAACGAGGGAGAGGGGATTTTTGTGACCTATTTATGCACTAGGAGGTGGCTGAACACCGAGGTTCAACCGATGCATCACAAATACAACCATTGACAGTGGCTTGGTCTGAATATCAGCCATCTTCTCATTAGTTCCCACATGATCCATTCTAATCATTCCTTATTCAACTTTATCTTTGATAATGTGATACTGAATTTCAATATGTTTTTTGCGAGAATGATGAACCAGATTCTTTGTAAGATAAATTGGTCTCTTGTTATCACAGTAAATCACTATTGGTTGCTTCACCTCATCACCGTTATCTGTTAATTGTTGCTTCATCCATAGCATTTGAGTGCATTCCTTTGTGGCGGAGATATACTCAGCTTCAGCAGTTCTATGAGAAGAACTTTCTTGTTTCTTTCTCAACCAGACAACACATTTATTCCCAATGTACAATGCTCCACCACTGGTGGAATTTCTGTACACAACATCACCAGCCCAGTCAGCATCAAGAAAATTCTAATAATTCACTATTCCTTCCTGCAGCAAAGTATAAGCCAGAATTCTGAGTACCTTGAATATATCTCATGATTCTTTTTACTACTGCCATATGTTCCTCCTTTGGAAATGCTCTAAAAGCGGGCTGCAAGACATGTGGAAAAGACAATATCTGGTCGTGTTTCTGTCAGGTACAGTAGGCTCGCAATGATCCTCCTGTACATGGTGGGATCTATAGAGGTCCCATCTTCATGATTTCCAAGTTTAGTTCCAACTGTAATCAGAGTTCACATCTGTTTGGAGTCTTGCATATTAAACATCTTCAGAAGCTCTCTTACATACTTTTCCTGGGAAATGAAAGTGTAATCCTTCTTTTGAATCACCTATAGCCCTGAGAAATATGTGAGCTCCCCAATCATACACATTTTAAATTCTGATTTCATGTGATTGGAAAAATCCACTGATTTCTGCCTACTACCACCAAATATGATATCATCAACATAGACTAGAACCATGAATTGATCTTTTGGAGAATTATTCATATAAATATTGTGATATACTCCTTATCTTTTGAATTCTTGCTTCTTGAAATATGAGTCCAGATGGGAATACCAGGCTCGTGGTGCCTGCTTCAAACAATATAGAGCTTTCTTTAGTTTGCAGACCTTTACTTCATCAGTACCAAGAACAAAACCCCCTGGTTGTTCAATGTAGACTTATTCTTCGAGTACACTTTTCAAGAATGTTGTCTTGACATCTATTTGATATACTTTATATCCTATTTGGAGTGCCATGGAATGGAAATGACTGATTGACTCCAGTATAGCCACTAGAGTAAAGGTTTCTTCAACATCAACGCCTTCAATCTGGGAGTATCCTTTACATACCAGTCGTGCCTTGTTTCTGATAACACTTCCATGCTCATCAAATATGTTCTTGAATATCCATTTTGTACAAATCACATTGTGACCTTCTTATCTATGGACAAGATCCCATGTCTTATTCTTGTCAATCTAGTCTAACTCTTCACTCATGGCTTTCTCCCATGATTCATCCTTTGTAGCTTCTTCAAATGAGGATGGCTCCACAACTGAAATAAAAGAAGATTGTGTGTTATTCCTCATCCTCCTTATTTGTGTGGGTGCACTTCTGTCCCCAATTATGTTATATAGATCAATCTCAACTCTACTATTTCTCCTCTACAGTTCAGGTGCATTCTCTCTAACCACAGTTTCTTCTTCAGATTCTTCTTCTGAGTCAACATCATGACGTGACTAGTGAGTGTTTTGTACAGCTTCCTCTATTTATATATTTGTATTTTCTCCACGTTCACTTTCTTCCTCACTTTCTATCACATCATCTTATGATTTCCTTGAATCATTTGTGGTTTTATATTCAATTATCTTAACATCGCTGCTTTCTAAAATTCTTCCTAATCACTTTTTGAAACACTTTTAGGCTTTTCTGTTCATTGGATACACAAGAAAATTCCTTCATCAGCATTGTCACCAAACATCCCTTGATTTCCATCTTTATTTTAGATGAAACATTTTCTTCTGAAAACATTAAAGTATTTCAATGAAGGCTTCCTTCCATACCACAATTCATATGGTGTCATTGTTTCTCCCATATAAATCCCCGTTCGATTCTGAATGTGCACTGCAGCTTCAACAGATTAATTTCAGTAATGGTGAGAGATACCACTCTCAATCAGCATAGTCCTGGATATATTGTTGACCTGTCGATTCCAGCACTCAAAATCTCCATTTTGTTGTGGGGTTCTCACAACAGCTACCTCATTCTATATTCCATGTTTTCCTAGCTAATTCTCAAAATAAATGGATGTGTATTCCCCTCCATTGTCTGATCTCAATAATTTGATTGTTCATCCAGTAACATTCTCAGCGATTCACAGATATGTTTTCATGCAGTCAAGCACTTTTCATTTCCTATGAATGACCATAACACATTCCATTCTACTGTTATAATCAATGAAAAGAAAAAAGCACCTTTCTCCATGAGTTTTGGAAACATTTATCGGCCCACATACCTCTGTATGAATTAAATCAAGAAGATGAGATGCTCTTTTCTTCTTTGGCTGATATGAACTGCAGACCAGCTTCCCAAGAATGCAAGAATCAAAATACATTTCATGCTCAAGCTTTAGAATGGGGATATCCATGAATATCTTCAGCTTAGATATCTTTTCCATGTCTTGTTGGATAAAGTGCTCCAGCCTTCGATGCCACAAATTGTTTTCTACTTCAACAGACAAATAGCAGGAGTTCACTTTGTTGTTAACCTGATATAAGTTTCCATCTGTTCTAAAACCTTTCATTAGAGAATTCCCTATTTTTCCCTTTATAGTGCTACCTTTTTGATTGAAAGTTACTACGATCCCTGAATCACATAGTTGACAAACACTAAGGAGATTGTGACGTAGACCGTCCACATAAAGAACTTCAGTCTTCTTTAGCTCTCCATTGGAGAGAGAAGTATTCCCACTGCCTTTAATCTTTAAAGAAACATCATTACCAAACCTCATTGTTCCATCAAACATCTTTTTAATGTTCTTCAAAAGGTCATCATATCCCGTCATATGAGAAGAGCATCCGCTATCAAGAATCTGCGTTCTACTTCTCTTTGTATATTTGAGGGATACTTATGCAAGATTGGATTTCTTGATCTTCTTATTTTCTTTCCATGAGGTATTGGATTGAGAATTGGATATTGATGGCCTTCTAATACTTTTTTCCACATAATATGATTTTTCATACCCATAATTTTCTTCCAGAAGATAAAAACTGTTTGTGAGAACAACACCATTAGGAGGGTGAGAAATGGCCTGTTTCTGAGAGTTGTATGAGTTTCTCCTACCGTACCTCTGCCTGCAATACATAGAATTATTTCCAAAGTTAGAACAATGAAAATAGTAACCATAGAAGCTATTTCTTCTATAAGATAGAGGATATGAAACTGGTCTCCTTTGTTGACTTCCCAGATCTTCCCTGTTCATGTAGCTCCTTGCTTCTTCACAATATGACAGGGTATGGACCAAATAGCCACAGAACATACAATTCATGAGAGGAAACATCTTCTCACTGAATTTCTCCTCATACCTTCTTCTGTGGGATAATTGTATGAGGGCTAATTTTTCCACAAGGCTCAAGGATAATCTTATTTTCATATTTTAGATTGAATTTTGGGCTTCTGTTTCATCACTTCAAAAGACTTTACCAAATCACCCACTTTCAGTTTGCCTTTATTTTGGTCACCTTTATTTTCAGCACTTGATGATTCTGCCTCACAGCCAATTCCACTATTTCCCATGTAGGCAGGTCTTTGATCATTTAAAATATTTTCTACTCCATTACAGCCACGTTTTTCTCTCTCCAACAGATCATCATCTGAGAACCTTCCAAACTGTATTTTATTTCATGGTTATTTTGAAATAGAATCATTTTCATGTTTACTCCTAATAGTAACAACCTCTTCATCAAGACTTTTAGCAGTCTTAGAATTTTCTTCTAGTCTGGAGGTGAGGTCATTAATGACATTTTCCGGCTCTTCAATTCTCAGCTTCAGATCCACTACGTCGTCATTGCTTTCAAGTATTTTAGACTGTACTTTCACCAATTCTTCCAATCGTTCAATTTAAACTTCAATTTTATCAACATATTAAGTTGATTCTTATACAATTGATTTCCACTTATTACAACTCTTACATTTAATATTGAGCTTACTAATAGCATCCTTAAGTTGAAACTCGGGATCGGCACTAGTTTTCAACTGATTTTCTCCACCAGTATCTTCTGATTTTTCAACAGTGGCTATCATGGAAGCTTGGTTCCCAGTTTTAAATTCTGGTTCTTCATCATCATAGAATTCAATATCATCATCTTCCTCTATACAGACAAAACACTTCCTCTGTATCTTCTTCCCAGATTTGAAGTCTCCCTTTTTGAAAACCTTTTTTGAGGCTTCTCACTGTCTTCTGCTTCGCTTTCATCATCATCAAAACTTCTTTGGCACTGAGAGTCAATGTGCCCTACTCTTCCACAACGAAAACATGCCATAGGTAGATTACCTTTAAATTCACCTTGTCCTTTCTCCAACTTCTTGGCGAGGAGAGAAAGAATTTTCATTTCCTCTTCATCTTCACCACCACTATCTTCTGAAATTTTCAGTTTGTCCATGACTTTTGATGTCATATCCTTTCTTACAGGATTCGTGGTATCTTCGTGTTTGACTCTCATCTCATATACCACTAGACTACTTAAAAGATCATCCAGAGATAGTTTTGATAGATCTCTTTCTTCAAGGGATAACACCTTTTCATTATAGATATGAGGATGTCTTCTGAATATTTTCTTTACGATATCAATGTCTTTGATTTCTTCTCCAAGACCTCTAATTTCTCCCACAACTTCGGTAATTCGATTGAAGAATAAATCTGCATTCTCATTAGGATGCATCTTTAGATCTCCAAACCTGTTGTGTAGGACTTGTATTTTTTCTTCCATCACTTTTATATCTCCTTCATAAATATTTTCAAGTTTATCCCACATGGACTTTGCTGAAGTGCAACTCATTACCTTTAGATAGATCTGATCAGAAAGGGTTGCGGTGAGAGCATTCTGTGCATTAGCATCAGCATCAAGAATTTTCCTATCGGCATCCATCATAGCCAGCCCTGTTGGATCAGTAATATGTATACCTTGTACAGTGGAAAAAAAGGACTTCCATTCCAAGGGATATTATATGAGATCTCATTCTATTCTTCCAGATCTATAAGTTACTTCCATCGAAGAGAGGGACTCCCCTGACATTGTCAGTATTCCCCATGAAGAAAAATGAGAGATTCAACACCAACCACCATTACCCTCTGATTCCACTTGTAGGACCCCGGGACACCTTGAGAGGGGAGGGGTGAATCAGGGTGACATATTTTTCTTTTAAAGTGATGGATCTTGTTCCCATGTTGGTAGGAACTTGTTAATCCTGTATGATGAATATGATCTGAAAGTAAACATTCACATGCAGAGAGATGACACAACACTTTTTACTTGGTTCACCACTGAGGGATACGTCTAAAGAGCATACGCCGACAGGTTTTCGGTGGTACCAAATTCCACTATTCTTCACTAGTTGTGGATTACAATGGTTCGGGAATAGTCACTCTATCCCAGGCTCACTGCCTTTACAAAGGTTCATGGATAGCTCACTGCATCCCTCGGGTCACTCCCATTGACTCCCCCTCTCTCACTACCTTTGGTGAAGTCCCACTCAGTTTATAGACGTGAAGGTCTCTTCATCATTTCAAAAGAATGAATCCTCTGTTGTATGTAGATGCTCTGTTGATGTCCAACTCTTACCAGTAGACTAATCTCTCATTGTATCAAAGGTATCGGGCACTCTTCCAGCTTTCGTGCAGTTTCAAAAGGACGGGCATACTTCAACAACACCTGGTGCACTTCTCTAGGCCAACGCGCATGTTATAACTGGTGTGCAAGACTACCTCAACCACTTTCACAAAACTCACTTCTACAACTTCAATCTTGTGCGACTCTCATTCCTTTTCACCCAAACCATTTTTGGTGTGCAGCAATCAACTGTCGCACAACTTATTCTTGCGCGACCCACAACCACATGCGTGGCCACTACACCTGTGTGATTGGAGCACTGAATTTCTCTAACTCTCGAACTTCCTGAAAAATGAGGAGGGGTGGTCCTCTATTTATAGGCAAAATGGACACCCTGCACGGTGGCACACACGCCTCCTCTCGATGTGCAAGTTCCGGTGCGTATCTCCAATCACCCTAGCCTCTGTGGAACTACTCACTTGCGCAACCAAACCAATACTTGTGAGACCCTCTTTACATTGCCATATTTTGAAGTTCTGATCTCGAAAAACATATAGCGTGCAACATTCCAATCCTCCTAGGCACCGACACGCAAGTCCTTTCTCGGCGTGAAAGTCACTTGCGCGACACATATCTGGCGTGCAAGCCCCTTTTCCAAAAAACCCTGTTTTCCCCCTTTTGACAATTTTGAGGTCCATAAATTTGGAAAACACTAGAAAACAGTGCCACCTTCAATACTGTTATATGCTTGACCTGTATGAGAACTTTTCTAGCACATAGTCTTAGCATCCTCTGAGGATTTACAAAAAATACAAACCATTCTTCAATTCATGCATAGATAACCATGGTTCTAATAGTATGTTCTATAGTGCATACAATAAATCAAGATTTGTAGTTAAAAACATTATTTTTCTAAAAAAGAATTTTTATCGCCTTTTAATGGTGATGTGGTTTTAATACTAATTTTTTGTATCTTCCATAAATTCAATTTTAAAAAATAATCTTTATTTTTTAAATTAGAATATAAAAATTTTATTTAGTATCATTTTTTCTATTTTTATCATAATTTTCATTTATTGATGAATAGTGAAACAAATAATGTATTTTGATTGAAAAAAGATTTTTTTTGTCAACATTATTTATATTATTTGATTATATTTTTTAATGGTTTTAAAGTATAAATAGTTCAGCTATATATCAATAAATATAATGTTGTCCATTGGAATTAATTTTACATAGAAATTTAAAAAAAAATTAATTTCATACTTTGGAACATTTTTACATTAAAAACTCATTGATTCTTCCTGTCTGCAGAATTAATATTAATTAATTTCAGAGAATTCTATGAATTGAATTTAGAAAAACGGATTCCATATTTGGAAGAAAATTATAAAAATTAATTTATTTTGTTTAATTTTTTTTAACAATATGAATAGTAATGTTAGTCAGTTTTATTACCACTATTACGGGTAAACCGAGTAAAGATGTTTAAAAATAATAATATAACTATTATGAAATTATCATAACACATGTCCTGATTTTATTGTATGGGTGATTTTCGACCAAAATCTTCCTTGGAATGATTTTCTAACCTCTTGGAACCACTTGGATGTCTTTAATAATTTTATAGTATTTTATTTTAATGAAAAGTCAAAGATGTTGTTCATATGTTTTAATAATTATATCATTTTTAATATAAAGTTATTTAGAATATTTATTATACTATAAATATTATATGTAAAGGTAAAAAATTTATGTTAATAATGATAATTTATTTTTAATTTTTAAGGAAGAAATAATTAAATTAAAGGCTTTCACGATGATGATGGAGTAATTGTTTAACTAATGGAAATATCAAATAAATCATACTAAAAATATTAAAATAACTATTATTTTAGATGATTAATGTCATTCAAAATATTTTATATGACTGACATTTTAGTGTTGTTTTATAAGTCATGTTTTTAATTTGTCTAATTATTTTTATTTTTTAAAAATAAAAAATAATGAATTCTGTCAAATTTGAAAATATTAATATTTAAAAATATAAAATATATTATTAATTTATAGAAAATTTTAAAAAATTGAAATTTCATCCAAATTATTGGTATATTTCTTAAAATGTCATCAATGACTCATTTATTATGTAAGATCCCAGCCTTTTCTAGAGTCAATATTAGGCACCTTTTTAGGTACTTTTGATGTTTTTAAGTACCCCTGTTTTGGAGTAGTGACTTGGGGTGCGTTTGGGTGAACATTTAAGTAAAACTAAAGGGAAATGGGTTGTGCACGGTTTGCGCATGGTTTGTGCACATTTTGACAAACCATGCGACCAAACCATGCAGACCGTGTAAAACATGACAGTGAGGTCCGCACGGTTTGCGCACGGTTTTTCCTAACTATGCACCACTATCCAAAAAAACCATGCGCGTGGTTTTTTATTTCATAAAATATTTTTTAAAAACACCCAAACCCTGGGACTTCCTTTTTTTCTAACTTTAGATCGGCCATGATAATTTCTAGGTGTTTCCAAAGCCTCATGGAGAGATTCCACGGTGATCTGGACACCATTCCTCAAGATTGAAGGCTCGGATTGAAGATCTGCTCTCCTTTCAGTATGTGGATTTCATCCTGTTGTTTCTTCCATTCTTTCCTCTATATTTCCTTGATCTTTTCATGGTAGAATTCAATCATTTCCATGCATATAAACCTATGAGTTAAGGTATAGATATTGGATTGTGGATCTAGATCTAGTTTTGCATGATCTTGATGCCTTGGATCTTATTTTTGGTTTTAAGGATTTAGATCCAGAACATGATCAAGGATGTTGTGCCACTCAGATTTGGGGAATATTTTTTGGGATAACTTCCATCAATAAAACGAGGTTTGTGGTGTAAAATCCAATCCCATAGTCTCATATTGTTATGAGTATGCAGTTGTACAAATGTCGTGGCATAAATAATTAATTGGTGGTTTGGTTATGTGGTACTTTGTGAATTATGAATCTAGTTGAATATGGGAGATAATTATGATGGAAGGATAAGGAAGATTAATCATATGAATAATGTTGAATATGGTAATTGGATATTTAATTTGAAAAGGGTTTGTGGGACATGGACTGACGCTCATAATACCCACATGGATTCTAGACATGGCGTTCTAGAACCAATGACATGCATAGAATGGATATTTTATGGGACAAGGACTGATTCTCCAAATACCCATGGGGTTGTGAGACAGGGACTAATGCTCCTAATGCTCACTTGTGTGCTAGACATGATGTTATAAACTCTTTCATTTATTTTTTACAATGGTTTTATTTGGCTATTCATAAACTTAATATTGTGACACAGTAAATATGAATTGAACCGGGGAAATGGTTTAGGTTCCTACATGGGACGAAGTAGGCATTGTGTTTTTGGTGTTCTCAAGAACCCAGATGTTTAACGTATTAAAGAAATTTTAATTAGATAAATATAATTGTTTTCTCTATTTCCTTGATTTGTTATTAATACAACTTCATACACTGCTTATGACTAGATTTTTTTTTTGGACACAGCTAGTGTTGATCTACTGAGTCGTACTCACACCCTACATGGGCTGCCTGATTGGTACCCGAATAGACATTGATGTTGTAGGACAGGACAAGGGCAAGATCCCTAGTTAGAGTGATGTTTGGGGTTGGAGCATGGAAGAGGGAACCGGATGTGGGTCGGGACCCATTTGGAGTCATTATGTCTTTACTCTCAGTTTCATTGTAGACACATGGCACTTTCATTTTCATAACATGTTTTACCTTTCAGTTGAGTATTGTATTTCTAGGTTTGATTATGCTAGTGACACTGTACTATTATATTTATATGTGTTTCCGTTATTGCATGGTTACCTCCGCTGGTATTTTATTATGATAATAGAGGGTATAGTCTCCCCAAGACTAACTTATTAGACCCTCGTTATTATTCGGCACCCTCTGGTGTTTTGGGAGGCACGCTTGAGGGCTTGTGATCAACCGTCATGGAGAACCATTCAGCGGCTTCCGGGTCGGGACGTTAGAAAGTGGTATCAAAGGAGGTTTTATTTCTTCTTATTTTGTCTTACTATTTGGGAATGGTAGACAGGGGATTAGGGAATGTCAGGGCTTGATAATGAGCTCGTGTATGGGAGATGAAAACCCATGTATGGGGGAAAACTCAAGTACTCAAGGTGGTAATGCTGTTATTGCTCTTTGTCGTTACAGTTGAATATTATTTCACCTTGGGTGATGCACTTGTTTTGTGACATGATTATTATTTCTAGAATTTTTTGAGTATTGATTTGTGGCCTAGAATGGCATGAGTGTTTCGTCTACATGCATAATTCTAGGCACTTAGGATTATTGTGACGTGCATCATTTTAGGCACTCATGGGAAAACAGATTATGGGTAGATTGATGAACTTAATCTATTTATTTTCCTTGTTTGTGAAATTGAAATGAAAATGGTGTCTAACTTTGAAATTGAAAGAAATAATTGTGAATTGATATGAATAAATTGGTTTTATGTAATTGTGGTAACATTGTTAACTGTTTTCTAAGCTGCATGTTTGGCTTTGTAGAATTATGCCTCCACGACACTTGTTGAGAGGATGAGCGGGTATATTTAGAAATGGTTCTCTAGTTGTTGAACCTGAGGCACCAATAGTACCAACAGAAGTAGTGGGAGAAAATTTTCAAGAGAACCTCACCTATTTCATTTAATTGATGGAAAGAGACCCCATGAAGGTTGTGAAAAGTATGTCTGATATTAATAGGGAGTTTCAGTTCCATAACCCGCTGAATTTTACTAGAGAGGGTGGTCTAGAGAAAGATGAGTTATGGAATAAATCTACCTAGACTATACATAACCACCTGGAGACACCTGTTGAGGAGAGATTCAAGTTGGAAGCTTATATGTTGCACGGTCAAGCGAAATGTTGGTGGGACATCCAGACTCGAGATGGATAGTTGGAAGCTATGGAGTGGAAAGAATTTCAGGAGAAGTTATTTCTGAACTTCTATCCAGAGTTTCTTAGACAGGAGAAAGAGGCTGATTTCATCAGGCTAACTAAAGGGAATATGTCTGTAATGGACTATGTTGGATGCTTTACAAACATACAACGTTTTGTTCCAGTATTGGCAGAAAACAAGGCCACATCAGTAGGATGATTTTAGGATTGACTTAAATGTGAAATTAAGTCTCAAGGGAATATTTTCAGGCTGAAAAAGTTTCCAGAAGTGGTAAACCAGGCTCTAATCTCTAAGGGGAACCTGAAGGAGGCTTCTAGTGGAAGAAAAATGTTATTTATTGGATGGTCAGGTGGTGCGACTTTAGATAATAGAAAGTGACGTTATGAGAATGTCAGCAAGGGAGGTGGGAGACAGAGTAACCTGGAAGAGGTGTTGGTTACATAGGACCTTGCCCTAGTGTTTTTTCCACCAGTGTGGAAGATCGGGACACTATCGTAATCAATGTACCCAACCCCCTACTGAATCCAGATCTTGTGGTAGGATGGGGCATCTCTAGAAGTTCTGAAGGAACCCAAAGGAGTCAGGTGGTGATGGATTAGCTAAACAGAGTTAGAGTGTGGGAAGGGGATCCTCTACACCCTTTCTGTCCCAAATTTGGAGTTCTACAGGCCGAGGTGGTAAGGGTGAAAAACATGGTTCTCTTGGGCTGCAATTCCCATATCAGCAGAGTGGTACACGTCAGGGGAGTCAGATGGCATCACAGGGAAGAGGAGCAGCACAGTTGCATGCAGTACAACCAACACTTGTGGATAGTGAGGCTGGACCATCGATAGTGAGAGGTACTGTTATTGTGTATTATACATTATATAATGCCTTATTTGATAATGCTTCCTCTCATTCCTTTATATCTAAAAATATTTTTAATGGTTTGATTTTGGCGGTGGAGTTTGTGAGTAGGGTTATGATGATAGTCACACCTTTGAGGGTACAGTCTAGAGACATCTGTTTGTGAAAGGAATGTTTTCTTGAGATCGGGGAGTACTGTTTCTTGTGGGATCTCTATATCTGTGACATGACAGGCTTTGACCTAATCCTAGGGATGGACTAGTTAGTCACATATAGAGGCCAAATTTATTTTTATCATCATAGGGTTCCATTTATGTCACCTATGGGTGACCATTACATTCACCGTGGAGAGTGGGACATCCAAGCAGGCTGAGCAAGGCTAGTTACTCAGAAACTAGGAGAGATCATAGCCCAATTTTCTAGTATTTTACTGGATGATGAAGGTGTTAGGAAAGATTTCATACCACTATTGGTTGATTTGTTTCAGGATGTATTACCGGAAGACATATTATTGCTTCTACCTAAGAGAGATGTTAAATTAACTATTGAGCTCATTCAAAGAGGTGAGTCGGTATCTATTCCACTATATATAATGGAATCGACAGAGCTTCAAGAATTCGAAGCTCAGTTGGAAGACTTGAAGGATAAAGGATTTATTCATCCAAGTACATCGCCTTGGGGATCAAATGTAATGTTTGCAAAGAAGGCTGATGGGAGATTACATTTGTTTGTCAATTACCATAGGTTGAACAATATGACTTTGAGGAACTGATATCTTCTACCATGTATTGATGATGTATTTTCCCAGTTGAAGGGAGCCTGTTTTTTCTCAAATATTGACTTAAGATCAGGGTATCATCAGTTGAGAGTTCAGACTTCTGATATACCGAGGACTACTTTCAGTATTTGGTATGGGATTTATGAGTTTTTTGTAATTCCATTTGGGTTAACAAATGCCCCAACATTGTTTATGGCTATGATGAATAAGATCCTTCATCCGTACCTAGATCAATTTGTGGTAGTATTTGTGGACGACATCTTGGTTTACTCCAAGACTCTTGATGATCATGCCCAAAATCTTGTCATTGTCCTATGTACACTGAAAGAGCATCAGCTATATGCCAAGCTGTCTAAGTTTCAATTTTGGATTGATCAGGTATACTTCTTGGGAATCATAATCTCGAAGAATGGTGCTTCAGTGGATCCATATAATGTGCGAGCAGTGATTTCTTGGGAGCAACCCAAGAATATTTTTGATATCCGAGGCTTTCTGGGGTTAGCTGGATATTACAGGATATTTATCCAAGACATTTCCCATTTGGAAACACAACTTTCAGGCTTGACCAAAAAGGGAGTAAAGTTTGAATGGTCAAAGGATTGAGAGACATATTTTCTGGAGTTGAAGAAGCGTCTGACATCCACACCAATTTTGGCTATACCCGAGTCAGGTGAAGAGTTCATGGTGTATTGTGATGCTTCTAGGATAGGACTTGGAGTTTTGTTGATGAAATGAGCTAAACATGTGGCATACAGGTCTTGACAGCTGAGGTCGCATGAAAGGAATTATCCAATGCATGACCTTGAATTGGAAACGGTGGTTTATGCTTTGAGGTGTTGGCCACACTACCTCCTTGGTAAAAGGTTTATAGTTTATACTGGTCACTATAGCTTGAAGTACATCTTTTCACAGTGCAATTTGAATCTTCGACAATGGAGATGGGTTGAGTATGTGCAGTCTTTTGATTTTGAGATGGTATATACACCTGGTAAAGGAAATGATGTGGAAGATGCTTTAAGTAGGAAGGATCAGACTCAGATTGTTCAAGAATCTAGTGTCAAGTGGAGGATGATGTCTATGCTAGCTGAAATGCACGTTGTGGTTCAGGAGAGACAAGAAGAAATGACACTCATTTTGGTTGCAGTGGAGTCTACACTTTTGAGACGGATCAAGGTAATGAAATATCAGGACACTAAATTCATAGCCGTGAGGGAAAACTTTGAAGGGAGGGAGACACCTTCAGACTGGAAGATAGATGAAGATGATATTGTTTATATGAAGAATCGGGTTTTTGTTCCTACAAGAATGTGAGATGAGATCATGTGGGAATTTCATGCCTCAATATGGGTGGTGCACCCTGGTGTGACCAAAATGTATCGTGATATGTGACAACAGTTTTGGTGGTCAGGCATGAAGTAGGAGATATTAGGGTTTGTGGCACGATACATCACCTGTCAGCATGTGAAGGTGGAGCATCAATGACCTGGAGGTTTACTACGACATTTTTCCATTCCATAATGGAAGTGGTATAACGTGACCATGGACTTTGTGATAGGCCTTCCAAAAACACTTTGGAAGAATGATGTTATTTGGGTCATTGTGGATCGACTGACAAAGGTGGGACTTTTCTTGCCTATATGGGAAATGTTTACATTTGAGCAGTTGGGAGTACTATATTTATAGATGATAGTTCGATTTCACGGGGTTCCACGAACTATAGTTTTGGATCGCGATTCACGGTTTACTTCATGATTCTGGAAGGGCATGAAAAAGGCACTTGGTACGCAGGTTTTATTGAGTACGTCTTTCTATCCGCAAACAGATGGATAGAAATAGCATACTATACAAGTGCTTGAGTATACGTTGAGGGCATGTGTTCATGACGTCGGTGGTTCATGGGAGAAGCACCAAGATTTAGTGGACTTTTCCAATAACCACAGTTATCAGGAAACTATACAGATGGAACCACTTGAGGATCTTTATGATAGGCCATGTAGATCACCGCTATGCTAGATAGAAGTGGGTGGGTCAGACTTTTTGGGACTGAGTCTTACACAGAAGATGACTGAACAAGTTCAGCTGATTCAGAAATGAATGACTACGGCTCAAAGTTGGCAGAAGTCTTATGCTCATAGACGAAGATGACCTCTAGAGTTTAACACCGGTGATCACCTTTTTTTCAGGTATCCCCTAGGTTGGGTCACCACAGGATACAAAGTCAGGGAAATTTGGCACCCATGTTTTTTCAACCTTTTGAGATCTTGAAGATAGTCGGGCTGTTATCATACCAATTGGCTCTTCAATAGAAATATAGTGCTATGAATGATGTTTTCCATGTATCACAACTACTGTGGTATGACCCTGACCCTTCTCATGTGATTAATGTGGATGGTGTTGGGATAGAGATAGATGCATCCTTTCAGGAGCATCCGATACATGTATTGGATCGCAGTGAGAAGATGTTGAGGGGTAATACCATACTGACAGTTCATGTTTTATAGCAGTATGGACGCGTGCAGGAAGATACATGGGAAAGAGAGGCAGATATGTGGACACAGTGGCCTGATCTCTTTAGCTTGGAATCTCAGAGAAGTTCAGCAGTACGTCTCAAGGATGAGCTGTTATAAGGTGAGGAGAATGTAAGATCCCATCCTTTTCTAGAGTCAATATCAGGCATGTTTTCAGGTTCTTTTGGTTTTTTTATGTACCCTATTTTGGAGTAGTAACATGGGATGTGTTTGGGTGAACTTTTATGTGAAACTACAGGACAGTGGGTTGTGCACGGTTTGCACACTGTTTGACAAACTGTGTGACCAAACCGTGGAAACCAAGCAGAACTGGAAAGAGAGGTACACACAGTTTGCGCACGGTTTGACAAACAGTGCGAGAAAAAACCATGCGGACCATGCAATACTTGATAGTGAGGCCCGCACTGTTTGCGTATGGTTTTTCCTAACCATGCGCCACTATCCAGGAAACTGTGCGCGTGGTTTTTTATTTCCGAAAATCCTTTTTAAAACCACCCGAACCCCGGGACATCCTTATTTTCCAACCCTTGCTTGGGCTTGACATTTTCTAGGTGTTTCCAAATACTCTTTGAGATATTCCAAGGCGATCTGAACACCATTCCTCAACATTGAATGCTCGGATTGAAGATCCACTCTCCTTTCGGTAAGTGGATTTCATCTTGTTGATTCTTCTATTCTTTCCAATATCTTTCCTTGTTCTTTTCATGGGATAATTCCATCATTTCCATGTATCTAAACATATGAGTTAAGGTAATTCTCTTGGATTGTGGTTCTAGATCACGTTTTTCATGTTCAGGATGCCTTTGATCTTATTTTTGTTTTTAAGGATTTAGATCTAGAACTTGATCGATGACGTTGTGCCGCTTGGATTTTGGGGATTTTTTTGGGCTAACTTCTATCAATAAATTGAGGTAGGGTTTTAAATCCAATCCCACAGTCTCATCTTGTTATTCGTATGAAGTTGTATAAATTTTGTGGCATAAATAATTAATTGGTGGTTTGGTTATGTGATTCTTTTTGAATTCTGGATCTAGTTGAATATGGGTGAGAGTTATGATGGAAGGATAAGGATGATTAAATATTTGAATAATGGTGTATATGTGAATTGGATATTTGATTTGAAAAAGGATTGTGGTACATAGACTGATTCTCCTAATACCCACAGGGATTCTAGACATGGCATTCAAGAACCAATGACATGCATGAAATTGATATTTTATGGGATAAGGATTGATGCTCTAAATACACATGGAGTTGTGAGACAGGGATTGATGCTCCAAATACTCACATGTGTGCTAGAAATGACGTTCTACACTCTTTCATTTATTTTGTACTATGGTTTCATTTGGCTATTCATAAATGTAATATTGTGACATAGTAAATATGAATTGAACTGGGGAAATGGTTTAGGTTCCTACATGGGCCGAAGCAGGCATTTTGTTTTGGGTGTTCTCGAGAACCCAGATGTTTAACATATAAAAGAAAGGTTAATTGGATAAATGTAATTGTTTTCAATATTCCCTTGATTTATTATTAATGAAACTGCATACACTGCTTATGACTGGATTTATTTTTGACACTGTTGGAGTTGATCTACTGAGTCATACTCAGACCCTACTCGGGCTACTTGATTGGAACCCGAATAGACATTGTTGTTGTAGGACAGGACAAGGGAAACAGCCCTGGATAGAGTGATGTTTGGGGTTGGAGCATGGAAGAGGGAACCAGACGTGGGTCAGGACCCATTTGGAGTCGTTGTGTCTTTACATTCAGTTTCATTGTACACACTTGGCCCTTTCATTGTCATAACATGTTTTACCTTTTAGTTGAGTATTTTATTTCTAGTTTTGATTATGCTAGTGAAACATTTCAATTATATTTATATGTGTTTCTGCTATTGCTTGGTTACATCCGCTGGTATTTTATTCTGATACTAAAGGGCATAGTCTTCCCAAGACTGACTTACTAGACCCTCGTTTCTAGTCAGCACCCTCTGGCGTACAGGGTGGTGCGTTTGATTTCTTGTGATCAACCGGCACGTAGAACCATTCAGTGGATTCCAGGCTGGTATGTTACATATTAACACCTTTTCATTTTATAGTAATTTTATTATCCCTCAATGTGTAAATTACATGATATCATGATAAGAGTTAAACATGTTAAATATGGGATAAAAAATATAAGGACTAAAAAAAAATAAAATTGTGTATACTATTAATTGGATTAATTAATTTCTACAAATAATCATCTTATAATTTAAATAACTCACTTTGGATCCATTTGGAATTGAAACATAATTTATATTAATTTAATATTTTGTAGAATTCCAAGAGTGTATGTCTCCTCTATTATAAAGGGAACTTCTTCCCCTCTTCTCTTCAAATATAAAAACCTATTTTCTCATCCTATATTTACCAAAATTCCTTCCTATATTTCCTCACCTAATTCTATATCTCTCAGATTAGGCATAGAACAATCATTCGTGGTCTTAAGTTGATAAATAAAGGAGTTTTTCCAAAAAAATTGTATTAATTTAGTAATGTATTTATATTTTATTTATTCATACACTTCCATAAAATCATTATAAAAAGTGAGGATATAATAATTCAATTATATTAAATATAATGATATGTTATTATATTAATTTAATCTCATAAATCCATCTTCACTTCCATCAAATGTACAAATCTATTATCATTTGTCTGTACGGAGGACTACCGCCTCATGAACCGATTAAATTCATTTTCCATCACCATCTCTCAATAAACTTTATAGTGGTGGAATTAAGGTTTAATATTATAGTAATGAAATATTTATTATTCTGAAAATATAAGATAAATTTTTTTCTTCCATGCATTGAAATATGATAATGTCTTTCATGTGTACATGTGAACCATCTCCTCCACGAAGTGTCGTGATTCATTTTTCATCACCACATCAAATTATTGGTATATACCAGTATATTTAATTGATTAACATGATATTAATGAAATTATTATCATTAAATAAAGATAAAATATAAATTACATTCTTTCCATAGTGATCATTGAAAAAAGAAAATGTTACTCATGTGTACGTAAGGCCTATTGACTCCACGATCATAATGTAGTCCCTTTTTCATAACAATCCAAAATGGTTTTCTAAATTATAATTTATTTATAAAAATTAAATTCATGTAGTTAATATTATTCTATATATGATGTACTAATTACCACTTTGACTATTGAAATCATACCAAATTCATTTTGGACTCATGTACTTAATACAATCAAAATGTATGACATGAACTTAAGAAATTAATTAAATTTTTAAACATGATAATAAGTGATATATAATAAATAATAATATTTGAAAAGGATATAAAGAATAAAATAAATAATATATTATTTTTATTTATGAAGAGAGATATTGTACGTGATGATTCAGACTCATGGTTATGGGGTTTCTTTTTAATATTCTTTTTTAAAGTTACTCATTAAAATATTTTTATTAAAGCATAAAAGAATGATTTCTAACATACAAAACAAGATTGTAATTTTATTATTTCATTTTTATTTATTGTTTTTATGATTCTTTTACAATTTTACAATTTCATTTCCAAATATATTTTTTTCATTTATGAGTGCAAGGCATTGATAAAATATAAATTGTTTTCAAATTTGAAGATTAATTTTTATTTTATACATTATTTATGTGTTATGTTTATGTTATGGTTCTTGGGAATTATTTATGAGTATGTGTGGTTCCCTGATAAAAATATGGAAGGTAATACAATGATATCTCTCTAATGCATTTGGTTATGAGACAGAGTTAACCTGTAGTGATTCCCAAAAGAGATTAATTGAATATAATATTGTGGTAATTACAAATGTGACGATGAAGTTGAATCCCTATGTAGCCATGAAATTTATATTAAATTTATCTGTGATATGGAAATGATGACCCAAGTTACCTTTATGATATATTCTTTTATGGATTTCTATAGGAAACTTATTATTTCATGAGGTAAGATAATGTTCTTATGTTTTATGGGTGAAATTTATAACTTTGTAAAAACGATTCCTTGGGTTTATGAATATTGATGGACTAACGATTTATTTCATTATTTTTATGTCCATTACTGATATTATTTTCTAATCCCAATTTTTAAAATTTTTCCCACATGTTATATGGAAGGGTAAGATAAACGACTAAGTCTTGTTGAACATTAAGAATATTTTTGTTGAAAAAGATATCATCTTTTATTTTAAAAGTTTTATATTGTGGAAAAAATGGATACTATTTCAGTAGTATCCACTTTTTATGATGTGGGATTTTATGTATGAATGAAGAAAAAATTATCTAAAACACTAAACTACAAAATATCTTCAATTTGTAAAAATGTAAATTCTTGACTAAAATTCAAGATTATTTAATATTTATGGTCAGGTCCTTATACCTTATCTATTTATAATAGTCATGTAATTGATTAAATGGAATGTTTGTTCATATATTTACTTGTCCATGTTGATTATTCTTTATCTAAAATTGATATTCATTTTAGTGATAAAATGGAATGTGTGCTCAGCTATTTACCTTTTCATATTGACTATGTATTATCGATTCATGATAGCTTCCAATGTACGTAAACCTTACTAAGAATTTGATCATACTATTATTTTGTTTCCAATCCTTAGGATATGAAGATGAATTCATTTAATGAGTACAAGTATGTTGAATTTTTTCTATTTCTATGATTTTTATTTTTATTACAAATGATAAATGGATATAATATATGTTTCTAGTTCACTAAAACTGGTAAACTGATCATTACTTTAAGAATTTACCCCTTATTTCTTTGTGAATGTAATAATATAGGCCCCAAATTGTGTATACTAGAGTTGTTTTTGTTACATTACTAGAAAAAATTAACAAAAAAACCATAACATTAAAACTCAGTAAAATTTTAAATTTCAATTTGAGTCATAAATAAAAAAATCCCATGATAAAAGATTGTCACATCGGACACAATTTAAATGGTTAAAAAGTATTAAATGAATAGATATATCCAAATAATATCAAAAAACATATATCAAATTTATTAGATGACTGGATTTCAGATCTCACATATCCCATCATCTATATTTATCCATTTTTGTGTAACTTTTATTGAGTGTGACTTTAATTTTATTTTCATATATGATTATTTCAAAAATTTCCCCTCCACCCCACTATAAAATAACCATTATACCACATAGCTTCTCCTCACATATAGACCTTCCTAAGTCAACCAAAATCGGAAAAATCATATCCAAAACCATATTTCCCATGTAAATTATTTTCAATTAAAACCAAAAATCTAATCTATAGATTCTTATTTAGATTCCCAAAGAAATATGTCTAAAGACTTTGAATTATTTTAGTGTTCATTGTTGTTTCTATCAAAAAATATTTTATAAAACACCAAATATAACTATGTTCGTATTATTAATATATTGAAATTTTGTTATGGTAATGTAATAACCATTTTCATTACTTCTTTACATCCTTTGTAAAATGAAAAATGTCAATCATGTAATGTGGAGACTACTACCTCATTAAAATTTTGTGTTTCCTTTTTCATCGTCGTGACACATAGCTTGTTCCAAAAATAAATTTAATAAATATAAAATATATTAAAAACTTTATTATTTTTTTATTAGGAAAATATTATCATTCAATTAATAATATTATTAATATATTTTCGTCATATATATTACCTCCTAAATTGTGAGTACTAATAACTTATCTGAATTTCAGTCTAATTTTACAACTTATTAGGCTACATAAATTTTTTAATAATATAAAGATAAATACAATGTTTCTCTATATTATAGTGATGGTGAAACTATTATATATCCCCATTTAACATAGGTAAATATATTTAAGTTTTTTTGTTACAATTGACAGAACAACCACATGTAAACATAGAGAGCAAGAAAAATACAATAAATCCCTGAAATCTGATACTAAATGAACCTAAAAAATATAAATTTTAAAAAAAGGTTTAAAATAATTCATAAAATAATATTAATTTGGTTATTCAATATGTTATTTATAAGGCCTAATTGAGTTGGTACTTTTAGTAAGTGTTTCATGTCTCAATTTTCACTCTTTGTGACATGTTTAAAATTATGAACCTATATTCATTAATATAATAGATATACTTCATATTTGATATGTTATATCACTAATCCCATTATAATCATTTTATATTAATTTAATTCTGTAATTATTTCTTTCAAGGGGGTTTTTCTTTTAAAAGTGGGAGGGGGTTTTATTTAAAGTCATTTCATTAAATATTTTAAACTATTTTACCTAAATATTTCTATTCAATATCTATATTCTTTATATTTTTTAAATAATGGTCTTATATATATTTAAATTATATTTTTAGTTCATTTTAAAATACCCTTTATATTATTTTCAATATTTTAAATAGGTTTCTTTTTAACCTATTTTGTATGCTTGCTTTTGACGTTGTTTATAATGGTGTGTAACAATTTTTTTTAAAGATGATCTCATTTCCCCATAATTATGACTGTTCTTTATTATAATTATTCCTTTTTAAATTTCATTAGGGTTTCAATTATAATTCAATTCCTATTATTGTATTAATTTTTAATGATTAATACTTACCAAATTAAAAGAATATTATTTCTTATTAATCAAAGAATATTTTTAATAATTTTATAAAATTAATTTCATATATGTCAACATCCTAAAATGATTATTTTTTCATAAGTTATATTCTCTGATGATATCACATTTTTTATTTCTATTAATGGAATGTGTTGATATTTTATGTACATTTTCATGTTACCCTTTTATTTTCAAGGGGTGAAATACACTATAAAGGAATGAAAAAATATTTTATGATCTTTTGACTAATATTTTTTTGGTTAATCATAATGTGATTGGTGGGGTTTTATATATCTCTATAATGTAACAAATAATTATTTCTACCCCTTGAAATAAAGATTTTATGTGAATATAATATTATTTTTTTGATTTTTTCTTATCATTTTGTGTAAACCTAATTATTTTTTAACATTTTTGCTACATTGTGTATGGACATGATTACAGATTATATTTTTTTCAAAAATATCACACCTCAACCATGGAAATTATTATATATATTTTATTTTAATGTTTTTGGATATTTTGGTGGAGGTTCTAGTTGAGTATCGGTTTGAGTTTCTGAATTTTTGTAGAAAAATAGAGATTTTTTGCTTAACAGTAGGTGGCACATGGTTGGAACAAGGTAAGGTGAAACTAAGATCCCTTTCCCATGAAACAATGTAAAATTTATTGATTTTGGATTGTGGTGACTTCATGGTAGGATCATGGTTTGGATAACCGTGTGGAAAAACCATGTGGCATGCTCCTATTGGCCAAAAAGGGGAGCACAATTGTCGCACGTTTTGGAAAACCGTGTGACTTCCCCAAATCATTAAAATTTGTAAATGAATATTTTTCTACTCTACCTTGTTAACTATATTTCTATATTTCCTCCCATTTATGACCTATTCACACTAAGGGATCTCCAATATCCTCCTCTCATGCTCTCCCTCCGCCATTGAAGCTTATTCAGTGTTCTTAGATTATTTTATTTGGGTTTTTTGTTTATTTCATCCTCTACTATCCATTATCACTTGAGTTCTCGGTTCCACTTTGAGGGGGTTTACCCTTGGATGAAACCTAAGGGATAGGGTTAATTTATGGTAAAATTTCATTAATGTTACGATGTGTGGTTTGTCTCTTGGGGTGTGTTCTTACTTCTTCTGAAGATTCATTGTGTTTTCGTGTTGTTGAGTTAGGAATTTCCATAAATTTACATTCCATCACATTATGTTAATTCTTTAGATTCCCATAAATTATTTCAAAATGTTATAATCTTACTTTTGAGGTGTTAGATAAAATATTTTTTGTACTAATGGTTTCCCTAATAATGCATATTTTTTAATGTATATTAGGTGTTTTATGAAAATATTATTATTTTCAAAAAATATAATTTTAAACATGTGGGGATATTTGGCCTTGTTTATATCATGGTATCTTGGTTTTAATTGTGAATTGAAAATGATGAGTGATTTTTATTTCTTTTTATTGATTCATTATTTGTTGTAAAATGTTTGGAATTGTTATTCTAGTTTTTAAAATTAATACATGTGTATTTGTAATAAAATCTATTAGGTATGGTGGATAAGTATTTGATGTTTCTTAAGAATGGTTTTTTGATAATTCCAAGATATTTGAAAAGTGACATTGGATATTGGAACAACCATTGGTACATGGGGTGCACACATGGATTTTAATTCAAATGATGATGGAACATTACAGTGGTCCCATTTTTCTAAAAATATTTCCTTGGTTTTTAAGGGTGTGTTGGTTCTTCATGTTACATTAAAATTAGTTTCAAATTAATTTTTGAATGATTGTACTATTTTGAATTTAATATATATTAGGATAATAGTTAGCATAAAGTCCCATTTGTCATTCTGTGATACGGTTTGGTTTCTAAAATAATATAAATGAATATTTGGCACTCCTTGGGTTGTATCATGTTTTTCAAATTTCTTGGGAAGAGTTTTCATTTGAAATGTATAGACTTGTTTGGAATTCTGAATTTTGAAGTAGTATTTTACATTTTCTATGGAAATGGTTTATAAATGGTTTGGTAGATGTTTTTGGATTGGAAATCATAATGTTTCGGTTGGAATTTTATGTTGTCTTTGCAAAAATTGATTATGTATATTCCAGATTGGAACTTGGTTTTGTTTTGGAAAATATTTAAAACTTATGTGGTGTGTGGGCCTAGTGGGAATGTTGGCATGTTTTGGAAAAAAATTGTAAACTTTGGTAGTGTGAAGGACCGGTTGGTATTTTTAAATGATTTGGAAAATTGTTTGGATTATGGAAAAAAATGTGGTTTCCTATGAGATTTTATTTTTGGAAGAAATGATTGTGAAAGAAATGTCATTTCATGTGTGATTCTGATGTTTGGATTATGTTTTTAAAAACCACTAGACCTTGGGATGCGTTATAATGTATTGGATCGTGTGTGGGGGATTTATTTTTGTTGATCCCACTAGACAATGGGATGTGTTCCCCTATAGTTTCTTTTTTCATGAGAACTTCGTGGGTAATGGATGTTATACAATATTTCACCAAGTATTGTTATTACTATTATTATCATGGGATTCATGGGATTCTTCTTGAGGGTTTAGTGACCGTTTCTGGTCGAACCTGATTATACGGGTTGGTACCTGAATGGATTGATGGGGATATGTGAGAAATTCCACAAGATTCACTAGTTTAGAGTGAACAGTTGGTTATTGACTATGGTGATGCACCATATGCTGATAGTTTAGTATGAACAATATACATATAAGGATTTTATCTTTAGATTTTCTAGAAATGATTGTGATTACTATCTGTATATTCTTTTTTTAATATAACATGATGAATGTTGTATTTTATAGTTTTCTTTCTTCATTGTTTCCATTACTATCTATATAGACCCTTTTTAGTTATCTGGTTTGGTTTTTTATTTGGGGTTTGTTTTTTGAGATGTGTTGTGGAATGTGAAACCTTTATTTAAAATAAAAGGGGTATGTGTTGTTTAAAAAAATTTGTGCAACATTTTGTTTGGATTCTTGAATAGATTGAATGCCTATATTATAAATGTATTTTCAAATTAGTGTTTTGTAGACTAATTCATGAAATTAAATGCATGTAATATATGTTTATTACCTATTATGTTGTTTAATCTCACCCCTACTTTTACAATCTAGTTTTTTAGATCCAAGCTATTTTGCAGGACCAGGTATCAGATTATAGATTTTGGTTTCATTTTTCTTTATAGATTCTTGATCATGGTGTTGGTGGTGACCATGACATCTTATAGAGATCATGTTGCATGTTTTGTTTTTGTTTTCTCTTCATTTTTTTTGGATCAACAGTATTTGTATCTAGAAAATTTTTGTATATGAATTTATATTCAGTTATTGGTGGCTATGTTTTGTGATCAGTTTAGTTTATTTTATCCTTGTTTTGGATGGTCTAAATAATTTTCATTGGATTATTTTTATGCCCCGCATTAGTTTTCAGTTCGTGGAGATCATGAATTCCTTCGACCTATGTCTTAGACTAGTTTGGGTGTCAGGTTGGATGGAATCCCTACTTGTTTCATCAAAAAATGGTATCACAGTGGGTCCTGATTATTTGGGGTGCCTAGTAAATTGGAAATTAGGACTTTCAAGACTTGAGAGTTAGGTATGGGATGGACCTCATAAACCCTTGATCATTCTAATCTTAGAGTTACAAGGGGTAGTCGGGGATTTGAGTCATTTTTTTGTATCATTCATGTGTGGATGAGGAATGACAATGAAGGCGATCTGGGTTCATGTCATGATCTCACATAGAGAGTGGCCGATGTGGAGTCTGAGGGCATGATTTAACATCCTCTTAGTTATTGTTGCTAACTTGGGGTACGGTCCAATAACCATGTCATCAAGTTAATCATGGTACTAGTTCCTAATTTTGGTAGTTTTTTGTGAGTTGTTTTTTTGTTTTTATTTTTGGTGGGTGTGAGTGGGATTTTAAAATGAAACAAGTTTTTTGGATGGAAATGATTTCATTCAAGTGGTCAAAGATTAAAAAAATGGGTTTTAAGAGATTATGATATCCATAATTTTGAAATTTTATGGATAATGTTGAGGAAAAAATCAATTAAGAACTTTCTAAATTCTTGGGTTTAATTATAAATGTTTTTTGTGAACCTTGGTATTCCTTATAGACGTTCACATATATGTGAGTTTGTTTAGAAAGTCCATGATTACATGTATCCATGTATTGTATAAGCTGATGTTAGATGAATACATGTGTGATTATTCATAGGACTACATGTTTGACTATTTGAAATCAAAGGATTGGTTTGGTTTTTTCAAAATGGTCTCTAAAAGGGATATGATTTCACAAATTGACTTTTCTTTATAAAGTGGGTTATTGTTTAGTCAAAACATGGATTTTGGTATTTGGAAAGTGTGCCTTGGTGAAGAAAACTTGGAATTGGAACAAAATGGTGATTTTTGAAAAGTGTATTATTGGTTGTTCATGTAGTATTTGTCTTGTGAGCCAGTTTTTTTCTCAAGAGATGCTATTTTTTATTGGGTTTCAGTTTGATGTCGATTCTGGACTTGTGCTTCTTGTGTTGTTTAGAATACGCCGCCTAGAAAGGACCATAATATTTCTTGGGGTTCTTTCCTAGTTTCTAGATCTTTTTGGTTGTTTCCCATCATTAGTGGTGATTGAGGTCAATTAGAGTTAGTGAAATGGCATAAGGATGTTTCATCTATCTTCTGATCAATAGGAACTCACAATGTTATGAGAGTTTGTGTTAATTTATGGTTGTTTGGGGACCCAAATTTTGATTAATGGAATTTGATTTCTACATCATCATTGAGATTTTGGATGACATGGGTGGTGTTTAAGTCCACTTTCTTCTGATGGTACCAACCTAGAGAGGTGAAGAAGGATATGGAGGAAGAGCTCGTGAATGCTCAGCAAGTTTAGTGGATAATTAAACCATATGTTGAAAATTTTAAGTATATGGTTTCTTTCTCTATAGGTGTAGGTTCATGGGATCTAGTGAAAGCTTCTATTTTCTTTTTTTGTTTTCATTGAAATTTCAAGGAAAGGGCCATCTCCTCCAAGGATATTTATTTAAGCCTTCATCGAGGGTTTTTTTTCTTGGATACGGGGTAGCATATGCTTAAATTCATTAGGTATCCATTAATAAGAATTAGAGTGAAGCTTTTTACATAGTCAAGAATGAATTGGTGTATGGAATACATTGGCTGAGTTTTTTCTCCAGTGAGGGAATGGAGATGGATGATGTTTCTCTGTTTTAGTTTTGATGATGTTTTATGTTCATATTTTCATTGAAAAAATTGTGATGGACTTGTTATTTCATTGTCTGAGTGGTTATGTTTATCTAAATTTTAGTAATTAAATGTATTATTTCTACTTTAGAGTGTTCTTATCCTAAAGTGGGTGAGTTCTTATTTTAATTTTTGATTTTTTAGAGATGTTGAGCCTCATAGAGTTTTTGTATTTTGGTTTTGGTTCCCTGAATGGTTTGGATATCATCCATGACTTTCCCATCAATATGGGTGTTTATTTATTAACTTTTGGGTTTTCCTATTTTGTTTGTTCAATTGGGGAATTTTTTATAATTTTTTTTTCCAATGGTATTGTGTCCTAGCCTGTGCATAGAATTTTGTGTTAGTTCATGTAGGGTGTTCATGTAATGGGTCAATCTATAGTCCGGACATGGTTTTAGCCATGTTCATGGGGTGGGGAGAAACCTTTCGTATTCTCCCATTGTTCTTTGAATTGTTATTTCCCCTATAAATGGTCTACTGTGACTTGTGAAGTAAAAGGGTCACCTTGAGGTTCGTTTTTTTCACTGTTCTATTTTTGGATCATGTTTTGTTTATCAGCTAGTTGGATGAATTTATGGGGGATAATGTAATGACCCGGGTATTTATAGAATAATATTTTTTGATTTCTATTAATAATTATGAATAATATATTAATTTTAAGTTAAATGGGATGATTTTTCTTATATATTACTAAACACGAAATAATATATTTCTCCAAAATAATACGTTGATCACAATGTTGAGTCGTACTGAAAAATAATATAATAATATTATTTTCTTAAATGGTAGTTAATGCTTAGCCATTGTATTTGTGGAAATTAATATAACTAACTATATAATGATTAAATATGTTTTTTAAATGTTTTTACATTTTTCTAATAAAATTTAGAGGGTTAAAATGAGAATGAATCCTATTTAAATCATAAATACACTAACATTTTTAAAAGGTTGTTTAAATGCCATTTGATGGAGAACCCCATTTAAATCTAGGTTTTTCACATCTATATGTTCTATTTGAAAAAATAAACTTATTCTTTTTAAGAGGGACATCAAAATTTACTTTGGATAAATTTTTCGTATTTATATGATAAAGTTCATTTTTATGAATAGTAAAAAATACTATGTTTTTTGTCAAAAATGTATTTTCATTTAATTTACTTATATGGTTATATTATCATTTTAAATAGTTTTAAAGTGTAATTAGATTATTTTTTTACCATTTAATCCAATTTTGGTCATTATAAGTAATTCCATTCTTAAATTCTACATAAACACATGTTAATTTTTTGATAGTTATTATTTCTTAAAGAAACGCTTTTTGGTTTTGACAATGGGAATTAATTTTAAATTAATTTCTGATATGTCTATGTTTTGAATTTCAAAAAGTAAATTCCTTATTTAGAATCAAGAGAAACAAATTTTGTAAATAGGTAACTTTTATTTTTAGAAATTATTAATAGTAACTTCAGTAAATATTTTATTTACCATGGAGAAAGGGTAAATCTAATAAAGAAGGGTAAATAATAGTTATTATAATAATATTAAATTACCATAACATGTGTCGTAACTTTATTGGGTGATACATGTCCGACTATGGTCATCCATGGCAAGATTTTTGAACCGCATAGAGCCAATTGTAAGTGAAAATGACATTTTATATAAATTAATTTAAATTTACAGAAAATGTAACATAAACATATATCTTTTACAAAAAAAAATTATATGGGTTATATAAGTTATATCATCAACTATAATTTATAATTATAAATATAAAATATTTAATACATTTGGGTATTTTATTTATAATTTTTAGAAACTAAATAAATAAATTTAATTTTGACACAATGATGATGTAATGTTTTCTTCATTAATAAAGCATTCAAATAAATGATATTATAAATGTTAAAATAATTGTAATTTGGATATTTAGATATCATCCACGAATTTTATGGATGTTATTTACATGTTATATTTCAATTAATGATGTCGGTTTGAATCAATAATGTTTTTATGGTTTTTTAAAAAGTCGTGATATTAATAGTGTCAAAATTGTCATAATTCATATTTTAAAATATAAAATATTTTATTAAATATTATAAAATTAAAAAAATCATAGATTCGTCCAAATAGTTATCATAAGTCAAAATATTCATTATTGACTCTTTAATTGGATATTTTTTATGTTATGGTAACTATTTTGATTCTCAAAGTGTTAAATGATTGATAAAATTGTAAGAGTAAAAAAGGGTTAAATATAAAAGATAAGGATTAAAAAATCTCAAAAACATGTCCAATTATTATTAGTTGTTTTTATTTAAAATGATAGTCATTTTATCTTCGAATTAAATTAGTTTTGGACCTTTTGAAATTGAAAATCATTTTATAATAAATTAATACTTTCAAACATTCCTAAAGAGCCCCTCCTCCACCTTATAAAGGGCCATCAACTCTAACCCATTAGTCACACATCTAAAGCCCATTATATCATCCAACCTATTTCTAAATAACCTCAAAAAATCCCTCTCTTAATCTTGGAAGCCTTCCCTTAGAAATAGGTCAAATCCAGAGAGCCCTTTGGCTCAAATTAAAAGAATTTTTCAAATTTGAGGTAACGTCTTCTGTCAAGTTTCTTTTAATTATATTTCCTTCACCACTACCTATTATCTTCTTATTCCTTATTTAAATAAAAACATCAGTATCATAAATATACTATGTGTTTTTATTAGAAGGATTCTTACTACACTTACACACACATCCATGTAATAGGTGTAGAACTTAATCTTTATGTGGATGGTGAACTACTACCTCACGAAACGATGATTGTTCAATTATCTCATATAACCTCTCATTGTGTCCATTACGATGGAACTATATTTATATATGATTTTTTTTGGATTTTTTACATTATCTCTATTCTACTTTAATTATCATTTATAACATACATTTATTCATTTCATGTTGTATAAATATGATAATTTCATTTGAGGAAGTGCGGACTACCGCCCCCTCAAAGTGATATGACTCATTCATGCTATACATGGAACATATAAGGGATGGAATTAATGAAATTATGTAACATATAAAACATATATATTTTACTAAATTAAAATATACCAATGTATCATTTATTTTAAATTCCTTTTAATATGAAAATGAAATGAAAGGAGTATTAATGCGTACCTATGGCTTACCGTATCCATGAACGGTGCAAATCATTACATATATCCAAATTCTATAGAATATTCTAAATACATATATCTACTCTATATATATGATATATATGATATCTAAATCATTAATATCATTTTGTATATAATGTAATTTTTACCACATGGTTAATTTATAATTATAACAAGTTCATTTTTGAGTCAAGTTCCGAACATCGACAAAATGTCCGATATGAACTCAAATTATTAACTAATTGTTATATAAAGGTAATAAGTGATATAAAAAGAATAATAAACATAAAAAAATGTTCTAAATCAAGTATAAATTAACTTATGTTTGTTATTATGGAAATTAAATAATCAACGAGTTATGTTGGACACGAGGTAAGCGAACTTCTTAACCCAATTTCCATTCTTTGGGTTGATGTTATACTTCTTGTTTATGTCATGCTATGATTATGTGAGAAATGAATTCTGATATATTATATTTTAGTTATACTTTCTTTATGTTCACTTATAGTGAATACACATAATTTATCTATTTTTTAAAAAAAATTATCTTTGAAAAGGACTTCGTCTCAATCTCCATTCATTGAGGCATGTTTTGATAATATAATCTTACTTTTTTACACGGTGTATAATAAACCCATTTGACTTTTACTTTTATTCAAAGAGAATTTTTTTTCTAAAAACTATTTTACTAAATTAAAAAAGGAATTTTTTTTACATTTGTGGTGACAATGACCTCCCTGCCACCATAATCATTATTTGAAGTCCTCTATAAGCCTTAATGTTTTTTTTAAAAGAAAATAAATACCTTATTCCCTTTTTGGGTGTTTTGGTATTAAAAATGGTTTTCAAAATGGATTGATTATTTCAATATCTTGAAATTATTTCTTCTGATTTAAAATGAAATTTGACTAGTGAAATATTAATAATTGCTATATTTTATGTTTTATGATTATATAATGGTACTTGGAATTTTTATGGGTGGTTATGTGATAAACAAAATGATGGGTGGTTCCGTGATAAACCAACGATGGGTGGTTATGTTGTAACCTCCAATGCATTGGGTATGGAAGTCAGTGGTATGGTTATTCCATTTAGTGATATGTGAGGATGTCGGTCATATGGTTATTCTATTTAAGTATGTTTATGCTCCATGTTACCATTATATGATATACATTGTTTTCTATGGTTTTATGGAAATATTTCGATTACAAAATCAGTAAGTAATGATCTTATATTCAGTGAAGTTTTTTTATTACTTCTTTAAGGTGAAAAGTATTACATCTTGATAATGAATTCATGGTTTACATGTGGTTTTCCAAAACATACATTTTTTCATCTTTATGTGTCCCTTACTATGGCTTTTTATTATCATAAGATGTTTTGAAATGTTTTTCGTAGGGCATAAAGATGGATAGGGTCAAGGATGGGATCAAGGAAAATTCATGCTATCTAAAAAATGGAACTAGACATTTGTTTTTAAGATTTATTGTTTTATGAAAAAAAAATGGATAGTGAGTAGAAGTTTCTACTTGTAATATTCAAGTTGTTCTGTATAATTCATGACCTAATTATCTAAATATCTAAACTAAAAATGATCCTAAATGTGAATTATTAACTTAATTCAAGATTATGTAATGTTTAAGGTTGGGTCCTTATAGTTGGTATCATAAGTGAGTTTAGATAACTTTATAGGTTAGAGTGTTATTTAAGCATAAGTGACATACATATAATGATTAGCATATTAGAAAGATTCATCGTTATTTTAGATAAATTTAATGAGATTAAGATAACATTAATAATTATATATTAATATTGACCTGCCTCATAATATATTATATGATGATTTTACTGATATACTCGCACTAACCTTTTTGGATTTAGTAAATTGCTGGATCTAGCATACACCAAAGTAACAATGGATTTGAAGAAAACTTTGATGGTTTTCTGAATAAGAAACCGAAGAAAACAAGAGCTGTAATGAGAACACTAGTGGTTATTCTCAACCGACTATTTAGAGTCATGATTGACCATCTGAACCTTGGTGATATTTCTACAACATTATATATGCGATAAAAAATTCCAATGGATATTCAGGTAATAACAATAAATGTATTTATATTAAAAAC
The DNA here is from genome assembly GCA_963277665.1 of Viscum album. Classification (NCBI taxonomy): domain Eukaryota; kingdom Viridiplantae; phylum Streptophyta; class Magnoliopsida; order Santalales; family Viscaceae; genus Viscum; species Viscum album. The sequence goes on from OY728163.1 coordinate 1,380,839,124, forward strand.
TTATATTTCATGGATGTGGAATGAAAAACCTAGTAAAATGCATCAAAGGTACTGGAAAATGTTTTAGATGTGGTAGTAAAGGTAATAAATCAATAACCTTCCATGGAAAAAAGGAAGCATCTAGTTTACTTTGGGAATGAGAAATAAGTTATTTCTGAAGGGTTAATTGAATGTTTTAAATGGGGTGTACATGATCACTATATAAATAGATGTCCTACAAAGAAGGATTGGGAATGAAATTAGAAGGACCATATAAATATATGTTTACAAATTCTTAATTCCATTCCAATTAAAGATAAGGAAACTAAAAATAACCTATGAAACCTATGGAATATTTCTTAGCTCATGTTTTGACATTATTGAAATCTCAGGACATTATTCATGATTTTGTTTGAAGGAAATAATTATATAAGAATAATAAGGAAAAATCTTGATAAAAGATTATGAATAATTTTCTATGTTTAAGATGTCTACATTATAGAAATTCAGGAGTTATTTTAGATATCTTGGTGATAAAATGTTTAAAATTATTAATTCTCTTTGTTGATGGGATTACTTTGTAAGACATTTTTCTTGTATGTGTAACCCTGCAGTTTCTTATGTGAAAATATTATTTGAAGAAGAATTATCTTTTATTTTGTGGATATAGTTATAAAGATCACTTTGGGTTTATATGATCCATGAATTTGAGGCAATTACAGGTTATTACTTTTTGGGATGAAAATGAAATTATGAGATAACATTTGAGGTTGAAATATGTTATGGTTATATTTGGGGAATTTAACTCAATTTTGGAATGTTATAAAATTATATAGTTTTTTAAAAAGTACAACATGCATACTATGTGAAAACCCGTCACATGAGACAAATCTATGGGAATCGATCCCAAAACCAAAGTGCGACTGGGATTTATCACCTACCACTAACCTACATGAAGTCCCTAGTTAGTATGACTAATTTTTTTAGTTAAATTATTTTATGTATGAATAATATGTTTATTTTGGTAACATATGATTTATCAAATGAATATCCTTAGTATAGTAAAATTATTTTGTGATTAAGTGATAAATTTTATTTTGTTAGATGTTCTCTCTTTTAGGAACACTATATGCCTAAGGAAATTTGAATACTATGGGATTTCATTTGAGGAGTGATGGTGGAATTTTATTTTGGAAGAATCTATGATTTTATTGTGGACTTATAGAGATTCGGGTTATTAATATAAATGATTAACCAATCATATAAAATATGTGATTTGGTTAATTACTTTAAAGTATGTCATTTAAAGAGCAGTTGATGTTTTTTGGAGATAAATGTTAAGATTTATCGTGGAAGACTATGTGATCAAATCATTCTAAATATTGTGTTTCAAAGATATTTTAGATTATTTTGAAGAATTATAAGGAAATTGTTTTACGGAATGGTCTTTGTTGAACTTTGGTTATTGTTTGTTCAGTTTTGAATATTAAGAGAAATATTTCTTTCTATAAAATATTATCATATTTGGGGATAATGTGATCTTGTACTAACTATTTTGGTTTTGGTTAATCTCTAAAGACAAGTAAAATATATAGTTAATATTTTTTGGATTATTTGATTCTCTATATTTTGATTCTTTCCCTTCAGGTATGACCATGTCATCTTGACTACTCATTGTTTGGAGAAAAGTTGAGTTTTTTGTCGAAATTTATTAAAGGATGAAACTCTACTAGAAAAGTAAATATATTTCATTATGTTGTAACTCTATGTTGTAAACTAATTCCTAAATGTTTTGAAAATTAACTTAAGACAAAAAATATTATCCATCTACTTTTACTACTAGGGAATCAATGACTGTTTAACCTATCAAAATTTTATCATTTTCTAAGAGTTTACATTCTCCTTATCATGTTTTCTATCACTCTCCATCATAACTAGATGGTTATTTTATCTTCCATATCCACGTTTTCCTACATTAAATCATAGTGTGTTTTATCTTGGGTGACCTTTATACTTCTATTTCAATCTTTAAAAGTTATAGTTTTACTGACTGCTTTTCCTATGTGGGACTTTCAATGAAGCTTTCAAGCCCAATTTTCAAATTCCAAGGACGCAATTTCCATAAGGGGGAAGGATGTAACGACCCAGTTATTTATTGAATAATACTTTTTTATTTATATTAATACTTATAAATAAGAAATTAGTTTTACATTAAAGGGGATGCTTTTTTTGATAGCGTACTCAACATGAATTAATAGATTTCTCCAAAATATTACGTTGCACACAATGTTGAGTCATACTAAAATATAATATAATAATATTATTTTCTTAAATTGTAGTTAATGCCTATACGTTGTATTGGAAGTAATGAATGAAACTATCCATATTATGATTAAACATTTTTTTAAATGTTTTTGAATTTATCCAAAAAAATAAAGGTTTAAAATGTGAATGAATCAATTTTTATGCAGAAATACTCTAATATTTTTAAAAGGTAGTTTTACAACATTTTAATGTGGAAACCCCTTTTAAAATAGTTTGTTCAACATTTATATATTCCATTTGACAATGTAATCTTTTCCTTTAGAAGTGGGACATCAAAATTTTCTTTGGATAAATTTTTTGTATTTTTTGATGAAGTTCATTTTTTATGAATACTGAAAAAATACAGCATTTTTTGTCAAAAATCTTTTTTCATCTGATTTATTTATATGGATATATAATATTTTTAATTGTTTTAAAAGTTTCTTTAGATTATGTTTTTACCATTTAATCCAATTTTGTTAATTTTAGCTAATTCCATTCATAAATTGGACATAAACATATGTCAATTTTTGGATAGTTATTATTTAGTTTAAAAAATGTTATTTTGGTTTTGTCAACAGGAATTGATTTTAAATTAATTTATGCAACCTTTATATTTCGAATTTCAAAAAATGGATTCCATATTTCGAATCAGGAGGTCCTAATTGTGTAAATATGTAACTTTTATTTTTAGAGATTATGAATAGTAACTTTAGTAAATATTTTATTTACCATGGTAAAAGGGTAAATACAATAAAGAAGAAAAAAATATTATAATAACATTAAATTATCCTTAAATCTGTTCTAACCCTATTGGATGATACAGGTCCAACCATGGGAATCCTTGGGTCTATTTTGGGATCCCATAGAGCCACTTGTATGTGAAAATGGCATTTTATAAAAATTAATTTAAAGTGAAGGAAAATGTAACATAAACATATATCTTTTCCTAAAACCATTATTATATGGGGTTATATAAGAGATATCTTTCACTATAATTAGTCATTGGAAATAAGAAAATATTTCTGATGTCATGGTATTTTATTTATAATTTTTAGACCTTAAATAAATAAATTTAATTATGACACAATGATGATAGAGTGTTTGCTTCATTAGTAAATGATTCGAATAAATGATATTATAAATGTTAAATTAAATTTTAATTGGTTATTTTGATGTCATCCAAGAATTTTTTGGATGACATTTAGATTTTTTCTTTGTATTAATGAAGTATTTTTGAATCAATCAAGTTGTTATGGATTTTTAAAAAGTCATGATATGAATAGAATCAAAATTGAAATAATTCATATTTTAATAAATAAAATATTTTTTTAAAAATTATAAAATTCTAAAAAATTAAATATTCAGCCAAATATTTATCATAAGTATAAAATTTTATTATTTACTCTTTAATGGGATATTTTCATTTTTTGGTACCTAATTTTATTCTCAAAGTGTAAAATGCTTGATAAAATGGTAAGAGTAAAAAAGTGTTAAATAAAAAAGATAAGGATTAAAAAATATCATAAACATGTCCAATTATTATTGGATGATTTTATTTCGAACAATAGTCATCTTATTTTCTAAGATAATGAGTTTTGGTCCTTTTGAAATCAAAAATCATTTTATAATAAAATAATTTTTTCAAACATTCTTAAAGAGCCCATCCTCCCCCAAATAAAAGTACATCATCTCTAACCCATTACTCACACCTCTCTAACCCCTTGTATCACCCAAATTCTACCCAAATAATCTCCAAACATCCCCCTATTCCTCGTAGAAGACTTCCTTTAAGAAGAATTAAATTGGAGAGAGTCGTTTGACACAAATCAAAAGATGTTACTCAATTTGAGGTAGCATCCTCTCTTAAGTTTATTTTTATTAGTTTTCCTTCTCCACTCACCATGCTCTTATAATTCATTGTTTACATAACAAAAAAAAGTATCCTGAATATACAAGGTTATTGTTATGAGATTTATTAGAACTAAACATACACACACATCTATCTAATGGCTATAGAACATATTGTTTCTATGGACGACGAACTACTGCCTCTGGAAATGATGATTATTCAATTATCTCCAACCGCCTCTCATGGTGGCCGTTATGATGGAACTATAATTATATATGATATATATTATTTATATTTTCTCTATATTCTACTGTAATTATGATTTATAACATACCTTTATGCTTTTCATGTTGTATAAATATGATAATTTCATTTGAGAAAGTGCAGACCACCACCCCCTCAATATGATACGACTCGTTCATAATATAAATGGAACATATAAAGGTTATAATTAATGAAAATATGTAATATATATAACATATATACTATAATTTAATTATAATATACCTATGCATAATTTATTTTTCAATCCTTTAAATTTGAAAATGAAATAAAAGTAACATTCTTGCGTACGTACGGCTTACCGTCTCCATGAACAGTGCATTTCACTTATTATATCCAAATTCTATGGACTATTCTAAATAAATATATATATTATATATGTATGATATATTTTATATCTAAATCATGAATATCATTATGGAGATAAGGTACTTTTTACAACATGGAAAATTTATAATTATAACAAGTTCATTTTTGTCTCATGTTTCGAACATCGAAAAAATGTCTGATATGAACTCAAATAATTAACTAATTATCATAGAAATGTAATAAGTTATATAAAAGGGATAATAAAATTAAAAATGGTTCTGAAAAAAATATAATGTAACTTACATTTATTTTTCAGGAAATTAAAGAATTAAAGAGTCAAGTCGGATATGAGGTAAGGGAACTTCTTAAACCAATTTCCATTCTTTGGGTTGATCTTATACTTCTTTTTTATGGCGTGCTACGAATATGTGAGAAATGAATTTTGATATATGATATTTTATTTATATGTGATTTATGTTTACTTATAGTGAATACACATAATTCATCTATTTTATTTTCAAAATGATCTTTGTAAGGGACTTCGTCTTAATTTCCATTCATTAAAGCATGTTTTGATAATATACACCATCTTATTTTACACGGTGTATAATAAACCCATTTTACTTTTACATTAATTCAAATGGAATATTTTTTCTACGATGTGTTTTAATAAACGACAAATGGAATGTTTTTAACATTTTCGATGATGATGACCTCTCCGCCTCCGTAATTGTTTATGGCTTCCTCTATAAGCCTTAATGTTTTTAAAAAAGGAAAGGAAATACCTTATTTCCTTTTTGGGTGTTTTTTTTATTTAAAATGGTTTTTAAAATTAATTGATTACTTCAATATCTTGAAATTATTTATTGTGATTTCAAATGAAATGTTATTAGTGAAATATTGATATTTGTAATATTTTATGTTTTATGATTATATAAGGGTACTTTGAAATTTTATGGGTGGTTACTAGATAAACCAAGTGTTGGGTGGTTTCATGCTAAACCAAGGATGGGTGGTTATATTATTACCTCCAATGAATTTGGTATGGAAGTCGGCCGTAAGGCTATTACATTTAGTTATATTTGTTGAAGTCGACCGTATGATTATTCCATTTACATATGTTAATGTCCCAAGATAAATTTTTATGGTGTACATTGTTTTCTATGGGCTTTATGGTAATATGATGGTTACAAAATGGGTTAGAAATGATCTTATATTCAGTAATTTATTTTTGCTACTTCTTTAAGGTGAAAATTATTACATTATGATAAAGAATTAATGGTTTACAAGTTTTTTTGAAAATCTAGTAGTTTTTATTATTTATGTATCCCTTACTGATCTTTTTATGATCATCCCATGTTTTGAAATTTTTTTCACAGGTCTTAAAGATAAATAGGGTCAAGGATTGGATCAAGGAAATGTCGTGTTGTCTAAAACATGGAACTAGACATTTTAGTAAGCTATTTTGTTTTATGAAAAAATGGGTAGTGAGTAGAAGTTTCTACATGTAATATTCAAGTAGTTATGTATAATTTATGACCTAATTCTCTACAGCTCTAAACCTGAAAATATCCTCAATGTGAATTATTAACTTAATTCAAGATTATATAATGTTTAAGGTTGGGTCCTTATAGATAAAGTTTTTTTAATGGGGATAATTATCACACCCCAAAAATGGAAATTATTTAATTTTTTTTGATGTTCGGGTTGAGTCCAAATTTATGTTTTTTAGATTTTTGAGAAAATTGAGAATTGGGATTGATAACAGGTGGTGCATGGTTAGTGCACAGTTAGGTGAAACTACACTCCCTATACCAATATACAATTAGGTGAAACCATGCACCATTTACCAAAAAAACATGTAGAAAATGTTGATTTTGGATAGTGGTGACTGGAAGGTTGGATCAATGTTTAGAAATATGTTTGGTATAACCGTGGAAAATGCTCTTGTTAGATAGTGAGGGGTGCACAGTTGGTGGATAGTTATGAAAACCAAGCAACCAAATCATGTGACTTTCCCAGATCATTAAATGTCACAAATTAATCTTTTTCCCATCCACTATTTTAGCCCCAATTCTAGATTTCATCCACTTGTTCTACCCAATCACACTATGGGTCTCCCCAAGATTCTCCTACCCTACTCCCTTCCACCATTTCAATTTATTGAAAGTTACTAGGTGAGTTTTTATGGGTTTTTTGTTGATTTCCTCCCCTACTCTCCATCTAATCTTTAGTTATTTGTTCTTCTTGGTGGGGTTTCATTATTTTCCAAGACCTATGGGTTAGGGTTTATGTGTGGTTAAATTTATATGATGTTAGGGTGTTTAGGTTGTCTACTGGGGTGTGTTCTTCCTTATTCCGATGTTTCGTTTCTTTCTCACATCATTGAAGTAGGTTTTTCTTTCAGTTTCTGTTCTGACACCTTAGGTTGATGCTTGAGGTTTCATTAAATTCTTTCAAAATGTTATAATATTTCTTGTGATGATATAGAGTAATTTTTTTTGGTAATTAAATTATGTATAATGGGTGAGAAAGGGTTTTAAAAGGGTTTCCAAAAATATGAATATATTTTTAATGGACAAAAAGTGTTTGATAAAATGTTTATTATTTTCAAAAAATGAAATGGAGCACTTGTGTTCATATTTGGCCTCCTTTTTATCTTTTTATCTTAGTTTGAATTGTGAATTGGGAATCATTACTTATTTTAGTGCCTTTTTGGGATGGATGATTTGTGTTAAAATGATTGTAAAGAATATTCAATTTTTTAATTCTAAATTGTGCTCGTGTAACCAAGTTTGATAGTTGGATTTGGTGAAAACGTTGGTGATGTTTACTAAAAATGGTTTTTGGGTAAATTCATGGTTATTAGAATAGTGACCATAGAAGTTGGAAAATCCCTGTGTGCACAAGGTGAACACATGGATGGTAATTAAAATGATTACGGCACTTAAGAGTGATCTCCTTTTTATAAAAATGTTTCCTGGATTTATAAATGGTGTGTTAATTCTTCATGTGACTTTAAATATGGTTTAAAATGTTTATCTTAGTTCTTATCCCATTTTTTATTTATGATATGTTTGGTGAATAGTTGTCATAAATTTCTGTTTGGTATCTTTTGATGTGGTTTTGGATTCAAAATTGATATAAAGGAATGTTTGTCCCTGCCCATACTATTTCATGCTTTTCAATTGGAGTGAAAACAGTTTTTTATTTGAGATGTAAAGGCATGTTTGGAATTTTTCGTGAAAAAGTGGAATTTTATATTGAATTTGGAAATGGTATAGAAATGGATATATAAATGAATATAGATTTATAAATGTAATGTCCTTATTGGAATTTCGGGTTGTCTTCAAAAATCTGGTTTGATGTGAATGCATGATTGACACATTGTGTTTTTTTGGAAAAAAATTTGAAACTACTGGGATTTGTGGGCCCTGTTCTAATGTTGGATTGTTTTAGAAAATGGATTGAAATATTGGGTATCATGAAGTACCAATTGGAATTTTCAAATGATTTGGAAAATGGTTTAGATTATTGAAAATTGTGGTTTCCGGATGAGCATTTATTTTTGGAATTTTTTGTGTGTGAAATAAATGGATTCTCAAGTGTGTTTGGGATGATTGGATTATGTTTGGGGAAACCACTAGAACACGGGATGTGTTTCCCTCTAGTGTTTCATGTGTTGAAACGCTGGTGGAATTGATTCCACTAGACATTGAGATGTGTTCCCCTATAGTTGATCAGAGATGAGAACAATGTGGGTTATGGTCAATATACCTTGTTTCCCAAACTATTATTATTATTATCATGGTATTCATCGTCATCTTCATGATTTTTGAGTGATGGTTTCTTTTCAACTTCTATTAGATGAGTTAGTACCTCCTTGACAAAATGTTCCTAGGTGGGACATGCCAATGGATTGGATAGTCAAGATCATCTAGTTTTTTACTATCTATAGAGATAACCCATATGCTAGAAGGTGAGTCTAAACAAAGTATATCCAAGGATTTCCTCAAATTATTTTCATGAAATGATCATGATTACTATTTCTATGTTCTATTTATTAGTATTTCATGCTAAATATTGGATTTTCTAGTTGGGTCAGATTGTTGGTTTCCGTTAATTTCCACACTTCCCATTTTTTGTTATATGGTTTAGTTTTGTGTTAGGGTTTTGGTTTTTGATATGGTTTGTGGAATTTGAAACTATTTTTGAAAAGAAAAGTTTGTTGTTTCTTTCAAAGTAGATAAATTGTGGGAAAAATTTTTTTTTGGTTTATTCAAAAGATTTAAAGCATATTTTCAGAGTGTATTTTTTGATTGAGAGTTTGAGGAAACGTCTTGGGAAAGGGAATGTATGGAATATATGGTGACAACCTAATGAACTATTTAATATCGCACCCTACTTGAACCATTCGATGTTAGTAGAACCGTTCTGTTTTTTAGGTTCAGGTTTTTGGTTCTTCCTTCTGGTTTGAGTTACCTTTGGAGCAGTTTGGTCTTGTGGTTGGTGGTGACCAGGAGGTCAGGTGGATATTTTGTTACATGTTTGAGTTTTAGTTTTTTATTTATTTTTTTTAGTTTTTATACCTCGATATGTTTTTTATATTCATTGATATTTAGTTATTGTTGGATATGTTGTGGGAACAATTTGGTTTTTGTGATCCTAGTTTTCCTTGGTTAATTTATTACCTTTGGGTTATTTTGAATCCCAACACTAGTTTCCCACCTGTGGGGATTAGGAATGCCCTTTTGGCCATGTCTTGGACTAGGTTAGGTGTCATTTTGGAAGGAATCCTATTTTGGTTCATGACAACTACCTAGGGTGCTCACATAATTTCTTTTATAATTATTCACAATGTTATTATTTTACATTTTGTATTCTTATTCCACAATATAAGTTTATGATTATAAACAATAGAAAATATTTTAATCTCCCATGATGACTATATTATGATAATATTATCTCATTCAATTATGATTATATACTATGATTCAATTGTTATTTTAATTATACATTTCTACTATGATCATGATTATTCCCATGCTTATGGTCTAACCTATTATTACTGACAGTTAGTTTTTAAATTAGTTATAATTTGAGATCACACCTTTTTTCCACTTCACTAGGAAATTATTTATAGAACTATATGTATAGTAAATATTAATGTAGATGTTTTTATGGGATATGTTGAAGAAATAATGGTTTATAAAATTTTTATTTTAGTCCCCAAAGATAGAAAACCTTTGGGTTCTGTGATTGTGAAATTATTTTTGAGATGAAATTGTTCTATTATAATAATGATCAAAAATGTATGCATGTTTATCTTGGGTCCCCTTAGTTTCTATAAATTTAGGGTGTTTATATTTTTTTATATTAGGTTAAGAATTATAAGAGGACCCAACTATAAAAAACCAATGTTAAACAAATATTTATATAGGTTATATGAAAATTGAACAAAAAATATTCATGTGTAAGAGGTTGTTTTCTTATAGTGTTTCATTCATAATATGAAATATTCAAATTTATTAAGTTGTTATATTTATTCTCAAACAATATTAGTATTTATTACTCACATAAACCAATTTTGGGTTTAATAAATGGGAACAACAGGTTTAGAGAAAATTGATTTGATTGTCCCCTGGTTAACTAAATGTGATTGGAACGTGTGTACAAAATGTCATGGAAATTATCACCCAACTATCTCTTGTAATGAAAAATAAACTAAACTATGTTGACATCCTAAACTAAAAAAGTATCAATAAGTTATAAATATTTCTTGTGGAAGTGTCCATCTTCCATTGTTAGAACATTCAAAACAATAATTTTTGAGTAATAGAGATGATATTTTATGTCTTCCTATGACCTAACCATGAGATGGTTTTTATGGAATCTAAAACTTGTATGGTGAAGTAGAACAATTGTACTTAGTGAAAACCTTCTTAAATTACTATGGCATAAAACTGGTTTAGAACCCATAAAAAATTATATTGAAAACACAAATCAACTAGAATTTAATAGAGGAATGTCATCCCAAAGGATAAACTGATGGATGATAGGAACACTAGAACTAAATAACAAGTACTAAAACTTAAAACTAAATAATTTATAAACTAATTTAATTTATGTGAATAAAAATTATAATAAAATGTATCTGTATATTGTGACATCATGTTTGTGAAATAACAGTGTATGAGTGATGTGCTTATTAGGGTGTTGTTGTCAAAATCATATTCTAGTGAACCCTCTCAAACGGTAAGATCACTCCCCTCTCCCTATCTCACCATTTCACCTATTAAGAACATTGGATTATAAAATTATGGTGTGTAACAAGAATTCATATTTAAAAATAGAATAAAAAAATGAATTTTCCATTATGAAGGAATCACCAAAGAACTATAACTATAAAGAACACTCTCGAACTATGTTAATGATAATGCTCAATCAAAAGTGACATTTATGAGAAAATTAAAATAAATTCCTGAACCAAAAATGAAATATTAAAATGAGTTACTTTAATAAATAAATCCTCTTATATTACAACCTTATGAAAAAAACTACACTCTCATGTAATCCATGATAGTTAAAAATATTATCAAATCTACAAAACACAAATGAAGCCTCAGACTAAAGATGTGTAGTAGCACTCTATAGGATCTAATCCCTTTATTTGTGCTCTGGTCCTATTTATAGAAAAAAATTATTCCTAGATTTATTCTTATTTAAAATTTTCTCATTAGCAATAAAAATTATCCATAAAATCGGTATGAATAATGGAAAATCCAATGTGAATTTGTCACTTGTTATCTCATATAAGATATAAAAAATATCATGCACTGACATAGGTTTATCAATATATTTTAATTTTAAAAATATAAATATCATTACACTAATATTTCATGTGGAGGAACCCAAACCCCACATAAAAAAGTCTACACCATAGACAGATTCTGTGTTGAAAATTAGAATCCCACTCAAAATCAATCAACAAACTTATCTCACACGTCCACAAAATTAGAAAAAAACAAATTGAAAACATATTATTTATAAAAATACATCTAAATTATTATAGAAAATATTCTATTTCAATGAAAAACTTCAAAATCCAATAAATAATCATCCCTATTAAATTCTACATAATCACTATGAAACAAAACCCCTATAGAACAAATCCATACTCAATGAAAATTGTTGTTTTATATCATCCTCGTATTAAGTGAAATAAGAAACCTCAAGCCATATAACCCAAATACTCAATGATTCATGATCCTTCATATTTTATTCTATATTAAAGGAGGCATCATTCACCCTAAATCCACATGAACAACCAAACCATAACCCCAATAAAATATCAGCATGCCATGGTTCATTGAGGGCCTTACACCACAATGGGATCCTACCCACCTCTGCCTTCAATGAATACATGGATTAATGGATCCCTGCCCCTTACCTTCATCATCCCCATAAAATCATGTCATTCATTATATGGATAAATAAATTCATATTCTTGAAATCCATGTGTTCTCACTCACTTAACAGATTCACCATGGTAGTGACACAACTGATCTCCCCTTTAATATTATCACCATTACACAAGTGGACTCATCTTCACATGCATTGATATTCCTAGGATTCAAGGATATTAAATTAGTGTTTTAAGGCCTCAAAAAAATTCTTTGATGTATTACCAAGATACAATATTCATCTAAGGAAACTATCTACTTCATAGTAGTATCATAACGATATAGATGATCTTCTCCTAATGTAGGAATTTTTATTCCTTATTTGTGTATCAACAACACTGAATTTGGGGCCTGGGGAATATCTATTTTGAGGTATAAAATTAGTGAAATGAGTTATATGATTGAATTTTTTTTCCAAATTTATAGATTTTACCCATCATTCTTGAATCATCAGTATGGGAGATAAATTCTTAGTTAATATAGGAAATGTTTTCACCCTCTAGACTAGAAGCCCTTGTGTCATCCACCACTAGAATCTCATGTTTATCACCCATCACTAACTGTATACTCCTCTCGTTCACATGACTCATTCATGTTTTCATATCATTCATTTATTCACTTCTATGAGTTTTCCTATGTGTATCATAATTTTATAGCGTAAAATTAAACATTTTGTCAGGTGGAAAATAATAAATTTTCCCTTTATAAAATATTCTCAAAATCTATAAAAATATATTCTCTTTTCATTTATTATTGAAAAATTACATTTAAAAAGTTAATTTCTCAAATATATAATGTTCAAAAGATTAATTCTATATAATCACAAAGTAAATAATGAAATTAATAACTTGAATATTAAAAAACTATTTTTGTGAAATACACTCATCCAACACCATCACATATAAACTTTGTAGTCCCTGAAGCTTTTTATTTCAATATACAATATAATGAAGGAACGTGATAAAAAGATTTTAACATTAAAAATAATAAATACCAAACAATTATCAATGATTAGAAGAATAATAAAACATTGAATAACTATATTTATTGAAATCCTAATTTTCAAAGGAAACAAATCAACTATTTATTTTACATTCCTCCATCATAAATGATAATGATTCTTAATTTATCCATTCTTATATTTTATTCATTATTAATATGCTTTTCATTTGTGATTACCAAAACATTAATTCCATTCACACCTTAATCAAGGAAAAAATTAAATGTGTAAATATTCATACCATAAGTACCAAATCCCATCAAATGATTGCAAGGGATCTCAAATATCCACCTTTTAATGAAAGTATAACTAATAATCAAAAGGACTTCACATTTAGGATTATGATACATTGATAATTTGGGTAGGTGGGTAAATAATATTAAAAAATTAAATATCAAAGGGATTTTAATTTCTGAATAACTAAAAATAATATAAAATAATCAATATTGATGAAAATTTATTCTAGGATTGAAAACTGCAACACATCCCATTCACAGATTTAATGGTCATAAAATAATGTATATAACGAAAAACGCATCCTCTTCTATCTAATTTTATTATATATTTTTAGGCTTTTATTCCTGAGAAAAATATCACATTCCTCTATTATTCTAGTTTTTATCTTATCATGACACTAATATTAACAGTTATAACAATATAATAGGATCAAATAATGGAAATTATTGGACCATGGTACGACACAACTGTAACACCCAGATGTTTTATGAAATATTTTCATTAAATAATTTTTATTCTTTAGTATCTCTCTTTGAACGTAATCGTGATATTAAATGAACTATGGGATTCCCATATTATAAAATTACCAATATAGACTGGTCCTTCGGTTAGCTTGAATAATTATTAACAAGTTATGAATATTTATTGTGAATTCATTGGCTATCAATTATTTAAGAAAAGTATAAATCAATTAGATATCAGTATTTATGAATGAATTCATTTTTAATGAAATTAATGATATTTATATGTGTTATGTACGTAATAAAATATTTTTTATATTCATATAATGTATATTTTAGTCATACGGTATAAATTAAAGCCTATTTAGGGTATAAAACCCTATTTTTTTAAAAAGGTCAATTTTACAACTTTGAATAGAGAACTGACACTAAATTAACATTTCGAAACATTGATAATTTTTATATGAAAACAATAACATTCTATTTTAATTAAGGATATAAAAATTTACTTTGGATGGATTTATCATATTTTCTGATCACATTTATGTTTTGATGAATAGTAAAACCATACTAAATTTTAAAAGAAAACATATTTTTTCATCAAGATAATTTATATAGTTGAATTATAATATTTAATTATTTTAATGCATAAATATAATATATTTTTATCATTCAATACAATTAATGTCATTACCATTAATATTACATTGAACTCATATGTAAAAACATTTCAATCTTTTGCAATGTTTTAACTATTAATAACTCGTTCACTCATTCCAATAATGGAATTTATTTTAAAATAATTACTGCAAATTCTATGTTTTGAATTATTATAAATGGGATCTATATTTTAAATTAGTAGGTTCAAATTGTTTTAATGGGTTACTTTTATATTGGTGAATTATGATTAGTAACTGTGGTAATTATTTTTATTACCATGGTTGAAGGTAAATCAAGTAATTAAAGGAAAAATTAATTTAACACCTTTAAAATTATTATTATAAGACAAAATTATACCCTTATAATCTATTTTTTAAAATGTAATCACTTAATGGACACATACCTAAGAATATGACATGAATTTAATTAAAGCTAATAAATGTGATAGAAAGTCACAATATCATTTTATAAAAGCATAATAATTTTAATATATGGATAATTAGGATGTAATATATACAATATAAAGTAGATGGAAACATAAAAGAATTAAATACATCATATAAATTTATTTATAATTTTTAGATATTAAATAATTACCATTAATGATGACACACTAGTGATGTAGAAATTAATTTATTAATAGAAATATCAAATAAATGGGTTTAAAATACTAAATTAAATATCATGTGAACTAATTAATGTGATAAACGAATTTTATAGGTGACTATGATACGTTATTAGTGTTTTAAATATGTTTTTTTTCGAATTTATCTTTATGTGGATTTTATTTAAAGTCAAATAAATAAATAGTGTCCAAATTGGAACTATTGATATTTTATAAAAATAAATTATTATAAAATTATCAAAAAATCATAAAAATGTTTTAAAATTAAAAAGTTTTAATTATATGGTCTAAAAATTTATAAAATATCCATTTATGGTCAATTAACACTATATTAGAAAATATTTATAACCATTAAATATTTAGAATTGTATTGTCATAATTAAAATTTAATATAATAACTAATTGTCAGTTAAACATATATGGTTTAAATTGAAAACATAAATGGTCTAAAATTTATTGGATTATAATATTACAACCCTACCTCATATAATATTAAATATTGGGATATTTTTTTTGTTTTTTGGGTAGGTTTTGATATTATTATAAATTATTTATATGGAGTTTCCAAAAGTGGCCCTCACCTCAATTATTAAAGGGAACCTCCTCACTCTCCTATTAACTTCCTTTTGAACCTTAATTCTCACCCATCCCCTACCATATTTCCTTCTCAACATCCTTATTTTAATTCTATAGGTTCGGATCATATTTAATTCACATCTCTTGTTCTCTAAGAAGTGATTTATAGGAAGCATGTCAAGGAACATGAAATCGTTTCTACCGATTCATCCAGATATATTTATTATTATACATCCTCTTCATTGGATGTTTCATTATAATGTAATAAAATCAATTTCAATCATATATATATTTGTTATTATAAATATGAAACAACTATATTTCACCTTATATCCATCCAACAAAAAATGAAATCACCATGCATGTGTACGTACGGATTACCGTCTCCATGCCATGGTGTAATCTGTTTTTCACCACCACCTTACATGGATGGGTATAATGAAGGAAATAATAATAATAATATATTATTATTATATAATGAAACTAATTCTGAAATATTATACACTACCCACTTCAATAATGTTCATCATTTGTTGGAATGATATTATTGTTCGTACATTTGTATGACATATCGTCTCCACAATGCAATGTGAATCATTCTACATGATCTTATTTAAAACATGATTATATACCTAAACTTAATAAATAAATTCAATATATATTATACTAATATAATTTTGTAAATTATTTAACTATAAACTAAGAATTGAAACATGAACTCTTCTAAAAAATCATTCATAACAACATAAATTAATTAATATCTGAATAACAAGGGATAATGAAATATTACTAACAAACTGATGATAATAAAATCATATATGATATCATAAAATTTATTATTATTCTTAAATAATTGAATAACATTATTTAAATCATTATATTGGAGGTTCGGATATATACGATGGATATTGGACCTAAGGTAAGGGATAACATTACAATCTCGTTTTTATCTGAGATTGTTTATTTGTAAGTATTTACTGGGATATATATATCATCCATGTCCATGATTCCAAAATAAATATTTCAAAATACTATTTATAACCTTCTATAATTTTTTAATATAAATTTTACCCATTGGTGAATTTTTACTAAATGTTATTAATGGAATCTTTTTTTCAGTACGAGGTGCTTTATGACTTTTCCAGCAAAAGTACGAGAAGAATGTTTTTTTAATTTATATACCAAGAAAAAAAAATTACGCATTCATAACACCGTATTTACTTTAATCCCCCCCTATAATATTACGAGTTTATTCTCACTTAAAATGATTTCACCTAAAATTGGGTGGTATTTTGTGGAAGGAAAATGTTATTGAAGAAGAAATCATATTTTCCTCAAGAATTAATTTTAATTGTTTTCTCAAAATTATTTTTCATCTAAGATGAAATTATTTAAATATGGTTATCCCTGATATTAATATTATTTTATTTTGTTAATTATGGAATATTATTTTGGAAATCCATTTGTTTTATATGAATTACAATGGAATTATGTTTACAAAGCCTATTTTATTTTACGGGTTATGCAATAGTGAATGTTTTTATGTTTTTATAGAACACATAATAATAGTTTCATTTTGAGATGGGTGGGACCTATAACTCCCTCCAATTCACTAGTTAATGACTTATATCATATGAGATAGACATTACTGGAATGACTAGTTAATCTGATCCTGTAGTATATGATTGGAACGGGGAGTGAACTCGGTTCAGAAAACGGATTTGTATGATATGATGGTCTAGAAAAAGATCCTTGACGAATATGAAATGATTTTTTATGATTATGTGTATGCCAAAAAATTTCATGTCTTATGTTTTCACTTTTGGAATTATGTCCATTAATTTTTATTTACTTTTATCCCATGACATGATATCATGATCATTCATACGTAGGATAAGTCATCCAAATGTTATGTTCTTATGTATTATCATTGTGAGATGATTGATATTATCCTTTTTTCCCTTACTGAGATTTTTAACTCACCCCCATTCATATTTTTCTTTTCCCTAGGTCATGAGGAAGTGCATTAATTATGATGTTCCAAAAAGAGTTTATTTATGAAGAAATAAATGGGAGATAATGTTTATTTTTTATAAACAACTTGTTTATGTTTCTGAGTTTCTAAAGTCACTATACTTATATGGTTCTATAATGGATATATTATATATTGTAATGAATATACTTCTATTTTGAATTAGTATCAATGTATATAAATTATTTCATTCTATATTTGGTATCAGAGGAAAGGTATAGTTAACCTTTAGAAACTAGATGAGAAAGCCTCAATAATAACCCTTGGGATATGTCTAAGAATATGATACAATCCTAGTGTATTAGAACTGACCATGAATAATCTAGAAATAAAACCTAAAGTTTCCTTAATTTAATTTTCATTCTTTATTATTTGGTTTTCCTATTATTATTAGTGTTTCTCACACAATGATTCTTGGTTTTAGTCAATGGCTGGATCCAGATGGAACTGTGTTAATGCTTAATGCAATGGGAAATGCAATGATTATCCCCTAATGAAACAAAATTTTATGAGAGTTTGAATGAAAAATCATGTAGCCATTCTCAAAACATTTCTCAATCAATGATTCATGAATTAATTCCAAAAGAACACATGAGGGAGAAAAATTTTGTTGAGTCATTCATGAGGCACCATCCACCATCATTCAGTGGGTCTTTTGATCCATTAGTGGTTGAAAAATGGATCAGTACCACTAAAAAGATATTTTCAGTTCTAAAATGTTCTATACATGATACATTCACCTTAACAGTCTGTTTTTTGGAAGAGAATCAGATCAATGCTGGAATCTTATCAACAATACAAGGAAAAGAGATGAAATTGAGCCCATGGAATTAGACGAGTTAAAGAAATTATTTTTTAAAATGAACTTTCCTCAAATTATTTAGAAAATGATAGAGAAAGAGTTTCTTAAATTTAAGAAAAAGGATGATGAATCCATTGGTACCTATACAGATAATTTTACATTAATTTCAATGTATGATTCCAAAATTATTATTCTACCTAAGAGTAAAATTGATCGATTATTTAGTGGATTAAAATGAAGTCTCTGAAGGGAATTAGCCATATAGGACTTCAATAGCTGCGAGGAAATTGATTGATGTGATCTCATAGTTGATATGGATATTGGAGTAACCCATCAATCATATGGGTTTGATTAGAAGAGAAAAATTGAATTGAATGGAAAATCTAAGGACCACACCGAAAAAGATGATGAGTTTTCCCTTATGCTAAATGTGCGGAAAAAACATGCAGGGAATTTTCTTAAAATAACTAGTAAATGATTTATGTTTGTTATAGAAGGTCATCATACAATTAAATGCCAAAGTGATGGGAAAAATATGTCTAATGATGTGAACAAATAAAAGGATATAAATAATACACCTCTTACACTACAATGCTAAAAGTGCAAGGATATGGGTTATTTTTCCAATCAATGCCATAATCTAAGGTTTATTGATGATGATCGAAGTAAATAAACTCATCATCCTAAAAACAAATGAAATTATCATGAAATCACTCTCAGTGAAATTTAGTTTGATAATAAAATGGGAAATGTAAACTTATTATTCACTCTAAAGTAGAAATTTTTTAATTTCATTCCAAATCCACCCACTCTTTTATTTCTGAATAATTTCCTAATTGTATCACTGTATTACCTCAATAATTTGTTGTTAATTTTGTGGGAAAATTCTTCTTATAAATCATGTGATCAATCCTATAGTATAATTTGATGTAATTATTGACATGGATTGGCTTTCTATATATGGATCTTATATCAATTTCATAGGAAGGGAAGTCACATTTCATATTCCAGATCAATCAATGATCATCTATAGATGCAAGGATGAATATAACCATCTAGAAGAAATTTCTTCCTTCTTATGTCTTTTTATTTCTATAAACGATGGTTACATATCTCAAATGGTTGGAGATAAACTCCTGATTAAGAATACTCCCATTGTACTGGTGTTTCATTATGTCTTCCTTGAAGAATTACCATGTCTTCCCTTAAATAATGTTGGTGAGTTTCAATAGAACTCATAAAAAGTGCTTTTCTTATTTCCAATACACCTTATATAATTTCCCCAATTGATTTGTTGGAATTTAAGAATAAAATCTAAGAGAATATTGATAAGTGATACATACACCCTAGTGAATCACCTTGGGGAGCACCCATTATGTTTATTAAGAATAAAATAGATGAATTCGACTCTGTATTTATTATCGAGAAATCAACAAGATCACTATCAAGAAAAATGTTCCTCTTATCCACATTGATGACTTATTCAATCATTTACGCAGAGATCAATACATATCAAAGATTGATCATCATTCATTATATCATCAATTAAGGGTCGAAAAGGGGGACATAACCAAGATGACATTCTATTCAAGGTATGGACACTATAAATTTATATTGATGCCTTTTGGTCTTACTAATGCCCCAGCTATCTTCATAGATATAAAAAATAGGGTCTTTAGAGACTATCTTGAACATTTTTTGGTATTATTTTTAGACAATATTGTTGTATATTCAAAGACTAATGAAGACCATGAAGACCACTTGAGAATTGTACTAAAGACCCAGAGAAAATAGTAGATTTATGAAAAATTTACCAAGTGTTAATTTTGGCTTCACAATGTTTCATGTTTTGGCCACATAATCTCAATAGATTGGATATCTATGGATACATCAAAAATAGAAGTTGTTTAAAGTTATCCGAGACCACAAACGGTAACTAAGATCCGATGTTTTCTTGGTTTGGCAGGATATTGTCAACATTTTGTGAATGGTTTTTCATGATTATCTAATACACTAATCAATTTTACTAGAAAGGAGTTAAGTTATTTTGGGAATAGAAATTTGAAGTGAATTTTTATGTGCTAAAAATATTGTTAACTAATGCACCTGTGTTTACAATGCCTAGTAGTAGAAAAAGTTTTGTGATCTATAGTGATGTATAGAAGAAGGGGTTGGTATGAGTTATCATACAAAATGATATAATGATAGATTATGCCTCATGAAAGTTTAAAATCATTGAGAAAAATACTAGACTCATGATTTGTAGTTAGTTGTGGTAATCATTGCATTAAAGATATGGAGGCATTATCTTTATGCTGAAAGGTGTGATATTTATACTGATCATAACATTTTAAAGTATCTTTAAACACAAAAGGAGCAGAATATGTGACAAATAATATTGTTGGAGTTGAATAATGATTATGACTACTCAATACATTACCACCCTGGGAATGTGAACAAGGTTTTAGATGCTTTCAATCAATAATACCATGCTAGCCTATCCATAGTGATGATCACAAAAGATCCCATATTTGTGTATTTTCAAAGGATGGATAATTAAATTTAAAAGGAATGGGAAAACTTATCTTTCTAAAAGGACTGTTTAATCATCAATACAAGTGAAGATTAAGGAGGTGCAGAAGAAATATGTAGATCTACAAAAAAAGACTAGAAATGTTCCTGAATTCAACAACGATAGTGGTGAAATAATATGGTTCAAGAATCGAGATTTTATTCCTACAATAATAAAATTATAGATGGATCTATTGTATGAGGCTCATATTTATTCATTCACTATTCACCATGGAAGCATAAAGTTGTACATAGACCTGAAAAAGTACTTCTTATGGGATGGAATGAAAAAATATGTTGTTGAATATGTCTCTTGATTCTTGGTTTGTTAGAACGTTAAGGCTAGGAGATATAAGTCTAAGGTGATGTTACATCCATTACCCATACCATGATGGAAATGGGAAAACATCACTATGGAATTTGTCATCAGACATCCCAAAACATCCAAAGGTAATAATGTTATATGGGTCATAGTTGACCACCTTACAAAGTTGGCACACTTCATTTCTATTAGAGACAACTTGTATCTTGATTAGCTTCCCAAGAAATATTTAAATAAACTGGTAAGATTACATGGAGTGCCACTTTCCATTATATCCGATTGGGATCCAAGTTTTACCTTCATGTTTTGTCGATGTCTTCAGCATGCTCTGGATACAGAATTGGGTTTCATCACTGTATATCATCCTAATATAGACAGTCAGTCTGAGAGGAAAATTCAAACTCTAGAATACATGTTTAGATCTTTCTCTACGTATTTAAATGGTGGTTGGGATCAAAAACTCCCATAAGTGGAATTTTAATAAAATAATAGATTTCGCTGTAATTTTCAGATTTCTCATTATGAATCCCTCTACTAAAAGAAGTGAAAAAATACAACTATCTAGGATGATGTTTAGTAAATAAATCTATTAGGACATGATCTTATTGATCAAATGGATGTAAAGGTCGTATCTATTTAATAATAAATAATAGAATCTTAGCATTGAAAAAAACATTATTCTGACAACCAAATAAATTTCCTTGAGACTTAAGTGGGTGATAAAGTGTTTATATGAATATCTCCCTAGAATGGAGTAATGTGATTCGGAAAAAAGGGAAAGGTGAGCCCTATGTATATCAGTTCTTTTGAAAATATGGATCATTTTGGAATGTTAGCCTACCTATTGTCACTTACACCGAATATATCTAAATTTCATGATGTGTTCCATGTATCTCTCTAGAGAAAGTACATACCTGATCCTTCATATTCACTATGCTCCAAAGTCGTACTGCTGGAGCAAGATCTCTCTTATGAAGAAAAACAGATAGAGATTCTGGATCATAATAAAAAAATTATAAGAAACAAGACCACTTTCTTGGTTAATGATTTATAGAGGAACCAAAAATTTGAAGATCTACATGAGATCTTGGGGATATGATGATGTAGAGGTATCCTCGTCTATTTTTTTCCATGTAATGAATTATGAGGGAGAAATTTTGTTTAAGGGGGTGTAATGTAACACCCTAATATTTTTGTGAAATATTTTTTTTAATAATTTTTATTCTTCAGTAGCATTCATTTAAGATAATCACAATTTTAAACGAATCATGAGACGACCTTATCATAGAATTACTATTATATCCTAGCCATTAGGTAGGTGGAAGTAATTACAACTAACTTATGAAAATGCATTGTGAATTCATTGGATGTCAATTATTTATGAAAACTATAAATCTATTAGATATTTATTATTTTGGAATGAATTAAATTTGGTAATTAAATTAATGAGATTTATATATGTTATATACTTAATATAGTACTTTTTTTATTCATCTAATTGATATTTTATTCATAGGGTGTGAATAAACCCCAATTCGATGTATAAAAACTTACTTTTTTTTAAATTCTAATTTTACACAGTTGAACGTCGAACCACTTTAAATTAATATTTTTACACAATAATAAATTTTTTATGAAAAAATAAACATGTTAATTTAATGTGGGATATAAAAATTAAATTTTCTTGAATTTATGATATTTTCTAATAACATTCATGTTTTTATGAATAGAAAAAACAGACTAAATTTTATGTGAAAACACCTTTTTTCATCAAGATAATTTATTTGATTAAATTATAATATTGAATTGTTTTAATGCATAAATAGAATATGTTTTTATAATTAAATATAATTTATGTTATTAGAATTAATTTTACATTGAATTCATATATAAAAACATTTCAATCATTTGCAATGTCTTTGATTTTAAAAACCCATTCTTTCATTCTGACAATAGAATTGATTTTAAAATAGATACTACAACTTCTCGATTTTTAATTTTACAAAATTTAATCTATATTTGGAATCACTAAGTCTAAATTATGTTAATATGCTACTTTTTTGTGAATTATGAATCGTAGATTTGTTAATTATTTTTATTAGCATGGTTGAAGGTTAATCGATTCATTAGAGGTAAACATAATATTATAAAATTATATTAACTTGAGAAAAAAATCCTATTGGATGACTAAATTAGACCATTATCATCTATTTTTTGAAATTGAGTCTCTTAATGAAAACTTACCTATGAATATGACATGAATATAATAAAATCTAATTAATGTGACAAAATGTAACAATTTCATTTTATATAAGTATATTAATTTTAATATATGGATAACTAGGAGATAATCTCCACTATATATAGTATTTAAAAAGATAAAATAATTAAATACATCATAAAAATTTATTTATAATTATTATACAATAAATTTTTACCATTAATGATTACACTATAGTGATGTAGAAATTATTTTGTTAATAAAAATATGAAATAAATGATTTTAAAAATAGTAAAATAAATATCTTATGAACTAATTAATGTTCATCACAAATTTTATATGTAACAATGACATGTTAGGAGTGTATTAAATATTTTATATCGAATTTATCTTATGTGTGAATTTTATTTAAATTCAAATAAATGAATAGTCTCAAAACTGCCACTATTGATATATTATAAAAATAACTTTTTATTAAATTATTTAAAAAAAATTAAAAATTACATAATGTAAATTATATACTATAAAATTTCATGAGATATCCATCTATGTTCTAATTAACACCTTATAAAAAAATATTTATAACTATTAAATATTTAGAATGTTATTATAATAAAAATATTAAATTGAATAACATTGTTTCAATTAAAAAGATATGGTTTAAATTGACAAAATAACTTATACAAGCTTTATTGGTTGATGATATTACAACCCTATCGCTTATCATATTACAAAATTGGTACATTTTGGTGGTTTTTTTGTAGGTTTTGATTTTATAATAAATTATTATTTATGGAGTTCCCAAAAGTGCCCCCTCACCTCAATTAGAAAAGGGAACCTCATCCCTCACCTCTTCACTTCATTTTGATCCTTCAATACTGGCCATACCCTTAAATATTTCTGTATCAACTTCATTATTTTAATTCTATAGGTTCTGTTCATCTTCAAATACCCGCTTTAGTGCTCTAAGAAAATATTTAGAGGAAGAACGTCGAGGAAGGGGTAATCTCTTCTACAGATTCTTTCAAACTTATTTCTTCTTCTACTTCATCTTTATTAGATGTTTAATTTTAATTTAATAACATAATTATCACTCATATACTAATATATTATTATAAATATGAAACAACCATATTTCACCTTCTATCTATCCTAAAAAAATGAAGTCATTGCGCATTCGTACTTATGACTTACCGTCTCTACGCTGTGGTGTAATCTGTTTTTCACAACCACCATATTTAGATAGTTATAATTATAGAGATAATAAATCTATATTATTATTATAACATGATAAAATATAGGAAATACTATACACCATCTAACACAATACCATTCAACAATTTTTGGAATGATATCATTGTTTGTGTGTACGTACGGCCTATCGTCTCCATGATGCTGTGCGATTCATTCTAAATGTTATTCATTAAAACATGATTATATAAATGAATTAAATGAATATATATTATAAGTATTATAATGATATCATTCTTTAAATTATTTAACTATAACCTAAAAATTGGAACATGATCTTATCTGAAAAATGTTGTATAATAACATAAAGTAGTTAATATCAGAAAAATGAGTGACAATGAAATGTTACTAAGAAATGGATCATAATATAATAATATATGATATTATAAAAATTATTATTATTCTTGAATAAGTAAATAACATTATTTAAATAATTATACATGTGGTTAGGATACAAACTAAAGATATCAGACCTAAGGTAAGGGATAACTTTGAAAATATCATTTTTATCCGAGATTGTTTATTTGTATGTATTTATCGGCGTATATTTTTCATCTGCATCCATGTTTCCTAAATATATATTTCTAAAATATTGTTTAAATACTTATATAATTTTTTAAAGTCAATTTTACCCATTTTTGAATTATTATTAAATGTTATGAATGGAATCTTTTGTCGTTTTCGGTATGATGAACTTTTTGACTTTTCTAGAAAAAGTACGAGAAGAATGTTTTTTAAACTTGTACGACATGAATGGATGTTTGCACATTAATAATTACTCTTTTAGTTGATTCTTCCCATATAATATTACAAGTTTATTCTCACATGAAATTTTTTATTATAAAATGGTGTTGCAATTTGAGGAAGGAAAACGTTTTTGAAAAAGAAATCATATTTTTCTCAAGAATTAATTTCAAGAGTTTCCTCACAATTTTATTCCATCTAATATGAAATTGTGTAAATAAGGTTATAATTGTTATTACTATAATTTTAATGTTTTTATTATGGAATTACATATTAGGAAATCCTTTTAAATTATATTAATAATGATGGAATGATATTTAAGAAACCAATTTTATTTCATGGGTTATGATATGGTGAATGTTATAATGTTTTTATAGAACACATAAGACTAGTTTTATTATGAGATATATGGGACCTATATCTTACTATAATTAATTGGTTAAAGATTTGTTTCTCTTGGAGATATACATCACTATAATGGAATGAAAATCATGTTCAGTCATACGATGCTTGAACGAGGAGTGAACTCGGTTCAGTAGTTGACTTTATCTGTTATGATAGTCTTGGAAATGAGCCATGAATAATATGAAATGATTTTATATGCTTATGTTTATGCTGAAAAACTCTATATCTTATGTTTATACTTTTGGTATTATGTCCATTAATTTTTATGACCTTTTATCCCATGACTTGATATCACGACCTTTCATACGCTGGTTAAGACTTCCAAATGTTATGTTCTTATGTCTTATGATTGTGAGATGGTTGATATTCTTCTTTTTTACCCTTAATGATCCTTTCAACTCACCCCTATCATCTTTTTCTTTTCTATAGGACATAAGAATAGGTATTAAGTATGATATTCCAAAATGAGTTTAGTTATGAAGAAATAAACGGGAGACAATGTAATGGTTTTATGAACCGATTGTTTATGTTTCCTAGTTTCTAAAGAAAATATACCTATATGGTCCTCTCATGGATTTGTTTTATGTTGTAATGAATATACTAAAATTTTGAATTAATATCAATTTATGTAATGTATGGGTCAATATAACAACTGATTTTCTTACCATTATTTTACATTTTTCTTCACTTTTCCAAATTTAAAAATTTATAATTTTTTCTATAGGGGTAAAAATAGGACATAATGAATGATAATCATGAACTTAAACCATACAAAAATGAAAAAAAACTCAAATATTCTCTATAATTATTTAAACGATTTCAATCATGGATATCCACTACCCACACACTTGAATTTTCGAATATCATGAGAAATACTCTAACTAATGGTTGAAAGGATAAATTAGGAATGAAATTTTGATTTTATGTAATAAGTTAATTCTTGGACTCTTTGGGATTATTTAATGATACAATATAATGGTATGTCTAAAGGATTAGGGAATAAATCAAAAGGGAGACATTCATTTTAAATGTTACTTTTTAAAATCATATCATTGATAAGATACCAATGAATGTTATACTACATAAATATTTTTCAACTATCTATCAATAAATATTCATCATAATGAATATGAAAAATTAGACTAGAACTATAAGTAATAATCAACAAATAATAAAAATTCATATATCTATATAAAATAATTATTTTTCATTAAATCTTTAAAATCATTTATTTTTAGAGTCTTATATAATGAGGTCACCAAACATACACAAATAAACATTATATTGCATATTTAAAAATTGCACATAGTATCTATTTATCCTATGACATAAAACTTTTTTTAATTAAACAGGTTTTATTTTAATTATATATTTTCAAACTTTTGTTCTTGACCTCATCCTTTTCCCTACTCATCCTTGAAACCCTATGAAAAAATATTTTAAAACATTTTTTGTGCACAAAAATATAAGTAAGGGGAGTAAATAGAATAAATATTTCAGTATAGTGAAGAACATGAGAACCCATAACAGGTTAAACATTATCTCAAAATTTCAATGTGAAAATGAAATAAATCATTTCCGCATGAAAAATTCACACTCTCTGGGATTAAAAAAACCATTAAAACCATACCAAGAAAATAGAACCCCTTTTTGGAAACATAGAGCATAATACTCATAACCTTTTTTAAATAAGTGTAAGAAATAATTGGATACCAGTAAAATAGCTAATATAAATTCTCTAGTAACTCCACCCTTATTTCCTATTTAGATAAGGAACATTATATAATATATTAGAGTGTTATATGACCACACCCATCGCATAATAAATATCGTGATCACATATTTTTCAGGAGCTATAATGGGGCTCAACACATCATATAAGTTGTATCGAGAACACTTGTTTCTCATATATTATTCAATAGTACCACACCATGAATAAAACATTTTATTATTACTCCTTTTCATCATAAAATCTTGTAAAATTCATTTAAACATGTATAAAAAAACATTCCAATATAAAAATTCATGTTCTTTTAAAAATATACTTTCAATACAAAAAACTCAAAAAAAGGAAAGAGGGTTTTACGTTATAAAAAACATGAAATCCTATAAACTTTTTAAAAAGATAAAATAATATTTATGGTGGTATGAAAATTAATTATCACAGTATACATTATAATAAAATATTCCCTTTGACATTTTTTAAAAAAAGTTTAAAAATTCAATTAAAAAGATACTTTAGAAAAAAAAATTAATTAAATTAAATGGTGACATATTATTTTTAATTATTATTCCTATCTGTAAATATATCCAAAAAAAATTTTAAAATATTTATATGGATGAAAATGTTTGAAAGGAATCATTAAAATATAATTTTTTAGAAATTAAGTCCCTTACCATGTGAATGACACGTCATATGAGTTCATTACCATATTGAATAATAAAAAAATAAATTATTGAACTTCATGGAAAAAATCATGTTTATTATTCTTTTTATTTCACTAATTACTATGTTATATACAATTACTTCATAAATCCCGATCTCGTTGGATGTTTGACTATATTCGACTCAAATGTCTGAAATGACTTTGGTAGGATAAATATGGTCAAATAGGTACTTATACCATCATCCAAAGAATAATAATCATGAAATAATTATCATGTTTATACATCAATTATATTTTAAAACCCAACCATGAGGGATGATTACAAAAAATGAAGTATATTACAATCATGGAGATGTTATGTCATACGTACGAATGAGTAACGTTTCCATTTTTTAAAGATAATTTTGGAAAGAAGATAACTTTTATATTATCTTCCCAAAACGTTCATAAAATCGAAAATACTATGTAATTTCAATAAAAATAGTTTTAAATATACTTCATGTGAATTGGTTATGAAAAAATAATTACGTTGATTTGTGGATATGGGGGTCCACATGAACGCACGAACGATATGATCAATTTATAGGGAATTAAATGGTAATCAAATAAATTTTATAATATCTTTAAATAGTTATATATATTTAATTAATATCATATATATTCATTAATTCTATCATTATAACTAACCATGGGATGTAGTGATGGAATATGGATTACATCGATTCATGAGGTGGTAGTATGTCGTACTAATGATTGATGGTCTCATTTTCCATGTATGGAAAGGGGAGATGGATATTATTTATTCCATTGAAATAAAATTATCTCACCATATTAATGGTATGGGTTTCTTTATTTCATCAATATTGAATAATAATTGAAGTATTTGTAAGAATAAATAAAAAATGCTTTGTTAAGAACTATAACTCTTCTTTTGACAACCTTCTATACATTACACATTATGAACACTGATGTCAGTATTTTTTCAAAAATAATTATTATAATATGTAGATAGAAATTTAATGATTGTATTTAGGAATGTCTTGGTAGAACCAAAATATTTTTAAAGTGTGAAGAAATGAGAATAATATGTTACTTTTCTTAAGAGAGGGAAGGGGTACTCTTTGTATTTCTTAAAATATTAAATTAATATAAATTAAAATTGATGTAAAAATGGATCCAAATATATAATATTAAAATATAATATTACAATTATTCGAATTTATCTCATCCAATAAAATTTGGTCAAGTTTGGATCAAAAAATTTCCCTTATCATTTTGTTTTAACACTTCATTAAACCTATTTAACATTACAATGATTTAGTGTTTTTAACTATTAAGGGATTAATATAGAGAATATAGAAGGAAAAACATACAATAAATGGATAATTGTTGATATTGTAAACCTTATACCAATGACTTTTCAAAATATAATTTTTTGAGTAATTAAACATCATTTAATAAAAACATATTTATCATAAAATAACGTTAATGTATGTTTTGGAACAATACATTTAATTTGACTTTTAAAACTAGAACATGAAAATGGAATTATAATTTAAATATTCCAAAACTATATAATATATAAATTTTATTTAAAAAAATCTGGATACATAATATTAATTCAAATTATATTAATATATTTATTTTTTATAATCATTTATTTTATTTTTCAATTCATTGAATGATTACTATGTTTGCATCACATAAAAATATAACGTAACTATTTATTCACTAAATATTTATAAAAATTACAATGATGAAAATAAATTATTTATATTTAAAATTAATATTTATAACAAAAAATAACTTATGTGTATCCATATGATAAAAATATTATAGTTTTTAAAAGTCATAGTGTTATATTTTGGGCTTTATATTCATATAAATATTATAAAGGTCATAATCATATCCAAATTGAATAAAAATAAAATATATTTGACATCTAGATAATTATGGATGATATATAAATATTCAATAAAATTAAAGTAAGTGTTACAGTCATTCTTTAGTCCTTAACATTTTATTTCTAACCTTAATTACCTGATTTCCCCTTTATTGCAGTAACAAAAACTTCTAAGGTTACATTTTATATTGACAAAAACTAAAAAAATATTTTAAAAAAATTATAAATTGATTATAAATATACAATGAATTTTAAAAATGGAAAATTCAGATGATTCATTATTAAATTGAAAATTAAACAAGAAAAATGTGATGAAAATGATTTTTCAAAAAAAATCATATTTTAAGTTGAAAATGTTTTTATAATAAATTAATGTATAATGGTAATTTATAAACCCATAAATAGATTAATTTATATCCAAAACAACTAGTAAAATATTAATAAAAATCGAAATTATAATTCACTATATGAATAATTGAAAAGAAAATTTTTTCCCCTAAAAATCAGTAATTTCACTATTAATTGAAAATTCAATTTCATTGAAAATTATAAAAAATTAATACCAATATAATTTATAAATTATGAATTAAAAAATGAAAATTATTTTTTAAAATTAATATTATATACTTTTTTCATAATAATTTTAAAAAAATCTTATAATAAAATAGTTTAATAAAACTATTTCTATTATTATTTAAAAATAATTAAAGAATATTATTAAAATAAATATAACTATATAATGAAAAGTATTAAATATGAAAATGATTTATTGTATCATTACAATGGTTGTTATATTCTTTGACCCTTTTTGAAATTATGTTATTTCAATTTTAATGCCTTATAAAGCAAGTGGAGATATATTTCCCTCCAAGATCTTTCAGATTTTAATGTTGTTTATTTATCCCTATGGTTTCTACAAAACAAATAACCTTATAAAATCACTTATTTCACAAAAACATACATATATGTTCAAGAATATAAACTAGATGTTTCTCAAAAGAAAGGTTATCTTGTAACTAAACTACATTAGGGCTCAAAACATCAGTTGAATCTGGAACATATTTTCATTAACTTAAAACATGAAAAATGTTATATACCATGGATTGACTTGGAGGAAAATACACATGGTAAAAAATTAATAAAAATCTCTCCATGATTTGAGATATTTCAATAAATCATGAAATTAGCTTCCATTTTTACAAAAACATATCACATTTTTTCATGGATAAAATATATGGAAAAAATGATCATATAATTCAAATGAAATATTATTCCTCTGATTATCTACAAATATTTTCTAAGTAAATTAAGTCATCCTAATATACTACTAAATAATCATCATCTTATCAATCATTTCCTTAACCATCTATGTTCTCATTAACTTCCTTCCTCTCACATCATCCCAAACAGTTATATTCTGACACTAATTGTAACACCCTGACCCCAGTTACCCAGAGTCGGTGCATTATTGCGTAACATTGGCATGATCACAAAACATCAAGTCTCAAAAGACCGATTAGTTTAGTAGCCTTGGAAACACTAGATACATTCATAAATGTTACATTACATCATAAAGTGAAAAAACTACAATAACATAGTCTCCATTTTCCACACTCATATCCCCTTCAGACTATCCCTGCAGTTCATTCATAATATACTTCTTCACATCCTGGGAAAATTAAAACATTGAAAGGGGTCAGCTCAGATGCTCAGTAAGGATAACAATATACCGGAAGCTTTCATAAAAAAACATAAACATTTAAGGCAATGTATAACTAAACAAAATCCTTTTAAACATGAACATCAACATAATATGGAAAAAGTAAAATGAAATAATGCCATTTACTTATTCACATGGATATTCTATTGGTCGAATAATCACATGCAATATCAATAACCACTTTCATAATGATGGAATGCATAATGCCAGACTATCATAACCACGTAGCCAAGGCCTCGTGCCAAGACCACAAATTAGATTTTGTCAAGGCCTCGTTCCAAGACACTATTTTTTCTCATGAGACCTACCGATGCAATTTTTTTAGAAGATACTTATGTTTAAAATTGCTCAAATATACTCCAGTGTTTTTTTTAAACATTATGCAGGCTTCTGAAAACAAAATAACTAATTCTGAGACTGATCGACTAATTACAGGCCATGATGGTTCCATGCCCAATCTCTTCCTGTCTACGACACTCAAGAGTCGGGTTTTCTGAAAACATTTTTAAGCTTGCGTTAGATACGTATACATTTGCACTGAATTTTCACATATTTGAGAGAAATATATCTCTCTTTTTTGAAATCTTTTAAAAAAATTAATGCTTGTGGAAGAAGTTGAAACTCAAATAATGGTCACGGCGGCGGAGAAGTCGTTGTCTCCATATACATATGACAAAAAAACATTCCTTTTTTCGTTTAGTAAAACGCTTCGTATAAAAAGATTCCTTTTGAATAAAAGTAAAAGCCAAAGGGGTTCATACATCGTATAAAAGAAAGTTGTGTATAAAATAAAATATGCCTCAATGAAAGGATATTGAGACAAAGTCCCTTACAAAGATAATTTTTAAATAAAATAGATCAATTATGTGTATTAACTATATGTACACATGAATAAAGTACAAATACAAGATAGTACACAATAATATCATGACATAATTTGAAAGTAGGAGATTAACCCAAAGAACGAAAATTGGGTTAAGAAGTTCGTTTACCTCGTGTCTGACTTGACTCAATATATATTTAACCTCCTGAATAATATACTAGAGTTAATTTTTAATTGATTGAGAACCTTTTTCAAGTTCCTTATTCCTTTTATATCACTTATTACCATGTTATTAACATTATGTAATTATTTAAGTTAATAACGGTCGTTTTGTCGATCTTTGGTACTTGAGTCAAAAATTAAATTCTTATAATTACAAGTTGTTCATGTGGTGAAATATCCATTATATCCAGAATTATATTCATGATGTAGATATCATATATATCATATATATCTAGTATATACATGCATTTATAATATTACATAACATTTAGAGTGAAGAAATGAAATACACCGTTCATGGAGAAGGTAAGCCATACGTACGCATGAACGCTACTTTCATTTCTATTTCATATTTAATGGAATAAAATTATAATTATATAAATTTATACAATAATAACAGTATAATATAATTTATAATACCATTTAATCAATCATTTATACATTTTACATATGGCATTAACGATTCAAATCACTTTCAGGGGGTGGTAGTCCGCACTTCCTAAAATGAAAATATCGTGTTTACCCATAATGGAAACCATAAACGTATGTCATAAATGAAAAAATAAAGAAGCTTAAGTAAAACATAAACATATTATATATCATATATAAATATAGTGACATCTTAATGGCCACCTTTGAAGGTGTTATATGAGTGTTGAACAATCATCATTTCGTGAGGCAGAAATTCGCCATCCAGAGAAACAGTATGTTATTTAACCATTAGATGTAGGTGTGTGTAAGTGTAGCTCGAATACTTCTTATAACAACATCCTAGTATATTTAGGATACTGGTTTTGTTACAAAAGAAATTAATAAAATGAGTTTAAGGGGTTGGAGAAGAAAAATAAAACATAAGAACACAAGAGAAAATACTACCTTTAAAACGGGTAACTCTTTTTGATTTGAGCTCAATGGCTTCCTTGGGAAGACTTATGCCCAAAGTGAGGCTTCTAGGAGTAAGCGTGAGATGTGGAGAGACAAAATGGGTAGGGGTTGGCTGATCCAAAGACATGGATGGTTTGAATAAGGTTGTAGTGGTGGGGGCCTTTTATACGAGGAGAGGAGGGGCACTCTTGGAAAGTCATGAAATGTTACTTTATTATATTATGATTTTCGGATTTTAAAGGTACCACACTTATATATTTAGAGGATATGGTGATAAGGGTTCGAAATATACTCATCAAATAGGTTTTTTACAAGTTTAAGTCTTATAATTTACATTATCTTTTCATTTTATTTAAATCGTTGATTAATGAGGCAATTGCTGCATCATCATGGTGTCATTCAATATTTAATTTATTTAATGTCTAAATATTATAAAAAAAATATCATGATGTATTAAATCTTTTTCTATTTACATTTAATATTTATAGTTAAAAAAGTTAACTTATATAACCCCATGTAATAATTGTTTTAGTAAAACAACACATGTTTGTAACATTTTTATTTTAACATTAAATAAAAAGTTTTTAATGTCATTTTCCTACCAAAGTGGCTCCATGGGGTCGCCAAGTTGACCCATGTATTTTCATGGTCAGACATGACTCATCCAATAGGGTTAGGACATGTTTAAGGGTATTTTCATTTTTTAATAATATCATTTTTTCCTTAAATTTCACTAATTTCCTTTAATCGCGTTTAATTAAACTTAAAAGTTACTATTCACCAAAAAATTATTTTAATCCCGTTGAACCACATTTTACTTCCTAATGACAACCATGTTTGTCAGATTTTTGAAGATAAAATCACAGAAGTGGTAATTTTTCTTTTAAATGAAAAATCAGTTTTTTAACTACCACTTAGTGGTTTCACTATTCATCAAAAAATGAAGTTTTTCAGAATAATGACAATATTTCACCCTAAGATATAATTGATATTCCGAATTCAACAATAATGTATATTTTAAAAAATTATAAACATATAAGTTTCATTAATTAATTTTATAATTAATTCACGTTGTCACAACAAATAGCGTGTTTTTAAGAAACAATATATATCAAAAGATTAACAATTGTTTATGTCCAATTTAAAAGTGAAATTAATTCCAATGACCACCATTGGATAAAATGGTAAAAATATCTTCTAATTATACTTTAAAAAAACTCAATATTATAATTTATCACTATACATTATTTTGATTAAAAAATGTGTTTTTAAGTATTTTTCACTATTCATAAAAAATTGGAAGTTCTCCGAAAAATACCAAAAATTCAAAATAGGCTAATTTTGATATTCTGAATCCAAAAATGAAGTCCAGTTTGAAATATAAAATATATATAATTTGAAAAAGTGGTTATTACTATTCATAATGGCTATTTTGATTGGTCATAGTGTGTTAGAATCTTGAACTTGCGTACAATGCAAGCTATTGCATTATTGATAGTGAAGCATATCGTGGAAGCTCAGGGTGTTACATTCTCCCCTCCTTCAATAAATTACGTCCTCACAATTTGAAATTTTTCTTTGAAAATAAAAGGTTGAAAAGAGACAATACCTTTGTGGAATACCCACATTGGAAATAAGGTTAATAAAATTTAGCCTTAATAAGAGGAAAATGAAATAGTTACCACCAAATTATGATCTCGATAAGGAGAAAATTGGTGGAAATTAGAGACATATAATTGGAGGAAAAACATAAATATTTGTAGGGAGTGATTGAGGTCATCAATGACAAACAAGTACAAAATTGAGGGCCTCAAAGCCTTCAATCTATGTTGATTTAAAATATCATCAGTTCAACAAAACATAATGTATTAGGATAACATATTTTTTTGTTTTAATATCCCTTTACTAAAGTTTAAGAATTAATTTATTCATAGAATAAAAGATAGGTATATATATATATATATTCTTGATAAGTAGAGTTTCAACCTTCAATTAATTTCTACCACAAACTCATCCTTCACTCAAAAAGATTATAGAACACAAAAATATTATATTTATCCCAATCGTACAAGGTTCAAAATATTAACACATACCATTTAGATTAGGAAAACTATTTTTGTACAAACCAGGGACTTTACGTAGTCCAGTTGTAGGCGATAAATCCCAATCGCACTATGGTTGTGGGTTAGATTCCCACATCTTTGTCTGACGTGACGGGTTGTCACACGGTCTTCGTGTTGTCCTTTTTATAAATATCCAAAAATAACCTTAAAAATAGTATCCAATTTAAATTATGATCCATTCCAACCATTATAGTTATCCAAAATACCTCTGTCCAGACATTATCCAAAAGGTCTCTAAATTCCAAAATCAATTGTAACATCAGATTCTCCAAACAAAGTAAAGTTTCTCTTATTGTCAAATACTAAAAATATGATTACCTTCATCATATTAAAACCTTAATGAAAACAACAAGTACTGTAGTACAATCCTTATATATCACATTATTCGTATAACTAGTGCATCACTGATATAACACTCAAATGACATGATTTTTTAATAACAACATAAGAACTCTAATCATTCCCCCTCATCTGTGGTATTATCATAACTTGATTATTATCCAATAGCATCATTTGGGGAAAACTCCGATGATTTGGACGTTGGGTTGCGTAGTGTACCCACTCCTTGTAGATGAAGCATTGTACATTTGAAACCTTTTTCTTACCCTTGCAGTCACGCACTTGGTGTCCTTTTTCTACACACTTATAACAAACTCCCATTCCCTTCAGGCAAGTTACAAGGTGTTTCTTCTCACAGTTATCACATATTGGAAAATTCTTCTTTTCCCTCTTCCCTTTATCCATATTTCTCTCTTCCATCCTTTTTTTCTCTTGCTTACCTTCAAATCCATAGGACTCAGAAAATTCATTACATATCTTATTAACACATGATACTATTTCTTCATATGTTGAGAATACATGGGAGACTATTTCCCTTCTAAATATCGGCTTAATACCATGAATGATATGATCCTTCTTACTCTTTGGATCATACATATTGCTGGAGTTCACATTCCATCTACTGGGATCCATTTCTATACAATGGCATAAACTAGGTCAGTTTATGAATTGCAATGAATAATTCCAAACTTGTAAAATACTTAACATAAATTGAACAGTTTATGAATACAATCCAGAATAATAAAAGTGTTTTCTTTGAGGAAGTATATACTCATAAAACCTTCATAATGGTTTGTAAAAATGAGAATTATCCTAAGAATATCCCCTGGGAGTGTCGTAACCATGAGTGCAGCAAGGATCATTGTCGTGCACCAGTTCCCATTCGAGTCTAGCTCAAAGTGGTGTTTTCAGGTTTTACCCCTAGGTACATCTGTTCCAGAGCCACCTCTACCTGCTCATATCTAGACAGGGATGTATTTCTCAGAAAACTCACAAAATAACTATAATACCAAAATTCTAGGAAGTTCTTCAATACTAATCCTCAAAGTCTGTCTTAGGGATATGTGCTCTAATCAGAGTTTATCTAAATCTGGCTTCCAAGGTTAGTACTAAACTACCTCTGATACCAACTGTAATGCCCCGACCCCAGTTACCCAGATTCAGTGCATTATTGCGTAATATTGGCATGATCAGAAAAGATCAAGTCTCCAAATACTGATTAGTTTACTATCCTTGGAAACACTAGATACATTCATAAATGTTACATTACATCATAAAGTGAAAAACTAAAATAACATAGTATCCATTTTCCACACTCATATCCCCATCAGACTATCCCTGCATTTCATTCATAATATACTTCTTCACATCCTAGAAAAATTAAAACATTGAAAGGGGTGAGCTCAGATGCTCAGTAAGGATAACAATATAGCGGAAGCTTTCATAAATAAACATAAGCATTTAAGGAAATGTATAACTAAACAAAATCCTTTTAAACATGAACATAAACATAATATGGAAAAAGTAAAATGAAATAATGCCATTTACTAATTCACATGGATATTCTACTGGTCGAATAATCACATGCAATATCAATAACCATTTTCATAATGATGGAATGCATAATGCCAGACTATCATAACCACGTAGCCAAGGCCTCGTGCCAAGACCACAAATAAGATTTTGTCAAGGCCTCGTGCCAAGACAATAGTTTGTCTCATGAGACCTACCGATGCAATTTATTTAGAAGATACTTATGTTTAAAATTGCTCAAATATACTCCAGTGTTTTTCTGAAAACATTATGCAAGCTTCTGAAAACAAAATAACTAATTCTGAGACTGCTCGACTAATTACTGTCCATGATGGGTCCATACCCAATCCCTTCCTATCTACCACACTTGAGAGTCAGGTTTTCTGAAAACATTTTTAAGCTTGTGTTAAATACGTATACATTTGCACTAGATTTTCATATATTTGAGAGAAATATCTCTCTCTTTTTTGAAATCATTTAAAAAAAATTAAGGCTAGTGGAAGAAGCTGAAACTCAAATAATGGTCACGACGGTGGAGAAGTCATTGTCGCCATATACATATTAAAAAAACTTTCCACTAATTCTATTAGTAAAACGCTTTGTATAAAAATATTCATTTTGAATAAATGTAAAAGTCAAAGGGGTTTATACACCGTATAAAAGAAAGTTGTGTATAAAATAAAATATGTCTCAATGAAAGGATATTGAGACGAAGTCCCTTACAAAGATCATTTTTAAATACAATAGATCAATTATGTGTATTCACTGTATGTACACATAAATAAAGTACAAATACAAGATATTACATAATACTATCATGACATAATTTGAAAGTAGGATATTAACCCAAAGAACGAAAATTGTGCTAAGAAGTTCCCTTACCTCGTGTCTGACTTGACTCAATCGTTCTTTAACCTCCTGAATAATAAACTAGAGTTAATTTCTAATGGATTAAGAACCTTTTTCAAGTTCATTATTCCATTTAAATCACCTGTTAACATGTTATGAACATTATGTAATTATTTAAGTTAATAACGGTCGTTTTGTCGATCTTTGGTACTTGAGTCAAAAATAAACTTCTTATAATGACAAGTTTTTCATGTGGTGAAATATCCATTATATCCATAATAATATTCATGATTTAGATATCAAATATATCATATATATATCCAGTACATACATTCATTTATAATATTACATAACATTTATAGGTAAGAAATGAAATGCACCGTTCATGGAGACGGTAAGCTGTACGTACGCATGAACACTAGTTTCATTTCTATTTCGTATTTAATGGAATGAAATTATAATTATATAAAGTTATAATATAATTACAGTATAATATAATGTATAATACCATTTACTCCATCCTTTATACATCCCACATATGGCATTAACGATTCAAATCACTTTGAGGGGGCAGTAGTCCGCACTTCCTAAAATAAAAATATCGTCTTTACCCATAACGGAAACCATAAAGGTATGCCATAAATGAAAAATACAGAAGCTTAAGTAAAAAATAATCATATTATATATCATATATAAATATAGTGACATCTTAATGGCCACCTTTGAAGGTGTTATATGAGTGTTGAACAATCATCGTTTCGTGAGGTAGAAATTCGCCATCCACAGAATCAGTATGTTCTTTAACCATTAGATGTAGGTGTGTATAATTGTAGCTCGATTCCTTCTTATAAAAACATCCTAGTATATTTAGTATACTTGTTTTGTTACAAAATAAATGAATAAAAAGAGTTTAGGGGGTTGGAGAAACAAAATAAAACATAAGAACACAAGAGAAAACACTACCCTTAAAACGGGTAACTCTTTTTGATTTGAGCTCAAAGGATTCCTTGGGATGACTTCTGCCCAATGTGAGGCTTCTAGGATTAATAGTGGGATGTGGAGAGACAAAATAGGCAGAGGTTGGCCGAGACAAAGGCTTGGAAGGTGTGAATATGGTGGTAGTGGTGGGGGCCTTTTATAAGAGGAGAGGAGGGGCACTCTTGGAAAGTCATGAAATGTTACTTTATTATTTAATGATTTTAGAATTTTAAAGGGCCCACACTTATATATTTAGAGTATAAGGTGATAAGGGTTCTAAATATACTCATCCAATAGGTTTTTGACAAGTTTATATCTTATAATGTACATTATCTTTTCATTTTATTTAAATCGTTAATTAATGAGGTAATTGATGCATCATCATGGTGTCAAAAAATATTTAGTTTATTTAATGTCTAAAAATTATAAAAAAATATCATGATGTAGGAAATTTTTTGAACTTTCCAATTAATATTTATAGTTAAAACGTTAACTTATATAACCCCACTTAATAATTGTTTTAGTAAAACAACACATGTTTGTGACATTTTTATTTTAACATTAAATAAAACGTTTTTAATGTGATTTTCCTACCAAAGTGGCTCCATGGGGTCCCCAAGTTGACACATGGATTTTATTAGTCGGACATGACTCGTACAATAGGGGTAGGACAAGTTTAAGGGTATTTTAATATTTTTATAATATCATTTTTACCCTAAATTTCACTAATTACCTTTAATAGCGTTTAATTAAAATTAAAAGTTACTATTAACCAAAAAATTATTTTAATCCCATTGAACCAAATTTTACTTCCTAATGACAACCATGTATGTCGGATTTTTGAAAATCAAATCACAGAAGTGGTAATGTTTCATTTAAACGAAAAATCAGTTTTTTAACTACCACTTAGTGGTTTCACTATTCATAAAAAATTGATGTTTTTCAGAACAATGCCAAAATTTCACCCTAAGATATAATTGATATTCTAAATTAAAAAATGATGTCTATTTTAAAAAATTCCAAAAATTTAAGTTTCATTAATTAATTTTATAATTAATTCCCGCTGTCATAACAAATAGCATGTTTTTAAGAAATAATATATATCAAAAGATTGACAATTGTTTATGTCCAATTTCAAAGTGAAATTAATTCTAATGACCACCATTGGATAAAATGGTAAAAATATATTCTAATTATACATTAAAACAACTCAATAGTATAATTTATCACTATAAATTATTTTGATTTAAAATGTTTTTTTAAGTATTTTTCACTATTCATAAAAAATTGGAAGTTCTCAGAGAAATACCAAAAATTCAACATAGGCTAATTTTGATATTCCGAATCCAAAAATGAAGTCCCTTTTGTAATATAAAATATATATAATTTTAAAAAGTGGGTATTACATTTCATGATGTCTATTTTTATTGGTCGCGGTGTGTTAGAATCTCGAACTTGCGTACAATGCAAGTTATTGCATTATTCAAGAAGTAGTGTATCGTGGAAGCTCGGGGTGTTACAATAATTTCAATATAAAACATTAGAAGTTGATGTCTGTATACTGGAATGAATACTATTATTACAAGAAAAATAAACCAATGAAATATAATGATACTAACATATTTGTAAATTCATTACATATCCACGAACCACATCTTAGAATGATTGAATATTCCTCTTAGACTATCTATCATATTGGGGATGAAATGATGTAATGAAATTTAATTAAATCCCCAATGACTTATGAATTCCCTTACAAAATTTTGGATTGGTCTTAGGATCACAGTCAGATACAATAAAGAGATGATCTCAATGTAACATCACTATATCCTTTACATATAGTCAATAATGTTTATCAAAATACATATAATCTCTAATGGGAATGAAATATGTAGATTTAGGCAATCGATGAGCACAAACCCAAATCACAATATTATCTTGATAATTCTTTCGAAATTCCACTTTGAAATACATGGATATATTTTCCCATTTCAACTCTGAAACTAGAAATGGTTGAAGTAACCATTTTACTAATTTCCATTTTATTTTATCATATTTAAAATTCAATCATTTCATGTTGAATTCTACAATATCAATTTTTGTTCCATCCCATCAATAAAACTTGTGAATGTATATATACATCTTAATACTACCAAGATGATTGGAAAATGGGTAACTATTAGTTTTAGTCTGTATTTGTCTCTTTAAATAATATTCAAAAGGAATGAAAATTTTATTTCCTATTCTGAAAACATATTTTTTTCAATATTAAATTCAATAAAATTAACCTTATTAACTAATTGTACATTTTTCTATAACTCATGGATGTTCTTCTGATCATTCTTAATTGTTTCTAAAAAAGATGATTGTACTAAAACATGAAACAAAAATTGG
The DNA here is from genome assembly GCA_963277665.1 of Viscum album. Taxonomy (NCBI): domain Eukaryota; kingdom Viridiplantae; phylum Streptophyta; class Magnoliopsida; order Santalales; family Viscaceae; genus Viscum; species Viscum album. Next base: position 1,380,881,376 of record OY728163.1, read on the forward strand.
AACGTTCCTATAGGTACAATTTTAAGAAAAAAATTCTTCAAATCATTTACTAAAGGGTTAGTTTCCAAACATAACATGATTAATGAAGTGTAATTTTTTCCAACTCAAATTTTCATCTATTTGTATTTTTTTACCAAACTATAATTGATTCATGCCATTCTTTTACTTTATTAGTTATATCCATCTTATATGCCTCGTTCTCATCCATTTCTATGGAAATATATACCTCAAACATATTTTATTATTATATATTTCATATTTCACTCCTTATAAAATATTCCTCTAAATTTTTAAAGAAACAACAATATCATCTAATTCCATATCATGGAAAAGGAAAATTAACCCATGTGATTTTAGTTTCTTTAAATAATAATAAATTACATGATCATTATACATCAAAAAAAACCAATCCCTTTCAAATAATAATCATTTTAGATGAAAAATTTACCATTTCTAGAGGAAAATGAAAAGACTAGATCATTCACCAATTTTCCCTTTAGTTCTTTGAAACAATCATCACATTATTTAATCCAAATGAATTTAATTCCTTTTCAACTGAACATAGTCAATGGGTCAGACAACCATTAATATTTTTCAACAAAACACCGATTTTAATGTGTTAAACCAAGAAGACTATGGATCCCTATTATATTTTTTGTTTTTTACATTCATCTATAACATTAGTTTTAGTAAGTTCAATGCTTATTCCATATTTAAAAACTATATTCGCAAGAAAATGAATACACTATTACAAAAATTCATACTTATAAAAATTTTCAAATAATTTCATTTATTTTATGGTTTGAAAAAAAGTCATTTTCAAATAATTTCATTTATTTTATGGTTTGAAAAAAAATCTAAGGGGCCTTTCATGATCATCATGAAAATTAGAATATATAAATAATCATCAATAACCAAAAAAACTTATCCAAGAAATCATGAAAACATTACTCATAATATCCATAAATACATCTAGTTCATTAGACAAACCAAATGGAATAAACAAAAACTCATATTTATGATATCTATTCTGAACTGTGGAATCTGGATCGTCTTCCTCAATCACTTTTGATAGATGGTACCCTAAACTAAGATCAATCTTAGAAAATGATTACTCTCCTTGGATATTTTTAAACCAATCCTTGATATGAGGAAAATGATATTTTTTCTTAATAGTGGGGTTATTCAAGGATCTAGAATCAATAAAAAGTATAATTGAAACATCCTTTTTTAAAAAATAAGATAAGATCTCCCAAAGGTAATGTTATATGATGAATGGAACCATAATTTTTCTACTACAAAAAATTATTTTCAATTACAAAATTTCTACTTAATCCATTTGGAAAATGGATTTTGAAATTATTATAGCATCCGGAACCTAGTCAATATTAAACTCAAACTCTATGTCAGGAATAACACAAATAAAATCATCTAAAAAACAGCTATATATCCATTAACCATTAGAAACTCACTAATTTTAATAGATTATTTCTTTTCCACTACATTAGAAATGTAAATTTCACTATTATCCCTTTCATATTTCCATATTCTTGGAAGGTCATCAAAGGTATGGAATCATTGAATAAAACATTATTCGATCTACAATTTATTTTATAAAGATAAACATAAACCCAATATATAGAAAACAAAATTAAACTCTCCCATGGAAATTTCAACAAGATTTGTATGAATGAGCATCCCACAAATAAAAATTAGAATATCCATATAAATCATTGTATATTTATTATTACCACCCATTTTTTTCAAACAAATATATCTCTTACGTTCATGAGGTGAGTTTACCATATTATATGAAAATTTCTCAAAAATAATGGAATGTAAAGTTACAGAGTCAAAGAAGGCAATAAAATAATTTGGATAAATAGTTATATCTTTCACTACTCTATTCGATGGCACAACATGAAATGTCATGGTAGAAAATTATTTTTAGAAACAATTTTGTTTCCAATCATGATAATTTATATCATGTGAGAAAAAATTTCCAAACATTTTAACAATATAACCTAATTCATTTCATCTAAAACATAACACTATTGTATATATATTATTTTCACTATTCTTTAGACTGACTAAAAAATATTTTTTCTTCCATTTTCCAGACAGCCTCTTTATGGAAAGAGGAAAACCAAATTACACTGGGCAGGAATCCAAAATAACATGATGGTTATACAGAATTTCTAATTCAAAACCCACACCACACCTGAGGATATTCATCGGGTCGGCTGGGGTCATGTCGCTGTCATCCGTCGTCATCACAATTAACATCACAAATCCCCAACTAATATGTCGTACACCACGCGGCTCGTGATGCACCGCTGTCTCAAGCCACCCAACCATCTGTCAATCACTCCACCAGAGTAGAGATCCAGCAACAAACTTTCGTCAACCATCACCGGGGAGAACGCAACTGCAAAATCACCATCCGCTCCATAGACAAAATCAACCATTCCTGTAAATCCTGTTGGAATAACCTTCGGCGTCAACTTCAGCAACACAACCCATCAACTATTCATCCATTCGTAAAACCACAAAAATCACGCAAACAACCCCACAGACCGCCATGGTAAACACCTTCACCGCCTCACAGAAAGAAACGAAGAACTCCAATCCATCAGAAATTAAACGCAATAAAGATCCACCCCACCATGAAACGGTATAAAATGAGAAGAACCCTTATTCGAACTGGACAAAATCAGATCTATGAAATTAAAAGCGCTTTCACCAAAAACCGGATCAAACCACGCAAGAAACATCACCACCATCAACACCCTATTTTAGAAGATCATGCCGCCACCACCCAAATCGACCGCATCAGACACAACAAAACCACAACGCACTCACCTGGGGAAAGTATGAACCCCAAAACCACATGAGCGCGACCTACAAATGCTGAGAAACTCACCGCAGGGCAACAGCGAGCTGTCGAGAACAAAACCCGGAGCGCTCCGAAGAGTATGTCGTCGACGAAGACCGGACATACACTGGCAGATCTGAACCAGCAACAACAGAATTCCGTAGAGCATCTTCACAACATGAGAGGAGACGCCACTACAGCAGAGTTCCTCCACCAACCCACCGAGCTCGAAGAGGAACGACACGCCCTCTGTAGTGAAGGAGCCGCGACGGTGAAAGGAAAACCCTAGGTTGGGAGCCCTTTATAGGCGCATGACCAAACATAACACATCGGTATCACTTTTAATAACTTATCAAACATTAATTCAAATTTTATTTACAGTATTTAAAACATTTTCAGTTCTTACAATCAGAATTCGTATTTTTTTATAAGTTTTTTTTAAAAAATATTTTTTAAAAACATGATGGGTTAAAAGTTTTTTAAAAAATACCCCACAAAGGCGGCATCCACGATGCCGCCTTTGGGTCTTGGGTGAAAGGCGACATCGTCGGTGCCACATTTCCCCTAAAACTAATATATATATATTTTTGAAAAAAAAAATTAGTTTTTATTTTTTTGTTTTTTTTTGTTTATATATATATATATAACCAAAAAACAAAAAATATAAATATAAATTTCAACAGAATTTATCAACTATTTAAAATCTAGCAGTACTTCCATTACAGCAGTCAGGATTCTGACAGAAGCTCTCACCCAAGGCTCCCTTTTATAAGAGGACCTACGTGGGAAATCATTCTGCATTTCCGATGTGGGATTCTGGTTCTCCCTTTCCCGTGTAGAACATTCTGCATTTCCGATGTGAGATTCTATTTCAAGTACGTGACTTTGAAATACTATAAAATATAAACTATAAAACCAATATAAAGGAAACATATAACATAGTTTAAACATATAAAAAATATTTGAAAACAAAAATAATTTCATAAAAAATGATGATAAAAAATGATTTATAAGCTTTCAAATCCACCTACAAGAAGCTTAAAAATGTTTCAAGTACTTGATGTTGAAAGCCTATAAAATATAAACTACAATACGAATATAAATGAAACTTAATACATGGATTAAACATATAACAAATAATTTAAAAAAAACGAATTTCGTAAAAAATGTTGACGGAAAATAATTTATATGTTTTCAAAGACACCTACATCAAACTAAAAAATGTTTCAATCATGTGACTTTGAAAGCCTATAAAATATAAACTATTAGACCTATATAAATGAAACACAAAACATGGATTAAATATATAACACATAGTTGAAAATAAAAATAATTTTTTAAAAACTGTTCATGAAAAATAATTTATAAGCTTACAAACCCACCTACTCGAAACATAAAAATGTTTCGAGTATGTGCCTCTCAAAGCCTATAAAATACAAACTATAAAACCGATATAATTTAAAGTTAAAACATGGATTAAGCATATAATAAATTATTTACTTATTAAATTAATATTATTAATAATTAATTATATAATAATTCAACTGTTAATTAGTAATTATTAATAATTAATTATATAATAATTAACCAATTAATTAGTAATATAATTATTCAGTATATAACAGTTAATTAGTAAATTAGTAATATAATTATAAATTATATTTATTCATTATAATTATTAATTATTAATTATTGAAAATTATTATAAAATAATTAATTAGTTAATTGGTAATATAATTACTAATTATATAATAGTTAGTTAGTTACATAGTAATATAATTATACATTATAATTATTCATTATAATTACTAATTATAATTAATAATTATTAATTATTAATTATTAATTAGTTAATTAATAATTATATTATTAGTTATATAAATATTAACTATATAATAATTAGTCAGTTAACTAGTAATTATTACTAATTAATTATATAATAATTAATTAGTTAATTAGTAATATAATTATTAATTATTAATTAATTAATTAGTTACATATTAATAAAATTATTAATTATATAATAATTAATTAATTAATGGTAATATAATTAATAATTAGTTAATTTATAATTAGTTAATTAGTAATTATTAATCATTAATTTTATAGTAACTAGTTAGTTAATTAGTAATATAATTATTAATTATATAATAGTTAATTAGTTAATTTTTTGAGAAAGAGGGAGCTAATGCCCTTTTTATAATTTGTTAATTAGTAATATAATTATAAATTATAATTATTCATTATAATTATTAATTAGTATTTATTAAAAATTATTATATAATAATTAATTAGTTAATTGGTAATGCAATTATTAATTATATAATAGTTAATTACTTAATTAGTAATATAATTATTCATTATAAATATTAATTAGTAATTATTAAAAATTATTATATAATAATTAATTAGTTAATTTGTAATATAATTATTCTTTATAATTATTCATTATAATTATTTAATATAATTATTCATTATTAATTATTAATTACTAATATAGTTGTTAGTTATATAACTATTAATTGTTTAACAATTAGTTAGTTAATTAGTAATTATTAATAATTTATTCTATAATAATTAATTAGTTAATAAGTAATATAATTAGTTAATTAATAATATAATTAGTTAATTAGTAATATAATTATTAATTATATATATTTTAATTAGTTAATTATTCGTTATTAATAATTAATTATATAATAACTAATTAGTTAATTTGTAATATAATTATTAAATGTATAATAGTTAATTAGTTAATTTTTCGAGAAAGATAGAGCTGATGCCCTTTTTATTATTAGTTAATTAGTAATATAATTATAAATTATCATTATTCATTATAATTATTAATTAGTATTTATTAAAAATTATTATATAATAATTAATTAGATAATTGGTAATATAATTATTAATTATAAAATAGTTAATTAGTTGATTAGTAATATAATTATTAATTATTATTATTAATTAGTAATTATAAAAAAATTATTATATAATAATTAATTAGTTATTTAGTAATATAATTATTCATTATAATTATTCATTATGATTATTCATTATGACTATTCATTATGATCATTCAATATAACTATTCATTATAAGTATACATTATAACTATTAATTATTAATTATAAATTATAATTAGTAATTATAAATTATTAATTTATAATTATTAATTTAATAACTATATAATTTATTATATGTTTAATCCATGTTTTGACTTTAAATTATATCGGTCTTATAGTATGTATTTTATAGGCTTTCAAAGGCACATACATGAAACATTTCTATGTTTCAAGTCGGTGGTTTTGTAAGCTTATAAATTATTTTTCATGAACATTTTTTACAAAATTATTTTTATTTTCAACTATTTTTTATATGTTTAATTCTTGTTTTATGTTACATTTATATTAGTATATAAGTTTATATTTTATAGGCTTTCAAAGTCACGTGATTGAAACATTTTTACCTTTGATGTAGTTTTCTTTAAAACTTACAAATTATTTTCCATCAACATTTTTTACGATTTTTTTTTTATTTTCAACTATTTTTTATATGTTTAATCCATTTATTAAGTTTCATTTATATTGGTATTGTAGTTTATATTTTATAGGCTTTCAAAGTCACCTACATGAAATAATTTTAAGTTTCAAGTATGTGGTTTCGGCCACTTATAAATCATTTTTTATCATCATTTTTTACAAAATTATTTTTGTTTTCAACTATTTTTATGTGTTTAATCTGTGTTTTATGTTTCATTTATATTGGTCTTATAGTTTATATTTTATAGTCTTTCAAACTCATGTACTTGAAATAGAATATCACATCGGAAATGTAGAATGTTCTGTGCAGGAAAGCGAGAACCAGAATCCCACATCGGAAATGCAGAATGATTTCTAGGGTAAACTCTCTTATAAAAGGGAGCCTGGGGTGAGGCTTCTGTCAGAATCCTGACTGCTGTAATGGTAGTACTGGTGGATTTTAAATAACGGATAAATTCTGATGAAAATTTTATTTTTGTTTTTTGTTTTGTTTTGTTTATATATATATACATATATATATAAACAAAACAAAACAAAATTAAAATTAAAATAATTTTTTTTAAAAAAATTGTTTTTTTTTGTTTTAGGGGAAAGCCGGTATCGGCGATGCCGCCTTTTTGGCGTATTTTTAAAAAAACTTTTATCTTAGTCTGTTTTTAAAAAAAATTTAAAAAAACTCCCAGAATTCTTAGTGGGATTGTTCTTTTTTTCTTATATCCTTATCCTTTTCTTACTGTTTTCATATTGGTCAACATAATTGTTGGAAATCTCCAACTCAAATTTCTTATAATAATGTAAAAATTTATCTTAACTGTTTAATTATCAGGAGGCCTAATCTCTTAATAAATTTGGCTTTAATCCTAATTAAAATATATTAACACTAATATCATCATCTTGAATAACATTTTGTATATTCCTAGACAATCCTGTAAAGTTGGCCTCATATGTGGAAACTAAATATTCATCTTTTTTTCCATTCTTCCAAGAACATTTTTTCCATGATCTTCCAATAAAAATATTTAATTATTTATCAAGAATAATACTCTTGATTGATTCATATTCTATGGCATCAGGATAATCTCTCTCTTTATTATTATTAATAGAATTCCACCATCAAAGAGGTTTACCATCAAAATGATAAATGAAAACATAATATTTTTTACATTCAAAACCTCCCAAAACATAGAATATCTTTTTCGAAGCATTAATCCGTCACTTAGATACCACTAGGTTATAAGATCCACTAAAATCTAGAGGTTTTTTCCAATAAAATTCTCCACTATCATCATGTTCACATGTGGTCTATCTGGTCGCTCTCTGTAATGGATTCCACCACCATTTATAACATGTGTCAACTGATCCATCATAGAAAAAAACAATTCATTTATAATTGCAACCATTCTAGGTGACTGTTTCGGATGGATATTTCCCTATCCACACCTTCCAACAATATCCTCCCTATTTTTTGATGAAAATACCTTCTAAATAAAAATATTTTAAATGTATCCACATGGTAATCTTTAAATATTATATCATTTTAACTAAACTACTTGGTTAATTATTTTAATGGTGTCATATTTTCATTATCATAAACCCTACTATTTTCTAAAAATTTATAGGATTCAAATTATAAAGACTAATCCTTAAAAAAAATTCCGGAATCATTAGAGGAGAATCTGCTTTCTTTCAATCCTGAAGATATTTCATGTATAGTGTTTAAAATAATTAGTTCGTCACACTTACAGAAATAAATATTACATTAAAAATTAGACACTTCCAATTTTTATCCATATTTATAATAATATAAAACTTTTAAAAATAAAAATGTATTCTTTTCTGGATATATCTTCAAAACTCTGATCTTTACCTCTTTTCTCTACTCATCCTTAAAACTCTATGAAAAAACATTACAAAACATGTTATGAGCATAAAAAGACCAGTAAGTGAAATAAAAATAAAAAATCTATTAGTTAATTGAAAAAATGAAGACCCGTATAATTATTAACTTTATATCAAATTTCATTTATAAAATAAAAGAATAATTTTTATATGAAAAACACACACTTTTTGCTAAATTCTACCCATTGAAACCCATAATAAGAAGATAAACCCCATTTTTTAAAACATAGAGTATAATATTCATAACCTATTTTAAACACACATAAAAAATAACTCATGATAATTTAAATCCATAAAATAATCCATCTAATAAATCTCTCTTTATCACATATTAATACAAGTAAAAGTTTCCAATGAATTAGAGCTCTTCTGGGCTCACCCATCATATAATCTATATCAGGCTCACCTGTTTTTCATGTCCAATAATGGGGATCAACACTAAATATAAGCTATATCATCTCCACCACTTCACTTAGATAATTTTAAAGTACCATATAAGGAATAAAACATTTTTTTCATGTATATTTTTATAATAATACCTCTAATTTGTTTTTTAAAACTATATGCCAAATGCTTTCAGAAATTGAAATGGCCTTTATTTTAAAAATATATTTTCAATTCCAAAATAAAAAAAACATTAAATGTATTTTTTCATTGAATAAAACATCTAATCATATTATTTAGTCCAAAAATAAAATAATTGTTACATCATCATGAAAATTTATTGTCATTGTATAGATTAAAATAAAACATTCCTTTTTTTCATTCTTAAAGAAAGTAAAAATATTCTATAAAAAGATTAATTTTGTAAAGCATTAAAATAAATTCAAAATAGAGATAAATTATAATTTTTAATTATCCAATTTCAATAAAAATATATCCATGTAATAAATTTGAGAAAATATATCTGGATGAAAAAGAGTTGAAAGGAAACATTAAAAGAGGAATTTTTATACAAAACATACCTTTAATATGCCCAACTAGTCTAATACATTCCTTATCATTCTAATTAATAAATTTATATTAATTATTTTATATCATTAGATCCTTTTCCATGTTTATTTTTCATATTCACATAAATTAGTTCCATTTTTTATTCAATTACATAATTAATCAAGTTCACCTTGTATGTTTCAATGATGTTCAACGTATATGTCTAAAATGACATCAGTATGTTGAATATGGTCAAAGTGGTCATTATTATATCATATAAAGAATAATAATAATAATAATAATGATAATAAATTTAAAAAATAAATTATACTTTTAAATCCAACCATGAGTGATTATTATAATAATTTAATTGTGTTATACTCAAGGAGATGGTAGGTTGTACATATGCATTTGTATCGTTTCCATTTTTCAATGATCATTATGAATACAATTTAGGTATTATATTATATTCATATAATGTTAATAAAATAATAAATATAATATTATTTCTTTAAATACACTTATATATATAATTTATGTGATGTGGTGATGAAAAACGAATCAAATCACTTCGTCGATGTGGTTGTCCACACATATGGATGAATGACGTATCCATAGTTTAGTGCTTCAAAATGTCCTAAAATCAATGTTATATTATACTAAAATAATGATAAATATTTGAAAAATAATATATATATATATATATATTACATAATTATAACTATCAATCAGGTGTGGAAATTGAAAATAAATTAGATAACTTCTCAAAGCGGTAGGCCTCTCTACACACAAAAGACGGTTTTGTTTCCCATATGATTGAATATAAGATTGATATAGGTTATTAAAATTACATAAAAACAAATATTTATATGTAAAATACTGGTTTTATTATTTAATAATGGTTCAATAAGAATTTTAGGATAAAGAAAAAAAGAAATAAAACAATAAATCTTTCTTAAGAACTCCACGTCTTTTTCTAACAACCTCATTTTCATTGCACCTTAATACCTATAAGGTTAGAATATTTACATAGGTAACGACTCTAGTATGTTCATATGTATTTATTTAAGTGATGTAGTGAGTTATTTTCAGTACTAAAATATTTTTATGTGTGGATAAATGAGAATAATAAGTGCCATTTTATAGGGGAGAGGAGGGGCACTGTTAGAATTTCTTAAAATATTAATGTAATATAAATTAATTTTGATCTAAAAATCTCTAAAGATTATATTATTAGAATAAAGTTTTAGTATGATTCAAAATAACCTCATAAAATAAATTTTTTACATGTTTGGATAACATTTGTGCACCTATCTCTTGGTTTTAACCCTTTAAAACCCCTACTGACAATTATAGTGATATCAATTTTTTGTACTATTAAGGGGTTATTATAGTTACTATAATAGTACCAAAGGACCAAAAATAGACATTGTTTTATATTTTCGTCCCTATACAAATCACTTGGTTGAAGATATGATTTATAGGAATTTAATATCATTTAATAAAATGTTTTTTGTAATAAAGTTACATTAATCTCCATTTTGGAAGTATTCATTGTATTTGATGTTTAATTATAAAAAAAATCATGGGAATTATAATCCATAGAGTATAAAATTATATAATATGCTATTATGATCTGAAACTCCAAGGAAAACAAATTTTCATTCTAATTATATTATTTTAAATAATTTTAGAAATCATTTATTTTATTTTTCTATTAATTGAGTAATTTCTATGTCAACATTGTGTAATCTTTTAATGAAATTATTTATTCACAATAATGTAAATACAAATTAGTATTGGGTAAATAAATTATTTATATTTCAAATTAAAATATATTACTTAACATAAATTATTTTTATTCTTCTGTGGAAAATATTTTATATATTAAAAGAAAGTGCATGACATTTTTAGTTTTATATTCAATTAAGTATTATAAAACTCATAATCATGTAAAAGTGGAAAAGGATACATATTATAATAGTGGATGAATATTTATGGGATATACTCATCCAATAAAATTATTCCAAGTGGTATGGTCATTTTTTATTCCTTATAATTTAATTTTTATCCTTCATTCCCCAATTGAGCCTTTACTATGGTAAAACAATTACTAAGGATACAAGTCATATTGACAAAAACATAAAGGGGACTATTTATCAAATTTGGACCTACTTTTTAAAAATATGGAATCTAATTCTTAAAATTTAAAACTCTAAAGTGGTATAATTTTGTTTAAAATTTAATTAGAGAAATGTGAAGGAAATAGTTTTTTCTGGAAATTGAATAATTTAAGTGTAAAATGTTTTGAAACTAAATTATTTTAAAAAATCATTTAAAAAATCATATTTAGATTGATTTATATAAAAATTTACTAATGAAATTTTAAAACAAATCCAAAATAGAATTTGAATTTTTAAATAATGAAAAATAAAAAAAATCAATAAAAAACAATATAATTCACTATTAATTAATCAAAATTCATAAAATTCTGATAAAATAAACCTAATATAATTTGACATGAAAAATTAAAAAATGAATATAATTTTTTAAAATAAAATATCTATAATTTTAAAATTATCCTTTGGAATAAAACATTATAATAAAGGAGTTTAATAAAACTAGTTATTTTTATTATTTGTAATAGTTATTTAATATTCTTATAATTAAAATAACTATCTAACTCATTATACATATAAATACTGAAATTTTTCATTTTATCATTACATGGGTTGTCAATATAACCCTACCTGAAATTGGAAACTTATAATTTATAAAATCAATCAGGGAATATATAATAATCACAGAGCATTACACATATATTTTATAATTTAAATGAATTTAATGGTGAAAATAGTTTCATTTAAAAAATATACTAATATTTTAAACTAATTATTCATAAAATTAAACCCCTGTTATTATATATAATCATTATTCCCCTCATTTATTTCATTCAATATTATTTATAATGAAATATAAAACATTTTATTATCGAATTATTAGAAAATTGTTTGTATCATAGATTAAAAAGTGTACTAAAAACCAATTTGAGTCATTCAATTATTCGTTAAAAAATATATTATAATAGGTAAACAATAATTAATATAAGACAACACTACCCTTTCCCATTGAATCCCTTCTTTTCCTCTTTTATTTCTTCCCTATACGTCTTTTGAGACATCATCATCACAGATAAAACATCCATGTGAATAAAAAATTTCTATTTATAAATTCTAAATAATAATTTGAGGATTTAACTAATTAATATTTTATTCCAAAATTCATTTTCATAAACTAAAAAAATTATTCTAATAAAAGAATAAAACACATCACCTACCACCAACAAATCACTTTTTATGGTTTCTGTCATGAATTTACCTATTTTTGGTAATGTGATAGGAGTATAATATAGAGTTATGGCATTTCAAATTTTTTATGTATGATGATTCAATGAATTGTATGTATCATTTTTCATCTTCTAATTGAAATCAAATTCCGAAATTTTAATGGAAATAATTTAAATTTGGAAAGACGTAGGGATTTGAAAATTAACTCATAGTCTATAAAAATTTGTTAATACTCATATTTATCATCATCATTAGTCTATAATTCCTTAAATTAATATATAATATTATTGGTATAAACATCACCATATTATATTTATTTCTCATATTGTTATTATACATTAAAATATCTAATAGTCCTCCTAGGGATAAAAAATAATTATTTTCGTTTAGAGGCTTTCTCCATACCATCATGTAATTTTAAAATATTTTTATTTGTCATAATTTTTTATAATTTTTATTCAATTTCCACTATAGGTCATGGAATAGTGTTGGTATGTTTTGTAGAAATAAATTTATCTTTAATCAGAAGAACTACCTAAAAACTGACCTTAGGATAAGTAACTCTTATAAATCCCCCAATGTTTTTATTCATCATGGGATTCCTAATTGTAATATTATCTTGAATCTATAAAATCATTTCAAGTTCTCTCTAAATCGGTACATGCCTCCTTAAATAATAATTCTAGGAAATGGAGTGTTGTATCATCCTTTCATGTGTATATTGGAAGGTGAAGGACCCTCGAGCTCCCCAAGAGAGGATCAGTGAATTAGGGTGTCAATTTTCTTTTAAAACAATGCATATTGTTCCCACATTACGAGGAACTTGTTAAACGTGTCTATTGGAAGAATGTATTAACAAAACATTCATATGTGTTATAACCTCCAATATAACAAATATATATTTGTAATACATTTATTCTAGAACCATAATCATATATACTATACTATATATTATTTACTTATTATAAAGACCTAACCCTTTTATAAATAATATTACAATATTCATAAACATAAATATCAAATAATTACAATAAAAGGATCATAAAGGACTAATTTATTTAGAATAAAAAAAATTTAATACATAAATCATTGTATCTTTTGTTTGTTTTTTATATTGAGCTCCAAAAATCCATTAAATCCAAAAAATTGGAAATGTATATTTTAGATGAACATAAATAATGGGGTGAGATAAAAAATCCTTGTAAGGTAATAAACATAATAAAGAATCATAACATTTGAGTCAATGGTATAACATGATATCATAAAAGACAACAAACATGAGTAATCACAATGAAGAATAATATAAAGGACATGGAATCATAAGATCATGAATTTTTTGAAAATATGGTAGAAACATATACCATGACCTAAAGATGTGAAAGGATAATTTCCTATACAATATCATATGGTTTAGAAAGTCCCATAATGGATTAGGTTTAATCCATATTATTATTCTTAACATCTCGTGAGACTAAAAAATTACCCAATGCACTAGAGTGCTATCTGGGTGCACCCACTCGGACATGATCAAGATCTATGTGTGACACATAATGTATATCAATCATAAGGAATATCATAATAATTTCCCAAAGAAAAAATTTTGGTTTCATAATATTACATCATATCATATTTAAAAAAATAATGAGTTTATTTAATAAATGATCCTAAGTCATGTATTACCCCCATTAAGGGAAGGGATAATAAAATAGTTATATATGTGAGGGATATATATACATAATGTAACGCCCCGACCCTCGTTACCCAGAGTCGGTGAATTATTACGTAACATTGGAATGATCACAAAAGATCAAGTCTTAGAAGACCGATTAGTTTAGTAGCCTTTAAAACACTAGATACATTCATAAATGTTACATTACATAATAAAGTGAAAAACTAGAATAACATGGTCTCCATAGTCCACACTCATATCCCCTTCCGACTATCCCTAAAAGTCTTTCATAAAATACTTCTTCACATCCAGGAAAAATTAAAACATTGAAATGGGTGAGCTCAAATGCTCAGTAAGGATAACAATATAGGGGAAACTTTCATAAATAAACATAAACATTTAAGGCAACGTATAACTGAAACAAAAGAATTTTCAACATGAACATCAGTATAATATGGAAAAATAAAATAAAATAATTCCATTTACTTATTCACAAGGATATTCTACTAGACAAATAATCACATTCAATATCAATAACCACTTTCATAATGATGGAATTCATAATGCCAAATTATCATAACCACGTAGCCAAGGCCTCGTGCCAAGACTACAAATAAGATTTTTTCAAGGCCTCGTGTCAAGACACTAGTTTGTCTCATGAGACCTACTGATGTATCGAGGAGCTATAGCGGGGTCCACCCGTCACTTATTAAGTCCAATGCGTTCCTTATATGAAATGGTTTAAACATATCATAAACCATAACATAATCGTATCACATAAAACATGCATAAAGGAAACATAAAATTTTCATATTTCAATCACAAGATATAAATACAACACATTGATATAGTAAAAAAATTATCAAAACCATTTTCAATACCAAAATAAAATAAAAGTAAAACATGGAATTTATTTTTCATTTAAAAAAAAGTTATGGCTTGTAGGGGAAGATGAAACTCAAATAATGGTCACGGTGACGGAAAAGTCATTATCGCCGCATATGTAAGACAAAACATTCCATTTTTCGTCTAGTAAAAATTCTTCGTATAAAAATATTACTTTTGAATAAATTTAAAATTCAAAGGGGTTTATACACCGTATAAAGGAAAGTCGTGTATAAAATAAAATATGCCTCAATGAAAGGAGAATGAGACGAAGTCCCTTACCTCTTGTCCGACTTGACTCGATCGTTCTTTAAACTCCTAAATAATAAACTAGAGTTAATTTATACTTTTTTAATAACCTTTTCCAAGTTCATTATTCCTTTTATATCACTTATTACCATGTTATAAACATTATGTAATTATTTAAGTTAATAACGGTCATTTTGTCGATCTTTGGTACTTGAGTCAAAAATAAACTTCTTATAGTTACAAGTTGTTCATGTGGTAAAATATCCATTATATCTAGAATTATATTCATGATTTATATATCATATATATCATATATATCCATTATATACATTCATTTATAATATTATATAACATTTAGAGGTAAGAAATGAAATGCACCGTTCATGGAGACGGTAAGTCATACGTACGCATGAACTCTACTATCATTTCTATTTCGTATTTAATGGAATGATATAAAGGTATATTATAATTCCATTATAATATCATATATAATATCATTAACGCCATCCTTTATACGTCCCACATATGGCATTAATGATTCAAATCACTTTGAGGGGGTGGTAGTCCCCACTCCCTAAAATGAAATTAGCGCGTTTACCCATAATGGAAATCATAAAGGTATGCCATAAATGAAAAATAAAGAAGAATAAATAAAACATAAACATAATATATATCATATATATAAATAGTTTCATCATAATGTCCAGTATGAGAGGTGTTAAAATAAGATTGAACAATCATCGTTTCGGGAGGCAGTAATTCGTCACCCACAGAAACA
Source organism: Viscum album (assembly GCA_963277665.1). NCBI lineage: Eukaryota > Viridiplantae > Streptophyta > Magnoliopsida > Santalales > Viscaceae > Viscum > Viscum album. The sequence continues at coordinate 1,380,897,550 of OY728163.1, forward strand.
GTATGTTCTTCAACCATTAGACGAAGGTGTGTGTAAGTGTAAGTCAAATACATCACATAAAAACATCATAGTATATTGAAGATACTGTTTTTGTTACAAAAGAAATGAATAAAATGATTTTAAGTGGTTGGAGAAGCAAAATAAAACAAAAGAACATAAGAGTAGACATTACCTTAAAATCGGGTAACTCTTTTTGATTTGAGCCAAAGGATTCCTTCGGAAGACTTCTGCCCAAAGTGAGGATTCTAGGAGTAATAGAGGGAAGTTGAGAGAGTATTTGGGTAGAGTTTTGCCGAGCCAAATGGCTTTTATGGTGTGAATAAGGTGGTAGAGGTGGTGGCCTTTTATAATAGGAGAGGAGAGGCACTCTTCGAAAATCATGAAATGTTACATTATAATATAATGAGTTTCGGATTTTAAAGGTCCCAAAATTATATATTTCGGGGATAAGGTGATAAGGGTTAGAAATATAATCATCCAATAGGTTTTTTAAAAGTGTAAGTCTTAGATTTTATATTATCTTTTCATTTTATTTAAATTGTTAATGAATGAGGTAATCGTTGCATCATCATGGTGTCATAAAAAATTTAATTTATTTAATGTATAAAAATTATAAAAAAATTACCATGATGTATTAAATCTTTTTATATTTCCAATGAATATTTATAGTCGAAATGTTAAATTATATAACTCCATGTAATAATTATTTTAGTAAAACAACACATGTTTGTGACAATTTTATTTTTACATTAAATAAAAAGTATTAATGTCATTATCTTACCCAAGTGGCTCCATGGGGTCCCACAAATTGACCCATGGATTTTCATGGTCATCCATGAGTCATACAATAAGAGTAAAACATGTGTGAAGGTAATTTCATACTATTATAACATTATTTTTACTTTAAATTACTCTAATTACCTCTAATCGTGATTATTAAAACTCAAAAGTTACTATTCACAAAAAATTATTTTCATCCCATTGAACCACATTTTACTTCCTAATTATAATCATGTATGTCGGATTTTTGAAATTAAATTCACAGAAGCAATAAAATTTCATTTAAATGAAAAATCAGTTTTTAAACTACCACTTAGTGGTTTCACTATTCATCAAAAATTGAAGTTTTTCAGAAAATACCAAAATTCCACCCTAAGATATAATTGATATTCTGAATTAAAAAATGATGTCGATTTTAAAAAATCCAAAACATATAAGTTTCATTAATTAATTTTATAATTAATTCATGTTTTCCAAACAAATAGCGTGTTTTTAAGAAACAATATCAATCAAAAGATTGACAATTGTTTTTGTCCAATTTCAAATTGAAATTAATTCTAATGACCACCATTGGATAAAATGGTAAAATTATATTCTAATTATACATTAAAACCACCCAATAGTATCATTTATCATAATAATTTATTTTGATTAAAAATGTTGTTTTTAAGTATTTTTCACTATTCATCGAAAATTGGAAGTTCTCATAAAAATAAAAAAATTCAACATAGGATAATTTCGATATTCTGAATCCAAAAATGAAGTCCATTTTGAAATATAAAATTTATATAAGGGTATTACTTTTCATAAAGGCTAATTTGATTGGTCACGGTGTGTTAGAATCTCAAACTTGCATACAATACAAGCTATTACCTTATTGAAAGAGAATCGTACCGTGGAAGCTTGGGGTGTTACATTCTCCCCTCCTTCAATAAATTGTGTCCTCGCAATTTGAAATTGTTCTTAAAAAATAAAATGTTAAAAGTATAAAATACCTTTGTGGAAAACCCACATAGGAAATAAGGTTAATAAAATTTAGACTTAATAAGAGGGAAAGGGAAATGAAAAAGTCGCCACCAAATTATGATCTCGATTAGGAGAACATTGGTGGAAATTAGAGACAAATAATTTGAGGGAAAACATAAATATTTATAGGGATTGATTGAGGTTATCAATCACAAACAAGTGTAAAATTGAGGTCCTCAAAGCCATCAATCTATGGTGATTTAAAATATCATCAGTTCAACAAAACATAAGGTATTAGGATAACACATTTTTTAATATCCCTTTCCTAATGTTTAAGAATTAATATATTCATAGAATAAGAGAGAGGTATATATATATACTTGACAAGTTGAGTTTCAACCTTCAACTAATTTCTACCACAAACTCATCTTTCCCTCAAAAAGATAATAGAACTTAAAAATATTATATTTATCCTAATATTACATGGTTCCAAATATTAACAAATACCATTTAGATTAGGAAACATATTTTGTAATAACCAGGGACTTCCTGAAGGCTATTGGTAGGTAATAAAGGCATGTCGCACTATGGTTGTGGTTTCGATTCCTGTAGCATTGTCCGGCGCAACGGGTTATCCACCAACCTGCAGGTTGTCCTTTTCCTAAAACTATTGTATTATAATATTCCAAAAATAATCTTCAGAAATGTTTTAACCTTAAACAATACTATCCAAAGTTAAACTTAATCCATTCCAACCTTTATAGTTATCCAAAATACCTCTATCCAGACTTTCTCTAAAAGGTCTCTAAATTCCAAAATCAGTTGTAACATCAGATTCCCCAAACAAAGTAAAGTTTCTCTTATTATCACATACTAAAAAAATTATTACCTTCATCACATTAAAACCTTAATGAAAACAACAAGTACTTCAGTACAATCCTTATATATATCACATTATTCTTATAACAATAATATAGTTCTTGAGTCCAAAAACACAAATACAATAATTATTCAACTTCATCTGTAGTAACAACATAAGATTGTCTGTGATCCCTTAGCCTTTTCTGAGGTACGTTTCCCTGATGCTTAGGACATTCATTTGCATAATGCCCCATTTCTCTACAATTGTATCATTGGACATTGATAGCCTCTTTCTTTCCCTTGCAATCACGAGCCTGGTGACCTTTTTCTCCACATTTATAACAAACTCCCATTCCTTTTAGGAAAGTACCGGGGTGATTCATCCCACAATTATCTCATAACGGAAAATTCTTCTTTCCCTTTTTCCCTTTATTTGTCTCTTGATCCACCGTTCTCTTCTTCTCTTACTTTACATTGTTGTCAAAAGACTTAGAGAATTCATTTTCTGTCTTGATATAACATGAAACAATAACATTGTATGATGAGAAGGATTGTGATATTAAATCTTGACGGAGAAATGGTTTTAACCCATCAAATAAACGATCAATCTTACTTCTTGGGTTACGTATATAATCTTCAGCATGCCTTGCTAACCTTGTAAAGTTAGACTCATACTTTGCAACATTCTCGTCCTCTTTTTGCCTCAGACTCAAAAATTGTCTTTCCATATCTGCTCAATGGTCACGAAGAATGTATTTTTCTAAGAAAAGCTCTTTAAACTCCCTCCATTACATATTTGATACTTTATCATCTTCCTTTCTGTTTTGAATCAATGACCACCATTGATTAGCATCTCTAGTGAGGCGGTACACTGCCATGATAATCTTTTCCCTTTCACTGCTCCCCAAAGCCTGAAATATTTTCTCTAGGGAATTTATCCATTACTCAGCTACTAAGGTATTTTTACTACCATTTAATTTTGGTGGTTTCTGACTCATGAAGCAATCTAACATTGATCCTCCATGCTGCGGATCAGGGTGCTCTATACGGGTAAGGTTATTATTCATAACCTGAGTGATTTGTCCCATTATGGTGATAAGTTGATTAGCACCAGTTGTATCACTAGCTCCACTATAATTATCTTGAGTAGGAGGGAAATCCCTAAATGGAGTGCATTCATTGATACAGTTTCCATTCCTTCCACTAGGTGCCATTTCTAAAAAATGTCATAAACTAGATTAGTTTTTTAAATCGAAATACATAATTCCATACTTGTAAAACACTTAACAAAAATTGAACTATTTATGGATATAATCCATAAAAAAATCTTTTTTTAAGATGTATATACTCATAAACCCTTCATAATGGTTTGTAAATAAATCGTGAATTATCCTAAGCATATCCCCCAGGAGTGTCGTAACCAAGAGTGCATCAAGGCCCATTTTCGTGCACCAGTTCCCGTTCAAGTCTAGCTCAAAGCGGTGTTTTCAGGTTTTACCCCTAGGTACATTTGTTCCAGAGCCGCCTCTACCTGCTCGTATCCAGATAGGGATGTATTTCTCAAAAAACTCACAAAATGTCTATAATACCAAAATTCTAGAAAGTTCTTCTATAATAATCCTCATAGTCTATCTTAGAACTATGTGCTCTAATCGGAGTTTTTCTAAATCTTGCTTCCAAATTTAGTACTAAACTGACTCTGATACCACCTGTAATGATCCGACCCCAGTTACCCAGAGTCGTTTCATTATTACGTAACATTGGTATGATCACAAAAGATCATGTCTCAGAAGACTGATTAGTTTATTATCCTTGGAAACACTAGATACATTCATAAATGTTACATTACATCACAAAGTGAAAAACTACAATAACATGGTCTCCATAGTCCACACTCATCTCCCCTTCCGACTATCCCTATAAGTCATTCATAAAATACTTCTTCACATCCTGGAAAAATTAAAACATTGAATGGGGTGAGCTCAGATGCTCAGTAAGGATAACAATATAGCGGAAACTTTCATAAATAAACATAAACATTACAGGAAATGTGTAACTGAAACAAAATACTTTTAAACTTAAACTTCATCATAATATGGAAAAATAAAATGATATAATGCTATTTAATTATTCACATGGATATTCTAATAGGATAATAATCACATGCAATATCAATAACCACTTTCATAATGATGGAATGCATAATGCCAGACTATCATAACCATGTAGCCAAGGCCTCGTGCCAAGACTGCAAATAAGATTTTGTCAAGGCCTCGTGCCAAGACACTAGTTTGTCTCATGAGACCAACCGATGCATCGAGGAGCTATAGCGGGCTCCACCCGTCACTTATTAAGTCCAATGCATTCCTTATATGAAAAGGTTTAAACATATCATAAATGATAACATAACTTTATCACATAAAACATGCATAAAGGAAACATAACATTTCCATATTTCAATCAAAAGATATAAATACAACACATTGATATAATAAAAACATTATCAAAACCATTTTCAATACCAAAATAAAATAAAAGTAAAACATGGTATTTATTTTTCAATTAAAAAAAGTTATGGCTTGTAGAGGAAGCCGAAACTCAAATAATGGTCAGGGTGACGGAGAAGTCGTTGTCACCGCATATGTAAGACAAAACAATCCTTTTGTCGTTTTGTAAAAACGCTTCATATAAAAATATTCCTTTTTAATAAACGTAAAATTCAAAGGGTTTTATACACCGTATAAAGGAAAGTCATGAATAAAACAAAATATGCCTCAATGAAAGGAGATTGAGACGAAGTCCCTTACCTCATGTCCGACTTGACTCGATCGTTCTTTAACCTCCTGAATAATAAAGTAGAGTTAATTTATACTTGCTTAAGAACCTGTTCCAAGTTCATTATTCCTTTTATATCACTTATTACCATTTTATGAACATTATGTAATTATTTAAGTTATTAACAGTCGGTTTGTCGATCTTTGGTACTTAAATCAAAAAAAAACTTCTTATAATTACAAGTTGTTCATGTGGTAAAATATCTATTATATCCAGAATTATATTCATGATTTAGATATCATATATATCATATATATCCAGTATATACATTCATTTATAATATTATATAACATTTAGAGGTAAGAAATGAAATGCACCGTTCATGGAGACGGTAAGCCGTATATACGCATGAATGCTACTTTAATTTCTATTTCATATTTAATGGAAAGATATAAAGGAATATTATAATTCCAGTATAATATTATATATAATATCATTACCTCCATCCTTTATGCGTCCCACATATGGCATTAACGATTCAATTCACTTTGAGGGGGCAGTAGTCCGCACTTCCTAAAATGAAATTATCGTGTTTACCCATAATGGAAATCATAAAGGTATACCATAAATTAAAAATAATTAAGTATAAAGAAAACATTAACATAATATATATGATATATAGAAATATTTTCCTCATAATGTCCACCATGAGAGGTGTTAAAAGAAGATTGAACAATCATCATTTCGTGAGGCAGTAATTCGTCACCCACAGAAATAGTGTGTTCTTTAACCATTAGATGAAGGTGTGCGTACGTGTAAATCAAATCCATCTCATAAAAAATCATAGTATATTGAGTATACTGGTTTTGTTACAAAAGATATGAATAAAAATAGTTTAAGGGGATGGAGAAGCAAAATAAAACAAAAGAACATAAGAGAAGGCATTTCCTTAAAATCGGGTAACTCTTTTTGATTTGAGCCAAAGGATTCCTTGGGAAGACTTCTCCCCAAAGTGAGGCTTCTAAAAGTAATAGAGGGAAGTTGAGAGAGTATTTGGGTAGAGTTTAACCTATCCAAATGTCTTCGAATGTGTGAATAAGGTGGTAGAGGTGGGGGCCTTTTATAAGAGGAGAGGAGGGGCACTCTTGGAAAGTCATGAAATGTTACATTATTATATAATGAGTCTCAAATTTTAAAGGTCAAAAAAATTTATATCTAGAGGATAAGGTGATAAGGGTTCTAAATATTCTCATCCAATAGGTTTTTGACAAGTGTAATTCATAGATTTTACATTATCGTTTCATTTAATTTAAATCGTTAATTAATGAGGTAATCGTTGCATCATCATGGTGTCATATAAAATTTAATTTATTTAATGATAAAAATTATAAAAAAATTACTATGATGTATAAAATATTTTTATATTTCCAATTAATATTTATAGTCGAAAGGTTAACTTATATAACCCCATGTAATAATTTTTTTAGTGAAACAACACATGTTTGTTACAATTTTATTTTTACTTTAAATAATAAGTACTAATGTCATTATCATACCCAAGTGGCTCCATGGGGTCCCAAAAATTGACCCATGGATTTTCGTGGTCGGACATGAGTTATCCAATAAGATTAGGACATGTGTCAAGGTAATTTCATACTATTATAACATTATTTTAACATTAAATTACTCTAATTACCTCTAATCGCGGTTAATAAAACTCAAAATGTTACTATTCACCAAAAATTATTTTCATCCCATTGAACCAAATTTTACTTACTAATTATAACCATGTATGTCGGATTTTTTAAATTAATTTCACTGAAGTGGTAAAATTTCATTTATATGAAAAATCAGTTTTTAAACTACCACTTAGTGGTTTCACTATTCATCAAAAATTGAAGTTTTTCAGAAAAATACCAAAAATACACCCTAAGTTATAATTGATATTCAGAATTCAAAAATTATGTCTATTTTAAAAAATTCCAAACATATAATTTTCATTAATTAATTTTATAATTAATTCCCGTTGTCAAACCAAATAGCGTGTTTTTAAGAAACAATATAAATCAAAAGATTTACAATTGTTTATGTCCAATTTCAAAGTGAAATTAATTCTAATGACCACCATTGGATAAAATGGTAAAATTATATTCTAATTATAATTTAAAACCACTCAATATTATAATTTATCACTATAAATTATTTTTATTAAAAATGTTGTTTTTAAGTATTTTTCACTCTTCATCAAAAATTTGAAGTTCTCGGAAAAATACCAAAATTCAACATATAATAATTTCGATATTTTGAATCCAAAAATTAAGTCCATTTTTAAATATAAAATATATATAAGGGTATTAATATTCATAATGGATACTTTGATTGGTCGTGGTGTGTTAGAATCTCAAACTTGTGTACAATGCAAGCTATTGCATTATTAAAAGAGAATCGTACCATGGAAGCTTGGGGTGTTACACATAATCTAGAATAAATCCAAAACATAATCAGTTATTTTTATGCATGGAAATACTTATAAATAGTTTTAACCATTCTTGTGGAAATAACCTTTTAACATTGATTAACATCAAAGGATTTCATCCTAAAAGGAAAATGATTTTGAAAGATCAATTTGAGATTTTCTTGATGAAAATATCCTTTATATTTTGAAAAAAATTATTTAAAATATAAAACTCTCTCACATAATAACTATTTTTTCATTAAAATAAACATTGAAACATAAAAAGGATTATTTAAATCATTGATTGGTAATGATGGCGGAAGAGTTCTATTTACACTGAATACTTTAAATAAATAATGGTTTCTTTCACATTTTTGTAATAAAAGACAAAATGTACCTTATTAAAAAAATGAGTGGAAGATTAATTTTAAAATAAATTATAAAATTAAATTTAAGGGTAAAAATTAATTTATTAGTTCATAGAATAACATTTTTCAAGTCATTTTTGGAAAAAAACGAATTTAAATAAAAAGGAATTTCATCTGATGTGAGAAATAAAGTCAGATTTTATATAAAAAAATATTTTAGTAATCCTTTTAAGTACCAAAGGGAGGAAAAGTGTACTATTAATTTAATACTTCTTGAAAAAATAGGGTATATGAAAAATAAAATTATTTATGAGGGAAGGAAAAAATAATTTCCTTCAATTGAAATTCTAGCATAAGAAATCCCGATTAAAATGATATTGAAATAAATACTCATCCTACTTTGTTAACATTTGAATACTAAAATAATATGGATTAAGTAAACGAATTTTAACATAAAATATCATGATGTATGAATAATTAATGATATATTCTATAGTTGGCATGTGTATACACAATTTAAATGAAATTATGTTCATAAAAGAACATCTATTTAAAAGAAGGAAGTTTCATACGAAACCCTTTATAAGTTTATATCATAGAAGAGAGATTTAGTCAATGATGTTATTATATATAAAATGTTTATATAAAAACGAATAAAATTTTAAATACAATATGGAGAAATAAAAATTAATTTCACACATAATATTTATATAATAAATTCAATGAGGGAGACATATAACCCAATGAATGAAATTGAGTTATGAAACCAGTTACCTCGCACTTCTCTTATGTTGATAAATATTTTACATCCTATATAGTAATCTTAAAAATATTGTTACCTCAAAATATAACTATATTAATATTTATAATATCATATATGATCCTTTTATAATAACATATTATATGTTCATTAATAATCTTTCATTGTCATGATTGCTTCAGGTGCTAATTTCCCTATTTTAACGAGCTTGATCTACCATGAATGTTTTGGATTTTGAACCTAGGATGTTTATAAATCATCTACATAATTATATTAATTTTATAAGTAATATTTATTCTTTATATACATATTTTAAATAATTACTTAATATTTAATATAGATAATTAATCCCATTGTTTCATGGAGATGGTAAGTTGAACATACAAATGAGTGACATTATCATTTTTAAACATGTGAAGTGGTAAAGAATTACATTTTATATTAATTTAGAAAAATATTTATAATTTTATTTATATAATATATTTTCTTTAAATGTGTCCTTTATTATTATCAATTTAAATCATTAATGAAAAATAAATCTCATTTCTTTGTAAGGAGGTATTTCGTCGTACACACGAATAACGTTATCATTTATTAAATATATCGTAATGTGAGTAATTATAAGATAAATTTATTTTATATAATAATTATTATTTAATTAATATAATATATAAACAAAAAATAAATCCTAATTACCTTTTATTTGAAGTGTATGTGGAAAACGAATCATATCACTTCCCCGGGTGGTAGTCAGTCAAAAACATGAGCGATGTTATCGTATTTCATAATGAATGGAAAGTGGGAAGGTATATGTGATATTATAATTATAAAACTATAATTAGATCATAAATATCATATATAGTCATTATATACATCATTATATCCATTCGTGATAAGCGGCGATGGAAAACAAATTACATTAGTTTACACGACTCTAGTCCATCATACACACAATCAACGGTCTGGTTCCTCATTTGAGGAAGTATGATAGAGTTTTAGGTCATGAACAGAAAATAAAACCATATATTTTTATGGAAGATTTAAATTTTTTTATATCATCATTTTTTAATAATATTTTATGGATACTAAATAATAAATAAATAAAATGATCGGTTGAGGATGATACATCTTCTTTAAAAAACATCTTTTTGTTTAAAACAAAAGCCTTCCGAGGATGGATTTATGACCAAAAAATGAATCTTGTATTATGGGGGTGAATATTGGAAGTTATTTGGGCAGGTATTGGTAGAAAAATGGGGTTTTTGTGTTTGTAAAGTAGAGGATATGGAGTGTCCTTTTATAAGTGGGGGATGACATAAATGGAATTTTTGGAAAGAAATATTTCCTCACTGAAAATTACATAAAAAGGATCATAAAAGAGAAATTTACAAAAATTATAAATTATAATATATATATATATATATATTACTATAAAATTTGAACTATATAAGTTTCGGCTCATTTTTATCCCTTATCATTTTAGTTTAACCCCGAATAAAGTGGTTTTTACCTTTACTATGATAAATATGTTTTCTGTTTTCACTATTCATTATGGGGAAAATTTATTTTCTTGTAATTAGATAATAAAAACTATTATTATTTAATGTTTTGATCCAATTTTCAAAATTATGCTAACAAAAATGGATAATTTTATTTTTAAATTAAACCTACTGATGTGTCAAAAACAACAGGTTTTGAAAAAATTCATTTTTATAAAAATAAGAGCAGATTTTAACTATATGATGAGTTATAATAATTATATGACATTTATTTCAAATTAAAAGTTATATAATATTTAAAATAACATTAAAAAATCTTCATCATTTTTTATTTTAATTATTTAAACTCAAATAAACATTATACACTTCAAAATAGTTTTGAGGAAAAAATATTTTTTTAATGTGTAAAGATAAATATATACTAAAATAAATTGAAAATATGATATAAATGGAATAAATTATAATTAATATAACTAAATAATACATATTTTAATTTAAAATTTTAAAAAAGAATAATGGGTCCTGATTTATTAAATATAAAAGAAAATTTTATAAAAATATGTATTTTTTATTATTCAATAAAAAGTTAATATTATCTGAAATATAACAAAATTTAACATTAATTTAATATTGATATTCTAATATAAAAATAGTATTAATATTTTAAAATTAATTTTATAAATTTTTTTACAATTTATTTCAAATTATTTCTGCAAACCATGACTAAACCTCCTTTTAGAAAAAAGTAGTTTTACATAACCAATTTCATTTTCTTCCAAATAGTTTTAGTTTTATTTCTAATCACTAGATAACCATTTAATTTTCTATATAATTTCCCATATTATTTTCAAAAAAAATTATGCCTATCCATACCCACTAGATAAATTGGTATGTTATAAAGATCATGTTTAAATGAAGATTTTTTAATAGGGTATCATGTTTCATTTAGAGCTATTGTTGTGTGCATCACAAGTTATTGATGATATTGAATTTATTTAAAAATATATATATTAAATTCCTAGGTTGTTATATTATCTTATATACTTTTTCCCATGTTATATAAATCTTAGAACATGATTTTCCTCTTATAAAATCTCAGGTTGTTATATTTTACCCCCTAAATTAAATTGTATCATCAAATTTTAATCTCTATCTCAGTAATCAAGGGTCTGAAATTTGAATATAACATTGTTAGAAACTCACTTCATAAAAACGGTTAACAAAACATCTTATTAATAAGTGATAATGGAATTCCTGAAGTTCATCTAGAATAAAATATTATTAGGTTTCCATGTAAGAGATCATTTTTGAGAAAGGATGACATGGAAATGGAAAACAATACTACCACCAAATGATTTATATATTGATAAAGTTCATTTATTACTAGAAATTGAATAATTAATAGAAATTTAAGAACATAAAAACTCTAAATCTATGATGAATTAAAATTCCATTTCATTTATCAAAAATAATGTTACTAGGATATCATTTTTTCAATATCCGTTCCCTAGAGTTAAGGGACTCATTTACCATCTTGACTAAGAACAAGAGGAAATATACATACATAACAATTATAATTTCATCCATTAATATTTTCCTCCCAAATATCATATTTTATACAAACTACGGGAATTCAAATTCAAATATTCATGCTTAAAGTAATACAATTTTCTTCAAATATATCATGTAGTCCTTAATATAATAAAAATCATTTCCTATTGTTTTTACTAAAACCAAATTGGATTAAATAAGTACTCCCATAAAATTCATTAATTTATAATACTTCAATAGTATCCCCCAAATATAAAATTAATCAATTCCCTCGGTGTCTATCCTAAAACCCCTTAGACTTAAATCTCTAAAAAAACATAATATTATTCATCCTAAATAATCCTTCATGTTTAACCAAAAGGTTATATATACTTTTACCTCTTAAAAATTCTCTGAAGATATCATTATTCACCTTGAAATTGAAAGGGTTTTCTTAGAGTTTGATCATAAGATCAGCATTAAAATAATAAACACATTATGGTATCCATAACTCCTATTTAAATAAAGCATGAAGACATATATTCTTCCAAAATTAACACAGTCCTTAAATGTTTTATGATTATTATAACCAAAATACCCTTGGTACGAATAATTTTACAACCTAATTCTTGAATCCTAACACAAAAACACTACAACCTCATAACTTCAATAATTCTGTATAATATACTTTAATTTTTGGTCAAGGGGAAAACCCTTATATATGTGAATTTAGTAAAATAATCCTCAATTTTATCTCTCATAAGGCATCAAATTATAGGGAAATATGATGCTCTATGACCTTCATTTCCACATAGACAGTATCTTTCCCCCCATTTGAGATATTCCTCTAGGTGATTTTTCTAACCTTCTTGACATGAAGAAAGAAAAATATTGATTCCACTATGTTCATTACCACAAAATCAATCATAAAATTCCATCATCCTCTTATTTTACTTTTTAAACATCTCATCAATGTTTGGGTAGTTAATCATATATTGTGATAGCCGATTAATCCTAGTCACAATATCTTTTTCTCCATACATCATCCATTTTGGTTTCCATAATTAATAGTGTCCATAACATTCAGTGTTAACGTGATTCCTCCATGTTCTATCCATTGATTCAAACCACAAATCATAGTATAATAAATAATAATTATTGTGGGAAACCACATAATCATGAAAAATAATTTTTAATATTTCTAAATAATGAATCCTCATTTTCAATCTGTGATACCATAGATTTATCCAAGGTCAGTAATGGTTACTATAAATTCAAATCCTTTAAATCTGTTCATAAACGCTTTGTCAATTTCCTAAGAATATCCCCTAAGTGTTTCACACTAGTGTGAATATGGTTTTTTTAAACACCAGTTAATGCTAAAGTCAATCCAAATGTGCCTTTTTCAGATTTATTACCACTACGAACTTATGTTATAGAATCGTTTCAACTTTATTATCCCAAAAAATATAGTTTCTCTAAAACATTTCACTCTATACTTCACCAAGATTACAATATATTTTTTGATACTTATTTTTATTCTTATAATATCCCTCAGGCTCTTGATAATGTTTTCTCATCCAATTTTCTATTGGTTACTGTACATTTACACTAATACCTACTATGATGACCCAATTAATTTACACATTATATTACATGATTATTAAATAGAAATACCTAATTATTACAATTCAATGATCGTAAAGTCCAATTGTATTTTAATGATTAGTTTTTAAATAAAAAAAACAAGGCATCCTTAGATAATTTTTCATAGTGAGCTCATAAAATACATTATACCTTCTAAATATATAGTGGATAACCTTGAGAATACATAAAAAAAATTGGTGAGATAAAAATACCTATAAGTGAATTAACATGATTAGGAATCATAAAAAGTGAGTCAAAGGTGTAACATGATATCATAAAAGATAAGTCACAAGAGTATTCACAGGAAAGCATAACATAAAGTACATGGTATAAAAAGATTACTACATCAAAGGAAACGTGGTACCAATATATAAACTAGAATAAACAATAATTATAGCTAAGATAGTAGACAATATCACATGGTTTAAAAATTTCAATAATGGATTTGGTTAACTAGTGTTGATGTTGAATTTCAAATAGAGCCATGAGCGGGAACTTTAAAGGTAACCCAAGGCATTTTGAGAATTCACAGACAATTTTTTGACACAAGAGGGAGTTGCGCACAAGAATTAAGGGGTGAATCAAAGATTCTCTGAGGTGCGTAAACCCTTGCGTGCCTAATGAGATGTCGAAGGAAGGTTTCTGCGGGGACCCTCTGCATTCATCCAAGGCACTAGGATGAATGAGGAATGGTGGGAACATAAGATTCCCTAAGGTGTGCAAACTCTTTCATGACCAATGTGATGTCAAATGGAGCCTTTCATGGTGATCTCATCAAAACCAAACCAAGGAAATGGAATGAAGGAACGGAGTCCTATGCGTAAGAGTCCCTGGGGTGTGATAACCATTCTGCGCCCAATGCGATGTCAAACAGCATTTTGCAAGATTCTCCTTTTGTGTGATTCCTCTAAAGTTTTTGTTTATAAATAAAAGTGTAACCCATGTCCTTAGTGGATGGTTATGGAATATAAACCAATGGTCTTCAGCACGAAATACACCACTTCCATGACCGCATGAAAAACACCATGGCCTCAATGTATTCGATCTTGTGTGACGTGTCTCACAGGGGTCCTCCTTCATGTGGGCCCTCTTCAACTAGATCCTCACACATTTCCTTTAACCCTAATTCATTTTAATGAAAAAGATCCCTCTTGATCTCAACATTATATTTTCATAAGAACTATTTTGTACGCATCTATTCAGTTTGCGCGCAACTTCCCATTCTTGTGTGGATCCTATAATCTTGCGAGTTCCCCTCCTCATGTTCTCCTTGTGTCATCCTCACCTTAAGTCACCATTTTTGAGCCACTCTAATGCATGACACCCCTTCCATGCACATGCTTCCTCCATACGGCCCTCCAGGTTTGAACAAACTGATTTCAAGGTCCCTTGGGGTGTGCTTCATGTTGTGTTTCTTAGTCTCATGCTTCCTCGCATAGGAACTCTAATGGATGTTACATCATTGCATAGACACGCTAACTTGAGCCCCTCAATGGATCACTCCACAACCCCATTTCACTAGGGAATTGATGATTCCTTCCCTTCCCCAATGGTGGGTGGGTATCAGCTATGTAATTATTAGGAATTAGGAGAAAATCTTCATCATCTGAGTTGTCAGATGTTAAAATACCAAGAACCATCATCCTCATAACATGAATTTAAACTATATCCTCACCCCGTGAAATATTCATGGGGTTCCCTATTTTGGACATTGTCCAAGACCACTGTTCTCCATGTGAGTGATATCTTCCTCACATGGAATGGGATCCTTTTTTCTGGAGAGGTGTCTATCCACAGGGAAGGAAAACCATTTGGTTTAAGCCTTAATCCTTTCCTTCTAGAGGTATAATCCTTGCTCTTTATATCTTCTTCTATGTACCAAGTCTATAGGAGAGAGGGGTAGAGGGACCTTCATTACCAAATCCTTGTCCCTTTAATATTTATTTCCATCAATCTTCCATCCTCGAGTAAGTCCCGATATCTATCTCCATGGGTCTCTAACCAATCATAATCCCATGATTCCTCTTTGGGATATAAACCACGCGTAATCCCCACTATATTCCTTGCAGATGCACCTCTCATGACGTGATCATCTGGTCCTTACAGCCTCTTTTTTCTCACACAAAGCATGACTCATGTGGTCTTAGAGTAAGAACCGACCAAGGAATCCTCCCTGGGCTACCTTAATGAGTAAGCCTGAAGCCCCCATTCCGAACTATGTGGAATTTGATCCTTTATCCTTTTGAGGAATGACTGTTAGAAACCTCCCTGAGGTTCAAGCCCATCACCCATCAGTCCTGACCACTTGACATTGGTTCACCATTATCTTGCATGACATTAAACTATATTCGCCCATTTTTTGTCACGCACAACATTAAACTATAGGTATTTGAACTACGTGGGTTTTGATCCTTGTATCCTAGGTTGGGTATATAGGATGCCTCTTTATGGTTCAACCCCAAAAACTGTTAAACATCAATATCCACCTTTTTTGGGACCCATATCTCTAGCCCCCCCCCCCCCATGGTGTCAGACCAATTCTAGGGCTTCTTACCATGTGTAATCCCTAGTGTTTCTTTGGGTCTTTATCCTCTTTGTACACCCCAATTTCATGACTCACCTCAAAATATGGGGGTTTTGATCCCTATCTCCTAGACAGGGTATGTATAAATCCTCCCTAAGGTTCAACACTGACCAATGGAAATCCATTGTAATCCCAAAACAACGATAAGCCATTGTAGTCCCCAACCAATGGTAAACCATTATAGTACCCAACCAACGGTAAGCTATTGTATTCCACTTTGTTGGTACCCACATCTATGGTCTACCCCCGAGATTCAAACACACTCCTACGCTTCTAACCACGCATAATCCCTATTATGTCATCGGTTCATTGTCCTTTGCATACACCCAGATTCCATGCCCCATCATGAACTACATGGACTTTGATTCCTTACCACAGGGATATATAGGAACCCTCCTTGAGGTTCAAGATCATCACCCATGTCTCATCATGGTATCTCCCTTGATCTTGTAGGCTTCGGGAATTCCATGCCTTAACCTGGAGGTTCCACTTCTTCTGGGTCCCATCCCTGAGTCCATTCACATGGGTCCCCTCCTAAGGTGTCCCATCGTCCCACCGAACTATGTGGACTTTGATTTCCCGCCACATGGATATAAAGAAAACCTATCTGAGTTTCAATCCTGACATCAATGTCATCTTCATGTTTGTTCCATATCATTCTCCATCCACTTCACTCAACCATCCATATTCATCATGATTATTACTTGGGCCACCACATCCCTATGAGATCATTTCACCCACATCCTTGCTTCTCATAGAAGCAATCACACAAATAGCCATGCATAAAACCCAAAAAATCAATATCCATCCAACCAAGAGCACTCCTATTGAGAGAGGATGTTATCTCCATGTAATCCCTAACATGTATTCGGGTCACTATCTTCTGTTCTCACCCTAATTCATTACCCCTTTGAACTATGTGGGTTTGATCCCTATCTCTCGAGATATGGTGTGTAGGAAACCACCTTGAGGTTCAATCCCAGCTAATGAGAAACCATGGAATCCTTTTTATAGGGACCCAAGAATCCTCAGATCCATCTTCATTGGATGTCTCGATCCACCCATCTGGTAGGACTCTCAGGTGCTCCCTCCTGGGGATGAACCCATTTGATCCACTCCCATCAGTGTTCTAATCAATCTGATCCGTCTCTACAAGACGTTAAACTCACATCATACCCTGTGATAGACATGGGAAGGTGAGGAAATCCTTTGAGATGTGCCTATGGAATATAATTCAACCAATTTACATGTGATACCTCAGGTTTCCTCACACTCTAGAATCCCTATCATAAGGGGAAAAAATCGAGATGCATCGATTTTTCAGTGTTTAGACACACTAGCATTGTCTAATGTGACTACTCCCTTGATATAAGGATGATTCCCTTACATGACCCCTTTCGATGTCTAGATATAAGAATTGTAATTAATCGACCTCCATAAAGATATATCACTTGAAAGAGATTCAAGAACAATGTCTTAATATATAAGGGATACCTGAACTAGGTGACGAGTTCTAAGGAGGAATCCATGAAAGGAGGAAATGAAATCCCATAATCCCATTTTGAACAAGGAAAAAATGTACCTGAATAAGCAATGGATGCCACCCGCCTATGGAAATAGGGAATGCGGGGTAACAATTAGCTCATTCTCTATGGACAGATGCAGGCCTCGGAGAAAGCGTTAGAAATTGAAATGTTGAACCTGATGTGAAATTTCTCTCCTTAATGTGGATATTCATAGTGTTCAAGAAATTATTAGATAAGCATGTCACCGGATCCAAATATATAGTGCTAGGTCCCACCATGAAAATAGTGTTATTGTAGTGAAACTAACCAGATATTGGGGACTTGAACATTGTACATCCCGGTCTGCGACATTGTCAGCATGGATTCGTCATACTATCCATGGGAGACAGGATGGTGCTAAGGAATTGGACACCGCTTTCCATATTTCAAAAATAATGGTTGAATCTCCCTGATTTTCAGGACCCAAGATCTTTGGACATGAAATCAATCACCACCCACCCACCTACACAGGGATCAGGGCAACACAAACATGAAAATCCAACTAGATCCCATATCTTCTATGATGGCCACCACATCCACAACCGTTGGGATCCCACTCCCTATTTCACCATCTGAACACATTCTTAGGAGGGTTATTAATCACCTAGTCTAACAATATGAGGAATAAGGGATTATCTCAACTTGGGATATGGCCCAATAGAACCTACGGGCTTCAATCCCTCGTTTTCACCGCTTCCCCCAATGGTGGTGCAGGGATTCACTGCTCCCCACTCCGACCTACAAAAACATCGCGAGCCTATCCCTGGAACACTCTGGCTACTCAATCCCTTACTCCAATGAGTTGAGGGACATACAAGCTATCCCAAATGTAATCTCACGCCGAGGGCCACAATGGAAGGGTCCCACTAGGTTGTGCCAGAACCGCCACCAGGTCCCACAGGCTGTGGAGTAGGTAAGTTATACACCTTCACCCCCATCCCTATTCCGGCTAACGTAATGCCAACATCAGGAGAAATATGAGGAGGATTCCCACTTTCACTAGGGTATGTCATCCTCAATGGATATAGTGGACCGTTCCACTTCCGAAATCTACCATCAATTCCATATTTATGTTGAATAGGGGAACATACATGCCTGACCCGTATCGAGGCCCCGACCACCCCACGGGCATGTTGGGAAGGCTATCATAGTCGCCAACATAGACGGTGCCCGTCACGGGCTGACCTGTGACAATGGATTCCATCACAATGGTCATCCCTATTTCACTACTGATGATATCATAGTTCCTCTACACTACCAAGCTCAGCATGGATTTCCTCTCCTTGTTGACGTCAATCTAAGCGGAGGTCCTCCTCACCACTATGACATCGAGCACCGAGGTATCTTCTGAAACCATGATCCTATGTATGGATCCATTTCTCATGTCACAGATCGCTGATGTGAAGGTCCTACTCACATCAATGACATCTAGAATGGAGGTTTCTTCGGAACCTGTGATCCTAGGTATGGAGTTGTACCTCCTATCGCAGATCGTCAATGTGGGGATCCTCCTCGCCTAGTTAACCATTAGTGTGGGGGTCATCCCCATGTTCTTAAAAAAATAGGGGCCTTGTGGTCCCGAAAATCTGAAAAGCGGAGGTCCACCCTGCTCTATTGGTGTCTAACACAGAGGTCCTACTCATGTTCAATTTACCAATATGAAGTTCCCCCCATACCTTCACTACCAAGGGAAACAAACATGGAGGTTCTTCCCACGTCCCCACAAGCTCCAACAGAGGTCCTACCCACTTCAATACATCCCATGTAGATTCCCACCACATTCCAGTCACTAGACACGGAGGTCCTTCATGAGTTCCCTTTAACATTTTTTCAGGTGCTCCTCACACCCCAGCTCACCCAGGTGGAAGTCCTCTCCACCTCAACACTAGTTCATCTAAAGGTCATTCTCATGCCGAAAATCTACCCAATCTTGAAGAACCATAATAGGGTATAAGGGAGGGTTTCCTCCAATAAAGGAAGAGACTAAGAAGTTTCAAACCGCGATTAAACATGTCTACTTTTCATATTCTGAGGTAGAATTCAATTCGATAATGGAACCATCACCCCGATCTTTTGTGTGAAGTATCGGGGAAGGATTATGGTGTATAAGCCTCGTCCTCCTGGAATGTGAGTTCCACTGGATTCCCGCCTCCCTTTAATGATACAAACAAGAATATAAATATTTGGCATCTTTCTAGGGAATGGTTATGCAATACTCCCTATTATTAATAGGGCGATTCTCTACCTCAACCAGAGATCATGGAGGGTTATTCTTGGGAACGATGGAGGACAAGAAACTTCATGGCCCACCATCAGAAACCGTAGACCCTTTGTGGGAAAATATGGTCACCAGTTCTTCTTATCAGTATGTGGTGGTTTAGTTGTTGCATTCTTCAGAAGACAGCCCAAGATGCGGCTGCTTCTCAGACAGTTCGATGTATTCACCATCAGACAGTTTGTCTTCTTAGTAGTCTACTTTACTTCCATTACCAGTACCGCAGCCTACCCCAGTTGATGAATTGGGAAACCAAGGGATGGATTCTGAGTCTGAGTAAAAGAGCTTCTGGGACATCCTTGCAGTGGACCATTTCCTATAGATGTTTTGACCAATTTTAACCACAAACTTCTGTGCTCCAGAATATCTTACCCAGGAGGAAGTCATGTGTTTTCACTAATCCCTATGGTATATGAACATCCGTCTCTAGTATCAGTTAGTGGCTTACCCCGAGATTCATACACATGTTGATGATATTGGATAGAAATTATGCATGTTTGTCTTATCTGCACTACCTGTGGCCCAGCGTCTTGAGTCTCCTGGTCCCCCACATACCATCCAACAGTGGAGCATCTAGAAATTTAAAGTGCTCTGTAGGATTATCTAGGAGGAATACCCCCCACATTTAGGTCCATGGTTTGGGGGTAGAATACGTCCCTTCATTTCAGTTCTATCGTACGCCATCCCATCTTTTCAAGAGATATCAAGGATATTCCTTCATGAAGATTCACGGTTAACTTGGCCATCCTATTAGAGGGAGAAAATGAGCTTGAGATCCTTCATGATAACTTACACCCCGGGGAGTTCCAAACCTCTGGGATCCATTGATAAGCGTTACTTGCTAGAAAATAAATGTATTGGGTCTTCCCATACCTACAGAGTCATTGTCCCTCAGTTGGAATCTCAATAAAGGAATGGAGCTTCTTGGAGTTGTGCAACCCACTAACCCATCTGGATCAGTGCAGAAGATGAAAGATGATTTCGAGAAGGCAGAGTTACATCAATAGCTCATGGAGCATAATAAGATGGTTTATGTCCTTCTCGTTGAGCATGCTATGGAATGGAGACCAGACTATAGTAATCCTCGACCGGGGTAGTAGGGGCAGGTACGCACTCCCCCTGGTGAGTTTCCTCTGCGTGATATCGATGACCCATCCAATGTAGATAGGATAGATTATTGAGATTATGGAAATAGATAACTCTATGCCTCACCAAATCCACATGAATTGTGGGACAGCCCCCCTCGAGAACTAGTTCAAGCTCCCCAGGTCACTCCGTAGGTTATCCCACCAACTGTCCCACAAGCCGCGAGGCCTTCTATTCATGTAGAAGAAAATTCCCATGCACTAGTGTTTATGGGTCCTCATCAAGGCAGGAATCCCCTCCCAGATGATCCAATGGAAGCACTTATCTCTCACCTCAAGGATTTGGAGCTCGACAGGTGGCAATTCCTCCTGATGGAAAGACATATCTGACATGGGTGGATGATATGATAGCACTACCCTATTTCAAAAACCCTACATTTCCCCCCTTTAATGGGATGGACGATCTACTGTAGCATCTGTTCCACTTCGTCTCAAGGTTTAGACCCATGATGGGCACTCGAACACAGCAAGAGGCTACTAAACTCCAATGTTTCAAACAAACATTGGAAGGGCCTTTGTTTGTTTGGTACAGCTAGCTACCCAATGGGTCATTAGATGGGTGGGAAGTTCTTCGTAGGCAGTTTCTTTTCCAGTTTAGTTCTACCACCTAGAAGACAAGTATTATGGACCTCTTAAAGTGCAAGAAAAGTCCTGAAGAGTGCATCACAGACATTGTCTCCTTATAGAAAGGCCTCACCTACTCT
Source organism: Viscum album (assembly GCA_963277665.1). NCBI lineage: Eukaryota > Viridiplantae > Streptophyta > Magnoliopsida > Santalales > Viscaceae > Viscum > Viscum album. The sequence goes on from OY728163.1 coordinate 1,380,919,464, forward strand.
CTAGATATGACACTAACAAAGGAAAAGATGTTGAAAATGTGTGTGGGGAATCTAAAAATTGAACTTTTCCCCTCCTTAATTACTCAAAATTACCCTGGGGGATTCTGATATTTCTATGAAAAAACTCACCATCTCGAGGAAGCCATGCAGCATGCCTATAAGAGACGCATGTTGCCTCCTGTAGTTCCCATGAGAAGAGCCGATAACACCAATCATGATATGGTAGACCAAATAAATGCCCCTATGAAAATGGATTTATTACTAGTGGATCCACCTCCACAACCTCCTAGAGGCCAACCACCTCAAGTGCAACCTCTGGCCCAGTAGTGACCCCCTCAGTATCGGCAGGTGCTCCCATGTAATGTACCTCCACCACTTAGGCGAGATAACCAGGGTCCACCTCTTCGCTATGCTCCTCCATCACCCCATAATTTCTAGGCTCCCATATACCCTTTCATAGATAGAATTAGTGGTACCTACTCATTCAATGAGGCTTAGTTCCCTGGTTATTTCTGAAGTTTCTTGGAATATGGAATCCTAGGGTTTCCAGAATGTAGGAGGCCCAAAGAGGCTGATCTCACTAATCGCCCCAAATACTTCACCTATCACCAGATCCTAGGGAACACCATTAATATGTTCTATGTTTTTAATGAATTTATTCAATACCATGTTGATAAAAAAATTCATTTTAGACCCACCCCATCCCAAGTGGCATGTGTATTCATACAGCCTGACAGTGACAGTGATTACGAAGGTGAGTGCTAGCAGGTTTTTGACGCGGGACACAAAAATATATTTACTCGATGGACCATAAGGTAGTCACCCCTTATCATGGTATTATCTATGCATTTATAAATCAACATGATCCTTCATAATCCACTTTATCGCCCTCAAACACTACTTCCTAGCCAACATCTCAATGTTACTCTTCTTATACAGGCAACTATTGGCGGCACAATGGGAAACAATGCCCCCACAGATGTCCTCCTTATCCCATAAAGGTGGAGAAATCATGACCCCAGAGATGTTGATTACTCCTAGAATTCGTCCAGTGATAGAGGATTCTTAATGTGATGACCAAGGATGCGCTTTAGTTAATACTTTGGAGCTGGTAAACCCCTATATGGTTTACGATGATGAGGAGAACCAGACGATCTTCCTAACATCCCTTGCCATCGCCAGCATTGACGGAGTTATGGTTATTTGGTTTGTTGGAATTCCCCAATCAATAATTCCATCCAATATGTGTGTGCCATCAAAACCAGACAACATGCCCTGCGTAGAGCTCAACACGCGTAGCCTTCTCATCTGGTTTCACAGGGCTTTTCTTCACCGCCATTTGTTTTTCTTTATTAGGTGGAGCCTCTTTGACTGTGATGTGATCAGCCACATTCTGTTGTGGATTGGCCTCAATCATCTATCCCTCATCAAGCAGCCACTCTACATGTTTTGACTAGTGAGCAGCAGGACATTCCAAGCATGGGTCGGTCATCGGTTTAGCTAGAAGGGTCTGCCATACCCCCTTCCATAGAAAAATCTTATTTCATTAATGTTCAGACTTCACACAGAATTAAGAAATCCTTAAGCATCTTTCCAGTATTCCAGTAAATCTCTCTATCCTCAAGGCTCTTTTCCAATTAGAAGATATGCGTGAATCCCTTACTGAGGCTTTAAGAAGCTCCGTCTAGTTTGAGATGGGGGTAGAAGCCACAGAAGCCTTCCAATCTGAGATAATTTAGCATGAAGAATGTCATTACAACATCTCTTTGTCCTAAAAGTATGAAGTCTCTCCCATAGAGGGGTACATCCCCCAACATTACATCATTGGACACTTTAATGGCATAGAGGTTTGTCACTATCTTATCGACACTGGCTCTAGGATAAACCTTATCCTGACCCTGACACTTCAAAAAATGGGTTTTGTCTGAGGATGATCTGAGCCCCTCTAACATGAAAATTCATCCTTATAACAAGATGGATCAAACATCAGTTGGAAAGATCTTCTTGAAGACCCGGTTTGGTGGCCTAGTAGCTAGTACCAAGTTCATGGTTGTCTCACAAGACACTGCCTACAACGTGTTGATGGGTAGTCCATGGCTCCACTTGCACACAGTGGTCCCTTATTCATAACACAAATTCCTTAAGTGCTCACTTAATGGTCGAGTATGCATACTCCAAGGTGATGTGTCTCCCTTTGCCTCTTGTGAATCCCTCTATCTGGATGATGACTATTACAAGAGAAAGGACTTGAAAATTCAGGATAGCAAAGTTGACTCCATTATAGCTCTAACCGACCCATGGACACACCTAAATGATGCCTACTTATTTTGGATCCACCAATTGGAGGCCACAAATTTGGATTTGGGGAAATGATTTTTTGTCTCTAGAATGAGAGAGAAGCATATTCCTCAGTCTATGGGATGCTGGAGGATCACCTCGTATTCCAAGACAAATCTTGATCAGGGGATCCTAGAGCCTCCTACTCCCATAAGTTATCAGGATGTCTTCCCAATGGGAATGAAAAACTACCATACTTTCTTATTTCACTAGGATGGGATAATTAGGCTCAAGCCAACATTTTACCATTTCTTTGGTATCATCAGGAATCTCCCCTTGGGCCGAAGGCCTGATGGTACTTGTTTTATAGCTTTTGTTACTATGGTATCGATAGTACGGGAGTCCCCTAATGCAGTGTCCACCACCGCTCAGGATGGAACTAGTTTCCCATCAAGACTATTGACTAATAAGAATCACCTTTTACCAATGATCCCTCTTCTATAAGTGATGAAGAGGATTTAGAGTATGATCCTCCATCTTTCTAAGAGGTTGTCTCCACCATGGTCGATGAATTCGTATAGGTGAACCTCTATAATGAGACAGATCTGAAACCCACATTGATCAGCATAGCTATGCATGTTTAAGAGAGACGAAAATACATGGATTAACTAAAGAAAAATCATGATGTATTTTCCTTGAATTATGAAGAGATTCAAGGACTAGATCCTCAAGTCGTTGTCCACTGCCTCAGCCTTCCAGCAAATCATCACAAGTTCAAGTAGCTTCCTAGAAAGATCCACCATTCTCTTTGTTCCATGGTTATGGTCGAGGTCGATAATCTCATCAGATCCAACTTCGTCAAGGAATTCTAGTACCTTATATGGTGGTCTAACATTTTCCCCATTAATAAGAATAACAGACATATCATAGTCTGCATCGACTTATAGGATCTCAACCATCACTGTCTGAAGGTTGACATTCCCCTTCCTGTGATAGAACTGTTTATTGACACCACCACTAGGTTCCAGGCTCTCTCCTTCAGGGATGGGTATTTCAGTTATAACCAAATTATAATTCCCCCCTAGGATGAAGATTCTACAGCCATCAAGGAACCACAAAGTACATTTTTCAACCACATAATTCCCTTTTGTATAAATAATGTAGGTTCTACCTATCAGCGTTCCATGCATCACATATTTAAGTTGGTCATTGAGACATTGGTGGAACGCCACATGGACGGTCTGTTGGTCAAATATCACCAATGCTAGGACTATCTCAAATATTTGGAGAAAGTTTTTGGCTTCCTCCAATCCCACCATCTCAAGATGAACCCCTTTATGTGTGCCTCAGGTTCACCTCTATAATGTTTCTCATATTTTTTGTTAGATATAGAAGAATTAAGATCTATCTGATGAAGATCAACGCCATCATCCATATGTCTCCTCTGAGAAACATTCGGGATCTTTGAGGCTTTCAAAACCACTTTTCCTATATAGGCTAATTCATCATGAATCTTGATGGAATGTGTAAGCCCTTTTCTCTGATCATGAAGAAAGGTGTTGATTATCAGTGAGATGAGGAGTGTCAGACTTCTTTGGAGGAAATCAAGTAGTGCCTATTACATCCTCTGGTCCTGATGCCACCCATTTCCAGAAAGTCGATGGACCTTTATGTGACCTCTCTGGAATGATCTCTGGACACCCTTCTCACCCAAAATAATAATGAGGGAAAATAGAACAGTTTATACTTTCTCAACCGCATTATCTTTGATACAGAGACTAGATATTTCTCTACTGAGAAAAACTGCCTTGCTCTGGTATTCATAGTGCGAAAATTGCGACACTACTTACAACATCATGAGATACAACTAGTGTACTGAGTGGATCTACTGAAGTACATTTGGAACCACCCCATTTTGATAGGATGTCTAGATTGGTGGGAAGTATTCCTCCAATAGTTCGACATTAGATTTTTTTCCTAGAAGTCCATTATGGGATAGGCATTGGAAGACATCCTTGCCGCCCATCTAGCTCCTATAGACCGGCCTATGGATCTTGATTTTCTTTATTAGGGAATCCTCTCAGTAAACCAAGTCATTACGTATTGGGAAATGTGCTTTGATGGTGCTTTATAATGCCCTACCATTAGAAGACTCAATAACCCCAGACTCAATAGATTGGGACTGGGTATTGTCTTCATCATGTTAGCACAAGATGTTTTTTGATATTCATTATTATTTTCAGAAGGCTATACCAACAATGAGGTAGAGTATCATACTCTCATGACTGGTCTCGAGATAGCCCTAAAGATTGATGTTCCCCACTTACATGTGAAAGGGGACACCGAACTAGTCATACAACAAATCAATGGTGACTGTTCCATTAAGAAGCTGGAGCTCGTACCATTGTTGGAATGTACCTTCCAGTTGATGACCCATTTCCCATCTCAGTCGGATGTTACTCATGTACCCCATTCACATAATGGTCGAGACAATGCCTTGGCCAGCTTGGCTACATCCCTTTTAGAACCTAACAATGTTGATTTGATTATTAATGTGGCGCATTGGAGAGTCATCACTCTCATCACTCAAAATGTTGATGATAACCCACAGGTAAGCCACCTTACCCTCAGAGCCTCTACATCATGACCCCCAGGTCCCCCTACCACAGTGTTGGAGGTGACTCGCGACTAGAGGATGCCCTTTATTGAGTATCTACAATAGGGATATCTCCTGAAAAATCAAGGCAAGCGTGAGTGAATCTTATGTCATGCATTGCAGTTTACCATCCAGAGTGGTCATGGTTTTAAGAAGATCCTCTATAGTGGTTGGTTTGTTTGGATTCTCCTCCATTGAATTCCATGATGTGACATTTCCTAGGTCACACTGGAGGTTCATGCCAGTTCCTTCAGGGCTCATCAGACAAGGCAAAAACACTCTTAGTAAATCTGTAGATGTGGTATTTTTGGCCTGCCATGATTTGTGAATGTATCAAGTTTTCCAAGAGAATCCATGCATGCCCAATCCATGCTAATTTTGTGCATAGGCCTCTGGAACGTCTCCTCACTACCATTTACTATTGGACCTTTTTGGTCTGGGGACTTGATGTTGTGGGACCATCAGTGACAATCCGCTAGTGAAAGTTCATCCTGACCCCTACAGATTTCATTTCCAAGTGGGAAGAGGTTGTTCCAGTCCAGGAGGTCAAGGCCCGTTCTATCACTGAATTTGTGAGCTCCAATATCATCTACTAATTCAGAGTCCCTCACACCGTCCTAAGTAATAACGAAACCATCTTTTAGGAAACTGGACTAATGAAGTTGTATTATAAGTACAACATCTGTTTTAACCATACCTCCAACTATCATGAGTGAGAAAATGGGAAGATTGAGGCATTCAATAAAACCATCTCGAACATTCCGAAGAAGATGGTTGGTCAGAACAAGAAGATTTGACTGAATAGACTCTCCAACGCTCTATGAGCCTATTATAAGACAACTCGAAATTCTAATTAGGTTACCCCTTACTCCCTGGTGTACGGAACGGAGGCAGTTCTACCCTCCTAGATTCATTTTCCCTCATTGCGCACAACTATCTACGATCAGCAGATGCCAGATAAAGTAGCTGAAATCCATCTGGCAGAACTTGAAGTGTTTGAAATGAATATGCTTTGTACCTTGTACAATCTAGAGAGGCATCAAAACGATATATTTAGAGATCTCCACATCTATTATCCCACACAAATGATATTAAACTAGTCATCTATGGTTAGTGCTCTATGACCATAAACTAAGATCTACCATTTCCTTGTTTCATGATGTTAAAATTCACAACATCTCCAGAACTATGAATGGATTGATTCCCATCCTCATAGGATAAATAGGAACAACTATACATTTCGTCTTCGGGTCCAGCCCTATTTCATAGAAACCATTTCTCCCTTCCAACCACTTTTCCTAAGTCCTCATAGGGGGTATGTGGTGTGTTGTGGGCTTTGGTTCTCATTCACATCTGGTTTGCAACATCCATGATACATACCTCTCTCCAAAGAGCTTTCACTTCTTCTGTCCACCACTCATATTATCAAGTCTTCTATTCTCAAATTTCACCCCTCGACCCTCTATGAAAAATTACCAACATGCACATAAGCACTCTGGATTAGGACCTAAAGTGTTGGATTCTACATATACGTGTTTTCTCCCACTTTCATGCCTCTTGTTCTCCTTTACTTGGGCTTGCATCATCTTTCACATTCGAAAATACCCCCAAATGGTTTGGATTCTATTCCTTAGGGATCTCTTACCCTCTTGGTCCATAGTCCCCAAGAATTTTTGAACGAAAAATTGATACAATTCCCAAGTTGCGAATCCAACCAGCGATTGATGTACAATTTTTTTCCCAGTTCAGGCCACATGATATGGATGTTGTGTTTCAAACATGGTCAATAGTCATCCTACATTGTTATTCCACCCCCATAGGCATTAAATATTGGTTTCATTATTGACATCTTCTTCCTCTCAATCATGTCAATGTGGAATTTCGACACTCTTAGTGTTATCCCTCAGAGTGTGTTTGTGCGTTAGGTGGAAGAATCCATGGTGTGGTGTCATTCATGGCTCCAAACCATTTCCCATATACCCATTTTTTGTATTCCACGTGTTTTGAAGACCTTCTATCCCCTTATTTCCCACACTGAGCATGGATCACGTGGGCTTAGAGATTTCCTCATGGTTTATGCCCATTAAGAAGAGTCTCGCTTTTTATGGTATGAGTTCTATGACCTTAAACTAAGATCTTGTTATGTCTTCATCATATGACGTTAAACTACACGACAAATTCCATAACTATGTATGTCTTCATTCCATATTTATGGGATACATAGGAACACCGAGACATTTCAACTTCGGGTCCATTTTAGGTTCCACTAATTACCTCTTATATCCTTCCTTTTTTACATGACTCATATAAGATTGTGTGGTGTGGCGTATGTGGGCTTATGTCCTCATTCGCATCGGGTTTGCAATAGCAACACCACATACTCCCATTTTAGGAGCTAGTCAATCCAACCTCTCATCCCACATAAATTTAAACTACAGTCTCATAACTGTGTGTTCCTTGGTTACCATCTTCATGGGATATATAAGAACACATAGATGTTTCGTCTTCAGGTCCGGCCCTGTATTCTATGATCTATCCCGGCCCCTTGGCCTAAGGTTTCTACTTTGTAGTTGCATGCAGTGTAGTGTGGGCTTGGTCCACATTCACGTTATTTATTCTTTATCACACCTTGCACATTCCATCTAAAACCACATTCTTCTGTATGTGTCCATGACATATGAACTTAAACTATGTTGCTCAGTCCCACAGTCCTTTAAACTACTATGACTTTTTCGTAGGACGTTATGATTCATGGGTCAGTTCTATCATATGACCCTAAACTATGACACTATTTTCCTGGACGCATGATGAAAAATGAAATCACTTTGGGTTTTCCTCACTCATGGGGACATCATGTTTTCTATCACTCATCCACCATACCATTTTTCAAGGCCTACATATGGATTGATTCTAATAGAGACTCCCAGATTCTCCATCCAAGGTTTTTTTCTTCATAAAAAAACACACACATCCACTCTAAGGAATAAAAAAGACCCATAAAATTCCACTTCTTTTGGTGCTTGGGTCAGACCCACATGACAGTATTTTCCATGGCATTGGTACCCTACCATGTCATCTTCTAGAACTATGTGTGGCTTGACTCTAATCATAATGGGATACATAGGAATGCCCGAGAACTTTTCCTTAGGCCCTACCCATCTTTCATTTTTTTCCCTCATCCTAAAATATATCCTGGGAGCACATGGTGTGATATAGAATCCTATGGCCTTCATTCACATCATTTTTTTTCAATAGCCACAGCACGTGCCTCCCTTGATCATTTCCATTTTGGTTCACGTTCTATGACAAATAACTAAGATCTTCACTCAAGATCTAGGTTTGTCTTGACACCCATCCTTATGGGATATATAGCGACGTCCAAGAATCCTTCCATGGACCCAGCCTCAGGGAAGTTAACCTTGTGGGACCCTTAATTCTGATCATGGTCCAGCCTCTGTGACCTTAAAATATGAGCCTACAGTCCTTACAACATGACTTTAAACTATTATCCATGGTCCAATAAGTATGACCTCAAAACTATGTGCCTCCATACTCACCCTACAAAGTTACAACTACATGTCTATCATCCTCATTGAAATGATGTTAAACTACGATCAATTCTATTGTCTCTCCAAAGAGAACCTTTTATGAACTAAGTGTGATCCCCGATCAGAACGATGCACTCAACTAATGTGTTTCATCATGGTGGCATAATTTCAAGAGTGTTGGACTCAATTTCTAACAACCCATCACTCTACCCTCTACTGTTTTCATGCCCTTAATTTGGATCCTCATCTACTTTCATGCATGAAGGAACCCCCTAAAAGTATGGATGCTCATCCTATGGCTCGCCTACTATCCTGGGCCAACTTTTCGAAAGGCTACAGATGACACTTTGAGTCTGGCCCCGTGTTTCGATCTTGGTCAATAGTTGGCCCTCACTTGTTGTCCCTGCTTCAGGATAACGGAATAGGGATATTGTGTTTCGAACATGGTAAAAAATCATCCCCTATTTTCATTCTACTCCTACAGTGTTCTAAATTTTGGGTATCGCAGTTCACGCATTCCACTTCCATTTGCTCAGATTGATTCCAATGCACATGATGTCATCCTTCTTGTTTACTAGAGAACACTGGGAAAGAAGTAATTCAATGTTTCTAAGGACCCTATTCCCTAGTCATGGCTCTCCTTACCATTTAGAAAAACACTGGGTGGTCATCCAAACCCCAGGTTTTCAAAGATTAGTCGACGCCCTCATACACAAAGTGAACAATTGTGTAGTCTTACCTTGTTTCTCACACCAGACATGATGCACATGAGCATAGGGATGGATTTCTAATTACATCACAATTGTGGGTGGAATGAATTAAAATAAACAAGAAATAATGTAATTTTTCCAAGCATTCAATTCAAAATGAATAGAAAATAAGAAGGATGGTTTTATGAGTTCATTCAAGATAGGGTCCTTAGGGATCAATGCCTTTGATGGATAGCGCCAGTGTGTCCACCATCTGGATCATAGCCTCCTAGTATGACTTCCACCCCATAAGATATATCTCTTACTCAGAATATATAGATCTTAAATCATTATCTCTGGACTAAACTCGCACTTTCTTAGCTTGGAGCTCAATAATTTGGCAACACACCTACACTACCTAATCCTGGGCATCCTCCAGCTAGGCCCACAGTTGTTCAATCTGATCATAATGGCTTGCGATAAATGCTTATCTTTTTTTCTTTATCTTCAAGGCGTTGGAATTCTTTATTAGCCTTAAATAATTCCTTGTTATTCTATGACTCCTTCTGGAACTGGGAATTATCAGAGCGTTGGCTACTCTCTCGTATTTTCTTATCAATATAATCATGGATCATTATATGATGATAGTGAGTATGCACCCATCTATCACAAAGAAAGCGTATCCAGGTGCAATGTGACCATGTACGGATTATCAATTATTCCTATAATTGATAGAGAAAGAGTTTTATGCACTTCCATGTTGTGCGCCACATCATATTTCTCTCCTCAACTGCGCCGGGTTTAGAGTCATCCATCTCCTCTGGGTCTTCATGCCTTTACTCAGGAAAATTTTTCATTAGTTCACTGGTAGGGTTCTCTATTGGAATTCTTTATTCTTTAGTGACTTCACCCTTACCATATTAGAGCTCCACCTAGATAGCATTATCACCCATGATTATAGCATTTGGCTCACCAAGCACTAGTGTGGGGCTAGCTTGAGTAGTTGGCTCTGGAGGAATTGGTGTAATTACTGGAAAGGTAGATACATGTGTTCTAGAATCAACTGTTTTTTGAGCCTCCAAACATGAAATCACTACATTAAGAACCAATATCTTGGTCAGCTAAGTTTCCAAATAAAAGATGAGAGGCAATGAAGGTAACTACATACAATAGCCAAGGGTTGCGGTATCCAGTGCATGTGTCATGGTGGGAGCTGCCCCCATAGGAGATCCCTCAACACTTGTTAGCTTGATCACCAACACTGGCTCCATATGAATGATAGGAATGATGGAAAACTCAGAGGCTACAATTTCATCCCTTTCTTAGGGTTCATTGCTGCCCACCCCAACCAAAGTCGGTTCCCTGCCTTGCTCGGTTCTGAACGCAGACTCATGAGGATGTTATCTCAGGTCTATGGGTACCTCTTCATCCCCTGCATGGATGGATTCTTAGCTACCATAATCAATGTGTTTCTAAGTAGTGTATAGTTTGGTCAGTATGTTAGAATTGTGAAAAGATAAAGTCAAGGGGATACAAGATCTAAAAGACTCACTGCGAGCTGCTCAGCTAGTTGTGCGTCAGAGCCTGTAATTTCTCCGCTCTTACATGGGATTCGTTGGAGAGCCGATATTTTGGAAATTCCTTAACTACCAAGACCTTTAGCCTCTTCCTCCTATTATTCCTTATAGTGTATGCCTTATTTGTCTTCTTTCTCTTCTTACCCTTCCGCTTCTTCTTCCTATTCAACTTCATCCTCATATGGAAACTTTTCAAGGTCATGTTATGGGCCAAGAATAACTTTCACCAAGAGAAGCAACTCTTCATACCACCCTCACTGGCATGAATACATATCCATGGCTACTAGGTATGCATTCCAGTGATGAATATTTAGACTATCTTCCACTGATATGTGCCCTATGTCTGGAAAGTCAAGACTAGTATGCACCAATCTATGCCACGGTTCTTTGATAGACATAGATTTTCACATCATCCTTTAGGAAGACCATAGAGACGGGAATATAACGTTGGCAGTTGGATTTAGGAGGTGCCTGAGCTTCTTCCCAGTAAGTTCCCTACCTAGCATACGAGGTAGCCCACAAGACCGCCCCTCCTCAAAAATTGGAGGCACATTATCTCATTTCAATGTTTATGCCGATGAAGTTCCATCCCATGCCATTCTAGCCACCTGGGCCATTCTTTGTCTCACCTCCCCCACAGTACCCCGTCTGGCTCCTATCTCTATGGGCTCTACACTAGCTGTGTTGGTTTTCTGGATGTCTTCCCGTAAAAACACCTCATGATACATTTTTTCCAATAGTTGGTGTACTATGTTGACAGGCTAGTAATGACATCGGTAGGGGGTAGAGTGATGAATTCACCCAGTACTTTAGTCATTAAAATGATCTAAAGTTCGCAAATAATGCAAGGATGTCACTATTCCCAAACCATTGTATATAATTTATTTGTCATCCTCTTCATGTACCCAAATTTCTTGGAAAACCTGGTCAGCACATATGGTTCATAGAAGATTTTTTCATCGATCTTGGATAATAGCACACCACCCCTAATGATCTGAAGGTATTCCCTATGCTCCAATTGGCACCACCCATCATCTACTATCTGATCGACTGGGGTCTGGAATAGGTGAAAGTTGAAATTGGTATGGCTACCCATATTGAGCTTGACCCCTCCTTCTCTAAGTTTCAGTGGGCCGATTCCATCAATGTTGAAGAGGGATGGATGCATGCTGTCGCCTGGAGGGAGAATAGAATTTTGGAAGTCATACACACCATAGTGGACTGCAACCCAGCCCTAAAGGATCTAGAATGCCCCAAAAATGATTCTAGGCATACTTCCCCATGTGATGCGTCCCATAATACTATATAGGCTGGCCAGTATGGGAACCCCCAGATTAACCTTGTTTTTTGCCGGCATGATCCCTACGACCACTAGAGTTCTTGGGTGGACCCACATCATCATGTCCCTCACTGGAAACAACAACCCAATCAAGAATGCAGAAAGGATCCTGATATATCATCCATTCAGGTCCCGATGATCGTTTATGCTGATGCCCTAGTATCTCTACTCTCCTACTTACGAGACCATACAATATGATCCCACCATTGCACTCTGTGATGTGTTCAAGAACTGCTTCCCTCGGCCTTGCATTTTCATAGCCTTGTCCTACGTTCGAAATAGACAGAACCATCCCAGATAGGCTATGTCCATCAGAATATATGTTATTTTCATCTTCTCCATAGCATGTACCATCAGATGTTGGGTCAAGATAGGGGTTTACATCTTATCCCCCTAGATGTTCTCTTTTTGGAGGAATACGTCATACTTTTACCCCTCCAAGGGGATTCCCCCAATGCAATGGACGTCGCACAGACTAATACCTACATCCCCGTGGTGGAGGTTGATGTTATTGGTATCGGGAGACCACTAGCTAAATAGTTCCAGTACTAGTTCCAGCTCCAAGTAGAAGTGAAATAGTGATGTCCCAACAACTTCAAAAAGGCTGATAGACCACAACTCTTCCCCAAACTCCTCTAATTTTTGGCATACCTAGTAGGCCCATGCACATTCAATCATTAAATTTCACATGGACCTAATGTACCATTATTTCCAACCCTTTGTCTCATCAGTAATGCTTCTTATGAATGTAATCGCATAATGAGATGGATATTCCTCGGGAACTGAATCACTTCCTACAATAGACATAGTCTTCAGATTTAGGACATAGATGGTTGTGTTCTATTTTTCTCTAGTAGGATAGACTTTGTTCTTGATATTGAACTACATAAGTCTGTCCTTGGGTGTCACCAGGACTGTGGTGTAATAGTTTCGAAGCATGGCATCAGTACCTCTTAAAAAATTCTGAAGTTCCATATCAGATAACTACCACCCAGAACGTAATCCTTTTGAGATTGCATAAGCATGCCAAATATCATTTCATTATCAGATACGAGCCTTCTCACATGATGAATCTGAGGGTTCGGGATCATCTATGTTCTTCTGGTATCTACGATGTACTCTCTCTCAACATCAGTCATTTGATCAGTAATTTATGTTGGGTTTTCAAAAACTTAAACGGACGTGTGTGAAATAATGAGGAATCAGAGCGCAAGATAGCCTGTTGCATGCAAGAATACCGCTAAAAATTTGGGACACAGAAGAACGGATGGAGGCACGAATGCGTCCAGGAGTGCGTACAAAACTCATAAATATATGCGAGAACTTGGATGTGAATGTAGTCCTTTTTTGAGCATGAGAGAAAATGTGCCTTTACTTCATAAAAGTCAATGTGGGTACCCAGGGGGGGACTTGGCATATTTATAAGCACAGATCGAACCTTTCATGAGCGCAGAAGTGGTTTGCATGCCAAAATGACATTTTTACATGAATCGACCATGTGCCTCTCTAATTTTCGGCATGACCCTCAGAATAAGACCTTCGAGTCCCCCTTCAGCTCAGATTATGAGGGCAGAATACGTGGAAAGAAAATTTTGGATATGGCCATGAGCAGGCATATTTAAGGAAAGGATATTCATTTTGAGAATCCACATAAAATTCTGCGATACTAAAGGGAGTTTCAAGAAAAAATTAAACGGAGTGTGCAAGATTCCATGAGGCATGAAACCCCTTGCACACCCAATTCGACGTCGAAGGAAGGTTTCTGTGGTGACCCTCCACATCCAGCCAAGGCATTGGAACGAAGGACAAACGATGGGCATGAAATATTCCCTAAGGAGAACAATACCTTGCATGACCAATGCGATGTCAAAGAGAGCCTTTTTCAGCAACCTCCCTAAAACCAAAACAAGAACCAACATAATGGAACAGAGTCTTGTGTACAAGAGTCCCTGAGGTGGGATAACCCTTCTATGCCAAATACAACCTCAAACATCCTTTTCTGGATCGTTCCTCTTGTGATCCGCCACTGAATTTTTCTTCTATAAATAGATGTTTAACCCCCTACCTTGGGGGGACTGTTACAGAAGACAAACTGAGACTCAACCATGTGAAATAAAACACATCATTGAGCGTGCGAAAAACACCATGGCCTCAAGGCATATGATCTTGCGCAATAGGTTTCCTAGGGTTCCTTCTTTGGGTGGGCCCTCTTGGGCTTGATCCTCATCCATTTCCTTTTACCCCAAGGAATTTGACCACAAAATATCCCTATTGTGTTCAATTTTGTCTTTACATAAGATCTATTTTTCACACATATAATTAGTTTGCACGCAACTGCCCCATCTAGCGTACAACCTATCTTCCTGTGTGCTCCCCTTTTCAAGTGTTCCATTTTTCTTCCTCACCCGAAGGAACCATGAGCGAGCCACTATTATGTGTGACACCCCTGTCGTGCACATTATTCTCCTGTATGACCCTCTAGGTTGGTATCAAGTGATTTTATGTTCCCTTGGGCAGTGCTTCATGTTGTGTTTCTAAGCGTCAAGATTGTTTGCATAGGCATGCTAACAAACATTGCTTCTTCACTTAGCCACAATAATGTGATCCCCTCGATGGATCAATCCACAACCCCATTTCACTAGGGATTGGATGATTCCTTCCCTTCCCCAAGGGTGGGTGGGTATCAGTTATGTATGGCATAGGCATGGGGAGTGAATTCTCATCGTTCGAGCTGTAGGACATTAAACTGCCAAGCACCATCGTCCTCAGCACATGACATTAAACTGTAGCCTCACCCTGTGCAATATGCATGTGGTTCCCCATCTCAAACATTCTCCACACCCACTGGTCTCTGCGAGAGTGATATCTACCTCAGATAGAATGAGATCCTTTTTTGGAGTGGCATATATCCATGTGGAAGGGAAACCATCTTGGTGTATTCCCCTAGCCCTTCTTGTGGGAGGTAGAATCATTGTTCCTCCTCTCTTCTTTTGCGCACCAAGACTAGAGGAGAGAGAGTTATAGGGACCTTCATTACCCCATCCCTCTCCATTTGGGCTTTATCACCATCAGGCCTCCATCCTGGAGTTTTTCCCAATCTCTATCTCCTAGGGCCGCAAACCATGTGTAAGACCATGTTTCCTCTTTGGGTCGTAAACCACGCGTAAGCCCATATCTATTCCTCACAGATATACCTCTCGCGACGTGATGCTCAGGTATTTTTTGCCTCTTGTTTATCACACCAAGAATGAAACACATGATCTTAGATTAAGCACTGACCACAGAATCCTCCCTTGGTTACCTTCGCACATAGGCCCCAAGCCCACAATCCAAACTATGTGGACTTTAATACTTTCCACTTTCGGATAAAGGTACATAGGAAGCCTCCCGGAGTTTCAATCCCATCACTCATCTATCATGGCCATATCACGTTGGTTCACCCTCATTCTTTATTTCGATAAAATTTATACCCCATTTTTCATCCCGAACAATGATAAACTGTATGTATTTGAACTATGTGTGTTTTGGTCCCTATCTTCTAGGCAGGGTACGTAGGAGCCCTCCTTATGATTCAACCGCAAGAAATGGAAAATGTTGGTGTCCCCCTATGCCTGGACCCACATCTCTGGTCCTCCCCCATGGAATCTAACCAATTCTAGGGTTTCTAACCTTGTCTAAGCCCCAGCGTGTCTTCAGGTAATTGTCCTCCATGTACACCCCGATTTCATGACTTACCTCAAACTATGTGGGTTTTGATCCCTCTCTCTTGGATAGGGTATGTAAGATTCCTCTTGAGGTTCAACCCCAACCAATGATAAGCTGTTGTAATCCCCAACCAATGGTAATATGTTGTACTCCCCAACCACTGGTAATCCTTTGTAGACCCTGACCGATGGTAAGCCGTTTTAGTCCCCTTTGTTTGAACCCATATCTCTGGTCCATCCCCCGGGTATCAGACCCACTCCTAGGCTATTAACCACATGTAAGCCCCAGTATGTCATCGGGTCAATGTCCTTTGTGTACACCATGATTCAATGTCCCATCCAGAACGCTATGAACTTTCATTCCCTTCCACGGGGATATGTAGGAAGCCTCCCTAAGGATCAATCCGTTCACCCATGTCTCATCTGGGTCTCTCTCTTCAGCCTCTGTGTTTTGGGAAGCTCATGCCCCAACCTGGAGGTTCCACTTCATCCCAGTCCCATCCATGCATCCATTCTCATAGTTCACCTATTATGTTGTCCCATCATCCCACCGAACTATGTGGATGTTGATTCTCCACCATAGGGATATGTAGGAAACCTCTATAAGGTTCAATCCCAACATCACCATCATCTTCACGTTGGTTCCATCTCATTCTCCATCCACTTCACTCAACCGTCCATGTCTATCATGATTCTTACTTGGGCCGCCACATCCCAGTGAGATCATGTCACCCACATCCTCACTTCTCCTACTAGCAATCAGGCAGCTAACCATGCATAAGACTCACACAATATTTAATCATCCAACCAAGAGAGCTCCTCTTGCGATAGTCCTCTATCCCTGCGTAAGCCCTAACATGTATCCTGGTCTCTTTCCTCTGCGGACACCTTGATTCATCGCCCTTTTGAGCTACATGGGTTTGATCCCTATCTATTAGGATAAAAAATGTAGGAAACCTCCCTGAGGTTAAATCCTAGCTAATGGAAAACCCTAGATTCCCCTTTATAGGGACCCAAGAATCCTTGTATCTATCTTCATTTGAGGACTAGATCTGCCCATCTATTATGACTCTCAGGTGATCCCTCATGGGGCTGCACCCATCTAATCCACTCCAATCAGTGTTCTGATCTGTCTGATCCATCTCCTCAAGACGTTAAACTCACGGAATACCCTATGTTAGACCTAGTAAGTTGAAGAAAATCTCAGAGACATGCCTATGGAATATAATTCCCCGCACTCGACGTGGTATGCCTCGAGTTTCTACACCCTAAATAAGCCCTATCATTAAGTATAAAAACACCAATAATATTGTTGTTTCAATGTCCACACATGCCAGTGATGTCCAACATGACTACTCCCCTTGTCGAATGTTGCATCCATAACTTGAACCCTTGGAATGTACTGACAGAAGTAGCATAATTAACTAACGTACACAATGATATAGAAATGGGAAGAGTTTCATAAACAACATCTTAATCTATAAGGGAGACTCAAACTAGGTGATGAGTTCTATGGAGGAATCCACATAAGGAAGAACCAAAATCCCATCATCCCGTTTTGAAAAAGGAACAAATGTCCCTAAATAAGCGACAGATGCCTCCTATCTTTAGAAATTAGGAATGCGGGGAAATATTCAGCGCGTGCTTGATGAACAGATTTGTGCCCTGATTAAATCATCAGAAACAACTACCATATCCCATACAAGATCTCTCATAGGACTAAAACATTACCCAATACATTAGAGTTCTATTATGGAACACCCATCATAACATGTTCAGGATCAATGTGTTCCATGTAAAGGAAATCAATCATAAAGAGTAACATAAGAATTACCAATGGAAATAAAATGTCTTTCGTAATATTTACTCATATCATATTTAAAGAAATTTTATACTGAAGGAATTTTAGAATTGATCATAAGGTGTGTATTGTCCCCTTAATGTAAGGGAGAATAATCTCGGTATATGTGTGAGAGAAAATACACATAATTTAGAATTAATCACTACCATCAATGTTTACTATCATTGATGAAAAGAATTTTAAAAATATTGATAAAATTTTCCAAGAAAATAAACTATTCACATTTCGTAACATCAAATAATGTCATCTCATATGGAATATTATTTTGGAAGATCACTTTGAATATTTATTGAGTAAAATATCCATTCTATTTTGAAAAAACAAATTTAAAATCTAAAACTCTCTAAAACATTAAACAAAATATTTTTTTAAAATACACTTTGAGGAATGAAAATTATTCTTTAAGACATTGAGTGGTTTTTACAATGTAAGAGTTCTACTCAAGTCAAAAACAATAATGATAAAAAATTTCCTTTCATATTTTGGAATAAAATGTCAAACAATACATTTTTTGAAAAAAGAAGAAAATATTTCTTTTAATTTTTTTGAAATCCAATTTATTGGTAAAAATGACATTAAAAATATTTGTAAAATATTATATGAAACATTTTTAGAAAAACTTTATTTAGATTAATAATGATTTCCAAGAAAATAGATAAATTATGTCTATTTTTTAAAACTAATCATAATCATTTTTAGTACCAAAGGGATAAAATTTTTACTATTATTTGAAAAAATCATGAATAAATAAAAGATAAGATAATTTAATTTTTTTATTATACAATGATCAAATAATTTACTTCAATTTACATTCAAACATAAGAAATCTCGGATATAATGAAATTCAAACATTAACCCTTACTATTTTGGCAACTTTTGAATCATAACATCCCATAAACTAAGTAGATGAATTGTAACTCAAAATAACATTAATTTGGAAGTATTCGTGATATATTTTGTAAATAGGTCGTTTATTCTCCATTTAAATGAAATTATATTTATAAAAGAGAATGTGTCTCAATGAATGATGTTTGACAAAAAACCATTACAATATTAGTTTGATATATGTGAGTTAATAAATGAGATAATTATATGTTAGAAATGTAGATCTATTAAAAATAAAAGTATAAATAAAAAATATTGAAATAAAAATTGATTTAATATATAATAATAGAATAATATAATCAACTATGTGTATGTATAACCCATTGAATGAAAATTGATTTAAGAAACACTATACTGTGTGCTTCTATTTAGTTAATCACTCATTAACTTAATTTATAGATGTTTAAAAAGATTTATTAACTTATAAAAGAACCAATTTAATAATTATAATATTATATGTTATCCTTTAATAACATCTTATTCCCCATTCATATATAATCTTTCATTATCAATATTATTTCATGTGTTAATTACTTTGTTTTATCATAAATTCTTGTTCATGAAAGTTATAGATTTTGAACACTGTATATAGTAACATCATCTCTATAATGATATTAATTTTATAAATATCATTTTTTCTATTGATAAATATTTATCATAATTATTTAATCTTGAAAATTGAAAATAAATCACATCTCTTCATGGAGATAGTAGGGTGTATATATTCATGAGCGACGTTAATATTTCACTTGGAGGTGAAAGTGTAAGGATGTAGATTGTATATTAATTTTATAGAATAAATATAATTTCATATATATTACATATATTGATTAAATTCATCTCTTATTAAATTTCTTGTAATGTGTTAGTGAGAATGAATCCCATCGATTTGTGAGGTGGTAGTTAATCCTACACATGAACGACATTATAATTTATTTAATTGATAGTAAGGTAAGAAAATTATATGATATATTTATTTTATAGAATAATTAATCAATAATTAATATAATATATCAATATAATATCAATATTTATTACCTTACTAGTAAAGTGTTTGTGAACAATGAATCACATCACCCTGTGACGTGATGGTTAGTTATAAACAGGAGAGAGGTTATCATATTTCCTATAGGATAAAAATTAAAATGGTATATGTAGTTTAAAATTTCCATAAATATAATTATATAATAGTTTTTAAGAACACTTTTTTTATTAGGCATGAATCCTTTAATTCCATGTCCAATTCTATGGTTTTGACCTATTATTAATGCTTAGTGAGGTTAGGGAGGAAACATGGGTTCATCGGTATTTTTTGGAATACAGAACCCCAACCGATGGAAGAAAGCACTAGGATGAACTGTTAGAGACACCATTCCAGAAATCCCACACAATTTATTCTAACCATGTGGTTTTTTTCACTATATGTAATATGGTTCATTGTTTTCTCAACTTGTATGCCTAAGGCTGCATCCCTATAATGATTCTATGCAGTTCTTAGTATAGGCTTATGGCATGATTGATGCATAGTTTCTCCAAAAATCATGTCTCCACCTTTGGTAGTTCATGGTTCATGGTTGGAACATGATTTGGTCAATTGAGTTTCCAATCTATGAGACCTAAATATTTTTGTTCAAATTTCTATTTTACCCATAAAATTCTAAAAACATAAACACTTTCTATATTTTCCTCATTCAAGTAAACAACCACCCATTCTCCTCCCTCGAAACACTCAAGATCCTCCCACCAAGGATAATCAATAAATAATCCATTAAAGCATTTATTCGACTTATAATCATCACATTATATGTGATAAAATGATTTATTTATTCATAGTGTGCCTTTAGTTCTTTATATTCATGTCAACTGAGTTATTTTGGTGCATACTCTTATGCCCTACTTTCAGGGCGTTCCTCAATTCTACAAATTTCATCCAATATGGATCAAACCAATGTTTGATATAGGATGATTGTTTCTCTAGTATTGTAAGGTAGGTGGTCTAGAATTTATCCATTAACATTGAGATGTTTTATGTTATGCATTATTTATAGCATGCCATTTTCACCGTGGGTTTCCCCTAAATTGATTCTGGATTACACCGGTCAACTTATTTAAGAACCTAATGACTCTATTTGAACACCAAATATTATGGAGGTCATTAACATAAACATGAGACACTACTTTGGGTATTCCCTTCATATTCTTAATTTACCTTTGTTGATATATAACCAAAACACCTATCGGTGCTTTCGGTTTGACTTTTATGTTAAGATCATAATAGAAATCGATAATTGTTGAGGTGTAGAATGACTAACACACCTATCAATTAATTATGAATTGAATCTAAGTACAGTGGAATAGCCACCACACTTATATGAAATAAAAAATTGTAATTCCCTTGTTAATTAGAAATGTTATTGAATTATGAACTATTAATTGGCACATATTAAATCATTTGTCTACATGTCACTATTTTGATAAATGATCATGGTGACCCTTATTAATAATGATATATGGGTAGGGAATCCCTCTTACTATTTTTATATATGTGAATGGAATCCCTTATATTGTTGATATATTAATGGGCATGGAATATTTCAACAATTATTATACATGAGCATAGAATCCCTTATTATATTGTAACATATAGGCATGGTGATGCTCATTAATTATGATGCATGGGAATGGAGACCCTACAACTATCATACATGAATGCCGACCCTAAAATTATGATATGGGAATGAAAACCCTCCTAATATGATTTATAGGCATGAAGAACCTATAAATATGATATGAGAAGGACGAACCTATAATTATGATACAGATACAGTGACCCTATTATTATGATTAAGGCATGAAGACCCTAAAACTATGATGTTGGGAATGGTGTCCCTTGATACTCATGAGACTCATGTTAGATCTCATGGAAACTAGAGTTACACCTTGGGTTTAGGCTACTATAATCCTCCATATATATGGCTATATACATCACTATTTATACATACCATATTTGTGTAAACATCTAGTTACTTGGTCATATATTATCCGACTTAGGCCGAAGAAGGTAGTTTCAGCCTAGGGTCCTTCTTGAACCAGATCCATCCCTTTGAAACTTTACTACTACTTATCATTATAATATGAACACTATCATATTACATTCCAAGACTACATATTTATAGACACCATTAATGGTTTCCTATTTTATTTATCTCGTACATAATAAGGGCCACAGATGGTACACGGTAAGATTATGTGGATGCATGTTGGGACAAGGGAAACCACCTATTTGTTGAAAATTGATTTGGTTATAGTTTGGTAGTAGAAAATCACATCACTAATTTTGTCTCATAATTCTATTAGGGATTTTACTCTTGATTTTTATCCATTTTATACATGTATTTTATAGCATACTTTCATGTTTCTTTTTTAGATACATGAGATTTTATCATTATGTGTGTGATACTAATTATGGTGGTTGCTAGTTGTTTATTACAATTGTATCTCTACCTTACACTATTAGTTATTTATCATACTTATTCTACATATGTATTTATTCTACCACTGTGATACTTTAATAAGGATGGTATAGTCCCCCCATTACCTCCTTGGACCTATGCTGCATGTCGACAACATGTTCTGAATGTTGAGGATCACATGAGACCATATATCCCACCAAACCAAGGTCTCATTGAGTGGCATCTAGGTTAGGACACCAAAAAATTGGAATTAAACAAATTTTATTTATTTTTTCTTATAATTTTGGAATATTAAAAAGGATATTTGGAATATGACAGAATTTTATGAAGAACTATGACTAGTAGTAGCTTACCCACATTTATGGAATGGCCAATTTACCTAGGATGGGACTTTTAGTTCTGTATTTTTCATTTTTAGATGATATTATTCCACTATTAGGAGACACACATGATTTGTGATGTTTACTGGTATTATTGTAGATTATATTTTATTCTTGGAAAGATATGGGAAGGAAAAATTGAATCATGCTTCATTTTAGGATCCTTACATTATTTATATTTCATGCATTATTCCCTGCCACTTTTACATACTATGTTCTTTTCTTACAACATGTTTTGGTTCTTATTTATTATCCATTTTTCTTTAAAATTTCATGCAGGTACATGATAAATGAGGGGTTGAGATTACATAGCAGATAAAAATCACATTGTAAGGTTAATGGTTCCTTGTAAATTTGAAACAGTGATCTATATAGTTTTACCATTTAAATAAATAATACATGTACAAATCAGAATCAAATAAAATTATATTGGATTCTAAAATGAAATGTTTAGAATTAAATAGGGATTATAATGTCTATTTAAAGGGTTTTTTACTATATAAATTAAAATTGGAACTCTCTATATTGGGACCTTAGACTCAAAACACGGAGCTTCACCATGACCCGACCTTTGTATTGGGAATTAGGTAGTGTCTCTTGTGTTGTATTTAATTGTTCCTATCACCCATACATGTCCCTAAGAACAAGAAGAGGGTTTTGAAACATATATATGAAGAAATAAACCTATATTTCTACATGTGTCTATGATCTCTACCATGATCTTCCTATCTATGAAATGAATTAGTAATTTTTATTGCTATTACACCAGGAAATCATATGTTCCTGATCCAGGAGGGTGGTGATGACGATGATCCAAAGGTGATAATCCCTAGGACAACAATAATGCCTTTAATAATTACACATTTGTGACCTCCTGTTGTCTGGAATGTGGGAGATGATTTCTGAATTTTTGTAAAGATTCTATGGGTTTTTCATACTATATAAGGAGTTTCAAGACCATCCCTTTCTATGGAAGATATTAAACTAGAGTTTCAATAGGAGAATCAATATACTTTTTTAGCAGATTGTGGCTCCCATGAAACAAAGTTATGACTATAGATAGTACTATATATCTTTGAACACATTATGACACCTACTTAGGGTTGAGGGAAACATGCTTCATATATACTTCATGGATCTGAAAATTTTTTGTGGGATATTATTAACCTGTAGAGTCTTTATTGAGAAATGAGTTAGAGGAATTTACAATATAGATTATATTATTATTTACCTCTCGAGACCCTTAGTGTCGATTGTTCGATGGATTTTAGAAATCTGTTGCAATTTTTTATGATAGTTATGGACTACTCATCTTGTTTTATAGAGCATTATATATTTATTCCTATCTATACAACTAATTATTTGATGAAAATGATATGATTTGATGATGGGATTAGGAATATTATTCTTTTTTTGGTGATCATTTTTTAGTTGACTACCATATTATTTATTATGTTCCAAGCACTCATCAATGAGAAGATCTTAATTTTGGATGATGGTATGGGCAAGGGTGGTTCATAATAGAGATAGATTAGTGGTTTGATTATCATTTAGAATAAATAGTTTGAGACATCATCTGTGAGTATTGGAATCTAGGTGACACCATCTTATAGTACTGTGATTTTTCACTTGTACGAAAATACTAGGAATTAGATGCCCTAGCGTCCTAATGATCCCATTGAGTGGAAAGGTATTAGAAGATTGGAAATCTTCATAATTTTTGTCTGGATATTCCTATAGAGACCCTTCCCCCTGTATCCCAGAGCTAGTGCTTACTACTCTTACATTGGCATAAGACACTAGGAATCACATTATGAAGGGTTGATTAGTTTAGTGGTCCTAATAAACTAGAAACATAAATTAGTGTTACATTTCATTTGAATACACAAATTGAAACATAATGTTTTTATTTTCTATAATAACTTTATTCTATCTAGAATATAATTATATATCAATCATAGTAAACTTCATAGTATCCAGGGGAATGAAACAAAATAAAGTTGAGTATAAATGATTAGTAAGGGTATCTGTATATCGAAATCTATGAATAAATAAGGAACAATAAAAATGGAAGGGTAAATAGATGAAACAAATTAAATTATATTAATTACCAAAACATAATATTTTAAGAATAAAAGGTGATAAAATAATTCCATATATAAAATCACATTAGAATGAAACTTAACAATGGATATTCTTACTAAACAAATAGTTACATGGAATACCAACAACTAAATTAATAAGGATGGAAAGAATAATGACGAATATCTAGAACATATAATTTATGGTTCATTCCAAGAAATCTAACACTATATAGGATTGACTCCAAGAATCTTATACTGAAAAGGCTTTATTCCTAGAATATAATAAATGGTAAATACTCAATCAAAACTATATCTATGTTTTATCAGGAAACCTATATATTTAATGATGGGATATAGCGGGCACCACTCACTATATGTGAAATAAAATGTACTCCTCATATTAATGGGTTAAAACATAATCAACATAAACATTTCTACTAAGACTATATTAATAAATGTAAATAATTTCCACTATTAATAAATATAATCATTGACCATCAAGAGAAAAGTGACTGGTATCAAAACATAACATTCTAAATAAAACTGATCGTAAACATTCAGAGAAATAATATGGATGATATCATTACAATATATACCCATTAGAGTAAGTGTAAAGGGTTTCTCTCATTGATGATTCGAAATACCAAGAAAATGACTATAAGAAATATTCTTGAGGAAATATCATTTTTACTATTAAAATCACTATTAAAAACATTTTGAAAATAATGTTTCATTGAATTTTTTTAAAAAAATAATTAAAATAACATCATAAACATGAAAATTAAGCATAAAATAAATTAATTTCATTTAAATGGGTACTTCCCTACATATTTTAAAGAAAATTAATTTTATATAGTAAAAAAGATGGAAAAGTAGCTTGTTCGGAAAGAGATAAGAATATTCCATTGAAAATAGTTTCTGTCAAAAAATGGGTAAAATTTTACTTTAATAATTTTTTAAAAGGATAAAGATAAAAAAATTAAAACATTTTTTTAGAAAACCTGGTTTTGTAATAAAATAGATTTCAGACTGAAGAGAAAATTGAATTCAGAATTTATTAAAACATTTTCTCATAAATTATAAGTAACAAAGAGTGGAAAATGGAAATATCAGTTGAAAAAAATCAATGATTACCATATGAGAATAAAAATACAGTTTTCATTAACTAATTATCAAATAATTTCGTTTAATTTAAATTGAATAATAAACAACCTCGACTAGAATGAGATTGTGAAATAAACCCTTAAAATGGTCATAATGTTGATGTGAGAGTTAATCAATGTATTGATTATGTGTATTAACAATAAATGCTCATAGAAAAGTTGAAATAAAAAAATAGATATTTCAAATTCATTATACACATAATTATTAAATATCAATAACAACAAGGAAGTAAATTTACCCAAAGAAAATGAATTATGTTATGAAATTATTTAACACTTGGAATATTTTATTTCACATCCCATTAGATGAAATAGTTAAAATTAAAAATTAAAATTCTATGAAGAATGAATTATTCATGATATAATATTTCGATTATATGTATAAATATTATATAAAAGTAATTTTTTGCATAAAAATAAAATATATCTCAATGAAATGAAATTGATATGAAATCTCTTACATCATGCTTCCTTTGGACTGAACATATTTGAACATTCTATATAATTATTTCTATCAGGTTATTAATTTATACTAGAACAATAATAATATTTATAATATAATATATTATCCTTTTATAACATTGTATCACTAGTTTCTTAACAATCTTTATTATTTTCATTGTTTCTGGGTTAATTATCGTGTTTTTTTAAAGTATGCTTTGACTTGTTATTTTTTTCCTCTTACACTGATCATGGTTTAATCATATTAAAAATATAACCCATGATTTAAACATCATATATATTCATTATATATGTTTTTAGACTTATCCAAAATAATTGATGGGAAATGAAATACACTGCTCACGGAGAAGGTAGGTCATACGAATGTATGAACGTTGTTTCCACTTTTTTGTCGTATTGAAAGAATGAAATGTAAATTATATATATATATATATATATTATCATAAAATAATTATTATTATATTATATATATCAACTAATTTTTTTAAATCCTTCATTAATACATTCCATGTAATGTGTGAAAAAATCACATCGCTTCGTGAGGCGATAGTTCATCACACACACAAGCAATGTTATCATATTAAAAAAAATGGAAACCATAAAGTAATGTGTGATTTAATTATTCCATAAGAATAATGAAATCCAAAATATCATATTTAAAATATATTTACTATAAATCCATAATTATTCCCTATCTTGAAAGGTTGTAACCGAAAAACTAAGGACATCGGTTTGTATGATGACAGTCCGACATAAAAAAATTATGATTTTATAACCCATTTGATGGATGAGTGTGAAAATATAGGTATTAAAAATAGAATAAAAACATCTAAGTATATTTAGGATAATTATTTTAACACATAATATTTTAATAATTATAATTCAAATAGTTGGAGAAGTAAAATAAAAATTCTTATAGAAGACCATTACCTCTTCTTCGAGTATCCCCCTTAGGTGTGCATTAAATATTTAAAAAGGATGCATTTCTAAAAAAAGGTTTATGGGAATGTGGGAGGTAATTTTGGGATTCATATGGTTATGTATTGGCCAATCTAAATTTGTTTGAATGTGTGAAGAAAGGAGGACATGGGTGGATTTGATAAGTGGGGTTAGAGGCACTATTGTATTTTTTGAAAAGGTAGAATTTATCCTAATTTTATTCTATGTAATGTTACAATAAAATTGAATATGTTTCTAAAATATAAGGTTTAAGGTCAAAATATGTCCAGAAAATGGTATTCATAAAATATTTTAGCTCATTTGGCCCAATGATTTTAATGTTTAGTCTCTTGTTAAACTAACTTTTCTCTTAATCACTATAATTAATTTATACTACTACCACCAATCATTTTTTTCACAAATTAAGATGACCATATTTGATATTATTAATTATATTTATTATGAATATTTAATCCAATTTTATAAATTCAAACCACATAATTGAAGAAATTAATTTAAAATTAATCCTATAGATGGGATGAGAAAGCAGGTTTTTTATGCTAAAATGTTCAAAAGTATCCTAAGTTTTTATATCGAAATTCAATTTAATAACGTTTAAAATATACTAACTTTTATTAATATATGTATAAATCATCAATTTTTAATTTAAAACCAATTCAAAATATAATTATAAATTATTTAGATGAAAATCTTGGTTTCAATTAAAATGCAGTATTCTTCACTGTTCATCAAAAAAAGAAACATCTCAAAAAAATAGAAAATATTAAGCATGTTGTAATTTTAACAATAATGTTTAAAAAATAAATTTTATTTTTACTAATAAAATTTTTAAATGTTTCAAAATTTTATTTTTAAAACAATTTTAGTATTAGAAGGAAGAAAAACTGTATTTAGAAAAATACATCTATTTATATGTAAAATTTGTTTTTTTATTATCTTATGCCTGTAAAATCTATTAGATGAATTTAAAAACATTATACTAGATATAATATATATATATATATATATCATTAATATCATTCAATAATATTAATTAATTTAATTTATAAAGAAATAATGACTTTGGGTTCATAAAAATATGTTTTATAAAAATGTTTCGTTTATAATCAGTTAGTTTTTATACAATTTTCTAATTAAATTGTAACTAATGAATTCATTTTATTTTTTCGTAAAAATATGATTTAATAAGTTATTTAATCTTATTCATATCCTATATTCCAACATCTAGGTATGAAATATCATATTAAATAATAATATTAATAGCATATTGAGGTGGTAGTGTTATCACTCTTTTCCCACAACCTGTTTATATTTTGTATTGACCTTTTAATTTTAGAATGTTGTTTTTTATTAAATAATTGATAATTCTTGTGTTTTTTGTACCTTGCAGTGTAAAATAATATTTTTTTAGTTTAAATCATTTGTTTTAATGTGCATTATTGTCATTTTAAACATCATTAAATTAAATCATTTATTAGGAATTTGAAACTTATTTTCTATTCTTTTATTTTATTTACAATTTGTCATTATTTTTATTTTATTAATTAATTAATTTAATTATTTAATTTTTTATTAGAAATTTTTAAATAAATAACTCATTTTAATTTTTAATTCATAATTTGTTTAATAATTTAATTAGTTTAACAACTTAATTATATTCAATTCATATTTTTATTCAATAATTAATTCTTTAACCAATTAAATAGATTATTAATTATTGACTTTAATTGTTTTAATTCATTTTAAATTATTTTTTAGAATATTTAATATAAATAAATTCATTCTTGTAAATAATTCATAAATAATGTTATTATTTAACATAACTTTGTTAATTCAATTGATTGCTTTATTAATTCGTTTTTACTTTTAGTTAATTCATTTAATTTTTGGTGTTTGCTGTTTGTTTTGCAAGAGAACGGTGGCACTAATACCACCCTTCACGGTTCCACTGTTTCACATGTCATGGTGCCACCATATTATTTCTTCTCCCACACCCTGCCTCTCACGGTGGCACCATTTTGTAAATGGTGCGATACTTTCTGTCTCACAATAACTCTTCCCCCTCTCCACCATCCCCTAGCACAGAAATATACCAGTGGAACAATGAGTATCACTCATGGTGCTATAAAAACTAGCCATTGTACCTCCATTCCATCCCACCATCACCCTCAGCACCATTTGGGAACCAAACAGTGAAACTACTTCAACACCTTTCCACCGTTCCATCATGGTGTCTCTTCCACAATTACTCACCCCTACCCATGTCTTATCTTCCACCAGCATTAGAGAAAATCAATCACAATCACATCAGATATATAAATATCATCATAGAAAATGAATCTGAACTGGAAACAATTCAACATCTAAATAGGAACAAAATTTTAGTTCCACAACACAATATTTCCAACCTGATGAAGAACTGTGCATATCCTCCAACCTTCTGTCCTAAAGGAATTGTGAGCCATCGTAACCCCTGCCTCATCATGCTGTAAGAATCTGCTTCAACCGGCCTTTCCACTTCTAATCTCCATGAACCACACTCTGAGATCCTCTATGCCTTTCCAGTCCACCATTGAAACCCAAACCACTGCCTCGCAGAGCCCCACGAACCCCACCCTTAGCCACAACCTAAATATGATCTCACTTGAAGAAACCATCCATGAAACCCTGAACCATACTACGGTATACTCTCCTTCCCCTTCCTTAGCCGGTGAGACCCCCAGCTCTGATCCTGAACCATATCCCTCTGCCCGTCTTCTCCATCACCGAACAGAAACTCCCCCTTTCCAACGTGTTTTTTTCTTTCTATTAGTTTTTTTATTTATTTTATTATAAAATATTATATAATATACATATTATATAATATATATCATAT
Organism: Viscum album; assembly: GCA_963277665.1. Taxonomy (NCBI): domain Eukaryota; kingdom Viridiplantae; phylum Streptophyta; class Magnoliopsida; order Santalales; family Viscaceae; genus Viscum; species Viscum album. The sequence continues at coordinate 1,380,949,397 of OY728163.1, forward strand.
ACTATACAATAATAATAATATGTATTTTAATAATAGTGTATATTATTTTATATTTCATAATAATATATGTATTAAAATATAATACTTAATAAACTTATATTTGTAATAATAACATTAGGTATTATATATATATATAATTATTCAAATTTTTATGTAGTGATATAATATATAGTATATATATATTTAGTTATACATATCATTTTCATTTTTCTTGATTTACGTGTTTTGTGATTTTTGTCACACTGCATAGGGGGAGTTGGGCATACAGAGAAAACTATGGGCACTTCATGGGAAACGAGCGAGAATATTCCTGAGGTCGTTGAAGGGGGATTAGATATACTCAATGAGAGTTCACTTAAAAGCTGGAGATGGGCACATGAAAGCGTGCCACGTGGATTTTCTACCTGTCAGTTTTTCTCTATTTTTAATTGTGTTTTTCGAATAAGAGAACCCATGAATCCTCTCACAACAGGGGGGATACATCATTATGTGAAGAATTAGGGCCAATCTACAACACTACATCCACTTCTCATGGATTGGGGAACATCATTAACTTGGATACGGGACCCTTCTCTTCCATTCTCCACCTCTTCTCCATGCTCTATTTTTTGTGTTTTAAGTTGAGTGTGTAAATACTATCATATTGTTTCATGTTTAGTTAATTGAATTTTGATGTTCCTTATGTTTGACTGTTTGTGTCATACATTCTTTCTTATCTAGTGTTGTGATCTCAAATCTCCAAAAATGGAAATCTAACTTGAGGGGATAGATCCGGGTAAAGAAACACGATGCAATCTAGTGATTCGATCATCAATGTCATCTCTATTTTCTTCTTAGCCTTAGTAAACCATGAAAGTGAATTAGGGCACGTGCGATAAAATACTTGAACTGGATTGGGTTGATACTCTCTCATCTTACTTATTCTCCCCTCCCTATCTCGATTTCTCAAACTGAGAATCAAGTCGTGCAATTTGACGATCACAGAAGAGTTGTTCTTCATAATGACGATACCTGGCTAGGGTGACTCTATTGAGTGAGTCACTTTTAGTTCATAGGAATGCTTTAGTAGTGAAGAAATTATATTCTTTAGTGTTCAATTTCAATGCGAGATTGGTTTATGATTCAAGTCATCATTCATGCATAGAGCGAAGTTGAGATTTGTTAGTTTAATTTTGTTTAGATATAGGATAGGGAGTAGACGATGGACTAATCTAGGTCTTGGCATTATTCTCAGATACTATTGTCTTATGTGTCTTGGTGTCATTTTCCTTGTTCTATGTCTTTGTGTTCCTTGTGTTGTGTCTATTTTATTTTCTTGTTCTTTGTAGTTTTGTTCTGTATTAATATTATTGTTTTCTCTACTTCTATTTGTCCATTGTTCCACACTTCTGGTGTTTTTCAATAATGATTAGTCTTTTTCAAGAGTTGTGTTTTTATATTTTCAAAATATTTAAAAACACAAAAATATTTTTAGAATGACCACTCATGCATTTGACACTACTTCCTTTAGAGTAACCCTGAGGTTATCCACTATGCTACATCATAGGTCATTATAAATGTAATATTAATCTTCCTCATGGTAAGGACTCACATAACATTTTGGTGTCGTTGTTGGATAAGAAACAATTTCCTAAGTGATTTTTCCAATTTTTATTTTATTTGGAAACCAATAAAACATATAAAAATTATAAAAAACCCACACACACCCACACACAAAGTTGTGAATTATAACGAACTTGATATAGTGTCACTGTATGACCCGATTCAAAATCTGGAGGTGGATGTTGGTAACTTTCAAAGTTGGATGCCTGAAATACAGCATCGATACCTCACTGGTGATGAGGTAACTTATTCCCATGACATCATATAGTTGATGACACAAGTCATGGATAAGGTCAAAGGCTACCAGGATGATAGTGCAGTACCACCACCTCCCACTAAATCCCAACATTCTGGAGAGTAGTTTAGAAGGCAATAGAAAAGAAACAGAAGATATAAAATTTTGGAATTTCCCAACATTAATATGGATTCACCCACGGTGACATGGTTGAAAATTCCAGACCAATCTCTTAGGATATTTTCATGGTCTAGAAGGAGATAAAGCATGCAAACATTCATTATTTTGTGCATTTCTTTGATGATCATTTTTCTCTGATTTCAATTCTATTGATTTTTCATGCAGCAACTATTTTAATGAGTTTTCAATGCTTCAGTAGGTGGTTCCCACACATGACATCTTTTCATTCTCCTTAGATGATTTTGAATGTGAGGTGGTGTGATTTAAAGAGAGGTTTGAGGAGGTTTACTACCCCTCTCTTGCCCCAGACCCTCTCTATGGATCATTATTCCATTATAAGGAGGAGCAAATAACACTGATAAAGGGAGTTGTCAATTTAATGGATGAAGCAATATTTTTATTCAACTTGGATTACATTGATGATGATATTTATTGTGTTTCTCCCTATGAAGGTATTGAAGATGCATCTCACTTTTGTGATTTCATGGAGATTGAGGATGTTGTGGTTGCTTCTGGTGAAGAGTTAATGGAACATCCAATTTTGGATGACACATCCAGTTTGGAAGTACTTTTTAATGAGGAATTATTGGTGCTTTGCACTAGAACAAAAGTAGATGATGACACATTAATTGCTTTCCAAGAGGAAATTCATTATTAGAATGAACTATAATTAAAATCACATCCATGTTTTCCAACATTAATACTGGTGCACCCTCAACCTCAAGTTGCAGAATAGGGAAGTACCCCTAAATTCTAAATTCCACTACATTACGTAACATGAGGAACTTCACTGCCCTGGAGGGGGATTTGATTGAAGATACAAATGGGTTACTCCAAATATGGAAAATCACTCAAGTTTGACAGAATCACACATAGTGGTTCCTAAGAAAGAATCCAAATCCCCCATTAGACTGGGGTAGATTCAAGGACTATCTAGTTGTGGACAATCAAAATACATCACCCCCTAGGGGGTTATCCCAGGATTATCCCTATTAATTTCCTGTTTTACTTATTTCTTGCATGATGCTTCTAATTTGAGTTCTTTTATAGGCAATAAACTGGAAGTAGATTCCACATGGCTATCATTCAATTCCCAAGAAACCAGTATACTGTATTAATGAATAAAACTCCCTAACTCACACTTTGTAGAAACTTTTTATTTGAACATAAAATATTGACCACAAATGTTAAACTATTTCATGATGTAGGTGCAAAATTGGAGAAGCCAGAGTTCATGAAAAAAACAATCAAAGGGAGACAATTGTAAATTTAAGAAGCTACACATTCAGGGGAATTTTGGTTTTTTCTCCAATGTTTTAATCTTCACATTGTAGGTTTTTTTGTTTTAAGTGTGGGGGAGTCCCTTTATTTTTTTTGAAAACTGAATCTATTCTCTTGCATGGGTGTTTAGGTATTTGTCTCTAGAGATTTGAGAAAATTATTTTGAGGTGATTGGCGAAACATGCTTGCACACACTTCTTTCTATTTAATTATGATGTTGATGTAAAATATTATTAATATTGCTACAATTTGAATTACCCTGATGAAATATTTTGTCTCTTCTTAAAAATTCAAAGAATAAACTTTTCAAAAGTTGAACTGAACTTGATTCTAGTGATGGCAGGTGGGGTTGGGTTATTATTTTGTTTTTGTTATTTTTTTATTTTCATTCTCTTCTGTGGGGTTAAATAAATTTTTTGAACATTCTTGTTACCCCTTCATATTATTTATAAGGTGAAATGTCCATCTATTTTGAATATAAACTGTCTCCCACCTTGAGTGTCAACATTGGTAACAATGTTGTGTTTAAAGTATGGTGAAGAGGGATCATTCTACTATCATTTCGAATTCCTCCTTGAACATGAGTTTGTTTAAAAAATGGTCATATTTTTTCAACAATTGTTCAAAATTAGTTTAAATTTTCAAATTATTTCTTCACTTTATCTTCATTAGATGTTTAGTGGTACTCCAATATTTTTATGTTTAGTCTATAATTTCTCACTGGTTGATGAGAATGGTAGTTTGTCCTAAATTGTTATGTTTGAGTGATTGCTGAGTGGAATTGTTCATTGTTTTATTTATCTTTTTATTTTTTAACTGAGGATGGGAGTGTGATAGGTTAGATTTTGTGGAATGAGAATCATGAAATAGGTTAAATAGAAGTTTCCACTAGAACTTTGGGGACTCAAATTTTTTAAAATAATATTCAATAACTTTAGGAAGTCAACTCAAATGATTATTAGATAAGTCCTTTGCAACTAGTGTAAAATGGTAAGTGGGATCCCACAGTGAGTATCTAAGACAAGGTGCACTGGGTGCATTACTGGGAATAAATAAAGCCAACTTCAATCTTAATAAGTGATATGCACAGTGCCCTACATATGGAATATGGATGGGGAAAATTGAAATAATGTTCCCTTGTAAAAAATGAACTCATTAACGTGAGGGGAATTTTGAACCCATATGAAGAAGGAAGAATTTGACATGGTTAAAATTAATTTGAGTTTAATCAATTAAGCGATCAAATTAATGGAATTTAATTTTTGAAACCTAGGTGAAAGTGAGAATAGAAGGTACCTTTGGGTTAGGTTTTTAGTTCCACTAGATCTAACCTTTCATCACCCATTAAACCCAAACTTGAATTGGAAATTGAAGTAGGATAGTTAATGAGTAAATATAGGAGGCATGACATACTTGATAGTGTTGAATTTGTGAGGATTTTGACTCCCAGTGAGTTTTTGGACCGAGGCAGGACATCATATTTGATCACCGTTGAAATGCATGACCCACTATTTGGTCTTGCTAATCTGGTTATTAATGTTAATCATGCACTTTTTTGGACTGAATCTCACAAATCATTATTCTATTTTAATGTCAAAGGCATGCATTTTTTGAGGACAAACAAATTTTTATGTGTGGAGGTGTTTGATGTGGCAGTGTTTTCACTCTTTTTCCACACCCTATTTGTATTTTTATTGACTATTTAATTTTAAAATGTTGTTTTCTATTAAATAATTGATAGTTGTTGTGTTTTTTGTACATTTTAGTGTAAAATTATCTATTTTGGTTTAAATCATGTGTTTTAATGTGATTTATTATCATTTTAAATAATTATTAAATTAAATCATTTCTTATGAATTTAACTCTTATTTTGTATTCTTTTTTTACAATTTTTCAATCTTATTATTTTATTAATTCATTAATTTAGTTAATTAATTCATTATTTGAAATTTGTAAATAAATAACTCATTTTAATTTTCAATTAATAATTCTTTTAGAAATTTAATTATTTTAAAAAATTAGTTTTATACAATTCATATTTTTATTCATTAATTAATTCTTTAACTAATTAATTAGTTGATTAATTAGTGACTTTAATTGTTTTAATTAATTTTAAATTAATATGTTTATAAGTTTTAATAAAAATAAATTAATTCTACTAAATAATACATAATTAATTTTATTATTTTACTTAACATTGTTAATAAAATTGATTGATTTATTAATTAATTTTTATTTTAATAAATTATTTTAATTTTTGGTGTTTTCACTTTATTTTGGAGGAGAATGATCGCACTTTTACCACCCTTCAGGGTGCCACCGTTTCACATGTCACGGTGCCACTATATTCTTTCTTCTCCCACACACTGCCTCCCTTGGTAGTACCATTTTGTAAACGGTGTCATACATGATTTCTCACAACAACGTCGCCCCCTCTCTACCACCCCCTAGAAAAACAACATATTGGTGGAATCGTGAGCATCACTCATGGTGCCATAGAAACCAACCATGATATCTCTTTACTGTCCTACCATCACCCTCAGCACCGTTTGGCCACCAAATGGTGGAACCACTTCAACCTTTTTCCACTGTTCCATCACGGTGCCTCTACCACCATTCCACGCATCTACCCTCGTCTCATCCTTCACCACCATCATAGAAAATAAAACACAATCATAGCAGCAGGAGAAATTTCTTCACAACAAAGGAATCTGAAGTGGCAACAAATCAACATCTAAAACACGAAAAAAAATTCAGTTCCACAACACAGTTTAACCAACCTAATGAAGAACGAAGTAGATATGCCAACCTTTTCCCTAATCTAATTGTGAACCTCCACAAACCCTACCTCTTCGCGCAGCAAGAATCCTCTTCAACCATCCTCACCACTCCAAATCCCCATGAACCGCATTCAGAGCTTCTCTGTGCCCTTCTAGTCCACCATTAAAACCCAAGACGCTGGCTTGCGGTGCCACTCGAACCTCACCCTCTTCCACAACATAACTACGACCTCACCTGAAGACCCCCTCCACAAAACCCTAAAACCTACCACGACAGGCTCTACTTTCCTTTCTATAGGCACCGAGACACCATGCTCCGAGCCCGAACCCTATCCCTCTTCCCCTCTTCTCCGTCACCAATAATATATGTATTAGTAATAATAGTATATATTATTTTATATGTCATAATAATATATGTATTAAAATATAGTAGTTATTAATTATATATTAGTAATAATAACAATAGGTAATATATATATATATATATGAGTATTTTTATTTTTAAGTTGTGATATAATATATATAGTGTGTGTGTGTAATTTTTTATACATAGCATTTCCCATTTTTTTTGACTGACATGTTATGTGGTTTTTGTCACAATACACAGGGGGAGTTGGGCGTGCAAAGAAAATGATGGGAACTTCAGAGTAAGGGAACGAGATGATTTGTGAGGTCATTGTAGGGAGATTGGGTACACACCGTACGAGTTCACTTAAAAGGGGAGATGTTCCCATGAAAGTGTACTACATGGATTTTCTTCTGGTCAGTTTGTCTCTGTTTTCAGTTTAGTTTTCCTGAATAAGAGAACCCCCGACTCCTCTCGCACTAGGGGGGAGACATCATTCCAGTAAGGAGGAGGGAAACTCAACAACACTCCATCCACATCTCATGGAATGGGGATGTTTCTTACGCTTTCGCTGGGGAGCGCGCGCACGTCCGTCCTCGGGGAGGACGCGCTGCTTGTTGCCCTACATTCCCTCTTTCCAAAGGCGGGTGGCATTTGTTCCTTGTTCAGGGACGTCTGCTCCTTGATCGAAACCGGGATGATGGGATGTCGGTTCTTCCTTCCGTGGATTCCTCCTCGGAGCTCATCACCTAGTCCGGGTCTCCCTCATAGATTTAAGATGGGTTCGTGAAGCTCATTCCCGGTGTCATATCTACATGGACGCCAGTTATTTACGCTGCTTCTGTCAAGACGCTCCAAGGGGTCTTGTCGGGGCAGCAACCTTCGGTGAGGAGAATTGTCACATTAGGGCGTCGTCGTCATGTCTGTCTTCGGTCCCTCATCACAGGGATTCTCGAGGGCGCGGAAGCCCGAGGCATCCCACATCGAACGCGGGGAATGTGTAACATCTGAGGTTTTCCTCAGCTTCCCATGTTTGACACGGGGTATGCCGTGAGTTTAACATTTTACATAGACGGATCAGAGTAAAGGGCCCCTGGGGGGAACACCGATGTTGGGGCCAGCACGTGGGCGGCTTCCCGAATGCTACGGAGTGGAATGGGGTGTCATGATCCCCATTGGGATGTGGCGGCCCGGGTAAGGATCAGGATGGATGGTGGAGTGAGACATGGGGCTTATGCTCTGGGGCGGCCCAAGAGGAGGAGTACAGTTTAACGTCATGCGGGACGATGGCATACAGTTTAACGTCATGCGGGACGAGGGCATATAGTTTAACATCATGCGGGATGATGGAATGCTGTCTAACGTCATGCGGGACGATGTCATGTGGGGATTACGCTCTGAGTCGGCACATGGTGGGTATGGGGCTTACGCTCTGGGGCGGCCCATAGTGGGTAGTGAACCGACGTGAAGAGGTCGGAACAACTGGGTGGTGGGCTTGAACCTCGTGGAGGCTTCCTACGTACCGTGCGTTAGCACGGATCAATGTCCACGTAGTTCATTGGGATGGGGCTTACACTCTGGGGCGGCCCATAGAGGATGTCATGGTCGATGCACGCTCTAAGCCCACGTGAGTCATGCTCGGTGTGGGAAACAAGAGGCAGCAGGGACCAGACGATCACGTCGCGAAGGGTGCGTCCGTGAGAAGCGGAATGGGGCTCACGCGTTGAGCGGCCCAAAGAGGAAACATGGGCCTACGCGTGGTTAGCGGCCCTTGGTGTCGGGGCTTACTCCATGGTGGAGGCCCGTGGTGTGACAAAGCGCAGTGGGAAAATGACTCCACTGGCCTTGGCAGGGGGAGGTACGGAGATGCACGGGTGCAGTCATCCGCAAGAAAGGTTAGGGACTTACGCTTTGAGGCAGCCCTTCCACCGCGGAAAAACGTCGCTCTGACAAGGAGGATCTCATTCCATGTGAGGAAGAGTCCATTACCATGGAGACGAGTGGCGTAAAAAAATTTCCGAGCTAGGGGGACCCTGCGTGCGAAGGACGGGGTCAGACCACAGTTTAACGTCTTGTGTTAAGGATGAGGTGCTTAGCAGTTTAACGTCCTGCATCTTGGACGAGGTGGGTTTGCTCCACACCCCTAGGGCTTACATACCCAAAGCCCTCTACCCCTTGTGGAAGGGAAGGCATCGGCAAGGCCGTGGTGAAGGGGGCCGCAGGGAAAACCACCGAGGGGTCCACGTTTGTGTGGCTATGCGAAGAAGTAATAGCCGTTAGCGTGCCTATGCGGAGAAGCTTACGGAAAAGTAACGCAACGGGAAACACGGCCCAGGGGACCTTGAGGTGACTTCATATGAGCCTGGAAGGCCGTACCAGAAAACAACGCATGGCGTGCATGGCCGGCAGGGGAGACATCAGGTGCCGGTGCAGGGGGCAGCCAAGGGGCGTCAAGGTGAGAGGTTCCGGACTTTGCGCATAAAAGGTATGTTTTGTGCGCAAAACAACGGGACAGCGTGAAATTAGAGAAAATGGAATTGTGCGCGAAGAGGGAACTACGCGTAGGGTTTTGCGCGCAAGGCAGGGTATTGCGCGCACAGGACGTGAATTGCACGCATGGCTGGAACTCGAGGGAGGGGAAAATTCACTGAAGCCGGTGGAGTTGCGCGCAAAGGCGAACTCTAGGGTAAGATTGCACGAAATGAAGGATTACCTGGATTCCATCTTTCGCGCGGGGGGAGCCGAATTGCATGCACGAGAGTTGCTTCAGATTCCTCAACCCCCAAACCGTTCGGGGTCACCTTATATTTATAGGCGACCTCGGGCGCGGAATCCAGGCGGCGCGCGGAATTTTCCGCACCGGGAACTGCCGGCGCGCAATATCAAGCCGCGGAGAACCAGGGTGCGCAATTATTGTGTGCCTCACCGGCGCAATTCCGCGAATCCCGGGAGTACTTCGCGTGCAGAACATTTTTGCGCTCGGATCCTCCTTTATTTCACGCACCACTTTCTGGGCCTCCAGTTCGGGCCTCTGATCCCGAATATGACTTCTCTTCGTCGTTTCGAAACTTCCTCCAAGAGTTACGAACCTTTTTTCAGCATCAACAAATTCCCCCCTTGTAATTGGATCGGAGAGAGGTCGCAACGATCGGATTCCAAGGGAAACTCTGATACACCGAAATGCAGAGTCCCCTAGTTAAGTTGCGCGCACAATTTCGATGTGGCGCGCAAAATCTACGGACCCGCACGGAATCCTATTTCCGCGCAGCGCGGAGCCTGGGCCTCGCCTATAAAAAGCGGCGCTGGGTCCCAAATCCGTACATCCACTTTTTCCGCGCGATAAGATTAGCGCTCTCGTGCGTGAAAACGCTCCCGCGGCTGTGCGTAAAAACGCTCTGGCAGCGCAGAATTCCTTCCGAAATTTGGCCGGGATTTCGCACCAGACCGGGATCTTCCGCGCTTCGCGTGCCGATTGTGCATCAAACTCCAAGATTTCGCACGACTCCTTCATATTTCGCGCAGAAATCTCTGATTCCGCGCACTGCATCCTGATTTCGCCCAACTCCCGAGAAATTCGAGATGGCCACAAACTGAGTTGATGAGGGGGAAGCCACTGCTCGTAGGAGCGAAATGGCGGCGAACGAGGAAGTTTACGGCGCCAAGGTGATTGTGTCCAACAATCTGACCTTGTTCAATCTATTGACTCCGGCTCAAAAGACATATCCCCTGTCTGACAACCTCCCTCTCTGGAATTTCGGCATCCTAGAGGAGGTGCCACTGCCGGGCTTCGAAGTGGACACGCCGCGGTCTTGGGTGACTCGGGAGGACGAACTTCCTCTCTACAACATCACCAACAACGGTCATCCTACCAGGGAAACTAGACATATGGATGTATATGTCCTGAACCCGAGGACTAGGACCATTACCGGGGATGAGCCTGTGGCAGTGGATTCTTCGGCCCTCTATGCGAGCACGTTCCGTCAGAGCATCATGGATGAGGCGAAGGGCTGGCTGAAGGATTGGGACCTGCGGTCCGGGGGAAACTTCACCAATGAATGGTCCTGGGCGTTCTAGGTCCGCCATACCTACGACCAGTTCGGGGACGAACTGCGGTATATCGGCCTGTTCGAGGCGGTATGGACATCCCAGTTCCACTTCCACCGCCAGCCTGAACTCAGACCGGAACTATTCACACAATGGTATCCTGACACCAACACATTCTACCTTCATTATGGGGAGGTCGGCATTAGTCTCTGGGACGTTCACTGCATCGGCGGTATCCCATTAGAGGGTTACCAATACGACGAGTTTGTTCCTCCAAAGAACACCTGGGGAGACAGGACGCGGACGCCTATGCTGACGTGGAACCTGTTGGAGTTGGACAAAGAGAGGCTGGGGGTCAAGGACTTCCTGAAGAACGTTGCCTTCAAGGGATGGTTCAGTCTGTTCCTTGAGAAGGATCCGGCCATCAAGATGCCGGGACGGGGCAAACGGTGCCCAACCGCGACTCAGAGGAGCAGGGATGTGTCATACTAGAGGACCCTGGAGGCGGGGCAATACCAATCATGGGGCTACCGCATGATTGAAGCCCGGGACCCAAATATCTGGTATGCCGGGTTCCTTGCTGCCTTCCTAAGCGGGTGGCTCCTGCCGGTGCGTGACGCGAGGATGGGCGTCCGTCCAGTAGCATTGGTGATGGTGGGCTCCATGGCTTCCAAGAAACGGTTCAACTTGGGCGTCCCCGTACTGGCCAAGCTATATACCATTCTGGGGCGCATCTCACAATGGGGTCGCCTAGAAGAGTATGTGGTCCCTTCCAGATCTTCCATGGCTGGTTGGCAGCTCATCTCGGCGGGTATACTTTTCCAAACGTCGTCCGTATTCCGAGCAATGGTCTGCGACTGTCCTTGCTGAATATCGCAGGGGTGGCGCCGATGACGCTCAATGAGGAGGGCGTAAGGATCCGCATCGGTAACCAAGCCATCTTCTACTTCAGCCCATTCCCCACCCCAGTCGTCCAGCTGGTGGACAACGGTCGAGGCTCTCTGGAATAGCATGAATTCTTCCAAAGCATTTGGGGTGGGGTGCTCATGGCTCAGATCGACAGGAAGGTGATCTGCGAGCCGTACGTGCCATCCCGATTCGCCAGGCAGTTCAGGTGCCTCCAGCGAATGCCAAAGAAGGTATTCACGGCTGTCTGGCTGGAGAAGAATCCATGCATCCTGCGCCAAATGTGGTTGATTTTTACCACCTTCGGCTCTGGCGATGTCGTCACTCTTCCCCCTGTCGGGGTCGATGCCGGCCTAGCAACCGAATACGCCGAACACTAGACCATTGCGTACCCTGAGGGGCTATTGCGCAAGCGCGTCTGGCAACTCGAGGTCACTTGCGTGGAAATAGGGCGACGGGAAAGAGGGAACGGTGTCGTTGGAAGGGGGGAACCAAGGGCACGTCAGGCAGCGAGGCCTGCACAGGCTGGGACTTCAGCAGCGGGGACATCACATGGTGTTGCCACGTCCTCGTTACCCATAGGGGGTCACATGAGGCGGCCAGGGAACTGCCAGGGAAGAAAATAAGATATCTGCTCGAACCTTCCCAAGACGCAATTCTCCCGGCACTGTGGTCGGCCTGGATGACCATGTGGCAATCGATGAGCATCGAAGCCATCTGGCAGAAGATAATGAAAAATGGGATTCAACTGCCAGAGGTCGGGCTCGTTCGAATTACCGACCGAGTAAACTTCCATCAGTGTCATGCTTATCTGACGGCCATGGACGCATACGCACACCAGAGGGGGCGACGTGCGGAGCCAAATTTCCTAGTGAAAGTGATTCTCGGCCAGGAGCATGATCCGGAAGCGATGCCGCCGGGAGAAAGCGACAGTGACGAGGAGCCGGAGGGGGAGGAGGAAACCGAAGAGGACGAAGGCAAGGGATAAGACGAAGAAGAAGGGCCTGAAGGTGAGGGGTCGCAAGGGGCGACCTACCAAGGGAGTCTCCGAGAGAGCGGCGAGATTTCCAACTCTGATCTCGACCTAACCGAGATTCTCGAGGTTGGTCTCTATCTTCATTCATTTCCCTCATTCATCCATTCTCACTTCTAACTCACTTCCCCATCCTACTCAGGAGCAGTTGAGCATTGGACGGGCGTCCCCACCAGAGAAGGGAGGAGAGGAACCGGCGAGACATGACGGGGATCCGACACCCATCATTGAACTAACAAGCGCAGAGGGGTCTCCCATTATGTCGGCTCCTGCGGTGGCCGAAATACTGGGGACCGACGCTCTGGATTCCTGTATGTCTCACGCTTCACTACTGGTGCTTGGTGGAAAAGGATCACATCTAACCAATGTATGCCTTGTGCAGTGATCTCAACACTGGAGGCATGTCAAGCTGCGGAGCCCGGGCCTTCCGTGAGTGGACCAGCGGCAGACATACCACCTAATTTGTAACATGCTCTCTGCACTGAGTCAGCCCCGACAATTGATGAACAGGGGGCGGCAGACATCAGCGGGGCTATTCCTGAGATGAGGCCGGAAGCTGGTGGAGGTATCATTACTGCTGGGGCAAGAGAAGAAGGTCGCCCGGACGTCGAGGATTCTATGCCTCACGAAGACATCCCTGGGGCGGATCCTGCTGTCGATCTGCTGGAGGCCTTCCCCATGTACCGACCCGCTAACCCTGAGGAGATAGACGACTCTGACTCAGAGGCGGCCTAAGAGAGTCGGATGGCACGACGCAAGGGGTGGAAATTTATCCAGCGCTTTCTCAGGCAGCCTCAGTCCGATTGGCTGAGGTGGATGGGATCACTTCAGACCTGGCTGTGCTTCCTGTGCGCCGGAGGAGCTGACGCTCAGTGTCTTCATCTGACGGTCCGTGATTACATGGCCGAGAAGATACGCGAGAGCCACCGGCGCACCGATGTTTCCCAGTGCTGGGAAAGATCGGAAAGCGCTCAAGCGCTACTGAGGGCGGAGTAGGAAGTCCGGCACCTCGAAGGGCAGGCAATAGATAAGGAGGCCTTCATCGCAACATGATTTGAGCTCGTGGAGCAACTGACGGCCTAGCTGGCTGATGCACAGGAATAGCTGGTGGAGGCGAGTCACCAGATGACCGTGCTTCGAAGCGAGCGGGCGTAGGCACAAGCTAGGGCTGGCGAGCTGCGCTCTGCAGTGGCCGATGAGGAGAGAGTCTTCCAATAGTGAAAAGCGGCCCTGGAGGCCACCAGCCATAGGGTAGCAGCATTAGAAAGATCACTTCAGCATGCTGATCCCTAAGGGATTTTTTTCCATCTCATGAACTTTTCTTGTACTGCTCATCATCTCAATCCAATATATGTCCAAATCCACTCTTTTGTACCCTTTGTTTAATGCACTCAACCATAGTTTCGAAACGAATAACAACTCACCCCTAGGCTCTTATGGGACATGCCCAACGCGAGAAGTAAGAGATGCTTGTACCATCATTTCGTTCAACTATGGGGCATTGACCAAGCTTCAGGCGTCCAAAATCGTGCCTGGACTTCTGAGGAGACCCCGGGCCGATTGATGTGTCTACTTCTCAATGTGCTTTAACATACGAGCGGGGCAATGCCGGGGCATTGAAATCCATCTGAACACATGGGGATGGAGAGAAAGGGTGAATCATGTTGCCCTAATTCGGGACCCAGTGAGGTGCAACCATGGAGGATAACTATTAACTGTGGCGGAAACATAGAATCCATATCACGTTGGCCTAGAACGGGGACAATAAATGAGGGCTGACCGCTGACCATGTTCGTAACACAGGGCCTAACTCAAATACTGTCGGTCAGTTTCCCAGAACGTTGGCCCAGGACAATAGGCGGACCATAGGTCTGTCATCCATACTGTTAGGGGGTACCGTCAAACATGACCAGTCCTCCGGAACATTGGACCAGGACAGTAGGCCGACCGTAGGTCTGTCATCCATACTTTTAGGGGGGTCCCGTCAAACATGACCAGTCCTCCGGAACGTTGGATCAGGACAGTAGACGGACCGTAGGTCTGTCATACATACTGTTAGGGGGTCCCATCAAACATTACCAGTCCTCCGGAATGTTGGCCCAGGACAGTAGGCGGACCATAGGTCGAGCATCCATACTGTTAGGGGGTCCCGTCAAACATGAAAGGAAATGAGGATCTGAATAAAGGGGAACACAAAGCGTAGGAGGTGGAGTGGTGGCTTGTTCGAACAGAGTCCAACACTCTCAATATTGCGCCACTGTGGCGAAGGCGCATTAGGCGGACATACCAACCTGATCACGGGTCGTCCCAATTTACAGGAAGGACCTCTTTAACGAGAGAACTGCCGCTTCCCATTATTACCATGGGGCATCCCGCTGCTCGGGGTAAATGTCCCGATTACACCACTTCTCAAGAAGTCGGACCGAGGGGCCGACAATAAGGAAGGACAGGATTTAGCAATCTCTGGGGCTGGACCCAAGACTAAATGTTCGGGCGGTCCTACGTATCTCATTAGGATGAGAATCAAGCCACATGTAGTTCTTAAAGCACAATTTAACGTCATGCAGGACGAAATACAGTTTAACGTCATGCAGGACGAAATACAGTTTAACGTCATGCGGGATGAGATATGGATCTTAGTTTTAGGTCATAGAGCTCGGACCATGAGGATCTTAGTTTTAGGTCTTAGAGCTCGGACCATGAGGATCTTAGTTTTAGGTCTTAGAGCTCGGACCCTGAGGATCCTAGTTTTAGGTCATAGAGCTCAGACCGTGAGGATCTTAGTTTTAGGTCTTAGAGCTTGGACCGTGAGGATCTTAGTTTTAGGTCTTAGAGCTCGGACCATGAGGATCTTAGTTTTAGGTCTTAGAGCTCAGAGCGTGCGGATCTTAGTTTTAGGTCATATAGCTCGGACCGTGAGCAGAAAGGGGGAGAAACAGACACGTGGCAAGGCGGATACAAAACCCGACGTGAGTGAGGACCTAAGCCCTACTTACCATGTGCTCTCTGGAGAAATGATCGAGTCGAGGGACCGAACACAAAGGTAGGTTGGCTGGGCCCGCGGTGAAGTGCCTCGGGCGCTCCTACGTATCTCATAAGGATGAGAATCAAGCCATACGTAGTTCTGGAAGGTGACATGGTAAGATACCAGTGCCATGGAAAAGGGGAATGCGGGCGTGGCCCTTGCACTGAAAGAAGCGGAATTTGATAAATCTTGTTTGTCCTTTAAGGTGAGTGGTTTTTTGTGAAGCGACAGGCCTAGAGCAGCAGGCCGTGGTGTCGCCACAAGAATCAAGTCGTGATAGGCATTGACAGATGGCATGGCACAAGACCAATACCCAACGTGATGTCCTCTACAACGAGGTCACCACAATGCAGTTCCGTTTTTCGTCGTGCGGCCAGGACGATAATGTCACAGTTTAGGGTCGTGTGATAGGACCAGCAACAGAGTTTACGGTCGTATGGTTTGGACCAACAACACAGTTTAAGGTCATATGGTTTGGACCAACAACACAGTTTAAGGTCATATGGTTTGGACCAACAACACAGTTTACGGTCATATGGTTTGGACCAACAACACAGTTTACGGTCATATGGTTTGGACCAACAACACAGTTTAAGGTCATATGGTTTGGACCGACAACACAGTTTAAGGTCATATGGTTTGGACCGACAACACAGTTTAAGGTCATATGGTTTGGACCGACAACACAGTTTAAGGTCATATGGTTTGGACCCACAACACAGTTTAAGGTCATATGGTTTGGACCAACAACACATGTTTAAGGTCATATGGTTTGGACCAAAAACACAGTTTAAGGTCATATGGTTTGGACCAACAACACAGTTTAAGTTCATATGGTTTGGACCAACAACAGAGTTTAAGGTCATATGGTTTGGACCAACAACACAGTTTAAGGTCATATGGTTTGGACCAACAACACACTTTAAGGTCATATGGTTTGGACCAACAACACAGTTTAAGGTCATATGGTTTGGACCAACAACACAGTTTAAGTTCATATGGTTTGGACCAACAACACAGTTTAAGGTCGTATGGTTTGGACCGACAACACAGTTTAAGGTCATATGGTTTGGACCCACAACACAGTTTATGGTCATACGGTTTGGACCAGCCGAGAGAGGAGCCTAGGGCCAAAGAGGCCCACTACTAGAAAAACAGGTATTTCCGACGGGCGATTTGCGACGGGGCTCGTCGCAAATACTTGTTGCGATGGGCCCCGTCACAAATACTGTTTTTTAGAAAAAAAATAAAAAACTATTATTAAATTATTTTAATGAATATAATAATAATAATATTTGCGACGGGATACTATGCCCGTCGCAAATACTATAAAAAAAATAAATTATTAATAAATTATTTTCATTAATATAATAATAATCCAATTATAATTCAAAAATAAAAAATAATAAAATATTAATAAATGATTTTAATTAATATAATAATAGAATTATAATTCAAAAATAAAAATAATAAATTAATAATAAATTATTTTAATTAATATAATAATAATAGAATTATAATTCAAAAAAAATAATAGAATATTAATAGATGGTTTAATTAATATAATAATATTAGAATTATAATTCATAAATAAAAAAAATATTAATAAGTTATTTTAATGAATACAAAAATAATAGAATTATTTTACATTCAAATATTAAAATAATTCAAATATTACAAAAAAATATAATTAAATTATAATATTATAAAATTTTACTATATATATAAAATTTAATATTATAAAATATAAATAATATTATTATTCATATTAATATTTTATAATGAGACAGAAACTACGAATAGAAAAAAATTCATATTTGATTTTACAAACTTTATAACATAAAAATAAACTCTAATCTGAAGGAGGGGGGAGGGGGGGATCTGCAGATACCGATAGAGGAAACTCCATCCCTAAAGCATGAGTGAGTCGGCGCATGTACTCCATATTCTCTTGGTGCTGCTGCTGCCACCGACTCATCTGCTCCTCGTACAGCTGCTGCTGGCGTCGACGCTCCTCCTCATGCTGCTGCTGCTACTGACGCATCTGCTCCTGCTCCTGTCAGAGACTCTCTATCAGTGCAGTCTGAGATCGCAACTGATCCTCATACTGTGTAGTAGAAGAAGATGCACGAGCTCCTCTCGAGCTGGACGCCGACATCGCAGCACTGTCTTAATAATCTTCGGGAGTCAGTCGAGAGCTAATACCAACTACCTGGCCCTTCTCGAAGGCATACTGGGTGGCCTGCATCCATTCCGCCTCATCAAACTGACGGCCAGTGGTCTGATCTCATGACCCGGCCTGACTCTCAGGCCGGGTCTGTGACGCTGCGGCCTCATATGACTCTTGTAGTTGCAATTTAAAATTAAAATAGTGAATATATAATATGCAGTTAATTTTTAAACTTGAAAACAAATAATACTAACCACGATGTGGTGCTGACGATCACCTATGAGCTCCCCAGTAGCAGGATCACTATACATCCTCTGATATACGTCGTACTCTGTAATATCGGGGTGCTCGACAGCTTATTAGAATAAAAAATAAACTTTTAATATTTATAGTTATATAAAATATTTATAAATAATGTACGTACCAGATGCTGTCTATGAGTACTGAAAGAACGACTCCCAGCTCGATGAGTCACCTCCTGCCTCCCCCGATTCTGCCTCCCCACCCATGATCTCCTCTGAAAGGCACCACTCAACCAGTACGCACATAATCCATCCCATACATGGGATGAAATGTACTCTGGTCGGTGTGCTCTATATGACTTGTCAAAATCTGACACTCCTACTTTCTTCGTAGCAGCTTTTCTTAAATTGTGCAAAAACTGACGAAAGCGATCATGCATGGCCACCTCCCATGCCTTGTGGATGGCGTCACGCATGGTATCCTTGATCGGATACCATAAACCCTATAAATAAATCAAAATATCAAGTTAGAAATGAAATAATTTTCAAAATAAAAATTATTTATTTACGTACATACCAACCAATGGAAGAACATGGCATGCTGCACATCAATGGGAATCTGCTCCCATGTGGTCCACAGCTGAGTGAAATAGTTGCGCAAAATAGCGCTGCCCTGTCCGACTGCTATATGCGGAAAACTGTAAAAATAATAAACATTTATTATGTGAATAGATTAATGAAATCTTAGTCAAATCCATAGATTATCACAGAGGTTATCACACCTCCATGTGCGTGGATCAAACCCAATACGTGGACGTCACTCGGGGACGGGGTCAGGAATCATCAATTGTGCAAGACCGCATCCCCTCCGTGTACTCCCTGGAGCGCCTGCAGGCTGAGGGTCATCTTCCAGCAACTCATCCGCATCGAAAGGCAGGTCAGCATCCGCCAACTCACGAAATGTGGTGTCATCCATCTGAAACATAAAATGTTAATATTGTTAGCAAATAATTGATAATTACTCTTATATATACATATATACATATTATGATTGTATATAAATACCATGTAATTCTATCAGTGTTCATCTTCTTCATCATCTTCATATATGTCAATGTCATCTTCATATTCCTCCTCAACATCATCAATATCCATTCGATTTACAGTTCCTTCATCTCTTACCATTTCAAATTCATATGTGACATCATTAACATCATCGTCATCACCGACTCTTAAATGTGGGGTGTCGTCATCGATACTCATGTCTCTTTGTAAAAAAGATTGATTTTGAGTACTCTCTTGAAAAACTTCAATTCTTTGCACATCAGTGAAAGCACATTCACTTTGACTAAACTGATTGTCTCAAATTTTGATTTTTATTACACTCCACCAATCAGTCAAATCTCTTGATGTAGCACAGTACTTTGCATAATAAACTTGATGTGCCTGTTGAGCCAATAAGAATGGTTCATTTACTATGAGAACAATTTTACATTTAATATCGATGATTCCATGAGTCGGATGAACACGCACGCCTCTCTCTGTATCCAACCACCGACATTTGAACATGGTTATGTAATGTTGTCCAAGATAACAGAGTTCAATGATTTCATCAAGTATGCCATAAAAGTCAACTTCATTTTCTCGATGATGAGATCCTCTCAAGATAACTCCACTGTTCATTGTTTTTTTCGATTCCCCATATGCATGTGTGTGAAATCGAAATCCATTCACCACATATGCATTATAAGTTTTAACAAGTTTGGAAGGTGGGTTACTCAATATACACAGCCGTTTGTCAATTTTATCAGCATGTTGAGACACCTGAAAATTTGTGAAATAATTATCAATATAGTAAACTATACATTGAATGAGTTTCTAAAAGATAAAGAATTTATGTTACCAGTTTTTGAAACCACTGAGAGAAATTTTTCATTCGACGTTCTTCGAGAGCAGCTGCTGTAATTTGTGGAATTTGTTTCTTGATATGATTATCATACAACCTATAAAAACCAAAGTTATTTACTATAACATAAATGATAGAATAAGTGATATAAACACTTACAGTACAACTGATGTCATCTCTTCACAGTTGAGCAGAACATATGTATGAGCTCTATGATGTTCATCATCCGAAAGCCAGCGTTCATAAACTCCACCAAAACCAAGCTCTGGCTAGTTGAAAACAGATAATTGATTGTCGATTTCATCAATATTCCTCTCGTTCTGTCCCATTCAGTTGTGTTTTGAAGGATACTCAGATTCAAAATAATGGGAGCAGAAAAAAGATATTTCCTCTTGCAAATAAGCTTCTTCAATAGATCCTTCAACTGATGCTTTGTTACGTATTTTTCTTTTCAATTTTTTCATGCATCTTTCAAATGGGTACATCCATCGAAACTGTACTGGACCTCCACATTTGGCTTCATATTGAAAATGTAACATCAAATGTTCCATTGAGTCGAAGAAAGACGGCGGAAATATTTTTTCCAGTTTACATATAATTACAACAACATCTTTTTAAAGTTTGCCTAGAGCATCATAATCTGTTGTAGCCGCACAAATTATCCAAAAAAAATGAGACATGTCTATTATGGAATCCCAAATCACAGAATTCAACAGACCTCTTAATCCAATGGGTAGAAGTCTTTCCATTATAACATGACAATCATGAATTTTTAATCCAGTAATATGACCATTCTTTACACATCTACCCAAATTGGAAGCACAGCCATCTGGAAGTCTCAAATCTATAATCCACTGACAAAATAATAAACGGTTTTCTTTAGATAGTGTATAAGAAGCTTTTGGTTTCAGTAACCTTTCTGTTCTGACATTCTCAAACAGTTCCAATTCTGGACGCCTACATATTTGGGCAAGATCTAAACATGCATTTACATTGTCTTTTCTCTTTCCTGGCTTATCCAAAAATGTATGAAACAAATTATCAAAACAGTTCTTCTCAATATGCATGACATCTAACATGTGTCAGACCAACAAATCAGACCAATATGGCAAATCCCAAAATATTCTACGTTTAATCCAATTGTGTTATTTCCCAAAACCAGAAATTTTCTGTTGGTTTATTGTGGGACCAAAAGTGATGGGAGTTAATGAAAATACAACTGATTTTAACTCCGAACCTGATAGCATTTTTGGAGGTCCATCCCTTTCAACTATTCCTTTTCTGAAATGAGATCTGTTTCTGCGAAAAGAATGATCAGCTGGAAGAAATCTACGATGACAGTCAAAATAACAAGGTTTCTTTCCATGAATGAGCAGAAATGCTTTGTTCTCTCCCATACAGTAAGGACATGATTTCTGACCATGTGTACTCCATCCAGATAACATCCCATAAGCCGGTAAGTCACTAATTGTCCACATCAATGCTGCTCTCAGTATGAAATTCTGTTTCGTTGCAACATCATATGTACTGACACCAGTACTCCACAATAAACTTAATTCATCAATCAATGGTTTCAAATAAACTTCAATATTTTTTTTCAGATGTCATGGAATTAGTAATGTCAAAAAGATATATGGTTCTTTCATCAACATCCATGGAGGTAAATTGTACGGAGTTAAAAAAACAGGCCAACATGAATATTGACTACCATAAGATCCGAACGGACAGAAACCATCAGTGGAAAGGCCCAGTCGAACATTTCTAGCTTCTAAGGAAAAGGATGGATGTAGTCTATCAAAATGTTTCCATGAATCACAATCGGCTGGATGATTCAAGCTTTTATCGGTTGAAATATTCTCTTTATGTCATGAAATCATTGTCGTTTTATTCTTAGACATGAATAAATGCTGAAGTCTGGATGTAAGCGGAAAATATCTCAACTGTTTTATAGGAATAAAACCATACTTCCCATGTTTTCCTTCTTTATATCTCAGTTTCCCACATGTGGGATAACTATCCAAACGACTCATTTTCCCCAGAATATAAAATGCAGTCATTTGACCATGCATGAATCTTCTGAAAAGTAAGTCCCAAATTTCGAACCAGCCTCTTACTCTCATAGTAATTTGCAGGAAAAAAATTTCCTTCAGGTAACAGTGTTTTAAGAAAAGAAAATATCTGGTCAAAACAGGTGTTTGACATTCCGTTATCTGATTTGATAGCCATAAATTTAGCAACTGCTTCTAATTTTCTTATCTTGTAGCCAGGATATATTGCATCCTCAGCAGACCTCAACAACTCATAAAATTCAGACGGTGCCAACTCAGGATTTGAAGCTATATCAGCCAGAGTTTTTGTATGTTGAACAGATGAACCTGCAACATCTTGTACTAAATCTTGAAACTGGGATGGATCCGGAATCAAGTTGGTATCACCTGCTCTGGAACTGCGTTCACCGTGTTGATACTAAAAACATAATCTGGTTGAAAACCAAAACTCAAGAGATGCCCCCCCCCCCACTTTGTCAAACGTGTCAAACGTTCTCAATGCACATTTTCTGCAATGGCATTTTATTTTTCCTTCTGAAACCAATTCTGGATTTGATGCCGCAAATGATAAAAAAGTCTCCACACCCTCTACATATACTGGATTTAAACCAGAACCATTTGGATTTCTACGTTAACTTATCCATATACGGTCACCTAATAATGATTGTTGATGACCTCGTTGTTCCATATTTTTCTATAAAATATAAAAGAATTACTAGTTTTGAATAATTTGTTAGAAAAAACACTCAAGCAAGGATAATTATAGAGTTTACATCATACACGACTGATGCAAACTTTTTTTTGAGATAGACCTAAAAATTGACCCATTAAGAATTGAATATGTTGAGAATAAAGCAAAACCTGTTACAAATATTGATAATTTTAATATTATATAATTTTATTATTATTTTCATAGTACTAATATTATTGGTAATTATTCCTAATTATTGGTAATTATTCCTAATTATTACAAATTATTGGTAATTATTACTAATTATTGGTAATTATTACTAATTATTGGAAATTATTACTAATTATTGGTAAAGATTACTAATTATTACTAATTATTACTAATTATTGGTAATTATTACTAATTATTACTAATTATTACTAATTATTGATAATTATTAATAATTATTACTAATTATTGGTAATTATTCCTAATTATTACTAATTATTACTAATTATTATTAATTATTGGTAATTATTTGTAATTATTCCTAATTATTGGTAATTATTACTAATTATTGGTAATTATTACTAATTATTAGTAATTATTACTAATTATTGGAAATTATTACTAATTATTACTAATTATTACCAATTATTGGTAATTATTACTAATTATTACTAATTATTACTAATTATTGGTAATTATTCTTAATTATTATTAATTATTACAAATTATCGATAATTATTGGTAATTATTGGTAATTATTTCTAATTATTGGTAATTATTACTAATTATTGGTAATTATTGGTAATTATTCCTAATTATTGGTAATTATTCCTAATTATTGGTAATTATTCCTAATTATTGGTAATTATCGGTAATTATGGTTAATTATTGGTAATTGTTACTAATTATTGGTAATTATTACTAATTATTACGAATTATTGGTAATTATTTTTAATTATCGGTAATTATTACTAATTATCGGTAATTATTGGTAATTATTGGTAATTATTACTAATTATTGGTAATTATTACTAATTATTGGTAATTATTGGTAATTATTGGTAATTATTCCTAATTATTGGTAATTATTCCTAATTATTGGTAATTATCGGTAATTATTGGTAATTATTGGTAATTATTGGTAATTATTACTAATTATTACTAATTATTGATAATTATTACTAATTATTACTAATTATTGGTAATTATTCCTAATTATTACTAATTATTACTAATTATCGGTAATTATTGGTAATTATTGGTAATTATTGGTAATTATTGGTAATTATTACTAATTATTATTAATTGTTGGTAATTATTCCTAATTATTGGTAATTATCGGTAATTATTGGTAATTATTGGTAATTATTACTAATTATTACTAATTATTATTAATTATTGGTAATTATTACTAATTATTCCTAATTATTACTAATTATTCCTAATTATTGGTAATTATTCCTAATTATTGGTAATTATTCCTAATTATTGGTAATTATTCCTAATTATTGGTAATTATTACTAATTATTACTAATTATTACTAATTATTGGTAATTATTACTAATTATTGGTAATTATTACAAATTATTGCTAATTATTACTAATTATTGGTAATTATTACTAATTATTGGTAATTATTACTAATTATTGGTAATTATTACTAATTATTGGAAATTATTACTAATTATTACTAATTATTACTAATTATTGGTAATTATTCCTAATTATTTGTAGTTATTACTAATTATTGGTAATTATTCCTAATTATTGGTAATTATCGATAATTTTTGATAATTTTTGGTAATTATTACTAATTATTGGTAATTATTACTAATTATTGATAATTATTACTAATTATTCCTAATTATTACTAATTATTACTAATTATTACTAATTATTACTAATTATTACTAATTATTGGTAATTATTCCTAATTATTACTAATTATTACTAATTAGTGGTAATTATTAGTAATTATTACTAATTATTACTAATTAGTGGTAATTATTGATAATTATTGATAATTATTACTAATTATTACTAATTATTCGGAATTATTACTAATTATTGGTAATTATTACTAATTATTGGTAATTATTACTAATTATTGGTAATTATTACTAATTATTGGTAATTATTACTAATTATTGGTAATTATTACTAATTATTACTAATTATTCCTAATTATTGCTAATTATTGGTAATTATTCCTTATTATTGATAATTATATGAATAATTACCAATAATTAGGAATAATTACCAATAATTAGGAATAATAACATTATTAGTATATTTTATTATTAATATTAAAATAATATAATTTTTTATATTATATACAATTCTCTTTTCATCTGTGTGTTTTCTGTCTCCACATACAAATATTACATGTGGAGACAGAAAACACACAGATGAAAGGAGAATTGTATATAATATAAAAAATTATATTATTTTAATATTAATAATAAAATATACTAATAATGTAATAATGTTATTATTCCTAAAAATTGGTATTTATTACTAATTATTAGCATTTATTCTTAATTATTGAAAATTATTACTAATTATTCCTCATTACCATTAACTATAAACAATACTAATAATTTAAATTTATTAAGTAACAAAACAATGTAAACATAATTAAATTACACTAATTAAGAATAATTGAAACTAATAAAAAATTTAAAATAAATATTAAATTAAAATGAACATAAATACCTTTAAAATTGATCTGAGGTTGATCTCTGATCGTTCTTGAAAACTTCAATATCAACTCCGGAGAAAAAAATTAAACTTAAGAAACGCTAAACTCTAGAAATAGAATTTTGAGAGAAGGAGAAGATGGAGTTTGAGAATGAATTGAAAAAAACGGATGGGGGTATTTATAGGTTAGATTATTTGCGACAGGATACC
Organism: Viscum album; assembly: GCA_963277665.1. NCBI lineage: Eukaryota > Viridiplantae > Streptophyta > Magnoliopsida > Santalales > Viscaceae > Viscum > Viscum album. Next base: position 1,380,974,785 of record OY728163.1, read on the forward strand.
CGTCGCAACTAATATTAATTGCGACGGTACCCATCGCAAATACCTTAGCCATCATTTATTACAGTCAACGGTTAAATAGTTATTTGCGACGAGACCCGTCGCAAATAATAACCTGCCGACATACTATTTGCGACGGGGGAATATTCCCATCGCAAATACCTTTTACCACCGCCGGTTATTTGCGACGGGCAATAACCGCCCGTCGCAAATACGTTTCCCGCGATTTGGCGCGCAAAGCGCGCCAGTTCTTTTGCGACGGGGAAAGCTAACCCATCACAAAAACCACTTATTTGCGACGGGCAAATACCCCCGTCACAAATAACTTTTTAGCGGGGCTATTTGCTACGGGATTTATCCCCGTCGCAAATAAATCGTCGCAAATACCCATTTTTCCCGTAGTGGCCGAGGGTTCAACAATCAGGGAGGGGCAGGAGAAGCTAGCTCCCAGCTGTGCTGGGCCCGAAACGCAATGTCTGGGCGACTCCTCATTTCCCATGGGGAGGTGGGTCAAGCTGCACGCAACCCGTAAAGAAGAGACCCAAGCACATACTCTAGCGCTCATATCACAGGAGCCTCGAGAGACACCGTTACGTAGCTCGGTCTGTCTGATGTGCAGGGGTGTACTGAGGGTTAGTACAAGGAGGGTCGAGATTCCACCTTGAAACAGTGGGGCGGAACATGACATGAACCATGCCACCAACATTCAGGGCTCGTGGAAACCAGCGTGACGATTGAGGATTTCTGCTGACCATGTTCGCAACACAGCATCCCGTCGTGTTAGCCATGGGGACAAACAAATGAGCATCAACCACTGACCATGTTCGCAACGCGGGATTCGTATCAATTTGTTGTCTGAAACCCTCGGGGGCTTTGGCCCATGACGGTAGGAGAGCACTTGGGCGTTTTATCCAGGCCGTTCTTGGGGGTCCCTCCGGGTCTGAAGGATGACGGGTGCCCGAATGAAGGGGAACACGAAGCATGGAAAGTGGATGGAACTTGCCTAGGTTGAATCTGGCACTCCAAGTCCTAGACCAGAGTACCTTGAGCACATCAGCAGAACACTGGGAAGGGTCAGAGGGCTTAGTACGAGAGTGGCCAAAAGATGGCGGATCCCCGGGCAAAAGAGGGGGCGTAATGGCAAACACTCTGGGAACCGGGAGATCGTGGGATCTCCTAAGAGATGGGGCTGGACCTGACATCTAGGTGTTCTGGCGGTCCTACGTATCCCATAAGGATGGGAATCAAGCCATAAGTAGTTCTAGAAAGAATCTTCTAATGCCTTTGGACATAGGAGTGCTAAATCCTGAGGACAGGGTGTGCGTCGTGCAGCTATTGCAAACCCGACGTGGATGAGGACATAATCCCATATCATGCTACGTGATCCTGTGGTCAAGGTCCCGGAGGTGAGACAGACGTGATAGCGGACCTCAAGCTGGACCCAAAAATGAAAGGTTTGGGTGTTCCTACATATCCCATTAGGATGGGAATCAAGCGAGACGTAGTTCTTGAAATACAGTTTAACGTCATGTTGGACGAAATATGGATCTTAGTTTTAGGTCTTAGAGCTCGGACCGAGCTGAAAGGGAAGAGTTTGGTAACTCCTGGGGCTGGACCCAAGTCGAAATGTCCGAGTATTCCTACGTATCTCATTAGGATGAGAATCAAGCCATACGTAGTTCTGGAAATATAGTTTAACGTCATGTTGGACGAAATATGGATCTTAGTTTTAGGTCTTAGAGCTCGGACCGTGAGTATCTTAGTTTTAGGTCTTAGAGCTCGGACCGTGAGCGGAAGTTTAGGGTCGTGCTGGACCATATAGTTTAAGGTCATGCTGGACCATACATTTTAAGGTCATGCTGGACCATACAGTTTAAGTTCATGCTGGACCATACAGTTTAAGGTCGTGTTGGACCATACAGTTTAAGGTCATGCTCGACCATACATTTTAAGGTCATTCTCGACCATACAGTTTAAGGTCATGCTGGACCATACAGTTTAAGGTCATGGTGGACCATACAGTTTAAGGTCATGCTGGACCATACAGTTTAAGGTCATGCTGGACAATACAGTTTAAGGTCATGCTGGACCATACAGTTTAAGGTCATGTTGGACCATACAGTTTAAGGTCATGTTGGACGATACAGTTTAAGGTCATGTTGGACCATACAGTTCAAGGTCATGCTGGACCATACAGTTTAAGGTCATGCTGGACCATACAGTTTAAGGTCATGATGGACCATACAGTTTAAGGTCATATTGGACCATACAGTTTAAGGTCATGCTGGACCATACAGTTTGAGTTCATGCTGGACCATACAGTTTTAGGTCATGCTAGACCATACAGTTTAAGGTCATGCTGGACCATACAGTTTAGGGTCATGCTGGACCATACAGTTTAAGGTCATGCTGGACCATACAGTTTACGGTCATGCTGGACCATACAGTTTAAGGTCATGCTGGACCATACAATTTAAGGTCATGCTAGACCATAAAATAGCCTAGGAAAATTACTTCTTGAGGAACCTGGCATTAGTGGGAGGAGTGATGCGCTCACCATCCATGGTTACCAGGGAATACGCGCCATTGGGATAGACCTTGTGGACAATAAAAGGCCCCTCCCACTTGGGCTCCAACTTGGGCGGCTTCCTGCCGGGAATCATTGGCGCTCTGAGAGCCAGCACCATGTCACCTTGCAGAAAGGAGCGGAGGCGAACCTTCTTATCGAAAGCTCGATCCATCCTGCTCGGATGCCTCTCCAAGTTGTGTAAAGCGTGAAGCCTACTTCCGTCCAGCGCTTCCAACTCTGCTAGATGTATCTCGGCAGCTCTATCTGGCACTTTCTGGTCGTAGACCACCGTGCGCAATGAGGGCATCTGGACCTCGATGGGTAGGACGACCTCAGCTCCGTAAACCAGTGAATATGGAGTCACCTGGGTGGAATTGCGAGTCGTTGTCCTATAAGCCCAGAGGGCATTGGGGTGCTTGTCCGACCAACTTTTCTTGTTCTGACCCACCATTTTCTACAAAATGTTAGAGAGGGTTTTGTTAAATGCCTCAATCTGTCCATTTGCTTGCGCATGATAGCGGGAGGTGTGGTTAGACCGAATATTGTACTTGGCGTACAATCTTTTCAGCTCGGCCGCTCGGAATTTGGTTCCGTTATCCGTGAGTATCGCGTGAGGTATTCCAAATCGGTGGATGATATTGGAGCTCACGAAGTCGGTGATAGAACCATACTTGACTTCCCCGAGCGGGGATGCCTCTGCCCACTTTGAGAAGAAATCCGTAGCGGTCAAGATGAACCGGCACTGACGGGCCGTTGCCGGCGGGTAAGGCCCTACGACATCCAACCCCCACACTGCAAAGGGCCAAGAATACTTAGTGGTATGGAGAGGCTCCGGTGGCCGATGCACAAAGATAGCATGAACTTGGCACACATGACACCTCTTGGCGTACTCGATGCAGTCGTGGATCATGGAGGGCCAGAAGTATCCCAACCTCCGAATCTGGTGGGACAACTTCGACCCAGCCTGGTGGGCGCCACAGGAACCAGCGTGCAGTTCCTGCAGGACCTTTGGGATCTCAAATCCTTGAAGACAATGGAGGAGAACACCATCAAACCCACGCCTATAAAGAATCTGCTCACGGCTGGGACCGCATTGAAGGGTGAACTGCGGCGCGCAGCGCCGGATTCATTCTCGCTCCACTCGATCCATCGGAAGATGGTCGTGCTGGAGATATTCAACCAGAGGCGTCCTCCAGTCAGGAACTGTCCCGATCACCATGCCTGGAACCCCGAGGGGTCCTGATGCAGGGGCACTAGCGGTGAGATGGTTCACTCGCGGGCCACGATCGCCCCCTGGGATATCAGGAGCAGGGATAATAGGAGCAGTGACTCTCCGGTGCGCCACATGGATGATTAGGTCATCCTATCCAGGCTCCGCGAGTGATGTGGCCAGGCTAGTCAAAGCATCTGCTCAACTGTTCTGCGACCGAGGAACGTGAACGACATCTAGTCGGGAGGGGAACTTAGCCATTAGATGGAGGGTGCACTCCAACAGCGGCATGAGTTCCGGCTTCCTGACAGCATAGTCATCGTTAACCTGCTTGATGACTAGCTCAGAGTCCCCTTTCACACACAGACGGGGCACGTTAACCTCCAAGGCCAAGTCGAGGCCAGTGATGAGGGCATGATATTCTGCCTCATTGCTGGTGCAGCCTTCTGACAACAAGAATGAAAATGGCAGAACGGCTTGCTCCGAGGTGAGGAAAACGATTCCCAGGCCCACTCTGTTAATCCTAGGATCGTTGAGCCTTCTACCGGTAGGGCTTCGGGAGGTTCCATCAAAGTGCATCTGCCAGTATGGGGTGGCATGATCGACTGAGAGGATTTCCTCATGAGGAAAGCCTGAATCTAGTGGCTGGTCCGCATAGATGGGGTGGGCGGAGAAAAAGTCTGCCAATGCCTGCCCTTTGACGGCCTTCTGAGGTACGAACCTAATGTCGAACTGCTGGAGGATCATCGCCCATCATGCCAACCGGCTGGTCAACATAGGACGGCTCAGGATGTGTTTCAATGGGTCTACCTGAGAGACCAACTGTACCTCATGGTGCTGCAAGTAGTGCCGTAATTTCTGTACGGCGAATATGATTGCTAGGCAGCTCTTCTTGATATGAAAATATCTAATCTCCGCATCGAGGAGCCTGCGGCTGAGGTAGTAGAGGCTATTCTCTGTTCCCTCGTTGTTCTTCTGGGCGAGAAGGGCGCTGAGGGATTGCTCTAGTGCGGTCACGTAAAGGACCAGCGGCCTTCCGGGAATGGGTGGCATCAGGACCGGAGGTTAAAGCAGATACTGCTTTTACTCCTCAAAAGCAGTCTGACACTCTTTGTCCCACCCGTAGGCGGCGCATTTCTTCATGAGCCGGGAGAAGGGCTTACACTTGCCGGCCAGATTCGCAATGAATCGGCGTATGTAGGCTAACTGGCCTTGGAGGCCTCGAAGCTACTGAATATTACTCGGGGGAGGCATCTGACTAATGGCCTTGATCTTCTCGGGGTCGATCTCGATACCACGATATCTCACAATGAAGCCAAGAAACTTTCCGGAGGTGACCTCGAAGGCACACTTCAACGGGTTCATCTTCAAGTGGCGAGAACAGAGGAAACCGAAAACTTTTTCCAGGTCTTTGAGATGGTCCTGGTGCTGACGAGATTTAACCACCAGGTCATCTACGTAGCATTCCACCAGTGTCCCGAGGATCGGCTTGAATATGCGGTGCATAGCCCGTTGATAGGTGGCACCCGCATTCTTCAGGACGAAGGGCATAACCCGGTAGCAGAAGGTACCCTGGGGGGCCCTGAAGGCAGTGAACTCTAAATCCTCGGGGGCCATCCGGATTTGGTTGTACCCGGAGTACCCATCCATGAAGGAGAGGGCCTGGAACCCATCCGTCGCATCGATCAACAACTCTGTCACTGGAAGGGGAAAGTCATCCTTCGGACAGTGGCGATTAAGATCGCGGAAGTCGATGCAGACCCTGATCTACCCGTTCTTCTTCCGGACGGGCACAATGTTGGCTAGCCACTTGGGATACTGGACTTCCTTGACGAAGTTGGCCTTAATGAGCTTATCAACTTCGGCCTCAACCATGGCACCATGAAAAGGGTGCATTTTCCTGGGAGGCTGCTTGAACCCACGATGGTTTACTGGGAGGCCAAGGTGGTGGACGGCTACCTGGGGATCTAGTCCCGGCATCTCGTCATAACTCCAGGAAAACACATCACTGTGCTTTCTGAGGAAGTCTTTGTACTGTTTTCATTCCTCGGGAGGCATAGCGGCGCTGACCAATGTGCGTCTCGGGTCTGCCTCACTGTCGAGGTCCACCTGTACTAGCTCGTCGACTGTGGTGGAGACGCCCTCCTCAAAGGCGGGAGGAGCATCTTCCATGTCTTCTTCTCTCCTTGAGGAAGGATCTTCCACTGGGGGAGCCGTTTCGGGGCTGCTCGACCCTGATGGGGAGCTGGCACTGGCTTGGGCAGCGGAGGTCGTCCCGACGGGAGACTCATGTACCGCGGAGACCATGGCGATGAAGGCGGTCGATCCAATCCCATCCGGCCTTTTGCCCAAGGGGCCACGCTTTATGAAATCAAAGTAGTGGGGACGCGTTGGCTTGAGCCGGTCGATTCTAGCTCAGTGAAACAGACACGTATGACATACTGTTGTTGCCATGAGCCCAACGTCCCGATATCGCACAGGGGTAGGAGGCTCAGGGATCACCTGAGCCTGGTTGGTGTAAGAGTATGAGGTGATCTCCCACCGTCGGTTAGACCCGGAAATATGCCTTCCTCGGGTACTCGAGACAACAAAGCACTCTCCCATATCGGGAGTCGTAGCTTCCAACCGATGGATTGGGAAGACATATGCGTCATCCAGTCCAGCCCAGGGATCACTTGCGACAGCGGCGGGCTCAACCTCACCTGCCAGGATTTGCTTGTCCTAGCTCTTGTAATAGTCAACATCTAGGTAACGGGCTTCACAAGAGGCAAACGGAGACGCATATCCTTGGAGCACACCCACTCGACCCTTAAGGGAGTATTTGAGGCACTGGTGGTATGATGAGGGAACCGCCGCGTGCAGATGGAGCCACGACCTTCCCATCAATGTGTTGTAGGAAGTGTCCTGAGAGACAACCATGAATTCCGTATTGGAAAATAAGCCACTGAACTGGGTCTTCAGATGAATCTTCCTGAGTGGAGTTTGCTCAGTCCTATCATACCCCTGGATTCTGAGGTCGGAGGGAGTTAAATCATCCTCGAACAACCCCAGTTTTCACAGTGTCTGAGTTGGGATCAAGTTAATCCTAGAACCCATGTCGACAAGATAGCAATGAACTTCCATGCCATTGAACTGGCCGGTAATGTACAACGGGCGTATATGCCCCTGTATGGGAAGGTCTTCATCTTCACCGGAAAACGAGATAACTTCCTGACATTCAGCTTCCCCGATCACCTCGGTGTGGAAGGCTTCTACGACCGCTACATCCGTTTCGAACTAGAGGGGGCTCCTTAGAGCCTCGGTGAGCACCTCACGCATTTCGGACGACAGGAAAAGGGCCTCAAGGATTGAAATCCTTGACAGAATACCATCCAGATGCTTCAGGACATCATACTTTCGCGCCAAACGCAAGTTTCTGCTTACAGGAGGTCGCTCTGCGATTGGGGGCATGACGGGTCCTGCTGGTGGGACCGACGACTGACTGGTACTAGGTGCGTCCCGCTGTGAACTAGCTGAAGCCCGGGAGGTGACTGTCATGCCAGGACCGGAAGGCCGTAGTCAGCTAGTGGCAGGGCTGGGATGGTCGCGACGTGGGCCAGGCAGTTCCGCCCGATCCAGCAACACAAACGATGGTGGAAGGGAACCCGTTGTCACCGGGTGAGGGAGCCACAAGTGATGCTCTCTATACCGGGTATGCTTCCTGGTCTCAGTAGCGTGCACGGCCTGACTGGAGGTGATGACTATCGTGCCCCGGTGATTCACGTATCCACGGCTCCATCGGCGTTGGCGACGGCTGGGAACATTGGGCAGATTCTCCTGGCGCTCCTCATCGTCAGGAGACAAAAAGGGATTTACCAACTCTACGGTGTTAACCGAAGCATACCCCGGGCTGTCCGGGAGGTCCACCTTGCGCTCCTCATTGTCGGGAGCCAAAAAGGTATTTACCAACTCTACGGTGTTAACCGAATCTTACCCCGGGCTGTCCGGGAGGTCCACCTGGCGCTCCTCATCGTATGGAGACAAAAAGGGATTTACCAACTCTAATGTGTTAACCGAAGCATACCCCGGGCTGTCCGGGAGGTCCACTTGGTGCTCCTCATCGTCGGGAGCCAAAAAGGGATTAACCAACTCTACGGTGTTAACCGAAGCGTACCCCGGTCTGTCCGGGAGGTCCACCTGGCGCTCCTCATCGTCGGGAGCCAAAAAGGGATTTACCAACTCTACGGTGTTAACCGAAGCGTACCCCGGGCTCTCACTCGAGGAATCATCCACAACCGGACGGGGTCTCGGAGGGATCCCCATCTCCGGGGGCATGAAATTGCCAAGTGTGCGAGAAGATGACGGCAATGTCAGGGCGTGTTCTTTCTTATTGCGTCGCCGCCTGATCTTCTGGGAAGAAGTAGGCTCGGACGACGAGGCCAAAGTGGCGCTCACAGACTCTGAGGGTTCTGGCTGACTCAGGCAGGCACGGATAATGCCATGGGCACAAGCGACCGTCCTGCAGGCCATCCAGTCATTATACTTCCAGGACCCACGGTCGGAAACCTGTTCCCACCCATCCTCATCGTCGCTGGTTCCATATGATCCCACGAAGACACCTGCCACCTGTGCCGGGGCTGGGCCCAACCTGACTATGTTGTTGTCAATCTGGTTTTGGATCCAGTCCTTGAACACATAGCACTGTCAGATGGTGTGTCCTAGGATCCAGTGTTAAGGGCAGTAGTTGGGGTGATCAGTGAGACACGCCTCTTCTGGCTTCCGGCACTCAGGCAGCCACACGATCCCCTGCTTCAAGGCGCTATGCAAATAACCGGGGATCTGGGCCTCGCTAAACAAGTAATCCTGATTCCCTCTATCTGGAAAGGGGAATCTTGGGGGATGACCATGACCAGGGGCCGGAGGAGCAGGCCGAAGAGGCGAAGCCGGATTAGCTCACCTAGGTGGTCGCGGTGCGTTACGCGGAGGCGCCTGCTGATTTTGAGGCGGTCGCTGCTGGGCCGGAGGCTGTGCCCGTGGGGGTGGACCCCTACGAGCCTGCTGAGCTGGCCTCATTGGTAGCAACTCTAGCTGTCTGAGGGCCTCGATCTAGGCCACAGCAGCAGGCTCGGCTCTGGAAGCTCTTCTTGCAGAGATTACAGGAGGCAGCAGGCGTGCCTGACTGGCCTGTTGTAGGGCTTCTTCGAGGCGCTGAGCCTTGTCCGAGAAGTCCCGGAACCCTCCAGGGTAATTCCGCATGATCAGGGAAGGAACCAACTCTGTCCTGACGTTCCCTACACACATCGTCAATAATTGCTCCTGAGTTAGTGGCATGTCAAGGGAGTACGTGAGCCGCTTCCACCGGGCGACGAAGTCCGGGACTCGCTCGTCGGGCATTTTCTTGCACCTGAAGAGGTCTACAATGTTCATCTTCCGGGTTGTGGAATTGAACTGGTAGAGGAATTGCCGGCGAAGGTCCTCCCAGCTAGTCACCGATCCAGCAGGGAGATGGCTGTACCAGACGAATGCTGGTCCTTCCAGTGTCTGCACAAATCACTGGAGCTTGGCAGCCTCCTGCTGCGCTGGAGTCCCTAACATAGGCCCGCACCTCGAGTTGAAGTGGGCTAAGTGTTGAGGCGGGTCTCCGGTACCATTAAAGGGGGAAAAAGTGGGGTTCCCGAATCCTGGCGGGGCCGGCATGTCATCCACCCACACTGGGTACGGCTTTCCATCTGGTGGGATTGCCACCTGCCGAGTTTCCAGGGCCACCAAGCGAGCGATGAGTACTTCCATCAGATCATCCGGGTGTGGATTCCTATCCTGACGGGGATCTCTAATCACAAGCGCATTTCCAGGCTCTTCGATACAGTAGTCGCGCTCAGCGGCTCGTGGGGCAGCTGGCGGAGCGACTCTCGGAGTGGCGGGAGGAAACCGAGCAGGGTCCCCCAGGTTGTCTCGCCGCTCGGGAGGGTTCAGTGAAACAAATCGTGCCCTCTTTCCATGGGTTCCATCATCCCCCCTATCGGCGAACACGACATGGTCACGGTTGCCCGGGGGAATCTTAGCAAGGGGTAGATGGTCCTGCCCCTATTGTCCTCGTCTAGGAGCACCATAGTCAGGCCGCCACTCTGCAATGCGTTCGGCCAAGAGCTCATCAACCAGCCTCTTTTGCTCAGCTAGCTGCTGGCGCAGCGCGGCCTTCTCGGGACCTTCCTCTGCCTTCTGCACTGAGGCAGATGGGTCGGCGAGTTTGATAGAACCAACGGGATCTTTACCCTTGCCGATGTTTCGGCCTAGTGTCAGTGACTCTGTGGGTACAGGAAGACCTAGGAGGCTCCTCTGTTGGTGAGTAATCCTCCCATATGGGTCCAGTAGCGGCCTGTCCTCGGGGGGTGAGTCCCCGTCAAGGGGCTCCACAATGTTTCCCTCATTTGAAAGGTCAGCCATGTTTACCGCGACTCCACTTGGCGATGTTCCCTCAGGGACGCCCAGCGGATCGGGCTGTCGGCGGATCGAACAGAAGAGGAGAGCAGCATACTGCCCCCATCCGCAGACGTGCGCGTGGGGGGGTGGCTTCCTCGATAACTTTGCGGAGTACTTGAAAACTCTGAACGCATTGTTGCTGGAGGGCCTCGTGGTGGTCTAGCGACTCGGGGTACCGGACCGCGGGGAGTGCTGCTAGGTCGACCCGGCGACACTTCTCACTGATCTCCTCGAGATGCGCTTGGCTCCCGGGATAAGGCGCTAGCTGATAGCGGAGGCGAGAGTGAGTCACCCGGAGAATCTGGCGGAAGCATTTAAACTCTCCCGGGGTGAGTGACTCCGGCACATCAAAATCCGATTCTGTGACCGGCCAAAACTTCTCAGGGAAGTGGCCTACTGCAAGAACAGTCCAGAAGCTCCACGGCACCAGTTCGGGGTCCGAAAACTGTCGACCCTGCTCATCCACCGTGGAAAATCGGGGAATTGGAAATGGCGCCGAGGCAGGCCGCCGGGGCGGTGGGCAGGCCGGTGGGGAATACGGCGAACAGGCCGATTGGCCGCCGAGCCCTGGGTCATCCTCCCGGGGTTGCAGTGCCCTGGCTGCCACGTGACGGTAGGATGGGTAGGCGAACGGGCCTCATGTCACAGCGTTGGTGCCCGCCAAGGGTGCATCGCCTCACGATTCTTCTGTTTGTCCCCAGAAAATCTCCTCACCCTCCCTAGTAGGGGCGGGAGGTTCTTCCGCGGTGGCCAGTGGCAACTGCGGTCTTGACCCTCGGCAGTACGCCAAGTCCTCGTCCTCCTGGATATAACTTCCAAGGTAGGAGGGGATCATACGGACCTCGCATTCGGGGAGTATGAGACTGACGCGTCGCGTCCCCATCCCCGCCCTTGACTCGAAGGGTTGGGGGGAAGGTTCCATCATCGAGTCGTACTCTACCTCAGAATCCGAGAAACGGACTGGTCTAATTTCCATCCGGACTCCCCTGAAATTCCACCTACGGCGATGACGCCTGGCCTTCCTACCCCTGGGTAGCTCCTCAGGGTAGGGACGATTTCCGTCATAGGGTCCCTCGGCCACAATGGAGCTGGGGCAGAGGGGACCGAGGACTGGGGTCCGAGAAGCACCGGGACAGATGTCGAAAGGTACATGGGGAGGACCTCCATGTGAGTGGGCGACTGGATACACAATGGCTCCATGCCCACGGCCGGAAGTAGGGGGAGTGACCTCATACCCCATGCAGCGGGTGCTGGAATGAGTCATACCCGGAGCATAGCCATCGCGACGAAGCTTTCGGCTTTCCAGATTGGAAGCACGGAATGAGCCTTCATGGTGAGGGGCACTATCGTGGATTGGTCTTCAATGGCCATCGCCAGTGCCCGCGACCGGGAGACTCGACCCAACATGCCTGTAGGGCGGTTGGGGTTTCGATCCCAGTCGGTCACATGGCTGCCCCTGCTCAATGTGTGCGGGGGTCTGGTAATGGGAGTCAGTAGTGGCTCGGGCCACAGTGGTTGCTGATGTGGACGCCCCAGGATGGGCATTCTCTCCCGCTCGCACCCGACGCTGGTGTCGAGTCAGATGGGCCGAAACTGGCGGTGTGGGCATGAAGATTTCCTGCTCCTTGGCTCGGGGAGTCGGGCGGCGGCGTCGACGCAGCCTGGCGGGGGTTCTTACTGTTGACCCTTGGGATGGATCGCCTATCGGGTGGACCCAGACATTCCCCACCTCATTGGCGTAGAGGAGGGATGTGTAAAGGCGCTCTGGGGATAGACTATCGAAGCGGTTGAACATCGGTGTGGGGAGAGGCGGCTCCCTACGCAGCCCTCGAGGGCGGCGATGGTGGTGAGGTGCAGCCGCCTCTAGATCCAAACGGGCCATGCCCCTGGTGGGGATGACCCCTCCCTCGTCATACCTACGAACTAGGTCATTGATCACCCTCCGCTGGATGACTTCTGACGGGGAGAGGGGGCACAGGCGCCCGGCTGCTACGACGGTTGAAGTCGGAGCGGCTGTGAAATGGGCGGGACCACGCGGGGTAGCCGCGTCGGTACTACCAATGCCCCTGCGCCGGTGGGCAGGTGGCGATCGAGCTCCGAATGCAGTGATCTGATTCCTGGAAGATGGGAAATGAAACCATTAGAATCAAAAAGAAAAGTGATCAACGACCAAGGCCCAGCGTCATTCCATCTTCCATGGTCGGCGAGAGGGATCCATGCTGGCGGAGTCGCAGAACGGAGTAGCCAACGCCCTGACAACCTCGACCCCTGGTGGGTTCCCATCCCGGTGAGGGTTACCCGGACCTAGTGACATGCTATTCTTCTGATTACCTGACATCTACCATTCCCCGTGTTGAGGAGAAGAGTTTCACGTCGGGTTCACCATTTTTGTGGAGCCAACACCCCAACGGCTACCATTCCCCATGTTGAGGAGAAGAGCTTCATGTCAGGTTCACCATTTTTGTTTCTGTCGCTTTCGCCGGGGCGCGCGCGCGCGTCCGTCCTCAGGGAGGACGTGCTGCTTGTTTCCCCACATTCCCGCTTTCCAAAGGCGGGTGGCATCCATTCCTTGTTTAGGGACGTCTGCTCCTTGATCGAAACCGGGATGATGGGATGTCGGTTCTTCCTTCCGTGGATTCCTCCTCGGAGCTCATCACCTAGTCGGGGTCTCCCTCATAGATTTAAGACGGGTTCGTGAAGCTCATTCCCGGTGCCATATCTACATGGACGCTGGTTAATTACGCTGCTTCCGTCAAGATGCTCCAAGGGGTCTTTTCGGGGCAAAAACCTTCGGTGAGAAGAATGGTCATGTTAGGCCGTCGTCGGCATGTCTGTCTTCGGTCCCTCATCACAGGGCTTCTCGAGGGCGCGGAAGCCCGAGGCATCCAACATCGAACGCGGGGAATGTGTAACATCTGAGGTTTTCCTCAGCTTCCCATGTTTGACACGGGGTATGCCGCAAGTTTAACGTCTTGCGTAGACATATCGGATTGAAGGGCCCTGGGGGGAACACCGATGTTGGGGCCAGCACGTGGGCGGCTTCTCGGATGCTACGGAGTGGAATGGGGTGGCATGATCCCCACCAGGATGTGGCGGCCCGGGTAAGGATCAGGATGGATGGTGTAGTGAGACATGGAGTTTACGCTTTGGGGCGGCCCAAGAGGAGGAGTACAGTTTAACGTCATGCGGGATGATGGCATACAGTTTAACGTCATGCGGGACGAGGGCATACAGTTTAACGTCACGCGGGATGATGGCATTCAGTTTAACGTCATGCGGGATGATGGAATGTGGGGATTACTCTCTGAGGTGGCCCATGGTGGGTATGGGTCTTACGCTCTAGGGCGTCCCATAGTGAGTAGTGAACCTACGTGAAGAGGTCGGAACAACCGGGTGGTGGGCTTGAACCTCGTAGAGCTTCCTACGTACCATGCGTAGCACGGATCAAAGTCCACGTAGTTCGCTGGGATGGGGCTTACACTCTGGGGAGGCCCATAGAGGATGTCATGGTCGATGCACACTCTAAGCCCACGTGAGTCATGCTCGGTGGGGGAAACAAGAGGCAGTAGGGACCAGATGATCACGTCGCGAAGGGTGTGTCCGTGAGAAGCGGAATGGGGATTACGTGTTGAGCGGCCCAAAGGGGAAATAGGGGCTTACGGGTGGTTAGCGGCCCTTGGTGCCGGGGCTTACTCCAGGGTGGAGGCCCGTGGTGCGACAAAGCGCAGTGGGAAAAGGACTCCACTGGCCTTGGCAGGGGGAGGTACGGAGATTCACGGGTGCAGTCATCCGCAAGAAAGGTTAGGGGCTTACACTCTGAGGCATCCCTTCCCCTGCGGACAAACGCCACTCCGACAAGGAGTATCTCATTCCATGTGAGGAAGAGTCCATTCCCATGGAGACGAGTGGCGTAAAAAAATGTTCGATCTGGGGGGACCCTGCGTGCGAAGCACGGGGTCGGACCACAGTTTAACTTCTTGTGTTAAGGACGAGGTGCATAGCAGTTTAACGTCCTGCTGCTTGGATGAGGTGGGTTTTCTCCACACCCCTAGGGATTACATGCCCAACGCCCTCTACCCCTTGTGGAAGGGAAGGAATCGACAAAGCCATGGTGAAGGGGGGCCGTAGGACAAACCACCGGGGGGTCCACGTTAGCGTGGCTATGCGAAGAAGCAATAGCTGTTAGAGTGCCTATGCGGAGAAGCATAAGGCAAAGAAACGAAATGGGAAACACGGCCCAGGGGACCTTGAGGTTACTTCGTACGAGCCTGGAAGGTCGTACGGGAAAACAACACATGGCGCGCATGCCCGACAGGGGAGACATCAGGTGCCGGTGCAGGGGGCAGCCAAGGGGCGTCAAGGTGAGAGGTTCCGGGATTTGCGCGCAAAAGGGGAGGTTTGCGCGCAAAAAAACGGGACGACGCGCAATTGGAGAAAATGGAATTGCGCGCAAACAGGGAACTACGGGCAGGGTTTTGCGTGCAAGGCAGGGTTTTGCGCGCACAGGACGCGAATTGCGCGCAAGGATGGAACTCGAGGGAGGGGCAAATTCACTGAAGCTGGTGGAGTTGCGCGCAAAGGAGAACTCTGGGGAAAGATTGTGCGAAATGAAGGATTACCTGGATGCCATCTTTCTCGTAGGGGGAGCCAAATTGCGTGCACGAGATTTGCTTCAGATTCCTCAACCCCCATACCGTTCGGGGTCACCTTATATTTTTAGGCGACCTCAGGCGCGGAATCCAGGCGGCGCGCGGAATTTTCCGTGCCGGGAACCGCCGGCGCGCAATATCAAGCCGCGAAGAACCGGGGCATGCAATTATTGCGCGCCTCACCGGCGCGATTCCGCGAATCCCGGGAGTACTTCACATGCAAAACATTTTTGCACGCGGATCCTCCTTTATTTCGCACACCACTTCCCGGTCCTTCGGTTCGGGCCTCTGATCCCGAATATGACTTCACTTCGTCATTTTGAAACTTCCTCCAAGAGTTACAGACCTTTTTTCGGCGTCAACAGCGGACTATCATCATCTTGGAAATGGGAACCTACTCTTCCATTCTCTTCCCCTTCTCCATGCTCCATTTTTGGTGTTTTATATTGAGTCTGTAAATACTCTCATAGTATTGCATGTTTAGTTAATTGAATGGTGATGTTCATTATGTTTGATTGTTAATGTCGTACATTCTTTCTCATCTCGTGTTGTGACCTCAAATCTCCAAAAATGGAGATATAACTTGTGGGGATAAATTACTACCACAAAAAGGGGCAAGGCCAGCACCACCCTTTATCAACGCCAAATGGTGGAACCACTTCAACCTTTCTCCACTGTTCCATCACGGTGCCTCTACCACCATTCCACGCATCTACTCTCATCTCATCTTTCACCACCATCATAGAAAATCAAACACAATCACAGTAGTAACCAAAATTGCTTCACAACAAATGAATCTGAAGTGGCCACAAATCAACATCTGAAACACAAACAAAATTTCAGTTCCACAACACAATTTAACCAACCTAATGAAGAACCACACAGATCTGCCAACCTTTTTCTCTAATGGAATTGTGCGCCTCCAAGAACCCTACCTCTTCGCGCTGCAAGAATCCTCTTCGACCATCCTCACCACTCCAAATCCCCACGAACCGTACTCAGAGATCCTCCATGCCCTTCCAGTCCACCTTTAAAACCCAAGAGGCTATCTCACGGAGCCCCTAGAACCTCACCCTCTTCCACAACATGACCTTGGCCTCACCTGAATACCCCCTCCATAGAACCCATAACCCTACCACGACATGCTCTACTTCCCTTTCCATAGCCATCGAGGCACCATACTCCAAGCCCGAACCCTATCCCTCTGCCCCTCTTCTCCGTCATCAAACAAAAACCCCCTCTTTACAATGTGTTTTGTTTTCTTTATTTTCAATTTTTTACTTTATTTTTTATAATATATTATATAATATACATATTATAATATATATATATATATCATATACTGTAGAATAATAATAATATGTATGATAATAATAGTATATATTATTTTATATGTCATAATAATATATGTATTATAATATAATAGTTATTAATTATATATTAGTAATAATAACAATAGGTAATATATATCTATATATATGAGTATTTTTATTTTTATTTTGTGATATAATATATAGTGTGTGTGTGTATAATTTGTTATATATATCATTTCCCTTTTTTTACTGACGTGTTTTGTGATTTTTGTCACACTACACAAGGGGAGTTAGGCGTGCAAAGAAAACGATGGGAACTTCATAGGAAGGGAACGACATGATTTGTGAGGTCGTTATAGGGGGGTTGGGTACACACACTACGAGTTCACTTAAAAGGGGAGATTTTCCCATGAAATCATACCACATGGATTTTTTGCTTGTCAGTTTGTCTCTGTTTTCAGTTTAGTTTTCTCGAATAAGAGAACCCCCGACTCCTCTCACACTAGGGGGGAGAAAATATGCCAGTAAGGAGGAGGGGAACTCAACAACACTCCATCCACATCTCATGGAATGGGGACCATCTTCAACTTGACATAAATATAATATATATTTTCTAAATATAATTTTAAATATATTTTAGATAAGTATAAATATACAGTTTCACTTAATATATAAGATATTTAGTGAAAAACCTAGTAAAAAAATTTAAAAAAATATTTTTTAATTAATATTTTGCTAATTATTATGGAGTAATAGTAATTTAATAACAATTTAAAGAATAAAAAAATAAAAAAAAATTAAAAAAAGATCCAAAATTTGTTGAAAGTGCAACTCGAACTTCAAACGGCCATAACTTTTGATCCGAGTGTCCATTTGAGCTCTAACACATATCAAATCGAAGCACGCGACGAGATATACACCCATATGACTTGGAAGAACCCCATTCATGGTTTCTTCGAGGCCAAAAAATTCCCTAAAGGCCTCTAAAATAGAGTTTTTAGTCGGGATACCCCGATTTTTTAACATTTTATGGATTCTCTGCCTCGTGTAAGGGGGTATTATTGGATTTTTTTGGTGGGGACTGAATTTATTCCAAGGTATTACATTCATATTGATATTATTTCTTTGAAATTTTATCATTTTTTATAATTCACTGCTATTTATAATCAAATATATAACAATATATAAATATTTTTATATATTCACACATAATAATTTAATTATAAATATAAATAATAAAATATATTTACATATAAAATATATTAGATTTATCTAAATAATAACTAATTTCCATTTTACATAAAATACCAATATATAAATATTTATATACATATATATTAATCTAACTATATATATATATATTAATATAACTACATATATATATATTGATATAACTATAAATATATATATTAATATCACAATAAATATATATATTAATATAACTATATATATTAATAAAACTATATATTTCTATATGAATAAATATAACTAAATTTTTATATAAATAATTAGATATGTCATTAACTGGAGAACAAATCTATATGGCGAAGTGGTAAAGGCTTTAGGCGCACAAGGGGGAGGTCTCGAGATCAAATCTTAGTGGAAGCAAGGGCGCTCACATGGTGGTGGATTTGGGAGGCTAGCGCTGATAAATGGGGAGGGTGTACCACTAATATAGGCTGGAGGGGGTGAGTGTGGGTGCTGGAGGGACTGCAAAGCGCTGTTAAAAGGGGGTCTCAAGCGCTATAAAATCCCCCCTGATTGGAAGGATTTTTTTTAAAAAAAATTAATTTTTTGTAAATTTTTTTACTTCTATCAGTGATAAAAAAAAGTTCTGATAAAAGGGGTATTTTATCAGTGCTAAAAAGAAAGCACTGATAAAGGACCCTTTTATCAGCGGTTCTTTTTAGCATTGATAAAGGGGACGCCCCCCCTTATCTTTTCCGGCTTTAACAGCGCTTTTCTAGCACTGTTAAAGGTCATTTTTAGCGCTAATAAAAGGGGTATTTGTAGTAGTGAATCTAGGATAAGAAACCTGATGCAATCTGGAGATCCGAGCATCAATGCGATCACAAATTTATTCATAGCCTTAGTAAATCGAGAAAGTAAATTGGGGTGTACATCAGTACATCCTGGAACTGGATCATGTTTATGATCTCTCGTCTTACTTCTTCTCCCCTTCCTGTCTCAATTTCTTGAACTGAGAATCAATATTGGTCATGCAATTTGAGGATCTCAATAGGATCGTTCTGTCAAGTGATGATACCTAGCTTGGGTGAATCTATTTAGTGAATCACTTTATGTTTGATGGAATTCTTATGCAATGAAAAAATTATATGCTTCATTGTTCAATTTATAGGTGATATTAGTGTATGATCCAAGTCATCAGTCATACACAGAGCGATGTTGAGATTTGTTGGTTTAATTTTAAGTAGATATAGGATAGGGAGTATAGGGTGGATTAATCTGGTTCATTGCCTTGTTCTCACATACTATTATCTTCTGTATCTTGGTGTCATTTTTGTTGTTCTGTGTATTTGTGTTCCTTGTGTTGTGTCTATCTTATTTTCTTATTATTTGTAGTTTTGTTCTGTATTTTTCTTGTTTTCTATATTTCTATCTATCCACTATCGTACACTTTCTGTCTTTTTCAATAATTATTATTCTTTTTTTCAGAGTTTTGTTTTTTTTTATTTTCAAAATATTTAAAAACACAAAAAGATTTTCAAAATGACCACTTGTGCATTCAACACGCCTTCCTTGGGAGCGACCCCGAGGTTAGAAACTTTACTACATCCTGGGTCATTATAAATTTAATCTTAACCATCCTCCTGAAAATGACTCACATAAAATTTTAGTGCCATTTCCAGGGAAGAAACGAGTGTCTTTGTGGTTTTTACAATTTTTCTTTTTTTTAGAAATAAAAACATATACAAATCATAAAAAACCACACACACAAAGTGATGAATTATAAATAATTTGATATAGTATCAATGTTTGACCCAGTTCAATAGCTTGAGGAGGTTGTTGCAAAATTCCAATGTTGGATGCATGAAAGAGTACATTGAGACTTTACTGATGATGTGACAACTTAATCTCATGAGATTATTAAATTGATGCAACAAGCCATGGATAAGGTCAAAGGCTTCTAGGAAGATAATGTATTACCACCACCTCCCCCTGAAGCCCAAAATTCTAGAAAGCAGTTGAGAAGGAAATAGAAAAGAAATATAAGAAAGAAAAAGTTGGAGTTTCCCAAAATTAATATGTATTTTCCCATGGAGTCAAGAATGGAAATTTCAGAACCAATCTCTAAGGATGTTTTCAAGGGTTGGAGGAGATAAAACTTGAAAATATTTATGATGTTGGGAGTATCTTTCATGATCATATTTTCCCTTATTTACATTCTAATTATTTTTCTTTAAATTACTATTTTAATGAGTTTTCAATGATTTAGCAGGTAGAGTGCATACATGAAATATTACCATTCTCCATAGAAGCTTCAGAAAGTGAGGTGGTGTGTTTTAAAGAGAGGTTAGAAGAGGTTGACTACCCCGCTCTTTCCCCCAAAGCCTCTCCCAGGATCGTTATTCCATCACGACAAGGAACAAATAACACTGTTAAAGGGAGTTTTCAATTTTATGAAAGAAGATGTCTTTTTATTCAACTTGGATTACATCGATGAATACTTTAATTGTGTTTCTCCATGTGTAGGTATTGAAGATGAATCTCACATTTTAGATTTCATGGTGAGTGAGGAAGTTGTTGTTGCATCTACTGAAGTCATTATAACTTCCAATTTTGGATGAGACTTCTTATTTGGGAGTTATTTTTTATGGTGAATTATTAGATGTACACTAGAACATAAGTTGATTATGACACATTCATGTCATTAAAAAAGGAAATGATTTATTCGAATGAACTAGAATACATGTCACATCCAAGTTATCCAACATTAATACTTGTGCACCCTCATCCTCAAGATGAAGAATAGGGGAAGTACCCCTACATTCGGTATTCCCCTGCATTGCTCAACAAGAGGCACTTCACTTCGAAGGAGGGGAATTTGATTAAAGCTACAAATTGGGTACTCTAAAGATGGAAAAGAACTTAAGTTGGACAGAATCACACATAGTGGTTCCTAAAAAAGAATCATAATCCCCCATTAGTCTACGGTTGATTCAATGAATGTCTAGGTGTGGAAAGTAAAATACATCACCCCTCGAGTGGTTATCCCTAGATTATCACTTAAAATTTCGTTCATTACTTACTTATTGCATTATATTTTTAATTTTAGTTTTTTAAGGAAATAAAATAGGTAGTTGATACCACGTGTCTATCATTCATGTCCCTAGGGACCAGCTTACTGTATTAATGGATAAAACTCCCGAACTCACAATTTGTAGAGGATTATTATTTTAACTTAAAATCTTGAACACTAATGTTAATTTGTTTCATGATTTAGGTAAAAAAATGGAGCATACAGAGTTCATGCACAAAAAAACCAAAGGGAGACAATTGTAAATTTGAGAAGCTGCACATTCAAGGGGGAATTTTTTTATATTTTAATGTTTTAATCTTCACATTGCATGCTGTTGTGTTTTATGTGAGGGGGATTTCCCTAATTTTTTGTGAAAAGTGAATCTATTCTCTTGCATGGGTGTTTAGCTGCTTACCTCTAGAGAGTTGAAAAAATTAATTTGCCTGATTGGTGAAACATGATTGCACCCACATCTTTCAATTTAATTATGTTTCTAATGAACTATATTTTTAATAGTTCTACAATTTGAAGTACATTGATAAAATCTTTTGTCTGCTCTTATAAAATGAAATTATAAACTTTTTAATAGTTGAACTGAACTTGTTGTTGGTGATGGTTGGTGCGGTTGGGTTATTCATTTTTTTAAATTTTTTTTCTTTTCATTCTCTATTTGTGTGGAAAAGAAAAATTTCAACCTTCTTGTTACCCCTTCATATGCTCTATAAGCTGAAATGTCCATCTGTTTTGAACATAAATTGTATCCCACCTTGAGAGTCAACATTGGGGACAATGTTGGGTTTTAAGTGTGGGGGAGAGGAATCATTCTAGTTTCATTTCAAATAACTCCTTCATGAACCTGAGTTATTTTTAATAAATGGTCAAATTTTTTAAAAAAATGTTCAAAATTAGTTGAACTGTGCAAATTCATTCAACACTTTATAGTCATTAGATTATCAATGTTACTCCACTACTATCCTGTTTAGTGGATAATTTCTCGTTGGTTGATAAGAGAGGAACTTAGTCCAAAAACATTAAGTTTAAGTGATTACAGAGTGTAATGGTACATTTTTATGGATCTTTTTGTTTAGGAACTAGGGATAGGAGTGTGACAGGATATGTTTTTCATAATGAGTATCCTGACTTAGGGTAACTATAAGTTTTCACTAGATCTTAGGAGACTCACATTTTTTTAAATAATTTTCAATCACATTAGGAATTCACCTTGAATGATTATTAGTTAAGTCCTTTGCAACTAGACTAAAATGGGAAAATGGGATCCCATGGTGAATATCTAAGACAAGGTGCACTGGGATCATTTCTGTGAATTAATAATGCCAACTTCAATTTTAATAAGTGTTATGCACATTTCTATGAACATTTAATATGGCTAGGAATAATTGAAATAATGTTTCCTTGCCAAAAATGAACTCATTATGGTGGGGAGAATTTTGAACCCATATGAAGAAGGGAGAAATTTACTTGGTTAAAATTTACTTTATTTGAATCAATAACGTAATCAAATTAATGGATTTTTTTTAAATATAGGAGAAAGTGAGAGTGGAAGGTTCCTTTGGATTATGTTTTTAGTTCCACTTTATCTAACTTGTCATCACCTGTTAAATCAGAACATGAATTGGAAATAGAAGTAGGATAGTTAATGAGTACATATAAGAGGCATAACATACTTGATAGTGTATTAATTTGTGAGGCCTTTGACTTCCAGTGAGTTTTTTGAGCTAGGAAAGACATCCTATTTTAAAACCTTTGAAAATACTGACCCACTATTTGGTTATTCTCCTCTCGGTATTAAATATAATCATGCACTTTTTGGACTGAAACTCACAAAACATCTTTCTGTTTTAAAGTCAAAGGCATGCTTTTGTTTAAGGAAAAACAATGTTTTAGGTGTGGGGGAGTTTGATTTGGAAATGTTTTTAATCTTTTTCCACACCCTTTTTTTGTTTCTTATTGAATTTTTATATTTAAAATGTTGTTTCTTATTAAATAATTGATAATTGTGGTGTTTTTGTACCTTGAAATGTTAAATAATCTTTTTTAGTATAAATCATGTGTTTTAATGTGCGTTATTTTTATTTTAAATAATTATTAAATTAAATCATTTCTTATGAATTTGACTCTTATTTTATATTCTTTTTTTATTCAATTTTTCATTCTTGTTATTTTATTAAATCATTAATTACTTAATTAATTAATTATTATTAATTGTTAAATAAATATCCCATTTTAATTTTTAATTTTTAATTATTTTTGTAAAATAATTAGTTTAGAAACTTAATTTCATTCAATTCATATTTTTATTAATTAATTAATTCATTATTTAATATCTTAACTAATTAATTGGTGGATTAATTAGTGAATATAATAGTTTTAATTTGTTTTAAATTAATTTTTTTAAAATATAATAAAAATAAATTCATTCCTGTAAATAATGTATAATTAGTTTTATTATTTAACATAACTTTGTTAATTCAATTGATTGATTTATTAATTCATTATTATTTTTAATATATTATTTTAATTTTTGGTGCTTGCTGTTTTTTTTTTGCAGGAGAACGGTGGCATTATTCCACCCATTACGGTGCCACCATTTCACATGTAACGGTTCCACTATATTCTTTTTATCCCACACTCTCCCTCTCATGGTGGCACTATTTTGCAAAAAGTGCCATACTTTATATATCACAGAAACGTTACCCCTCTCTACCATCCCCTCGGAGAGAAACATACTGGTGGCACCTTGAGCATCATGCAGGGTGCCACAGAACCTAGCCACTGTATCTCATTACTGTCCCACTGTCACCCTCAGCACTGTTTGTCCACCAAAAGGTGGAACCGCTTCAATGTTTTTCCATCGTTTGATCACGGTGCCTCTTCCACCATTCAATGCCCCTACTCCTGTCTCATCCTCCGCCAGAATCACAAAAAATCAAACCCAATAACAGTAGTAGCATAAATTTCATCCCAGCAAATAAATATGAAGCGTCAACAAATCAACATCTAAAACATGAACACAATTTCATTTCTACAACACAATTTAACCAACCTGATGATGAAACACGCGGATCTTCCAGTTGTCTTCCCAAATCAAACTCTGATCTGCTGCGACCCTAGCCTCACTGCGCCAAAGGAATCCTCTTCAACCATCCTCGCCACTCCTAATCCCCATAAACTACACTCTGAGATCCTCAGTTCCCTTCTAGTCCACCATTTAAACCCAAGACGCTGCCATGTGAAGCCACTCAAACCTCACCCTCTGCCACAACCTAACACTGATCACACCTAAAGACCCCCTCCACGGCACCTTCAACCCTACCGCAGCCTGCTCTCATTCCCCTTCCTCAGCCAGTGAGACACCCTACTTCAAGCCTGAACCTTTTCCCTCCACCCATATAATCATAATAATATATGTATTAAAATATAAAATTTATTAAACATAAATTAGTTATAATAACATTAGGTATTATATATATATATTAGTATTTTTATTTTTATGTAGTGATATAACTTATAGTATATATATGATTAGTTATACATAACATTTTCATTTTTCTGACTGACATGTTTTGTGGTTTTTGTCACTCTGCATAGGAGGAGTTATACATGAAAAGAAAACTGTGGGTACATTGAAGGAAAGGTACAAGAATATTTTTGGGGTCGTTGTAGGGAGATTGGGTACACTTACTGAGAGTTCACTTAGAATCTGGAGATGTTCCCATGAAATTGTGCCACATGGAGTTTCAGCCTATCAGTTTGTCTCTGTTTTCAGTTGATTTTTCTCGAATAAGAGAACCCCCAACTCCTCTCTCACCAGGAGGATACATGATTCAAATAAGGAGGAGGGGAACTCAACCACATTCCATCCAAATCTCATAGACTAGGAACCATCTTCGACTTGGAGACAGGACCCTGCCCCTCCATTCTCTGCCTCTTCTCCATGCTTTGTTTTTGGTGTTTTATGTTGTGTCTCTAAATACTCTCATAGTGTTCCATGTTTAGTTAATTGAATTTTGATGTACGTTATGTTTGTTTTTTCTTTTCATACATTCTTTCTCATTTTGTGTTGTGATCTTAAATCTCAAGAAATGGTTATCTAACTTGCAGGGTTAGATCCAGCTTAAGAAACCTAATGTAATCTAGATATCTAAGCATCAATGTGATCACTACTTTATACTTATCCTTAGTAAACCATGAATGTGAATTGGGGTGTGCATGAGTACATCTTTGTTATGGATCGGGTTGCTAATCTCTCATCTTACTTATTTCCCCCTTCCTATCTCGATCTCTCGAACTGAAAATCAAGATTGGTGGTGCAATTTTATGATCTCAATTGGATCATTATACCTAGTGAAGATACATGTCTAGGATTACTCTATTGAGTGAATCACTTGCAGTTTGGAAAAATGCTTAAGTAGAGAATAAATTATATGATTGAGTGTTCAATTTCTATGTGAGATTGGTGTATGATCCGAGTCATCAGTCTTACAGTGAATGAAGTTGAGAGTTGTTGGTTTAATTTTAAGTGGATCTCAGATAGGGATTAGAGGCTGGATTAATCTGGGTCTTGGCCTTGTTTTCACGGACTATTTTCTTTTGTGTCTTGGTTTCATTTTCATTGTTATGTGTCTTTGTGTTCCTTTTGTTGTGTCTATTTTCTTTTCTTGTTCATTAATTTATTTTTTTCTTTCTTTCTCTACTTCTTTCCATCCACTATTACATAGTTTCTTTATTTTTCAACAATGATTAGTCTTTTTTAGGAATTCTGTTTTTTGTTGTAAAAATATTTAAAAACACAAAAAATATTTTCGAAATGACCACGCATGCATTAGACACTTCTTCCTTGACAGTGACCCTAAGGTTATCCAATGTGTTATATCTTGGGTCTTTATAATTTTAATCATGACCATTCTCATGATAAAGTCTCACTTCATATATTCTTATTCAGTAAAACCAGTTATTTTGACCTAATACTAGATATTTAAGGAACTTTGTATTGTGTGTAACACAAGATAAAATCAACATTTCATTTAATTAATTCTATAAAATTAATTTAATTTATTTAAAATTGTAAATATATCATAAATTCTTTTTATTTATATTTCTTTTTATACATTTTGTTTCATGTCATACATAATATTGAATGAAAAGTTACTATTTTAGAATTTTTTAGGTCTTAAATTCTCCCCACCTTAAATAAATTTTGTCCTAAAAATTTTAAACTTATCTTCATAATCAATGTTTTAGAATTTGGAGATATTTTTATTAAAAACACACGTCACAATAGGGTTTCTAAAATATTCTATTAATAAGAGAGATAGAGAAGTATAAAGGTCCTATATAATTACACATAACTAGAATTTTTTATATGAGAATATCTGTGGTAAGTGATGATATGGACATGGTTGAAAAGAATAAATATTTATTGGGGGTGATTGAGGTCATTAATCACAAATAATTGAATTATATATGGAATTTTTAGGGTCTCAAAAAATTAAATCTAATAGGTGTAAAAAGGTTATTGATATCATCTAAAATGAGGGTAATAAGAAAACATTTTATTTCAAGGTCTTTTTTTAAAGTGGAGGAAATATTTTACTATCTAAAAATATAAGTAAATATACTTACTTGATACATTTCTATTTTATAAGAACAATTTCATTCTTGGGATGAACTTTGTTCAAATTCATCCCTTAGTCCAAGAAAAAAATATCCAAAACTGAACTCTTGTATTCCTGAAGAACTAAAATTCACTTTTAACATATCTATAAAAGTGTGAAATGTATTTTTGTCTGTCTCTAAATATGTTACAAAACCAATATGGTTAGAAAAAGTTACCCAATACAATAAATTAATCTCTAAAACCTCATGCATTCTTCAACATAAACCATTTCATATGTAGTTAACCTTACGACCCTTCAAAAATATTAAGATCCATAAATTTATAAATAAGTTTAATTAATATTAATAAATGAAATTATCATTAATAATTTTCATGGTAGTTGTTACTATTAAACATATTTTATCCATATGAATCATAATTATCTCGACACTAAGTTCATATTAATGGTTATGTTTCCCTCCATCATTTATCTTATGTTAATTTTAACATTCCACTAAACCATTTTTCAGTGTTACTAGTACCATTGAACA
Organism: Viscum album; assembly: GCA_963277665.1. NCBI lineage: Eukaryota > Viridiplantae > Streptophyta > Magnoliopsida > Santalales > Viscaceae > Viscum > Viscum album. Next base: position 1,381,001,411 of record OY728163.1, read on the forward strand.
TATGATTTCAAATCCTCAAATTACTATAGTACAATATCTAAACATTTAATAATTCCTAAAATTAAAAAACATTGATTAATATACTTTTATAATAATATTATTGAATCCAAAAAATATTAATATTAATGATTCCATAACATCAATAATAATGAAATAATCAGGTATTTGATCCCATTAATTATTTTCATGTATATTCTCTTGGATATTGGATAATTTATTGGAATAGCTTCCTATATCCTTATAGTTGAAGCATTGAACGTTATAAACTTTTTTATTTCCCTTATATTAAAAATAATGGGCGCCTTTCTCTCCAAACTCATATCAATATTAAAATCCTTTTAAGAAACATCCATGGTGTTTCTTTTAAAAATTATCACATTTGGAAAAATGATTCTTTCCCTTATTCTTTTTATTAATATTCTACAAGCTATAATCATCTTCTCATGCATCCATCTTAAACCATAATACTTAGATAACTCTTTATCTATCTTTTTATCACAAAATACTATTTCCTCATATTATTAAATTGTTTGGGATACTAGTTCCCATTAAAATTTTGAATAAATCCCATAAAATACATGATCATTCTTACTCATTGGATCATGTTCATTAGTGAGGTGCACATTCCTTCTATTATGTGAAACTTTTAAATTATGTAATATATTAGACTAGATCATATAATTATGAAACAAGATGTATAATCCCAAAACTAGTGAAATACCTATCATAATTTAAACAATTTATGAATAAGTTATATCATAATCATAAACACGGTTTCTCTGTGATGTTCTTTTACACATATCTTAAAATTATATCATTGTGTTATGTTTCCTAATATATGTTTCCCTAAATATAGTTCTAAATGTTTCTAATAGACTTTTTCTGATATCAACTGTAGAGACCCCAACCCTAGAATCTCGGTGCTAGTGCCTACTTCCATTAAATTGGAATAAGATACAATGAATCACATCTCAAAGGAATGGTTAATTTATTATTATTGGTAAACAAGATGCATACATGAGCCATACATTACATTTAATAGAAAAATAAAGTTTATTTCTTCTAATAAATTTTTTTTAAGTTTCAAAATTTATTTATAAAAAAAGAGCTCCATTAAATGGAAGAAAATGATTTTAGAAAAATATTAATTTCATTCATAAAATTGAATTTGTTCTTATCTTATGCCTATCAAATCTATTAGGTTAATGTCAACAAAAATTATTGAATATATAATAATTAAATTTCAATAATATCATTCAATAATAGTAATTAATTTAATTTATTAATATTAAAATCCTTTAAGTACATAAAAATAGTTTTTATGAAAACATTTATATTAAATTCAATTGGTTTTTATTTTCATTTTTAATTAATTAGTAACCAATGAATTTATTTTATTTTTGTGTAAACCATATTTTTTTATAAGTTTTTTAATTCTATTAATACCCACAATTCTAATAGATAATTAATAATTATTATTATAAATAATTATATTAATAATATATTATTGTTCAATAAAACATAGTCTTGTGTATAATACAAGCTATCAAAGTAACTTTTTATTTTTTGTAACATAATATAAACTAGACGTTGAATCAAATGAAAGATATAGAATATAATGAAGTTATTTAAAATAGTTAATATATCATTATGTCTCGGGATATTATATTTATTTTTACCCCTGGGGTTGCATGTCAAGCATGTTATTGAATAAAAATTTATTCTTTTACAATTTTTATGGTGCTCCACATCACATCTAGGTCGAGTGAGAGAGGATCCATATCAGCTCCACCTTTAGGAGTGGGATCTATATCACCTCACAAGGAAGGTATTTAGAGTAATATTTCTTGTACAGTAACAGGTGGAGTTCATGGTTGAGGTATCTAGGATTAAGATATACAACAAAAACATATCAGACTAACTCTGGGTAGTCAGGCTATAGCATAGGGTTTTGGATCAAGGTAGAGTTACCCAGTGTTGCCCATAATAGAGGATCAAGGTATCTATCCACATACTATTCATGGTACTATTCTAGTGGACTCTACTATAGTTTCTTTCTTATTCGATACAGGTTCAACACATTCCATTGACTTTGTGGCTATTATATAATCCTTGGTATTGATATTGAGTACACTTGTGGAATTATTACACTATACACCCCTTTGGGTTTACATTCATAGAGTTTACGCTAGTTTAAATAATTTCCCCTTTATTTATGAAACCTTCATTTTATATAGGACCACTTTATCCTTAAGATGAAAGGATTTGATCTCATTCACAGGATTGATTGGTCTATCACATATCATACCTATGTGGATTGTTATCACTAGTGGGTATCGTTTGCATCACTAGAGGTCAGTAATTATGTTCATAAGGATTGGTTTGATTTATAAGAAGTTGGATCAAGACAAATGCCTATTTGGATAGCTGGATTGACCGCTTAGATTCTTAACCATTATATAAATGATTGGGGATTATATTAGACTAAACTCTTTCCTGTAGTAGATCATTTTAGTGATGTTTTCTCCAATGACTTTTATCGACTACATTTAGAGGGAGAGTTAGAATTTACACTTGAGATACTTCCTAGAGTATCAACAATATCCATTTCACCTTATATGATGGATATTATTGATCTTTAGGATCTCAATAGATAACAGTAGGAATTAGAGGCCAATGGTTCTATATGGCCCAGTACTTCTACCTAGTCTTGACTAGTCCTTCTCACTAAGATAGAAAATAGAACCCTTAGGATTTGTGTGTATTATCATAAGTTGAATTAGATTATTGTAAAGAATCTATATTCCTTACCTCATATTGATTATTTCTTCAACCATATCATAGGAGATAATGTATACAATAATATCGACCTTAGATCCAGTTATCACCAAGTGCTTGTTAGACCATAAAAAATTCCACAGTACACTTTTCATATTTTTAATAGTTTATATGAATAACTTGTATTTTGAGTTCATTATTATGAATGTACCATCTATATTTATGGTTTTAGGAATTGTTTTTAGATCACTATATTTTTTCCTTTATAGTGGTGTTTGTAGATGACATCTTAGTGTATTCTGATACTCTAAATGACAATGACATTCATCTTGTGATCATTTTAAATACACTAAGAAAGAAAAAACCTGAATTATAAGCTTAATAAATATCACTTATAAATCAATAAGGTTCACTTATTAGGTTATATCATGTATGAGGTTGGAGTATCAATTGACGTTGAGAAGTTGAGAGATGTAGTTATCTAGGACTAACTGAAGAATGTCTTTGACATACGTAGTTTCTTAAGATGGGATGATTATTAAAGGTTTTTTATGTAGGACTACCAATTCATATATGAACCTATTATGGTATTTTATAATAATGGTATAATGTTAATTCGGTCATAATCCTTTGTTAAATTCATTCATGTTCTAAAAGTGAGATTGAATTCTTCACTAGATGAATTTCTGCTAGAGTCGAGAAAAAACTATAAATTATCTTTTGATGCATCAGGTATTGGTCTAGGAGAAGTTTTGATGTAGGATGATTGATCTATTGGATTCAGGTTATGAAATTTTATGACTCATGAACAGAGTTACCTAACACATGATCTTGTATAGGCGGTTATTATTCATTCCTTGCATTGTTTGAGGTATTACCTACTAGGATATAATTTTTTGGTGTTTATAGAACAAAAAATACTCAATGATATCATTACACATCATGACTTGAATATACAAACATGAAGGTGGGATTAATACCTTCATCCCTTTGATTTGGTGCATACCTATATGCCAAGAAAGTTCAGTGATGTTGTTAATTCTCTCAGTATGAGGAATTAGACATGGGTAGTGCATGATGCTGCTGGAGAGTGGAAGCATATGGCCCTATTTACAAAGACTCGCATATTTTTTTTGAACATTCAGGGATATTTTTTATATGAATAATTATCTATAACCTCTTTAATTATTGAGAGATTAAAAAGTGTCTATTTTTAGATACTGAATTATTGGTCCTACGAGAGAGTATTTCTGGTGGGGACCCACCCCCAGATTGGTCTTTCAATGGTTAAAACATCTTGTATATACATTGTAATATTTAGGTCCATGTAGATATGAGATTAGATTTTATGCAATTGTTACATGATCCTCATTGCATTGCAAACCCAGGTATACCCATGATTTATCATAATATGCATCAATAGTTTTGGTGGCCCAAGACGAAATGCCATATATCGAGTTTTATCACTAGGTGGTGCAGATATAAGAAGTTTAAGGTAGAACACTAGTGACCTTATATATTGTTATAGCTGTTACAATTCCTAAAATGGAAATGGAGAGATGTTGTGAAGTATTTTTTCGTAATCTTACTATGGTATCCTTGGTGTAGTGATATGGTTCGGGTAGTCATGCATTGTTTGATGAATGTATGCCACTTCCTTCTTATCTATGAGAGTTTCTCAGTTAATAAGCTAGGAAGATTGGGTTTCTCTTATATTATATATCTATATAGGTCCCTCAAATTATTTCTTTAGAGAGATAAAATACTCTCACATTGAGGATCTTGGAGAAGTTACAAACAGATAAGGGTACACAGGTTCTTTTGAGAACATTCTCGCACCCCCCGAATGATGGTCAATCTGAACGAATCATAAAGGTGCTGGAGAAAATTATTTTAGCATGTTTCATTGATTTCAGTGGTTCTTGGGAGAATAATATCACTCTCACTATGTTTTAATATAATAATATATTTTGGGCAACAATTAAGATAGATCCTTATGAGGCCCTATATTGTAGGTCAGGTCGTTCACCCCTGTGCTTGTAAGAGGTAGTAGAGGTAGTGATACTGGGTCATTGTCTCATTGTGGAGACATTAGAAATGGTTTAGATTATTAAGAATTTGAATTCTAAAGCTCAGTATAGACATAAATCTAATGATGTTCAGCATATATGACCTAGGGAGTTTGAGGTTTGGGATCATTTTTTCTAGCAGGTTTCACCTAGACATGGTAATAAATTGATATAGTGGAAAGGGAAGTTATCACCTTGTTATGTTATGTTGTTTGAGATCATGGATATATTCAGTATGGTTTCCTATTGGTTGATATTACCTCATAGGTACCATTTCATGAATGACATCTTCCATGTTCCACAGCTTCGTCGTTATCATGATGACATGTATCATACTTTTGATTCTGAGGATGTTGAGAAAGGTGTTGATGATTCTTTTTATACGTATCTCTTATGAATTATTGACTGAATAATGATGTCTCTCCATGACTGGTATTTACCATTATTATGGGTTCTCTAGTAGCACAACCATTCACAAGATGATACTCTAGAGTGGAAGGCTGATGTACATGCTCAGTGGCTGGAGTATTTCTCAGAGAGTGTTGTAACACCATTGGATGTGAAACTCAGGATGAGTTCCTCTGTGGGGGAAGACTGTAAGAACATGGTTTTTATATGAGGTATGTGTCCTTTAATTTCAAGTATAATTTTTTGGTTTTCACCAATTATGAATGCCTATAGATTTCATGGAGGAAAATGATGTGTATGAGGCTTGTTTGAAGCTCAAATCCTTAGCCGACGGAAGAAAGTACTAGGCCTCATAGTTAGTGGAATCTGTGACTCCCAACCCACATTATTTCTCATAACTGTATGGGATATTTCCATCAGGAGAATAGGGAAAACATTTTTCCCCACTCGTGTGCCTAGATCTACATTCCCATTAATATTATCTACAATTTTTAGCAGATTCTAATGAAACTATTAGTGCATGGTTTCCCAAACTATATAGGTCCCCTCCATGGGTAGTGCATGTCGCACAGTTTAGAAAATTGTGTTTAAAAAACATATGAACCATATATTTTTGTAAAAATTATTTTCCCCCATAAAATTCTAATAAATTAAACCCTTTCTTTCTTTTAATCATTCCATTGGACTACCACCCATTCTACACCCTTTAATCTCTCTAGCTCTTCTAACCAAGAATCATCTACAAATCATTCATCCAGCCTCTGATTCAACTTTTGATTATCTCATTGGATGTTTTTAAGTGAGTCCCTTATTCCTCTTGTGCATTTTGTCATTTTTATTCGACTTGATATGGGTATTTAGGAGAAGTATCATATGCCCTACTTTTAGGGAGTTCATCTATTTTTCCAATTTTTTCGATATAGACCACCCCAAAGGGTGATACATGATGAGTTAAACTCTACTAGAAAATGGTAGGTGGCCTAGTTATTATCCCTCAATGTTAAAATTAATTTTATTATGTATTATTTGTTTCACATTGGTTTATCTATGTGTTTCCTCTAAATTGATTTTTCCTTAAATTGGTCATCTTGATTATAACCCAATGACTTTAATAGATCCCAAAATATGTTATAGATTTTCAACCTCAATGTGAGTCACCCCTTTAGGTGTTCCCATAATATGCTTATATGACCTTCATAAATATATAACCAAAACAATTATCATTGTGTTTAGTTCAACGTTTTTGTTCATATCATAGAAAATTGTTATTTATTATGGTGTATCATGGATGAAACACATATCAATAAACAATGAATTGTATTAAAGGTGAGTGGTAGGTCCACATCACCTATATTAAATAGAACAATGGTCGTGCCCTTATTAATGGGAGGTGCTATTGAATTATGAACTATTCATTGGCTCTTATTTAATGCTTTGACTACTAATCACTATTATGATAAATGGGCACAACAACCCCTATTCATATTGTTATATGGGAAGGGAGTCCCACCTGTGATTGATATGTATGTAAATTTAATCCCTTGTGTATAATATATATATGGGCATTATGTCCCACTAATAATTTTTTTATGGGCATGGAGTCTCTTCTCCTAATGTAATATACAGGCATGGTGACCCTAATTAATTATGATACATGGGCATGGTGACCCTACAGATATAAATGAGAATTAAGACACTATAAATATGATAGGTCTTGGGGGACCTATAATTATGATATGTTCATAGTGACCCTACGATTATGATTCAGACATGGTGACCCTACTACTGTGATTCTAGGCATTTAGTCCCTTGATACTCATGTGACTCATGTTTCAGCTCATAGATGCCTAAGTTATGCCTCATGTAAAGTCTATTAGTTGTATACATAAAAATTTATGTAGAAATAAATACTTATATAGACTATATATGTGTATACATCTAGTTACTTGTTCATATATTATCCAGTTTAGGTCGAAGAAGGTAGTGTCAGCTGGGTGTCTTTCTGGAACCAAATAAACCCCTTTACAACATTAATACTACTTACCATTATTATATGAACATGTACATATTATATAAACAGGTTTGATTTGTATAGACACTAATGGTGGTGGGCTAATGAGTTTATCTAACACCCTATTTGGGTCATCAATGGTAACTTAGGTGATTAAGTGGATTCATATAGGGACCGAAGAAAGCACCCAATTATTGATTCATGATTTAGTTATAGCAGGGGAACATATAAGAATAGGGTAAAGATAAGGAACATGATTCTATTATAGATAGTAATTTTTTATTTTCTTTTCTTTTTATACATGTATTTTATATCATTCTAGCATGTTTGGTTTTGTTAGACACATGACACAATGATATTTTTCATATAGTATAGGTTATGGTGGTTGTTGGTTATTTGTTAATTCTATATGTTTACTATCCATGTTCATTTACTTATCATGACACCACTATTTTTATATTTATTTCATTTCTGTGATACTATATCAATGAGGGTATAGTCCCCCACCCATACCACCTTAGACCCTCATTTTTAGTTGGTAGTCTCTAGTGTATGCGGAGGCATGCTTGAGGCCATGTAGCCCAATGGATTGGGGCACCATTCAGTAGAATATAGGTTGGGATATCACATATTTCATATATAATCATTATATTCCTAATTATATACATCTGTGAGAGGAGGTTATGGATAAATAATTTTGTCATTTCACAAGATGGTAGTCTTTCATACACACTGTCAATGGTTTCGTTTCCCATTTGAAGGTGGAGTATATGCTTTTTGTTAATGATTGTGGCATTAAAAAATAAGTATGTGTAAGATATTGTGGTTATTATGTTATCATGGTATAATAATATTTGAAGGATGAAGAGTAAATAAAATAAAATTATTGGTTAAGTTTGTTACCTCTTCTTCAAAAAAATTCTTTTGGTTTAAACTCGAAGCCTTCATAGGATTCATTTTTTACCAAAAATGTTTCTAGGGAGAGGGGAGATATGCAGAGAAATGATCTACGTACGAATTATCCACATCAATGTGTTTTTTATGTGTGTAAAGTAGATGCAAGGAGAGGCCTTTTATTATTGGGGAATATGACACACATAAAATTTATAAATATACAGAATTACACCAACATTGTTTTAAATCCAAAAGTCTCTAAAATGAACCATTTGAAAAAATATATATATAATATAATAATGTTTAAATATTACCATACAATAGGAATTGTTAAATTGTTTTTTTTTTCATGTTTAACCCTTATCTTTTTTAGTTTAACCCCCCCCCCCGTAAACCTGTTTTTACCTCAACCGGGGTAAATACTTTTTACTATTTTCATTGTTAATTATGGTCAAAAATTAACATAAACTTATTAGATAATATAAATTATTATGATTACAAATATGGAATTAATTTTTAAAAATTCATCCCCATAATTGGTACAGTTTAATTTTCAATTAAACCCACAAACATGTCGAAAAAATAGTTTTCCAAGAAATACAGTTTTTAGGAAAATATAATCTCATATTGAGTATATAAAAAGTAATCATAATTTAATTAATTTAAATTCATATATATATATATATATAATATTTAAATTTCATTTAAATAGTACTTCATTATGGTTAATTTTTATTCATTAAAATTGAGAAACATTATGAACATTAAAACAGTTTTTATAAAAAAGGTCTTTTAAAACATAAAGATAAACGTATACAGAAATCTAGTATAAAGATGATTTAAATATAACTAATTTGACATAATATTAATAAATAATACTTATATTAATTTTAAATCAAATAAAAATGAATAATTTGAACGATTTTGTTAAAATTAAATGAAAAATTTATAAAAAAAACATTATTTTTCACTATTCACTAATTAATTAATATTTTCTGAAAAATATCAAAATTTTATCATAAGTTAGTATTATTATGAAGATTTAAAATTAATTTTTTAAATAAAATATATAATATTTTACAATTTATTTTAAATTATTCTTGAAAATCCCAATTAAACCTCCTTTTAGTGAAATTAATTTTTCAAAAAAAATATATGTTTCCCTTTAAATAGTTCTTATTTTATTTTTAATCAGTAGATGACCACTAAGTTTACAATAAATAATTAATAATTTAGTTAGTAATATTTATATCCAAAAAATAATAGCTATTTTATAATTTTATTTTTAAAAAAAAATTAATATTGTATCGTGTTTCTTTTAATCTTGGGGTTTCATGCATCACAAGCTATCAAATAGATTGAATTTATTTTAAAATAAATATATCATGATGTTTTACGGTGTTACATTATATTTTATGTTTGGTGTTACATGTTTTATATGTGATTTAACATAATTGTAACACCCCAAGCTTCCACGGTACGTTTCCCTTCGAATAATGCGATAGCGTGTGTTGTACGCAACCTCGAGTTCTAACACACACCGCAACTAATTAAAATAGCCGTTGTGAATAGTAATACCTAATTTTTGAAATCATATATATTTTATATTTCAAAATGGACTTCATTTTTGGATTTGGAATATTGAAATTAGCCTAGGGTGAAATTTTGGTACTTTTCGGATAACTTTTATATTTTGATGAATAGTGAAAATTACTAAATTTTAATTAAAATCAACTTTTTTAATCAAAATAATTAATATTGATAAATTATGAATTTGAGTGGTTTTAAAGTATATTTATAATATATTTTTACCATTTAATATTATGTTGGTCATTGGACATAATTTTACAATTAAACCGAACATAAACAAGTGTCAATCTTTTGATAGTTATTATCTCTTAAAAACACGCTTTTTATTTTAACAACGGGAATTAATTTTAAATTAATTTCTGCCACTTCTGTGTTTTGAATTTGGAAAAATGTATTAAATATTTGGAATCAGGATGTCCAAATTATGTAAATAGTTAATTTTTATTTTTACACATTTTGAATAATTACTGCGGTAAATATTTTATTTACCATGGTTAAAGGGTAAATCCGGTAAATAAGGGTTAAAAAATAATATTATAATAATACAAAATTACCCTAAAAGGTGTCCTAACCTTATTGGTGGACACATACCCGACCATGGGAATCCTTGGGTCGATTTGGGGACCCCTTAGATCCACTTGTATGTGGTAGGGACACATTATATTAATAAAGTTAAAATAAAAAAAAATGGCATAAGCTTACATCTTTTAGAAGAACAATTTTTTACATAGGGTTATACATGTTGGATTTTCGATAATAAATATTCATTAGAAAGATAAAAAGATTTCCTACATAATGATATTTTATTTATAATTTTTAGACATCATATAATTTATATTATTAATGACACAATAATGATGCAATGTTTACCTCATTAATAAATCATTTAAATAAATAAGATTATAATGATTAAAATATTATCTAAAACCTGTCCAATTCTTATTGGTTGATGTTATTTATAATATGAGTAATCTTATCTTCGACCTAAATGTTTTTTGGACCATTATAAACCGAATATAATTATATTATAAAGTAATACTTTCACTCTTTCCTAAAGAGCCCCTCCTCTCCCTTATAAAAGGAGACCACTACTTCTCATTTCTTAACACCTTCAAAGCCTTTTGGTTCGGCCAAACTCTGCCCAAATACTCTCCCAACATCCCTCACTACAACCTAGAGGCCTTAGTTTGATCAGAAAGCCAACCTAAGGATCCCGTTTGATCAAATCAAAAGGAAGAGCCCGAAGAAGAGGTAATGATTTCACCACCCTTTTCCAAGTTCATTTCTTCTTTCACTTCTTCTTCCTTGTTGTTACCATTCTAAAATAATAACTCCAGTATCATTTATATACTGTGATGTTATTATAAATATGGTACAACCATATTCAGTATTCTATCCACCCTTTTAATAACATGTCACCATACGTGCGTACGTACGGCTTACCGTCTCCACGTCGTGGTGTAATTGTTATTCAATATAATATTATATGGATGGGTATAATAATGATGTGTAACTCATGTAAATAATAAATATAACATGTTAATTATTCTGTATATATGATATACCATCCATTTATATATTAATTTAATATCAAATGAATGATATTGTCGCTCGTGCGTACGTACGGACTACCGTCTCCACGAATGCGATGAGATTCATTCTCCATCATATCCATTCAAGTATAATTATCATTTGATGATTTAAAAATGATGTTTAAAGACTTGATATCATTCTGGATATGAATAATATACAACCTATCCTTTACAAACATGTCTTATGTAACAAAACATACAAAAGAAAACAAGTAAGTTCACACCCGAAACAACGATAATACTAAGATATTATTATCAAATCAATATTAAAAGATCATATATGATATCATAATAATGTATATGATTATTTTATAATTTAATAAAAATTATTTCACCATTATACAGGAGGTTAACCTACCCCAACCAAGGAAAAGTACAAGGTAAGGGTTATTTCACAATCTCTTCATTATCTGAGGTTGATTATATGTAATAATCTACTGGGATCTCTTTATCATCCACATCCATGTTCCTTCAAAATGTATTTCAAAACATTTTTATTATTTACAAGAATATGGGTTAAAGTCATTTATACCCTTGTTTGACTTTTTATAAGAGGAATCTTTCCGTCGTTTTCAAAACAAGGTCCTTTTAACCTTTTCGACAGAATTAAGGTAAGAATGTTTTTTTTAACTTATACGGCGAGTGCGGTTATTTTCTGCCGTTATAAAATCATCAAAGCTTCCCTTACAAGCTTATAAGAATATTTTCAAGAAAATGTTTTATTTTATATGGATCTTAAATGATTTCAAAAATTGAAAGAGATATTACTCTAAAAAGTGTTTTGATTTCATCTATGTCAACATCCTTTGATGGATTTTACGCTTATTTGAAGTTGATTTATTATGATACAAAACTTATATATTGTATTGAAGGTTTTGTGATATGTTTGACTGTGGATGTGCTATTTTTATACCATTCATAGTTTATGGTGAAATTGTTGACATTTCGTATGCTAGTTTTAATACGAATGTTTATGTTATGTTTAAACCATTTCATATGGGAATGCGTTGGACTTAATATGTGACGGCTGGAGCCCGCTATAGCTCCTCGATGCATCGGTAGGTCTCATGAGACAAACTAGTGTCTTGGAACAAGGCCTTGGCAAAATCTTATTTGTAGTCTTGGCACGAGGCCTTGGCTATGTGGTTATGATAGTCTGGCATTATGCATTCCAACATTATGAAAGTGGTTATTGATTTTGCATGTGATTATTCGATTAGTAGAATATCCATGTGAATAAGTAAATGGAATTATTTAATTTTATTTATGACATACTATGTTGAAGTTCAATTTTAAAAGGCTTTTGTTTTATTAATGCATTGCCTTAAATGTTTATGCTTATTTTGAATGTTCCGCTATATTGTTATCCTTACTGGGCATTTGAGCTCACCCCTTTTCTATGGTTTATTTTTCCCAGGATGTGAAGAAGTAAGTTATGAATGACCTGCAGGGATATTATGAGGGGATAATAGTGTGTACTGTAGAGACATTATGTTGTTATAGTAGTTTTTCAATTTATGATGTAATGTAAAACTTATGAATATATTGAGTGTTTCCAAGGATACTAAACCAATCGGTCTTTCGAGATTTGATCTTTCATGTGATCATGCCAATGTTATGTAATAATGCACCGACTCTGGGTAACTAGGGTCGGGGCGTTATAGTTGGTATCAGAGGAAGTTTAGTACAATCCTTGGAAGCTAGATTTAGATAAACTCTGATTAGAGCACGTAGACCTAAGATGAACTTTGAGGATTAGTATAGAAGAACATCCTAGAATTTTGGTATTGTAGAGATTTTGTGAGTTTTCCGAGAAATACATCCCTGTCTGGATACGAGCAGGTAGAGGCGGCTCTGGCACAGATGTACCTAGGGGTAAAACCCGAAAACACCACTTTGAGCTAGACTCAAACGGGAACTGGTGCACGACAACGGGCCTTGCTGCACTCTTGGTTACGACACTCCCGGGGGATATTCTTAGGATATCTCTCATTTTCTTTACAAATCATTATGAAGGGTTTATGAGTGTATACTTCCTCAAAGAAAACATTTTTATGATTATGGATTATATCCATAAATAGTTCAATTTATGTTAAGTGTTTTATAAGTATGGGATTATGTATTTTGATTCATAAACCGATCTAGTTTATGCCATTGTTTAGAAATGGCTCCTAGTGGAAGAAATGGAAACCGTATCAATGCACGCACTCCATGTAGGGATTGCCCTCCTGCTCAAGATAATTATAGTGGGGCTGTTGATGCAACTGGTGCCGATCAGCTAATCACCATACTTGGACAACTTACTCAGGTTATGAATAATAACCTTACCCGTATGGAGCACCCTGATCCGCAGCGTGGAGGATCAATGTTAGATCGATTCATGAGGCAACAACCACCAACGTTCAATGGGAGTACAAATCCCTTAGTAGATGATCAATGGATAAATTCCCTAGAGAAAATATTTCAGGCTTTGGGGAGAAGTGAAAGGGAAAAAGTTATCATGGCAGTTTACCGCCTCACTGGAGATGCTGATCAATGGTGGTCATTGATTCAAAACATGAAGGAAGATGATGAAGTATCAAATATGGAATGGAGGGAGTTCAAAGATATGTTTTTAGAAAAATACTTCCCTCGCGACCATCGAGCAGATATGGAAAGCCAATTTCTAAGTCTGAGACAGAAGGAGGATGAGAATGTCGCAAAGTATGAGGCTAACTTTACAAGGTTAGAAAGGTACACTGGTGATTATATACGTAACCAAAGAAGTAAGATTGATCGTTTCTTTGTTGGGTTAAAACCATTTCTCCGTCGAGAATTAGTCTCACAATCCTTTTCATCATATGAAGACATTGTCTCATGTGCTATCAAGACCGAAAAGGAATTCTCTAAGTCCTATTACTTTAAAGCAAAGCAAGAGAAGAAGAGACCTGCTGATCAATCTGGGAATGGAAATAAGGGGAAGAAGGGAAAGGTTGAATATCCATCTTGTGGTAAATGCGGGAAGAAACATCCTGGTACTTGCTTGAAGGGAATGGGAGTCTGTTACAAGTGTGGTGAAAAAGGCCACCAAGCTCGTGATTGCAAGGGGAAGAAAGAAGCTACCAACGTTCAGTGCTACAATTGCAGGGAGATGGGGCATTATGCAAATGAATGTCCTAAGCGTCAGGAGAACTTACCTCAGAAAAGGCCAAGGGATCAAGGCCAGGCTTATGATATCACTACTGCTGAGGTAGAAGCTCCGAAAGACGTGGTGGCAGGTAATTTAATGGTTTCCTCAAGTTTATCAAATGCATTATTTGATTCTGGATCATCGCATTGTTTCATATCTTCCCAGTTTTCTAAGAAAATTAGATATTTCCAATTTGATTTAATAAGGGAGTTGTCAGTTATAACTCCTAAGGGAAGTATCATTGCAACAAAGTTTTGTGAATCAGTCCCCATTAGAGCACATAAATTTTCTTTATCTGCTGATCTCATCGTCATACCTATGATTGAGTTTGATATAATCCTCGGTATGGACTGGCTTTCAGACTATGATGCGAAGATTTATTGTAAGAAGAAAGAGGTTACGATTCTTGATGATAATGATAAGGAACACCTTATTTTTAGAGCAGAATCTTCACCACCTAATTCTTATTTAGATCCACCCCCAGTAGCTCTACTTAATTCAATTATTGGGGAGGAAGAGAATGAAATAACTGTCGGTGAGGAAAGGAATGTTCAAATAGAGGATGTACCTGTTGTGAAAGAATTTGTAGATGTATTTCCGGAAGATTTACCTGGACATCCTATAGAACGAGAAGTTGAGTTTTCCATTGATTTGATTCCTGGATCAAGGCCTATATCGAAGACCCCTTATAGAATGGCCACTGTAGAATTAGTCGAACTAAATAAACAAATAGAGGAATTGAGTAATAAGGGATTTATTCGCCCTAGTGTTTCTCCATGGGGAGCCCCTGTTCTTTTTGTTAAAAAGAAAGATGGATCTATGAGGTTATGTATCTACTACAGGGAGATCAATGCTATAACGATAAAGAACAAGTATCCCCTACCTCGTATTGATGATTTATTTGACCAACTGCATGGAGCCCAATACTTTTCAAAGATTGACCTTCGATCTGGATACCATCAGTTGTGTGTGAAGAAGGAAGACGTTCCGAAGACAGCATTTCGAACCAGGTACGGGCATTACGAGTTTACCGTAATGCCGTTTGGATTGACTAATGCACCCTCTATGTTCATGGATCTGATGAATAGAGTTTTCAAGGAGTATCTCGATGAATTTGTGGTGGTATTTATTGATGATATCTTGGTATACTCCAAAACCTACGAAGATCATGAAAATCACTTGCGCATTATCTTGAAGACTCTGAGGAGGCATGAATTATATGGGAAGTTTAGCAAGTGTGAATTCTGGCTTCAGGAGATTTCTTTTCTTGGCCATATTGTCTCTAAAGATGGAATCTTTGTTGATCCTTCTAAGAACAAGGCAATCCAAGAATGGCCAGCACCTACGAGTATAACTGAGGTACGTAGTTTTATTGGTTTGGCAGGTTATTATCGATGTTTTGTCCAGAATTTTGCTCGATTGTCTAACCCATTAACGAAGCTCACACGTAAAGGGGTTAAATTTATTTGGACAAAAGAGTGTGAAGAATGTTTCGAAGAACTGAAGAGAATATTAGTCAATGCTCCTATATTGACTCTACCATCGGGGAATGATGGGTTCGTTATTTATAGTGATGCATCAAAGAAAGGACTTGGCTGTGTCCTTATGAAGAATGATAGAGTTATTGCCTATGCATCACGACAGTTGAAAATTCATGAACAAAACTATCCTACTCATGATCTTGAGTTAGCAGCTGTGATATTTGCTTTGAAGATATGGAGGAACTACCTCTATGGTGAAAAATGTGAGATTTATACTGATCACAAGAGTTTGAAGTATATTTTCTCACAAAAAGAACTCAACATGAGGCAATGGAGATGGCTTGAATTACTCAAGGATTATGATTGCACGATACACTACCACCCGGGGAATGCAAACAAGGTGGCAGATGCTTTGAGAAGAAAAGACCATGGTGTTTTGAACATGATGAGAATTGAAAGGGATCCAATTTTCATGGATTTAGTGAAGATGGACATGGGAATAACCAGGGAAGGTGAAACATCAATTCTTTTTCAAATGGTTGCCAAATCATTTTTACTAGAAAGGATTAAGAGTTCTCAGACCGATGATGAAGAATTTCAGAAGAAGATTAAAGCAGTGAATGATGGGAGATTGAGAGGCTTTGTGTATGAAGATGGAATTTTGAAATTCGGGAAGAGACTTTGTGTTCCCGATTTAGCTGATCTAAAAAGGGAATTGCTGGATGATGCTCATAGTTCCAATTTCTCTATACACCCTGGGAGCACCAAAATGTATAGAGATTTGAAGGAACATTTTTGGTGGGACAACATGAAGAGGGAGATTGCGGACTTTGTGTCAAGATTTATGGTTTGTCAGCAAGTGAAAGCTGGAAGGCAACAGCCTGGAGGAGTCATGCAACCTCTTCCCATACCAGAGTGGAAATGGGACAATATTACGATTGACTTTGTCATGGGGCTACCAAAGACTCCTAGAAGGAACGATGCAATATGGGTTATTGTTGATCGTCTTACCAAGTCAGCACATTTTCTTGCTATAAGAGAAGATCTACCCCTGGAACATCTAGCAAGACTATATATTAATGAAGCTTTGAGACTTCATGGAGTACCCTTATCGATTGTTTCTGATCGTGATCCCCGTTTTACTTCAAGATTTTGGAAAAGTCTTCAGAAATCCCTAGATACTGAACTTCATTTGAGCACTAGTTACCACCCTCAGACAGATGGACAATCCGAACGGACTATTCAGACCTTAGAAGACATGTTGAGATCTTGCTCACTTGATTTTCAGGGTATGTGTGATCAATATTTATCACTGGTAGAATTTTCCTATAACAATAGCTTCCATTCGAGTATTCAGATGGCACCATATGAAGCGTTATACGGAAAGAGATGCCGTACACCAACCTGTTGGGATGACGTTGGTGAAAGAAAACTTGTAGGCCCAGAACTGGTGGAGGAAATGGTGGAAAAGGTGAAGGTAATCCAAAATCACATCAAAGCAGCTCAAAGTAGGCAGAAGAGCTATGTCGATAATCGAAGGAAGGATTTGGAATTTCAAGTCGGTGATCATGTTTTCCTGAAGGTATCTCCATGGAAGGGAGTCATACGTTTTGGTAAGAAAGGTAAATTGAGTCCCAGGTACATCGGACCTTTCGAAATTCTAGAACGAATTGGGGCTGTAGCTTACCGATTGGCAATGCCGCCAAGTCTCTCCAAAGTTCACGATGTGTTCCACGTATCTCTGTTGAGAAAATACATGCCTGACCCAACGCATGTACTCACCTATGAGGAATTAGAACTGGAACCCGATCTGTCTTATTGTGAAGAGCCTTTCTGGATTCTTCATATAAGAGAACAAGTAATGAGAAACCGGACGACGCGTCTGGTAAAAGTTTTGTGGAGAAATCATAAAATAGATGAGGCAACGTGGGAACCTGAGGAACTTATGATGAAGAACCACCCGAGTCTTTTTATGCAGTAATACCCTAGAAATTGCGAGGACGCAATTATTTGAAGGAGGGGAGAATGTAACACCCCAAGCTTCCACGGTACGTTTCCCTTCGAATAATGCGATAGCGTGTGTTGTACGCAACCTCGAGTTCTAACACACACCGCAACTAATTAAACTAGCCGTTGTGAATAGTAATACCTACTTTTTGAAATCATATATATTTTATATTTCAAAATGGACTTCATTTTTGGATTCGGAATATTGAAATTAGCCTAGGGTGAAATTTTGGTACTTTTCGGATAACTTTTATATTTTGATGAATAGTGAAAATTACTAAATTTTAATTAAAATCAACTTTTTTAATCAAAATAATTAATATTGATAAATTATGAATTTGAGTGGTTTTAAATTATATTTAGAATATATTTTTACCATTTAATATTATGTTGGTCATTGGAAATAATTTTACAATTAAACCGAACATAAACAAGTGTCAATCTTTTGATAGTTATTATCTCTTAAAAACACGCTTTTTATTTTAACAACAGGAATTAATTTTAAATTAATTTCTGCCACTTCTGTGTTTTGAATTTGGAAAAATGGATTACATATTTGGAATCAGGATGTCCAAATTATGTAAATATGTAACTTTTATTTTTACACATTTTGAATAATTACTGCGGTAAATATTTTATTTACCATGGTTAAAGGGTAAATCCGGTAAATAAGGGTTAAAAAATAATATTATACTAATACAAAATTACCCTAAAACGTGTCCTAAACTTATTGTTGGACACATACCCGACCATGGGCATCCTTGGGTCGATTTGGGGACCCCTTAGAGCCACTTGTATGTGGTAGGGACACATTATATTAATAAAGTTAAAATAAAAATAAAAATGGCATAAGCTTACATCTTTTAGAAGAACAATTTTTACATAGGGTTATACATGTTGGATTTTGGATAATAAATATTCATTAGAAAGATAAAAATATTTCCTACATAATAATATTTTATTTATAATTTTTAGACATCAAATAATTTAAATTATTAATGACACAATAATGACGCAATGTTTACCTCATTAATAAATCATTTAAATAAATAAGATTATAATGATTAAAATATTATCTAAAACCTGTCCAATTCTTATTTGTTGATGTTATTTAGAATATGAGTCATCTTATCTTCGACCTAAATGTTTTTTGGACCATTATAAACCGAATATAATTATATTATAAAGTAATACTTTCACTCTTTCCTAAAGAGCCCCTCCTCTCCCTTATAAAAGGAGACCACTCCTTCTCATTTCTTCACACCTTCAAAGCCTTTTGGTTCGGCCAAACTCTGCACAAATACTCTCCCAACTTTCCTCACTACAACCTAGAGGCCTTAGTTTGATCAGAAAGCCAACCTAAGGATCCCTTTTGATCAAATCAAAAGGAAGAGCCCGAAGAAGAGGTAATGATTTCACCACCCTTTTCCAAGTTCATTTCTTCTTCCACTTCTTCTTCCTTGTTGTTACCATTCTAAAATAATAACTCCAGTATCATTTATATACTGTGATGTTATTATAAATATTGTACAACCATATTCAGTATTCTATCCACCCTTTTAATAACATGTCACCATACGTGCGTACGTACGGCTTACCGTCTCCACGTCGTGGTGTAATTGTTATTCAATATAATATTATATGGATGGGTATAATAATGATGTGTAACTCATGTAAATAATAAATATAACATGTTAATTATTCTGTATATATGATATACCATCCATTTATATATTAATTTAATATCAAAAGAATGATATTGTCGCTCGTGCGTACGTACGGACTACCGTCTCCACGAATGCGATGAGATTCATTCTCCATCGTATCCATTCAAGTATAATTATCAATTGATGATTTAAAAATGATGTTTAAAGACTTGATATCATTCTGGATATGAATAATATACAACCTATCCTTTACAAACATGTCTTATGTAACAAAATATACAAAAGAAAACAAGTAAGTTCACACCCGAAACAACGATAATACTAAGATATTATTATCAAATCAATATTAAAAGATCATATATGATATCATAGTAATGTATATGATTATTTTATAATTTAATAACAATTATTTCACCATTATACAGGAGGTTAACCTACCCCAACCATGGAAAAGTACAAGGTAAGGGTTACTTCACAATCTCTTCATTATCTGAGGTTGATTATATATAATAATCTACTGGGATCTCTTTATCATCCACATCCATGTTCCTTCAAAATGTATTTCAAAACATTTTTATTATTTACAAGAATATGGGTTAAAGTCATTTATACCCTTGTTTGACTTTTTATAAGAGGAATCTTTCCGTCGTTTTCAAAACAAGGTCCTTTTAACCTTTTCGACAGAATTAAGGTAAGAATGTTTTTTTTAACTTATACGGCGAGTGCGGTTATTTTCTGCCGTTATAAAATCATCAAAGCTTCCCTTACAAGCTTATAAGAATATTTTCAAGAAAATGTTTTATTTTATATGTCTCTTAAATGATTTCAAAAATAGAAAGAGATATTTCTCTAAAAAGTGTTTTGATTTCATCTATGTCAACATCCTTTGATGGATTTTACGCTTATTTGAATTTGATTTATTATGATACAAAACTTCTATATTGTATTGAAGGTTTTGTGATATGTTTTACTGTGGATGTGCTATTTTTATACCATTCATAGTTTATGGTGAAATTATTGACATTTCGTATGCTAGTTTTAATACGAATGTTTATGTTATGTTTAAACCTTTTCATATGGGATTGCATTGGACTTAATATGTGACGGGTGGAGCCCGCTATAGCTCCTCGATGCATCGGTAGGTCTCATGAGACAAACTAGTGTCTTGGAACAAGGCCTTGGAAAAATCTTATTTGTAGTCTTGGCACGAGGCCTTGGCTATGTGGTTATGATAGTCTGGCATTATGAATTCCAATATTATGAAAGTGGTTATTGATTTTGCATGTGATTATTCGATTAGTAGAATATCCATGTGAATAAGTAAATGGAATTATTTCATTTTATTTATGACATACTATGTTGAAGTTCAAGTTTAAAAGGATTTTGTTTTAGTAATGCATTGCCTTAAATGTTTATGCTTATTTTGAATGTTCCGCTATATTGTTATCCTTAGTGGGCATTTGAGCTCACCCATTTTCTATGGTTTATTTTTCCCTGGATGTGAAGATGTAAGTTATGAATGACCTGCAGGGATATTATGAGGGGATAATAGTGTGGACTGTAGAGACATTATGTTGTTATAGTAGTTTTTCAATTTATGATGTAATGTAAAACTTATGAATATATCTAGTGTTTCCAAGGCTACTAAACCAATCGGTCTTTCGAGATTTGATCTTTCTTGTGATCATGCCAATGTTATGTAATAATGCACCGAC
Organism: Viscum album; assembly: GCA_963277665.1. Taxonomy (NCBI): domain Eukaryota; kingdom Viridiplantae; phylum Streptophyta; class Magnoliopsida; order Santalales; family Viscaceae; genus Viscum; species Viscum album. The sequence goes on from OY728163.1 coordinate 1,381,022,792, forward strand.
TCTGGGTAACTAGGGTCGGGGCGTTACAATAATGTTTCTATTTTAATATATTGTGGTTTTACACATATAACACTTTACCACCTTTTTATTAATAATTATTTATTAAAATCATTGTTTCGAATGACAACTCAATCATTTCTTAATGTTTGTCTTGGTTTGGACGTTTTAGTCCCTGTATTATGATTATTTTTCCATCATATATTTATATAATTTTAATAATTATATAAATATAATATATAGTAATTATATATATATAATCATAAATAAAAATTAGAGATATAAAACTGAATTACATCATTCATGGAGACTGTTGGGCATACAGACACATTAACATTGACTTCGCTTTTCAACAGACAAAACGAAAAAAAGGTAAATAATAATTTAGAAATATATGATAAATGTTATATCATATATTTAATATATATTGATTAAATATATCCTAATTACCATCCACGTAATGAAGAAATTAAAAACAAAACACATCGCTTTATAGAGGTAGTAGTGAACACGTAATCACATGTTTCGTTGTCATTTTCCAATGGATTAGAATGTTGGAAGTAAGATATGATATTATAAGTCTATAAGAATAATTATGTTATAAATATAATATATATTCATTATTTTCATCTTTATAACTACTTAATTAAGGTGGTGGCGAAAGAAAAATTTCACCGCTACATGTAGACAGTTAGTCGTATATATGCACGTGAGATGTTTTACATATTATGGAATGCAGAAGATATAAAAAATAATTTTTTCATAACCATAATAAAATATGAAAATAATTAAATTAATATATTTATTATTTTATTATTGATATAATAAATTTAGTGGATGTATAAGAATAAAGAAATTTGAAAAAATCTGTAAAAATGATTACCTCTTCTTTAGTGGAATTCCTTTAAATTCCATCTTAAGGACCATTGGAAAGATATCTTAAGAATACCATCAATTATAAATATTTAATATTTAAATTTAATGGTTTATTCAATAAAGATGGCACAAAGTGGTGTGATTAACTAAGATAAAGGGTTATCCTATTATAAGGGAGGGAAAGGAAACATTTGGAATTTACAAATTGATTAAAATACAATTAAGTAGTTCTCAAGATATTTTCTTCCAAATGGATATAGATTCAATGTAAATGAGAATAATATTTAAATATACTGATAAAATAAAATTTAGATTTTTTTTTTGTGTTTGTGTCATTTTAGTCCTTATATTTTGGTTTAAATCCTCCTTTAAATGATTTTAACAATAGTTGTTTTAACATATTTTTCCATCCTAAAGGGATATAATTTTACTTATAAGTTAAAAATTATCTCATTAATTACTATTGGGTAAGATTTTAAAAAAACTTCAAATCATAAATTCACTCTTTAAATATATTTTTTATTTTTAAATAATTTAATAAAATATTTTTATCATAAAATATTGTTATTATCAGTTTAATAAATATTCAAATATTTTAACTCAGAAAAAACCTGATATTAATTGAATAGTAATTTAATTCTTTTATGAATCTTTAATATGTTATTTTTATCTACAAAATTCGTGCAATATGATAATTCACAATAATTTTTATAATTTTAAATTTTTTAACATCATTTATTTTAATATCTAATTCATTGACTGTATATTATATTGGTGCTGCGAAAGAATTAAAGGTAATTATTTAGTCACTAAAAATAAACATAAATTACCATGATTAAAAATTAATTTTTAGTTACAATAAATATTTGAAACAAAATTTATCTCTTTTTTATCCTTATTTATAAAATTTAAAAACACTAAATTCAGAAGTGTGGTATTTTTTATTTATTCTTTGCTTAAATTAATATAAAGGTAATAATAGAATAAAAGTAACATAAAGTGGAAATATTTTAGATACATGTTTTTAAATGGATGATATCCACCAATAAAATAGGTTTATGGAATAATTCTGGTTCATTTTGAGAACTTATCTCGTGGTTTGAACCCTATTTTATACATTTTTTCCTTTTCAAGGTTACAAATATTTACCAAAGTTACTAATCATAATGGGAAAAAATAAACTAACATATTTTAAAAAATATATCCTAATTATAAATATGGAATCCATTTTTAGATATTCAATTTATAGAATTTTCATAAATTAAATGATTATAAAAATAGAAATCCTAAAGAAACTTTTTTTTGAGAAAAATGATATTTTTAGTATACAAATTATTTAAAACAAATTCAAAAATAGAACTGATTACAATAAACACAATTTTATTATGAATAATATAATAGAACTAATTCTACATTGAAACTATTTTAAAACAAAATGTATCTTTGTAAATGGATGAAACAAAAATATATTTTTTAATAAAAATAAATATTATTCACTATTCCCTAGATTATAAATATTATCAAAATAATATCAAACACTCAACCTAAAATAATTTTGGAATGATAATTTCAAATATAATTATATTCTTATCAAATAAATTTTTTAAACGGAACAATATTTAATTATAATATTCTCCCACAGGAAAAATTAAAACCATTATTGAAGAAAATATATTTCGAAGAATAAAATTTATTTACTAAAAACTGAGTCCATATTTACTCATAATTAATAAATATATTTTTAATTAGTAGGTCCTTTACATATATTTCATTATGTGGATAATTCTATCCAAGATTTTCATTTTAATGACTATGTTCTAAGGTTTATATTTGATAATAATATTTCGTTCTTCAGTTAAACTCGAGGTTGCTTTTTTATATGATGTCAAACATAATGTTCTTTTAAAATATCATGGTGCAATATTCTATGAAACACATTTCAAAATTCTCATCATAATTATAAATTATTTTCATTATAAAATGGTTTAACATTGGAAAATTCCTTTGTTGAAAACTCACATCATAAAAAGGGATTCAATAGTCATATGTAATAACACATAACCTGCTTGCTAAATTGGAGAACATTAGTGGGAATTGAATATATGGAAATGAAGGAAAATTTAATTTACAAAAAAAATTGGAGAGGGATATGGAATATTTATCCCATGAAATTAAATGATCATGATAAATTTATTGATCCCAAAACCATAAATCAAGAAGGTGTGATGAATACCATCAATTCATCGGGAATGAAAGTAATTGGGATACATTTTTTCCAGACTATTTTCCTGGAGTTGAGGAATAATTTTACCATCTAGAGTAAAAACATAAGTATATATATGTTATATAAATAATTTCATCCTATAGTTAATTTCTATCACAATATCATATTTTTCTCTAAATAAGAATTATTCAAGATGATATTTGTTTTGAAGCATGAAAATATACTTCTAATAGAACACATAATCTAAAAAACGATAATAATATGTTCCTCCTATCTTCAAAAATTAACAAAATTGAAATTCTTATAATATGTTAATATAATATCCAAAATATATATATCATTATATTTAACTCCAAAATTTCCTAAATAATTAAAAAATTTCTACATAGATTATTCTAAAAATAAATAACACTATATCCTAATCAACTTAAACAACCAAAAAATTAAAAAAAATGTTATAATATCAATGGGTATATCATGCCTTTTAACTTACATCCCCAAAATTTTAATTGAATTCTTCCAAAATAATCGTTCGTGTTAAATAAAATGTTAAACCTAGAGGTTTTATATACCTCACAAAATGAAGTATCACCTATAATATTATTAATTACAATGATAAATGACTATATGATGGAATATTAATGTTTTATTTTTCAAACACTTTTAAGGAAAAAGTGAGAAACCATGAGTTCAACCACAAAATGATACATTATATCCCATCAAGGATAATTTTGTCCTACTAAAGTAAATCTCCCTAAACAATTTCCAATAGTTGTTGGTTACCTGGGTGTCTGGTTTCTCCATAAGAAGATATTAAAAGTGAAAGACCAAGTTTCCCTAGGAATATATGTACTCCTCAATGCTGATATTTCCACTATTGAATCCCTAAATAAGGATCGGGTCCTTCTTGTCGATCTAGTTATATTTCTCATCATTAAGATGCACCCTTAATGTCCTACCCGTCATTATAAAAGCTTCCCCTTCAGCATTATTAAGTGATATAGTCTATTCAACCACTTCTCCATTCAATATCTTAAGTAATTACAAGGATTTTTAAAGCGCATCATCTAACTTCTACAACTAAAAGGCATTATCACTATCCATAGGCTTAGCATTTAACATCTTTGCTGAACATGTCTTTATTTGAGGTTAAAGAAAAGAGTAACTATACCTCTTTTTATGGATTATATTCCAGCTCCTATTTTACCACAGTATTGGAGACTTATCTCTCAGAACCTCCTCATATAATTCACTTAGACTGGATTCACTCCCATTGACTGGCTCTCCATCCATTGATGGCCTGACCGGATCATCCTCAATATCCTGGATCAGATAAACATGATGTAACTATTCAGAAATATTACCCAACTCATTGGTTTCCACCACCCTAAAATAATATGTCTTAATGTTGTTATTTTAGCACACCACCTCAGCAAAAGATTCACCTAAGGGAGTCCTTGGAGTTGCCTCATTCACATTGGCATCCCCTTCAATAATAAGAGCATCTATTTCCATATCAGAGTAACTTGTTTAAATTTTACCTACAACCCCATATATCATAGAATGAGTTGAATTTGTCACCCTTTGCAACCCAGAGTGAGTATCATCATCAGTATCAGTGAAAAAAGTACAATCCCATGACATTTCCCCGAGGATCCAATGTTACTGGAGGGTTTTTTCCATTAAGATCACCTAGTAATCTATTGAATCCATTGTTGAACTTCATATCATAAGTTAGATTCTTATATTACTTCATCTTAATATGGGTTTCTTCACTAGAATTTGAAATTAAATCATTTTAAATGATTAAAAAAACGTGGTTTATCCTTCTTTACATAAGATACATTTCACTCAGCATTCAAGACCAATTTAGTACCATCTGTATGACTAGGATGTTGATTAGACTCAGCAAGATCACAACCTATGGTATACCCAAAAATATTTACACCCAAAGGACTGTCTCAAGTATAAGGAATCCCATTATGGACCAACTCAGTCTGAGTAGTAGTCAACCCTGGTTTCTTCTACATTTCACACCTGCATTTGTTCTCTCTAATTCTCAGTTTCTTATACAAGGAATAGAAATCATACCATGTTTCCAAAATAACTGATTTCATATACTTATACTGTTCACCCAAAAAAATCCAGAAAAATTATATAGGTGTCTTCGATGGGTATACCTCAACATATATTTTAAGTGAAATTGGGAGACATGTGGATCGAGTTCAACTATACGAGAACATGTAATGTCATATTATATTCACTAGAATACAAATAATTGAAGGGTTATGAATGGGTAGGGAATTTTTGGAAAGCCTTACACAAACTGCCATGGAGGAAGAATCCCACTTCACATGATAGGTGTATGACCATTTGAAGAGGATAAAACGAGACCGATTACATGAACGAGGAGAACTCCACCATGAAAATATTAGATCATCCTGTGGAGAAAACCTGATCATTATTCTTTAGAATCGAGATGTATGATTATCACACACTCTTAAAGGCCCCATGAATCAAAAACAAAGTGTTAGAAATAATATAATTAAATAATTAGAAGCTTGAAATGTGAAATAAATATCAGACGTAGCAAAGAAGAAGATTCGGTAAACTCCTGATTCGAGATCGACAATTACAGAGCTCTATGAAAGACATTTGGAACCTTCAGACTGAGATCTATCTAAGGGAATGGGGGATACAATCAAGGTTTGATAAAGAAGAAAATGGTATATTTAGACCATATTTGAAAGACACCGAAGGACCCACCCCCACTGAGCAGGCACGAGATACTATGAGGGCCATTGGCAACTAAGTCATGGCCAACAAAGTGGAGCTCTCTCCCTTCTTCACACAATCTCTTGAATTGGGATAAAAAGGATAAATAACTATATAATCTTAAAAATTAATGAAATTTGGACCAAAATATAATGAATCATATATAGATACTATCCAAAATATGAATCCTTATCTTGATAATAAATATCATTCAAAATATCAATATATTAATGACTCAAATTTTTACATCCAAGAGTATCTTTATTTCACTATCCAATAGACTATAATTATCTTACCATCAAATGATATATAGACCCAAAGGTTTCATTAAACCTTAATATATTATTCTTCCTAAAATGCATTAAATTATTCAAATAACCTCAATATCCCTTCAGTTAAAACCTTAAAAGTGGTATGTCTAAATTTATAATTATGATCAACATTAAACTTATAAACCCATGATGGTATCTATATATCTTATGTTATCCTCACATGAAAAAATTTATCCATAAAAAATCTAACCAAATCCTTATTCCTCAAATAAAATTATATACTATTTTCATATGTCCAAAACATAAATAAACTTCATAAAAGATGACCTGAATCAATTTATCGTCAATTTACTAACCAATTCAAGGATATAAATATTATATCATTTACTCCATCATTGTCAGTCAATGCTTTAACCCAACTAATCATTATCACATTATCCCTAAACCAATTTTATTTGGTATTAGTACCTTTCAAAATATTTTTTCAAATACTTATATAAAATAAACTATGGAACAATCATTTTAGCTCTAGTGATTATTATATCCAAAATATTAATGATATAACTCTTATACATAAAATTATAAAATCCAAATATAAAAACATTTCAATCCCTAAACTTAAATGATTGGAATATAATAGGTATTTACATAGTTCGGGAGATAACCTTTTTATTAGATAATAGGATTGTATACAACCCATATTCACTTAACATAAACAATTCAACAATAAATGGTACCTTGGAAAGAATTTCATATCACTTAATTGAACTCTTGGGTTTTCCTTGATAATTTATTTATCTATTCCCTTGTTTTCCAAACATAAATTATTTTCCTATTCACATGATAAATTTTTATGGGGTGTCTCTTTACACATTTCTAACACAAAGGAAATTAAGACTTATTTCCACTATGGTATCCACCAACCAAGATTTCATAATACTCTATTCTTCACTTCTTTGGTGAGGCCAAGAGTTTTTTATTGTGTAGGTTGTTAGACATGTGTCATGATAATTTATTAGATTAATCGCATATCTTTAACTATAATCATATTCCACCTTGATTTCTTAAAATCCCCACATTTTCCATCATATTCAGGGTTAACATGATTCTTTGTGTTTCCATCCATTCAATAAAATTGAAAATATTATTGGGAGAAATAATAATCATAATGGGAACCCCGTAATCAGGAAAATTATTTATAAGAAATCTAGATCATGACACCTTCATTTCTATATAATACACCTTGGGATTAACCAAGGTCATTCATGCTTATAGTTTATTTAAATCCCTCATAAGGGTTCTTAAACAAATGTGAATTGACCCATGAATATTTTTTAGGAGTTTCATACAACGAGTTTGGTAATAGCACACTCACCATGCACAATAATGTTGGTTGGTATATACTCGATTTTTTTTGATTTTTTACATCTATATGCATCTTAAAAAACCAAATCAACTTGTTTTATTTAGATATGGGCATGTTTCTAAGAAAACCAGTTAACCTATAACTTAAAAAAACTGTAGGATGTTTTCCTATAATTAATATTTTCTTCAATGTCATTCATGGGGTTATGTTCACTCATATATGTTTTCCAAAATCTAGTTCCCATGGTTTTTAATAAACTTCCTATGATACCAAATGTAATACCCTAACTCCTGCAACTCAGATATTGTGGTTATTTTACTACATTGTAAAAAAACTATGGATTACATATCAAAGGAACAAATAGTTTATAAATATAGGGAGACATGACACATTCATGATTCAAACAATATATCTAAAAATATTAAATATAATATAATAATTATTTGGTGAACTTTATTATTACATCTAATAAATATATTATTTAATTTTTAGATCCCTTCCTAGTATCATGTGGAAAGGAACACACCATAAAGGATGATATTAGATACTTGGTAAGGGAAAGTATAGAATAGAAGCTATCAAAATGTAAATAAAACATGAAGAATATGGCGAGGTTAAATAATAATAAAATATATCATTTAACTAATATGACAAAATGGTAAATAAATACTGGGATACATTAACAAAATAAATAATCCCAAGGATAATAATAATTAGTTTCTAAATGATATATTGCATAATTTGGGGCATCATAATGTTACTATCAAGACCTTATGACAAAACACATAAGTAAATAGGTAAGGTGTATTCTAGAAACCCAAAATAGTATGTCTCATGAGTGATTTTATTATAACGAGAAGATATAATGGTCCCCACCCATCATTTAATATTTCCAATGCATTCATCATTTGAAAGGAGGGAAACATAATAAACAAACAACATTCATATTGAAACATTATCATATAAAACGTTTATATATTCTCTAATAAATTAACATAATAATGATACATCCATAATAATATAGATAATTTTATAACAATATTACATCCCCGTTAAATCATAATATTTCCCATAGAATTTTGTCATAGATTGAAATACTTTTATCAGATCACTATATGATTTCTTGAGGGAAATTCCATTTTCACTTTTAAATCACTTAATTAAAATCAAAAAGTTTCCCAAATATATTTATAAAAAACATTAAAATATATATTTGAAACATCTAAATCAATATTAAATGCAATTGTTTGTCAAGATAGTATGAAATTGTGTTCTTTTCGTGTATGTTAAAGGAAATATTCCTTTCACATTTTTGACAAAAGGTCAAAAGTCCCATGCTCGGAAAATGAATAAAATATCCCATTAAAATAATTGTGTAAAATTTCAACCATGCTAAAAAATAAAATTAAATATAATTGAATAATATTATAACATTATTGAAAAAAATATCGAAAACATGAACAAGGAAGAAAAATATTCCACACTAAATAAAAAACATAGTATATTTTCCTTAAATATATTCCAATGATTTTTTGACTACTCAAAATAGGAAAATTATTGTTAAACTACAGATTTTTAAAAATAAATATGGGATATGAATATTTATTAGTTTTAAAATAGAATTATAATATCATTCAACCAATGAATACTTAACTATAATGAATTTTGAATAGTGATGATATTGGGATATAAACTCATACCACTTAGGTATCATTCAAATCAAAATCCATTATATGGAATAATTTGAGTTTTAAATTTTTATACAATGAATTAATAATTATACCTGATTTAACATGTAAAAGGTAAAATATATACACCTCATAAACATAAATAGGAGTATAACATCAAACACGTCTCAACGAAACAATATTGAGATGAATGACCATTACCTTATTTCTGACTTCATTCGTATGGGTTAGAACCTCATGTATAATAAATATATATTTAATATAAATATTTTATAGATCCATAATCTAATATATCAAACCATATATGACTTAATAATTACCTTTTATCAAACATTTATTAAACATTATCTTTTAATATAACTATTCTTGGTGATGGCTTCTTCATTTTTTTATGTATATTTTTTATTAGAAGTGTTATTCCTTGAAAATTTATCATGGTTTCATCATCTAAAAAATTTATATATAGAGATAAATATAATATATATTCATTATATAATTATTTATAATAATACATAAAAATTATTTATCGAAAAAATGAATTACACTATTTGTGAAGATAATAGGTCATATATATATAGATGTTGTTTTTACTTTTCAATAGATGGAACAAAAGGAAGGAAAATAATAATTAATTTTACCATGAAAACTAATATATCACACACACATATATATTAATTAAATATACCTATATTACTATCAATGTGAAGTGGAAATAAAAAATGAATAACATCTCTTCAGGGAGATAGTATCTACACATATGAACGAGGGACGTTATCGTTTTCCAAATAACTAAAAGGTAAGAAGGAGAATTTGGTATTATAATTATAGAAGAAAAAATAATTCATAAATATAATATATTTTCATTATTTTTATATTTATATCCATCTAATATTCGTATTGATGAATGGAAAATTGCACTGCTTCCTGGAGATAGTGAGTTATATGTATTCATGAGGGGTGTTTTAACATTTCATAGGATAAAAAAGACCTCAAATCCAGTAACCCAAAATTGGTGGGAAAATTATTAAATAATCATAATATATAATAAATCATATCCCAATAGACCAAATAATTTAGTATTCTTTTTAAACTAGATACATTCATGAATCTCAAATTACATTTGAAAATATAACATACAATATAATGAAAGTAAATATTCAATATCCTTGAAATCATTCAATGATTCATTTTGCATATCCTAGTTATATGAAACAAAATAAGGGTGAGAATAGATTCTTTTAAAATGAATTTGAATAATGGAATCTATCCTAGAAAATATAAGTTATAATCAATATAGAAAATTGAATGAACAAAAAACATTCCATTTAATCAATAACTTGATAATGATGAATAATGTGGTTGGAATAAATGAAGATCAAATAATTCAAAATAAATAATAAAATGTTCTTTAAAATTATCCTTGCATATCATAACTATAAAAATAATCATATGGAGATCAAAAAAATCTTTCATTATGAAGGAATTTATAATATCATACATCTTAAACATATCATTGAGGCCTCACGACAAGGAATTATAAACATATCCTCAAGACATCTAACATAAATGGGTAAGGCCTCATCAAAATACCCAAACTAGTTTTTTTTAACACAAATATTGAAGAATAAATGTCCTATGTAATTTCATCCCCCATCCATTACTCAATAAGTCAATTTCATTAATGATATGAATAAATTTTACAATATAATCAATATGTCTTATAATCAATAAAAATCCATATTGGTAAAAACAAATACAAAATGCCAGCACCCTACCTACTCAAACTAATCGTAAACCATCCATAAAAATAATAATGAAGGTATCATTACAATATATACCCAAGGGATCATAAGTAATATAAATGGTTTTGTCATTGATGAATATAAATACAATAAAAATATCTCTAAACATTTCTTCAATAAAAAACCATTTTCACATGAATTTTACTTTTATAAAACAAAAATTTACATAATATCAAGAAATTTATTTTCTTTGAAAATATACAAGGAAATATTTAAATTGAGATTCAAATAACATATCAGACTTGATAGAAGGATATTTTATTCATGTTGTATATATTAAAACATATATTTTCACATTTTTTTATAAATAGTTAAAAATGCGTCATTCTAAAAAAGTAATATTTATTTTAATCCATTTTGATAAATTCAAAACATGGATAAAATTATCTTTAATAAAAAAATTGTATAATTTTATAAAAAATATTTAAAAAATTTTATCGAAAATATGGACATAGAAGAAATAGATTTTTTATGGATTATAAAAAAAAATTAGTTATCCAAAAAACAGTTATTTCGGCCTTTTGAGTTCCTAAAAAATGAATATGAAAATAAAATGTGTAATTTTAGGAAATAATTACGGTATAATAAAATATATGGTTTTTATTATATAATGATCAAATAATTCCCTTAGTGGTGTCTTAAACATAAACAATCCGGAAAAAATGATGATATTTTGAAAAAAAACTTTTGTCGCTATAGTAAATTTTGAATCATAAGCCCTATAAAAGAAATATATTAAATTGAAATATTAAATAATATGAATATAAAAAAATCATTGTATATCATATAAAAGTGTAATTATACAAAGAATATAAAAGACACAAGTAGTGAATATGGAATATTTATTAGGGAAACAAAACTTAGATGGGAAACCCATACCACATGTATGACATCCCAAATATTTGTCAAAACCTTTAATATAATAAATATATATTTAGAATACATCGATTAAAGAACCATACTCAAATTTATACCATATTATATTAACTTTTAAACTTTTACTACCCTTTTATTTACAATTCATTATTAAAATCAAAATCCTAGGTGATAGCAGTTTCATTTTTCATGTACATTTTTCTTTAGTAGTTTTGGACCTTTTACTTTGATAATAGTTCCATAGTATAAATAATTTTAATCAAGATACAATTTTAATATAAATTCATTTTATTCATAGTTAAAGTCATCCATAAATTGGAGAGATATAAAAGTGAGTTACAACATTCATAGAGATAGTGGGTGGTACATACGCGAGAACATTGTTTTCACTTTTCGATGGATGGAATGAAAGAAAGGTAAATAAGAATTCAAATTCACATAACAATTATTATATAATTTATATTAATTAAATCTATCCTTATTTCTATCCATTTAAATTATAAATGAAAAATGGACTGCATCGCATCATGGAGGTAGAAGTCCACACGTACGTACGAGTGACCTTTTCATTTTCTAATGGATTAGAATGTAAAAAAAAGATAGATATGATATTATAATTACAAAAGAATAATTATTTCATAAATATTTTATATATTAATTAGTTAAAAATTTATAACCATCTAAGTAAACTATTGATTAAAGGTGAAATATAATTCTTTATAGGGATGATAAGATGTACATATGCATGAGTGATTTGTTTGTCCTTCATTGGATGGAAAATATAACTAAAATAGTTTTACCTTAATAATAATTACATATTATTATATTTTTGATATTTTATAAATTTTCTTAACAGTACATAAATTTTAATGGAATTGGAAGAGTGAATAAATTTGAAAAGGTCGATAAATACAATTACAACTTCTTCAGTAGGATTCCTTTAGATTTCTTTTTAAGGGCCCTTATAATGGTATTTTAAGAATATAAAAACCTCTGATTACAGTATAAATAAGTTTAAAATATAAATGGGTAGGGTTTTGTCTAGATATATGAAACTATATGTCATGAAGAATTGAGATAAGTGGGTGTCACTTCATAAGGGAGGGAAAGGAAACACTTGGAATTTGGAAAAATTATTAAAATATAATTAAATATTTCACATGAAAAATGACTCTAAATGTGTATATATTAGAAGAAAAATATTATAATGTCGAAATATCATCATAAAATTAAATTTAGAAACTTTTTAGACTCATTATGAACTTTATCTTTTGCTTTAATCACGTCGTTAATCAATTTTTGACCTTAATTGTGGTGACAAATATTTCCAACTTACAGGGGTTTGATTTTACATATGTGTTAGTTATTGACCCATAAATGGAATTTTAATTAAAATTTGGAACATTTAACATAAAACTTTTCCCCTTGGAATATGTTTTGGATTCATAAATAATTTAATAAAATATTTTTAACAATAAATAATATTAATATAATTCTAAGAACAATTCACATAATTTGATTATGAAAAAAACATGAAAGAATTTGAATTTAAATATATACCCTTAAAAAAACTATAGTGTTTACTTTTATCTTCAAAATTAATGGAATTCAATAATTAACACAAATTTTATTGATTTTAATATTTTTCGAAATCATTTTTTTATTATTATAATAATTGAATGAATACTATATCGACGTTGTGTATGAATTTACAATAAATTACTAAATAACCAAAACGTTGTAATAAATTACCTTTATAAAAAAATAATTAACTTTAAATAAACATTTATAACCAAACTTAACCTCTTTTCATACTTATGTATAAATTTCAAGATATTAAATTTCAAAATTCGTAATTTGTATTTATTATTACCTTAAATTAATAACAATGTCTTAATCAATGTAAAATTGGTCAAAAATCCATAAATTTGAGGCATGGATTTAAATGATCGAACCCTACTAAAAATATAGAATAAAGTAAAGTGCTGAGATTATTTTGAGACCTTATCTCATGGTTTTAACCCAATTTCACATATTGTTTCCTTACTGAGCTGAAAAATATTTAGCTTAATTAATATCCATAAAAAACATAAATAAAGGGGATATATTTACCAAATTTTTACCTCGTGAATCAAAATTTGGAATCCACTTTTCTAGAATCCAATTTTATAATTGAAAGAAATTAATTTAAGATAAAAACATAAATCATAAAGAAAACTGTTTTTTCATTAAAATAACTATTTAAGTAGACAACGTTTTTAGGAGAAATTAAACCATAAAATTTATTCCAATTAACATAATTAGATTCTTTACAATATAATAGATATTTTATTTCTTTAAAATAATTTTAAAATGGAAATTTATAAATTCTTCAAACAAAAATACTATTTTCTATGAAAATTAAATTTTGCACTATTAACTGAAAATTACATCTCTTCATAAAAATCCAAAAAAATACCCCAGAGATAATTTTATCATGATTCTTAAAAAATAATATTTTTTTGAAATAAAATTTATTAAATTTTGAAAACATAATTATAATTTTTTTAAGAAAAATTAAAAACACTTTTTAAATGAAACATATTTAATAGAATAAAATGTATGCACTAAAAATTGATTACTTATTTCCTAATAATTAATCAAAAAAATTATTGATTAGATTGTTTATATAAATTTCATAATTTTAGTAATCATATTCATGTCGTTCAATTTAATGTTAAGGATTTAATTTTCATATTGAAATAAAAATATTTCATGGTATGATTAAGCTTAGTGGTTCTTATTCTATACACTATCAAAATAAGTTCTTTGTTAAAATATATTAGTGTTGCATCCCCCCCCCCCAATATTAAAAAATACCATCCTCACATTTTTAACTTTTTCTCAATAATCAAGGTTTTTACTTTAGAAAATACATTTTTTAAACTCATATCCTAACAAGGTATTCAAATTTCCTCTAGAATAACTCATATCTAAGTTTCTAAATTTGAGAACATTAGAGAGAAGTGAATATATGGACTTAGAGGAAAAAGAAATGACCAAATGATGATTAATAGTGATATATAATGTTGATTATAATAAATTTAATAACCATGAGAAAGTTAAAAACCACAAAAGCACAATTGAATAATTTGTGAAAACGTCCATCAATTCATCGTTAATGAATTTAATAGGGAAAAAAAATTCTGATATTTTTTTCTTTGATTTGAGAAATTACTTTATCATATAAAATATGAATAGAAGGAAATATACTTACTTAAAAATCATAATTTCATTCATTAATCACTTTCCAATACATTCTCATCTTTTTATTGAAATGATGAGTATTCAATATGAATTTTTTTACGTACTAATATAAACATAAAAAATCACATAATCTTCAAAAGGATGATAAGATATTCATACTATATTTAAATGTTACCCAACACTAACATTCAAATCACTATGTACGATAGTATCTAGAATTTATAAAACATCCTCTTTGACTCAAAAATTACATTAATAACATCAATGATTGAACTTAGATTAATCCACAAATAAATAACCCTACATCCCAATTGACCTAAATACCCTCTACATTAAAGAATGTTTTTAACACAAAGGTGATCTCATTCAATGTTGAATTACATACATAAAATTTTAATTTCATTATTCATATTAAATATTTCATGCTAAGACATATATTTAACCCAAAGGTTCTATATTCTTCGACCCAATAAAACATCGCCAAAAATATAATTATTCACCATGAAAAATAACTATATAATATTATAATATAGTTTACTTAAAACCAAAATATCATGAATAATATTTAGATAGTAACTTGATAGGTAATATTTAGCTTAGACATAAATATATATGAAAATATAACATTGTAAATGAATCACTTTTTAACCATTAATAATAGTTATTTACTACTATATAATTGATATTTATTTACCTAAAATCAAGAAAATTACTCACTTAAATGGTTATTTAACCCATAATAGATTATTCTTCCTAAAACTCAGTAATTGTTTCAAATCACCGAAAAACACATCACTTAAAAGCACAAAAGTGGTTTCTATACTTTTGATCTTTTGATCAATATTATACTTATAAACCCTTGATGGTATCCATAACTCTTAGGTTATCCTCACATAAAAATATATATACATACAAAAACTAACACATACCTTACACATCATATAAAGTCATAGGTTATTTCCATAAATCAAAAATATTAATAAAAATAAACAAATTTTCCCTAAATCACTTTTTAATTATGTCAATAACGAATTTCATGGTCACCAATACTCTCACATTAACATCATAATTGTCAATAATATCTTCATCACAACTAAACATAATCACATTACCACTAAATCAATTTTCTTAGTAATCAAAACCTTTTAAAATATGTTTTAAAATCATCAAAAAATATTGTGGAATAATCCTTCTCTGATTCATGATTCTTATATCTAGAATATTCTTGATAGGAAACTTCTACAACATAATTTGGAAACACTAATAAATTAAAATTTCAATCATTACACATCAACAATTTTCATAGAATAATTCATTCCTTGGTCAAGGTTTTAACCATAGTATTTGAGAATTGGATTCAGTAATTACCATATTCCCCAAACATAAGACACTGAACAATAAATGGTACCTTGGGATGAAATTATTACCCCTCAATCTAAATATTCATTTTCCTTGACAATTCATTCATCTATTCTTTATTTTCCCTGAAAAATAACATTTTATAGTTCTTTTAAGAAATTATATGTGGTGTCTCTTTCCAAATTTATAACACTACAACAATTGATCATTTATTACACCATAGCCTCCACCGCCAGGTCTCTTAAGAAATTCTATGCTTCTATTATTTAGTGTGTCTGATATTTGGTTAAGTTTTAGGATATTAATAATATATCATGATAAGTAATTAGGAAAAATTAGTTAAAACCATTAGATGAAATAATTTTAGTTTTAAATAGAAAAACTATAAATTAAAAAATGTCCCTAATATAACCAATCAAATGGGAATTATATAAACCACATAAACCTAAATATGTTTAAAACATCAAACATGACTCGATAAAATAATATTGAGATGAATAAACATTACCTTAGGTATTACATCCTTCTTATGTGTATGAACCTCCTTTATAATAAATATAGATTTTTATACATCTATTCCAGAACCATACAACGAAAACCCATGTCTTTAATACACCATAATTTATGATTTATTACAAAAATTTTCCCATTATACTATAAAAATTTATTTTTAAATTAGGTGACTTTCAAAAATTTGGTACATAACATAATAAATTTCTATAAAAACACAACAACAATATTGAAAAATTCTATAACATGCTCCTAAAATTCCATCGTTCTTCTAAAACTACACAAGTTATATTGGGGACATATATAAGAAAGAGGTGATCTATAAGTCCTGGAAAATGAATAATCAAAACATATCATGAGGTAAAGTAGTATATATTATCCATGAGTAATATCAATTAATGTAAGAGGGTTGAGAATCATAATCTTGAATAATGATGTCTAATATAACATAATAGAATAAAGGAAACATAGGAATGTGGTAACAACATCAAACATGACATCATAAACATAAGTCAAGGATAACCACCATGAACACATAACATATTATTATTAGGATTTCTTGTTTGGAACCCTATATGGAATCTCCTTGGATAAAAACATAACCCAATTCATTGAAGGGCTATTTAATTTGGGAACCATCTGTCACGTTAATATCATTTACATGAATAAGTGTGACTTGTAGATCATACAACATAAGGATATGTTTCATAACTATTAATAAAAAAATCAATGATTGTTGTACAAATTCATAGACTTCCCCAATAAATTATTGATAGGTATATCTAGGGGAATACCATTGATTAGAAATGGGAATGGGTGTTCACTAAAAAACGTTTTAGTAAGAAATGAAGTATAATTGCGGTACATAGAGATTATCAGAAGGTATTAATGAGAGTGAAATGGGTCTATCATAAGTCATATATATGAAGTACATTAATAGGGATATGTATGTATAAAAGTAAATAGAAACAATTGGATATTAAATTGACATACAAATAATGTTATTGAATAAAGTTGAGAGTGAGAGAATCTCTTTCACTGATAGGAATCTTCTAAAATATTGGGTGGAGTTTATTAAGATTTGGGGGTACCTTGGATGTAATAAATAGAAGGAAAAATAGACTAATTTGTTTCTCTGATGGTTTTGAGTGAATATGAATGGTTGGTTTGGTGGGTTTATATAGAATAAGAAAAAATAATTCTATATTAATTTCAAAAATTAGGTTTTTGACTCTATGATAATGTAACAAAAATAACTAACCATGCCATGGTTATTTAAAATGGTGTCTACCAAAGAGGAGTGGTTTTTGTTATTTTATTATTCTATGAACCCAAAATAATTAAAATAATACCCATGATGATGAGAAAGTGAGTCAGGTTTATATACAATATGTTTTAAAACATTGAATTATAATACTAATTTTTTGATGATTCATTAAGGGTTTATAAAATTTATAAAATAATCTCATAATAATTTTTTTAAATGATTTAGTTATTATGGATACTCTTTATATAATTAATTAAATAACCTTTGTAATTTTATGTAGTCATAATATATGTTATATATTTATATCATATATAATTTTTCCCTAAAAACTAAACTAACTCTGAAAAATATGAAAAAATAATTTTTTTTTCTAATTTTGACATTATAATTTCAAAAAAAAATCATCAAAAAATTCTCTATGTATTATAATTTAAATATTTAACTAAAAAACTACATATTTAATGATCAATACTTTTTTAAAAAAAATAATAGTTTTATGGCCCTTATTAAAAAAAATTGACTTCATAAAATTATATTATAATTCATATTTACTAAATATTATTTAATAATAATATTTTATTAAAATAAAAATTATTTTAAAAATTCATGAATTCATTAATATAGAGTATCTGGATTGAAAATATACATTTCCAAAAAATACAATTTGTGTTTCATCATATCAAAATATAATTGTTATTAAACTCTATATTTAACCATTTCAGAAGTAATATTAATAGTGGTCAATATAAACATTTTTTAATTAAAAAATTAAAAAAATTATTATAGGTAGTGTCAACACAAAATTTTCTTTATTACATTGGTAAATTTAGCAAGTTTATGGTTTCTGACGATATGATGATCATGGGGTTGTTTAGGGGAAATTTTTTTGTTAGTGATATTATTGAGATTGAAATTATACCATAAATGGTTTCATTAATTATTTAGTTTTTGAATCTCATATTGAGCTTTTCCATAGTTGAATCCTACTGATTCTATCTCCGTTAGAAGCTCTAATAAATGGGATTCGTAAGGTATGATCCTACTGGTTGAGATCCTTCATTCCTTTATATGTGCCAATTGAATTCATCGTGAAACTTAATATATATTAGTCATGCACTCATTGTAAAACAGATATAATATCAAAGGTTATAATTATTAGTGGTCATTTTTATTTGATAGGATATAATTTATAAGGGTCAACAATGACCAAAGTACTGCGTGTGTTTTCTATTTCTACATTATCTACTAATAAATTTATTCATTCATAAATGGAACTTCATTTATAAAAGTTTAGGTCATAAAATTTATCCCCCCTTTAGAAATTTCAACCCATATATTTTTATTTCATACACTAAAATAGATGAGGGTACTTATGTTTCATCATTTATTCCAGTACCCATATCACTTCCTGAAACATTTGGTTCATCCATAACACTTGTACCCACTGAAGTGTGTTGTTTCATAGAACCTAATATCTATATTCTAGGATATTAACTAGTTGATCTATATATGAATGATCATTCTATAATGTTATGAACATTAGATTCAGTACATGGGAAGAGTCTGGTATATGCTTCCTTAAGAGAGACACAAGGAACAAATCATGTACTTGAGACATGTTAGGGGGACCTCAAGTCAATAGTCCACCACTCCAATAAGATAATGGATATCAAAATGAATTATATATCTTGGACTAATTTTCTCTTATCTATAAACTTCATTAATTTCTTCCATGGTGATATATGAAGGAAAACCTTATCTTTAACAATAGAATCTTGGTATCATCGATGATTGTATGCATTGATTTTCTATATAAATGTTTTGGATTTCATATTAAAATAGATGGGTTGAACATTATACTTAATGTATTGTATAATATTAGGTAACATCAACTAGTACTCTCCATCTTCATACAATTATGTTGGAGTCCAGCATAACTTCCCATAACGAGACTCATAGGATTCCATTTGAATTCTAGAATAGAAACTATTCCTATACAATAACTCAATAATGGAAAGTTGTTACTCCTAACATCATTTTAAATGCATTTATCATGATCTCAACATATCCTCCAATGTTTAAATGGTTCTTTTAGACTTTCCATACATCTGAGAGTGATAATCTGTGTTGAATCTCTATTCTATATCCAAAACTTGTTGAAGGATTCTCTAGAACCTTTAGAAAAATATCATATCTCAATCATTTATAAAAGAGAGTGTAACTCTATGTATTCTTACCACTTCCCTAGGGTATATTATCACATATTGGTCAAGAGATAATTCTTCCTTGATATCCGTGGAATAAACTAACTTGGTAAGGTAATCGACTACCACCCTAATGGAACTATTTCCATTAGGGATCATATAGAGTCCAATAATGAAATAAATGGTTATTTTTTCCCATATCTATATTCGTATGGAAAAACTCTACATCATGCCATTATACTTTTATCATTTTTATTTGAATTTTTATCATTCAAATTATTTACAAATAGGATCCCCAATTACCCTCTTCATGTTGTCCCGATAAAATTTTAATTGAAATCTCAATAAAATCTCAATAAAACTTATTTCTTATAATAATAATAGATAAGGATTATCTATGTGTATCATCTAAATTTTACCTATATAGTTATACTTTTTATGGGATACATATACAAGTTAAAAACCTTATAAATACATCTTCAAAAAAGTTGAACATTAAAATATTCTCTACCTTTTAATATAGCACATTATCATCCTTATAATCCTCCTAGATCCTCTCAGGAATAAATGCTTCAGTAGTTATTTGAACATGATATGATGAATATTGTTTTATTATTTATTTTTACATCTTTTTCATGTCAAATCATATTGAATACCTTGAAATCATCATAATGTATATGGTTGTGGGATCCTTTCAACTCATAGAATATTCCACTTTGTATGCCGTCATAAAATGGTAATGGATTAAATAACCATAATTCTTGATCAGATCTAACCATATTCATTAGAACATATTAAGATAATTTTTTGTAAATATATAATTGAGGATTTTGTGATCCATATATATATCACAATTTTTTCTATATAGGTAATTTTTCCAAATCTTCATTGTGAATATCTCTATAGATAATCCAAGTTCAGGTTTTGGATAGTTATTCTCATTGGTATTTAATAGGTGGGAGGAATAGGCTATGAATTTTTAATCATGCATGAGTAAAAAACCCAATCCCTTTTGGATGCATCACTGTAGATCACAAACCCTTCCCCACAGGTGGGTAATGTCAGCAAAGGTGTAGTGATTAGTATCTTGTTCAACTCTTTAAATCTCTATTTGAATTCATATTTATAGAAAAATGTGAACCCCTACTGAGTTGTCAGGGTTATTAGGATTTAAAATAATGATAAATTTCTCACAAATCAGCAATAGTACCAAGATAATCATGGGAAACTACGGATTTCCATCACAGATATTAGTATGAGATATTTATTGGTTACCACTTGTTTTAACATTCCATAGATATCCCTTTATTAGTGATAACATTTCCCATGAAAGTTACTTTCTCTAACCATAAATCGTATTTTTTCTTCTTTTTAGAAAAAAAGTTATTCCCCAAGGTCATCACCATTCTATTTAAATTCTCTTCATGTTCCTCCTTATTTTTGGAGTACATAAGAATATCATCTATAATTACTATGAAAATTTTCTCATGGTACTCCCTAATGACTTTCTTAATTCAGTCCATTAATATTTATATTGTATTAGTGAGTCCAAATGGAATCACTTTGAACTTTTAGTACATGTTCCTTTTATGAAAATATATTATGGGGAATCTTTCTTATTCCCTTTTAATTGATAATATCTCAAAAAAAGAGACACATTAAAGTATTATTAGCTCACTATAGCCGATCAAACAAGTCATCAATCCAAGGAATAGGTTACATTATCATTATCACGATCATGTTGATATCAATATAATCAATGTGCATGAACATTAACCCATCCTTCTTTATGGTAAAGAAAATTTTTTGACCCCATAGTGAAGAACATGAGTTTATAACACTATTATCCAAATTCTCTAATAATTATTTATTTAGCTATTAAAGTTCAACAACAGAAACTCTCTATAGATTCTTGGAGTTTAGAAAAGATCAAGGTTTTATCTCAATAGAGAACTAAATTTAACATCTAGTATGAACACTATGAAATTATTTTTGGATACACATAACTTATTTCCGTTTAATGATATTTTCATCAAGGATGGTCTTTTATTTTGTCTCAGTAATTTGAGCAAGATAGCCTTGCTTTTGTGGCAATAATATCCACACTTGAGATGATGGTATCAAAAAATATTCACCCTCATCCTTTCACACATATAGAATTGGAGTGATATTTTTGATATGTATGGTGATTTATTTTCTATAATTTTTTGTTGGCCCTATATAAGGAAAGCCAATTTATTCCCAAAATGACGTCAAATTTCACTAAGGAGAGTATCATAAATTTTTCTTGGAAATTTAGCCCAAAAATTTGTACATGGTATTAAATATATTCTTAGGATGCAACAACTAACTTGTTTTATATCCTTACTAATAAATCTACTTATATATTTTGAGGTGGTGTTTAAATACTTCTAATAAACCAGTATGATATGAAAGAATGTGTATAACCAGAACCAAATAATATGCTTTATATCCATGAACTAATTACTAAAAAATCTTTCAACACTTAATTATCAAGAACCGTTTTCATAGTTGCGATGGAATATGTATTACCTTTTTCTCAAGGCCTTGATTCTTTTTTCCTTATTTTATTATCAACAAACCTTAGCTTGTGGAATTGATTCAAAAAGTTTCTTTATTCCTTGTAGTTGATATATTGGATGATTGTTTTAGGATTGAATATATATATTATTTATTCCATCACATTTGTGGGTTTATAATGTTGATAATATCTAGATGGGTTCTCTTCCCTCCCCTAATGTGTGTCTTTATCCCCATTAATTAGTTTTATGGATGCATCTTCTTACACATTTAAAAAGTCTAATGATGGAATTTCTTACCCCTATGATATTTTTCTATCATACCTCCTGAAATAAAATTCATTCCTTGATTCATATCTACAAACACATGATACACTTGATGTTTTCTAATATCCTTCTCAATTTTGAGGTCACGCCAAGCAATTTCCTCACAACTATAAAAATCATAAATGGACAAGGTTTTTAATATACTTAACAATAATCCACCAAAGAAGTGGTCAACTTTAATTTAATGGGTAATGATAAAACATAGGTATATAGTACATGAAATGTAATTTTTTCTTCTTATGACCTGATGGAGTTTTCACAAATTTCCATGAGGCTAAGTAAATCTTTCTCTATTTTAAGTCAGAAAGTACAAGGAAAATATTTTTCTAAAAACATTTTCAAGAATTAATTCACTCTATCATTTTTATATCTTCCTCATGATTCATATTTTTGACCCACATACACCATTAATCAGCTTCTCCCTCTATATGATAAATTGACAACAAAAACCTCTCTTTTTTAGAGAATTGAAGGATGTAGAATATCCATTCAATGAATTTGATCCATTTCTACACAATTAAGGGATCATAATATCAACTAAAATTTAGAGTTGTTTTTCTCATAAAGGTCCCAATTATAAATTTATCTTTCATAATGGGATATTTTTGTTCCTCCTGAATCAAATTTCTGTTTAAAACATGACTCAATTTATATTTTTTTAAATTTCAAGATTCCTTCTCCAATCAGGTTGGGCATCTCAATTTTGAAGTAATCATATTATCCCTCACATTGGTTACTGGATCGGTTTCTCCTATTTCCATACATTGACTAAAAATGAAGGAAATATTATAGATGAAAATTTTTAAACTATTTAATAGATAAATGGGAATCCTTGAAAAATAATGGCATAGATCAAAAATGATATATATTCTATAATCTATGAATTTATAGGTTTCAATATAATTTATCAATGATATATTTCCGAAAATAAAAACATATGGTATTTTTTAATCCCTATTAATGGTTCAAAAAGATCTTGTAAATTTACAAAAACCATATCCCATATCAGTGTTAAACCAGGTGGTGAAAAGGCATGTTTTCATGCATCACTTGATGGTCAGGTCTAGATCAATATTACATTTTCATGGTTATTACTCCAAGGTACATATATATCATACTCACATACACATGTAGTATACAAACATGCATTTATTTTCTTGGAAAATACATACCAATAAATTTACTAAATTTAGGGATTTGTTCCTATGTTTAGTAGTATCCCTAAGGATTTCACTAGTGTTTTTTAATTATAATCCCAAAATATAACTAGGATTTTTCTGATACAAAATATGATAACACACATCCTTAATATACCTTAAGTCAATATTTATTAAATAAAGGCCCACATTATTTAATCCCAGAATATCATGAATCATATTTTATTTAGTAAATTTGGAATATATCAAAAAAAAGTTACAATATAAATAGAACAAAATTATTGAAAACTTACTTAACATGATCGTAAAATTCCATCATTCTTCTAAAACGCCATAGGATAACCTGGGGGTATATATAAGAAAGTAGTGGGATATAAAGCTCAGTAAGGGAATAATAAAATAATTGCATGAGGTAAAATAGTACATGTGAGGTAACAATCATATCAAGGTAGCATTACATGTTAGAAAGTCATACTCTTGAACAATGATTCGTGATATAAAAAGATAGTATACATGTAACATATGAATGTGGAATAAACATAAAACTTGACATTATAAACATAATTCAAGAATAACCACTAATATAACATAAAATGGCATTATTATGATAACCTTCCATTAAATATAAATTGAATATCAATACATAAAAACATTACCCAATGCATTGGAGTGATATATATTTTTTGGTTGACCCATCACATTCAGATCATGTACATGCATAATTTTTGTACATATATCATACAAAATAGAGATTTATTTCATCAATTTTAATCCCATTATTATGGAGTGTGAGTGGAGTACATGGATGTCTGTAGTAAATGGATAAAAGGTACATATAGGTTAATACCCTTGAGTGGAAATGGGACTGGTATTCACCACGTAATTGTTTGACATGAAAAATCACTGGATAATTTTGGAAGCATAATGGCGGTACCAAATGATTCATAAAGTTATTAATGAGTGTTAAAGGGGTCTATAATCACATATAAATAATAATTAAATGAATATTAATATTTAAAAACCTATCCCAGTAAGAAAAATTGGAAATTAAATGTCAAAATACAAAGAAGCTATGAAACCCCATGTCAGTATTGGATATTAGTTCATGATTTATTATATAAGAATATATTTAATACAACCCAAAAGATCTAGAGTCCTAGTGTACTTGAGTAAATAGGTATATTACATGAAAACATAAAAAGGGGGTACATAGTTATTATTGAAAACTTTATTATCATGCTTATAATATTCCATCATTCTTAAAACAGTATGGGATAGCATGGGGACATACATAAAAAAGGGGCGAGATATAAAGAACCATAAGGGAATAAAAAATAATAAAATAAATAATGTATTACGTGTAATTAAATAAAAATTTATGTGAGAAATAAATGTTTTAAGAATCATAATTATGAACAATGAGGTAGTGTAACACCCCAAGATTTCATAGTACGTTATTTCTTAATAGTAATGCAATAACTTGCACAACACGCAACACAGAGTTCAAGCACACCATGACTTACCAAACTAGCTGTTAAAAAGCGGTTATGAAAAGTATTAACTGAATTTTGAACTTTATATAATAATTATAATTTTTGAATCCGTATTATGAGTTTCTTAGGCATAATGGAAGAACAAATTCATTTTTTTCAGATAAAAGAATTATTTTTCAAAAAATGAAATTTTACCGCCTTTTAATGGAGAACCATTTTTAAATCCAATATTTGAAACTTTTATATACTAAATTTGAAAAAATAGACTTCTTCTCTAGAATTGGGACATAAGAATTTAGTTTCAATAAATTTTTGGTGTTTTCCTAATAACTTTCATATTTGGGTGAATAGTAAAAAATACTATATTTTAACTGAAAAAATATTTTTTAATCAAAATAATTTATAGGGTTGAATTATACATTTTAATGGTTTGGAAATATAATTAGATTATATTTTTACCATTTAATCCAATGATCGTCATTGTATGTAATTTCACACTAAAATTGGACATAAACATGTGTCAATCTTTTGATAGTTAACCATTCAATGTTAAATTTTTTATTGAATAAGAAAAACTAGAGAAACAAGAAGACCAAAGGGGTACAAACAAAGTAGACGAGAAACAAAACAAGGGACAAGCAACGAGTTACAAGAAACATGCAAAAGCAACATTCACGAGTACCATAGGACTAGGGGGCCGGAAGTAATGTTAACCAAGAGCATCTTTTCTAATCAAGTTAACTCCCTCAGGTCACAAGAGGTTGATCGAGGTAATGCAAGTGATTTTGGGACCCGGGTTCGCAATAAACGAAATATAATCCGCAACTTTATTCCCCTCATGCCAGGTATGAGTCACCCAGATATTATGGAGAAGGGAAAGGCAATTCGTTACCGTGTATGCAATCAACCAGGGTATGTAACCCTTGACATTGAGATAGTTATGTAGAATCAGGGGATCGGTCTCAGAATGGGTAATCACGATGTTCATCTACCTGCAAAGAGATAGCCCTGTAAACAATGATTTGGCCTCTTCCTGGAGTGGGGAACCATTCTCGTAGGTTGCAGTGAAATCCATCACAACACTACCCCACATGCCCCTAACAATGCCCCCACATTTCATTTCCCCGGCTAATATGAGCGATATGAATTAAGTTATATCCCAAAACCGGAGGTCTCTATTGTATCCATTTTCCTTGTGGCCTGTTTCGTGAGGGGTTAGCTGGGAGTGCACTCACCTGAAGCAGCTTCCACGATAGAGCCTCCCGCCATCTGGGAACAAGTGTAACCAATTCCACAAACAGGTTCTGTGACTGCACCATGATGGCCCTTTTTGTAGGAATAGCCCCTTCAAATCGATCTTGGTTCTATGAATTCCATATGTAGTAGTACCCAGCTCTGAAAATCATGGAACGCACCCCCCCCCCCCCTCTCCATGTTTGTAATATCCAGCCTGTGATACCATCTGTCCAGAAAATAGGCGTTCTCATGTGAATTAGAGGAGAAAGCCGTGATGATTTCCAAAACAGATCAAACAGCTTGGCCCTAATCGTTTTCAAAAAATAAATGTTCAGTGCTATCCTCCCTCAGACTACAACAACAATGGAATCTAGAAACCAGAGTGATGCCTGCCTTCTCAACCCGCTCATCTGCGGCCAGAGCATTCTTCCTGATCCTACATGTTAGAAAATTATATTTTGATGGAATCTATTTACACCAAAATATGATATTCCAAGTTTTATTCTGGCCCAGAGAAAGTAAGAGATTTCGATAATTCTTGGTAGAGAATCGCCTTGAGGAGGATGCGGTGAAGACAAAAGTGTCAGGATTCGAATTAAAAGAAATGGACTCGAAAATCTCCTGTTGTTCTGTATCCAACACTACCTTAATAAAACGAGGGTGGAGGCTGGCTTCCTTGAAGGAAAGAAAGGGGTTCGGGCACCCTGGAAAGCTAATAACAGAGCAAGGCCAGTTTTGTTTCCAAAACAAAATTTTAACTTCCCCCACAATCCAGTGTGATTTCTTATGAATGGTTCTGATGAAGGGATAGATCTTGGACCAGAAGGGGGATAAATTACTTTCACTGTGCTTCTCATCACCCACCCATCTATGAGACATACACTTCCTCCAAAGGGTATTCCCTTCAATCACTTCCCATGCAATCTTAGAAAACATACATTGAAGCATGGCTGCTAAACTCCTTACATCAACACCCCATGCCTATATGGGCATTGCCATTCTTTCCCATGCAACCCAGTGACGCTTTCCTGTGGAAAGGGCACCCCACACAAAACCTTCCAGAAGCCTATCAACAGTTCTAATGATGCCTTTTGGCACAGTAGTAGAGGAAAATTCATGGATGGGTATAGCCAAAAACACACTATTAACCAAAGTAATTATCCCCCCAAAGGAAAGAAAGTAGTTCTTCGAACTGAGAACCCTACCTGTGATCCTACTTACAATATGATCAAATTCGTGTATCCTGATCCTCCCTAGAGATATAAGATCTCCAAGGTAATCCATATGAAAGGACCCATGTTTCATGTCATGCCTTATGCAAAGGGAAGAGGCCCTGCCAGGTGGGAACCTGTTTGAGATGTAAATTCTGCTTTTGGCATTATTAATAACATGTCCACTCCAGAAGCAATTGTCCATAAGAATTCTCTTTATTCCATTTACTGATCCCCTACCACCATTAATGAAGATCAAAGTATCATCAACGAACATAATCTGGGATATAGGAGGGGGGTTCAATATCCTACGATAAGGTAGTAATTCACCATTATATAAGCCCCTGATAATGAGGCGGCTAAGCGTGTCCTGTGCAAGAATGAAAATACTTGGAGAGATAGGATCCCTCTGCCGAAGCCCTCAAGTAGCCTTGAAAAACCCTTAGGTCTTTCCCATGAATGAACCATCCATCCAAGAAGAGCTGAAACATCTGAAGATGAGGTCCATGGCCTTATGAGAGAAACCCATTTTTGTAAGCACTCTATTAATGAAGCCCCACTCCATTATGTCATAGGCCTCATTCATGTCCAATTTGATAGCCAAGTTCGATCCATGGGTTTTTTTGTTAATATTTCTCAGAATCTCCTGAGCCATTCCAATAGCTGCTTAGATGGATCGGCCCTTGACAAACCCATGTTGTTCAATGGAAGTCCAATGCGGAAGGAATTTGGACATCCTCAAGTTGATGATACTAGCCCATATCTTATAGGGGAAGTTTCACATACTCACTGGTCTATAGTGCGAGAGAGAAGAGGGCTCTATAACCTTAGGAATGAGAACTAAGGTAGAGGAACCGGAAACCCTTGAAAGCCCCCCCCCCCAAAGAAATATTGAACAACATCAATGATGTCACCCTTCACGACCTCCCAGAAAAACCTATAAAAAGAACTGAGGATGTCGTTAGTGCCTGGGGCACACTCTGGGTTGAGATTAATCATGTACGAGTGAATTTAATCCTCGTCTGGAGTCATTTATATACATTCAATGTCCCTATTAGAAACATAGGTGTCCACTGCCTCCCAAATGGCCGCATTCCCATTAAGATATCCCATGTCCATCCTTGTATTAAGGTCGTCCAAGAGATCCCTAAAAAACATATTCTCCATGCTCCCCACCACATCTATATCATCCATATACGAACCATTTTCTAACATAATTTTTGATTTCATGGGACACCTTTTTTCCTTTAAGCAAGCATAGAAAAAGGCTTAGTTCATACCCCCCCCCCTCTTGCAGCCACTTAATCATGTACCTTTCACGTGCCACACGTTCATGCTTAAGAATCATCTCCGCCCATGAGTTCTTCCTTTCTGAGAGCTCCTCAAAAATCGAGCAACTCCAGTTCTCTTCTAGACTAGACTATATACTTTATATTCTTCGCTTCATCTCCTCCATGTTCTGATCGAGATCCGGAATGTCCTTGGCCCACACCTTCAAACCCAATTTCATCCACCGTAGTTTTTTGTGAACTATAACCCACGAGTAACCTTGAACCAGATCACCCCAAGACTCGCTAATGATCAGTTTGTAGCCGGGTATGTGAGTCCAGTACTGATAGAACCTAAAGCTCTCTGAGCACTCCAGTCTTGGAGAAAGAGAGATCAACAGGGGCGAGTGATCTGAGATCCCTCAAGTGAGGTGCTTAACCTGGGAATTGGGAAACTTGGAGGTGGCATTGATGTTTGCAAGGCAATGGTAAATCTTGCTCCAGCACCTCTTGGTCCATTTTTTATTATTGCACCATGTGAAAGGATCTCTTGAGAAGCCTAGTTCAAGAAAGCCATTCTCAGCCATGAAACGAACAAAGCCCAGGCAAGCCCTCCTAGAAATTGCCCCTCGGCCCTTCTTCTCCTCTGGATCAGCAATGAAGTTGAAATCCCCCCCCCCCACGAGCCAAGTAAAATCTCCCGGGTCAAATGTACAGAGATCTTTCCACAACCATTCACGACACTGGGCATCGCAGCTTCCATACACAAAAGACACCAGCAAACTATCCACATCCTTTGTTACCATCTCCGTATTGAACTGGTCACCCGAATAGAGGAGATAAACCATAATTCCCTTCGACCAAAATAACCATATGTGCCTATTCACTGGATCCGAGTGCATGGCACCATGCATCTTTATCCTGCAGCTAAACTCTTGAAACTCAGAAGGCTTCTTCTTTTGCTAAATAACAGCATCCAGATCCACTTGATTCTTTCTTATCTCCGTAGAAATGAAATCAATTTTTACTCAGTCTCTGAGGCCCCGGGAGTTCTAGATTATAAAGGATAACATTTAAACAAAATGGGGCCTAGCTTTGGCCCTAGGCCCTTCGATTGATAGTTATTACTTCTTAAAAATACACTTTTTGGTTTTGACAACGAGAATTAATTTTAAATCAATTAATGAAACTTCTATGTTTTGAAATTGGTAAAATAGAATTCATTTTTGAATTCGAAATATCAAAATTATCTTAGGTTGAATTTTTGGTATATTTATAAAAACTTTCAATTTTTTATGAATAGTGAAAAACACTAAGTTATAATTTAAAACTGGTTTTTTATTTAAATAATTATAAATTTTATTTAAATAAATATATATTTTATTTAAATTTAATTTAGGACTAAATAGATACATAATACATATATAAGTTCAATTTAATTCATTGGAGTCATTTTATAATAATTTTAGATATATAAAAATTTTATTGAACTTTTTACTGTCTTTTAGCCACCTCCTAGGAAGATTTGCGAATTTGCATAAAACATAATTTTACCACTTCTATGAATTGAATTTCAAAAATTTAAGAGACAAAATTGATATTAATAAGTAAAATGAGGTTCAATAAGATGAAAATAATTTTTGGTGAATAGTATCTTTTGACTTTTATTTACCGTGGTTAAAGGTAAATATTGTAATTCATGGTAAAAAGAAAATTATAATAATAAAAAATTACCTTAACACTTGTCCTAACCTTATAGGATTAGTCATGTCCGACCATGGTCATCCTTATGTCACTTTTGGGACCCCATGGAGCCATTTATGAATGATAATGACACTTTTTTTAATTAACTTAAATTAAAGGCAAAAATGTCAAAAACAAATATCTTTTAGTAAATCAATTTTTACATTGGGATATATAAGTCATATTTTAGACTATAAATATGAATTGGAAATATCAAAATATTTCCTACATAATGGTATTTTATTTATAATTTTTAGACATTAAATAATTTAATTTATTTATGACACAATGATGATGTAGTAATTACCTTATTAATGAAATATTAAAACAATTGCTATTATAACTACCCAAATAAATGTAATTTGAGACTTTTTATGAATTCCAATAATTTTATAGTTTAATATGACATGTTAGGGTTGATTAAAAGAAAATCGTTCAAAGTAATTATTCTGTTATGAATTTATCAAAAACAAAATACCAAATAGTTTCAAAATTGACATAAAAGAGTTTTTAAAACAAATATTATATTATTAATTGGTATTATAATAGTAAAAATCTAAGGTCCATACAAAGGTCTTAAATACTATTATATATGTCATTAATGAACCACTTGGGGTTCTCTTGAAAGTTTAGAGTAAGTTTATTAACCATACAATATAAAAATACAAAGAGACATGGAAAATGTCAAACTATTTAACTAAAAGTTAAATCTAAAAGATAAGGTTAATATTGTGACCAAAACCTGTATGAAACCTATTGGTTTAATGTTTTTATACCCATACCCACCTTATACTTTAAATAATTCATTTTGGATCCATTATAAACCGAAAAGTATTTTATTATAAAATAATATTTCTAGCTTTTCCTAAGGTGCCCCTCACCCTTCTTATAAAAGGGTACTTCCCCTTCTCTCTAATTCACACCTTCAAATCCATTTGGCTTGGCCAAACTCAACCCAAATACCCTCTCAACTATCCTTCATTAATCTTAGAGGCCTTACTTTAGTCATATAGCAATCCTAAGGAGCCCTTTTGATCAAATCAAAAGGAAGAACCCGAAGAAGAGGTAAATATTTCATCACCTCTTTCAAGTTCCTTTCTTCTTCCACTTCCTCTTTTTTTTGTTTCCATTATAAAATAATAACTCCAATATCTTATATATAATTTGATTTTATTATAAATACGGTACAACCATATTCATTATTCTATCCATCCTTTGAATGATATGTCACCATACGTGCATACGTACGGCTTTCCGTCTCCACGTCGTGGTGTAATTGTTATTCAATACATTATTACTTAGATGGGTATAATAATGATGTTTAGTTGATGTAAATAATAAATATAACATGATAATTAATCTTTATATATGATATACCATCCAATTATATATTATTTTAATATAAAAATAATGATATTGTCGCTCGTGTGTACGTACGGATTATCGTCTCCATGAACGCGATGAGATTGATTCCCCATCGTATCCATTCAAGACTAATTTTCATTTGATGATTAAAAATAATGTTTAAAGACTTGATATCATTCTGGATATGAATAATATACATCCCATCCATAACAAATATGACTCACATAACAAAGAATATAATGGAAAATGAATCAGTTAACACCCCAAACGACGATAATACTAAGATATTATTAATAAAGCAATGTTAAAAGATCAAATATGATATCATATTAATGTATATGATTCTTGTATAATTTAAAAAGAATTATTTCACCATTATATATGAGGTTAACCTACCCTCGACCAAGGAAAAGTACAAGGTAATGGTTAATTCATCAACCTCTTCATTATTCAAGGTTGTTTATATGTAATTATTTACTGGGACCTCTTTATCATCCACATCCATGTTTCTTAAAATGTATTTCAAAACATTTTTACTATTTACTAGACAATGGGTTAAAGTCGTTTATACCATTATTTGACCTTATATGTTTTTTAAAGGAATCATTCTGTTATTTTCCAAACAAGGTACTTTATAACCTTTTCGACAAAATTAAGGTAAGAATGTCTTTTTTAACTTATACGGTGGGTGTGGCTATTTTCCTCTGTTATAACATTGTCGAAGCTTCACTTACAAGCTTATAAGAATGTTTTCAAAATAAATTTTTTATTTATAATTATGGGAATCTTAAATTATTTCAAAATAGAAAGTGGAATTTCTCTAAACTGGTTTTTGATTTCTTCTATGTCAACATCCTTTGATGGATTTTATGTTTATTTGAAGTTGACTTATTATGATACAAAACTTCCATATTGTATTGAAGGTTTTTTGATATGTTTGACTGTGGATATACTATTTTTATACAATTCATGGTATGTGGTTAAAGTATTGACATTTCATATTCTAGTTTTAATACGAATATTTATATTATATTTCAACCTTTTCATATGAGGAATGTATTGGACTTAGTAAGTGATGGGTGGAGCCCGCTATAGATTCTTGATGCATCAGTAGGTCTCATGAGACAACTAGACGTGGAATTGGCCGAGGCATTTCCCAATTTGATATATGATTTTGGCCGAGGCCTTATTCATTTTAAGACGTCTTGGCCGAGGCCTTGACAAAATGTTTCAAAATGTTCGGCATTATACATTCCCTCATTATGAAAATAATATTGATGGTACATTTGGTCATTCAACTAGTATAATACCCGTGATTATGTTTTATTATGGAATTATTTACTCATCTAAAATTTCGGCCATAAAAGTATTCATGTTTATTATTGGTAAATTCATGTGGTTTCAATTATTCACCATGCTTAATATTTATGTTATATTATGTTTTATTGCTTACCCTTACATAGTTTTTGAGCTCACCCCTTTCAAATGATTCATTTTACTAGGATATGAAGAAGTTATTTATGAGTGACTTGCAGGCATAATCTAGGAGGCTTGGATGTTTCTAATGGAATAAATTCGTGTTGTATTTCTTTTCAAGTTGTAAAGTTGAACTTATGTATGAATCTTGTTTCCAATAATACTAAATTGATCTATCTTTAGAGACATGATTTCATTGTGATCACGCCAATGTTATGTAATAATGCACCGACTCTGGGTAACTAGGGTCGGGGAGCTACAGTTGGTATTAGAGGAAGTTTAGTACAATCCATGGAAACTAGATTTAGATAAACTCTGATTAGAGCACATAGCCCTAAGATAGACATTGGAAGAACTTTCCAAAATTTTGTTATTGTAGAGATTTTGTGAGTTTTCCAAGCAATACATCCCTATCTGGATACAAGCAGGTATAGGCGACTCTAGAACAGATGTACCTAGGGGTAAAACCCAAAAACACTGCTTTGATCTAGACTCAAACGGGAACTCGTGCACGACAACGGGCTTTGCTGCCCTCTTGGTTACGACACTCTTAGTGGATATGCTTAGGATAATTATCATTTTATTTAAAAATCATTATGAATGATTTATGAGTATAAAACTCCTCAAAGAAAATATTTTTATGATTATGGATTATATCCATAAACTGTTCAATATACGTTTGGTATTTTACAAGTTTGGAATTATTCATTGCAATTCATAAACTGACCTAGTGTATGCCATTGTATATAAACGGCACCTAGTAGAAGGAATCTGAACTCCAGCAATACATATGATCCAAAGAGTAAGAAGGATCATAACTTTCATGGTATTAAGCCAACATTTAGAAGGGAAATAGTCTCCCATGTATTCTCAACATATGAAGAAATAGTATCATGTGTTAATAAGATAAGTAAAGAATTATCAAAATCCTATGGATTTGAAGGGAAGCAGGAGAAGAAAAGGATGGAAGAGAGAAATATGGATAAAGGGAAGAGGGAAAAGAAGGATTTTTTCATATGTGATAATTGTGGAAGGAATCACCTTGGTAAATGCTTGAAGGGAATGAGAGTTTGTTACAAGTGTGGAGAAAAAGGACACCAAGTACATGATTTCAAGGGTAAAAAAAAGGTTTCAAATGTAAATTTCTTCATCTGCAAGGTGCCGAGACACTACACAAACCAATATCCCAATCATCAGAGTATACCACAAATGATGATATTAGATAATAATCAAGTTATGATAGTAAATCATATGAAGAGTAATGACTAGTGTTCTTATGTTTTTATTATAGAATTATTTCATTTGAGTTTTGTATCATCAATATAATGGTTACATGAATTATGAAGATAAATAAGGATTGTACTACAGTACTATTTTTTTGAGGATTTGAGATTATATAGTTCTAAGAAATGTGACTTAATAGTTAGCTACACTTTTTGGAAAAATACATGGTTGAAGGAAATGTAATCCTTAATATGGTCTTGATAATGAGGTAGTGATTTTGGAATAAGAGATGGTTGATTTGGATAAATTATATTGGATATTCTTAACTTCCTTGGAACTGATTAATAGTTTTTTTATTTCATCATTGTTGGAATATTCAAATTTTTTGGATATAAGGAATATATCCAGTATTATATAATGGATAAGGGATAATGAATGTAATCAATAAGGTTTTATTGTAATTCAGGTTGTTACCATGTATTAAAATAATACATGATGAAGGTGATCACATGTTATTACGTGGAAAAAAGGATCTTTATTGTTTTTAACATCCTTATAAATTTTGGATTTTGATTTTGCATAGAATTATTTTGGATAAGTATAAAGGTTGTAATGGATTAATTTTGAAATAGGATAATATTGTTAAGGTTATTTTTGTATTTTTATAAAAAGGACAGCACATAGACCGTGTGACAACCCGTTGTGTCAGAAAAATCTTCCAGAATCAAACCCACAACCATAGTGTGATTGTGATTTATCACCTACCATTGGAATATGTGAATTCCATGGATTGTATAATGTAGTTTCGTTTATTTAAAGGGTCTGATAGGTGAATTATAAATTCATTTTTTATAACCCTATTTGAATCGGATAAATAGAATATTTTTTAGTTCTACTATCTTTTAGAATGAAAGATGAATTTTTGGTAGAAATTAGTTAAAGGATGGAAATCTACTTCTCAAGAATATTTTTTTTCTTCTCTTATTCTATGAAGAAATTAATTCATAAACCTTAGGTAAGGGATCTTAAGACTAAAAATGTGTTATCCTAATACCTTATGTTTTATTGAACATATGATATTTTAAATCATCATAGATTGATGGATTTGAGGCCCTCAATTCTAAAATTGTTTGTGACTGATGACCTCAATCAATCCCTATAAATATTTACGTTTTTTCTGCAATTATGTGTCTCTAATTTCAACCAATGTTCACCTAATCGAGATCATAATTTGGTGGTGACTTTTTCATTACCCTTTTCCTCTTATTAAGACTAAATTTTATTAACCCAATATCTGATGTGGGTTTTCCCACAAAGGTATTTTCTATTTTCAACCATTTATTTTCGAAGAACAATTTCAAATTGTGAGGATGCAATTTATTGAAGGAGGGAAGAATGTAACACCCCAAGATTTCATAGTACATTATTTCTTCAAAGTATTACAATAACTTGTACTACACTCAACCCTGAGTTCAAGCGCACCACGACTTACCAAATTAGTCATTCAAAAGTGGTTATGAATATTATTAACTGAATTTTTAACTTTATATAATCCTTATAATTTTAGAATCCATATTATGAGTTTTTTAAAAATAATTTAAGAAAAAATTCATTTTTTTCAGATAAAAGAATTATTTTTCAAAAAATGAAATTTTACCGCCTTTTAATTGGAAACCATTTTTAAATACAATATTTGAAAATTTTATATATTAAATTTAACAAAATAAACTTATTCTCTAGAATCGGGACATAATAATTTAGATTCAATAAATTTTTGGTGTTTTTCGGATAACTTTCATATTTGGGTGAATAGTGAAAGATGCTATATTTTAACTTAAAACAACTTTTTTTATAAAAATAATTTATAGTGTTGAATTATATATTTTATTGTTTTGGAAGTATAATTAGATTATATTTTTATCATTTAATACAATGATGGTCATTTTAAGTAATTTCACTATAAAATTGGACATAGACTAGTGTCAATCTTTTGATAGTTATTATTTCTTAAAAATACGCTTTTTGGCTTTTACAACAGGAACTAATTTTAAATTAATTAATGCAACATCTATGTTTTGAAAATGGTAAAATAGAATTCATTTTTTAATTCCTAAAATCAAAATTACCTTAGGGTGATTTTTTGGTATTTTTTTGAAATCTTTCAATTTTTGATGGATAGTGAAAAACACTGAGTTATAGTTTAAAACCAAATTTTTATTTCAATAATTATTTATTTTATTTAAATTTATTTTAGGTAAAAATAAATAAATAATACCTATTTAAGTTCAATGTAATTCATTGAAGTCAGTTTATAATAATTTTAGATATATAAAAATTTTCTTGAACTTTTTACCGTCTTTTACGCACCTCCTAGGAACATTTGCAAATATGCTTAAAACATAATTTTACCGCTTCTGTGAATTGAATTTCAAAACTCCGATAGACATGGTTGATATCAATAAGTAAAATGTGGTTCAATAAGATTAAAGTAATTTTTGATGAATAGTAACTTTTGACTTTTATTTACCTCGGTTAAAGGTAAATAAGGTAATTCAAGGTAAAAAGAAAATTATAATAATACAAAATTACCTTAACACTTGTCCAAACCTTATCGGATGAGTCATGGCCAACCATGGGCATCCTTATATTGCTTTTGGGTCCCCATGGATCCATTTATGAATGATAATGACACTTTATTTTAATTAACTTAAAGTAAAGGCAAAAATGAAAAAAAACATATCTTTTAGTAAATCAATTTTTACATGGGGATATATAAGTCATATTTTGGACTATAAATATTAATTGGAAATATAAATAAATTTCATACATAACGGTATTTTATTTTTAATTTTTAGACATTAAATAATTTAATTTATTTATGACACAATGATGATGCAGTAATTACCTTATTAATCAAATATTAAAATAATTGATATTATAAATACCCAAATAAATGTAATTTGAGACTTTTTATGAATTACAATAATTTTATAGTTTAATATGAAAAGTTAGGGTTGATTAAAGTAATTTTTTTCAAAGTAATAATTCTGTTATAAATTTATCAAAAAAAAAATACCAAATAGTGTCAAAATTGACATAAAAGAGTTTTTAAAACTAATATTATATTATTAATTGGTATTATATTCCTAAAAATCTAAGGTCTAGTAAAATGGCTTAAATACTATTATATATGTCATTAATGTACAAATTGGGGTTATATTTTAAGTTTATAATAAGTTTATTAACCATATAATATAAAAATACAAAGAGACATTATAAATGTCAATAAACTTAAATAAGAGTTAAATCTCAAGGATAAGGTTAATATAGTGACCCAAACCTATCTAAAACGTATTTTTTGAGTGGTTTCTACAAATCCCCACCTTATAGTTTAAATAATATTTTTTGGATCCATTAGAAAACGAAAATTATTTTATTATAAAAAATATTTCTTGTTTTTTCTATGGTGCCCCTCACCCCTCTTATAAAAGGGCACTCCCCCTTCTCTCTAATTTACACCTTCAAATCCATTTATCTCGGACAAAAGCTTCCCAAATACCCTCTAAATTGTCCTCCATTAATCCTAGATGCCTTCCATTATTCATATAGCCAACCTAAGGAGCCCTTTTGATCAAATCAAAAGGAAGAACCCAAAGAAGAGGTAAATATTTAATCGCCTCTTTCAAGTTTCTTTCTTCTTCCACTTCCTATTTCTTTGTTGTTTCCATTATAAAATAATAACTCAATTATCTTCTATATAATGTGATGTTATTATAAATATGGTATAACCATATTCATTGTTCTATCCTTCCTTTGAATGACATGTCACTATACGTGCGTACGTACGGCTTAGTGTCTCCACGTCATGGTGTAATTGTTATTCGAAACATTATTATTTGGATGGGTATAATAATGATG
Source organism: Viscum album (assembly GCA_963277665.1). Lineage (NCBI taxonomy): Eukaryota > Viridiplantae > Streptophyta > Magnoliopsida > Santalales > Viscaceae > Viscum > Viscum album. Next base: position 1,381,062,212 of record OY728163.1, read on the forward strand.
TGTAATTGATGTAAATAATAAATATAACATTATAATTATTTTTTATATATGATATAAAATCCAATTATATATTATTTTAATATCAAAATAATGATATTGTGGCGCATGTGTACGTACGGATTACCGTCTCCATGAACGCCATGAGATTCATTCCCCATCGTATCCATTCAAGACTAATTTTCATTTGATGATTAAAAATAATGTTTAAAGACTTGATATCATTATGGATATGAAATAGATACATCCCATCTATAAAAAATATGACTCACATAACAAATAATATAAAGGAAAACAAATCTGTTAACACCCAAAATGACAATAATACTAAGATATTATTAACAAAGCAATGTTAAAAGATCATATATGATATCATATTAATATATATGATTCTTGTGTAATTTAATAACAATTATTTCACCATTATACAGGAGGTTAACCAACCCTCGACCAAGGAAAATTAAAAGCTAAGGGTTAATTCTACAACCTCTTCATTAATCAAGGTTGTTTATATGTAATTATTTACTAGGACCTCTTTATCATCCACATCCAAGTTTCTTAAAATGTATTTCCAAACATTTTTACAATTTACTAGACAATGGGTTAAAGTCATTTATACCCGTATTTTACCTTATATGTTTTTTAAAGGAATCATTCCATCATTTTCCAAACAAGGTACTTTATAACCTTTCCGACAAAATTAAGGTAAGAATGTTTTTTTAACTTATACTACGGGTGCGGTTATTTTCCTCTGTTATAACATTGTAGAATCTTCCCTTATAATATTATAATAATGTTTTCAAAATAATTGTTTTCTTTATAATTATGTGACTCTTAAATGATTTCAAAATATAAAGAGATATTTCTCTAAAAAAGGTTTTGATTTCATCTATGTCAACGTCCTTTGATGGATTTTAAGTTTATTTGAAGTTGATTTATTATGATACAAAACTTTAATATTGTATTGAATGTTTTGTGATAGGTTTAACTGTGGATGTACTATTTTTATACCATTCATGGTTTATGGTTAAAATATTTACATTTCATATGCTAGTTTTAACAGGAATGTTTATGTTATATTTCAACCTTTTCATATGGGGAATGTATTGGACTTATTATGTGACGGGTGGAGCCCGCTATAGCTCCTTGATGCATCGGTTGGTATCATGAGACAAATAGATGTGGAATTAGTTGAGGCCTCTCCCAATTTGGATATGATTTTGTCCTAGGTCTTAATCATTTTTAGACATCTTGGTCGAGACCTTGACTAAATGTTTCAAAATGTCTGGCATTATAAATTCCCTCATTATGAAAATAATATTGATGCTAAATGTGGTCATTTGACTAGTAGAATACCCAAGATTATGTTTTATTATGGAATTATTTACTCATCTCACATTCCTTCCATAAAAGTATTCATGTTTAATATTGGCAAAGGAATGTGGTTCCAATTATTCACAGTGCTTAATATTTATGTTATCTTCCACTATATTGCTTACCCTTACTGAGCATTTGAGCTCATCCCTTTCATATGTTTCATTTTCCTAGGATATGAAGATATTAGTTATGAATGACTTGCAGGCATAATCAAGGAGGCTTGGATGTTTCTAATGGAATAAATTCATGTTGTATTTCTTTTCAAGTTGTAAAGTTGAACTCGTGTATGGATCTTGTTTCCAATAAAACTAAATTGATCATTCTTTTGAGACATGATTTTATTATGATCATGAAAATGTTATGTAATAATGCACCGAATTTTGGTAACTAGGGTCAGGGATTTACATTTAGGATATACCATGAAAACATAATGGTAATATGGGAATGTGGCAACGAAAATAAATAAGACATTATAAACATAGGTCAAGTCTAACTTAAAATGAATAATAACATGGTAGAATAAGTACCATAAAGTATTATCTTCACTCCATGATCCCATACATGAAATATCATGAGATTAAAACATTACCCAATGAATTAGAGCAATATATAATTTCTGTCACACCCATCACATTCATGTCATGTACAATCATCAGTGTTCCACATAGATCATTCAACATATGATAATATTTCCTCATGCATAATCCCACAATTAAAGAATTTGGGTTACATAAATTGAATTTCAAAATAAATTAACTATAGGTACGATTTGGTGAATACCCTTGAGTGAAAATCTTTATCAATATACACTTCACAAAGGTTTGGCATGGAAAATCACAGTGAAATTTTTTCACCATAACACCAGTACTTAATGATTCATAAAATGGTTTAATGAGATAGAAATGGTGATCTAATCACATGGAAGTAAAAAAAAGGAAATTATGAGATATATTAAAGAATATAATACAATATGATAATTCGGTAATTAAAATTAATAATACAATAAGGATTCTGGAAAAAAAAAATTAGCATGTAAATATTGCTGGGTAATTTCATCTGCATAATGGTTGTACATAGTGATTCATAAAATGGTTTCATAAGAGAGAAAGGGGTTTATAATCAGTAGTAATTAAAAAAAGTAAAGTATTATGTATTATTAAAAACATAATCAAACACTAACATTTGGTCATTAAAATACATAAAATAAGAAGGGTTCTTGAATAAAAATTTAGTATAGAAAAAATTGTAGGGTACTTTCAGCAGTATAATGGGGGTACATTATGAATAATGAGAGGGATTAATGAAATTGAAAGTGGTATAAAAAACATGTAAAATTATAATTAATGTTACATGGATATGTAAAATCATATACCCTCAATATTAATTAGAATGAAGTATGAATTACTTAAATAAGGTTCATGAGTAAATAAGAGAAAGAGTGGATCCCTTGCCTTGAGAGGGTGATTCCAATAGATTGGGAGGATTTTTGTGAGAGCCTGTAGAATCCTGGGAGAACTCTAAAGAGTTTATTAAATAGTATGTCTTTTCTCCAAGGTTCTTTAGTGAATTTTAATGGGTGGTTTGGTGGGTTTATATAGAATAGGGGGGTTCTTTATTATTTCCCAAACATTGGTTTTTGAATCTATATAATAAAGTAATAATAATAATATACCTTACCATGGTTTTTGCCCATATTTTCTACCAAATATTAGTTTATTAAATTATTATATAATTCAAATTTCCTAATTAAATAATATATAACACTTGGTGATGTGGAATTGAGTTGTGTTCATAATGAATTGTTTTTAAAACCATATAATATTATATAGGTTTAGGGACATTCATAGAGGCATTATAAAATTAATAAAATAACTCAAAAAAATTATTTAAAATGGGATACTTATACTTTTAAATTTATACCTTTTATTGAACATATTACTTCACTTTTCAAGAATTATGATTCCATAATTAAAACCATATTTTTATAATGTATATAATTATTACAAAAAAATGCAACTTCCTCAGAAAAGTATGAAATATGCATCATTATAAAATTTGAAAATAATGATTCCAAAAATAATATTTATTTTATAAAAATAATTATCTAAATATTTTAATTTTTACTTTTAAAACACGAATCAATATTTATTTAGAAATTCTAGATTTTTTAGAATAATATTTTTCAAATCTTTATAAAAAATACATTTTACTCCATAAAAATTATATTATCATTTTTACTTAATGAAAATTATTTAATAGTCTTATTTTATTAAAATATAATTTATTATAAAAATTCTTGAGTTCATCAAAATGTAATGTCTTTATTGAAATTTAATATTACACTAAACAATTTACATTTTATCATATCAAAAAATAATTTTTATTGAAACATTTATAAATTAACAACACTAAGGGGTAAATATAATAATTATTATATTGAAAATAAAATATAGATATTCATATTATTAGGTCCCTGATACATATCTATTTATTACCCCATCAAACTCCCTAAGTTTAAGGTACACAATTGTGGTATTTTTATGGGGTGGTTTGGAGAAATTGATGGGTTCATCATCTCGATGAGCTTGAACTTCTCCCACAAATAATTTTTCACACGATTTAGTTTTTGGAACTTGACTTAGGCTTGGTCAATATAAAATCCCACTAATTTTATCTCCCTCAAAATCTATAATAAATTAGATTCATAGGGTTCTATCCTACAAGGTGAGTTAATCAATTTTTTTGTCAATGTCAATACAATTTATCACCACCCTATATTTTTACAAATCATATGATCACTGTTCAAAGGAAATATTTTCAATTATTATGATACTTAATAGTCATTTAAATCTTTTAGGATATAATATTCGCAAAAAACAATGAAGATAAAGCTTTTCTTGGAACTATAATAAGGAATTTATTTTAATCACAAAGTTAATTTTATTTATAAATGATTGGGTATTTAAATAGCCCCCCTTTAGAAATTTCACCATTCAAGTTTTCATTTATTACACTAAAATAGATTAGGGTACTTATGATTCATCACCTATTCTGGTTCCAACATGTTTCTTTAAAAAAAATTCTCTATAGGACTTTGACTAGGTGAATTATCTTATTTATTATAACTTTGTATCTATGATCGAGGATCTTCATCGGATGAACCTCATATGAAAGATCATTTTTTGACAGTTTCGCATATTTATTAAACACATATGAGTGTTTTGGTATGTAATTTATTATGATGGACCCATGTAATACATAATTTACTTGATATAGGTTAGGTGGGAGTTTTATTTGACATTCCAACATTCTTATGTGATCAAGAATCATAAAGATATTGATGTATCTTGGATTATGTTTTATATTCTTTCGAAATCTATTGAATTTCTTTCATGGAGATATGTGATGGAATACATTATCTCTAACCTCAAACACCTAGTCTTAATGCAAATTTTTGGCATTCATATTTTGTTAACTCTGATCAGTCTTGATGTGTTACTAAATAGTCATGACCATTTACATTATTTCCTTGACCATTTCAAAAACCCAGTAATTTTTTCACCAAATTCATCCTAGGATTGAAGTATTCTACATCTGTTCCCATCAAGGGCTTCATAGATTGAATTTTAGATTCTTAAGTTTAATGTATTACTATATGATAACATGACTAGATTAATATTTTCATCACATCCTCCTTTAATTCAATTGACCATGATCTCAACATTTCCTCGAGTGTCTGGATAGTCTTATCTGATTGGACATCAGTTTGAGGGTGATAAGATATGATGAAGTTCAATTCATTATTTAGAGAATTTTGGATATTCTTCCTAAACAAGGAGGTAAATATTGGATATTGATCATATATAATCAATAGTGTTGTTCCTTGAAACCTTTCCATTTATTTGATGTATATCCATGCTTGTTGGTCGAGTGATAATCCCTCTCAAATTTCAATGATGTGATCTGTCTTTATAAGACGATCCACAACAAACCATATGACATCATTTCTTATTTATGTCTTCAAAAGACCTGTGATAAAGTCCATAGTGATGTTTTCCAACATCCATGTAGGTATGGGTAATGGTTAGATAATCTCCTTGGATTGTTTTCTTTATTCCTTCACATAACTACATAAAAGGTACCTTGATTTATATTATGTGATCTTCGTATTGTCCCACCAATAGTTTTCTCACAGATCATGAGACATCTTCATGCACCCTAGGTGGATTGAGAAGGATGCGTTATGAGCATCATCCAAAAACTCATTCTTTTACTCGGGATTTTATAGTATACATAGTCATGACACAAATATTACAACACCTTCTTCAATACTTGTCAACTTTGAGGATTTAACTTTTCTTATAGATTCCACCTTCTTCTGAATTCCCACATCATCTCTATTAGAATCCATTATCTTCTCCACAAGGGATGGTTTAGAAGTAATTTTTGAATGGATGGATGATGTACCTTCCTTTATGAATACCATGTCAATCCTTTTCAAGTCTAAGAATATCAAATCCTTATCAATTCAAATCAATTGTAAAATTGTAGGATACTTTCTACATATAGTGTTTTCAATTTATTTTATTTCAAAGGATGGTAGTTTTTTATCATTAATAGTCATTTATTGGATATAAAATCTTCTCTAGAATATATTATTCCCATTCTATGTGAATATATAATTGAGGCTCTTGGGATCTATTTATATTTCACACTTCTACCCACATATATAATACTGAAATATTTTCAATGTGAATATTACTACATACAACTCTAGATCATGTGTTAGGTAGTTTTCTTCATGAACTTTTAATTTCATTGAGAAATCGGCTATCAATTTTCGTTTTTCATTAGTACATTTCCCAATCCCTTCTTTGAATAATCATTATATACCTTGAAAAGTTACCCACTATTGGGTATTATAAGTATATATGGAGTAATAATACTCTTCTTCAACTCCATTAAGCTCTAATCACATTAATTATTCTATAAAACATGAATGTCCCCTGAGTTAGTATTATTTGAGGGATTGAAAATAGTGATAATTTTCTCAAAAATCGTTGGTAATACCAAGACATTCCAATTAATCAATGGATATTTATCATATATCCTGGCCTTGTAAGTACTTATATTTCTTCTATCTTTAAAGGGTAAACATATATCCGATTTATTTTGATAACATTCCCTAAAAATGGTACTTTCTTAAACCAGAAATCATATTTTCCTTATATTGTATAAATAATCTACTTTCATATAGTCTTTAACACAGTTTAAAGATCCTCCTCATGCTCCTCATTTCTTTTTTAATATTATAATATTGTCACTAATGACTACCACATTTATGACATATAATTTTATATTCTACCATATATTGAACTTTATTAGCATCTATAATGTTATTCTTTTTTCCAAGGAAATTGGTTACATTAATCCTTATTTTTTAATAATTAAAATGTCTCCCAAATCCTTTGTAAAATTTCCCTTAGTTCATCTTTTCAAATTTTTTATATAATAGAAATTGTATATTTTTTCCTTTATTATATTTATCAGTCAAAATTAAACTATGTTTTTATGCCTTTTTTGCATAATCACAAGATTTGTTGCTTAATCGCCAATCATGTTAGGAATATACTTTTGGAAGTCAACATATTACTTATCACATTGGTTTTTTACTTCGGTCATCCTATTTCCATCACTTTCCTAGAATAAAGGGAGAATTATGGATGATTAATTCTAATATTTTAAGCACAAAAATAAGAATCTAATAGTATTAAATGGATAATAAAAAAATGACATGATATTCCCTAACATATGAATTTATAGGCTTGAATCTAAGTGATCCATTATTTATTTCCAAACATAGTCTCTTATAGTAATTTTTGTTCCCTTAACAATGGATCATAATGAGTTATTAATTTACTAGGGAATATCACCCCCCAGAGTTTCAAACCAAGCATGCATCAAGGATGATTTTTATACACTAGTTCCTGATCGATTTTAGCCCAATGTGGTGTTTTCGGAGTTGTTACTCTTAAGTACATCATTTCTTGAGAAACATCAACTTTTAGTATCTAGAAAATGATGTATTTTCATAGAAACTATATACACTATACATTATCATAACATAGGGGTGTATTATTATATTTAGTATTGTACCTAATTCTTTCTTTATAGATTTACAAATCCAAATACCAAAAATAATTATACATTCCATCAATAAAAACTATAAAAACCCTTATAGTTATTAAAAATCAATTTTAAGACTTATTACATAAAAATAAACTTAATAAAACCTAGAATATCAACAAGCCTAGTGTCTTTATCTAATTATTTAAATTACATAACAAATTAAAAAATGGTACATTGGTACTATTGAAAACATTCTTAACATGCTCATAATACTCCATCATTCTTGAAATTTCATGGGAAAACCTGAGGACATATATAAGAAATGGGTCATCTATAATGCCCATTTAGATAATAAAAATAATAATAGTATGAATAAATTATTACATGTTAGAAAATAGGAGTTTAAAAGGGATATTAAAAGGGTTATAATCAATAAAATGAACAATAAAGTAAGATATAGAATTATAACATAAATGCAACATGGGAATGTAGAAACATATTTAAACATAACATCATATACATTGGTCAATCTTAACTGTAAATAAACAATATCATAGTCGAAAACTCCCATGATGGATTATATTTATTCCATAATACTATACAAGAAATCTCATTAGACTAAAACATTACCCAATGAATTGGAGAATTATATCATATATGGCGCACCTGTCTCTTTTATATCATATACATTCATAAGTGTTCCCTGTAGATAATTCAACATATGACCATCTATCATCACATTTAACCCCAATATTAAGGAATGTGTGTTACATACATTGAATTCCAAAATTCATGAAATATATTTACATTTAATTTAATACACATGAGTAGAAATTGGTATGGGTATGCACTTCACAAATGTTTCTCATGGAAAATCACAATGAATTTCAGCAGTATAAAAAATAAAACATAAAGACCCATAAAATGGTTTAACAATAGAGAAAGGGGTCTCTCATGCCTTTTAAGTAAAAAATGAAAGTTTGAGGGATAATTAATAACATAATACAATTTATAAATTTTTTAATTAAAATTAATAATACAATAAGTGTTCTTTAATAAAAATATATCTTAGAAAATCATAGTGTAATTTCAATATCATAACGACAATATGTAAGGATTCATAAAACTATTTAATGATTTAGAAATGGGTATATAAAAACATTAAAGTAAAAAAGGGAAAGTATGAGAGATTTTTTAGAACATAATAATACAATACCATTTGGGAAATAAAAGACATAAGAGAATAATTTTTCTTCAAAAACAATTGGCATGATGAATCATTTGGTAGTTTCTGCAGCATAACTGGGATAAATAATGAATCATGGGAGATATTAATAAGACTGAAAGGGATATCTCATCAAGGGAACATAATAATATATGTAATCGTTATTTTAAAAATTTTATCCCATAAATATTAATTGGTAGATAAAAGTAACTACATAAAGAAGTTCTAGAGTAAATAGGAAAATGAGGTGATCACTTTCCTTGAGAGGGTGATCCCAAAATCTTTGGAATACATTCTTGAGAGCCTGGGGGTAACCTTGGGTGGACTCTATATAGGGGAGAGAATAATAAAGTCATGGGACTATGTTTTTGAGTGACGAGTAATGGGATATTTTGTGGGATTTAATTGGAAGAGGAAGGGGAGTGATTTATTTTTTTCCAAGCATAGGTTTTTGTATCTATACAATAAAGTAATCAAAAACACAAACCTTACCAAGGTTTTTTCCATGTTTTCTTCCAAATAAGAGTGTTTCCTTCATTATTTTATAATTTAATGGGATTAAATAAAAAAAAATATTACCCTTGGTGGTGTGGAAGTGAGTCATGTTCCTAATGATATAATTTTTAAACCATAAAATATAGTCTATGTCTTTAAGGCTTAATAAAAGATTTATAAAATTAGTCAAATAACCTCGAAATAAAATTATATTAAAGGGAAAAAATATATTTTTCCATTGATAAATTTTATGTAACATCTTAAATAAAATTTTCATCATTATTATTTCATAATATACACCGTATTTTTAAACCATAATTAATTTTTACCAAAACATTTGAATATCTTAGAATGTTATGAAATATTTAACCATTAGATAATTTCAATGTGCTGATTCATATAAAATATTTATTTTCTTAAAACAATTATCTAAATATGTGATTTTTTATTTTAAAATAATATTCAATATTTATTAATAAATACTTGTTTTAAAAAAAACATTTTTAGAATATTTTTAACAATTATATTTGATTTCATAAAAATTATATTATCATTTATATTTATAAACATTATTTAATATTACTTTTAATCAAGATATAATTTAGGATAAAAATAAATTAATTCTTCAATATGTAATATGTTAGTTAAAATTTTATACTAAACACAAATATAATTTGTGTTTTATCAAATCAAAATATCATTTTTATCAAAATAATTTATAATGTGATAACAATAATGAATAAATATAATCATTATTATATTGAAAAAACAATTTACATATTCATATTACTAGGGTCATGGTACGTGTCCATTTATTACACCAAAAAATACACAAAGGGTGATGTGTGTGATGGTGATATTTTCATGGGGTGGTTTGGTGTTCATGTTTTGGTACGGGATCTCGATGAGATTAATCATCTTATATAAATGGGTTTTCTCAAAATTCAGTTGTTGGATTTTAGTTTGGGTTTTGTTAATGGAAAATATGGGATATTCTATCTCACTCAAAAGATATAATATATGGGCTTCATAACATATAATAATATTAGTCGAGGTCATCGGTCCATTCATTTGTGTCAATGGGATATATCATAGCCTTATATTTAAACTAATCATATGATCACAATTCAACAGCTATATTATTATTGTTTGTGATGATTAACTCTCTTTTGAATCTGATAAGATATAATATTACCCCAAAAAACAAAATAATTTCATGTGTTTTCTTTAACCATAATAGGTAATTTATTTTAATCAAATTGGTAATTTTATTTATAAATAATTGGGTCATTATAGAAGGTTCTTGAATAAATTAGGAAATGAGAGGATTCCTTATCTTGGGATGATGCTTCTGAAATCTAGGGAGGAGGTACTTAAGATATTGTGGAATCTTTGGGAGGACACTATAGAGGTAAATATAGTGTAATTATGTGTTAATGTGGTTTTTAGGGAAGGAAAATGGGATTTTGGTTTGATTTTATTGAAAAACATAGGTTAATTCGTTATTAATTTCCAAATATTGCTTTTAGACTCTATATGAAAAATTAATCAAAAAGAAAAACCATCCCATGGTTTGTTCCCATTATTTATTATAGAAGTTTTTTGATTTTCATTATTTTATAAGGATAATAATATAACTCATTAAAACAATACCCTTGGTGATGTATAAGTAATTCATGTTTATAAATAATTGATTTTGAAACATTAAAATATAATATAGGTTTTGGATGGTTCATTAAGGGTTTATAAAATTAATAAAATAACATTAAAACTCACTATTTTGAAATAAAACAATAATTGTTGTCAATTTTACTTCTTATATCATTTATTACATCACTTTTCAACTTTATAATGTAATAATACCCACAGTATATTTATTGCTTATATAATTTTCACCCAAAAATTTGACTATCTCAAAAATTATGAAAAAAATATTGTTGGATAATTTCAAAATGGATGCATTAAAATAGAGTGACTGTATTGAAACTATACATTTCCCAAAAATACAATCTTTGTTTCATCGTATCAAAATCTAATTTTTATTGAACTCATTATTTAATAATTCAATATGTAATATTGAATTGGAATAAATGTAGTCATTATTTTATTAAAAATAAATGATGATTACTATTGTTTTTATGGTCTAGATACTTATCCCCTTATTATATGAGTGAATTACCTAAGGGTATGGTGTACGATGGTGATATTTTGATGGAGGTGGTTTGACAAACTATGTTTGTTCTGTAATCCCAATAATCTTAAACTCCTCCCATAAATATTTTCACAAGTTAATTAGCTCTTCAGTCTATTATTAGGATTTGTCAAAGGTAAATCCTACTGATGTTATATCCCTTGGATGCTTTAATAAATGGGGTTAATTGGGGGAAATCCTATTGGTTGAGGTCATTTCTTCATTTGACTGAGTCAATTGTATTTATCATAACCATTAATATATACTAATCATATCATAGATGTATAATGAATATATCATCAATGGTTATGATACTTAATGTAATTTTAAATCTTATAAGATATAACATATAAGGTTCCCAAATAACTAAAGTATTTTATGTGTTTTCTAAAGTTACATTACTTAATAATGTATTTTCATTGAAAAAGGGAAGTTTATTTCTAAAAGATCTGGTCAATACACATACTCCTATATCAAATAAATTATGATTTACTTATAATAATAAAATTATAGTTATTTCATAAATTTCATATATTTTCATTATCTCCATCTTCACAACCATCCATGAAATGTGTTTATTAAAAATTAATTACACCACTATGTGAATATGGTAAGATGTACATACGCATGAATAATGATTTTCACTTCTTTTATGATAGAAATGAGATGGGAAATTTTTATCACATAATCATAAAATAATTTAATTATGATTATGATATTTGATTTTTTATTTTAGTGCAGGTATAAATATTTTGTCGGGATTATAAGAATAAATAAATTTTAAATAGTTGTAGAAACAATTACCTTCTCATAGAGAAATCTCTTTGGATCACTTAATAAGGACCCTAGGGTTTATGGAAATATTGTAAACTATAAAATGTAGCAATGGATGTTGGTTAGATATTTTCATTGGGGACCCTAAGATATTGGAATAAGTGAGGGGAATAGGTTCCCTTTTATAATTGAGGTGAGTTGCACAATTGTCATTTTTAAATGTTCAAAAATATTATTAAGGCGCGTTATAGGGAAAATGGATCCAAAGTTACTCCTTTATAAATTTGGTAATGTTAAGGACATTATATAACATAAAAATGAGTTTTAATAATGTTTTTAGGAAATTATATCTCTTCTTTTTTAGACTAACCCTCTTGTTACTTGTTTTAACCTTAATCATGATAACAACATTTTCAAAACAAAAGGGATCTAATTTTATATATATTGTAAACAAAATGACTCATAAATTACCAAGGGATGAAATTTTATACCATTACAAGTCCTACATGTCCACTTAAAATATTTTTATTATTTTTAACTACTTTAATTAAATATTCTATTTCATAAAATATCATTAATGAAATTTTTGAAGTTATTTATTTAATTTGAATTTAAATAAATCTTGATAGAATTTGTATTTTAATATAAACCTTTCAAACATCTATAATATGTCATATTAAAATATAAAATTCTTAGGAAACTATAAATCACCCAAAAAATATTACTTTTCAATTTTTCAAAATTATTTATATGATTTTTATGGTGTATGTACAAGCGTTGTGCGGTCGTTGTGTATGCATTTAAGGTAATTATTTTCCCAAAATATAAAAAAAATATGATAATAAATAATTATTTAAAGTTTTATATATATATTTAGAATATAAAGTAACCTCTTTTGGTCCTAATGTATAATATTTATAGATATTGACGTCTAGAGTTAAATATTTTGAAATTTTCATTACTTAAAAAGTATAAATGTCAATATCAAATGGAAATGGGCCCAAAATGAAATATATCCATATTTTGGATGGATGTGGTTGAAGTTACCTTATCCAATTAAATTAATTATGGGTTTTGGTGGATTTTCATGCTTAATTTCCTGGTTTTATCCTTGTTTTTCAAAATTTACCCATATTTAGGTCAAAAATATTTACTATGGTTACTATTCATAATGTCCAAAAATAAAATGAACATATTTACCAAATTTGAACCTACAGATTCGAAATATGTTATACATTTTTGAATATTAAAATTCTATAGGTGGAAGAAATTAATTTTTTTCATAAATGAATAAAATGCAATGAAAATAGTTTTTAGAACAATTTGATTTTTCACAAAAAACAAACTTATTTCAAATTCAAGAAAATGACCTGAATTAATTATATTTTTATAATTAAAATAAAACTTATGTAACTTTAATACCAAATAATAAATTATATATAATGGTACTTAAATATAATTAAAATAAATAATCGTATTGGAAAATTTGGTATTGTTAATTTTTCATTAAAAAATCAATCATTTCATAAATATCCCAAAAATCACTCTAATTTAACATAAATATATTGATTTAAAAAGATATTAATTTAATCAATCTCAATTTATAAATTTGAGAATTTTGGTTTTCATCTCATTCTTGTATAAAACTATGTGAATTATTTTATTATTTCTCATGAAAGAAAATGATTACTATAATTGAATCTCGAGTGTTACATTCTTCCCTCCTTAAAAAAAATATTATACTTGAAATTTCCCAAATGTAACCTCAAGGAACAGTTTGGGAAGTTATTCATTATAACATACTCTGTTTCCCATGTGGCCTCCTCTATATTATTATTTATCAAAATTACATTTATCAATTCTGCAATTCAAATCACCATCATTTGTTTCATACAGTCCAGAATCTAGAGAGGCACTTCACAATTAGATATATTTAGTTCCAATTATATCTCCTCATAAGATATATCATTCATTGGATCTTTCATGAACTTCCTCAATATATAAATTTTTTACATATAATATACTTTATATAGGAAACGTGTAATTTCCAAACTATAAGCTACAACACCAATTATTTTTAGAATTTCAAAAGGTCTTATGTAATTATTTCTTAGTTTCATATTTTTCAAATTGTTTTGAAACCATTCTATTATGATAATTTTAAGAAAACATGATCTCTAACAGGAAACACCCAATCCTTAATTCTTTTATTAGCGTAGCTCTTTTCCCTTCTTTGAGATGCATCAATATGGGTCTGAATAGTCTATAACTTCATCGATGTATTCTCCACATGTTCTAGACCAACAATCTTCCTTTCCAAAACATAATCCCCACACGTTAAAGTGTAACATATTTTTCTATATAATAGTTTATATGACACCATTTAACACTTTAATGGAAGCTATTATTCTTCAAAAACTTTACCAAATGTAAATATTGACCCTGCATTCCTTGAAAATAATGTGATAAAAACCATAACATGTCCTATAATTTTTTAATAATCCTGTTAAACTTCCCATCATTCTGAAGATAATAGGATGTGCTGAAATGAATCTCGATAGCAAGATACATCTGATGAATTTTCTAAAATTGTTATGCAAATCATGGATCAAGATCATAAATAATCAAAATTGGTACACCTTGAATCTGTATAGCATTATTAATATACATTCATGAGAAATTATCAAGAGGAAAACCATTTCTTATAGAGAGGAAATCTACAGATTTAGTAAGACGATCATAAATAACCCATATGGTATCATTTCTTCTAAAATTATTTGGTAAAGTAGTGATTAATTAAATAGTAATTTCATCTCATTTTCATATAGGAATAGGAATATGATTCAAGACACCTCTAGGATTTCATATTTCACTACTGAACAAATGACCTATACCCAGGGTTCAAAATCGTGGGTATAGCCCCCAAAACTGTGGGTATAGGGTATACCCACGGTTTTGGGAACCATGGGAAACCGAGGCATCGATATATCTCCATGGCCTATGTCAACATTTTTTCAAAACTGGGGATATAGTTTTTTTCTACATTGTCAGAGCCTGATACCAAAGGTTTTAAAATCATGGTTATAGTTTTTAGAACAAAACTGGCAATAGTTCTCGATCCTACAACCTCCTCTTCTAACACTGAGAACCTCACCACTCTAGATACTTTACTGATGTGTATATATGTCTAAAATTACCTAAATATATTAATCTAAACCATGGGTATATGAATAAAAATTGTCGGTATAGGGTTTTTTCTCCATACTTTTGTGTGCCTATAAAAATTTGTTTCCCTCATTCACACGGGAAACCAATACTCATGGTTTAATCAAACCTTGGGTACATGTTTTTTCACCAAAAACTATACCCATAGTTTTCCCAGATACCCATCAGTATAGGTTTAAAACCGAGACATATACCCACAATTTCTCTATAAATTTGGGTATAGGTTAGGAACAGACCCATATACCCACAGTTTGTGGAGAACTGTGGGTATAGGGGGACCTATACCCATGATTGTCACAAAACAATAAGAATAGGATTGAACATACCAACATTCCAACTATTTTTGAAATACCATGTGTATAGAGGATTTTTTAGTATTTCTTAATCTTCACATGTTGACAAGACAAGAAAATTTATAAATAATCATTAATATCTAGCTTCATATTATCCCACAATATATTTTTCTTTAAATACCTATACATCTTGGTGCTACCAGGTTGGATAGAGAATTTTGAGCAATGAGAATCATCAAATAATTCCCTCTTCAAATCAGGTATAAATGAAACACATATCCACATTTCAAATGTAATAACACTATCTTCATAAATTATGTTTTCCAACATCCCATCATTCACGGATTTAAATTTATTTTTTAAATTCAAAACATTGGTCTAATAAAAAAAAATTTAGTAAAAATATGAATTTTCATTCATTTTAAAAAAAGAAGTTATGTTTCCAATTTTTTAAAAATTCCCATATCCATATTTAATAGGTCCCTAAATAGAGAAATATTACCAATATTTATCATAGTCAGAACATCTTGATCTTTCCTTCTCAATACATCACCCTCCTAATTACACTTTAAATGGGTATAGTGTGTCAATAAATCACAATCCTTTAGTATCTATAACCTTTATATTTTTCTTCTGTAAATATCTTTCTATGAAAAAAATTATTTCAGAAACATATGATTTGTGTATATCTAACATCATTGGCCACAGAGATAATGACTATGTATTGCCAAATAATATATTATGGATTCAAACTCAAGATCATGTGTTATATTGTTTTTATCTTGTATCTTAAATACCATGATACATATCTAATAACTTTATCATTTTTCGTAATGACACGTCCAAATCCCTTTTTAAATGAGAAACTATGTTGGAAAAATCAGTCCCCTCCCAAAGGTAGTGTCAATACTAGTTCAATTACCAACCTCATCTTTAATTCATCATAAATTTCATTATGTTTTTCTATCCAAAGGAACGTTACCACTTCACATGTCTATATGGTCAATTGGTTTTATAATCAAGATAAATTTTGACCAAAACACAAATACTAACATATTAATCCTAGGAAAATATGTTCCTCACTTATATTTGTCAGTATAGACCACGCTCTGTCTTCCTTTTCCTTTGAAAGATAAATTTATATTCCATCCTTAAAGACAATACTACAAAGAAAATGAACAACTTGTAGCCAAAATTGTTAAATTAAAAATTTCTCATACAAAACATTTTCTATAAGAGTCTCAATAATAATTCATAAATGAATATTATTCTCTTCGTAATGTTTGGAGTATACCATGATATAATCAATAAATACAACAAACCAATTATCAAGATATTCCTTGAACACTCTATAAATCATATATATAAAAATGGAGGGTAAATTAGTCAATATGAAAGGAATTACTATAAACATGAAATTTTCATACCTTATATGAAATGTTGTCTTTGTGATATCTTCCTTCCTTACACACAATTGATGATACATAGAATGCAGATAAATCTAGGAGAAATATGGTGGTTTGTGAGGTTTATCAAATAGTTCATCTATATGATAAAGGGGATGTTTTTTCTTCAAATAAATGGAATTGAGTTCCATATAATAAATTAATATACTCATCATCTCATCCAACTTTTTTATAAATGGAACATGAGCTCCCTGAGGTGACATACTTGGGTGTATTATGCCTTTATCAGGAAACTCCTGTAGTTCATTCTTTAACACAATTAGCTCCAAAATATCTATTCCATAGGGAGAATTAGGAATATTTTTTCACCATGGATGAGTTCAATAAATAAATCAAATTCACACTCATTTATATTTCTAGGTAGTTCTTTAGGAAACACATCAATATATTATTACATAATAATAAAATATTATATCTTAGGGTTACCTTTCCCTTCCATATGTTTTCCATTCTCTACATCCCCCAGAATTTGATTAAGAATATAAATTGGAGGTGGATCTAGATATGGTTCATATGATATAGACTCCCCTCTAAAGATAAGTAATTCTACATCTTCATCATGAATTATAATTTTCTTTCTCTTAAAAAAAACGTTGTCTTTTATTTTTGAAATCCAATATATAACAAGTAAAATATCAAATTATTCCATATGTATAATAATAAAGTTAGAAAATAGATAATGTTTATGTGTCATAATGGGAACTAACTAACACACCTTTTTTCAGTGAGACATCCAATAGTATTATTGACTGATATCTCCCTTCTTAAGGTGCTAGGGAAATATCTTATTTTCCTAGAAAACATGGAAGATAAAAAATATTTAAAAGATATAAAATAAAATATATTCATATCTAAATTTGATGTTATTATTAAATAAAATTAAATATTATATTTATAAACTTCATCCTCAATTATACTGATGGTATAATCTTGTCCTTTTTCTATTGGACTATTGGTATGAAAATTTCCTTGAAGCCTCGACCATTTATTTACATTCTATCCAATATTATTATATTTGAATCATTTAAAATTTTAATATCCTTTATATTCCTTTAAATAATAATACTAATGTCCTTTCCCTCTAAACATAAAGAAAACTCTCATTCCCAATAATAATGTTGCTCGATTATTCATTATACATTAATTAAAAGTTGGAAATTCTAAACTTACCATCTTCCCTTTTTCCAAATTTAATTTTCCATAATTCCATTCCACACTCTTCTTATATTTCTCTCATTTAAATTAATAAGACATGGATAGTTTTATTTCTATATTTAAATCAAAACATATTGTATCCTCCAATAATGATATGGTTTGGGTGACTAGTCCCCTTTAAATAATTGGATTTATTCCATGACAGAAATAGTCGATCTTACTCTTCAGATAAATCTTTATCATTCCTTTTTATCTTTATAATAATGGATTCATACATTGAAATATTTTCTTCTTCTTTTTATCGTAGACTCAGGAATTGTCTCTCTATATCTACATGTTGCTCGTGAGGATAATGTTTTCATGAAACAAATAGTTTAAATTCCTTCTACTCCATGTTTTCTATTTCCTTCTCATCTTTAGTGTTTTGAATCAATAACCAACATGGATATGCATACCACATGAGATGAAAATATTACATGAAAATTTTATCCTTTTAATTTGTTCCCCCAAAAAAATAGATCTTATTTATGGAACTTATTCATTTCTCACCTACACATGGATTAGTATTCCCATTGAATTATGGAGGTTGATGATGTGTGAAGCAATACCATTATTATTTCATCACATTATAGATCTACAAGATAATCCATATGAGAAAGGCTATTGGTCATAACCTGGGTTATATACCCCAATATAGTTATAATTTTTTCACATCCATCTTCATATCTAGTTACAAAACCATATTCATTAACTTGACCCAAATGGAAATACCTACAAATATTAGGTTAATTAGTATGATTCCCAGTCATTCTAATATGAACCATTTATATATTATTTAATACCCTAGAATATATCATAACATTATGAATCATAATTTATAATTCATAAACTATTAAAACACTTTACATATCTTGATAATTTATTCATATCTATTATTAGTGTCATTATCATATAATCACTGGGAATATTTGCAAATCATAAAAACTATTTTCAAATATTTCATAAGGTTATGTAAATAAAATTTGAATTAACCTAATAATATACCTTTTGATTTTCAAACTAGGAGTGCAATTAGGTCATAATCACCATACACAAGAATGATGAAAAAGATATACTCGAACAACTCTTTTGGGGGGTTATAACCCCTAGATTCGTCTTTTTCAAAATTATGACCAGTTTTAGCATCCATATAGGTATTTATTTCTAGTAAAAATGCATAATATTTACCTTCGAAAAATAATTATGATGTTATCCTATAATAAGAAATATCCACAGAGCTTTCTATAAGGATATGTTGTCTAATCTGAATTTTCAAAAATATAGCTATCAAGGATTAAATAAACTTCATATTATTCTAATTGTAACATCCTTACTCTGATATCTTGGAGACCATTTTTTTTACTACATTCAAACAATATACAATAGATCACATCCTAGATTAATGAATAGTTTAGTAGTTTTGGGAGACTAAATATATACATTATTCTCACATTACATATGATGAAATGAAATACAATATAACAATTGTTATGATAATATTATTATTTATTCAGGTAAATTACTTATTTAATTCATAGATCCCATCTTGTTATTCTGGGAAAGCATAAAATAATAAAGTATGAGCTCAGATGCATAGTAAGGGAAAGCGTACAACTAAACTTATCATAAAATGAATAAAACATGAATAATATTTCTAAGATAACCAATAATAAAATATAACATGTAATTAATAGAATAAAATGGGTAATAAATACTAGATAAAATAAAAAATGAATAATCATATGGATAACACTACCTATATTCATTTTGATATAATACATAATGTTAAACATCAAAAAATTACTACTAAGGCCTTGTGTCATGACTATATATGTAAACAAGTTAGTAACACACCAAATACACAAACTAGATTGTCTCATGAGACCTACTTATGCATTGAGGGGCTATACCATACCCATATTGTTACCAACTTTGTCTAATTGAATCATCATATGAATGGGGTGAAACATAATCAATGTAAACCATGGTATTAAAAATATAGGAAACAAAATGTTTTTGTTTCCCCCATAAATAAACACAATCATAATCCATCCAGAGTAATATGGGCAATGTTATAAAAATATTTCATATCCATTAAATCATAACATTTACCAAATAATATTTATATTGATTAAAGTACTTCATAAATATCACTATAAGCTTAATTGAGGAAAATATTCTTTTGAATTTATAAATTGCTTATTAAAAATTAAAAATATTAATAATTTAAGAAAACGATTTTTATTGAAGATAATTTCGAAAAATTGTGAATAAATATTAAAATAATTTTGATTTCTTATAGGTAGTAAATTCTATTTATGTTATTTATGTCAAAAAATGATTCCGTACACTTTTCATTAAATATCCAAATTATATCTCATTTAGAAAATACCAAGAAAATTCTATTGAGACATTTTAATAGAAATTAAAAAATATGTTCAAATTAAATTATAAATAATTTTATAATAGTAATCATATTTTTTAAATCAATTTAATGATTTTATGGATGTATAACAAAATTATTCACACATGAATAGATAATAATGTCAGTTTTTATTAAAAATGGTACTTTGTTATCAAGAGTACTTAAAAGAGGAAAATGAAAGGAAAACTCATAATTATTGTAAATAACCAAAGGATAATAAATTATGTTGGTTTTAAAATAAAAAAATATCATATAATCCTCCAAATAGGTACATAAAAATAGAAAATTCAGAATAATTATGAGATTGTGAAATAAACTAGTGCACGAAGTCCGACTTTCTTTGTATTTACTTTAATATCTTATATAATAAATCTAAATTTATTATACTTATATAAAATAACCCTTTAAATACTTAAAATATATTATATGATCAAATTATAAAATTTTAATTCTTTTTATTAAAATTAATTTATTAAAATCTTCATTTTCGAGTGTTAAATGTTCTGTTTTTCATGTATGTTTCAGTTAGGTGGTTTGGTCCCTTCATATTTCTTAGAGTTCCATAAGCTATATGATGTTAATAATTATATAAAAATCTTATATATTTATTATTTAGATATTTATAATCATCATTTAAATGTGCATATTGAAAAATTAATTACACCTTTCATAGAGATGGTAGGCCATACATATGTATAAACATTATTTTCACTTTTTAACAGATGGAATTGAAAATGAAAAAAAAATAATTCACCACTCCAAAATAATTTTTATGTCATATATATCATATATATTCATTTAATATATCATTATTAGTATATAGTTAAAGAAAAAATGAACAAAACACCACATCACTTCATGGAGGTGGTTTTCCACACGTACGCATGAGCCACATTATTATTTTCCAATGGATTTGAATATAACAATGTAGATATGATTTTATAAACTCTTACCACTTTTGTAACATTTTAATCATAACACCCAAGAAATAAATTAATTCAATAGAAAAATTAAATATTATAAATATATATATAATCAATATATATCATGTAAAAGGAGTGGAATATAAACCACATGAAAAAATAAGTGATGATTATAGAATATGTCTCACCAAAAATAAGTGTCATGAGAAATCATTATGATTTAGATGAAATTATTTTTAAGTGATTTTAACACCAACAATAATAAATTTAAATTTTTAATACTTATATAAAAAAATCGTGTAAATACTTATAATATCATGTATTATCTACTAATAATATTTCAACTCCCATTTATGAATAATTTTTCATTAAAATCATTTTTTTGGTGTTAGTTGTCCTGTTTTTTATGTAATTTTCAGTTTTCTAGTTCTAGACCTTATTATTTAATCATAGTTCAATAATATTCATAATTATAATCATGATATAAATATCATATGTATTCATTATAAACATATTTATAATATTCCATGAATGGTAGAGATAGAAAAATGAATTATACCAATCATGGAGATAGTGGGGCATACATACGCAAGAATATTGCTTTCACATTTTGATGGTTGGGTTGAAAAAAAATGTTATATAATAATTCACTATTAAATAATCATTAAAATTTAATTTATATCATATATATTCCTTTAATATATCCTTATTACTATCTATGAAAATAAGAATTGAAAAATGGTTTTCATCACTTCGTAGAGGATGTAGTCAACACATATGCACGATCAAAATTTTCATTTTCCAATAGATTTTAAAGAAATATGTCATGTATGGTATTATAATTATACAATAATTATTATGTCAAAAATATCTTATATATTCATTATTTTTATCTTTATATCCACGAAAGTAAAGTGGTGATGAATGATGAATTGCACTGCGTGGTAAGTCGTACGTAATCACAGGTGATGTTTTCACTTTTCAAAGAATGGAAAAGAGAAGGAAATTTTTTTCACATTATTATAATAAAATTTAATTTTTTTTTCATAGGTATTATTTTATTATTGTTACAACTAATTTATAGTAATTAGAAGAAGAAGAAAAGTTGGAAGAGTCGGTAAAGATCATTACCACCACTTTAGAATAAATCCAATATATTCATTATTAATAACCCTTGTAATGGTATTTCTAGAAGACCAAAACATATACATAGTGTCTAGGGAATTTTAGTAGTGAAATGTTCAGGGTTTTATCAAGCATGTTAACTCAAATGGGTGTGAAGAATTCATAGGAAGGGGTGTCCATTTATATATTGGGGTGGAGAAAATTTGAATTACTAAAAATATTAAAATATATTTAATCTTTATCAAGGATAAATTTTTTAAATGTAAATAAATTTGAAGAAAAATATGATAAGGTAAAAATATCATCATCCATTGAAATTAAGATAGGTTTTGGTCTCATTTTAAACATTTTCTTTTGGTCTACCCCATTTGTTAACCAATTTTATTCTTTATAGTGGAAATAAATTTTTTATTTTAAAGGGTTGAAATTTTATTTATAAGGTAAAAAATGGCTCATAATTTAATTTTATCACCAATTTATTAATAATTACTTATTAAAATAATAGTTCTAGGTGATAATTGCTTCAATTGTTCATGTATGTTTTAGTTTTGTTCCTTTTGTCCTTGTACATTGATCATGGTTCCACCATCTAGGGAATTTTAATCATGATATAAATATATGATATATTAATTGTGTGTATATATATATATATATATTCGTCCATAAAAATTAGAGAATGAAAATTGAACTACTCCATTCATGAAGAAGGTAGGTCATACAAATGCATTAACGTTGTTTTCACTTTTCGATGGATGGAATAATAGGAATCTTAATAGTAATTAACCTTTCTAGGATAATTTATATATCATATATATATTATATATTCGATAAATATATCCTTATTAACATCCATGTAAAGTATAAATGAAAAAAATAATCACATCGATTCATAGAGTTGGCAGTTCACACGTACAAACAAGCGATGTTATCCTTATCCAAGATATTTGATAGTAATAAGTCAAATGTGATATTATAATTCTAGAATAATTATTATTTAATAAATATCATATTTAAAAAATATTTCTATATTTATAATAATTCATTTATAGTGCTGATGAAAGATGAATTACATGAATACACGGAGTTGGTAATATGTACGTATGCACAAGTGATATTTTCACTTCTTAAAGGATGTAAAAGAGATTAAAATGGTTTTCCCATAATATTTATAAAATATTGGTTTTTTACAACCAATTTAGATTATTTATTAGATGAAATAAATTTTTAAAGATTTGGTAAAGACAACCACCTCTTTTATGTTAAACATCCAATATATACTTTCTTAAAGACCCTTGGAATGGTATTTTAAGAATACCATAACTTCTAAAATTTATCTAAATAAATTTATAATTGATAAGATAATGTATTAGTTGAGCCAAATGGATCAAATTATTGTGAATAATTGAGATAATTGGGTGTCCTTTTATATGGGAAGGAAATGACACACTTGGAATTTTAAAAAATATTCAAATATAATAAGTCATTATGAAGGAAAATGGTTACAAATGGACATAAATTAGAATACAAATAATCTAATGTCTAAATTTCCTCATAAAAGTAAATTTATATTGATTTTTATATCATTTTAAAACATATTTTTTGTTTCACCCTTTGTTAACCGATTTTAACCTTAACTCCAATAACCACTTTTTCTATCTTCAAGCGATATAATTTAACATAAATATAAAAAATAATCTCATTAATGAGAAATGGATGAAATTTTAAAACATTTATCGTCATAATTATCTTATTTTAAGTGTTTATTATTTTTAAATATTTTAATAAAAAAATTAATCATAAAATACTATTAATTTCATTAAAGGAATGCTTCATATAATTTGACTTTGAAAACAACATGACAGTAATAGAACTCATCTATAAACCTTTAAAAATCAGTAATATTTTATTTTTATCTATACTATTCATATAATTCAATAATTGAAAATAATTTTATTACTTTTAATATTATAAAATCATTTATTTTATTTTTATATGGATTTGATAAATACTATATTAGTATTACATAAGCATTTATGGTAATTATTTAATTAGTAAAAATTACTAAAACATTACCTTGATAAAAAATTAATTTATATTTCAAAAAAACATTTACAATAGTATTTAACCATTTTTAATCCTTATTTAATAATTTTCGTGATATTAAATTCAAGATTGTGACATTTTGTACTTATTCATTATTTATATTAATATAATTTTCACAACCAAAGAAAAATAACCCCAAGTAGCCATATTTTCTACACCTAAATAGAAATGGATTAAATCCTATAATAAAATAGGATAGTGGATTTTTTATATATTGAGACCTTACCTTCTGGTTTTAACCCTATTTAACCCATTTTAACCTTATCTTGGTGACAAATATTTACCACGATTAATATTCCAAATGACCAAAAATAAAAGATAAATGTTTACTAAATTTGGACCACATGATTTAAAATAAGGAGTCAATTTTTTAGGATTCAATTGCTATAATCGAAATCAATTAATTAGAGATAAAATCACAAGTTGCAAGGAAAATATTTTTCTCATAAAAATTCCATTTTACATATAAAATTTTTTTACTACCATATTAAACCATGAAATTAATGTTAATTAACTTTATTAGATCATCAATAATATAAAATAACTAAACCAATTTTTAACACATTTATATTTATAAATTATTGAAAAAATTACAGAATAAAAAAATATAATTTTCACGATTCACTAGGAAATCAATCCTTTCAAAAAAACTCAAAATTTCAACCTAAGATAATTTTTTTAAGTTGAATTAAATAATTATATTTATTTTATCCAAGAAATAGTTTTAAAATATTCATAAATTAATTAAAATGTTATCTCATAAGAATTAATAAATCCCATTTTAGAAGAAAACATATTTTGAAGAGTAAAATATCTTTACTAAAAATTGAGTTCTTATTAAAAAATAATTAATCAATAAATTCTTATTAAGTTAGTCCTTTATATATAAATATATATATATATATCATAGTGTGGTTAATTCTATTCATTCTCACCAATTTAACTACATGGTTAAAATGGTCATATTTAAATAATAATATTTAATGGTTCCTTTTAGATCGTTGTATCACGTTGTATATGTTATTGAACATCGTGTTTTTAAAAAATATTAGGATGTTAAATATTCATATTAAAAATTATATGGGTGTAGATATAAATATCATACTTCAAAAAGTTGTAACAGTGCGTCCTAAACTCCTCATGAAGAAAGTTTCACGAGGGAATGATTGTACTATGAAAATTAGAACACCATAATAACCCCATCCTCTATATTAAATTAATAATAAATCAATTTCATGTATTATTACAATTCAAAAATTTATTTTTATGTATTCATATAATATTATTATAATTTTTTTGGATTTTAGAGTCCAAAATAAAATGGTTTTATTCTTGCTAAAATGTTTCCCCATTTATATATGATTTTATTCAAAAATTAAAATGATAAATTATTTATTTTTAAATTGAAGAATTTACTATAGTTTTTGATTCATCATGTAAAAGATTTAGTAGGGTTAATTTTTGAAATTTTGATGAAAACATTGATTTTTTTGGTGAATAGTGAAGAAACACTAATTTTGGATAAAACACTCATTTATTTTGACATATTTTAAAAGGTATAATTATTTTTATATTTTATTTAATGTAATATTAGTACCTTATGACTAAAAATTATCCAAATAATTCCATATAAATTAGTGTTAAATTTTATTTCGGTATAACTTCATTATTATTATAACAAATGATTTTTTTAGAAAAAAACTCTTTCCTTGCATTTTACATTCTTATATTAGATTTAATTTACACTAATCATAATGATTGAATAATGAAAAATAAATTTCGTATTTCTAATTAGGATTTTAAAAATGATTAATAAGTTCTATTTCATTTTTTCCCTTTATGAATAGTAATCTTTGTAGAAAGGTTGTCACCATGGTAAAAAGGGTGAAAACATGTTGATTATTCTTAAAACTAAGTGATAGGGGAAACAAATTCTCTTAATTATTATTATATAATATTATTTATACCCCAATCATATTATATTATATTATATTTTTTTTAAGTTCCCCTTTCCCATATGTAATTCAATATAATATTTTAAATCATTGAATAATTAAATGTGTGTCACTAACATCACTTATAGAAGGGAACCATCTATATTAAATTCTTTGAACTATTTTAGGATTTTAACTCTCTAAAAAATATAAAATAAATTATAAACATACCACTTCACATCATATAGGTCCTAGTCTTCTCATAAGACCAATCTTATAAGGCTTAACGTGTAATCCAAAGTGAGATATCGAAGGGGCGTATTACTCCTAACTAACCTAATTCAAGTTTATTTAAACTTCCATGTTATTCAAATATATTCTAAACACTATAAAAAATGAAATTATTTTATGAAATTAATATAAATTTTATTATGTTTATAGAAATACTATATTATATCTCTTTTTAATCCTATGAGAAATTGAAACATCGCTCATGCATACATGTGGACTACAACATCCATTAAGTGATGTGTTTCGTTTTCTATCACCACCTCACACAGATAGTTGAAAAAATGGGATAAATTAATATATAATAATTTTATGATGTTAATATGTTTCTATAAATATAATTTATTTCTATTCTTATTACCCTTTCTATCCTGTTGAAATTAATAACATCGATCATGCTTACATGTGGAATACCACATCCACAGTGATATTTGATTCCATTTTCATTGCTTCCTTATATAGTTATTCCTAAAGCTGTATATTATGAATAAATATTACATTTAAAACATAATTACTATTTTTTAATGTTAAATTATTATATATCTTATTTATATTCCATCTAGTGTGAAAATGGAACTACCGCTCGTGTGCATGTATGGAATACTGCCTCCATGACATGACATATTTCACTCTTCACAACCATAATACATGAATTATTTAAATAAATTTTTTAGTGTATAATAAGAATAATATTTTCATGATTAAGATTCCAATTATGATTTATATTTAATCATTATAACCTTATTGAACCTAAAATTTTCATTTATGACTTATAAACTAAAAAACCTCCTCACATCCCACATGAACATAACCATTTTAGTAACTAAATAAGACTTGGTAAAAAAATAATTATAATAATAATATTGGAATGGAAATGATTTTTTTTATAAATTATTAAAGTATTATAATTTTAGAACAAATTAGGGTAGAAAACTGACTTATATGATTTGGAATTCAACGTATGGGACATTGTATTAATGATCTTTTTTTTAAATTCCCAATAAACTATTTTTATTCAATGTAAATTAAATTTTAAATATTTTAAAAATGTTTTTAATTATGATTCAATGGTTCATAAAGTTTATTTTAAATTATTTTTTTTATTTATAAATAAATAAAAACTAATTTATTCAATATTATTATATGTGATTTATTTTATACTTTTTAAAAAAGTTAAAAGAATGTTTTTAACACATAAAGAATGATCACCCTTTAAAACCAACATATCTGTTATTCATAATAAATATTTAATTAAATTTTTTAGGTTTATTATTAAAGAAAATGTTTTATTGAATATTCTTATAATTTTTAGATTTAAATTTTTTATTATAGAAGTGGATACTTTTCTGCATCATTATAAGATACCATAAAGCTTATTTCTTATGGTCTCGAAAAAACATTAATTTGTTTTAGGATTAAAATGTAAGTGATACTTTGTATTTTTCATTCTATTATTCTTATAAATTTTATATTATTTATAGTTGTGCCGAATATGACTCTGGTACTGGGTGATCCCGATATAGCTCCCCAAAGCATTGGGTAAAGTGAAATAGTTCAATGAAGATAAGTTACTCTTAAGAGATATAAAAATTATTTGGCTATGTGATTCCACTCTAAGAGTTCATGTAAGGGGTAATATAAGTATAATTTCTCAAGGTACCTACAATATGTTCTATGGAATGGTTTTTAATAGAAATCATTTGATTTTAAAATGTAGGAAAATAATTTTTGTTTTTATGAAATGTTTATGTCCCTTTTCTAAAAAATATGAAGTTGTTATTTTTCAAGGAAGTGTTATTATTTGAAATGAAAAGCTTATTTTATGATTTTTTATTAATGATTTCTTATGAAATTTTCTTTTAAATTTATTATTATATTAATTTGTTTCCATATAAAAGTAAACATGTGTTTGAGGTAAAATTATTATTTTGAGAATTCAAAATATTCTTATGAGTTTATTTATGTTTTCAAATTAACCAGTGCATTTGTTTTATTTTTTATACCTTGATGAGATTTATTTTTCTCATCCAAAATTTTCAATTATCTTATATAGGGATTTAGGATTATTTGAAATGCTAAAAACTTCAGAGTTCAAATTATTGGGTTTACTATTAAAGAAGATAGTGTGATTCAGGAAAGAACTTATTTTTTGGAAAATTTGGACACTGTGTAGAAATATTCACATTATTATGTAAATTATTTCCTAATTATATAAAACCTTATTTAACTCTATCCTAACAACCTAGATCTTATTACTACTACCATTACATTGGCATGGGATACAATGAAACACATCCTTATAGACTGAATAGTTTAGTATTCTTGTTAAACAATATAAATACATCGGTCATCCATTATATTTGAAAACACAAAATTAAAACATAATGTTTTTTAAAAATAACATTATTACATCTAGTGTATCCCCAAATATCATTCACAGTAATGGTTTTGGAAGCCTGGTTAAAGGAAATAAAAAAAGGGTGCTCTTCAATTCTTAGTATTGGTTAAATATAGTCGAATCAATAATGAATCAATGAGAATAATTAATATGGAAAGGTAAATAACTAAATAAAAATTCCATTTAGTCAATAAAATGAGAAATATGTGCATATATAATATGTTAAGAAAATATCTAAAAACACATATCATTTAAATAACACAGTTGTAATGATAAGGTAAGGAAGCATCAATATGATAAGGTAAATAACTGAACACCCATTCTATGTAATCGATAAACTGAGAATGGAATTCATATATAGATTTTTTCATAGTGAATATATCATTGATAATAATAGCTAAATTATAAATGAAGGAAATTATTAACTATTGGATTCCATGATTCCCAGGTACACTATACCTTTACCATCAACACTTTTCACAATATCATTTAAAACGTACAGAGAAAAAACCCACTTAGGTAAAGCTAAACAACTAATTCATCCCAAGATAATACTAATGAATTGAGGGGATATCTATAATCAGTCCCCACCCATGTTTTAAATTTCCAAAGTATTCCTCATATATTGAATAATCAATTTAATTCATAAACACTGTGCCTTATCATCAAGTATCTGTTTTGAAGAAAGGATATTTATTTATCAATACTTTCTAAGATAATAAAATAACATTCAAAATGAACACAATAT
Source organism: Viscum album (assembly GCA_963277665.1). NCBI lineage: Eukaryota > Viridiplantae > Streptophyta > Magnoliopsida > Santalales > Viscaceae > Viscum > Viscum album. The sequence continues at coordinate 1,381,092,522 of OY728163.1, forward strand.
ATAAAAATTTTATATGTTTTTGTTAATAATTATATCCATGATAAATAATGTGAATATTTAGGGGGATTTTCATGTCTATTTATTATATGAATTTTAACTTTTAAATGGAAATCAATTGTCTAGAAAAAAGAGTTAAAGAATAGAATTTCAATACTTTCCTTATTAAAAATGACTATAAACCATCCAGATAAATAATTTGGATAGTTTCAATATAATATATACCCATTGGAGAAGTAATAAAGGGATTTTTTAATTGATGAATTAAATTACAATAAAAATATCTTTTTAAAGCATTATTTATAGAAATATCATTATCATTTTGAAAAAAAAATAAAATTACTTTCTATGAAAATCATATTTGTAAAAATATTCTGTAAAAAATATCTTGGTAAAAATAGAAAGGAAGCCTAAATTAAATGATGGTCATGTCTGGTGGTAATTCTGTATATGTCATGAAGAACATTCCTTTTGCATATTAAAAGGATAGAAAAATGACTTATTCAGTAACCGGTAAGAATATTCATTCTAAAAAAATTGAAAAAAATAAATAAAGGGTTAAAATTTTATTTTAATAAATCATTTTCAAAAGGTTAAAATTGATAAAAAATGGAAACCATGGTTTTGGAAGAGAACAGGTTTCTAACCAAAGAGATAAATGGTATCGTGTCTTCATTAAAACATTTTATACATCATTTTAAGTACCAAAGAATCATAAAATAGAGTTATTACTAGAAAATAATCATTTATGAAAAAAGTATATGTTAATTAAATGTTATATTAAAAAATTATAACATAATTTCTATCAATTTATATCAAATTATAAATAATCCAAAACAAATGAGATTGTGAAGTAAACCCTTGAAAATATCATAACATTGAAGTGAGAATAATATAGTGAATTAATTATGGGTGTAAAATTTAAATCAATATAAAATAATTTTAAATAAAATAATAGATATTAAAAATTAATTACACACACAATCTAACATTATTAACAATAAATAGGATGTAATATATCACATGGATAAAAATTGAGTAATTGAATTCCTTTCCACATGGTAACTTTTAATTTAAAATCATAATAGATTAAACAATTCAAATTTAAAATTATAATACTATAAATAATGAATTATTAATTACATTACATGTTAAGGGTAATTATATACATCATATAACATTTATTAGGATTATATTATTATAATATTCCTAAATTAAATGAAATTGAGATGAAATCCCTAAGCTCACATTCCCTTTTAGTTATATATCATTTAACCTTATATATAATTGTTTTAAACATGTTATTTATATATTAATGAAAAATATTAATATCTATTATATAATATTTTATCCTATTATAACATATTATTACCCATTTGTTAATAATATCTCATTATTTTCATAATTTGGAGTGTTAATTTTCTTGTTTTTTGAGTATGTTTTTACTTGTTATTTTTTATTCCTCTTAATTTGATCATGATTTCTTAATATCCATAATTTAAGACATGATTTAAATATAATATATATCTATTATTTTGTTATTTTTATTAATAAAAAATTGTGATAGGGAATTAAATACATCCTTCATAGAGACGGTAGGATGTATGTACACATGAACGTTATTTCCATTTTCTTGTCTTACTGAAAAAATAAAAGTAAATGATATATATGTGTATACATATATTATTCCTATATAATTTTAATTTATATATATCACATATTATTACTAAACTCATCCTCAATAAATTCTATGTAATGTGTGAATGAATCATATTGTTTCACAAGTCTGTATTCTTTCGTACACATGAGCGATGTTATCGTATTCCCAAAAAATGGAAAGCATGAAGGTATCTATCATATAATAACCATAGAAGAATAATATAATCATAAATAACATATATATTATATATAAATTGTAATTACATTATTCTACTCAACTATGAAAGGTGGTAATTGAAAAACGAATGACATCAATTCACGGGGTGGTAGTCCATCGTACTCACAAATGATGATTTCATAACTCTTATGATGGAAGTGTGTAACGTTGAAGGTATTATGATTAGAATAGAAACATATCAGTATATTTAATATATTTATATTATTATATAATCACAATATAATAAAAATTGAAGTGCGTGGAGAAGAAAATAAAATAAAAACACTTTTAGAATATCAATACCTCTTCTTTGGGAATCCGACTTAGGTTTTCATTGAAGCATTAAAAGGATGGTTTTTTCAAAAATAAGGTTTCTAGAATGGTTTTAAGTATGTTGGGGATTGATTTTGGTAGGTATTTTCTGAACAAAACTAATTTTTAATGTGCGAATAGAGGAGTAGATATGGTGGCCTTTCATAAGTGGGTTGAGTGGCACTCCTGAAATTTTTTAAAAGGGAGAATTACATACACATATTTTCCACGTAAAGTGGATCCAATAATGGAACTATATTGGTATTATATTATATAAAATCTAAATATGACCTTCAAATGGTTTTTTTAGAATTTTCTAGGTCATTTTTTCCTTTAAGTTTAATGTTTAGTCCCTCGGTAAACTAGTTTTTCTCTACATCACTGTAATTAATTTTAATTGATTTCACTAATAATTTTGGTCTAAAATTATGAGGACCATATTATAAATTATAAATTATACTGAATAAAAATATTTAATCTTTTTTTCCAAATTCAATCGATCGAAGTAGAAAAAATTAATTTAGTATTAATCGAGTGGATTGGGTGATAAAGTGGGTTTTTAAAGTTCCAATGATCATAAATTTAATAAGTTTTATATATAAATTAAATATTAAAAAGATCAAAATGACCTAAATTTAATTTATATAATTATAATTCATCTTTTTTTACTTTAAAAGTAATTTTAAAATAGAATTAACAATATAAATTATTTAGACAAAAATGTAGTTTTCAATTCAAATCATATATTTTCACCATTCATCCAAAAATGAAACATAATATAAAATTACCAAAAAATCATACTAAGATAATTTTGAAATTAAACATCTATAAATGAAGTTTTTTTTTCCAATAAAATTTATAATTGTTTCAGATTTTAGTTTTAAAATAAGTGTGCGATTAGATTGCAAATAAACAGCATTTAGAAAAATACAACTTTTTATACATAAAATTTGATTTATTATTATCTTACGTGTATCAAATATATAGTATTTATGTCAAAAAATTTTATTGAATATATAATATATAAATTCCAATAATATTATTCACTAATAGTGGCACATTTAATTTATTACATTAAAATTTATTTGGTACAAAATAATATTTATTTATGAAAAAATTTCCTTTGTATTCAATGGGTTTTCATTTTCATTTATAATTAATTGGTGAGAAATTAATTCAACCATATATTTTCGTAATTTAGTTAATTATATTCATATATAACATTCCAATGTCTATGTGATAACTATGATATTACATTATAATATTAATAGTTAATTTTGGCTGGTAAAACTCGATCTTACGTGTAATGAAAACTATTGAAGGAACTCATTATTATGTTCAATGAAAGATAAAGTCAATGTTGTGTATAATAAAAGATAAACTCAACCTTTCATTTAATAAAAGATATATAATTGATTGAATTTATTTAAAATATTTAATATATCATAATGTCTTAAGATTTTATATTAATTTCTACGCTTGGTGTTGCATTCCATACATGATATAAAATATGAGGTTCATATTTTAAAATTTTGGGGTGATACATTATCTCTACCATAAATATATTTTATCCACACAATTTAAACATGATATTGGTAGTAACAATTAAATACATGAAATTTCATACATATAAACCCTACATTGGGGGAAGTTTTTGTAAAACATCATTTTAATAAGAGAGAATGGGAATCACCAATCTCATTGGGAACAACTCATAATAAGTTTTACATGTAGGAGAACATTGGTGATAATTCAAGATATGGACATGGAGGGAAAACATCAATATTTATATAGATATATTGACGTCATTGATCACAAAAAATTAAATAATTAGTGGAATGTTGAGGGGCTCAAATACTCAAATCTAATAGGTTTGAAATAGTCATTGGTATCATAAAAAATTATGATAGTATGATAACATTTTATTTCAATATCATTTTTCCTAAATTTGATGGATTCTTTTATTTTATAATAATATAATAAAATAAATTTAATTGATATAATTATATTACATAATATAAAATCCATCATTTGTCTATAGTTAGATCAATTACTAGTTTATCTCTTATTATAAAAAATAAATATAAAAAATGAATATTTTTATGCCTGAAGCACTAAAATTCACTTTTAATAGATCCATAAAATAGTAACGAGTTTTTTTTATGTCTCTAAATATTTTCTAATTACAATATGGTTGATACATTAATATCTAAACCAAAAAATTAATACTATTTCTTCATTCATGATTTTTCTTCAACAAATTTTTTAACTAAAAACTATGAATCATTATCTCAAACATCACATAGGCTAGTAGTACGTGTGAAACCCTTATTCTCCTTCAGTAATATGTTCATGCCACACAACCTTTTCAGTCTTGATGGGTTTTGACCTAGCATAATAGCTGTCCTTTTTTTCTAAAACGATATTAACATAATTATTATAATGTTCTAGAAATAAATAAAACAGACATTCATGAAATAAAAGTAATCATTAAATAACTATTTTATTATTTTTTTCAAAAAAAATTATTTTTTATTTCATGACTAAAATTATAATTTGACCATTATTAAAATGTCATTAATGATCATATTAACCCTAAATTATATCAATAACTTTTATTTTATTTCTATAAAATGTAAAGTAATTATTCCTCAAATAGTATTTCCACTAAAGATTATTTCTACCATAAATTTATCTAAAAATATCCTAAATATTATAGCGGTCATATCACATAAAGCTTAAATAGAGGTGTTTAAGATTATTAACATATGATAAATATTAAATTAATTAACCAATGATAGTCTCCATAACTCTAATGTTAATGAATACATAATTTATTATGAAATTTTAAAAGAAACCATTGATGTTACGTGATATTTATAACCAAAATACTATATGTAAAATACTTCAACAATTTATTTCATAAATTATAATACAATAGTATATGATACTTTTTTTTACACTTTAGTCCTTACGAAGTCTGGGGTTTACCCTTTATAAGAGTTCATTAAATCAGTTAGAGCCCAGGTTCCCCATATTTAATGCAACAAACTATAAATGAATCAATGAGATGAGATTTATTTCTTCCCATTGTACTTTTTATTTTATACATTATAAATTATTTTCTTTACTCATTTAGTTTCCACATGTAATGAATTTGTCAATTCCATTAAGATTTTTTGAATGGTGAATTTTAATAAATTCCTCAGTCATAATGATCATTAAAAATTTATTAAAATAATATTTGTGGTATCGATACTACATATAACAATTTGATTAATAAAAAAGGGTTTTTGTAATTTATGAATATAATTACCAAAAAAATATCATTAAAAATGTCGGTTAGTAAAATTTCCTTTTCATTTGAAAAAAAATATAAAATACCTTTCTTTGAAAATAAATTTTAAAACCATTTTATTTAAAAAAAATATCCTCATAATATTCTAATGTAAGATTCAATGAAATTAAGGTTATGTTGGAATCTAATTCTATACATGTCGTAAAGAACATTCCTTTTCAGGGTAAAAAGGTATAAAATTGGCAGGTTTTAAAAGAGATAAGAATATTTCATTGAATTTTTTTGTAAAAAGATAAATTTTGTAAAAAATTATTTTAGTAAATTATTTTTAAATGGTTACAAACATTTCTAAAAAACATTATTTTATAAGAAAAGATGTTTCTGACTGAATAGTGAAATGAAGTCGGATTTTCATAAAAACATTTTCTAAAAAATTTTAAGTACCAATCAGTTTATAAATAAAAATGTTACTTGAAAATAAAAATTAATAACCATAAGAGAATAAAATTAATGGATTAATTAAAATATTATCACATAATTTCCTTCAATGGAAATCTATGTGTAAATTTTTTTGAATAAAATTAGATTGTAATGTAAACCCTTAGAAAGATCGAATTGCTGATGTGAGAATCATCTAATGGATATATTATGTGATTCAACTATAAATACACATAAAATAATTATAAATAGAAAATAGATATTTAGTATTCAGTACATATAAAATCATAGAATATTAACAACAATGAGAAAGTAATATAACCCAATCAAAGAAATTGTGTAATTTAATTCTTCTCCAATTGATAACTTTTAATATCTAATCAAAATAGATGAAATAATTCAAATTGAAACAAAAAATTAAAAACATAATGAAATATTTACTATATTACATGTCAATGGGGATTATATATACCATATATAAGTAATTTGGTTCTTAACTTTACAATATTCATTAACTAAATGAAGTTGAGATGAAATCTTTGACCTCATTATTCCTTGTGGGAGTATGGCCATTAACCTCCAATAAAATTGTTTTAAAATGTTATTAACATATTAAAAACCATATTAAAATTTATGATATCATATATTATCCTTTTATAACATATTATAACCAATTCATCAATAATTATCCATTATTTTCATCATTAAGGTCATTAATTGCATTATTTCTTGAGTATGTTTTCACTTTTTATTCTTTGTTACTATTAATTAAATCATGGTTTAATCAAATAAATAATGTAAAAATTATTTAAATATCAAATATATTAATTATATATGTATTCATAGTAATCCATAAAATTTTACAGAAGTAAATTATACACACCATTCATGGAAACAGTAGGTCGTACGTACACATGACCCCTCTATCCATTTTATTGCAGTATTTAAAAATAGAAAAAAAGTGAAATATATATATATATATATTATAGTATAATTTTTATTTCATATATATCACATATGTTTATTAAACCCATTATTATTACATTCTATGTGTATTGGGAACGAATTGCATCACTTCGTGAGGAGGTAGATTTTCGTACACACGAGCAAAGTTATCATATTCTCAAAAAATGGAATTTGTAAAGGAATGTGGGTTATAATAATTCAAGAAGATTAATAACATCATATATAAACTATAAATCCATCATTATTCCCATATTTATAAGTTGGTAATGTAAAAATGAATGACTTGGGTTCGTGAGGTGGTAATCTGACGTACACACGAACGATGATTTTATAACCCATTTGATGTAAGTGTCAGAATTTTTAGGCCATAATCCTAGAATATAAACATATAACTATATTTAATATACTATTATTATTATATAATCATGGTATAATAATAATTTAATGAGGTGGATAAGTAAATAATATAAAATTCTTTTAGAATATCATTACCTACTCTTCAGGTATCCTCCTTAGGTTTTCACTAAAGCCTTAAAATGATGGATTTCAACCAAAAATAATGTTTCTAAGATGATGGGAGGGAATTTTTTGAATTATTTTAGTATGTCTTATCCAAACCAAGTTTTTTGGAATGGGTGGATATAAGAGGATTGTGGGTGTCCTTTTATAAGTGGGTGAGTGGCACTCTTGTGATTTTTGAAAAGGGAGGACTCCACCTATGTTTTTTAAATATAATGATTCCTAGATAATGTAATGATTTAAATAATTGAATTTATATAGTAAAAATGTTCCCATAAATTTTTTTACAAGTTTCATATTAATGTGTCCCCTTAAGATTAAATTTTAGTCCCTTGGTAAACTCATTCTTCTCTTAATCGCTACAATTAATTTTCACAATATTCACTAATAATTTTAGTTATAAATTAATTTGAAACTATTATAAATTATAAATTATTCTAATCCATGTATGTAGTCCGTTTTTACAAATTCAAACAACATAAGTTGCAAAATAGTAATTTAAAAGTAATAATGTAGATGGGATGAGAAAGCAGGGTTTTAATGTGAAAATGTTCAAACGTTTACTAAATTTTTATATATACATTCATCATTAAAAATGATTCAAATGACAGAAATTATATTAATATATACATATTTGATAAATTTTTACTATAAAAACAATTAAATTATATTTTAAATTTATAAATTATTTTGAATAAACAAGTGTTTTCAATTAAAATCCAATATTCTCCATTTTTCATAAAAAATAAAACTTCTCAAAAGATATCAAAAAACAACTGATAAAATTTTATAATTTCACTTTTAAAATTTATTTTATTTTTTAAATTATTATTTATAAAATTTTATAAGTTTATTTTTAAAACAAGTGCACCATTAAAAGGCGAAAAACTAACTTTAGAAAAATTTTACTTTTTATGTATACAATTTGATTTGTTTTTAGCTTTTTCATATAAATTATATTTTATGGATGTTATATTATTTGATTGAATACATAAAAATAAATTTAATTAAGACCAATCACTAATATTAATTAATGTAATTTAGTATGACAAAATTCTATTGGCACATAATAACAGTTTTTTATAAAAACATTTCCTTTATTGTAAATTGGTTTTTATTTTTCATTCTAATTAATTAGTAAAAAAATGAATTCAACCATATATTTTCATAAGTTAGTTAATCTTATTCATACAAATCATTTCAATTTCTATGTGAAACCTATAATATTAAATAATAATACAGATCATATATTCTTTTTCATGAAAACATGATCTTCTTTATAACAAAAGCTTTTGAATGAACTTGTTATTACATGTAACACAAGATAAAATAAATGTTACAGGTAATGAAAGCTAAAATTTTAGTTGTGTTTAATTAAAGATATATAATAGAATGAATTTATTTCCGATATTAAATTTATGGAAATGTTTTATGATGTTATAATCTTTTCTATGTTTGTTTTTGTGTGTCATACACACTATTGAATACGATGCTCATATTTCAAACATTCATAGTGTTATAAAAACACCGAACCTGAATATCTTGGAAATTTAATAGAGATAAAACCTTTTTATAAAACATGTATTTATGGGTTTATTAAAGTACAAGTCATTATAGTTGGTATCAATGAAACGGTTTAGAGATCATTATAGGATGGGGTTATGTTAAAACACGCTTTATAAAGAATCAAATTTATAGTTATTTTATCATGATGTATCTTTTAAATATTTGAATGATTATTTATCTAATAATCATAAATTTATAATTTATTTACATTTAATAAATGGAGTTACTGATGTTAAAATGAATTTGGATGATAGTATCCTTATGGGGTTGAAACGTGGAATGGTTGGAATTGAAACATAGTAGTTTGAAGTTGTATAAATTTAATTGATACAAACTATAAATGGAGGAACCAATGCAAGGAGTTACCATATTACCTATATAATAATATGTTTATTCTAGATAATTTAATGAAAAAACACCCACAATAATTTTTGGATACTCATAGCCATTGAGATAAGGAAGATAGATTAATGCTTTAGATAAGATATTAAAATATCTGGTATGATAATATCATCAGAAGGGAACCCTTGATATATATCATTTTGAAAGTAAAGTCGATTGATGGTGGTATTTAATTAATAAAAAAGGGATAATGAATAAATTGATTCCATATAATGGAATATATTTAATGATATATTACTTAAAAATTATTTTAATGATATTAACCAAAAAATAATGAAAATGAAATTCATAGGGTTTAATAAAAGGGAGGATGGATATTTTATAAAATATGATCCTAACTTAACTATATTATCTAGGTATATAATAAATTTCATTTTTAATCATGATAGTAAAATTATTTTATTTATCATTGAATTGATACTAAGTTTACAACCAGCTTTAGTTACCTGTGGATTTGGATGTTAAAAGGAAATTGGTTTATGTGTTGAAAATATCAATATTGAGTTTGTGGAATTTTAGAACAATAAGGATAAGAGGTTATCTAAGTGGAATTCAATGGGGATTAATTCATTGAAGTAATGTTACTATAATTAAATTAAATTACCATCTTGAGACGAGTATATAAATAAGCAGTCTCGAGAATGTATTATGAGATCTAGGAAGTGTTAATGATGCGGAAATCAAGGAAATGTGACTCTAACCTAAAAAATAAAATATCAAGGGTAATAGTTATACCAGTAATGAAAAGTAGGAAGTGAAAATTTTAAATTATAATGAGTTTTGAAATTATAATAATTCAAGTCCAAAGTCGGTTATATTAGGTGGGAATCTTCATCATCAAAAATAGGGAGGTGAAACCAAATATTTTGTTACTATTACCATAGATGAGGAACCCTCAAATGAAGTGGAGAAAAGTAAAATACATTTTTATTTAGATTATGCCACTTCCTTTTTTTATTCTTAATAAACACATTATTTTATATCTGGTAAACATTGAAGTGAAATAGAAATATCATTTAAATAAATAAAGCCACAATTCTTGGTAAAAACACTTTGGCATAGTATAATGTTAAAAAGAATTTATAAAAATATTATTACAATCATCTATGGAATGATTTTTCCTAAACAACTAGTTTTCTTACCCATTATTGAGTTTTTTGATACTCTAGGAATAGATTGTATTTTAATTTATCATGCTAAGATATATTATAGATCTAAAGAAGTTATTTTTTAAATTGAGTCTCTATTTTTATATAAGAATGAGTTTATGACATTGAAAACATATCATGAAGTTGTTAAAGAGATAAAATATAGATGTGAATGTTATCATGAATATATTATTGTGAATAAAGTAACTATAAAAATTAGTTTTGTAACATTAATAAAGGAATATTTGGGTGTATTTCCTGATGAATTGATTGGAGTTATTCTTGATCGAGAGGTTATATTTTCTATTGAATTATTTATAATTTTTAGAGAATTTCAAAACCACTATATCAAATAGATTCATTTTAGTTATTAGTATCCAAATTGTAGTTACAAGTATAACATGATAAGGGTTTCATCTTCCTTATAACATCACCTTGGGGTGATCCTATTAATTTTGTTTAAAATAAGGATGGTACCATGAGATTATGTATTAATTATATATTACTTAATAATATCACTATTAATAAAATGTATTATTTTCCTCATTTGGTAGACTTATTTGATCATCTCTATGGAGCATAGTATTTTATTAATTTTTCATCTCAAGTCCATGTGCAATTATCCAAATGTTAAGGTTGAGGAAAATCCAAATATATAATTTAAGACTATCTATGGCCATTTTTATTTTGTAGATATGACTCTGGGGTTAACAAATGTACACATTGCATTTATGGATTTGATTAATAGGGTGGTCCATGAGTTTGTGGATAATTTTTTGGGTTTTTATTGATGATATTCTTGTATAATCTAAAATCAGTAAATATCATAAGAAATTGGGAGGTAGTTATTTACAATAGCACATTTTTGAGGGACTTGGTTGTGTCTTGATACTTTTCTCACATACAACTAACCAATTAAATCCCCTTGGTAATAATTACCTTATTCATAAATGGGGTCTATCTATAGAAGTTTTTACATTAAAAATCTTGATGAATCATCTATATGGGGATAAATAATAAATATATATTGATCATATAAGTGTAAAGTATATATTTACATAAAAATAGTTGAACATGATTTCTAGAAGAATGCTATAACTAATTAAGGGTTATGATTTCAAAAATAACTAACATCCAAGTGATGAAAAAAAGGTATATGAATCCTTTACAAAAAATATAATACATTATCTAGGTTACATTAGAAACATGATCCATTATTTGATGATATAATAAATTTTGACATAGAAATTTTGTATATAGAAACTCATTATATTTTCACTCGGGTATCAGTATAGTTATCGTTTTCGAAGATAAATTACTAGGCCCAATAATAAAATCATGGTTCATGAGGAATAATATATTTTTTTAAAAGTAATATGTCTTTTATGATTAATGTTGTTAAAGATAGTGTTATATTATTTTTAAAGTTGTTACTTATTCAATGTGATTCCCATTTTAAGGAATAATTAATAAGGGAATCTTATAGTTCTCAATTTTATTCATATCATAGTAGTATAATGATGTATAGAGAAATTTTGTAATATTTTTTTATTGGAAGGCTTAAATAATGATATATATAATATTACCAAGAAATAATTTACTTTTTTGGAGATTAATGTTGAATGAAAATATAGAAATGGGATTCATCGGTCATTTTTAGTGCCACATTGGATATAAAAAAACATATCCGTTGATTTTAGTGTGAGATTCCAAAGGAAATTGAATGTAATAATATGATTTCCAGTATTGATGATCACCTAACTAAATATTTTATTTTATTTCTATTCATGATATTATTCCATTATATGGGATTTAAATACATTATCTTAAAGGGATAGTCAGGTTACATGGCGTTCTCCAATATATTGTATTTGATCTTGATCCCAGATTTACATCAACTTTTTAGAAAGGATTTCAAAAGATTATGGGTACTAAATAAAATTTTTTTACATCTTTTCATTCACAATATGATTGAAAATTTGGGAATAAAATTAAAAATTGAAATCACATGCTTCAGGATTTTTCGTTAGATTATCAAGAAAATTGGATTAGTATAAGACTATTGTAGAATGTTCTAATAATAATAGTTTTCATTAAATTATATAGATAGATCCATTTAAGACATTATATGTAAAATGATATCCAACTCTGGTATGTTGTAATGAATTCAATGAGAGGATATGTTTCTAAATATAATTTATAGAAGATATGATTGAAATGGTAAATATGTTTCATCACTACAATAGGGAAGAAAAGATAAGTAAAATGATATATATATATATATAACTATAGGAAAGAACACTCATTTTAGATATGTGACCATGTCTTTTTAAACATATATCCTTATATAGGTGTAATGTTTTTTCCTATAAAAGGAAATATGATCCCATGATTCAATAGACTCTATGAAATTATGGATAATTATGGGATCATTTTCATATTGGGTCTCCTTAAATCAAATTTTATCTGTGGTATATGATGTGTTTTAAGTTTCTTTGGTAAGGATATACGTACCTAACCAATATCCTATTTTGATCTCTAAATTAGTTTTGTTAAAGGATAATATTTATAATGTGGAGAATCCAATGAAGATTAATTTTCACATATTGAAGGTGTTACAAAATATGTTGGGTCACCTGGTTGAGGTTTTATTGGAAACCTATATGATGGAATAAAAAACATGGAAATTAGAAAATTATATATAGGAGAAATACCCTCACTTTTTTATGTACAAAAATTACAAGTATGCAATTTTTAAAAGTGGGAAGAATGTGATAACCCATGTAATGTAAATAATAAATAAATTTCATGTATTATAAATTTTAAAAAATATATTTTTTGGTTGTAATTTTTTAATTTTATATGACTTTTTCGTCATAAAAGAAATTGTATTATTTTAGTTGAAATGTTGTCAATTAAATTTATGGTTTTATATAAAATTTAAAATTCCAAGATATAGAGTTTGAAATTGATAAAATTCTAATAAATTTTATATTATTCATATAGAAATTATATTATGGTAAATTTTCTATTTTTCTTTAACTGAGTGAATTTTTTATAAATAGATAAAAAGTACTGAATTTTCTTAAAGCATCATTTATTTCAAAATGTTTTAAAAAGTAATATTATAGACGAATTGGTTTTAATGTTAAATTTTTCCCCTTTGAAAAAATATAATTCAAATAATTCCAAAGTAATCAATGTTATATTTTATTTTGGTATAACATCATTTTTGGCTTAAAATAATATTTTTTTTCGAAAATCTATTTCTTGTTGCCTTTTTTGTTCTTATATTAAATTTCATTTATTCCACATGAATAGATTTAATCTTGAAATTTTTATTTTATATTTGGAATAATTAGGTTAAAATTTATCTATGATTTGAATTTTAATATTTGGTATTTATAAATAGTATCATTGGTAAACTTGTTGTCACAATGCTAAAAAGAGTAAAATGGGTTAAGTAAGGTTGAAACTAAGTGATAAGGACACAAAATCTTATCTTCATTCATATTAGATGAAATTATTTTTTCCTTTATCACCTTGTCTTCTAATTTTAGTTCTTTAAGCAACACATTCCCAATAATTCCACTCTATATAATTCTAAAATATATAGTAACTATAAGAGAGCCACTCCCCTCACATACAAAAGGTACCCCCTTATGAACTCATGGTATCACCACTTTATCCTTTTACCTTGAAAAACACATACTCAAATACCTTCGAAACATCCCTCCCCGTGTTTTTATGTTCATTCTCTTCTCAAAAGTCTAATACTGGAAGGCTTAAAATGTAATCCAATGGGAGATATCCAAGGAGGATGTATAAGTCCTCACCGACCTATTTCAAATTTATTTTAGAATATTCATTTTTTAAATACTTAATAATTTAACACACTAAGACTTTATTATTTATTTAATTTTAAATTAATTTAATATCTATGATGTCTTTCAGTGTACACAACACGAGGTTTAAAAGAATTATGATACTATATTAAAATGCTATTTAAATATAACCTTTATAATCTAGTCATTAAATTGATAGGTATGAATAGAAATAACTAAAATATGAAAAATATATATTTTACACACATTAATTATTTATCTATAGATTACAAATATAAAAATAAGCATTTCAATGTAAAATAAGTTTTTAGAATATTTTATGTTATCACATAAAACGGTTTTTTCACTTCATTCACACGTAAGACAAAATTAATTCATGAAATTTTTATAACTTGTATCTGATAAAATGAACTTTATTTTTAAAATCGTTATATAAAATATATCTTAGGTTTAATTTTTGTAATTTTTCAAAAAAAATAAATTTTTCAGCGAATGGTGAAAAGTATTTATTATTATTGAAAACTGCCTTTTCGTTTCAATTATTGATAATGATAAATAGTATATAAAATTGTATTTAAAGTAATATTTGTAAAATAATATTATTATAAATATAATATATATAATTTTAGTAATTTCAATATTTAATTCTATTATTAAAACATTCTATATTTATATGAATTTTTACTTCGAGAAACAATTTTTTTGTCATGTCTATAGGTATAATTTTAAATTAAAATTTTCCAATTATGTGAGGTGAATTTCATAAAATTGATTAAGATTTATTAATAACAATAATTTAAATTATATAACATGTTCAACTTAATTATTGACCATACTGAATAGAGAAAATATTAAAAATTAATCATTGTGATTAGAGTAAAAATGCATTTCCCGAGGGGTAAACTAAGAAGATAAGGGTTAAAAATGACCTAAAACTTGTCCAACCCAAATTTTATATCCTTAATTAGAGCTTATCACATAGAATAATATATAATGACCTATTTTAGATGATTTTTTCTTGATAATAACATTTTTTAATAGATTCTTTTAAAAAATTCCATGTTTGTCCTCTCTCCCACTTAAAAAAGGCCACCCCCTCTTTTTTCCCAATTAAAAAAAATAAAACTTTCATCCAATTAATACCTGGATCACATTTTTACTCTGCTAAAAACATCATATATCCTTTGGATTGACCAAAAAAACATCCTACGAAGGCTTTTTGTGAAAAACTAATTAAGTCTTCTGAAGAGGAGGTAATGTTCCTAAATGTTCATTTTTATTTTATTTATTTTTATAAATCAAAAAATTTATTAAATTATAATACTAGAATATAGATGATATATATCATATAAAATATAATTTATTGTTTTATTGTAATTACCTATATCCATCTCCTCTTACATCAAATGAAAAATGAAATTGTCGATCGTGTGTGTCATGGATGACCGCCTGGAAGTCCAATGTAATTTTCTTTCCATAGAGACCTCTCATGATTGGATATAATGTTGGACATAATTTTTATGATATAATTATAATTTTAAAATTATAATATCAGATATACCTTGTTACTTTACATTTTTTTTAAATACTATAATGTCGCTCATGTGTATGGTGGTCTACCTCTTCACGAAGCGATGTTATTGGTTTTTCACTTACGCTTTACATTTTACATAATAATGAAAATTTTAATAAATATATTTTAAATATATTAAATTATAAAAATTATAAAAAATTAAAAAAATATACAATTTTTTACCCTTTCATGCTTTAAGAGAATGATAGTGTGGCTCGTGCCGTGTACGGCCTTCCGTCTCAACAAAGTGATGTGATTCATTTTCCACATAAAAAATATATGAATGGTTAAAGTGAGGTATAAAATGAGTAAATATTATATTTATAACATTATAATAAATCTTTAGATTATTTATTTATATCCTGTGTATGAGAACCTATACTTTCGTGACAAAACACGGATGAGAAATCCAAGATATTAACACCCAAAACAATGAAAATAATGAAATATTATTAAAAAATGGGTAGTATGATGTTTTAATAGGATCATATATGACATTATAAATATGGTTATGGTTCATTTATATATTAATAACTTTCTTAAAATCATCACACTGGAGGTTAAACCACATTCAACTAAAGGAAAATGTGAGGTAAGGGACTTCATCTTAATTTCATTTCATTGAGACATATTGGAATGTTATGTACCTAATTTAGTTTATATGATGTATATAATAGATATTTTATTGTATTATAATGAATACATAATAATTCATGGTATTATTTTTCTAAATTTCAATTATTTCATCTAAGAGGGTTTGAATTGAAAATTACCATGTGGTAAATAATTTCATAACTTAATTTCTTTTTGTTGGGTTATATTACATCTTCATTATCATTAATATTAAATGATTTTGTTTGTAATTACTATTTTCCTATAAATTATTGTATTTAAACTTTTTTTACATATATTCACATTTGATAAACATAATTTAGTAATTAGTTAATTCTCACTTAAATATTATGATCTCTGTAAAGGATTTGAACTCAATTTCCATTTCATGGAGATATATTTTATAATCTGCACCTATTCATATTTATGTGGTGTATATACTATACTTTTTATTTATTTAACATGAATAAATATATATTAATAATTATTAATGCTTATTTTATAGTTTATTTTTCAAGGCGTTTCAATTTAAAAGTTACCATAGTGGTAAAAAATTTATTATACAATATCACATTTTTTGTGATTATTGACCTTCTCTTGAAAAAATTAGTTTCTTATGATCATATTTCATTATAATATACATTTATCTTAAATATACATATTATTTTATTATTCATGTGACTATTTCCTAAACATTATACAATTTTTACATAAGGTTTCTACATGGAAAGTTATTTCATTAACTGGGAAATATTGATAAATCCATATCCTTTACACATTACAGATATTTTAGGATAAGGCATATTGATTCATGAATTAAATAGATTATTTGATATACATGGAATTATTTGTACATGTAATTAAGTGTGGTTAATAGTTATATATAGAACATTAATGGAATTATTGTTCTCATGAGAAAAATTAGTTTTCCAAATCAAATGGGTTTTAGAAATAGTTTGAAACAGTTTTGGGAAAAGGTATTGATAGTAGAGGTTCCATGAGGTATAAGATCATGACATCATATAATTAAGAATTTTCTTCATTTATAGTTCAATTATTATTATCCATGATATTTTGGAATTGGTATTATCTCTGGATTCATTTCACTCTCAGTTTATTGATTAATTTGAATGTGTGTTCAGGTAGTTACCTTTCCATATTGATTATTCCTTATTTCATTCTCAAGTTATAGAATTAATTTAATGGGTTTTTAGTAATTTAAATTTTAATATTTAATAGTATTTGTTTTCTCATTACATATTCCATTTTATGTAAAACTTACTAATCATTTGAGATCACCCATATTTTGTTTCATTTCCCTTGGTTATGAAGATGAATCCTTTGAATGAGTTTCAAGATGTTGAGAATTTTTTTTAATGTTTTATTTTATTTTTAAAATGTAAAATGGGTATCATGTATTAATCAAGTTATCAAAAACTAAAAAACTATCATTACTTTGTGATTTTATCCTTTGTATCGATGAAAATATAATAAAGTAGATACCATCTATGGGCTACTAGAGTCAATATCATTATAGTTGGTTTCATATAAATATTAGTAGAATACTTGGGAACTAGATTAATAAAACATATATTATGGAACATAACCCTATGATAGACTATATGGATATGTATAAAACAACATCCTAATGTTTTTGTGGGGAAGGTATTATATTGATTTTTCTAGTAATACATCCCTATATGGGTACTATATGTTCATGTTTTTTGGAATAGATGTGCCTCAGGGTTATAACTCTAATAATATTGCACTTGTATTGACCTCATCATCACCTAATGTATGAAAAAGGGCCTTATTGTGCACCACTTTTGACAATCCCAGGGGATATAAATAGGATAATTCTCATTTTTTACAAAACATTATGAAAGATTTGAAAAAAGATATATCCCTGAAAAATAAATTTCATGATGTTGATATTAACAAAAAAAATTATTTTCATGTTATGTTTTACACCGTATTTATGATTATAAATTATGGTTTAAAATTCTTTATTTTATGAGCTAATCTACTATATGTCATTTTTTAGAACTGTATATATGAATTAAAAAGTGTATCAATACTTATGGCCAATATTGGGATTTACCTATTGAGAAAACTAATACATATGGTATTGCAACTGAGAATATCATGGTTATATTTTTGTAGCATAACTATGTTAGGAAAAATATCAATTCTTATATGGAATAAACTATTCCACAATAATATTCTCTTATGTTGTATCACCTCTTCAATAGAATCCCCCATTATTTGGTGGGTGTACTAATCCAATCGTAGCTAAAAAACTTTATCTCTCTTGTAAATATATTTATGGAATTGGGATAATATGAATAGGAAAAGGATGCACATGAATTGTATTGTATCAAAGTCAATACTGATCAATAGTTATCGTTGATCCCAAATGCTAGTTTGGAAGAGGAAATATGACTCATGGAATGAAAAGATTTGAAAGATACATTCTTTGACAAATGTTTCCACCATGATAAAAATATTTAAAATGAAGATAAATGATCTTAGTTTAAATCAAAAGTAAAAATAAAGTGTTACCTAGTATTAGGATTACTTTATAATACTATTTTTGTATGATATTCATAACATACACAACCTAGAATAAAATATTGACAATTTCATCGATGGGATTAATCAAAGTCTCTAAAGGTAGTTGGTCACTAAAATTTTTCATCACATGATGAAATAGTTTTATGTTCCATCAAAAAAGGGATGTAATTATCTATATCCTACATGTTCAAGGGAAATTAAGAAAATAAGAGGCTGAATAAACATTAAGAAAAGTGGAATTTGTCAAAGAATAATAAGGGAATGAATGGATTTCTTTATTGTGACAACTATGTAAATAATCATAATCGTAAATGCTTAAAGAGGTTGAGAATTTTTAACAAATATGGAGATAAGTCTCATCAAACTAAATAATGATATGGGATGATTGAAAATACTATTATTGATTTTTTCAACAATAGGGAGATGGGGAACCATGAAAATTAATCCCCCCAAGCATCAATGAAATCATCCAAAAAAGTGTCCAAGGGAAGAATAACAAGCTTATATTACCACTACATTAGAATTGGAAGCATCCAATGATGTAGTGAAATGAACATTAATATTAAATACAAATTTAGTTAATTATTTATTTTATTCGAGATCCTTACACACATTTACATCTTCAATGTTTTACAATAAAATTAGATATTTAACTAGCACAATAAGAAGGTATTTTATTAGTAAAAACTAATAGTGAAAGGTTCATTGTAACAAGGATGTGTTATGAATTCCAAATTATAGCAAATAAACATGATTTATTTACTGTACTAATTATCATACTTATGGTTTAATATTATATAAAACGTGGTATGGAATAGATTTCGAATTTTGATGCAACTTTTATTTCAGGAATATTGAAATTTTGATTAATGGTGAAGAAATAGAATTCTTTATCATTAGAGAAAAAAATCATCATCTGATACATGTCTAGATCCACCTATATTGGCTCTACTAAAAGAGGTTATTAGGGAATAAGAGAGAAACAATATGTGGATAGATAAGGTAATCTTAAAAATAAGGTTATACATATCATACTGGAATACATTTATGTATTTTTTGAGGAATTTCCTATACATCCACCATATCATAAAGTTGGGTTTTCCATTAATTTAATCCATGATTTAATTCACATAACCAATACTCCCTATAGAATAGCCATTCTGGAATTAGTGGATATTAATAAACAACAAGTGGAGTTGTGTGATAAGTGATTGATTATCCCCTAGTGTTTCAATGTGGGGAGCCCATATTCTATTCGTTAGGAAAAAATACTAATCCCTGAGGTTGTACATTGATTGTCTAGATATAAATTCCATTACAATAAAGAACAAGTTTTATCTTCCTTGAATTGTGGACTTATTCGACCAACATCATGGATTCCAATATTTTTCAAAGATTGTCCTTCATTTTTTGTAACATAAATTGCATATAAGTATCCAATACATTCTAAAGATACATTTTTAAACATGGTATAAACATTATGAGTTTACAAAAATTCCACATGGATTTACTAATGCACCCTATATTTTTATGAAGTTAATGAATAAAATATTCTAGTAATACATTGATGATTTTTTGAGAAATGTATTGATGATATCTTAGTGTATTATAAAGAGCTATGGAAACCATGATAATCACTTACAGATCATTATTGATATTCTTAAAAGTAAAGAGCTAAATGGGAAATTTAATAAGTGTGATTTATGGTGTTAAGAAGTTCCATTTATTATCCATATTTCTTCCTAGGATGGAATACTAATTGACTCAATGAATATAAAGGTAGTCATGGAATCACCTAAACTAATGAACATAACTAAAGTATGTAGTTTAATTGGTTTGTTACATTACTATCATCGATTCATTCATATCATTTCCTAATTGGAAAACATGTAATGACCCGCTAATTCTCATTGGCTTGAAATTACTATGATTCATTAATAGGCCTCAATCGACATCCCCAAATTCCATAGGCTGACAATAAATGATAAGGGGTTTCAAATAAAATTTGGGTACAATTTACCATTTAAAAAAAAATAAACCACTAAACCAAAAAACCATAACCAAACCTTTCACTAAATGATGCATGAACAAAATCAAGACAACTCAACTACTTTATTCATATCAAACCACTCCAAAGTGTAAAACATCGAAAATCCAAACAATTATAAAAGTAAATAGTGGAAGAACAAATAAATACTCCCAAAAGGTAACAAGACTCCAGGATCCAAAAGGTATAAGCTCCAGAATCACTGAACAACTCATGTATCATGAGTTGGGGATAAAAACATGTGATATATTACCTTTTCCCATGTCCTGGAAGACAAGATCTGTAAAAGCACCAAAGTTCCTAATCAAGGGTGACAATAATACTTAGTAGGATTTCCCTAGTGACTTCCCTACTCACACCACTAGAATATAAGTTTTAGAATCATTTACATAAAAAAATTTATATAAAACAATTTCTCAAAATATTTTATAAATAAATATAAAAAAGTTTCCAAAACTATTTATAACCAAAACTGCACAAGTGAAATTGAAGCTAATCTTCTAGAAAGTTATTTATCTAGAAAACATAATTAAAAAATGATTTAAAACTATTTCCCAATATTAATTTGGAATACCCAATCTATTAAATGCATCCACCCAACCATCCATGCATGCTACGTGATGAAAGTTCCATACTCATGAGCAGTTTATTGTACTTCTACCAAGTCCCCACAAGGTAATTAAATCATATGTTCCATTTGAACTTTTTCACAGAGCACAAGGTCATATTTCAAACAAGCCTAGTAAGTAATACATGAACACACACACACCATGTATTCCCAAGGATCATTCCAAAAAAACCTTTCAATAAAAACACATTTTTATTGAAAACCATTTCCATCAAAAACATTTCAATACCAGACCATTTCAGTAAAACATAAATTATATTGAAAGAAAATTCATATAAAAGATTTAGATATTCATGAAAATACATAAATTAAAATTAATATTTAAAATTTCATAAACTAAAAAATGTTGCATCGTAATTCACCAAGATCACACAATTTCACCCAAAACTACAAATCATCACATGAGAATATTTTCTTCATGATATTAACAATAAATTACACTCAAATAATCCAATTTGAATCCAAAAATAAATAAATTATAGAAATATAATTTGAGAGTGAAGCCACCTACATAAAAGGGTTTGACGAAAAATGACAAGGGATGAAGAACTCTCACACAACCAGGTTGAAACTCCTCAAAAAAAGACTTAGATCTCTTATACTAAAATCAATGAACCCAAATATCATCATATTTGGCATCCCCCAACATATATCTACCCATAACTGGAATAGAACTGAAAAGGGAATAGGATAGGACAAGTATATCCAAGTAGATCTATGAAACAAGACAATAATGGTGAAGAACATCACTTACCATGAGAATTGGGCTTGAAAACTCCAAGGGAGGTCTCCTGATCGGCTTCTAAATACTTGGGAGAGGTTCCCCAACCTTAAATGGAGATAAATATAAAATTATGTCCATTTAGATGCAAAAAAGATCAAGTTGGAGTAAAAAAGTGTAAGATCCTAAAAAATAGGATCTTACTTTTTCCCTATGCATGGTTAGAAAAAAATTGTGCTAACCATGCCATAAATACTTCCTTATGGAAACCCCTATAGGGCCTCCACACACAGTGTCCATAATCATGCTCAAACTATGTTGAAGCTACTACCTCATAACTATGGTTGTACATGGTTTCTTCTAGGATATCTGCACGGTTTAGACAAACCATGTGCAGCCCGTGCACATCTACTTTAGCCCTAAAACTTATTTATAGTTCACCAAACCATCCGATGCAACAACCATACAATTTATAACAATGAAAATAATAAATTAAGGGTTACCTACAAAAAACTGGGGGTACTACATTCTCCACACTAATGTTCTTTATGCCCTCATAATGTAGAAAACCCTCCCTTACCGAAAAGAGTTTGGGAATTTATCATTTAATTCCTTTTCTCATTCCCATGTCTCTTCTTGAATATGACCATGTTTCCATAAAACATACACTAGAACAATTCTTTTTCATGTAAGTCGTTCTCATTCCTATCCAAAATTTGCACCATGATATGTACCAATGAATCATCTTGCTCTTGGTCAATGTAATACCACCTAATCACATGGTCAGGATTTGGATTATACTTTTTCAACTGAGATACATGGAACACATTATGCACTGTACTGAACTATGGTGGAAATTCCAAGTGATATGCCCTCACTCCAACCCAATATAGTTTCTCAAAAGGAACAATGTATCGAGGAGATAAATTTCCCTACTTCCCAAAAATAGGATTTCCAAGTCTTGGAGAGATCCTCAAGAACACATGATCACTCATGGAAAATGACAATGGTCATAGATGATGATCCTTAGAATATTTCTGATGACACTGATCCCTTTCTATCCTCTTTCTGATCAAATGAATTTTCTCTATCATTTCTTAGACAGGACTAGGCCCAACTTGTGAATTCTCCCTTGTTTCTACCCAACACAATGGATAACGGAAAGGACTCCCACACAATGCATCAAACAGATCTATATGTATTGAGGCAAAATAATAGTTATTATACAAGAACTCCGCTATGGTTATGTTCTCTTCCCATGAGCCACCATAATCTATTACATAAGCCCTAAACATGTCTTCCAATATCTTTATTTTCCTTTTAGATTTCTCATTCGTCTGAGGATGATACAACGTACTCGTAGTCAACTGAATTCCAAGGTATTTCTGTAGGGATTTTCAGAAATTAGATATGAATTTCATATATCTATCTCGCAAGATCAAAAATTGTATTCCATGTCTCTTTACCACCTATTAGATCTAGATTTTGGACAGATCCTCCACTATATAAGTTTCACAAATTGGAATGAAATGAGCCAACTTCGTAAGCTAATCCACTATTACCCATGTGGCATCATGTTTCTGAACTGTGCATGGGATACCTTTAAAAAAATCAATCGTTATATGCTCTCATTTCTACAATGTGATTGGTAAAGACTGCAACATACCCCCCCCCAGTCACTAATGCTATACCTTAACTTGCTTACAAGTTAAGCACTGCAAGACAAACTCAGCAACCATCCTTTTCATGTATCTCCACCAAAACGACGCCTTGAATGCCTTGTACATATTTTGTGTTCCTGGATGTATAGCCCATTTGGAAGGGTGGTAATCATAAAGAAGTTGTTCCTAACAAGATACAGGAACCAACATCAGACCTATATACCAAAAATTTGAACTACCATCAAGTTTCTAGTCCTCAATGGTCTCCCTATCAATGAGTTTTGAACTCATAACCAGGCCTTCTGTATTGAACGTTTATTCTTATATGACCATATTTACCAAATAAAGAACAAGCATAGAAGAAAAGAAAACTGGTACATCACCTCGGTCTTCACATTCCCCATGCATGTCGACAAGGACCAATATCAACTACCATTCATCAGAAAATTCATTTTCTAACTGAGCATATAACATTCTGATCAATGCATCTGCAACCAAATTCCCTTTTTCTTGTGTATACATCGTGTCAAATTTAAACTTCTAGAGATACTCCATCCTTATTCGTTTCCTTAGATTTAATTCTCAATATAAGAAAATATGTTTCCAGCTTTTATGGTCCATAAACATAGTCAATTTATCACCCAAGAGATAGTGATAACAAGTCTTCAAAGAATTTATAATAGCAGCTAATTCCAAGTCATGTGCTGGGTAATTCTTCTCATTCACTCCAAACTACCTTGAACTATAAGCAACAACATGGTCTCCTTGCATGAGAACGTATCCCAACCTAGATCTTGAAGCATCACAGTACACCACATACCCCTTTCTTGATTCCATAAAAATCAATACATGTGCTGATGTAAGATGAACTTTCGACTCTTGGAATGACTTCTAGCATTCCTCAGTTCATTGGAATGGTACATTATTTAATATAAAAGTTTTCATTTGGGAAGATAGCTATGAAAATTCTTGAAAAAATCATCAGTAATTACAAGATATACAAAGAAAACATTTTATATAAAAGACATTCTTCAGAGGTTTCTTTGAGATAATAGTTTCTATCTTTTCCGGGTCCACTAAAACACATTTTTTAGAAATTACAAGGCCAAGAATGTGTACCTGTTGTATCCAAAAATAAAACATTGGCAATTTTTCATACAAACGGTGATCTATCAAGATTCCAAAAACTGGGGACAAGTGTTTCTCATTCTTATCCCTTGTCCTTGAATACACCAATATGTCATCCACATACACCCCCAAAAAAAAGAAACCAAATATCTCTAAAATATCTGATTCACCAAATCCATAAAGACTTTTGGGGCGTTCTTAAGACCAAAAGGTATGACTACATATTCGTAGTGGCTATATCTTCTTCTAAAAGCTATCATCCTGATAAATTCTTTTTGAAATCACATTTGATTATATCCTGATCCTAATTCAATTTTAGAGAACCATTGATCTCCCCCCAATTGATCAAATAGATCATCAATGCATGGAAGTGGATACAGATTATTTATCGTAACACGGTTAATATTATGATAATCTACCCACATCCTTAGATTTCCATATGATTTTTTCACAAACAAGATCAGTGTAGCCCACATAGATGTAATTGGATGAATGAAACCATTTCTTACCAGTTCCTCCAACTGCACTTTCAATTCTCATAATTCTGTTGGTTTCATCCTATAAGACATAAGGGAAATATAATTGGTCCCCAAAAGGAGATGAAACATAAAATCCACATCCCTTATAGGTGGTATCCTTGAGATTTCCTAGGGAAAGACATATAGAAATTGATCCACAACTACTGTAAAATGGTATAATTGATATCTTCTATTGGTTCCAAATTCAATGTCACTAACTAGTAAGAGATATTTCTCACCACTGGTTCCAACAAACTTATTGTACCATTCATTACAACCTGATATCCTCTGAAGAGATGATCGATTTCATTCTCAATTGAAAAACTAAATGTTCTTATATAACAGTCGATGTGATCCTTGAACATTGTCAACTGATCCATACCTAGGATTACATTATAGACATCCATATCCAAAACTGAGAAATCCCATTTCATCTCAACTCCATCAATTGTTATAGAACATACTCTACACATGAAGGCTCAACATTCTCTTTCATCGAGAGGAATTTTATGTTTTATCATAGAAGGCATCACCTCATGTTTTAAGCAGGTAAAGTCAACATCATGGGAAGAAATGACATAATGTGATTCAAAAATATAAAACAACACTTTCATAAGGGTATAATTCAAAAAAATCATACCTCTCACTATAGATGGTCCAACTTGATCATCTAAAATCATCTACTAATCTCTTTACAATTACTCCGTTTTTGTACTCTACTATTTATTATTTTGTGGAGATTTACCTTGTCGAGGAGTCATGGTATTCTGAGAATAACCATGGCTATCTCTACTTTGTTGATGAGACTGAGCCATCAATCCTTATCCTATCAAATCATACGATGTTTACGATAGCTAATAAGTGTTTTAAGCACCTGACCTCGGATCCCTGCAACAAAAATGCATAAGATGTACCATTATGTTTCATTTATGGAATGATCTTAGTGGTTCTATACATTCTCTCTTCATGTGGTTAATGGAATGACATCGGTAGCATCCTGTATGGCTCTTTGGTCATAGACGAATATTTACTGATCCAGCTATTTGATTCTAAGTTCTTCTCCCACCATGAAAATAGGTGTCACTCTTGCACTTTCTCCCAGCATTCTAGTTCCCACCATTTCCCATAGGTATCATCATATTTCCTCCTTCCACATATCCCAAAATATTGTGCTCACCCACTGTAACTCTATTCACCATCTCTGTATAATCAGTAATATAGAGCACCACAATCATCGATCAAATTTCTTGCCTTAGACCTCATTCGAAGATGTCATCCTTCAAATATGAACTCTCTGAAACTTCATGTGAAAAGAGTAATAAATGAATAAATTTAGCCACATATTCTAGGATCGAGAGATTCTCATACTTTAGGATAAATAAGTATTTCATCCATTTGATCCTGAAAATATAAGTATAGAACTATTTGTTAAACAATTCATCAAAATCCTCTCAAATTAGGCTATGATCCCCATTATCATGCAACATTAGTTCCCACCCCTGACATGAAAGACACTCGAGCATGTACGTGGCTAGATTAACATTGAGCTCCGTCTTTGTGTTGATGAATTAAATGATAAAATTCATTCTATTCAGTAACACCTCTGCTTTTTCGGGTTCAGAATCACCCCAGAAGATTGGTGGATTCTACTTCATGAACTGGATGGAATGATCCACATGCCTTGTCTTATCCCTATGGTATACCATTTCTAGGACTTAAAACACTTGAATGATACTTTGAACCAACTCATGGTTCACCTGGGTCTTAGGTTCAACCACGTTCTCCATATCTTCTTTCGGTTGGTTTCTACAAAACCTACTTGGTGCCATTTCTAAACCAAAAACAACTCTGTCAATATCACTCCCTAGAAACGGATGTCTTAGCATTCTATATTTTATCACATAAACTATCACAACCTTGTTTTCCAAAAACTACCTTTTCACAGTCAACCATTGTTTTGAAAAATCCATAAATTCTTTTGAAAATCAAACCATTTTCAAGATACACCAGGTATCATATTTTCCAAATCATTCATCTGAAAACAAATTATGCATTTTTAAAAAATTTAAACCTTTGCAAACGATCATAAATCATTACTCCAAATGAAATATGAAATCCTAGTGGGAATACATTCCACTAAAATGCATGAAATGATCACCTCATTGGATAAACCCATGACAATGTCATTCCAAGATCCTATAAGTATTTCCTAAACACTTTTGTACCCAACACCCAGGTAACTTGAAGGTCATCATAAAAAGGTTAGCTACATCAATTTATTATATATATTTCAAGTTTTGACAATCCTACTCCTTTCTATGATCACATCCCAAGGAATAAATAATGATGCATTAACTCCTCGACCGTGAAACTGAAAACTACTTGTTAGGCATGGACCGAACAAGTTGATACCATTTGTAATGACTTTCTATTTCTCATTGGATTGAGATTAAAACGAGTCATTAATTGGACTTAAGAAACATCCCCATGATTTTATGTTCCGGAAATAAATGTCCAAGGGTTTCAAATAAAAGTGGGACATGATTTAACCTTTATGAAATAAACCACTAAACCAACAAACCATAACCAAACTGTTCACTAAATGATGCATGAAGAAAAGAAAGACAACACAACTACATTATTCATATCAAACAACACTAAAGTGTGAAATACCAGAAGACCAAAAGAATTTCCAATTAAAAATTGTATGAACAACTAAAGACTCCCAAATACCACAAGGCTCAATGCTCTATAAGCTCCAAGTTCCATAATCACCTAACTACTCAATTATCCCGAGGAGATGCTAAAAACATGTGATACTTTACCTTTTCCCATATCCCAGAAGAGAGAATCTGAAAAATAACCAAAGTCCCAAATAATGGGATATTATAATAGTCAGTAAGTTTTCCTAAATGAATTCCCTACTCACACCACAAGAATGGAATAGTTATCAACATTTACTTAAAATATTTTATATAAAAAAATTTCTCAAAATAGTTTATAACTAAATATAAAAAAGATTCCAAAACAATAAATTACAAAAATCATACAAGTGAAATTGAAGACATTCATACAGAAAGTTATGTTTTTCGAAAAATAACTAAACAAATCATTAAAACCATTCATCAATATTCTTTTGTAATACCCATTCCATTCCACACATCTACACAACCAACTGTGCATGATACATGTTGACAGTTCCATACTCATGGTCAGTTTCTCGTCGATCTACAAAGTCATAACAAGGTAATTATATCACATGTTCCATTTGACCTTTGTCTCCAATCACAAGGTCATATTTTAAATAATCCATGTAAATACAACATGAACACACACACCAAGTATGTCCCAGTATCATGCTAAAAACCCTTTCAATAAAAACACCTTTTTATTGAAAATATTTTCCATCAAAACCATTTCAATGAAAACCCATTTCATTAAAACTCCATTTTTGTTGAGAACCCATTTTACATAAAACTATTTAGCAATTCTAGAAAATCCATAATTTAAAATCACCATTTTAAATTAATGAAACTAAACAACTTTGCACTGAAATTCACAAAGATCGCATAATTTCACATAAAACCATAATGTATCACTAGAGAAGATATATTCCATGATTATATAAATAAATTCCATTAAAATAAACCAATTTAAAACTATTAAAATAAATTCTAGAAATATGACTTGTGAGATAATCCTCTTACCTCCATGGTTTTGATGAAAACTGACAAGGGATGAAGAAAACTGGCACAATTGGGTTGAAACTCCCAAAAAATGTTCTTAGATCTCCTCTCCTACCATCAAAGAACCCAAATATTATCATATTTGGTATACCCTAACATATATATACCAATAACAAGAATATGTATATAAAATAAGAAGGAGAGGATAATTATATCTATGTAGCTCTAAGAAACAAGACAAGAATGGTGAAGAACGTCACTTACCGTGAGAATCGGTCTTGAAAACACCAAGGGAGGGATCCAGATTGGTTCCAAAATGCATGGGAGAGATTAACCAACCTTAAATGAATAGAAATATCTAATTATGTCCATTTAAGAGAAAAAAATGATAAATTAGGAGTAAAATGAGTAAGATCCTAAAAAATAGGATCTTACTTTTTCGCTGCGCACGGTTAGACAAACCTTGTGTTAACCGTGCATTATATGTTGTCTAAAGGAAACTCATGCATGGACTCCTCACAAAATATCCCTATAATTTCTCAAAACATGTTAAATCTACTACCTTAAAACTAAAACTATGCATGGTTTCCTACTATGATATGTGCATGGTTTAGAAAAACCGTGTGTAGCCCGTGCGCATCTACTTCAGCACAAAATACTTATCTTAGAGTTCACCCAACCCTCCCATAATTCACCCTTAAACATTATAAGCATTAAGATCACAAATTAAGGGTTACAAACTCAAAACTAGGGTTATTAAAAAACCCATTAACCAAATTTACATATAATGGTGTTATGTTATTTTAGAAAAAGGAATGTGAGCAATGTTTTCATAAATTGAATTGTAGGTTGGAAAATGATCTGATTTTGACAATACCATATATATGTGATGGGTGTGTGATCTTTAGTGATGCATTAATGATTGGTCTTGGTTGTTTCCTAATTAAAAAGATAAATATATTTTATATTCATTTATCTAATTGAAGACTAGTGAATAGAACTATCAAACTCGTGATCTTGAGTTAGCAACTGTAATATTTTATTTGAATACATGGAGACATTTTATCTATGGAGAAAGATGTTAGATATACACTGATCATAAACTCCTAAAATATATATTTCCAATTAAGGAGATCAATATGAGACAAAGTAGATGGCTCAATATACTCAAGGATTATGATTTCTTAATAATCTACCACCTGAGGAAAGAATATAAGGTATTAGATGCATTGAGTATGAATGAATATAGAGTTTTGACCTAAATGAGGATTGAGTGGGATCCAATGTGCATGGATTAATTAAATATGGATATAAAGAATATTAATGAGGGTGATACATTATACATTTTTGTAAATTATTTTTAAACAATCATTATTACAAAATTTAAAAAATTCTCAATATGATGATGATAACTTTCAGAAGAAAATTAAAGGTGTGAATGATGAGAAATTAATAGACATTCTTTCTGAAGATGGTGTTATGAAGTTTGGAAAGTAATTTTTTGTTCCATATCTACTTAATCTAAAAATGGTGTTTTTGGATGACAATCATATGTATAATTTTTATATATACCCTAGTAGGACCTAGATGTATCGGGATTTGAGAGAACATTTTTAGACGGAAAATATGTACTGGGAAATTGTGGACAATGAATCATGATTCTAGATTTTTCAATTGGTAAAGGCTGAGATATCGCATCCAAGAGTGGTCATAAAACCTATTCATATTCATATGTGATAATTTCATGACATTACTATGGACATTTTCAAAGGACTACCAAAGACTACTAGAATTAATGATGTAATATGGGTTATTGTGGATCGCCTAACCAAATATGCACATTTCCTCTCCATAATAGAATATTTACCTCTTTATTTACTCACAAGGATCTATATTAATTAATTTTTAATACATCAGGTTTTACCACTTTCTATTTTCTATGATCATGATACTTATTTTACATTGAAATTATGGAAGATAAATTAAAAGTCTTTTGATACTGAGCTTTATTTGACCATTGCCTTCCACTCTAAAACTAATGGATAGAAGAAAGGGAATATTAAAATAATGAAATAAATGTTCAGGTCATTATCACTTGACATTCATGATACATGGGATTAGTATTTACCTTTCTTATTTTTATATTATAATAATTGTTTCTATTAAAGTATTCAAATTGCACTATAGGAAGAATTATTTGTAAAGAGTTGTCATACTAAAAATGTTTGGGATGTAGTTGGTGAAAGGAAACTGGTAGGCCCATAAATTGTTAAAGGGAGAAAAAAGAAGTTAAAGGCTTTATAGGCTCATATTAAGGTATCTCAAACTAGGAAAAAGAGTTATGTTGACAACCGAAGGAATGATTTTGAATCCCGAGTTGGAGATATTGTTTTATTGGGAGTATCTTCCCAAGTGAGTTTCGTAAAGTTCAATAAAAAAGTAAACTAAACCATAGGTACATAAAACCCTTTTAAATACTTTAAACAATTGGATCTATTAGTTATCATCTGTAAATGATACCAAGTCTCTCAAAAGTACATAATTTGTTTCGTATATCATTGTTAAGAAAGTACATTCTCATCCTAATGGATGCGCTTACCTATGATTAAATACAATTAAATCCTGATGCATATTATTGTCCAAAACACATCCATAATATTAATACTAGGGATAATGTTTTGGGGAATTATATAACTCATATGGTAAAGGTACTTTTCAAAATCAAAAAATGGGGGAAGAAACATGTGAATATGAGGATGTTATGAAGAATAACTAACCTCATCTATTTTAAAGGTAATACCCATAAAATTTTGATGGAAATTTTTTTTTATGAGGGAATAATGTAACAACCCAAGAAATAATGATATATTTTATTTTAAATAAATTTAATATCTCATGAATCTTGTGATGCATGCATTATCGGGTTTAAACGAAACATGATACTCTATTAAAATATTATTTAAACATAACCATTAAAACATACCCGTTAAATTAGGGGGTATGAATATAAATATATAAATAATGAAGAGTATATAATTTACCAAATTTCATTGGTTATATATTTATTATAAATAAAAATAATAATCATTTGAAATTAAAATAAATGTTTTCTAGAAAACTATATTTGTTTCAAAGAAAAGTTTCATCTCTTCATACGCACTTGTGGAAAAATTAATTTTTAAAATTAATTGAAAATTTGTGTGATAAAATGACCATAATTTTTTAAATCAATAAATCAAAATTTATTTGTGGTTAATTTTTTGGATTTTTATGAAAATATTCCTTTTTTAATGAATAGTAAAAATGCTGATTATTATTAAAAACGCCCTTCTAATTTAAATTATTTAAAATACATAAATTATATTTTATATGTTTTCAAAGTAAAATTATTTATATTATATTAAAATTAATTAAATTTAGTTTATTATAATCTATTTCATATTGAATTTTTATATTAAAACATTCTATACTTATGAAAAGTTTCTCATTTAAACCCTTTTTTTATCGTATATACATGTATAATTTTAAATTAAATTCGACAACATTTGTGAGTTAAATTTGGTAAAATATATTCCATAATAGAATCATAATTATTAATATTATCTAATATTTTCAACATAACTTTTTACCATAATGAATATTTAAAATTATAAAAATTAATTATTGTAGTTAATGTAAAAATGGGTTTATCGAGGGTTAAAATCTAGAGGTATAGGATAAAAATTACCTGCCTACTCGTAAAAACCCAATTTTATGGACATATCTTGACCTTTATTCATATTAGGGTCTATAATTTACAATTTTATAGTTTTTTTACTGATAAAAACGTTGGTGTAACTGATTATTTTCAAAAAAAAATTGTGTCCTCCCTCTTATAGAAGGCCTCCACCTCTTCTCCCCTCTTACCACATCCAAATTAAATTTTTTTCAGACAATATATATAAAAATAACTTCCTTAACCCCATAACAACATACCATATCCCTTGTTATGATCATAAATATTTCCTAGGATTCCTTTGGTGAAAGACTAAATAGGATATCTGAAGAAGATGTAACGTTCTTAAACATTCATTCTTTTTATTTCTTCTTAAGACTCTATAAAATTATATTAAATCATGCTAATATAATAACACCAAAATCAACCTTATAATGATATGTTTTTTTAGTGGCATAAAATATACGCATCTCCTCTTCCATCAAATGGGAAATAATATCATTGATCGTGTGTATGGAGTACGACCGCATCGTGATCCAATAGAACTCATTTTCCATTGACACCTCTCAGAGTCGAATATAAATTTGGTTTTAATGTATATATATAATATTTATGATATAAATACTGTTATTTAATTACAATATCACATATTAATTCTTACTTTTGATTCATTTTAAAATACAACAGAGTCGCTCATATGTGGGACTGACACTGCCTCGCGAAGCGATGTGATTTGTTTTTCCCTTACACATTACATAGAATATAATAAGGATAAATTTAATGATTATATGTGAATTATATGTCATAATATAAATTATGTAAAATTAATATATCATACACTTTCTTTAACCCATTATGGGAATGATATTTTTGCTCATGCGTACGTATAGCTTGTCATCTCTATGAAGAGATGTGAATCATTTTTCATTCCCAATTTTTAAGAATGATTCAAAATTCCAATATAATGATTAAATATGATATTTATAAAATTATTGTAATTTTTAGATTATTTATTCATATACTATGTATGACAACTGGAACTTGTATGAGAAAATATGGATGAGAATGTTAGGAAATTAACGCCCGAAATAATGAAAATAATCAAATATTGTTAAAAACAGGTGATAAAATGTTATGATAAGATAATATATGTTATTATAAATTGGAATATGGTCATGTTATAAACTAATAACATTATTAAATCCAAATAATGTTAAACTAAATAAAATAGTGAGGTTAGGGGCATCGTCTCAATTTCCCTTCATTGAGACATATTACAATGTTATGCACCTAATTTTATCTATATGGTGTATATACATCCCATTTTAATATAATATCATGATCAAGTAATATAGTATGCTATTTTTTCTTTAATTCCAATTATTTCATCTAAGGGTATTTGACATGATGATTACCAAGTAGTAATGAATTTCATAATACAATATCTTTTCAATGGGTTATATTACTTCTTTATTATATGTAATATTCTAAGATAATGTGTGTAATGACATTTGACATTCAATTTTTATATATTCACTTTCTTTATGTAAATTTAAATTTGATACCCATAATCGATTCATTGTCTAATTCTCACTTAAAAATTGTTGTATTTGTTTGGGATTTCACCTCAATTTATATTTCATTGAGATATATTTATTAATATGAAGTTATTCACTTTTATTTTTTGAATATATTATCCCTTTCTATATGAAAAGTTATGTATGTAAAAAATTTAGAATCTATAAAAAACATTCATAGCCTATGTGGTATCCATGAAGGATAATTTCGTAGGTCGTAAGATTATACAAGAAACTATTTCATGAAAGTATCCCATTAATGTGTTTGAAATTGGGATTTTTTTGGGTCTTTATATATATTATAGGAATTTTGAAAAGGATTTTACTAATATAGAATTACCCCTAATTGAACTGACATAAAAATATTGAATGTAATTTTTTACTCGGCCATTAATTTTATCATTACTGACTTCCAAAGTATTGTACTCTTAATAGGATAAAATCATAAGTTAACCTTATTAAAATAATCCTAAAAAATATTCCCTTAATCTTAGGTCGTTCTATTTTCCCTAGGGATGGTATTATATGAAATATCATCTTAGTTGATTTTTATGGGATATATAATATTTATTTAATAGAAAAATATTTATCTTATTGTTTTGAGTGATAATATCTCCTAAAAGGAGTCCAATGTAAAAATTTTAATACCATAGTTTGGTCAAGGATTAAGTAACATTTTGCCTTTCAAGGAAAAATTACTATAGTTAAAATAGTAGTACAAACCTAGATATCCTAAAAACTAACATTCCATGTACATTTATAGGATAAAATATATAGGTTAACCCAACAAGACTAGAATATTATTGTACATGTTTACCTACATCACAAGGACCACACCCCATGATTAGTAAAATAAATGTTGTGTAATCTAAAATTTAGATGCATTTTTTATATCATTTCACCTATTTACTACCCCACGATTTTAAAAAAATACTATGATCAATAGTAAATTCGACATGCAACAATATGCTTTATAGGACCACGATATATTATTTAAAAATTATTATTCTAACATAGCCAATGAATTGGTGGGCATGAATATGAGTAAACAAATTATAAAAGATATATAAAATAGACTTAATAAATACATATTTGTTGATTAATTTTTATAACATAAGAATTAATTCTTAGCAAAGTAATTTTAGGCTTCAAAAATGTATTTTATTGATTTTTATGAGAAAATATTATAAATATTTTTTACCTATTTTAGATATTATATTTGATAAAAATGATTTCATTTCTAAAATTATCTTATCAAAATTATCTTAGTAGGAAATTATGAATTTTTTTTGAAAAGAGTAAATTTTCTGGGAATATTGAAAAAAACCTATTTTGTTGAAAATTATCTTTTCCATTAAAGTATTTTCAATGTCATTTTTTAATTTATTGTAAAATATAATTAGTTACTTTTTATTTAAAATTATCAAATTTATGTCAATATTATTTACATTACTCATAATATTTTTTGAAAAACATTTTTCCAAAGAAGTGCATTTTTCTAGAAAAAATTATTTCATCAAGTTTTTTTGGGATTTTTAAAGTAATTTTTTCTAATTATAGGGATTTAATTTGATATAATATATTCCATATTTATAATTATTATTTAAACATTTGGTTAGTAGTTCAATTTTATTTTTTCTTTATGAATATTAACCTTGGTAAATATTTTCCACCTTAGTTAGGTTGGATTGGGTAATTATGTTTGAAAATAATGTGATATACCCCCAAAAATAAAAACCAAAACAAAATTATATTAATTTTATGAGTATATTTATTCTATAATCATCCAATATTCTATGATATTGATATTTTTTTATTTTTTTCTTTTATAATGAATTTAATATTATTTTAAGTAAATAATAAATCCAAAATGTCACTATCTTTGTTGTAAAAAATATATTATTTTTTAACATGCATAAAAATATAATATGTTCAATTATAAATTATTATTTGAGACAAAAAAAATTTATTTTCATGGTAATGTTTTTTAGTATTTATTTATGGAAAAATTACTCTAAATATTTACACAACACTAACAAAATGTATGTGCAAGTAATATAAAAATAAATTTAATTATTTTAAAAACATATGAATTAAAAAAATTTGGGTGAGTTGCGGTGTTGCATGAATATTTTAGATAAATATATTGTATTATTAATGTTTTAAAATTTCATATTCTAATTAAATTACTATAGTGATATTTTTTATAGCCAATTATGTGTATAGTATCGAAAATTTACTTAATGGTATCTTATGATAAATAATATTCAATTAAATGATTTAAAATTTATAAAAATATTACATTATTTAATTGAATTTTTTAAGGTTTAATATTTCAACCATTAATTATTTATGGGTCACATTTCCTTATATGTTAACATTATTATCCGCTAATGTGTAAAAATCTTTTTATCACAATAATCATTAAATAGTGTTTACAGGGGGTTAAAACTAATATATAAGGGTTAAATCATCACATAAACTTGTATAAGTTTTATTTTATGAAAATAATTTTACTAATACTCATCCAAAAATTTAATTATATAAAATTAGTTCAAATTTAACATGAAAATTAATTTATAGATATTTAATAAATTGATTAATTTCTATTGTTCCCCTCTCCTCTCATAAATAAGGACATCACAACTCATATATTCTTCACAATTAATGATACATGTAGATTGTAAAAAACCCATCAAAAATGTCTTATTAACTTAATTATAAACATTATATTGTTTCTGAACATCTTAAAATATCATCCCTATGGTCCTTAAAAAGAGAATCAAATTAGGTTCTTCAAATATAATGTAATCATCTGAAATGATAGATTTCATTTTTCTTCTTATACAACCTTAAAATTTGTCTTATCCATTCCAATTTAATAACATTATTATCTAAAATAAGAATTTATGTTATTATGTTAACATAAAAAACGTTTCCATGCCCTTTTTCCATCAAATGGGAATTGAAACCATTGTTTGTGCGTGTGTGGGGACTACCACCTCACAAACCGATGTATTTTATTTATCATCATCACCTTTCATGGATGGTTATTATGAGGGATTTAATTTATAAATATATATATATATATATGATATTAAGGACACAATTATGATTCTTTAAATTAAATATATCATATATCTTTATAACATTATAATCGTTAAAAATAGAGACATCACATGATCGTAACTACAGACTACTATCTCCACGTATTGATTTATTTTATTTAAAAAAATATCTCATGGATGGTCTTGGTATGGACTTCAATAAGGTATTTTATATTTATAACATTGAAATTATTCTCTAAAAATAATATTTTATTTATTTATTTCTTTTCCATCCCATGAAAAGTAAAAACATCACATGTGTGTATGTGCGGACAACCTCCTTGTGGATTGATGTTTTTCTTCATTAAATGTTTTCATGGATGGATATAAAATTTTAATTTATTTATAAAAAATATAAGCATTTCATGATTATTATTCATGATATGATGTAATAGTTTCCTATTTGATCATGGTAAACCTACCCAAGTCATTTTCTAACTATGAATCAAACATCCTTTAAAAATATACCGTATACTTAACCAATTAATTAATTATTAAATTAAATTAAATGAAAAAAAAATTGATAAGGGAATAAACCTATAACATTTTTAAAAAAAAATATAAATAATTAATATAAGTTTATTATACATGGGTTAAATGACATACATAGAATGTCCAGACTTGAGATAAGGGGTTTCATAACTCAATTTAAATTCATTAGTTTATACTTCTACTTAATTGAATAAATTATTTCATGATTATCTGTGAAATTACATATGATTATATTATGTTTAATTTTCACTTTTAATGTTTTGTTTTTTAATTTTTACATATAATCACCTCAATGGTTAATTCCAACTTTAGTGATATGATCTTTGTATGGATTATTTATCTCAATTATTTTCTTTGAGACATATCATGTAATATACACCCACATCCATTTATAATGTATATATACTACCTATTTAGATATTATTTTATGAGTTAATCTTTAATCATGATATTTAAATTTCTTTTTAATCTCTTTTTTCATGAGATATTGATTCAAATGTTATAAATGTTTCAAGGGTTTTCATTCTCTTAATTTTAATTCATTAAGAAATAACTCATTTTATATACTATGTTTTATTTTATAGGGTTTAATTAGTACCAAATGAATGTTTTTTCACATATTCTTTCATTAAAATTATTGTTTTTAAAAAATCATGTTATATTTTTTTCATTCAATTTCCTTTATATTCAATCATTACCCTTGTTTTAAGGGTTTCTTATCTCAAACTTCCTTCATTGGTTCAGATTTTGATTTATGCATCTTTATTCATTTATATGGTGTATATAACAACTCTTGAAATATAATATCATAAATTATATTATATTAATTTTATTTTATTTCTCTTTTTTTCTCAAAGTTTGTTTGGTTTTAAAGGGGTGTAATATGGTTTTTTTAAATGTTGTTTTAAATGTTTAATAAAATTTATCCAAACTCTTTATATATATCCTTTTATATTGTTTATGTAATGATCTTTTATAAAGATAATATATTACCAAACATTATTTTTCATGATATTTGACCATATTTTAAAAGGTTTTGAAAGGTAAATTTCATAATGTTTTTACATGGGTCACTTCAGACTCGCTTTACAAATGTTTGAAAATAATATTTATTTTTATCATTTAAAATGTGAATAGATTTTCACACCTTTAAAATTATTCATTATTTTGAATCTCCCATTACTATTAAACATGATTAATTTAATGAAATTCGGTTTGGCAGTATTTGTTTGGAATTTTTTGTTTTTAAAAGTGCTAAATAAAAGGATATTTCCCCTATTTTCAAAGAAACATTCTAATTGTTCTTTTAAAGGTATTTTAATTTATGTCATCATAACTTAATGAAACTTATTCTTGAATAGGTATATGATCTTACGATACTGTTTATTTCATTTATTTTAATGGTTTATGATTATTTTTTATAAATATTTTTAGGAAACCAGTTTCTTTTTCACGGGTAAATCATGTTTGTATAGTTTTGATAATATGAAAGCATCCATGAGTTTTGTTTCATGATATAGTAAATAGAAATTTTTGATTAAAGTGGGATTGGAAATTGAACCCAAATATTTGAAGGATTTTATCTAATTTGTGATTAGTGGGTCGATTATATCCCTCTAATGTATTGGGTAATGAGATGGAGTTAACTGGATGGAAATTGATCATAAAACATGATAGATTTATCTTACTCATAAGAGATGGAAAATTTAACTAATTGTAAGTTTATATTAAGAGATTATGGATTTTACCAGATATTTTTTACTCTTAAAAAATAATGTAATATCTAGTTTGGTTAACCTATGATGATTTTTTGATATTCCAAGATACCCACACTTTTTTTAATGCATTATATGAGACCTAATGGATCCTTCTCTTAATGATTCCTATCACCTAGTTACTAATTATTTACTTGTATGAATCTAGTATTTTATTAAATCTTTATTCCATGTCAAATGATTTATGATCCACATATTTATAATTATTATTTATCATATGTTTTGATCATGAACTTTGATTGTGTCTCCATACCCTTATGGTCATATTATTCTCATTAATGACATTCAATTATTGACACTTACATTTAACCTTACTGAGTTTTTGAGATCATCCTTCTTATTGTTTAAATTTCCAAAGGGTATTAATACTTATTTTAAATGAATTTTGTCTAGAAAGTATTCAAGTGTGAATAATTTTATGGGTGATGTTTACGACTTATTTTGAAATAATAATAACTTAATATAGTTGGAAAAATGATCACTATAAGATAAGGGTATTTTTATGTAAGTTTTTTTCATAATTCTCTAAAACTCTAAACCAAGAAGTTCCTTGGGTATGTAAGTGTTCTAAAAAAATTCTTTGAAACTATTTTTATATAATTATTTCGCATTTATTTGTATAAAATCCTGAAATTTAGAAAATGTGTTTTTAGTAGTGAATTCAAGAGTACATGTTCAAGGATATTATAGTTGGTATCAGAGAAGGGTTTATATAACTTTGAAGATTATTATTATTACATGTGAGGTTTATTTAAGAGTTTTTTATACTGTAATTGGTTTAAAATTTAATGTTTGATCGTAATTTCAGAGGCATATGCACACCTTATGTGGTTTTAATTGATATGATTTTTAGGTGATTAATGCTATTTTGGGAGATGTTTTTTTGGGTTGACATACATGTAACCATTAGTTTTAACAAGAACTATTATTTAAGAATAATTATATTAATTTTTTGGGGATATAAGACGAAAGGTATGAGATAACCTTTAATGTTAAAGAATTTTTTAATGTTTAGGTTATTTAGGTTAATTGAGATATAGTGTTAATTATTTGCAGAATAATTCAAGTTTAATCATTAGTGTTATTGTCATATTTATTTAGTAAAATGTATTATCTATAAATATAAATATTTATCAATTTTTGGAATTATCTTAACTTGAAATAACCATTTTTTTATTTTGTAAATTTAAGAGTGTTATCATATTATCAATGTAAATATCCTATCATCTAGTAAAGTTGATTCATTAGGGATAACAATTATTATTTGTGGTTAAACATCAGTTCAAATATGGAATGTGGTGGAGTTGAAATCATGTTAAACCACGAAACAAAAGGATAAAATTGTGATTATTGTCTTCAATAAATTCAATTATGTATATTGTCTTGTTGTCTTAGTCTATATAATAAAATAATCCCTCAGAAAGTAAAAATTTTATCTTCTTACAATCTTTTTTTTATAAATTTATTGTCTTCTTTATCTCTTATTAATTCATGATTTTGTGGGCATTAACTTTCTTATGATCACGTCTTATATCACTCTCTACAAATCTTATAATACTAATTTTCTCATCCATATTCACATTTTCACTTCCAACTAATTTTCACTAATTTTGAAACCTATTTATTTATTATTCAATGGAAGCTTCACATTTCCCTTTCCCTCTTTTAAAAATGATGTTTTAATAACCCTTTTTACTAGTTGGATCTCCAAAAATGGGATTTTAAAATATTCAACCCTTGAATTACCAATATTGATATATTACTTTTTGAAAATTATTTATTTAAGGGTTTAAATTTAATACCATGATATTTTAAAAGAATTCTATTTTTGATATCATATATGGAATACAACACCAAGTTTAAACAAACCATTAAATATTATTATTTAAATATAATTATTATAACCTAATCATTGAATTGTCTTCTATGAAACAAATTAACCAAATTATTAAATATATATATATTATTCCTATAAAAAATTATTTATGAATTACTTGGAAATAATCAATTAATTTTATAAAATTCATTTTCTACTACAAAAATGGATTTTATTGTTTTTGTGAGTGAATAATATATTTAATTTATTACACTTATTGACATTTTATTTTAGAAAAAGGATATAATTTTTAAATTTCAATTAAGAATCCATCTTGGAATTTAATTTTTTTATTTTTTAGATAAGAGTAATTTTCTAGTGAATAGTGAAAAAATAAAGATTTTTTAGAAAATTTTCTTCTCCATTCAAGTACTTAAAAAGTCCAAATTTTTTTATTCATTCTAAAATTAAATTAGTTCATTTTGATTAAGCATTATATAATTAATTTTATTATAAATTAAATTATTCTTAATTTTGGGGAAAAATTATACTTAAAATGAATTTTTTTAGAAGTTGTTTTTCATTGTGTTTTTGTGGGTTTATTTTAAATTTAATTTATACCACTTACAGAGATTTAATTTAATAAAATAGATTCAATTTTCTAATCAGAATTTCCAAATTTTTTAAATATGTCATTTTTATTTTTGTACAATATGAATATTAACTATGGAAAAAGATTTTCCACCTCGGTAATAATAAATTGGGTAACTAAGGATTAAAAAATGTGATAACGCTTCAAAAATTTATATTACACATAACTTATTTATAATCTATGTGTTTGGTTCATCCATATTCATCACATATTTTAGGATATGGTAACTTAGTGTAATTTTTATTTGATCATGACCTTAATATTATTATACGTAAAGAATAAATCTAAAAGATCACTCTCTTATTTTTAATGACTAATATATTTTCATAGAAATAAAAGGAAGTTTTTTTTGTTCTAAATATTTATTTTAAATATTAAATAAATATTTTATCATGATAATTCATTTTAATTTTTATTTAGGGAATAATTCCTTGAATTCTAATGTAATTTTCTCATGGATCATGTGAAAGAAGATGAAAAATAATGTAAATAATTTTAAAATCTAACAAAGTAATATTTTTGGGTGAGTTGTGGTGTTCAATAAAAATTTTTTGATAACTAAAATTTATTAGTAATTTTTTTAAAAAAATTATTTTAATTAAATTATTGTATGGATATTTTATAAATTCATTTATGTGAATAGGATTGAAAATGAATTTAACGGTATCTTATGTTAAATAAAATTTTATTAAGTTATTTAAAATTTATATAATTTTATCATTGGCCATGTGAATGTTATATGGTAACTATTCTCATCCATTGCCCATTTATGGCTCACTTTTACTTGTATTTAAACTTTAATTACCCATAAAGTTTGAATGTATTGATATCACAGTACTCGTTAAATAGGGTTAATGGGGGTTAAATCTATGAGATATGGGTTAAATATTCACATAAAATTCTCTAAATTTTACTGTTTGAGGTAATTATTATCCATCCCCATTATTTCTTCAAAATATAAATTTTGTTCCCCTTGAACATGAATTTTAATATATATTTATTTTATACTTTACATAATTCCATGATGCCCCTATCCTCTCTTACAAAACGACACCACTCCTACTCTCCTCCTCAAACATCATAGGCCATGTAGTTTGAAAACTCATTGATAATATCAGTAATTAACAAGATTCAGATACATTATAGAGTTGCTTTAATTCTTAAAATACCTTTCATAGTGTCCTTCACAAGATATCCAAAATAGTTTCTTTGAAGGGATGGTGATAATCTAAACTGAGTGATTTTGTTTTACTTCTTATACCTCCTTATGTTCTATAATAACCATTCCAATATAATAAAATAATTACATCTCATATACTGAGATGTTATTATGTTATTGTAAATAACTTATTCATATCCTTTTTCCATCAAATAGAAAACAAAACCATCATTTACACTTACGTGTGTACTACTACCTCACAAACTGATGTATTTTATATCTCAATATCACCCTCTATCGATGTTTATTGGGAATAATTTAGTGTATATATATTATAATAAGAAATAATTATGATTCTATGTCAAACCATAACATTATAAAATTTATTTTTTAAAAATAAATGTAATATATTTTATATATTGTGTTACGTGAAATTTAGAGAGTTTAAAATACGAACATCATGTTTTATAACATATACTAACGCAACACCGAGCCTAAACGAACTGTGAGATACTATTTAATTATGACTGTTTTAATATAATACATGAATTGATGGGGTTTAATATAATTAACAAAATTATGAAATATATATATATAGACGTCCAAATAAATTAAAAAATGTTTGATAAATTCTTAGTAAATAATCACTCGAATTTTTAGAAGTAATTTTAATGATTCAAAATACATATTCATCAAAAAATAGTTTTATTTTGTATTTTATATTTGGAAAAATAATTAATTTACAGTGACGTTAAAATTTTTATTCGATAAAAATAATAACATATTTGAAATAATCAAATCAAAATTATCTTAGGCTGA
Organism: Viscum album; assembly: GCA_963277665.1. Classification (NCBI taxonomy): domain Eukaryota; kingdom Viridiplantae; phylum Streptophyta; class Magnoliopsida; order Santalales; family Viscaceae; genus Viscum; species Viscum album. Next base: position 1,381,137,149 of record OY728163.1, read on the forward strand.
AATTTTTGGATTTTTTTAAAAGGATGATTTTTAGTGAATAGTGAAAAAACTGATTTTTTTGAAATACCTTTACATAATTTCAATAAATTAGGTAATTTTAAAGTCTCATTATTATTTTAATTTTATCTTAATGTAAAAAATCATATTTAAATATATCTAAAATAATTAATTGTATTTCAATCTTCCTTATACTGTATTTTGATATGTGTTTATTTTGAGCCTCAAAATCGTAATTTTCATAAATTTATTTTTAAATGCATTATGGGATTCCATTTTAACTAATTAAAATTATATTTAATTATTATTGGTTTAAGTTATATTTATAGATTATATATCTATCTATATGAATTTAAATCTATAATATAATGATTAGTTGTCATATAGTTAATATTTGATCATCTCATGCTTGAACGTTGCTTTTCTTGAAAAATAGTTTTTGACATCATTTGCAGCTTTATTTTAAAATAAATTCTTCAGTTGAATTTATAAAACTAGATTCTATATTTTTAATCATAATAATCAATGTTATATTATATTTTAAAATGAATTTCTGGCCATAATGATTGGTAAAGATGGTAAAAAATATATACTATGGTAAAAGTAAAAACGATATTTTTGATGTTACATGTTCTTGTGTAAAATATAATTTTACACAAAAATATAATTACTATTTTATGAAATTTATATTATATTTAGGATGATTATGTCCAATTAATCTAGGAAAAACAATTTATTTTATCCTTGATGGATTATTTACCTATGTAAAATGAACTGATTAGTGTGGTGAAAAATAAAAATGTAAATGTATGAAAACATATAGGATAATGAAGAACATGTTTAAAAAAATTGAGATTGAAAAGGAAATTAAACTCCCTAAAAATCATTACTTATAAATTTTGTAGGCACTTGGGGTGATATTGACCTCACATTATTGAATAGTTTTGGGAAATTACAAAAATGACACTCCTCAATTAAGAAACCCCCCCCCCTCACACATCAACACGTCTAATTCCATTTTTATAAAAAAAACTAAAAAAATATCTACTCAAAATCTTTAAATACATTCTATAGGCGTTGTTTTTTCCAAAATATCAACCCTCTAATCCTTAAAAATGGATCCAAATGAGGTTTCTCTAAAAGAAGGTATCCATCTTAACAATATTATTAATTTTTTCCTTTTTTTAAAACCTTAAATTATGTATTTAAAATTATAATACAATAACACCATTATATACCATATAAAAACATTCAACTATGTTTATCTCCTAATTATTATACATCTCCTTCTCTATCAAATGGGAGACAAAGCAATGGCTAGTGTGTACAGAGGACTACCGCCTCACGAACCGATTTAATTTGTATTTCATCCATTATACACATGTATTGTCATAATGATGGAAATAATAAATGTATATAATAATTTTTGAAATTGTATTTATTCTATGAAATTAAAAATCAATCCACTTACCCACCTTTTAACCCACTATGGAAAGGTTTTTTTTAATTGTGTGTATGAACGGTCTACCATCTCTATGAAGCAATGTGATTAATTTTCAATGTAAAACATTAAAGAATAGTTTTAAATATGTATATAATGAGTAAATATAGTATTTTAATCATTAATGTAAATATATATATTATGGATATATATCCAATGTTCAATATTCGGAATATTCATAACAAACCACGCCTGAGAAAATATGGCAATTAACACCCAAAGAAATAATAATAATAATATTTTAATAAAGAATCCCTAGTAAGATGTTATATAAGAAACATATATGATATTATTAACATGAATATGGTTATTTTATAAATTAATGAAATTCAAAAACCTGTTATGTAGGAGTTCAAATCATTTTCATCCAAATGTAAGCCTGAGCTAACTGATTTTTCTCAATATACTTTCATTAAGGAATATTGTATTTTTTTTAGCCTAATTTATTTATATAGTGAATATAATTACCCTTTTAAATTTAATTTAAAGAATAATTAATACCTAGTTATATTTTTATTTTTATTTTTGATTATTTCATCTAATGGGATTTGACTTCAAAATTAATAAGTGTTAAATAATTTCATAACTCAGTTTCTTTTAATTAAGTAATATTTTTTATTGATTGTATTTGATATTAGAATAATATATAAGTAATTAATTTTTATTATATTATATTTAATACACACTTTTATTATGTGCATTAACATTTCATACACATAACTAGATCATTGATTAATCATCACTTCAACATTGTAAGGGTTGCTCATCTAATATTTTCTTCTTTGGGATACATGTTATTTTATACACCTATCTTCTCATATTTACTTCCCATTTGATATTTTATATAAAAATTTATTTATATTCATGTTATTTAATGTTTCATTTTATTTTATTATTTTTATGAGTTTTACAATTCAAAATTTACTACAATGGTAAGCGATTTATGTTTTAATATCATTTTAATCAATATTATTTATACTTGAATTTCCATTGATGGAAATTATTTTATCACTATCTATCCCAATTTATTTTAATATACTCTAATTATTCATAAATTATTCAAATAATATTACCATTTTCCCTCTTTAATAATTAAAATTATTGGTAAAATGTTTTTAATAAAATCTGATTGCATTTCTCCATTTAGTCAAAAATCATTTTCTTCCAAATCTGTGTTTTCTAAAAAAATAAAAAAAAATTACTATGGTATTTTAATGTCATTTTTATAAAAAATTATATTTTTAAGAAAAAGTTTAAAAGTAAAATCCCATTTTTTTTCTAAACAACCTAATTTTGACTTTTCTTATAAAAATGTGAAAGAAATATTTAGTTAAAGTACTTATCATGATCGTAACTTTTCCTCCATCATGGCCACTCATTTATTTAAAGAATCCTTTAATAGTATAAAACATTATGTTTTTAACAGAAAAAAGTTTTCATAATATTTTTCATACCTATATATTTTTTAAGCGATTACAAAAGTCAAAAGGATATTTTCCTCCAGAATTTTTTTAAAGATATTTTTATGGTATTAATATTCATCAATGATATCAACCCTTTATTTTACTATACTCTACTAGAGATATGTTGTAATCATACCATATTTATTATTTCTCAAGATTCTTTATAATCAGTTTGACCAAAAAAGTATTGAAATTTACTTTCTTGATTAATTTTGTAGCCATTAACATTTCATTGAAACTTTAACTTTCTATAATCATTATACATTTTGTTTAGCTTGAATATATATATTATTTTTATCAAGAATGTGATAATTTCATAAAATATATATATTAATTTTTACATATGGTGTTCTACTATGAAATTTATTTGATTAAACAAGAAATATTGATTAATATATATTCATTACTTTACATATATTTATTGATAAGGAATATTGATTCATTAATTAAAGAAATAAATTGATATATGGGTAATGTTTTGTAAATTCAGTTTTTAGTGCTATCTATAATAATATATCCCCTCGAGGCATCGATAGTTACATGAGGAAAATCAATAAACTATCATTAAATGTTTTTTTACCCATAGTTTTAAACCATTTTATTAAAGGTATTGATGGTATTGATATCATGAGGTCTAAGATCATGATGCACAATATCAATCCTTTTATTCAATAATATTTATGTTATTTTTATCAATGAGTTTATTTCACTGATATTTTTGTGGATTTATTTTGTTATATAGTTATTGATTAAATGAAAAGTTTGTTTATTTATTTGCCTTTCTATGTAGAATATTCCTTATCTAATCATAATAGTCATGTAATTTGTTAAATGGAATGTTTTTATATTATTTACCTACCCATATTGATTATTCCAAATTTATTATACTTTTTTTATTCATGATAAATTTTTCTTTATGCAAATCTTATTGATAATTTGATATCACCCTTATTTTTCTTCCGTTCCCCAAGATATTAAGATAGAATCCTTGAAAGAGTTTAGGGATGGTAAATTTTTTTACATTCACTATATTGAATTTCATGTTCTAAATTTTAATTTGAGACTCATGTATGTATCTATTTTACCAATACTACTAAACTATTTAGTTCTTTGGGATATGATCACTTTTACTTAGCACCAATGTAATAACGTAAACTATTACTCTAGGATGCTAGGGTTGCGTTCTATATAGTTGGTATTAGTGATGTTTTATATAAATAATAGAAACTATATTTAGGAGAACATAACTTTGGGAATATAACCCTGTGATAGAATTTGAGGATGAGTATATAAGAACACCGTATTTTTTATGAATACATAATATTTTTTTCAAAGTAACACATCCTTATATTGAAACTACAAGTGGACACAGTTATAGAATATTTTTAACAAGGGTTGATAACTCTAAAATGGGTGCATTGTGATTTAACTCAAATAAAACTTGGTGCATGAAAAAGGGCCTTACAGCACAACTATTTTTACTCTCCCACAGAATATGCGTAGGATAATTCACATTTTAATTAAGAAACATTTTGAAGGATTTGAATATATGATGAAAAATAATGACCTAGGTTAATCTTATAGTGTTCTATATTTAAAATATGGTGACATTATTAATACATAACACAAATTATTATATGTTCTTCTCACTCTGATTGTTATTTTTCACACTACGGTTGTTGGTTTTAGTCAATGGATGGAACTTGAATGAATCATGTTTTCATTGAATACGATGGAAAATGAATAGGTTATAATAATCCAAATGGGTTTATTAATGAAATAAGTTATGTCATGATTATTCCTAATTATTTATCACAATATATGATTAAAAATATATACCTTAAATAAATATCAGACTCACCAAATAAGATAAGGATAGATTCTACTAAGAGATCGAGTGGTGGAGACCATACAAGAAAATGTTCTTGATTTTATTCATGTAAAAAATTTGAAATAGAAACCTAGGATAATGTATCCAAGGAATAGAGAAATGGTTTATATTTTGAAAATAATGTCATAGATAATTTAATTTTTTAGGAAAAGTGTGAAGTTCAATAGAGGGAGATAAATTTCCTCTGATGAATCCATTTACAGTTTGTCGCCTTGAATGTGGGGAACCTGGGCATTGTCTGATTCAATTACATGTTTTAAAGGATAAATCATAGAACAAGGATGTAACGATATTTAATTAAATGTTTTGATGTATAAATTTATTGGGAATCAATAATTAAATTGTAGAACTATTTTTATCAATGGTATTTTGGTTATAAGAATCAAGAAACATCTAAGGAGTGTGTTAATTGTTTGAAGTATATATGTATTCATCTAAGATATAATATAGATTTATGGATAACATCATGGGTTTGTGAGATTATATTTTACCATAATTAAATATATTAAAAACCTCTTTTAGGTTTCATGTAATGGAAGTATATCAATATTAATGATATTTTCATAGACATTTCTTTAAATACAACACATTGGTTTAGTATATGTATAAGTAATTTAAGGAAGAGACATAAGATTAAAGGTATTGGTAACCTTTAAGGTGTATCGTGTATTTTATGTTATATTAAATATGGGTTATCATAATTTTGGAACATTATAAGAATTATATTAATATATTTTTGGAAAAAAGATAACCCTCATGTCTGGTGAAAACCTATAGCATTTGGGGAGGCCATGAGTCTTAAACCCCAAACTAAAGGGCGATAATGGTGAATAACCTACCAATGTTTTATGTGATATACTAGTTAATATGACATTTTATTTACATAAATATGTTAATAAATAATTATTAAGTTGAACTTTTGATTCTACTGTTGAATTTTAGAGACAAATGTACTATATTAAGTTGTGTAGCCATTTTCGTTTTGGAAGATAATTCAAAACAAATGGAATGAATTTTCAATCATTTATGGATATTAAGATTCATTAAAAGTAAATTTTAGTTCTTATGGTATAGAAATTAATTTTTTATATTCATTTCTTGGAGTTAGAGATGAAGTGGGAATTCATCAAAGTGAAACCAAAAGATTAATTTATTCTTATGAAATAAAAATAAATCACATAGTTATATTTCATTATATTTTTAGACATAAAAATAATTCAAAATCATAAATAAATGCATATTTAGATAAACTTTCATCATATTATATTCATATTTAATGAATTAAATTGTATTTTAAATCATTAATGTTTTATAGTTTTTCATTTTTTAATTTATCTTGATCATTCATTATCTTGTGATCAACGATCTCTATCTCTCTCCATAAATATTTACAATTTTCTTAAATGTCCATATTTTTAATTAAAAAAATTTTATCCTATATTTCAACCTAATTATATGTTACTATAGATTCCCTTTACACTTAATTTTATATCTTATTAAGAAAATGTTTTGTTAACCCTTTTTGTGGAGTGGGTTTCTAAAAATTAATATTTCAATTTCAAACCCTTGATTTCCAAGTGAAATTTCTTATTGTGAGGATTTAATTTGTTAAAGGTTGGGATAATATAACACCCTTAGAGTTTTAAGTGTATTAATTTTAAATAAATTTAGTATCTTTTATTTGTTTTGGTATATTAATCGCTGAGAAATTAAAAGAAAAACTTTATGTTTGATAACATATATGGTGCAAACACCAAGACTTAACAAACCATGAGATACTATTTATATATAACCACTATAATATATCCAATGAATTGGAGGGTATTAGTAGGATTAACAAAATTATTATATGTATATAGATAGTTTATAATAAATAGTAATTTGTCGAAAAATTATTAGAAAATAATCACTACATGTTTTTGTAAAGTAATTTTATGCTTCAAAATATATTTTATTCAAAAATTGTTTTATTTTTCATTTTATGTTTCTTAATTATAGTAACATTATAAAAAAATTTGAAATTTTACTTTATAAAAGTAATTTCATAATTTAAATCAACATATAAAAGATATATTTGGGTGAAATTGTTTGTTCTTTAAAGATGTTGATTTTTCAGTGAATAGTGAAAGATAATAATTTTCTCAAATACTATTATGTAATTTCATTATATTAATTAATTTTAAAGTACTATTATTAATTTTTTTTATTTAAAGGTAACATAAATATTATTTAATTAGATTTAAAATAATTAGTTACATTTTAATCATCTTTATACATTATTTTTATATAAGTTTATTTTTTGGCTTAAAATTAAAATGTTCTAAAAACTATTTTAACATGATTAATATTCATCCATTTTAATTAATGAAAATAATATTTAATGATGAATGATTTAAATTAAATTTATTCATTATATATCCTAATATATTAATTTAAATCCATATAATGATGACGTTTATTCATATAGTTAATTTAATGGCATCTTATGCTTGAAAAATGTATTTCTTGAAAACACATTCTTCAACATGATTAATGGGTTTATTTTAATTTAAATTTGTTTACCTATATTATTTAAATTTATTAAAATGTAATACATAATTTTAATCATAATAATTAATTTTATATAAGTTGTAAAACTTAATTTTTTCATAATGATTTGTAAACAAGGAAAATTTATTAATCACGATTCATGTTAAAAAGAGTTATTTCCCATTACAAGCACTTATGTTAAAATTAATTATATAAACAAATATAATTTTTATTTAAAAATTATGGTTTCATATTTAGTATCATTGGATCCAAATTATACAATAATTATCAAAATATTTTAGGATTAAAGGAAAAATTACCAAGGTTAAATAAAATAATTACAGTAGTGAAGAATAAAATGGTATTATCCAGAAAGCATAAAGGATGATGAAGAACATGTAAAAATAAGATTATTATTATATGATGGGTATGTATTTAGACCTTAACCTCATTAAAATCTATTATTTATAAATTTTTTAGGAATATGGGGTTTGAGTGAATTCCCATTATTAAATATTTTTTGGGTATTTACTAAAATGTCCATACTCATCAATTATAAAAGATCGCTTCTTCCCCTCACTTATTCGAACTATCAAGCCACTTTTTTCACTAAAACCTGAAAAACATACCTCCCCAAAATCCCTATAAACATTATATAGGTTTTTACCTCCAATTATACCAACCTTATAAACCTTAGTAACATATCCAGAGGGGGTTTCTCTAAGAGAAGGTAAAAATCTTAATAAAGCTTGTTATTTTTCATTTTTATTTTACAAAATTCAATTATGTCTTAAAAATTATAACATAATATCATCATTATCCCCAAAATTATATTATATTATTATGTTTTTGGTAAAATATTTATCGATATCCTTTTATGTTAAATATGAAACAACTCCATCGCTCCAGTGAACAGAGAACTACCGCCTTACAAACCAATGTAATTTGTTTTCCACCACGAACTGACATGAATAGTCATAATGATGGAAATAATAAATATATATTATACTTTTAACATTATATTTATTAAGTAAAATTAATACATCATCCACTTCTCTTCCATTTTACCCATTAAGGGAATGATATCATTGCTCGTGCGTACATACGGTCTACCATCTTCACTAAGCGATGTGATTCATTTTCCATGTAAAAAATTAAATAATGGGTATATATATATAATCAGAAAATATGATATTTAATACATTAATATTACTCTATATATTATTTATATATATATATATCCTATTAAAAATGATTGGCACATTCGTGACAAAACAAGGCAATTAACACCTAAAGCAATAATAATAATAAAATATTGATAATGATTAGGTGGTAATATGTTATAAGAGGATAATATATGAAGTTATAAATATGAATAAGGTTTTCCTATATATTAATAAGATTCAAAAAACCATTTTACAAGAGTTAAAATAATTTTCAACCAAAAGGAAGTCTCATGTAAAAGATTTTGTCTCGATTTCCATTAATTGAGGAATATTGTAATATTATTCACCTAATTTCATTATATGGTGTATATAATTCCCATTTTATATGTAATATCATGAATAATTAATAATTAATGTTATTTAATGTTTTAATTTTAATTATTTATTCCAAGTGTATTTGACTTGAAAATTACAAAATGGTAAAGAATTTCATAACATAATTTCGTTTCATTGGGTTATAGTACTTTTTCATTGTCTTTGATACTCTATAAATATGTGATTAATTAATTTTTGTTATATTATATTGAATTTTAAATTTTTTATTTGAATTTAAATTTTATACATATAATCAATTCATTTATTAATTATCCCATCAACATTGAAAGTGTTTTGCCTCTCAGATTGTTTTTTTAGGACATATGTTATGTTATATGACTATCTTATTTTATAAGGAGTATCTATTAAACCATTAATTAGATGTATAATGAGTATTTTTATATTCAAGGTAATTAATGTTTCATTTCATATTATTCTTTTCATGAGGTATAAAATTCAATTGAAACCAAACTGGTAAGAGATTTATTTGTCAATACCAATTTAATCGGGATTACTTATGATGGAATTTCCATTGATTTTTTTATTATTGTCTAAGTAAACACATTATTTATATTATTCTACATTTATTAATGAATTTTTCATGTAATATTACCATTTTACTTTATTTTTTTATTAAAATTATTGATAAAATATTTCAAATAAAATCTAACGTAGTTTCTCTCTTCGGTCGAAAATCCTTTTATTATAAATCAATGTTTCCTAAAAAATTAAATATGTATTTATTATAATTTTTTAAAGTAATTTTTATCAATTATTATACTTTTAAAAATTTCTCCAAAATGAAAATCCCCGTAATTTTATAAACTATATATGTTTTTCTATTTTTTACAAAAAGGTGAAAAAATATTTATTTTAATATACTCGGTATGAATAGAAAATTCATGTTGTCATGAACAATAATTTCATTTAAAATTTCTTTAAATGTTTAATTTTATTTTTTTTAAAGAATATTTTTTATTTAATATTCTTTATAATTAATATTTTAAGGTATTTTCAAAGTTAAAAAAGAATTTTCTTCAAAAAAAATTAATGATCTTTTTATGGTATATATATTCAATAATGAAAAAAGCACATTATTTTAAATATAATACACTGAAGATATATTGTATAAATACAATCATTATTCTTTATCAAGATGGTTTAGGATAAATTTTACCATGAAACTATTTTATAATAACTTTCTAGAATAATTTTCTATTTCTTAACATTCCCTTAAATCATTAACTTTTAGTGATCATTATACATTTAATTTCTCATGAATATCAATATTAATTATATCATTGATATGATTATTGCCTAAAACATATATCAATTTTTTACATATAGTTTCTTACTTGGAAAGTTAATTGATTAACTAGAAAATTTTGATAAATATATTTTCACTACTCAATAAGGATATTTACTGATAGTGCATATAGATTCATAAATAAAATCAATCATTTGATATATTAGGATTTTTTTCAGAATGTAATTTTGGGTGGGGCGCTAAATTATATAGCCCCATGATTCATCGATTGTCTCATGATGAGAATTAGTAATCTAGTATTAAATGGGTTATTAACCATAGTTTTAAACATTGTTTTGAAATTTCTTAATGGTATATATATCATGATGATTGAGATCATGATGTCTAATATTATGAATATCCTTAAATATTATGTTATTGTTATTCATGAGATTTATAGCATTAATATTACTCATGGATTCATTTTGTAAATAATAAATTTATTAAATGTAAAATGGGTTCTTTTATTTACCTTTATATATTGATTATTCCTCATCTAATCATGATAGTCAGGTAATTTATGAAATGGAATTTGTGTTTAGTTATTTATCATGCCATATTGATTATTAATTATTGGTTATTATTTAATTATTCATGATAGAATCCACTTTACGTAACTCATACTAAGCATTTGAGTTTATCCTTATTTTTTTTCTTTTCTCAAGGATATTAAGAATAATACATTGAATGATTTCAAGGATGTTAATTTTTTTTTACATTAACTATGTTTTATTTAATTTTTTCAAATATAATGGGAGCTTCATGTTTGTATCTTGTTTTCCAAGACTAATAAAATATTATTTCCTTTGGGATGTTATCACTTTTATCTAGTACCAATGTAATAAAGTAACCATTGAATCTGGAAGATTGGGTTCTGGGTATTTATATTCTGGAAATATAATTATTCATCTTTATTTATACCATTCCATTTGTGAACAATAGATTCATCATGTGTGTGTGTATAGACTACCATCTCTATATAGTGGTGTAAATCATTTTTAAAAAAATACACCTCTCATGGATGGTGTTGGGGATGTATTTAATGATGTTTTTTGATTTTTATAACAAGATAATGATTTTTTAAATATAATATTTTAATATATTTTTTTGTTTTTCATCTAATGAAAAGTGAAAACATCACTCGTGTATACATATAGACTACCACCTCACATGCCAATTTATATTTTTCATTATTTATTTTCATGGATTGATCTTTTTTTATGCATAAAACTGATATTTTTTCAAGGATTATTATTTTGGTGATTATGGAACAATGACTCCATTGACCATGGTCAACCTACCCAAGCCATTTTTCAATTATGAACTGAATGCCCTCAAAATTACCAATATGGACATAACTGACTATGTAATTAAATATTTCAGTGAAATAAATGAAATAAATGGTATAATGAGAAGTTAAAAAACAAAAAAAATATTTCGTTAGCTATTAAATAATTAATATTTTTATATAGGAGTTAAAGGAAATACATTAGCACTCTGGACTCAAGGTATGGGGTTTCTTAACTCAAATTCCATTCATTAGGTTATGCTTCTACTTTATTGAATATATTATGAAATTATTATCTATGAAATGACCTAAAATTATATTATGTTGTATTTACACTTTAATTATATATATTTTCAATTGTTATAGGTAATCATCCAAATTATTAAATCTCAGGTCAATGATATGATCATTTTAAGGATTATTCATCTCAATATTTTTTCATGGAGACATGAATTCTGATATGAACCTACTTAATTTTATAAGGTTTATATGATTTATATTAAGATATTATATCATGAATGAATCTTACATCATGATATTAAATATTTCTTTGATGTTCTCTCTTTCTTGAGATATTGATTCAAATGTCAGATAAATTTTATGTCTTTTCATGGTCTCAATTTCAATTATTTGAGACATAATTTACGTAATGCCTAATTTGTTGTTTTATATAGTGTACAAACTATATCATGAATTTTTTCATATCTTATTACATATAAATTATTGCTTTTATAGAATCATGTTGTTTATTCATTTAGTGTCTTTTTTTTAAATAATCTCCCATATTGCACGGGTTTCTCATCTCAAACTTCATCCGTTGAGACAATTTTTCATTGATGCACTTATATTCATTTATATGGTGTACATAGAAAAATGTGAATATAATATCATGGCTTTATTTATAATCACTATATTTTTTCCCTTCTTATGTTCTTTCTTTTAAAGGGTGTTTAAAGGGTTTTAACAAGTTTTCGTTAAAACTTTTTATTTAAATATTTTAAATACTTTTAATCGAATTATTACTCCAGATTATTTATCTAATTTAAAAAATGTTCTTTACTAAGAATAAATTATTTCCTAAATTTATTTTCCATGATCTAGGACCTTATTTTGAATATTTTTTTAAAGTAAATTTTTAAATGTTTTCTGCACCGGACACTTTTGACTATCCTTACACATGTTCAAAAAAAATTATTTTTAACAATTACAAAATTAATGGATTATCTCACTATCAAATCTAGTATTTTTTTAAAGATTAATTAACTAATATCAATGATTATTTTTAGTCCAAATACTTTTCTCAATATTTTGGGAATTATTATTTTTTGAAAGGCACCAAATTAAATAGATATTTCCCCCTATTTTACAACATATGTTTAAAAAAATTTAAAGGTTTTTCCATAAATATTTAAATCCTTTAATATATCTAATTCTTTATTATAATTATGATTTTAAAAGACCATTCAATTCCATTTTCATAATTATTTTTTATGATGTTTCAAATATATTTTCATAAAACCCATTTCTTTTTCATGGGTAAATTAGGGTATGATATTTTAGATAAAATTCAAGAGTCCAAGTGTTTTATTTGATAATTTGGAACTTGTAAATTATTAATGAATGTGGGAGTGATCCCAAATACTTTTGGTACTTTTTATGATATTTGACAGGTGGGTTTGTTGTATCCCTCTAATGCATTGGGTAATGAGACCAAGTTGATTGGTTGGAAGTTAAACTTAAGAGAAAATGGAGTTATGTTACCCCTAAGATATGAAAATAATTTCTGATTGTAAGTTACTCCAAATAGATGTTAGAGTTTACCAATTATAGGTTACTCCTAAGATATTTAATAATTATCCAATAATTTGGTTCTATGAATAATATTTTATGTTACAAGATACCTTCATAGTTTTTAAATGCTTGTTATGAGTTCTAATTCATAATTTACTCGAGAATGCATATATAGTTTTTCACATGGCTTGTGATTATTGACTTGTATTAATCTTATATTATGTTAAATATTAATATCATATATCATGATTTAGGATCCACATTTTTATGGTTATGAATTCTCTTATGTTATTCTTATTTTATTTAATGATTTCATTGTACACTTATTCTCGTCATATGATCACTGTTTAAATTCAATTCTTAATAATTATTTTTACCCTTACTAAGAATTTGAGTGCACCCTTCTTATGTTTTCTATTTCCCATAGTAATGATGAATCATGTTATTAGAGTTATGTATTAAATGGTTTTATGTGTGAAAATTTTAATTGGAGATCTTTAAAACTTATTGTGAAATAAGTAGATATGGGTATAATAGAAAAAACAATCACATAAATACATGAGTACTATTATGTAAGGGTTTTTACTAACTCTATAAAATAATAAACCTATAAATCATTTGGGGTTTAAGGGATGGAATATTTATGTTTGATTTTGTGTGAATAAAATTGAGTGAAATTTATCAATATCAAATCTATGATTGTAAAAATTGTCTTTTTATTGCCAAATTTGGGAGTGTGGGTTCAAAACTGTTATAGTTAGTATTATAACATAGTTTTTATAAATTTAGTGATTTGGATTTTTTTCATGTGTGGCTAACTTTATCGTTACAAACACCATAATGGTTCAATTGGTTTATGATTGATCATAAGTTCAAATTCATATAAAAAACTTTTGAAGTATTAAGTTGTGTTATTTTAGGAAAATTAATGATATTTATGGTGATCAATTACTATTTCGGGGTATACGTAACCCTTATGTGTAATTTGAATGATTATTTTTGAATGATGACACTAAATTTATATGAATTTAAGATAAAATGGGTAATATAACCTTTTATGTTAAAAAATCATTTAAATGAGATGTTATTGTGTTCAAATGAGATATAAGTTTAATTATGTATGGAATAATCCAAGTAAACCCTTTGGTGTTATTGTGAAAATTTTCAGTTAAGTACACTATTTCTATATATGAAGTATTATTCATTTTGGGTATTATATTAACTTATTCAAACCATTTTTGTTTTTAGTATATATAGGTGGATTTCCTTTTTATCTTTGTCTAGATCATATCATCTATTAAATTTTGATGCTTTGGGCATTAGAAATATTCTTCATGGATACTCCTGACTTTGAATATATGATGGGGTTGATGTGGAAACTTGTTAAAACATACATCCAAAGGAGGAAGTTGACTTTATAGATTTGAATAAAATCAAGTAAGCATATTTTCCAACATTCATATTATGGTTAATAAAATAATCCCTCATAAATTGAGATTTTTATCTTTTAATAATTATTTTTGATGAACTAATGTTCAAATTTCTCTTGAATTATTTCATGATTTTCTGGTCATTAGATTTCTTATGATAGATTTCACTGTCAATCCTCATCATTATTTTGACATTAATTTTCCCCTATATGTATATATTTTCACATACCACTAATTTTATTCTATTTAGGAACACAATTATGTATTTTTTCTAATGACCTTCATATGTCTTTATCCCTCTTTTCAAGAAAAATTATTACAGACCCATTTTAAAATTCTGGTTTTCAACAATGGTAATTTTAAATATTAAATAATTTAATTAACAAACCAGATTTACAACTGTGAATATGAAATTTATTTAAGTGGGATAATGTAATTCCCTATTATTTTATAAGAATATTGTGTTTGATAGTATATATAACACATAACATTGATCTTAAACAAACCAAAAAATATTATTATTTAAATATAACCATTATAAACTAGCCATTGAATAAGAGGATATAAATATTAGTAAAATAATTAAAAAATATAATTAAATTGGTTGTAATCAATAAAAAATCATTGATTAATTCATAAGAAACAGACACAGAATTTTTCCTAGAGACATTTTACTGATCAAAAAAATCTCAAAAAACTGTTTTTTTTTTAATTTTTATGAGTGAATATGATAATTCATTTATCACTATTTTATAAATTTCAGTATATAAAATGATTACAATTTTTTAAATAATCTTATCAAAAAAATTTAGGTTGAAATTTTTGAGATTTGTTTTGAAAAGATTAATTTTTCTTTGAATAGTTAAAAAAATACAGATTTTAATGAAAATTAACTTTTCCATTCATGTATTTAAAAAGTACCATTTTGATTGAGTTTATTTTAAAATTTCATTTGTTAATTTTTATTAATCATAATATAATTAATTTCCTTATCGACATTATGATTATTATTTTTACAAAACAAATTATAATTAAAAATTCATTTTTCTAGAAAAAATTTTTCCATCAAATAATAGTGGGTATATTTTAAAATTACGTTATACAAATTATTGGGATTTAATATTTTATAAAATTGATTTCATATTTTTAATTTGGATTTTTACATTTTATGATACTTCAATTTTTTGGTCAATACTAATATTAACTACGGTAAATAGCTTTTAATTGGGTAATGGTATATCATATAACTATGGTTTAAAATAATATGATAAGGATTTGAAAATATATATACCACCTAAATTATATCTATTAAATTATTATATTTTGTACTTCCTCATCCAATATAAAATTATACAGAAAAACGGTACCATGTTTCTTTGATAATGACCATAATATTATTTTACATAAAAAATAAATCCAAAATATCACTCTCTTTTTTTTAATAACACTAATATTTTTTCACTATGAAAATGATGTTATTTTGGGTAATAATTCTTTATTTGAAATATTAAAAAATTCAATTATCATTTTATTTTATTTTTTACTGACGGAATAATTACCTTAAATACATAGGCAACACTGACACAGTTCTTTCGCAAGCTGTAGAAAAATCGAGTAAATGAATTTAAAAACCTAAAAAGTAATAATTCTTGGGAGAGTTATAGTGTTCCAAAAAAATAGATATAAATAATTTATTAATAATTTTTAAAATTTTTATATTTATATTTAATTAATTCAATGTTAATTTTTAACATCAATTATGTGAAGAGTCCAGAAAATGACATTAATGGTATCTTATGTAAAATAATATTTTATTAAAGAACTTAAAATTCGTAAAAATAATTTTTTACTCGTGAATGATATATGTTAACTAATATAAACTATTTTATGATTTATGGATCACATTTCTTTATATTGAAACCTTCTTGATCCCGATTGTATAAAATTTTATTATTACAATGATCTTTAGATATGGTTGACATGGGGTTCAAACTAAGATACAATGGTTAAATCACCACATAAAATTGGGAAAATTTTAGTTTATGAGAATATATTGACTCACAGTCATACGTTAATTGAAATATATCAATTTTCAACTAGAACGTGAATAGTTATTTTATATTTATTTAATTCTTAAATTAATTCGAATGGTCAATTTGTACTCTCTTATATAAGAACGTCATACCTCTTATATTCCTCAAAAATAATCAGCCATGTAGCTCAAATAAACCCTAAAAACCATCTAATTAACATCCTCGTATACATTTTATAGGTTTTGTACTTCATAAAACACCATCCCTATTGTCCTTATGAAGAGATCTAAATGAGGTTTTTCAAATAGAATGTAATCATATTAACAGAGAAATTTTATTTTAACTCATCTACTACTTCATTAAATTATATCCCAAATATTTCAATATAATTAAATAAGTTCCTTCAAAGTAATAATATGATATTTTTTAATGGTAAAAACTTATTCATATAATTTTTCTGTCAATTTGGAAATGAAACCATCATTCTTATCTATGTGCGAACTACCGCCTCATGAACCGGTGTGTTTCATTTCTCATCATCTATTTTCATAACTATATATTCTTATAGATTTAATTTATATGCATAATATTAATGAAATATTTATAATTATAAAAATAAAATATATCATCAATCTTCATATCATTCAATTGTTAAAAATGGAATCATAGCATGTGGTGTGTACAGACTACAGTCTCCACATAGCGATGTTCTTCATTTTTCAAAAAAAAACTTTTCATGTATAGTCATCGAGATGTATTTAATGAATTTATTTGATTTTTAAAAAATTATAATTATTTTTTAAATACAATATTTTTTTATCCAATGAAATGTAAAAAATATCACTTCTTTGTTTGTGTGGAATATCTCTTTATGAACTGATGTATTTTGTTTTTCATTACTGCTCTTCATGGATATATATAAAATTTTATTTTATTTATAAAAATTATAATTATTTGATTATTTTTATTATGTAAATTATAGCACAATGTCCCATTTTACCATGTTCTACCTACCAAAGACATTTTTCATTATGAACCAAACGTACTAAAAACCCATAATGCGGACTGAAATGATTAAGTAATTAATATTTCATTCAAATAAATGGTTTAATTATAAGGGATTAAACTTGGATAATGTTTCTAAATATGTAAATAATTAAAATAATTTTATTATACATTATTTAGAGGACATACATAGAATGTATGAACTTGAGCTAAGGGGTTTCATAACTCAATTTCATTTCATTGGGTTATACTTATACTTCATTAGCTATATTATTCCATTATTATTTTTGAAATTAACTCTAAATATATTACATTATTATTAAACTTTTATTATTTGGCTTTACAATTGTTAATCATATTCATCTTAATGATTAATTCATAATTACGTGATATGGTCTTTGTAATTATTATTAGTCTCAATATTGTTTTTTAAGACATGTATTGTACTATGAGCCTACTTCATTTAATAATGTGTATATAGTATCTATTAAGATATTATATCATTAATTATTATATAATCATGATATTTAATGTTCTTTTTGTGTTCTCTATTTTTTGAGATGTTGATTCAAATATTATTAAAAGTTGTAAGGGTTTTCATGGTCCTAATTTCAATTTTCAGACATAAATCTTGTTATGTGACTTGTTATATTTTAAACAGTGTAATCACTACCTAATTAATGTTATTTAAAATTTTATTTCATATAAAGTATCATTTTTAGATAATCATGGAAATTTTCATCATTCAATGTATTTTTTATTAAATATTTTCGCATGTTTTAAGGGCTTCTCATCTCAAACTTCTATCTTTGATACACATTTTGATTGATGCACCCATATTCATTTGTATTGTGTAAATAACAATTCAGGACATATAAAATTATGAATATTAAAATACTCCTTTTTATTTTATTTTTCTTATTATTTTGTTTATTTCAAATGGTTTTTGGTTTTAAAAGTTCACAAATGTTTTTTCCATAAACACATTTATTTAATGGTTTTCCAAACCTTTAACAAGATTCTTCCTCCATATTATTTATCTTATTTTAGTAATTGTATAATTTAAATATGATTTTTTTTCTAAATTTATTCCCTTTTATTTTTTACATTGTTTTAAAAAGTATTGAAAATGAAATTTCTTAATGTTTTCCACAATGGTAACTTTTTACACACTTTACAAAAGTTTGAAAATAATGATTATTTTTAATATTTATGACATGAATTAATTTTATCAGTATAAAAAATATTTTTCTTTATGATGTATTTATAATTTTACATGAATATTTTCAAATAAATGAATTTTCCCAATATTATGGGAATTTTGAATTTTTAAATATATCGAAAGAAATAGTTATTTTACACATTATTCCAAGAAACATTTTAAATGTTATATTCATCTTTGTCAACATAATTTTTTAATTCTTATGATTAATTATGGATGTGATCTTACGATAAAAATCACTTCATTTATATGAATTTTTTATGATGATATTACAAAGATGTCTTTAGGAAACCCGTTTCCTTTTCACAGGTAAATAAATATATGAATATTTTGAGGAAATGACAGTATACATGTGTTTTGTATCATGATATTCCACTTGGGATTTGTTAAGGAATGATGGATTAGGGTGTGAACCAAGATCCTTAAGTGGATTTTTTTCAATATGTGAAGGGTGGGTCCATTATATCTCTCTAATGTGTTAGGTAATGACATATAGTTAATTGGATGGATGTTTCTTCTGAGATATTATGGAGTTAGCTGAATATAAGTTACACCTAAGAGAGGATATAATTCACTAATTATAGGAAACTCTTAATATGTATGGGAATTATATGTTAACTAATTCCATGATGAATGTTTCATGTTTCAAGATACCCACATAGTTTTTCAATTCTAGTTATGTGTTCCAATGGACCCATTTATTAATTAGTTTTTTCACATGGCTCATGATTATTGAATTATATGAATTTTGTATTGTATTAAGGATTTATACCATGTCTCATGTTTTATGATCCCCAATTTTTATTGGTATGAATTGTCTTATGTTTTTCTCATAAATTTTGATTATTCCATAAAACCCTTATTCTCCTATTACACTCATTTATGAAATTCAATTTTTAATGATTGTGTTTAATTTTACTGACCCGTTGAGCTCACCATTATCCTCATTTTATAAAGAATTGTGTTAAATTAATTATGTCTATAAAGGTTTTATCCATAAATAATTTTATTGGAGATATTAAATAAATGTTGTGAAATAATAAAAGCTACTCATAGTTGAAAAAATGATCACTTCATGACATTATTATTGTTATCTTAGAGATTGTCTTAATTCATTAAGAGCCTAAACCTAAAAGGTATTTGGGTATATAAGTGATTCGATATTTCCATTCGATGTTGTATGGATAAAATTGTTTCATGTTTTTTGGTATCAAATATTGAAATTTAAAAATTATCTTTTTAGCTCCAGATTCAGGAGTGCGGGTTCATAGATGTTAAAATAATAGTTATATATAATCTTAAATTAGGATTCATTTAGAGGTACATTTAGAGAGTGGAATCCCTTGGGATAATAGTGATAATAATGAGGTCTATAAAAGATAACTGGAGTAGTTTTATGGTTAACAACCACCTAAAAACTCAACTATTCTAGGTAATTGGACATCTATACACATATTGGAATTTTTTTACCATCAACTGGGATGTAATTTATGTTTTCCACTTATATAATGGGTACCCCCTTGACTGATGTGTGTTCCATTAAATGATGTAAGGGCCCTCTATAGGGGCTATTACCACCCTGACTAATATTCATAATTAAATGAGATATTATTACCCCTCAATAATATATAATGAGGTGATGTGGAAGATAAGGTAGATTTGTAGTTTAAATGTTTAATGTCATTCAATAAGTTAGGAATATTTGGTTCCCTTTGGAATACATATTATTATTAATCTATCATACTCTTGATTTTTAGGTATTGCATTATATTGATCATATAATTTTGTATATGAAATAAAATCCTCGGTAGATATATAACATAAATTCAGAGCTGATCTATGCGGATGAATAATTCCCAATGACCTTGGAGTTTTTATTTTTTATCATATCTAGATTCTTTCTGGTTTCACATTTGTTAGAAAATTTTTAAATGAACTATTATAATTTCTATCCTTTTGGTATCTAGTTATTCTAATAATGTATGTTTACACTCACTCTTTCATACACTGCATTTCTACATTTGATGTATTTATTTGAATAATACACTATTTAGAAAAGGTCATAGTGTATGTGGATTTATTAAACCCCCTATGGGGTAATACTTGGGGGGTATATAGTGGTGTCTTATTATAGGATATCATTTCATCCATTATGTGTTCTGACATTTAATGTATATTTTTTTATGTCATGTTCATCGTATTTTGTTTCTTTCTAGTATTTCATCATAAGTGTTTTGTTGGATCTCTAATTTATCATAAATTAATTTATTAAATAGTTTATTTATTTATATATATTGATGGTACTAATTAGATATATTTGTTGTAAATTAGTTATATATCTATTAAGTATTGATATATGATAAGGCCTACAACATATATTCTTCATTATTTTTGTTAATCTATGTCCTTTGGAAAATTGAAATATGGAAGAGGGTGGTGCACTTGGATTTTCTTCAGCTAATATAGGATATTGTGGGCTCAGTTCTTGTTATAACGGTATTATATCTGGTTTTTCCTATAAATAATTTGTATAGATTATAATCAAGTGGGGTTTGGTTTGGAAAAATTATGGGAAAAAATATTGAGGATTCATAATTTTTTTTTCAAAAACAAGAACCAAGTACTGATATAATGACAAATATGTCCATTGACACAAAAATTAAAAATATTTTGATCATCCCAAAAAAATGTAATAACTAGTTGTGGGGTATAGATAGGATGGAATATGAATTATACAGTGGTCATTTTTTCATCTATCAGGTCATTCTTATATTCTCAAACATAAATAAAGTTTAATAATTTGGTGTTTATCTTATAAAATTGTGCATAACCACAGTAGATAACAAGATCATTCATGTTCTTATATCATTCTCTATTCAGTAGATATTAAACATCTCTGATTAGGTGACCTAATTCATCAGTGTCATGTCCACATGAGTTAATGGAATTTTTATTACTTTTATTCTTATAAAAGTTCTTATTTTAAAGTGGGTGATATTTCCCACTATGAAGAATAAGGTTACACATAGGAAGGGTGTACAATTTTTTTTTCTACTAATGAAGTATTTTTAGGTACTAAGGTAAGAATTATCCATGGGTTATAGAATAACAATGCGAGTTAGTGACTCAAATTTTATATCTAGTTCAACCCCTTTTGATGATATTGTGGATCAAGCATCATGTTCCCAAATAATTTTAGAGGCTCATTGTTTTTTTAATTAAACATGCTCATAATTGGATTATTATATCATGGTAAAAGATTTATCTATCCTTTTTTGAGTGTTTATATTAAGTGACATTGAATATAGTTCTTATTCAAGTAATGTTATTCCTTTCAAAGGATAGTAGGACGATGCTATAGTATACATCGTTAATCATGGGTCTTCTAAGTTATTCCTTTTATATGATTTGCAGTGGATTCATATGAGCTTTATATTTTTTTGATATGTCACTTGTACACGTTGTGTGGGGATATAATCCTATGTTTTCCAACCCATTGTGATTTTTTTGAGAGAATTGTTCATAGAGGTCCATGGATATGAAATAAAATGTATGGTTCAAGGTATGATATGGGTCCTTCTTATATTGGAAAACATATTAATTGAAATATATGTGATTTATTATTTGTGTGTTGTGTGATTAAGTTGGATATTAGAGATTCTAGTAGAGATAGTGGTTTTACTTCTCAGTATGAATCTCTTAATAGTGGTGGTCACCATATATCTCAAAAATATTGATTGTGTAGAACTATTCTCACTATATATTGAGGTCTTATATAATAATTTCATCGTGGTGGAGAGGATATTTTAAGATTTCATGCTTGGAATATATTTTTGGATCCAATTTATATTTGCGTGAATTATATTCAATAAAACATGTTATATAGTAGATTATATAGGTCAATAAATATTAATTACGGAATTTTTCACCCTCAAAATTTTTAAGTAGTGAAATACATATGGAATTTATGGCTTATTTTTCACTAGTTGGGGAGTTTTTATTTTTTAGCTATAGATGTTTCATAGGAATGGATTCTTATAGTATTGGAAATATATATGTCTAATTATCTAAAATACACTTCAATGTTCCCATCTGTAACACCCCAAGCTTCCACGGTACGTTTCCCTTCGAATAATGCGATAGCGTGTGTTGTACGCAACCTCGAGTTCTAACACACACCACAACTAATTAAACTAGCCGTTGTGAATAGTAATACCTACTTTTTGAAATAATATATATTTTATATTTCAAAATGGACTTCATTTTTGGATTCGGAATATTGAAATTAGCCTAGGCTGAAATTTTGGTACTTTTTGGATAACTTTTATATTTTGATGAATAGTGAAAATTACTAAATTTTAATTAAAAACAACTTTTTTAATCAAAATAATTAATGGTGATAAATTGTGAATTTGAGTGGTTTTAAAGTATATTTAGAATATATTTTTACCATTTAATATAATGTTGGTCATTGGACATAATTTTACAATTAAACCGAACATAAACAAGTGTCAATCTTTTGATAGTTATTACCTCTTAAAAACACGCTTTTTGTTTTGATAGCGGGAATTAATTTTAAATTAATTTCTGCCACTTCTGTGTTTTGAATTTAGAAAAATGGATTCCATATTTGGAATCAGGATGTCCAAATTGTGTAAATAGGTAACTTTTATTTTTAGACATTTTGAATAATTACTGTGGTAAATATTTTATTTACCGTGGTTGAGGGTAAATCCGGTAAATAAGGGTTAAAAAAATAATATTATAATAATACCAAATTACCCTAAAACGTGTCCTAACATTATTGGTGGACACATACCCGACCATGATCATCCTTGGGTCAATTTGGGGACCCCTTGGAGCCACTTGTATGTGGTAGGGACACTTTATATTAATAAAGTTAAAATAAAAATAAAAATGGAATAAGCTTACATCTTTTAGAAGAACAATTTTTACATAGGGTTATACATGTTGGATTTTCAATTATAAATATTCATTAGAAATCTAAAAAGATTTCCTACATAATTATATTTTATTTATAATTTTTAGACATAAAATAATTTAAATTATTAATGACACAATAATGATGCAATGTTTACCTCATTAATAAATCATTTAAATAAATAAGATTATAATGATTAAAATATTATCTAAAACCTGTCCAATTCTTATTGGTTGATGTTATTTAGAATATGAGTCATCTTATCTTCGACCTCAATGATTTTTGGACCATTATAAACCGAATATAACTATATTATAAAGTAATACGTTCACTCTTTCCTAAAGAGCCCCTCTTCTCCCTTATAAAAGGAGACCACTTCTACTCATTCCTCACACCTCTCAAGCCACTTGGCTCGTCCAAACTCTGCCCAACTAAGCTCCCCACATCCCTCTCCTCATCCTTGAAGCTTCCCCTTAGGCAGAAAGCATTTCAATAAGTCCTTTGGTTCCAACCAAAGTGAGTTACCTAAATTAAAGGTAACGATTTCTCTTAAATTATTTTCATTTATTTTGCTTCTCCAACCCCCAAACTCTTTTTATTTCCTTTCTTTTGTAACAAAACCAGTATCCAAAATATACTAGGATGTTGTTATAAGAAGGATTCAAACTAAACATACACACAACTCCATCTAATGGATGATGAACATAATGTTTCTGTGGATGGCAAACTAACGCCTCACGAAACGATGATTGTTCAAATACATCTTACCGCCTCTCATGGTGGCCATTATGATGGAACTGTAATTAAATATGATATTAATGATATATATTTTATATATAAGCTTCTGTAATTCCATTTTATTTCATATCCTTATTCATTTCATGTTGTATATACATACGATAATTTCATTTGAGGAAGTGCGGACTACCGCCCCCTTAAAATGATATGACTCGTTCATACCACACATGGAACGTATAAAGGATGGTGTTAATGAACATAAGTAACATATATAAAATATTATATTATACTGGAATAATAATATACCTATGTATCATTTGGATTCAATTCTTTTAAAATGAAAAATTAAATGGAAGTAGCGTTCGTGCGTACGTGCGGACTACCGTCTCCACGAACGCGATGAGATTCATTGTCCATCATATCCATTCAAGTATAATTATAATTTGATGATTTAAAAATAGTATCTATGGACTTTATATCATTCTGGATATGAATAATATACATCCCATTAATAACGAATATGGCTCACATAACAAAGAATATAAAGTAAAATGAACCCGTTAACACCCGAAATGACGATAATTCTAAGATATTATTAACAAATCAATGTTAAAAGATCATATATGATATCATATTAAAGTAAATTATTCTTGTATTATTCAATAACAATTATTTCACCATTATACAGGAGGTAAACCTACCATCGACCAAGGAAAAATTACAAAGTAAGGGATTCTCTTATCTCACTTTCAATTCCGTGAGATTTCCATTGTTCGCCACTTAATTATTGCATGTGGTGTACTGCCCATGATTGCATCCATTGTGTATTGTACTTTAATTTATGGGTATTTACATCATCAGGGTATGATACTTCTTTCATGGGTGTATGTTTCGTAAGTTACCTAATCGATAAGGGAATTTGAATTTCAATTTCCACTCATTTGGCTTTACGCATATTTCATTGATTATATTACCCCAAGATTATGTGTGGAATCACTATTCATTTGATTATGTCATAATTTCCACTCCCCTTCCTGTGTATATAAGTTTGATACACATAATCACTCCATTGATAATTCTCATGTCATTGATATGAATTTGATAAGAGTAATTTTAACTCATTCTCCATTTGTTGAGTTAAACATCCAATTCGTTGGTATTGTTTTTACAAGAATATGTGTGAATATCCTTTGATTGATTTACACTGAATATCCAATCATATTTAGTGTATTTATATTTGTCACACATAATTATGTCGTTGATTTATCCTTAACCTAAGGATACAACCTTTATGAGAGATTTCATCTCAATTTACATTCCATTGAGACTTCTTTGTTGATATACACCAAATCACTTTTATGTGGTGTATATAATGTACTTTGACATAGTATATCATGAATCCCTTTATTCTCATGATATTACAAAGTTTTGATTACCACAATTATTTGTATTCAAGTGTCTCTTTTGGTTGGAACCTTTAACCAAAATACCATTTTAAAATGTTTTAAAGACTTATTCTTCTATATCTTGCTCATTAATGTCCATGTTTTAAAAATGGTTTTAAAGATTTATTTATATGGACATTAAAGTTTTAAAATTAAAACTCCTTTTAAAAGTTTCAAAGTGGTATGGGACACTTTGATTCAAAAATCAATTTTTAAATGGGTTCTTGACAAATAGTGTGACTTTTAAATGATTTCAAGAAAAGGGGGATATTTCCCTCAAAATGTTTTGATGATTATTTTCATCTATGTCAACATCCTTCATTATTCTTGATTGAGGTTAATGTGATACAATACAATCTTCCATATTGTATCGAATGAGTTATGTTTGACTGTGAATGTGCTGTTTTTATACCATTCATGGTTTGTGGTAAAAGTATTGACATTTCGTATGCTAGTTTTAATACGAATGTTTATGTTATGTTTAAACATGTTCATATGAGGAATGCATTGGACTTAATAAGTGACGGGTGGAGCCCGCTATAGCTCCTCGATGCATCGGTAGGTCTCATGAGACAAACTAGTGTCTTGGCACAAGGCCTTGACAAAATCTTATTTGTAGTCTTGGAACGAGGCCTTGGCTATGTGGTTATGATAGTCTGGCATTATGCATTCCAACATTATGAAAGTGGTTATTGATTTTTGAATGTGATTATTCGATTAGTAGAATATCCATGTGAATAAGTAAATGGTATTATTTCATTTTATTTATGCCATACCATGTTGAAAGTTCATGTTTAAAAGGCTTTTGTTTTAGTTATACATTGCCTTAAATGTTTATTCTTATTGATGAAAGTTTCCGCTATATTGTTATCCTTACTGGGCATTTGAGCTCAACCCTTTTCTATGTTTTATTTTTCCCAGGAAGTGAAGATGTAAGTTATGAATGACCTGCAGGGATATTATGAGGGGATTATAGTGTGGACTGTGGAAACATTATGTTGTTGTAGTAGTTTTTCATTTTATGATGTAATGTAAAACTTATGAATATATCTAGTGTTTCCAAGGCTACTAAACCAATCGGTCTTTCGAGATTTGATCTTTCTCGTGATCATGCCAATGTAATGTAATAATGCACCGACTCTAGGTAACTAGGGTCGGGGTGTTACAGTTGGTATCAGAGGAAGTTTAGTACAAACCTTGGAAGCTATATTTAGATAAACTCTGATTAGAGCACATAGACCTAAGATGAACTTTGAGGATTAGTATAAAAGAACTTCCTATAATTTTGGTATTGTAGAGATTTTGTGAGTTTTCCGAGCAATACATCCCTGTCTGGATACGAGCAGGTAGAGGCGGCTCTGGCATAGATGTACCTAGGGATAAAACCCGAAAACACCAATTTGAGCTAGACTCGAACGGGAACTGGTTCACGACAACGGGCCTTGCTGTACTCTTGGTTACGACACTCCCGGGGGATATGCTTAGGATAATTTACATTTTCTTTACAAACCAATTTAAGTAATATATACATAAGATGAGAGTAAATGACCTTGGTTAATCCTAATATGTTTCAAATTGAGAATATGGTGAAATTTTAATCCCTAAATGATTTTACGACTACTATTACTCAAACAATGCTTTCTGGTTTTAGTCAATGGCTGGATTCCAAGGAAGTCATAGTGACTTTGAGAATGATGTACAAGGTGGGAACGGTGGTGGCAATGAGCAACAAAATGGAATGTTGATAGGCGTAAAAGATATCGTCTTTATGCCAAATCAGTTTTCCAAAAATATGATCAACAACATATATATTAACCAACTCCCAGACTCAACAAGGAAGAGAAAGGTGATAAATGATAAGAGCTCCAGCAATGGAGACCATGGAGAAAAGAACCCTCAATTTTCATCATGCAGGAAATGTGGAAAGAGACACCCAGGAAAGTGTCTCAATGGGACAACGAAATGTTTTACGTGCGGTAAGGAAGGACATAAAGTGAAGAATTGCCGAAGAAAAATGAAGAGTACTATGGAAGAAGATAAAAATGGTCCCAAGAGTCCATTTACAGTCATTTGCCGTAAATGTAGGGGACCTGGCCATTACCCGAGTGAATGTCCTATTCTATAGGATATTTTCTTGGTCAAAGAAGAAGCTATGTGGAAATAAATGGTTGGAGAAAAATTAGCACTACTTGTTGATGGGTTTACTTTGGAATAATTTTCTCTTGTATTTATAACCCCACAGTTTGCCATGTGAGAATGATATTTGAGGAAGAATTGTCTCTTCTCTTGTGCATAGGTATAAATAACCATTTGGTTTTATATGATCATTGGGGTTTGAGAAAATGATAAGTTATTATAATTTGGGATGAAAATGAAAAGTATGATATAACATTTATGGTTAAATTATGTTATTTTGAGGAATTTCTCTCATTTTGGTAATATTATAAAATATAGTTTTTGAAAAAGGACAACACGTAGACCGTGTGACAACCCGTCGAGTCGGACAAAGTTGTGGGAATCGAACCCACAACCAAAGTGCGATTGGGATTTATCGCCTACCACTGGACTACGTGAAGTCCCTGGTTAGTGTGACTATTTTTTTTTTTGTTAAATGATTTTATTGATCAATAATAAGATGATTTGGGTTCTTATGTCTTATCAAATGAATACCCTTGGTATAGGAAAATGATTTGGTGATTAAGTGATAAATGTTATTTTGGAAGATGTTCGCTTTGTTGGGAACACTATATTCCCAAGGAAAATAGAATACAATGGGGTTTCATTTGTAGAGTAATGGTGGATTTTTATCTACGTTTTTATTGTTGATTTATAGTGATTTGGGTTATTTATGGAAATGATTAACCTATAACAGAGAATATGTGATAATGTTAATTACTTTTAAGTATGTGACTTTAAGAGTATTTGATGTCATTTGGAGATACAATGTAACATGGGAGACTACATAATCAAATTCTTCTATGTTTTGGGTTTCAATATTAGTTTGGATTATATTAAAGGATTTTAAGGACAATTGGTTATTGAATGGTATCTATTTAACTTTGGGGTATTGTTGGTTTAATTTTAGAAATTAAGATTAGTGCAATGAATATCCTTTTGGGGGATCATTAGATCATTCACTAACCATTTTGGATTTGATTAATCTTCAAAGACAATGTAAATATATGGTTTATCCTGCATGGATCATGTGATTCTATAGAAGTTTATTCTAGCTCTTCCAGTGTGACCAAGTCT
Source organism: Viscum album (assembly GCA_963277665.1). Lineage (NCBI taxonomy): Eukaryota > Viridiplantae > Streptophyta > Magnoliopsida > Santalales > Viscaceae > Viscum > Viscum album. Next base: position 1,381,166,523 of record OY728163.1, read on the forward strand.
TCTTGAATACTCATCGTTTAAAAAAAATTGAGTTAGTGGTGGAAATTTATTAAAGAATGAAAATCTACTTAAAATGTAAGTATATCTCATAATGTTCTTAGTCAATATCATAAATGAATTCCTATTCCTTATGTAATGTAACTTAAAAAAAAATGTTGTCCGTTTACTTTCCTACTAGGAGACTAATGGTCGTTTGTCCCAACACAAGTTTGTGGTTTTCTCATTGTTAACTTTCTCCTGATCATGATTTCTATCCCTCTCCATCAGAACTTGACACTTATTTTATCATCCATATCCATGTTTTCTTACATGGAATCCTAGTATGGGTTATCTTGGATGACCCTTATACCTCTCTTTCTTTCTTTTAAAGTGATAGTTTTATTGACTCTTTTTCCGATGTGGGACTTTCCATTATATTCCCAAGCAAAATTTTAAAAATTGCGAGGACGCAATTTATTGAAGGAGGGTAGAATGTAACACCCCAAGCTTCCACGGTACGTTTCCCTTCGAATAATGCGATAGCGTGTGTTGTACGCAACCTCGAGTTCTAACACACACCACAACTAATTAAACTAGCCGTTGTGAATAGTAATACCTACTTTTTGAAATCATATATATTTTATATTTCAAAATGGACTTCATTTTTGGATTCGGAATATTGAAATTAGCCTAGGCTGAAATTTTGGTACTTTTCGGATAACTTTTATATTTTGATGAATAGTGAAAATTACTAAATTTTAATTAAAAACAACTTTTTTAATCAAAATAATTAATGGTGATAAATTGTGAATTTGAGTGGTTTTAAAGTATATTTAGAATATATTTTTACCATTTAATATAATGTTGGTCATTGGACATAATTTTACAATTAAACCGAACATAAACAAGTGTCAATCTTTTGATAGTTATTACCTCTTAAAAACACGCTTTTTGTTTTGATAGCGGGAATTAATTTTAAATTAATTTCTGCCACTTCTGTGTTTTGAATTTAGAAAAATGGATTCCATATTTGGAATCAGGATGTCCAAATTGTGTAAATAGGTAACTTTTATTTTTAGACATTTTGAATAATTACTGTGGTAAATATTTTATTTACCGTGGTTAAGGGTAAATCCGGTAAATAAGGGTTAAAAAAATAATATTATAATAATACCAAATTACCCTAAAACGTGTCCTAACCTTATTGGTGGACACATACCCGACCATGATCATCCTTGGGTCAATTTGGGGACCCCTTGGAGCCACTTGTATGTGGTAGGGACACTTTATATTAATAAAGTTAAAATAAAAATAAAAATGGCATAAGCTTACATCTTTTAGAAGAACAATTTTTACATAGGGTTATACATGTTGTATTTTCAATTATAAATATTCATTAGAAATCTAAAACGATTTCCTACATAATGATATTTTATTTATAATTTTTAGACATAAAATAATTTAAATTATTAATGACACAATAATGATGCAATGTTTACCTCATTAATAAATCATTTAAATAAATAAGATTATAATGATTAAAATATTATCTAAAACCTGTACAATTCTTATTGGTTGATGTTATTTAGAATATGAGTCATATTATCTTCGACCTCAATGATTTTTGGACCATTATAAACCGAATATAACTATATTATAAAGTAATACTTTCACTCTTTCCTAAAGAGCCCCTCTTCTCCCTTATAAAAGGAGACCACTTCTACTCATTCCTCACACCTCTCAAGCCACTTGGCTCGTCCAAACTCTGCCCAAATAAGCTCCCCACATCCCTCGCCTCATCCTTGAAGCTTCCCCTTAGGCAGAAAGCATTTCAATAAGTCCTTTGGTTCCAACCAAAGTGAGTTACCTAAATTAAAGGTAACGATTTCTCTTAAATTATTTTCATTTATTTTGCTTCTCCAACCCCCAAACTCTTTTTATTTCCTTTCTTTTGTAACAAAACCAGTATCCAAAATATACTAGGATGTTGTTATAAGAAGGATTCAAACTACACATACACACAACTCCATCTAATGGATGATGAACATAATGTTTCTGTGGATGGCAAACTAACGCCTCACGAAACGATGATTGTTCAAATACATCTTACCGCCTCTCATGGTGGCCATTATGATGGAACTGTAATTAAATATGATATTAATGATATATATTTTATATATAAGCTTCTGTAATTCCATTTTATTTCATATCCTTATTCGTTTCATGTTGTATATACATACGATAATTTCATTTGAGGAAGTGCGGACTACCGCCCCCTTAAAATGATATGACTCGTTCATACCACACATGGAACGTATAAAGGATGGTGTTAATGAACATAAGTAACATATATAAAATATTATATTATACTGGAATAATAATATACCTATGTATCATTTGGATTCAATTCTTTTAGAATGAAAAATTAAATGGAAGTAGCATTCGTGCGTACGTGCGGACTACCGTCTCCACGAACGCGATGAGATTCATTGTCCATCATATCCATTCAAGTATAATTATAATTTGATGATTTAAAAATAGTATCTAAAGACTTTATATCATTCTGGATATGAATAATATACATCCCATTAATAACGAATATGGCTCACATAACAAAGAATATAAAGTAAAATGAACCCGTTAACACCCGAAATGACGATAATTCTAAGATATTATTAACAAATCAATGTTAAAAGATCATATATGATATCATATTAAAGTAAATGATTCTTGTATTATTCAATAACAATTATTTCACCATTATACAGGAGGTAAACCTACCATCGACCAAGGAAAAATTACAAAGTAAGGGATTCTCTTATCTCACTTTCAATTCCGTGAGATTTCCATTGTTCGCCACTTAATTATTGCATGTGGTGTACTGCCCATGATTGCATCCATTGTGTATTATACTTTAATTTATGGGTATTTACATCATCAGGGTATGATACTTCTTTCATGGGTGTATGTTTCGTAAGTTACCTAATCGATAAGGGAATTTGAATTTCAATTTCCACTCATTTGGCTTTACGCATATTTCATTGATTATCTTACCCCAAGATTATGTGTGGAATCACTATTCATTTGATTATGTCATAATTTCCACTCCCCTTCCTGTGTATATAAGTTTGATACACATAATCACTCCATTGATAATTCTCATGTCATTGATATGAATTTGATAAGAGTAATTTTAACTCATTCTCCATTTGTTGAGTTAAACATCCAATTCGTTGGTATTGTTTTTACAAGAATATGTGTGAATATCCTTTGATTGATTTACACTGAATATCCAATCATATTTAGTGTATTTATATTTGTCACACATAATTATGTCGTTGATTTATCCTTAACCTAAGGATACAACCTTTATGAGAGATTTCATCTCAATTTACATTCCATTGAGACTTCTTTGTTGATATACACCAAATCACTTTTATGTGGTGTATATAATGTACTTTGACATAGTATATCATGAATCCCTTTATTCTCATGATATTACAAAGTTTTGATTACCACAATTATTTGTATTCAAGTGTCTCTTTTGGTTGGAACCTTTAACCAAAATACCATTTTAAAATGTTTTAAAGACTTATTCTTCTATATCTTGCTCATTAATGTCCATGTTTTAAAAATGGTTTTAAGGATTTATTTATATGGACATTAAAGTTTTAAAATTAAAACTCCTTTTAAAAGTTTCAAAGTGGTATGGGACACTTTGATTCAAAAATCAATTTTTAAATGGGTTCTTGACAAATAGTGTGACTTTTAAATGATTTCAAGAAAAGGGGGGTATTTCCCTCAAAATGTTTTGATGATTATTTTCATCTATGTCAACATCCTTCATTATTCTTGATTGAGGTTAATGTGATACAATACAATCTTCCATATTGTATCGAATGAGTTATGTTTGACTGTGAATGTGCTGTTTTTATACCATTCATGGTTTGTGGTAAAAGTATTGACATTTCGTATGCTAGTTTTAATACGAATGTTTATGTTATGTTTAAACATGTTCATATGAGGAATGCATTGGACTTAATAAGTGACGGGTGGAGCCCGCTATAGCTCCTCGATGCATCGGTAGGTCTCATGAGACAAACTAGTGTCTTGGCACAAGGCCTTGACAAAATCTTATTTGTAGTCTTGGAACGAGGCCTTGGCTATGTGGTTATGATAGTCTGGCATTATGCATTCCAACATTATGAAAGTGGTTATTGATTTTTGAATGTGATTATTCGATTAGTAGAATATCCATGTGAATAAGTAAATGGCATTATTTCATTTTATTTATGCCATACCATGTTGAAAGTTCATGTTTAAAAGGCTTTTGTTTTAGTTATACATTGCCTTAAATGTTTATTCTTATTGATGAAAGTTTCCGCTATATTGTTATCCTTACTGGGCATTTGAGCTCAACCCTTTTCCATGTTTTATTTTTCCCAGGAAGTGAAGATGTAAGTTATGAATGACCTGCAGGGATATTATGAGGGGATTATAGTGTGGACTGTGGAAACATTATGTTGTTGTAGTAGTTTTTCATTTTATGATGTAATGTAAAACTTATGAATATATCTAGTGTTTCCAAGGCTACTAAACCAATCGGTCTTTCGAGATTTGATCTTTCTCGTGATCATGCCAATGTAATGTAATAATGCACCGACTCTAGGTAACTAGGGTCGGGGTGTTACACCATCGCCTTTAAATTTTGAATGTAAATATATTCATTAAAAAATATAAATATCTTCAATAACTTATAAAGTGGCCTAGTTAAACTCTTTGAGTGGAGGGTGGAATTATAATGGAATTTTAGAAAATTTTCAACATACCCATTGTGGCCCCAATTAACCAAATGAACAATGGGTTGGATATATGAACTTATTCCATGTATAGATATTTTTATCTTCAATTTTCAGATAATAAAGCTTCCAAGGGGATATTTAGGAAATGATCTTAAAAAAATTGATTTCTAATAAGTGTTAATTAGTCTAAATAACATCACATATGTAGTAATTAAACCATTTAATAAATTTCAAGATGTCTTTATTAGTGAAAATAAATTATAATATGAGTTATAGAATTTGAATATTAAATTTTTTTTGTTTTATTCTAAGTCAAAATTGAGATAAATATATTTATGGTGAACTTTTAAGGTTTAATTTTTATACTTGTTATATCCATTCTTCCATGGAATTTTATCTCATGAGTTGGAATAGTAATAAGTCTCAATAATGTTTGAGGTTGTGATGTCATAATTTATCAAAGATCCTTTATGGTAGCATGCATGTTAATAGGCTAATAGGAGATTATTTTCTAATCTATGTTGGGGTTATCTAAGAATTTAACCTTTTTGATATTAGTTTTTATAGGATGAGGTATCATTTCATAATTTTGATCAATAAGGGTTTTCCAAACTTCATCATCAAATGAGGGATCCCTAGATTCAAAAAATTGACTTTATTGTATTTTTTCATCAAGAATCATCTATAAATACAACAAATAGATTCATTGAAGGTGAGAAGTAAATAATACTCTTATTGAATTTGATATTATTACTCCCAAGAGACCTGACATGGATATCATGCAATGTGATTTTGAAATGTCGTTCTCCCCAGAAGAGCAAGGATCCTTGTTGGTACTAGACTAACTAAGAATTAAATTATCTCTCTCAAATGGAATCTTTTACTACCATATAGAGGGTATTATTACAAAGTTAGGGTATTCAGATTCTCAATTAGTTGTAAGTGAAATCATGGGGTCAACAACCAATCGAGAAAGGTCATTTTAATGGGTCATAACATCCACTTTTAATTTTGGTGGAATGGTACAGTAATGGGATACCAGAGAAAAGTGAGATAGTTTTAGTAGGATATTGTAGTTCATTAATGTGACAATTTATAGAATTCATGGAGTGGAAATAACCCCACATAGACAACTATTGTTCTATTTATAATCATTTAATGTTTAAAATGTGTTGTAACATCTCAAAATGGGTTCCACACATCGGTGCCTTAATCCAATTCACTACATGACCTCAAGCATGACTCCCCAAATGTTATAGCCTGCTGACTAGAAATGGGGGTCTAATACTGATCATGGGGAGACTATACCCTCTTTCATAGAGTAGTACCATAGAATAAATAAAATAGAAAAATAAATAAAATGATATAATCAACAACCAACCCAACTAGTATCACATGTTTATCAAATCAATAAATACAATACCAAAACTAAAAATTAGATATGGCATGTTACGTATGTGTCAAGATTCAATGTGGAAAACCCCAAAATAAATAGACACTAAAAAATCCCAAGCAGTTTTTGAATATAATTTTGATTCCCCCATCCAAACTCCATCCCATATTAGCAATCTAAAATATGGCCCTTTCCCTTAACCTATCCTAGAACCATGAAATCAATTCGGTTACCAATCTGGAAGTTCGAGTAGGGTGTGAGTACAACTCAGTAGGCAACCACTAATGGCATCTAAAACAATATCCAGTAAATTATAGTGTAGGAAGATGTATAAATAATAAACATCAATTATGTAAACATTTTAAATTTATTTTATTTATATTTATTTAACCACATAAACCCATGGGTTCTCCAAGACCCCCAAACTCTCAATACCTACATCAAAACACGCTGAATTATAATCTATCCCCAAGGGATATCACATATCTAACTATTATTGTTACCATTCATCATATCAATTCATATCTAAATGTTATTGTTACTATTCACTATCTCAATTCATATCTAAATGCTATTGTTATAATTAATCATTTAAATGCATAACTGAATTCAATCGTTAACATTCATCATCTCAATTCATATCTAAATGTAATTTTTACCATTCTTCATTCTAATTCATATATAAATTTTAGTTTCACCATTCAATATCTAAATTCATATCTGAATATCAGTGTTACCATTCATCAATTTAACCATATTTATCACTATGTGCCTTTGATGCAGCAGACTATATCCCACACACTATTATCACATATATCACAATATCACAATTTCACATGTTTGACAATATCAAAATTTCAAATGTATCGCAATATCACAATTTTACATCATTCCATTAATTAATTCAATGATTAATTAATCACATAAATTCCATTAATTAATTCAACTATTAATTAATCCCATCAATTCCATTAATTAATTCGATAATTATTTAATCACATCAATTCCATTAATTAATTTATCATTTAATTAACTCCATCAATTAAATTAATTAATTCAATAATTAATTATTCCTAACAATTCCATTAATTAATTCAGTAATCAATTATCCCTATTTAACAATCCCAATATCCCCATAATTAACTCAATAATTTATTATCAAAATTCAATATCCCTAAATTTCATAATCCTTAATTAATTAATTTACTAAATTAATTAATTCAATTTATTAAACTAATGCCCTAATCATCCAATAGTAATTATACTATTACATAAAAACGTAACTGAAATGAAGTCATTGGGATTTGAATAATATATTACCTACATCATCTCATTGATGAGTGACCGTGCAAGGAAAATCCCCAATTTGAAATGGATAGGTCAAACCCATGATAGAGGATAGGATCTAGATCTGAAACCTAGATCCAAGATCAAACAAATCAAGATCCAACAAACCCAGATATATATCTAGATCTAACCGCAGATTAACATCCATCTTTTATCAAGAAATAAGAGTATGAGGAGAGAGAGAGGGAACTATTTGGGAAGAAAACACATACTTTAAGAGGTTTATATCTTCAATACACCAATCAATTCACTAATAATGGAGGTCATAAGCACTCTTAATTTGTTCATTGGTCTCTACAAATTTGATTAATGGGTTAAGTATGACTTGTGGAACATTGTTTTTTAATTTTTGGGTTTGGGTATTATTAAAAAAATAGGTTAATTAAAAATTTGTGCATGGTTTCCTAGAAAGGGGCACATGGTTTTCCAAAATGTGTACCTCTTATAGGGAATTTATAGTTTCTCTTAAAAGGGTGAACAGTTTGATAAACCATGTACCATCCATGCAATCCCTATATGCCTAGCTTTTCATGGTTTTTGGGCTAGGATGCACGGTTTTGGCATACTATGTTCTAACAATGCACTTTCCCTCTTCCTTCCAATATTCTACATTTTCACTCAAACACACCCCATGATACAAACTATATAAGAGTGCTCAAAACTTAGAAAAATATTACCTATAAAAAATACTAATACATCTCTAGGTAATTTTAAGATCTTACAATTTCTCCACCTTATAATAGATTACACTCGAAATTTCTTCCAAAGTATCTCTACGATTCAGACTCAAAAATATTGGGCTATTGAGCCTGCATATCTACTTCTCTCTCCCATGTTTCCTTCTAAACACCTCCATGTTTCCACAATACATGAACTATGGGTGTGGAATTTACCCAAAACACTTTCTCACTGCAATTCAACACATATATCAGATCCTCCTCAAAGGACGCATCCATCTCAATCATAACAAGATCAACATCGATCACATAAAAGGGGTCAAGCTGATACCACTGTTGTTGGGACACTTATAAAACCTAATTCATTGAAATTTATCTCTATGGAAGATCCAATAATTACACCATGAGATTGATCCTCTCCAAAACCTCAAATGGTCCAATGAACCTAGGTGCTAACTTTCCCTATCCTTGTATCTGGTGGTGACCCAATATTAGTGAAACCTGAAGGAATACACATTCAATCTCTAAAAACTATAGTGGTCATTGTTTTTTATCAACATATAACTATTTTATACTATAATCCATAGTCAAACCCTTTCAAATAAGATAAACCTTCTCCAACGTCTCATGCATGAGACTTAGTCCCAATTACTATAACTCAACTCCATGCATCCAATATAGAGATGATCTGTGTGGCCTACCATAAAGAGCCTCATATAGTTCGATATATATAGTTCCCTGATAACTATTTTTATAGGTGCACTCATCAAAAGATATTTTCTTCTCCCAAGAACCATCGAAGTTATGAACACATGCCCCAAACATATCTTCAAGGACCAAAATTGTACGATCTAACATCCCATCTGTTTGTGAGTGAAAATCGTACAAAATAAAACATCTGTACCTAGTTCCTTCTATAAGGCCTTCTAGAAGTGCAATGTAAAATATGATTCATGGTCTGAAACAATACTCTATGGAAATCAATGTAGATTTAATTTCTCTTGAACATACATTTCTCCCAACTGATCCACCGAGAATGTCTCCTCTACTAGTAAGAAATGTGATACGTTTGTCAAACAATCCACAATATCCAAAATAGCATCATTCTACCAAGGAGATATCAAGAGACCCCCCACAATGTCCATAAAAATATCATCTTATTTACATTCTAGAATGGTAAATGGATTTAGAAAACCATTAGGTCATTCATGCTAATCCTTCACCTATTAGAACGTGTAGCATCGTGTCATGAAATCTGATATATCCTTTTTTATGCCCGACCACCAAAAATAATACCATAGGTCACGTTACATTTTGGTCACACATGGATTCACCGCCCACTTCAAAGCATGAAACTCATGCATCAACTCCTTCTACATATTCAAAGGAAAAACATCCTAGTTTTTAACAGTGATGGTATTATCCCCATCTCTACACCAATTGGAATGTGACTCCCCACCTTCAAGGATTTCAGTCAAGTCAAAACATTCCAGATCCACATACTTCCTTTCCCTAATCCTTCTCAAGAGTTTAGACTCTACTAAAACTAACATGAGAGACATCTTCTCCCAACTTTTCTAAACAAAAACATGAATATCATCCAGTAAGGTGATTTTATTCCCCTTAGCACCAGACTTTAAAACTACCTAACTATGAGTTTTATTTCTTTAAGAATTAGAAACATTGTTTCCCATCCCAATAATATATGCTAGATCAATGTCAAATGACTATATATACTAAACCCGCCTCTGATGTGAGAGATTAAAATATAAAAAAGATGATATTTAATTTAAAATCTTGTTATATTTATATATAGTAAAATTATTTTTCAATAGGTAATGTCTCCTTCACTTCAATTAAAATTCCACTTCATCTAACATGAGGTAGTGCACAGGGTAGTTCTGTACACATGGCCTCAACTACTGAGACCCGTACGCCACAAATCGATCTCTATGCATCAACAGTGCTCTAAGATTGATCTCATAAGTTTCCCAAAACAACATATAATTCTCCCCTAGATCAGGTAGTATCAAGATCAATGTCGATTCCAAGAACTTATTCAACTCTTGGAAGACATTCCTGCATGATTCTGAATATTCAAACTCTACCCCTTTTTTGGTCAATCCTGAAAGTAGTACTTCCAATCATAAAAATGCCTAGGTGAATCTATGATAATATCCAACTAATCCTATAAATATATGAATATCAAAAACATTTTTCTGATACTACCAAGAAACCACTACCTAAATAGTCTCTAAGTATATTCACACACATTCCTATAAGATGATTAGACCCAAGAAGTGTACCTAATCAATCCAAAAGAGATAGTTAGAAATATTTCTGTATAGCTAGTGTTGTCTCAATTTACTTAGGAAATTTTTGATATATTTTTCATGATTTTCATGAGTCTTGGAGAACATAAACATGTCATCTACTAACACATAGATAGTCTGATCTAGGTATGGATAAAAGATTCTATTCATCATGTACATAAACACTAATAGTACATTCTTCAACCCAAATAGCATTACGAAGAACTCATATAGGCCATGCCAGCTTCTGAAATCATTCCTTGGTATATTAGATAGTCAAAATCTAATCCAATGACACCTTGATCTAAAGTAGATATTTGAGGAAACAAAATATACTTTCAACAGGTAAAATAGATCATTGATATGTATATGAGGATACCCTTTCATCATATTAATCTAGTTCAACATCTATTAATCAACACAAAAGCCTAGAGTCTCATTATCCTTGTTAGAAAAAAACTATCAAACCCCAAGGTGACATACTCAGATGGATAAAAAGCTTGTCCATAAACTCTTCTAGATGATTCTTAATCCATTTAATCTTTGTTGATTCCATTCTATATGATGGAAGAGAAACATGTTAATTCCTTTTCATGAGCTCAATTATAAATTACACATCTCTCTTAGATAGAATCATGGATAAATATTTAGGAAAAACTTCGTACAACCTATCCATTGTAGGTGGAAATACTTCCTTAATAGATCCTCTATCATAAAGTAACAAACTCAAAACCTATGTGGTGAGCTCTCCCAATTGCTGATGAAATAGACTTTCAAAATATTCCTTGGTATCCCATTCTCCACAGTGTATATAATTTTCACCCTCAGGAGACATAAACTCCATTATCCTATGATAAAAAAATTTAGGCTCTGTATGATACTAACATTTACATACCAAAAATTAGGTCAATGTCTGACATGTTGAGAATATAAATATCCCAAGGAGAATGATACTCCCCATCCTCAAGAGAAAACCCTTTACACAAATTGATGTCTCTTGACTATACACCCAAATGTGTAGCTATCATCAACAACCCACTCATGAAGTCCACTTATATGATCAAACCATTCAAAAGTTGTGTAGTAATAAAATAATGAGAGTTAACAATATCGAATAAGGACATAGGTATCATAGAATATATAATAATAATACCTATAACAGTCGATGGTCCAGTCTCGATATCCACCAGTGTAGGAGAAACGACATGAAACTACCCTAGCCACTTCCCTATGATGCATTTTGAGTCCCCTAAGTTCCACCTCTCTACTGATATGGTCACTCTTTCCCAGAATCACAATTTCTACTTCCTCTACTTCCATGTTTAGAAAAACTCCATGTACCAGACTGGTGTGGGGCAGAAGATCCCCTTCCTGCACTATAGTTCTTTCAATATCCTTCGTCAAATCCTATCTATCATGGGTTTCTACAGAACAACTGTAGATTCCCCATCCTACCACAAGAACACCACTCTACTGTAGTTTTGGGATAATGCCTATGATAGTGGCCCAACCTACCGCACTTGTGAAAAATAATCCATGTAAGATCCTAAATAATAGATCGATTCCACCAGCCACTCTTCATGTTATCCCCTTAGTAAGAAATCTTAGAGAAATGATTCCTAATATCGTAATATGAACCTTCTAATAATTTAGTTACAACAACTTGTCCTACACTGGATGTCTCCCTCATGTTCCCCTCAACTATGAGAGCCAGATCCACCACCTCAGAAAACGTCTTTTACTGAAAGCTGTTTGACTTGGTACTTGATCCCACATTTAGTTCATCCTAAAAATTTCTTGTCATATTTATCTTACACCTTCCAATATTAGAGAAAATTGCTTCAAATCTATAAAGCATCTATCTACAAAAATACCCCCTGAGTCAACCTCATGAACTCATCTGCTCTCTCTTGCCTTACTATCCCAGGATAAAAATACTCTACGAACACCTCCATGATTTCCTTCCACAATATACAATAAACCAATCCAATTAGATCTAGGAACTCACACCAATGATTCATAAATACTCATATTATATAAGCAGTCAACTTGACCCTCTACTCAGCCGGAGTCTCCAAATGGTCATGTGTACTCTGGATAGACTAATTCTAGAACTCTACTACCTTAGGTATACCCTCTCTAGTGGAAGTCAGAGTCTGTTTTAATAGAAACTCATGTGAATGTTCTTAAATACTCTTCACCTCCTGTTCTAGGTACCCCTCCATGAATTTCATGAAGTGAGAAATGTTGTCTTGTAACTACTCTCTATCTTCTTCTCTTGTCACTACCGATACCTCAATTTCCACTAATATAAGATCATATTTAAACATGTCCTTCTAACATCCTATCAACAACTGTAATTGTGTAAGAATGTATCTATAGTTCCAAACATGCATATTAGAACACATTACACAACATTTATATAGTTAAGAATATAGATTCAAAATATCCATCACAAGTCATTCTCCCTTTTTCTGCCACATTGTCTACATCGAGGAACAATCAATACCCTTAACCATCCTACAGCTATTTAATGGTTATAAAAGGGTAAACACATTCTCATTTTTCAAGTTTCTTTATTTAACACCCATTTAGTCACATCCTGCATCCATTTAAAATTCCAAGATAACATTAGGAACCATTTTCAGATCAATTTCACAAGCAATGAAGGAATCTCTAGTTCAAAACATACCCAAATACCATTTTAACATGTATTCCTAGAATTATGAATGTCACAAAATAATCATGAGTGTCTAGAATGAAATATCATTCCATATTAGGCCATGAGTCAAATCTCATAAAATATCATAGGGAATAATCACATGACACTATATGTTCATCACCCAAAGTGAAATAACATCTAGCTCTAACGACACGAAACAATAATAGAAATCCCAACCTCAGAACATGAGGTTTCCCCCATAAATGGGTTGTATACTCCCATGAATGATCTCATAACTAAGGCATGACTCTTCCTAGTATTCTATCTACCTTTCCCAAATAGTAAGACAAAATAATAGAAAATAAAACTAGGCTTTAATGCCACTTTGTAACGTCCCGACCAAGGTTCCACACACTGATGCCACAATACGGTTCTCTATGTGACCTCAAAAATACCTTTAATACACCAGAGGTTTTCAAATAGCAGCAAGGGTATAATATCAATCATAGGGAGACTATACCCATTTTATCAGAGTAATACCATAGTGTAAATAAAACATAACAATTTAGAAAATGATATAATCAAAAACCAACCCAAACAGAATGTCATGAGGACCAAAGGATGAAATATAATTCCAAAATTAAAATAGTAGATATGGAATATCTATTATATTTCATGTGTAAATATGTAAACCCCCAAAATATAATAATGACATAGAACACTCCCAAGTGGGTCCCGTGTAACACATAGATTTTCTTATGAAGTATTTTCTTTAAATAATTTTTATTTTTAAGTAGCATTATTTTCATGAAATTGTGACTATAAATGAACCATGAGATGAACTTATTGTAAAATTACTATTATAGAATAGCCATTCGGTTGGTAGGAATAATTATAACTAACTTATGAAAATGATTTGTGAATTCATTTTCTCTCAATTATTTATGAAAAGTATAAATCCATTAGACATTTGTATTGTTGAGTGAATTGAATTTATTAATTGAATTAATGAGATTTATCTCTTTAATATACTTAATATAATATTTCATATATTCATCTAATGGATATTTTATTCATAGGGTATGAATAAAACCCTATTTGATGTATAAAAACCGTTTTTAAAGGTTAATTTTACACCACTGAAGGGGGAACCACTATTAAATTAAGATTTTGACACATTAATAATTTTTATATGAAAAAATAAAAATTCTACTTTAAATAAGGATATAAAAATTTACTTTGGCTGAATTTATGATATTTTCTAATAACATTCAGGTTTTGATGAATAGTAAAAACTCACTAGATTTTAAGTGAAAACAACTTTTTCCATCAAGATAATTTATATGTATAAATTATAATATTAAATGGTTTTAATTTATATATAGAATATAGTTTTTTATTTATATATAATTAATGTCATTAACATTAATTTTACATTGAATTCATATGTAAAAACATTCAATCTTTCGTAATATTTTAACTTTTAAAAACTCGTCATTTCATTCCAACAATAGAATTGATTTTAAAATAATTATTGAAACATATATATTTTTATTTTTTAAAAAATGAATCCATATTTGGAATCAGTAGGTCCAAATTATGTTAATAGGTTACATTTATTTTTTGGCATTATGAATAGTAACTTTGGTAATTATTTTTATTACACTGCATGAAGGTAAATCAGGTAATTAAAGAAATAATAATATTTTAAAATTTCCTTAACACCTATAAAAATCATATTGGATGAATAAATGATACCATTATGGTCTATTTTTTGAAATTGAATCACTTAATTTCCATTTACCTATGATTATGACATGAATATAATAAAAATTAATAAATGTAAAAAAATGTAAAAATCTCATTTCATATAAGTATATTAATTTTAATATATGGATAAATAAGAGATAATATCAACTATAGATAGTATTTGTAAATTTATAAGAATTATATACATCATAGAAATTTTTTTATAATTTTTAGAGATTAAATAATTACCATTAATGATGACCCAATAGTGATGTAGAAATTATTTTATTAATAGAAATATCAAATAAATGGTTTTAAAAATATTAAAAGAAATATCATATGAACTAATTAATGTTCCCCAAGAATTTTATTTGTGACTATGATATTTTGGTAGAGTGTTAAAAAAAATTAAAATTAAACTTCTGTGTGGACGTTATTTAAATTCAAAGAAATGAATAGTGCCAAATTTTACAATATTGATATTTTATAAAAATAACATTTTAGTAAATTAATTATAAATCATAAAAATAGTTAAAAATTACAATTTTATTATTATAAGGTTTAAAATGTCATAACATATTGATATATAGTCAATTAACACCATATAATTAAATATTTATATCCATTAAATATTTATAATGTTATTACCACAACTAAAATTAAATAAAATAACTATGTGTCAATTAAAAAGATATGGCTTAAATTGACAACATAACGTGTCAAAAATTATTTATATGATTCTATTACAACCCTATCATATATAATATTCTAAATTGGGACGTATTGGTGGTTCTTGGGTAGGTTTTTATTTTATTATACATTATTATTTAAGGAGTTTTCAAAAGTGCCCATCACCTCAATTATAAAAGGGAACCTCCTCCCTCACCTCTTCACTTCATTTTAAGCCTTAAATCTCGTCCATACCCTTCCATTTTTCCTCCTAAAATTCCCTATTTTCATTATAGTGGTTTTTTGCATCTTCAAATATAAAATCTAGTGATCTATGAATAGATTTAGAGGAAGCAGGTCGAGGAAGAGGTAATATCATCTACCGATTCTTTCAAAATTATTTCTTCTTATACTTAATCTTAGTTATTGGTTTAATTATAATATAATAACATCAGTACCAATCATATAATTATATGATATTATAAATATGAAACAACCATATTTCACTTTATATCCATCCTACGAAAAATGAAATCAATGTGCTTGCGTACGTACAACTTACTGTCTCCACGCTGTGGTGTAATCTGTTTTTCACCACCACATTACTTGAATGGGTATAATGATGTGAATAATAAATATATATGATTATTATAACATGGTAATAATTATGAATTATTATACAGCATCCACTTCAATACCATTTAACAATTTTGGTAATGATATCATCGTTCGGGAGTACGTACGGCCTACCGTCACCACAATGCGATGTGATTCATTATACATGATCTTCATTAAAAAATGATTATATATATTAATTTAATGTATAAATATGATATATATTATACTGATATAATTATTTATATTATTTAACTATAACATAGGGAGTGTAACATGAACTTATCCAACAAATCTTGCATAAGAACATAAAGTAGTTAATATCTAAACAACGAGTGACAATGAAATATTACTATCAAACAGATGATAATATAATCATATATGAAATAATAAAAATGATTTTGATTTTTTAATAATTAAATGGAATTATTTAAATCATTATATATGAGTTTCGGATACATATGAAAGATATCATACCTGAGGTAAAGGATAATTTTTCAATCTCATTATTATCCAAGATTGTTTAATCATGAGTATTTACTGGGGTATATTTATCATCCAAATCCATTTTTCCTAATTATATAATATTATATATATTATTATAAATTTTTTAAAATTTAATTTTACCCTTTGGTTATTTTCTACTAAATGGTATGAATGTAATATTTTTTTGTTATTCGATTTGAGGTGCTTTTGACTTTTCAGGCAAAACTACGAAGAGAATTTTTTAACTTATACAGAATGAATGTATTTTTATGCTTTCATGAAAAATTATTTCCATGAATATTCCTCTAAGATATTTTAATATTATTTTCACATAAATTCCTTTCTTTTAAAATTTCATGGTATTTTGAGAAAAGAAAACGTTTTTTATAGAAAGGATCTTTTCCACCGGAATTAAGTTCAAGTGTTTTATCAAAATTATTTTTCCATATAATATGACCTAGGGTTATGTTACTATAACTATTATTACAATTATTTTATTGTGTTTATGATGGAATTAGTTTTATGAAATCCATATACTTTTTATTTATTGTGATAGAGTGAGGTTTAAGAAACACAATTTATCTCATGTGTTATGCTATGATAAGTGATTTATGTTTTTGTGTAACATGTAATAATGGTTTAATTATGATATGGGAGGTACCTATAACTTCCCCTAATTCATTGGGTAAATATATATATCTCATGAGATAAATATGACTGGAACAACAAGTAAATTAGGTTTAGTAATACAGAGTAGGAATGATGAGTGAACTCAGTTCAGTAATGGAATTTATCCACTATGATTGTCTTGGAAATGAGACTTTACTAATATGAAATTATTTTATATGATTATTTATATTAAAAAAACATCGTGTCTAATATTTTTACTTGGGATATTATGTCCATTAATTTTTATGAACTTTTATCCCATGACATGATATCATGATCTTTCATATGTATGATAGGACTTCTAAATGATATGTTCTTATGTATTATAATTGTTAGATGATTGATATTATATTTTTTTACCCTTACAGAGCATTTGACCTAACCCCCTTCTAATTTTTCTTTTCCCGAGTTCTTGAGGAAGGGTCTTAATTATGATATTCTAAAAGGATTTTAGTTATGAATAAATAAACAGGAGATAATGTAGATGTTTTATGAACAAGTTGTTTATGTTCCCTTGTTTCTAAATACAGTGTACCTATAATGTCCTTTCATGGCATTATTATATATTGTAATGAATATACTTCACTTTTTAAGTAATATCAGTGTTTGTAAATTATGGGTTGTTAGATTTGGTATTAGAGGGAGGGTATAGTTAATATTTGGAAACTAGGATGAGAAATACTTAGTAAGAACCGTAAGGATATGTATAAGTATAGGATGAAGTCATAGTATTTTAGAAATGACCATGAATAACCTAGAATAAAACCTAAATTATCCTAAATTGAAATTTTATTCTTGATTATGTGGTTTTCTTTTTATGATTAATGATGTGCACACTATACTTCAAGGATTTAGTCAATGGATTAAACCTAAAAGAACCACGTTAATGTTGAATGTGACAGGCCATGCAATTATTGTACCCCTAATTAACCAAATGTTATGGGAACTAGAAAGAAAAATCTTATAGCCATTCTTACACAACTTTCTCAATCTATGAATAATGCGTGAGTTCCAAATGAGAAAATGAGGGATAAAAATTCTGTAGAGTCCTTTATGAGGCAGTGTCCACCTTCATTCAGTGGGTCTTATGATCCATTAGTGGATGAGAAATGTATTAGTACCACTAAAAATATATTTTTGGTTCTAAAATGTTCAAAACATGATAAATTCATCACAACAATCTATCATTTGGAAGGCGAAGCTAAAAAGTGGTGGAATCTTATCTAGGATTTACGGAAAAGAGATGAAATTGAGTCCCTGGAATGGGACAAGTTGAAGAAATTATTTTTTATTAATTACACTCTTTTTATTCTTCAAAAAAAATATGTAGAAGGTGTTTCTTGAACTTAATAAAAAGGATGTTAAATCCATTACTAC
Source organism: Viscum album (assembly GCA_963277665.1). Taxonomy (NCBI): domain Eukaryota; kingdom Viridiplantae; phylum Streptophyta; class Magnoliopsida; order Santalales; family Viscaceae; genus Viscum; species Viscum album. The sequence continues at coordinate 1,381,185,260 of OY728163.1, forward strand.
CTATAAATAAAATTTTACAATACTTCCAAAGTATGCTTCTGAAATTAATATCGAACTTGGGAGTAAAATTGATCGATTATTTAGTGGATTAAAACCAAGTATGAAAAGAGGATTATCCATAATGGACTTAAATTGCTATGAGGAAATTTTTCGATGTTCTCTCAAGTTTGAGATGGATATGGGAGTAACCCATCAGTCGTATGGGTTTGATAAGAAGAGAAAAATGGAATTCAAATGAAAATATAAATACCACACCAAAATTAAGATGAGTTTTACCTTATGCTCAAAGTGTGGAATGAAACAAGGATGGAATTTTATTAAAGGTACTAGTAAATATTTTATGTGTGGAAAGGAAGGTCATCATGAAGTTGAATTTTGAAGTGATTGGAAAAATATTTCTAATGATGTGAAAAAAGAAAAGCCTACACAAAATGTACCTCATAAACTTCCATGATACAGGTTCAAGGAAATGGAGAATTATGAAAATAAATGCGCTAATCTAATGGTTATTGATGATGATCAGTGTCAAAAAAATCATATGTACAAAGAAAAAGGAAATTCACATGAAATCATTTTCGGTGACATGGAGTTCGATAATGAAGTGGTGAAAGGTACACTTACCATCCACTCTAAATTATAAAATGTTTTATTTTATTCTGGATCCACCAAATATTTTATTTATTAATAATTTTTTAAGGGTATTACCTTATTACCTCAAAAATTATATATTGAGTTAGTTGTGAAAACTCCTATTGGAACAATAGTCGCATCGAATGTTTTAATTATTCTCTAGTTGAAGTTTGTGGGAGAGTACTTCCTGTAAATCTTGTGATCCTTACTATAGTGGAATTTTATGCGATTCATGGCATGGATTTTATTTCTCTTTATGAATATTATATCAATTTCCAAGGGAGGGAAGTCACATTTCATATTCTATATCAATATATGATCATCTATCGATGAAATGATGAATATAACCTTCATGTAGAAATTTCATCTGTCTTATGGGTTTTGATTCCTATAAATGAAGGCTATTTATCACAAATGGTTGAGTAGAAACTCATGATTAAAAATACTCCCATTTTATGGGAGTTGGATGATGTCTTTCTAGAGGAATTTCCAAGCCTTCCACAAAATTTTGAAGTTGAGTTTTCAATAGAACTCATACCGAGTTATATTCCTATTTTAAAGATACCATATAGTATAGCCCAAATTATATTGTAGGAATTAATGTAGAAACTCCAAGATAATTTTGATAAGGGATTCATACACCCTAGTGCGTCACCTTGGGGAGCACCTGTTCTATTTTTTATGAATAAATATAGATCAATGAGACTATGTATTGATTATCCAGAACATAACAAGATCACTATCAAGGAAAAATGTCCACTTCAATGTATTGATGACTTATTTGACCAATTATGTGAAGCTCAATTATATGAAAAAGATTTATATTTGTTTAGTATATCATCAATTAAGGATCAAATGGAGGATATATCAAAGATGGAATTCTGTACAAAGTATGGACACTATGAATTTATAGTGATTACTTTTAGTCTTGCTAATGCCCCTACTATCTTCATGGATCTAATTAATAGAGTCTTTGGAGACAATCTTGATCAGTTTTTGGTAGTATTTATAGATGATATTATTTCTTATTTAAATATTAAGAAATAATATGAAGACCATTTGAGAATGTTATTAAAGACCTTGAGAAAAGATAAGATATATGAAAACTTTACCAAGTGTGAATTTTGGATTCAGAAATTTTCATTTTTGGGTCACATAATCTCAGGAAATGGGAAATCTATGGATCCATCAAAAACAAAAGCTATTGAAAGTTGGATGAGACCAAAAAGGTAGCTGAGATCCAAATTTTTCTTATTTTAGATGGATATTATTGACCTTTTGTGAAATATTTTTCACAATTATCTAATCCACTCACCATGTTGAATCAAAAAGTATTTATGTTCATTTCGACGGAGTAATGTGAATATATTTTCAAAGATCTAAAAAGAAGGTTAGCCAGTGCACCTATGCTCACACTTCCTAGTAGTGGGTAAAGGTTTGTGTTCTACAGTTATGAATCCAAGAAGTAGTTGGGATGAATTCTCATGAAAATTTATATGGTGATAGATTATGCCTCATAGTATTTGAAAATCCATGAGAAAGTTTACCCACCTCGTGATTTGGTGTTAGTTGTGGTAATCCTTGCATTAATGATATGGAGGCATTATATCTATTGTGAAATGTGTGATATTTATACTGATTATAAATTTTACAGTGTATTTTCACAAAAAAAGATCTAAATATGTGCCAAAATATATGGTTTGAGTTGATTAAAGATTATGACTGCTCAATACATTATGACCATGGGAATGTAAACAAGGTGGAAGATGCTTTGAGTTGACAAGACTATGCTAGACTATCCATGATGAGGATTACGAAAGATCCAATATTTATGAATTTTTAAAGGATGGATCTTGAAATTTTAAAGAAAGGTGGAAATATTATCTTTATCAAATGAATGTTCAACCATCAATAGAAGTGATGATTAAGGATGCACAGAAGAAAGATATAGAGCTACAAAAGAAGGTGATAAATATTCCTGAATTCAACCGTCATTGTGATGAAATAATATGGTTAGGGAACTAAGTTTTTATAACTCCCATACAAGAATTAAAGAAGTGGCTATTGGATGAGGATCAAAGTTCTTAATTTTCTATTCACCCTGGAAGAACTAATATGTACAGGGACCTAAAAGAGTACTTTGGTGGGATGGCATTAAAAGATATGTCATCAAATATGTCTCTTGATGCATAGTTTTCCAGAAAGTTAAGGCTAAGAGACAAAACATTAATGGGATGTCTTAACCATTACCTATACCGGAATAGAAATGGTAAAACATCACTATGGTCTTTTTCATCGGACATCCCAAAACATCCAAGGGAAATAATGTTATTTGGGTTATATTTGATCTCCTTACAAATTCCGAACACTTCACTACTATTAGAGACGATTTGTCTCTTGATTATCTGGCTAGGATATATGTAAAGGAAGTGGTAAGATTTAATGGAGTACCACTTTCCATTATATTTGATTGGGATCTAAGGTTTACCTCAATGTTCTGGAGAATTCTTCAGCATGCTCTAGATAAAAAGTTCAGTTTTTGCAGTGCTTATCATCCTCTGACAGACAGTCATTCTGGGAGGACAATTTAAATCTCGAATACATGTTGAGAGATTACTCTATGGATTTCAAATGTGGTTGGGATCAGAACCTACCATTGGTGAAATTTTCTTACAATAATAGCTTTCACTCCAGTATTTATATGGATCCTTATGAAACTCTATATGGAAAGAAGTGAAGAAATCCAACATGTTGGTATGAAGATGGGGAAATAAAGCTATTAGTACCTGATCTTGTATATTAAATGGCAGAAAAGGTCAGATCTATTCAATAACTCATAGGAGGAACTCAAAGTAGAAAAAAAAAAGTTATTCTAGAAACCTAAGAAAAGACTAGAGTTTGAAGTGGGCGATAAGTGGTTTCTACGAATATATCTCTAAAAGAAATTAATGAGATTTGAAAAGCAGGGAAAAATGGTCCCTAGGTATATCAGTCCTTTTGAAATTATGGACCATGTTGGGGAGGTATCTTACCGATTGAAAATTCAAAAAATAAATCTCATGTTCAGGATGTGTTCAATGCATATCTTATGAGAAATTGCATACACAATCCTTCACATGTATTAATCTTAGAATTTATATCGTAAGAGAAAGATCTTTCTTATGAAGAACAACTGATAGAGATTCTGGATCATAGTGAAAAAAGTTCTATGAAACAAGACCACTCACTTGGTTAGAGTTTTATGGATGAACCACAAATTTGATGAAGCTACATGATAACATGATGATATGATGGGGGAGAGGTATCCTCATCTATTTGTTTCCAAGTAAAGAATTTCTAGGGTGAAATTCAGTTTAAGGGGGGGTAGAATGTAACACCTGAATGTTTTTATGAAATATTTTCTTTAAATAATTTTTATTTGTTAATAGCATGATTTGAATGAAATCGTGAGTTTAAATGAACCAAGAGATGCCCTTATTATAACATTATAGTTATATCCTAGGTGTTAGGTTAACAAAATTAATTATAACTAACTTATGAAAATGAATTTTGAATTCATTGGCTATCAATTATTTATAAAAAAGTATAAATCAATTATATATTTTTATTTTTAGTGAATTACATTTTTTAATGAAATTAATTATATTTATATGTGTTATATACTTTATAAAAATTTATATTCATCTAATTTATATTTTAGTAATAGGGTATGAATAAAACCCTATTTGATGTATAAAAACCAATTTTTTTTAAAAAAGGTTAATTTTACACCTCTGAATGGTGAACCCATTTTAAATTAAGTTTTTGACACATTAATAATTTTTATATGAACACATAAACATATTATTTTAGATTGGGATATTAAAATTTACATCAGATGAATTTATGATGTTTTCTGATAACATTCAAGTTTTGATTAATAGTAAAAACAGAGTAAATTTTAATTGAAAATAATTTCATAAAGATAATTAATAAAGTTAAATCATAATATTGAATTTTTTTTAAGTATAAATAAAATAAATTTTTATCATTAAATATAATGTATGTCATTAGAATTAATTTTACATAGAATTCATATGTAAAAACGTTTCAATCTTTTTTAATGTTTTATCTTTTTAAAACTCGTTCTCTCATTCTCACAAGAGAATTGATTTTAAAATAATTACTGCAACTTCTATGTTTTGAATTTCTAAAAATATAATCCATATTTTGAATCAATACGTCCAAATTATTTGAATAGGCTACTTTTATTTTTGGGCATTATGAATAGTAACATTGGTAATTATTTTTATTACCATGGTTGAAGGAAAACTGGGTAACTACAGGGAAAAAAATAATATTATAAGATTACTATAAAACCTGTAAAAATCCTATTGGTTGATTAAATTTGACCCTTATCATATATGTCTATAAATTTAATAACTTAATGGCCACATACATATGAATATGGCATGAATATTATAAAAACTAATTAATGTGAAAAAATCTCACAATCTCATATAAGTACGTTAATTTTAATATATGGATAACTAGAAGAAAATATTGACTATAGAAAGTATATAGAAATATAATGGAATTTCCTACATCATATTATTTATTTATAATTTTTAGAGATTAAATAAATACCATTAATGATGACATAGTAGTGGTGTATAAATTATTTTATTAATTTAAATATCAAATAAATGTTTTTAAAAATATTGAATGAAATATCATATAAAATAATTAATGTTCTCCAATAATTTTATATGTTACAATGAAATTATAGTAATGTACTAAATATTTTGGTTGTAATTTATATTTTTTGAGTATTTTATTTAAAGTTAGATAAATAAATAGTGTCAAAATTCACAATATTGATATTTTATAAAAATAATATTTTATTAAATTATTTAAAAATAAAAAATATATTTATAAATTAAAAAGTGATTATTATAAGTTCTAAAATTTCATAAATTATTTATTTATGGTCAATTAACACCATATAAGTATATATTTATAACCATTAAATATTTATAATGATATTACCACAATTAAAATTAAATAGAATAACTTTGTTTCAATTAAAAAGATATTGTTTACATTGAAAAAATAACTTGTCAAAAATTTATTCTTTGATGATATTACAACCCTATCTCTTATCATCTTTGAAATTGGTATATTTTTGTGGTTTTTTTGTTGGGTTTTATTTTATTATAGATTATTTTTTACGGAGTTTCTAAAAGTGACATTCACCTCAATTATTAAAGGGCACATCCTCCCTCACCTCTTCACATCATTTTGAGCCTTCAATCTCGGCCCTCCCCTAACGTTTTTATTTATAAACTTCCTGATTTTCATTCTAGAGGTTATGGTCATCTTCAAAGATAAACTCTAGTTCTCTAAGAAGAGATTTAGAGGAAGCACGTCGAGGAAGAGGTAATCTCTTCTACTGATTCTTTCAAACTTCATTCTTTTTATACTTCTTAATAATTAGTTTATTAATTATAAAGTAAATCATAAGTATAACTAATATATTGATATGTTATTATAAATATTAAAAATCCATATTTCACCTTCTATCTATCCTATGGAAGACGAAATCACTACGCGTGCATACATACGACTTACCGTCTCCACGCCGTGGTGTAATCTGTTTTTCACCACCAACATACATGGATTGGTATAATGATGTAAATTTTAACAATATATTATTATTATAACTTTATAATAATTCTAAAATATTATACACCATCCACTTCAATACCATTCAACAATTTTGGAAATTATACCATCATTCGTGCATACATATGATCTACCATCTCCACGATGTGATGTGATTCATTCAACATGATATCAATTAAACAATGATTATATGGATGAATTTAATGAATAAATATGATATATATTATACTAATATAATTATTTAAATTATTTAACTATAACCTTACAATTGGAACACAAACATATTTGGGAAATCATGCATAAGAACATAAAGCAGTTAATATCCGAATAACGAGTGACAATGAAATGTTACTAACAAAAGGATGATAATATAATTATATATGATATCATGAAAATTATTATGATTATATAACATGTCAATAACATTATTTAAATCATTATATAGGAGGATCTGATACATACAAAGGATATCGGACCTAAGGTAAGGGGTAATTTTTCTATCTCATTATTATCCAAGATTATTTATTCATAAGTATTTAATAGGGTATATTTATCATCCAAATACATGTATCCTAATTATGTAATATTATTTATATTCTTATAAAAGTTTTTAAAGTTAATTTTACCCTTTGTTTAATTTTTATTAAATGGTATGAATATAATATTTTGTCGTTATTTGACTTAAGTTACTTTTTGACTTTTCTAACAAAAGAACGAGGAGAATGTTTTTTTAACATATACAATATGAATATATTTTTATGTTTTTATTACACCTTATTTCCATGAAGTATCCTCTACACGATTTGAATATTATTTTCATATAAATTCTATTCTTTTAAAATTTCATAGAATTTTGAGAAAAGAAAATGTTTTTGAAAAAGAAAAGACACTTTATTTAAGAATTAAGTTCAAGTGCTTTATCAAAATTATTTTCAATCATAAAAATTATTTTCAATCAAAGATGACATAGGGTTATGTTTATGTTAATATTATTTCTTTTATTTGATTGTAATACTAATGAAATTATTTTTATGAAACCAATTTATTTTATATGTATTTTGATTGAATGATGTTTAAGAACCCCATTTTATTTCATGGGTTATGCTATGATATATGATTTATATTTTTTTGGAACACATAAGAATGGTTTAATTATGACATGGGTGGGACATGTATCTATTTACAATGCATTGGGTAAGGATTTATATCTCCTGAGATAGACCTGACTAGAACGGAAAGTAAATATGGGTTAGTAATATAGGGATGGAATGATGATTAAACTCTGATCAGTGATGCACATTGTTCGCTATGATGGTCTTGGAAATGAGCATTAAATAATATGAAATTATTTTCTATGATTATGTGTATGCCACAAAACTTCATGTATTATTTTTTTAATTTTGGTATTATGTCCATTAATTTTTATGAACTTTTATCCCATGACATGATATCACGATATTTAATACGTAGGATAATACTTCCAAATGTTATTTTCTTATATCTTATAATTGTGAGATGATTGATATTATCCTCTGTTTACCCTTACTAAGAATTTGAGCTCACCCATTTCATTTTTTTCTTTTCCCTAGGTCATGAGGAAGGGTATTAAGTATGATATTCTGGAATTAGATTTTTTCTGAAGAAATAAATGGGAGACACTATAGACGTTTTATGAACCAGTTGTTTGTGTTTCCCACTTTCTAAATACACTATACCTTTACCGTCCTATAATGGATTTGTTGTATTTTTGAATGAATATAATTCAATTTTGATGTAATTTAAATGTATGTAATGTATGAGTTTCGATACCCTGAATCACATTTGTTATCCTTCATCCAAGCTCCATCCCATATAATATATCTAAAAAAGGTATCTTTCCTTTAACCTATCCTAAAATATTGAAATCTATTCGGGTACCAATCAGTCATCCTGATTAGGGTATCAATACAAGTCAGTAGGCCACCACCAATGTTGTCTAATAAAATATATAGTCAATAATAGTGTATATAGTTGTATAAAGAATAAACATCAAGAAATAAATTAAATAATTTAAAATTATTCAATTACTGTTTATTTAACTACATAAATCCAAAGGTTCTCGAGGACACCTGAACTCTTGAGACCTGCATCGGCCCATTTCTGAGTCTTAACTATACCTAAGGGATATCATATATCTGAATTCCATTATTACCATTCATCATATTAATTCATATCTAAATGTCATTTTTACCATTCATCGTCTCAATTCATATCTAAATTTCATTTTTACCATTCATCATCTATGTTCATATCAGAATGGATGTGTTACCGTTCATCATCTCAATTCATATATTAATTCAATTTTTACCAATAATCATATCAATTCATATATGAATTCTTATGTTACAATTAATCATCTCAATTCATATATAAATTCCAGTGTTACCATTCATCAACTTAACAATATTTATCGTGTTGTGATTTGAAAAAATCAGACCATGTCCTAGACATGATTATCATGTATATCAAAATATCACAATTTCACATGTATCAAAACTTCACATGTATCAAAATATCACAATTTCATATAATTCCATTAATTAATTCAAAAATTAATTAATCATATCAATTAAATTAATTAATTCAATAATTAATTAACCCCATCAATTCTATTAATTAATTCAACAATTAATTGATCACATCAATTCCATTAATTAATTAGCCAATTAATTAACCCATCAATTCCATTAAATTTTCAACAATTAATTAATGTCAGCAATTCCATAAATTAATTAAAAAAATTATTAACCCCATTTTACAATAATAATATTCCCATAATTAATTCAAAAATTTATTATCCCAATTCAATCAATTAAATATCCCCAAATTTCATAATCCTTAATTAACTAATTAACCAAATTAATTAATTCAATTTAATAAAATCAATTGCAAGTGATCTAATAGAAATTATACAACTACATATATGTAATTGTAATCAATACATTGGGATATTTATAATAGACCACCTTTTTCAATTCATTTATGAGTGATCGCTAAATGGAAATCCATAATTTGAAATAGATAGGTCAAACCCATGATGGGGAACACGATCTAGAACTAAAACCTAGATCCAAGCTCAAACAAATCAAGATCTAAAAATATAGATCTAGATCTAGATCCAAGAGAGGATAAACATCACTATTTTATTCTAAATGAGAAGGAGATATATATATATATATATAAATAGGAAGGAAACACATATTTGGGGAAGTGAAGATCTTCAATCCACCCTTCGATTCACTAAAAACAAAGGTTTGGAGCCCTAAGAATTCATCCAGGAGCCTCCAAAAATGAGGCAAATGGGTTATGTCCAATTTAGGGTCAATGGGGGGTTATTATTCCTATTTGGGTATTTTAAAACAAATTTTCAGTTTAATTAAAAAGTCATTCACATTTTCCTAGGAAACGGTGCACGGTTTTCAAAACCCTGCATCTTTTCTATGGGGTGAATAGTTTTTACTAAAAGTTCAGATGGTTCTAAAAAATATACACCTTCCATGAAATCCCTCTTTATCCGCTGTTTCATGGTTTGATGGGCTAGGGTTCACAGTTTGTATTAATCATGTGCCAACAGTTCACTTTCCCCCTTCCTTCCAAGATTCTTAATTTTCACCCAAACACACCCCAAGGTAAAACACAATCAATATTACTCAAAACAATCAAAAATAGTACCTATAAAAAACTTGATACATCAGCAAAAAAAATTCTGAATATTATAGGTGTGGATGTGTGATTTCCGTTGAAGAATAATGAAAGATAAAACATGAGGATTATTTAAGATCCAAGAGCTTTGTTCTAGTGTTGTTTGATAATATGAATTATCAATATATAGTAAAGAAAATAATTGGGAATTTAGAAATGTGTTTCCATGAGTCCATCTTAAAAAATTTTATAATTTATATTAAGTCCCTCAATATAAGAGATAAATTAATAATTTACACTCATTAAATAATAATCAGGATTGTTCTTTAGTGGTGGGGAGTAGAATGCTCTGTCTTTTAGTTTTTATAATAAATTAATCACTTCAAGGATTTTATATATGGTTTTTTAATATCACATTGTTCCTTGAACTTGGAAGACCTGTACAAGGGATGGTTTTTATATAAAATAATCTTGATAAGATTAGTTTCATCTGGAATTAAGCATTGATCAATGATATTTCTAGAAAGTCTCTTGAGATTATCAATTTCATTTAGGTATGTGGATATTCAGAAAAGCAATTTTATATGAAAGTGATAGAAATATTATGTTTTCCTATATAGTTGTATCCTATGTTGTTTTGAATTTTGGACCACCAAAGGCAGTGAAATGTTTTACGAGGGTAATTTTTTTCACATGGAGATATTTTTTAGATTCATTTTTTAGAATTTATGGTTGTCTAAATTTAAGGGATATCAATTTTTAGATATAGTGACCAAATTTTCTCATTGTTAAGGATATATTTAATCAATAATTTTTGACTTATTGGTCTTGAAAAAGTGTTAAATACTAAATTTTCTCTATTTTATGATGTGCAAAAAAATTATGTGTTCTACTGTTTTTATTTCATTGTTTTATTCATATAGATTTTTTTAGTTAAGAAATAAGACAAATGGCTTTTAGTAGTAATTTAATATTAAATTAATAATTATGTTCATCATGAATAGGTGAGTAAAAATATATATGATATGGGATCACTGATGGGAATTAAAACATTGAAGATATATTAAGAGAAGGGTATTTAATGTGGAGTGGTATAAATTGTGTCTTCATGTTTTGGTACCCAAATTGAGTTATTTTAATTATACAAATAAATACATAGTTTATAAATAGTTTGGATATAAATTCCACCCAACTATTATTACTGTGAATTAGCCACCACTGTCAACATGGAACCCTAGGTGACCTTACAAGAGGTTGATTCATTCACAAAGAAGAATATTATAGTGGTACAGATTGATGATAACTTTAAGTGGCATGGATAAATATATCATTGTTGTACCACTAAATGTATTTGAAAAATTACATTTATACATTAGCTTTCTATGTTAATAAATTTGTTTTAGTTACACATTAATTCATGGTTTTCTCTTTTAAAACATGATTATTTACCTTTTATTGTTATCTTTTTAGGTTGATAAAGTCCTATTATATCCACAAATTTAGCATCCATGGTTGAAATAAATTCTTCTTTACCATGACACCATATTTATCCTCTTAGAATTATAATTTCTTATTTATTGATCATATTGTTATAGTTATAGTGATTTTCAAGGATTTAATTGGGGATTATATTTATCATGTAAAATGTTATTTTATAATCCTTTGAAAAAATATTAACTTTTGTAACTATTATTATAATTTCATGAATCCATGGTTTAAAGGTTCATCATTGTAGACGTTTAGTAAAAATATTTCACATGGTTGGAATTTTCCTAATGAAAAACCCTCCATTGTTTTCTTCTTCATTATTCTCCCATATAATCAAATGTCACTACATTCCATCTCTTTGAATGAATGTTTAAAAGTGGATATTTTGGGTTGTGAGAGGACCAAATATGGTTAGAATATACCAATTCATATATATTACTTGTGAAGAGGTATTATTGGTGTAATATGGAATTGTTTAGTGCAAGAAATAAGATTGCCTATGATGAACCATTTTTGAGTTCCATAGTGAACTATGTTTCAATAATGAAAATTCCAGGTGATGATTTATTCTTAAATAAATGGATTATCAATTGTAATATTCATTTACCATCCTTCATTTAATTTTTACCCTAGTTTTCTTTCCCTCATTGGAATGTTTTTTGGGCCTTATGGGGATATAGAGCTTCTGTGGGGAAAATGAAATAAAATCATGGGATATATATTTTTATGAATTAATAACATCCAGATATAAATTTTTAAATATCTTAAGTTGGTTCACCTTGATTTTTGAAATAGTTAGATATGTTTTGGAATTTTTTTGCAAAATCTGGATTGCAGACTAGGTTCTATGCATATCCATTTCGTGAACTAGTTTCACGACGTGAATCCATTGCATGGAACATACCCTAAGTCACATTCAAGTCATTAAAAATTATATTCTTTGAAATCATTTCACATCATGAATGAGTCTATTGGGGTTAATTTAACCCAAGGGAACCCCTTTTTCAACATATCTGTAAAATCAAGGTATTCATTAAATGAAATGGGTTCACTAGGTAAATTCTTTTTGTTTATCATTGTTTTAATCACACTTGACAATTGAATCTTCTTTAATTTGATTTTTATACATTCCTGTTGAACCCTAGGGAGATTTTTGCTGATTTTTGGGGATACCCAACCATATTAATCACTCCATTAGACATTTGATCCCTATAATGGTTGTTTCCCTTCTCCTTAGTAATCAGTTTCTCGATTCTTCTCTTCCTTTAGTTACGGTAATAGAGTTAGATTTTTTTTATGGATTAGGATGTGATTTTTTTGAGTATTCTATTGATACTTTATGGTTTTCCATCATTACTTGTATTTATAAGGATGATATTATTCTTTCCATTCCCATTTTTCTAATATGATTAGGTTTCCTCTATTCTGTAAATATTTTTATCTATACAATTGGTTCTAATTCGGGAGTTTTCTTATGTTCTTATCAATTCCTTTGGGTTGTTCATTAAAAAATTACTTATTTTATATTAGAATGGATTTATTATAAAATATAAATGTTTTAAAATTGGTTTATAAGAAAATGGTTTTGTACGCACCATGTAATTTATTAAATACTTTAAAGGGTGGTTTTGGTTTTGAAATGGAACTTGAAAGACATAGCTCATTAGGTAACCTTTGGTGTATTAAGAGTAGACATTCCACTCATTATGTTTGTATTTCTAAAAGAGTTTTCAAGTAACTTTAGTTTGTGTAATTTAAATAGATATTATATTTTTTGGATACACCGTAGGCCTATATTGGGGATTTTCCTTCAATTCAACAACATATGCCCATTGGCTAGAATCCAAATACTGTAATTTGTCATATTTGATTCGTTTACAAAAATATGGTTTATCTCATATTCTTATTTTATGGTGAATACATGGTTTTGTACCTTCTTTATTGGAATATTCCTATATTTGGTGAATATGGTATGTTTTAGGAAAAAAATGTTTTTTTAAAAAATTATTTTACTTTATGAAAATGATTTGTAAACTGAATGTTTTTTTAAATTATAACTAATGAATTTTTTGTATTAGAAATTATATAAATTCCATGGTGTCATATTACTTGGATTTTTAATGACACATGACATTTTTTATTGGGTGGTTGTATATATTTATTTATAGGACTCATGTAAAGTATAGGGAATTTTGTAGCATGTCGGATTCTCTTATTATCATCATTTTCAAAGGGGGGTGTTTTGGTGGTTATAGATGGTCACATATGAAGTAATTTAGACTATTCATGTTTTATATTTATGGTTTAGCCTATGTTTCTTGACTTTTTATATCTCAGGGATATGTTCACTTGATTTCTCATTTTAGCCTAGTGGTTTTCCAAGTTCAGTTGTATTATGAGACATGTTTCTTTTTTTTAACATTGCCTTGTGGAAGACCATATTAGGTGGATTTTCTAGTAATCCTAAGTTATTTACTTAAAAATTAATATCAGATCCATTACCCAACATTATGTTATGTGAAAAATGTTTGGGTTTGGTTTAGTATCTTGTTAGACCATAGTTAGGATCATCATAATTCAAATAGTAAGCTCATAATAGGGGTCTGGTCAAATCACATCCATGAGTAAATCTAAGTAACCATGGGTGGTTGGGGATTTTTTGAAGTTGAGACATGGTGTTCGGTGGTTATTTGAAATAATTTTAATATATGGTTTATTTAAATGGACATATTCCTTTCCTTTCTTCAAAAAATCCATAACTTATTTAAATTCTTATTTATTTTTCATGAATGGATATGGATACCAGACATTGGTCATATGATTTTAGAATCTTCTCATGACTGATTGGTATTTGTATTTTTTTTTATTATAAAATTCCCCTATTGTATCTCCTCCAAATCAAAGAGAGGAATCTACGAGACTATCTCCATGGGAAAATCCTATAGTGGATCCATAATTTGTAGAAGCTATAATATAAACTATTTAGACTCTGGTTCAATTAGGTTTTAGTGGCCCAAGATGGGTAGTGGATCATAGCCTAGAATTTATAAAGAAAAATCCCCCTATCTTACATGGTGCCAAAGAGCTCAAGGAATCTGAAGAATGGATTGAGCAAATTGAGAGGATAATAAACTTTCTAGTGAATTATGAGGAATCTATGGTTGGTATTCCATGTATATGCTTGAGGGACTAAGGAGGAGATGGTGAGAATATTTTTTAAATCTAAAATGCATGAGGATCTCAACTAGGTATATTTCATGAAAATCTTTAACCATCATTTTTATCATGAGATGTTATGAAGAGAAAATAGTAATGAATTTTTTATCTTCAATTAATGGGAGCATACCTTTTTATCTTATTCCACCCATTTTCAAATTTGGTTTATTTAACACCATATTTTTTCACCAATTATTATCTAAAGGCTTTGAGGTTTTAGTTTGGATTAAGGGATGATATTTATTCAATGTTGATTCGCATGTTCCTTCTAACATTTATAAATGTAGTTGATAATGAAACTTTTTTATGTGGCTAAAAGTTATTTAAAAATATTTTTGGTATGACATTTGGTTGTTACTATCATTGTCATGGGTGTATCTTTAATCTAGGAAAGAAAGGGAAAAGGTATCCAATTTTATTTATGGCTAGTTTTGGGGTCTTCCTCATGACAGAAGAAGGTTTTTTTATCTGTAAGGAATTCATGGTCATACCAATTCTAATTTTATGGGGGCTCCCATGAATTTTAATCATTTAAAAAAAATCTATCCATTTGAGGTGTTTTTGTGAATGATTATCCCATGTAAGTAAGGTTGGATCCACTATCAACAAGGGCTCATAGATTCATACTGATGCATATAAGGGTGGTGGTTCATATCTTCTGGATAAAGGGGAGTTTATGTGGCCATGAAATCTTAGTGAGTAGATGAAAACAAATGTATTTATGTTGTGGAGTATTCACTAGAAGAATCTGTTGTAGGTTCGACTACTATTATATGTACATTGTTTATTCCATCATCTATGGTATTATATTTATTATACATAGGTGCAACTATTTATTTAATTTCTTCAAAGTTAGTTTAATTTTTGGGATTGCATTCGTATAATATTTTGTTTGTGTTGTATCTTTACATTCCTTTGGAAAAGAGGTCCAAACAAGGTTTCAAATGTTCCATATGTCGAGTGATAGTAGTTGGCCTTATGGTGGAGTGGGAAATATTGGTGCTTTATCTTGAAATTTTTAACATGATTACTATAGGGATTGGATGATCAGAATTAAGAACCATTTCTATTATTATAACTATCAGGTTCAGTTTTTAAGTCCATATAGAATTACTAATATATTTTAGGGTGATTGGGATACTATTTAAGGGAGAGAGGGGTATATTGTTATATATGTTAGGGTGATCCCATGTTATTTTTCAGATATTTTTCTTGAAGTTGTTAATTCTTTTTTAGGTAGTACACTTCCTGAAGTGGTGTCTACATACCCTTAGGAATTTATTGATTATTTTTCCTATTTACTACTAGAGAGAGAAGTCAAGTTTACTATTATTTTTTTACCTAGTATGATGTCCATTTCTATGAAATATTATATTATGTTACCTTCTCATCTTTTATAACTTAAGTTCTAGATTCCGAACCTTGAGGATAAGGGATTTATTCATCCTAATATGTCACCATAGACTTCCCATGCCCTATTTTCTAAGAAAGTAGGAGGGATCCTAATAATTTTTATTAATTATGAAAATATAAATCAGGTGAAAATCAAGAACAAATATCCCTTTCCCTAGATTTATGATCTCTTTTATTATCTTTGAGGGTATATAAGGTTTTAAAATATTGAACATTGGACAGGGTACTATCAGTTGAGTGTTCGATAAGAGTATATACCAAATATAGATTTCAAGAACTAGTATGGTCATTTTTTGTTTATGGTTATGTCATTTTGTCCCACTAATGCTCCAATAGTATTTATTATTTTTGTGAAGAAGATATTTCAGCATGTCATGGAATATTTTTTTTTTGTGTTAATGGATGATATTTTGGTTTACTCTAAGTCAGAGGAGAAGCACATTTACCACTTGGATAGAATTATTAGAACATTGAGGAAACATCTCATGTATGGTATGATTTCCAAAAGTTAATTTTAGATTCAAGAAGTAAAGTTTCTGAGGAATTTTATATTTTATAGGGGAATCTCAGTTGATTATAAAATGTTATAGGGAGATATATCCTATTAGCATACTGAATATTTGTTTGAGATCAAAAGCTTCTTAGGATTGGCTAGTTATTACTGGTGGTTTATTCATGACTTCTCCAATCATGCATCTATATTGAGATATTTAACTTGTAAGGGTCAATATTTTTAATGGAATGAAAAATTTCAGAGAAATTTTGAGAAATTTTTGTTGATGTTTACTTAGAATCTATATTTGATTCTTCTAGATCCAATTTAGGGTTATGATGTTTTATGCAATGCTTCTGCAACAGGTTGGGTAGTGTCTTAATGTAGGGGAAATAGGTGGTGGCCTTTGGATCTTTATAATTACACCATCATCATAAAAACTGCCATAATGGAAATCTTGAGTTGTTGGATGTTATCAATGATCTAAAAATGTGGTTTCACAACCTCTTTGGGGAGCAGTTTATAGTATATCTTGATCAAAAAATAAAGAAATATATTTTTAATCATAGGGGTATAAACTTACGACATATACACTAGTTTTATTATATTTATAATTTTTATTTTGATATTTCTTATACTCATGGGAAATGGAATGTGGTCTCTGATCCATTGAGCATGAAACTACTTATACATGTTGTGATGGAATCAGTAGAATAGTGGTATCTGGTGAGTTTGTTTCACTACTAGAAAATAGGGCTATAGCCATGAACCTATATCCACGGTTTTATAATTCTGTGGCTATAGTTTAGTTTATACCTACAGTTCTATTAAAACTGTGGCTATATCAAAATTTATACCCACTGATCAAAAAATTTGTAGCAATGTTTTTTTACTATCAATTGGGATCGTCCTCCCCATTCTGCGACTCCTCTCCTCCCCCGATCCGCAAACTCCTCCTCCCCAGTCGGCGACACTCTTGGCGATGCTCTCAGTGATGCTCTCCTCCTCTCCTCCCCCGATCCACGATCTCCTCCTCCCCAGTGTCCATGACTCCTCAAACCCTCGACCTGGACCTTTTCTTCGCGCACTCCTCCCCAATGTCGCTGCTACACTTCCCGGCCATCGGTGTTTCACGGAGGCCTCCCCAACCTCGCACTCGACTTTCTCCTCCCACCATCGACCCTCTCCCCCAGCGAACACTCCTTCTCCCTCGTCATTCCTCCTCCCATGTCTTTCCTCCAGAGACCGAATGGTCATGAATTATATCCTATAAGTTGATTTGACTTTTAGTTTTTTTATTGCCCGCACGCTTGGTTTCTCATGAATATGTGAAATTTTCAGGAAATTTGAAAGGGATTTCAATGCTGAGCTTCATAGTTTGGGGGAAATTTTGAACAGAAGTGTCCAGGCCGAGCCGACTCATCTTTCTCAATTAGTTCTGGGAATTGATAACATGTTTTGAAGTTTATTTTATTTCTCTTGTTCCCTTGAGTTTTTCAAAACAAGAGCTATGAAATCCCTTCATATGTTTATCCCTTCATTTGAGATGATCTTAAATTAACTCCTCTGATTTCAGGGAATTTCTCAAGATAGCACAAAATCTTTAGGAGTTCAATCCCTCCTGAAGAAAGTTGTATTTTTTCTAAATGGATTCAGTATGTTTCCACACCAAATTATCACAATCCTTATGTGGGTAGGCCTGGGATTTTTCCTACACATTAAAACTAGGGATGAAATCATGCTTACTTTACAACACTCTAATAAGGACAATTGAGTAAGTGGGGATGGAATTTTTCCCTAGATGTCAACCGATTGGTTCCAAATGTAGCTTTCTTAGTAATGTTTCATAATTGTTTGTTATTAATAGTGCATGAATCCTACACCAGAGTCAGAGTTACAACCTTTTTGATAGTGGGCCAACTGGACATAGGGAGGTGAATTAATATTGTGATCCTAGTACTGGAAAACATTTATCATTTTAGGGGTGTATAAGAATGGTAATGTGTCCCTACTATCTCATGGTCCCTTTTCATGTTCATTGGGAATGGAAAATAGGTCGCATTCAAGGCTATGGATTCATAAAAAAATATTATATTATATATACATAATTCTAGCCATACATAATATTTAAAGGTTTAGTGAATCCATTGACCTTGTAAGAACACAATGCAGTTTACCAGAAAAATCACCATAACTATTTTTGATACACAACATAAAATTATCTTACTAGTATCTTACACATTTACATTATTTAACTTAATGGTAATATAACTGAACACCATTCTAATATTTTGGTTTCCTAGGTCATGAAAATTTGTTTTAGGTATAAGTACTAATGTTTGACATCATTATGGGATATTTTTATGATATTTCATTACGATTGAATATTTTTTATGATTACAAAGACACAAAACTATTATAGTCCTTAGGCATGTATTATTGTAATGTAATTTATATTCACCTAATATTATGTAATATATTTTTATGTTAACCCTGGGATGCAATACATTCTGTTTAGGTTGCATGGTTGGCGGTATGTTAATGTAAATTGTGATATTGTGATGCGAAACCATTCCACCTTCGATAAGATAATTTAACAAATCTGGAACATTATTTTGTAAAATTTATAAGATCCTCAGGTTATTTTGTGACTTTTACCCCTCTTGGATAGAGGTAGGCACATGGTTGGTGAACGGTTTGGAAAACCATTATGTCAAACCATACATCCCTTAAAAATTGTGATTTTCCCATTTCACCCCATTGATATTTATCATGCCTCAGCAAATATTCTCCTCATTTCTTCCCCTTTCATCCATGGTTATGAACAAAAATGCCAAAATCATTCCAAGGGTGAATCTCCTTTGATTCTACACTGTTCGGAGTTCCCATGGTTTCAAATCGATGCCATGTGTTTCTCTAACACTCCTCTTTCTTCAATTTTTCAGATTTGGGTTTGTTTACTTTGCTATCTTATTCTGAATCACTTAAATGATTTTTTTTCTAGTGTATATTAGGTTAGGTTTTGGAAGGGTGTTTGAATCCGAGTGATTCTCCAAGTTTGTGCATGTTGTTCTCTTCGGAATCGAAGTACGTCATCTACAAGTTATATCCAAAAGTTTTATTGTTAATTTGTTCATGTGAAGTTCTTTTCATGGTTCCATATTGTTTTTAATTTGATTCCTTTGTTAGGGTTTGGTAAAATGGTTGGATAAATGATAAAATGAACACCTCATGATCCCCGTGTGATTTGCGGTGGATTATTTCACCTTTTTAGTGCCACCTATGGGGTGATTCAACATTTCCCAACATGGAAAATTGAAATATTAAGAATAGGGTTGATTTGTGTTTAAGTAAAGACCATTATAAATATATTGAAATTTTAAATAAAATATATGAGTCACCAATGGTTGTTTTTTCAAGTTATTGAAAATGGAAAATGGTATTATTTGGAATGATATGAGAAAAAATTTCAATGGATTAATGTGAATCTAGGCAATGGATTATGAATTTGTGATGTACATGCGTAAATAAGTTAATTCATAAGAATATAAGAATGTGATAAATGGGATAATGCAGCTAAATTTAGTAAACAGTTATATGGGTTAAGTTATTGGTGTTGATTAATATTCTAAATGGGTTAAGGTATAAAAAGGGAAATGGGTCAAATGGGCTAAGCAATATAAATGGAAAATGTGGTAATGGGTTATGTATTGATATTGTGTCATATGAAAATAAATATGAATTGTGATGTTTGTGTGTATGGAATATGTATGGATGCGATATGTTATATGTGGTTAATCAACACATAAGAATGTGATCATGGTCTGGTTGTATAGGGAGAATTGACTTCAGTTTCAATACACACAGGTCGGTTGGATAAAGGCTCTAAACCCCACCCCTTTAATACGTGAGTTAGGGAGTCGGACTGAGGGTATATTCCCTTAATAGTTTTTTTGATATAACTACATAGACTGAGGATTCATGGTAAGTGTAATTATTTGGTTATGATATGTTTATCCCTAGCGAGATAGGGAACATGACTTATTCACTTATGCATAGTATTTTATCATATGAGGCCATTGTTTGAAAGATATATATGCCTAACCTATTTGAACATGGGATGAAAATGAAATAAGTTATTAAGATGGTATAAGTGATAAAAATGGAAATAACGACGGAACTGGTTAATGTGTATATAGTTAACCAATAATACCTGAGTTTTCTTTTGTTTTCTATCTTATTTACATTGAACCTATATACACTATCTGTTTAGAATGGATAATTTATAGACATCATTAGTGATGTCCTACTGAGTATTACCCACACCTTGACTAGACCATCATTGGGTACCTGAGATTATTTCATCATTGTATGCCTGAACAAGGGCAAAGTCCCTCTTCTGGGGAGTTTAGTTGTCTTTGGGAAGAGCATGAATGGGGATCAAGAATTGGAGTCTAAACCCATTTTGGGGATTCCAAGGTTTCAATTAATTATTGGGTTTCATTCTCAATTGACAATGTTATCTTAACATGATGTATTATTGTTTGGTTATATTCTATACCCTCTTGGGGAAATAGTTTGTAATTCATGTGTCCATTTATTGTTTATTGTTTCATTTAATTCACATGGGATCTATTGTGCCTTACACCAGTAAGGAGGTTTTAGAATCCCCACATGATTCCTCATACCCATTCTACATGTAAGAAACCTCTGGTTTGTGTAGGGTGTTAAGGGGGTTCAAAACATGAATGAAAGGATAAAAGTGGCCATTATGTGCATGTTACATGGTTGGAACATGGTTAGAGTAAACCACATGACCTTGGAAAGATGAATTTCAGACTGATGGCACATATTTTTATAAACTGTGTGAGATCCCTGGTTCATAGTGTGACTTGGACCCCTCTTGGACTGATATTGGTGCACAGTTTGGGTATGTATTGGAAAACCATGTAGCCAAACTGTGTGCCCCTTAAAAAGTGCAATTTTCCAATTTTCCCCATGTATTTATCAAACCACACTCAATTTTCTCATCATTTATTCACCCTGAAACCATAGAGATGATCCAAATTTCTCATATCTCTACATGGGTTGATCTCCTTTTATTCTATTCCATTTGAATCACCATTGGTTTGGAATAAAATCTCTAGGTATGTCTAATCCTTATATTTCTTCACTTTTTCATATTATGTAATGTGTAGTTTCTCATGTTCTTCCAATGACCTAACAACATTTTTTCTTTTCAGGTCGCATGTTGCGGTTTTGAATGGTGTTTGATTCTGAGTTAAGGGGAATGTTTGAGCACGAATTAATCTTTAGAATAGAGGTATGTGGTCTATAAGTTATATACAATTGTTTTATTATTGATTTTTGAATGTGAGGTTGTGTTTTTATTTATCTCTTGTTGGGAATTTTATTTATTTTTACGGTTTGGTAAATAGGTTGGATAAATGATAAAATTAACCCCTAGACCCACCAAGTAGTCAACATGCACCCACCCTAGAAAGAGAACCACCCATCTACCAGAAACAAGCCTCCCAACCTACAGAATCCAGTATCTCAAGGGAATTTTAGAACATCCACCATATAAATCCCTACACCATCAACAACCAGAATACACAAGATGGGGAAACCGAGCACAAGCCAACTGAACTTAATCCAAACCACCACCTGAAGACCCACCCCAAACTATATCCACTACACTAGACAATCGAGAGAACCAGAAGCCTACAATAGTAATCCAAAACCAAGAAGAAACACCAGAATGCTAACCCCTATGCACCCATAACATGTTAACAACCATAGTATAAATCACAAACCAACCAACACCATGCACCATGTAAGTTTATCCTGGACTACACCATGTAAAAAAATCCAAATAGCAACACCCCCAGCTAAAACCCATCTTCAATAGTCCTATAATTCCAAACAGCAACATGAAACTCAAAACCTCACCTCCTAAATCATCCACAAGAAACCTATAACCCCACTATGACAATCTTTATAAGTCTCTATTGGATAAACCCAGCATCTCCCATCTTCAACCTTAAGAAGCATCCAAAGTAAGGGGGATGTTGTCCAGGGGGGTCCAGCAGGGGGGCAGCTGTTCAGGGGGGTCCAGCAGGGGGGCAGCTGTTCAGGGGGGTCCAGCAGGGGGGTTCTATCCGGGGGGCTCTTATCCAGCAGGGGGGTTCTGTCTAGAGGGATACTATCCATCAGGGGGGTTCTATCTAGTGGGGGTGGCTACTGTCCAGGGGGATACGGGTTTCTGTCCGAGGGGGCTGTTGTCCGGGGGGCTGCTGTCCAGGGGGGGCCCAGTAGGGGGGCTGCTGTCCAAGAGGGGTTCTATTCAGGGGGGCTGTTGTCTAGGGGGGATGCTATCCAGTAGGGGGGGTTCTGTCCGGGGGGGCTGCTGTCCAGGGGGGCTGATGTCCAGCAAAGGGGGTTCTGTCCAGGGGTAGTCCAGGGGGGTTGATGTCCAGCATGGGGTTCTGTCCCATGGGGGGGGGGGGGCTGTTGTCCGAGGGGGATGTGGGTTTCTATCTAGTGGGCTACTGTCCAGGGGATTTGGGGGGGATACTGTCTAGGGGGTCCATTAGGGGGTTCTGTCTAGGGGGGCTGCTGTCCAGGGGGGCTGTTGTCCAGTACGATTTTTAGAACTCACTGATAGTGGTCCTGGATGCCGAGAACTCACATCATGAAATCTTCTTCTCCTCTATATATTTGAAGTTTCAAACTTATCCACTTGTGAGATAAGGATAGAATCAAATGATATTCTTGGAAAATAGACTTGATATATTCAACTATAAGTCTATGAGGAAAAAACCTTTATAGAAACAAGATTTAATAAACAAGTAATCAATGTAGTACATAAATCATTGAGTATGTGATGTCAATATAAAAATTAATATTGGGGTTGTTCAACATAACCTCAATGACTAATTAGAATTAGGTTTCCAGATTTTGAGATTCCATGTAGTTTTTCATTATTGAAAACGTTAATTTATGCTTTTCACCCCTTGAGGGATGGTATCACTTTCTTTATCATGGAAAATATAACTTCAATGGTATTCTAGGAAGGATAATTCATTCTTGTTATACCCAAATAAAACAACAGTCATCCATCTCCCCAATTGTTTTAATTAATTCCCTATATGAAAGTATACATAAAATGAATGGGAATAAAGAGGTGGTACCTTTCTAGTAGTTTTTTCAGGTTGGGAATTTTTTTTACTAAGAGTATTCCTACTTCTATTATTCTCAGGTCTGCTCCCCCTTTTTTCATCCTAGTTCCAGTGAAATGACATGTTGTACCAGTACACAAAATATTTATACTGAAAACTTCTTCTCCAATATTAACATCCCTTGAAAATTAATCTTCCTTTATATTGATGATTTTGTTTATAAAATTCTGTTTGTTTTCCAGGCATCCTCTAGCCTTTATTTTCCCATTTCCTTAGGGTTTTCCCATTCTCAGTTCATCCATAGGAGGAAAATTTTTACACCATTCATCATCCTAAAAATATTCAAATTATGTTTCATAATCTTTATAATGAAAGGAAATAGATTTAGTATCACATGAGAATTTAGAAAAATGTTGTACCTTTTTCATGGGGTTGGTTTTCTCATCATCCTTGGATGGTTCAGTTTGAATATCCACCGCATTTTCATAGACTTATATCATATTCTTTAAGGTGTTTCCATATTTAAGATACCTAGATTGTGCCTCATGGAGTTCCTTTTATTTAGCAACCATTTTTGTATTAAGAGATTCTGGTATCCTGTCTTATTATACACATTTCATGGACATTTTTTTCTCTTCTACGAGATCATTTTACTTCACATTTACACTTCTTTTCATCTTTTAAAATTGTTTTACTTTCTTGTAATATATTGAATTATGGTAAAAGTAATAAATAAAATAATCTCTTAGAATATATTATGTATAACCATCCCCTTTTGCTTCTTCTTAAATACTTCTAATGTCTATTCATATCTTAACCTTATAGGTATATATGTATATTAATGGAAAATTATATTTTCATAGTGTTGTTCATGGATGTGCTTATGTTTTTTGATTTTTCCGGCAGTTAAAGTTGGGGGCTGGAACGTGGGGGGGGCTAATGTAGGGCATGGGGGGTGCTGGTGCAGGGGGGAGGTGGGGGGGAGCTGGTGCAGGGGGTGGGGGTGCTGGTGTAGGGGGAGGTGGGGGGAGCTGGTGCAGGGGGTGTGTGTGGTGGGGGGGCTGGGGGATGATGAAATTTTCATCCCTGGGGGTTATAAAATTATTTCATCATAAATTCATGTGTTCTATGGAAACACTAGAATTTCAGAGTGACCGAGAGATGAGATTTTAACTTCTTTATATTTGTGCAAGCACAAGTCTCATCTTAAGTTCACTAGAACTTGTTATGTTTACATGGTCACATGGAGGAAACAAAAGTAGTATTTTTTGTGTGTGAACTGAATTTTACTTAGTTCAATGGGTGATACCACAACATTAGATGAATCACGAATAAATGTATAGTAAGAAGTATCTAAGGTATTGGAAGAAGTGAAGGAATTTGAGGATTCAGTTGCATCGTTTATTTCAAAGGAATCCATCGAGGAAAAGGCCTCTTTTTCAGCGTGCTATTTCACTTGACTCTACAGTCAAAAGGCTGCACACTTTAATAGGGTCTCTTCTTGATAATAAAGCCTTAGATTCTTCTTTAGCTGATAAGGTTGGAATTCCTTAACTAATATGCTTCAAACCTTCTATTCTGATTTATCTTGTCCATTTTCTTCTAATTAATAATCGATTAGTTCTGTTGTAGGCCTCAATTTGACAGAAGGGGTGTCTCCACCCAAATTTATGTTACTGGAGTGATATATTATTCCAGTGTTTTAATCTCTAAATAATTTATGCTTTTACATTATTGCGGCTCGATGAGAAACTGCACAAAGAAAAATATATCATGGCCAATGGCGTGGGATCTTCCTTTATCCCTTTAAATTCTCAAGGTACTAATTTTGGGTCCATTATTTTTCCAAATTTCCCTTACTAGTACCATTTCATTTGCTAATTTCTATCCTTTTCCCACTTCTTTGGAATACTAATGTGGTTGGATGGGGATGCTCAGGTGTTATCAATTCCATTTCTTCCTTTGAACTGTAGATTGATTTTTGATTAAGTTTATAAGTCCTATCAATGTGCGCAATCCTAGGAAATAGATCTAGTTCAACTTCAAAGAAGAGTACAATCGTTAGTATTCTTTTCTAAATCCTATTTTTCCTTGTCAGACTGTGCATACATTGCAGGCCAGTTACTCATGAGGATAACCATGAAGGTCAAAAGTTGTATCACTGCATATTAACTTGGTTGGTTATGGTTATACTTCATCCTTTTATTCTTATTTTCTTAGAATCTACATGTAAATAAATCCAATATAGATAAATAAAGAATCAGGAATATGCATGGGGGGACTGACAGGGGGATGGCAGTGGGAGACTGGAGGGGGGAATGGGCACGGGGGACTGATAGGGGGTGCAGGGTGCAGGCAGTGTAGGGTGTAGGTAGTAGAGGGTGCAATGTAGGTAGTGGAGTGCAGGCAGTGTAGGGTGCAGTGCATGGTGTTGTGCAGGGTGTTTTGTAGGGTTTGGACATTGCATGATTTAGTTTTTGTTCATGTAGTTTTTTTTTGTTCATATGTTCCAACAATGAGGTACATAATATCATGTACTTTGAGAATGTTTAACTTATGGATGAGGTGTTGGTCTCTTAACATATGGATGATGGGCACTCATGTATGACTAACCAGGTGCAGGATTTCGTGGAGTACAGGGTGCAAGCAGTGAAGTTCACTATCGGATTCAGGTACAGTTTCTTCCATTTTTATTCTTTTACTCAATTTTAATTCGGGATTTTGTGGTTTTTGGGTTCCCTATCTTTTTGCAGTGTGTTTTGGATCTCTTTGAGGACAGTGAAGCACCACATGACTGGGATATCCTCTCAACCTTCGGGTATGAGGACTTCTAAGAGTTCATCACGAGGCTCGGCTCCTTGGTTCAGTTTGGGTCAGGTTAGGTTTTCTAGGTTATTTTTTATTGGGCTCATTTTTTTGGTTTATTTCAATTGTAACAGGTTTATTTTGTTCTATTTGGGTATATTCAGTTCAATTAAATTAATTTTAGATTCAACCAGGTATGTTTCATTAGTTTCATTTTTTCTTGCTCAATTACGCTTTATTGAAGTCATTTTTGATTGGTTTGGGTCAGTTTGGTTACATTATTTTCAGTTTGTTTCAGTTTCATCTTTTTCATAACCATTTGGTTTGGTTCCACTCTACTCAATTTGTCTTGATGATGTTTCATTTAGTCCTAATCATATTATCATGTTTTTTATTAGTGTAATTCATTTGACTAGAAATTTTTGTATCATATCCATATTAGCATGTTTTTTTCGCAATTCAATTGACTGGTGTGTTGGGAAGGTTGGGGGGTCTAGGGTGGGGGCTGTCCAGGGGGGTCTGTTGAGGAGGGTTGTGTGTAGGAATGGGGCGAGTAGGGGTGTGCAGTGAGGAGGGGGCAGGGGGTGGGGTGCAAGGTGCAGGGGGTGGGGCAGGGGAGGTGTGAAAGGTTTAGGGGGTGGGGCAGGGGAGGTGTGCGGGAGCAGGGGTGGGGGTGTTGGTGCGGGGTGGGGAGGGGGTGTAGTGAGGAGGGGGCAGGGGGTGCAAGGTGCCGGGGGGTGGGGGGTGGGGTGTAAGGTGCAGGGGGTGGGGGTGGGGGTGGGGTTGGGGTGTAAGGTGAATGGGGGTGGGGCAGGGAAGGTGTGCAGGAGTAGAGGGTGGGGGTGCCGGTGCAGGGTGGGGAGGGGGTGTGCAGTGAGGAGGGGGTGGGGTGCAAGGTGCAGGGGGTGAGGCAGGGGAGGTGTTCATGAGCAGGGGGGTGTGCAGTGTGGAGGGGGTAGGGGGTGCAAGGTGCAGGGGGTGGGGGTGGGGTGTAAGGTGCAGGGGTGGGGTGGGGTGGGGTGTAAGGTGCGGGGGGTAGGGAAGGGAAGGTGTGCAAGAGCATAGGGTGGGGGTGCTGGTGCAGGGTGGGGAGGGGGCTGTCTAGGCGGAGGGGGTGTGGTGCAAGGTGCATGGGAGGTGTGCAGGAGCAGGGGTGGGGGTGGGGGGTGCTGGTGCAGGGTGGGGGAGTTGTGGGTGGGGGAGGGGGGAGTTGGTAGTGTCCTCCCGACAGCCAGCACGGTGAACCGTGCTGGGTTTATTTTACGCAGTGGAAAGGCCTATAGCCACGGTTTTAAACCGTGGCTAAAGCCCTATAGCCACGGTTTGAACCGTGGCTATAAACCTATAGCCATGGATTGAAACCGTGGCCTTTATTGGCATGGCTATAGGGCTGATCCTATAGCCACAGTTTGAGTCGTGGCTTTAGGGATATATCCATAGTTTTAACCATGGATATAGGTATATAGCCACGGTTTCAAACCGTGGCTATAGGCTCTAACCTATATCCACATCAATACCATCCACGGTTCATGAAACTGTGGCTATAGGCTCCAACCTATATCCACTCCAATACCAGCCACGGTTCATGAAACCGTGGCTATAACCTATAGACACAGTTTTTGAGCCTATAGCCACGGTTTAGAACCATGGTTATAGCCTAAATTTCTAGTAGTGTTTGGTGAGATGAGATTGGTAGTGTATGAAGCCTATGTGAAGGTTTGAATTTCTTTAGAAAAAGATGACTCATATTTTGATGAGTGGGTTTGTCTCAAGAAAGTAAATGACATCTATTGATAGCACTTTAGTGAAATCCTAAATGGTGGGGAGACCTAGGGTGAGTGGCATCAACCTCCAAGTGGAACTTTGTGTTTATAATGAAGGTTGGTTATTCCTTTTTCTCTAAGGTAGAAGTTTTTGGAAATTGGACACCATTCTGGTTTGTTTGTACACCTTGGGACTTCCAATATTTATCAGGACTTGATAAATTAGTAATAATAGTTGAGGATGAGGTGAAAAATTTTAGATTTTATATCATGTTATCTCACATGTCTGAGAAATAAAGAGGACCACAAAATACATACCGGTTTGTTGCATCCATTACCCATTCTAGTATGGATGTGGGATGATATTTCTATAGACTTCATCAATGATTTACCATGTAATCCTAGTGGTAATGATCGGATTTGGGTGGTAATTGATAAAATTATGAAATCATCTAATTTATTACAAATCATAGAGATAAGGAAAGGATAATAACTCGGAGACTTGTATGTTTAATAGAATGAGAGACATCATAGGGTCCCATCTGTGACTTTTTCTGACATAGATATGAAGTTCACATATAACTTCTGGAATTGTCTATAGGTGGTATGAGTTCTTAATTGAAATTGAGCATAGCTTATCATCTACAAATGGATGGACATAAAAATAGATCTACCCATGTTCTGGAAAATAAGCTATAGTATTTTATGCTTGATTTTAGTGGATCTTGGGAAAATTTATTTCCTCTGGTAGTGTTTTCTTATAACAAGAGTTATCAGGTTTAAATAAATATGGAAACATATTAATAATTTTATGGGTGTCCATGTAGATATTCTTTATGATAGGAAGAGTTGGTAGTGTAGTCTTTGGTTGGGATGAGTCTCATTTATGAGACAACAAAAAAGGTAGAGTTGATCCGAAAGAGGTTTTACATGGAATAGAGAAATCATAAATCATATATAGACCCATTTTATCAGCCACTGAGGTTTGAGTTTGGTGATAGATTATTTCTCAAAGTTTCACCTAGCTTGGGACGTTATCGTTTGGGTAGGTAGGTTAAGTTGGAACCAAGGTTTTTTTGTCCCTTTGAGGTTGTGGAGTGTCTTGGGAATGTGGTGTATTGGTTGGACTTAGCTTCTTCTTTCACTTCAGTACACAATTTTTATCTTATTTTCCAACTAAAGAGGTATCAACAATATCATTACCATTTTATTGAGTGGGAGGATATTTATCATGAGCTAGACACTGTTGTGGTTGAACAACCAGTTTAGATTATAGAACACTGAGATAAGGTGCAGTATTGTAAAAAAAAATCCCTCATACTATTTAATATAGTTGTATGGGATAACCATGAGACATGGGAGTGGGAGTTGATGATGAAGCAATAGTGGACTTCACTTTTTTTAAGTCCAGAATATTAAGGTTTTTTTTTTGAATGGATTATTTTATGGTGGGTATATTGTAACATTATGTTACCTCTCTTCAGTTACATCTTTAATCTATTATTTTGTCAATTTTATTGGGGTTTGTTTTAGGCCCTATGGGGATGGAGGGATTTTTTAAGGAAAATTATCTAATTTCTAGATATGTATGATATCTTGAATTAATGGAGTCTAGATATAAATGTTTCAACACATTAAGGGGGTTAAAATTGGGATTACACAGATTTAGATATGGTTTGGGGTTTTTCAATAGAATCTGGTCTGCGGAGTACCTACCGAGCATTTTCAGACCATGAATTAGTTACATGATGTGAATCCATTATAGAGAATATTCTGTGATTCCATTTTAGATCCTAAAATATTTCAAGAGGTGAAATTGTTTCACATAATTAATGGGTTGATAGGACTAATTCAAACTAAGGTAATGCCTTTTTTATGTATATATAAAATCAAGGAATCAACGACATGAAATGGTTTCAAGAAATTAATTCTTTGGGTTCAGCATTTTTTAATCACATTTCATGTATAAATATTCCCCTATTTGATAGGAATTCCTTCCTCTCAAATCCTAGGGTGGTTTTGTTGAATTTTAGGTGATCTCACTCATTCTAGATCCCTCCATTCATAATTTAAGCCCCATGACAATTTCATCGATTCTCGCTAGTAATAATTCTGCATTTATCATTTCTGATTTTTTCGTGGTATTAGAGTTAACTGCATTTTTTGATCTGGTTCATATCATTTTAGGTTTTCTATCGATCCTTTATATTTTTCCATCATGACTTTTTTTGAAGTCTAGTTTAATTATTTCTAATCTCTATTTTGGAAGGAAATTAGGTTTCCTCTATTTTTTAGGTAGCTGTTTCTATAAAAATTGTTCGAATTTTTGAACTATATTAAGATATTGTCAATTCCTTTGGGTTTTCCATTAAAATTGATGGATTATACATTTTAATGAATTTATTGGAAAGGATAAAAATTTTGAAATGGGTTTTCTTTTAAAATGATTCTATGCACACCAAAAAAAAAAATTTAATTATGTAAATGGTGGTTTTGGTTTTCAAATGAATTTTGAAAGACATAGTGCATTGGGTTACTATAGTTGCATTAGGAACCGACATGTCACTCTTTATGTGTGTAATGTAAAAGAGGTTTTATATAACTTTAGTGTATGTAATTCCACTATAGGTTATATTGGTTACATCCACCTTAGGCCCATATTAGGGAATTTATTTTTTTCTAGGATATATATTTATAGGTTCGAGGCCTAATGGTTTGATTTTTCATTTATGATTGGTTTAGCACATGTTGGATTATTTCATAGTATCATATTCTTATATTATGGTGAATCCTTGGTTTTTACCTTATTTCTTGACATATTCATGTATTTGTGATTATGGAATGTTTTATGAAAAAAGTAATTTTTATAAAATAGGCTTAAATTATAAAAATACATTGTAAACTAGATTTGTTTTAAATCTAGAACTAATGCATTCTTTATATAATATCTTTATAGATTCATTGGTATTATCCTATAGGAATTTTTGATCATAGAATACTTTTCCTTTGGGTGGTTATAGATATTTTTTTGGTAGGAATTAGGTAAATAGAATGGTGTTATGTAGAATTTTTGTTTCTCTTATTATAGTCATCTTCATAATGGGGTGGTTTGGTGGTTACATATGGTCACACAGGGACTTGTTTAGACTTTTTTGTTATTTATTTCTTATTTAGAAAGTTTTCCTTGTATTTTTATATCTCATGTATATGTTCACTTTCATCTATGTTATACCATGGTGGTTTTCCTAGTTTAGGTTTATTATGATACATTTTTATTCAAAAACATTTACAATACCATGTGGAACACTATATTAGTTGACTTATCTAGTTTCCTTGGTTTGGTTTATTATAGAAATGATAGCTAGTTTTGTTTCACTAGAAAGTAATAATGACAATATCAATGAGAGGTTTGATGACAGAAACTAAATTTGTGTTAAATTAATGGGTATTAGTACTTTTGTTTGAAAAACCAAATCTTGAGAAACCCCACCTAAATGATGTGTAGTACAAAAACTATATTCCATGTAAAATTCTGTCTCAAAAATTAGGGTTTCCATGGAATGTAAATTATAATTAAACATGTGATCCCATAACACATTTCATGTCTTAATATGGTGAGATGATAAGGATTCTTTGAAGGCATAAATATCATAGAGTTTGTGACTATGTGTCACATGTTATGTTTTCTTAAACCAAATGAACATAAGTATCATGTATCACATATATATCCTTTAACCTATCTACTTAATCCATATTTTCTAGGGGGTATAACATGTCTTCCAAGATGATGTGACATTACCACATCAGCACACACTCAAAATTTATAAATCGTGCACATTTTTTGTTTTGGATAATCACAATTCATATGAGTTGTCCTGCATGTATTGGATATGTAATGGGTGTATACTGATTAACCTTAGGTCTTGTGGTTGTATCTAGGAGTGAGTCACTATGGGAATATCTAGATAACATGACTTAAGCTCCCCTAAAAGTACCTTCCAAGGTAGTATGTATGTCCCATGTTATGAGTACTTTTATAGAACATGTTGTGTAGTTATAACCCAAAAAAATATAGTATAGACTATTGTATTTCTTGATGCCCAAGCAACATGTATCATATAGAAAATTCCTTTTAAATTGTATTCTATTGAGTATTATATATCTTATTTCCTGTGATTAACATTTGTATAAATGAATATTACATTACGTGATTTTTAATATTTTAATATGAAGGTGAATGAATCATAAAAATTTGGGGTTCATTCATTGGTGTGTTTATAATTCAATTTCATATTAATTTGTTGATATGAAAAAGATCTACTGGTGAGATGAATGGAGTAGACATGGGGTTTATAACCACCTCATTACTTATAGATAATATGGGCTTGGACCTATGTACCCTTAGTTAAGTAGGTAATGCTTATTCCTGATAGGATTGATACCCTACATTTATAGATAAATAACACCCTCAGTCAATGAATATACATCATTACAAGGTTTGAGTACTCCAGAGGGTTTTGTACACCCTCAACTGATGTGATTTAATTAGAAAGGAAAAGATTCCAAACTATTATTTATATAATGGTGATGTGGATTCAATGTTATGATGGTATTTTGGATGTTTCATTTTTATTGGATGTTTAGGAAAACTTAGTATTCATCTAGATATGTTATATTCTTAGGAAATAAACTTTATACATTTTGGTCCTTACCAAATATAGAGCATCTCTAGATAAATTTTTAATGTGTTCTATTTTATATCTGAGATATAAATTTATAGCTGAGCTATAATAAAAATATATTCCTTATATCCATGGGTTTATTTTATATTAAAAATATCAAGGTTCATTATTTTTATCAATTATTCAGTATTTTTAATATATCCTTTTATCTAATCTT
Source organism: Viscum album (assembly GCA_963277665.1). Lineage (NCBI taxonomy): Eukaryota > Viridiplantae > Streptophyta > Magnoliopsida > Santalales > Viscaceae > Viscum > Viscum album. Next base: position 1,381,218,493 of record OY728163.1, read on the forward strand.
TTATTTTTTTTTCAAAAAATTTCTTTTGGTATATTTTTACTCACCCCTTCATGGGCCTTTCGAGTGCATCTATTGTTCCTGTATAAACTATACACAATTGGGAGACAATCTAAGTAGATGTGGTGTTAGTGAAGCTTGTTAGAAGAAGATTGTTGATTAATCTTAGATGTTCTTGATGTTTGAAATTGGTTTTGGATATATCTTTCTTATAGTTCCATATAACATGTTGGTTATTTAACTTTTAACATATCAATTATTATTTGTAGAATTTCATCCATATTTTTTTCTTTAAATGTTTTCTAATGAGGAATTATATTATATAGATGGTGTATCATGCATGAGTATATTATAAAGTTTTATTATTTATATATATTTATTATGTTTCTTGGAAATATTATATGTATTTGAGTTTAATGTCTTTTATAGATGATATAGGCTAAGGTGTCCCTTGTCTGTTATACCTTCATAGTCCTAGTTACTAGCTCTAGATATGTTAGAGGACGGGATGGGATGGAACTATTTTTTTACCACTAACCAATATGAATTACTAAGATTTTAGGTAACAACAATAATGATGTTATTTTTTTATTAAATATAAGAGTTTTGAATGTCCATTAATGAACTGAAATAATTATTTACATTTGATTCTATAATTTTTATTCTTTCTCTTAATAAAGGTTATTTGGTGTCTTTTGATGTATTTAGTACATGTTTTTGGTGTGTTTTGATGCAACATAACGATGTATAGGTATATGTATCTTGAAATTTACATCGTAATAAATATAATTTCTCCACAAAATAAATGGATTAATCAAAAGTGGTGGATTCATTGAATATTATGAGCCACTATCATTTAATGGACAAGATAATTGTTTGTATAGATTATAATATCCTGAAATATATTCTATTACAAAAGGATATAACCTAAAATAAATACCTTGGGTACTGTATTTACAAAAATTTTATTTTGATCAAGTATGTACATTGGGAAAAGAGAATGTTGACACTGATTTTCATAATAAGAAATCCAGAATGCATGCTTTAATAGATTTCATGGAGGAGTGACACATGATGGTCTTTTATCAGAATTAATTTATGATATAAAAAATAGGGTGATTTTGTATTTTCCAAATTTTTTCAAGTGATTTCCTCCATTGATGAATTAATTTGATAAGAATTTATATTTAAATCTTGATTGTATGCATGTAAGTGGAGTTTTAAATTGTTAATATGCATCAATTGTTTAGCTATGATATCCTAATATAGTGGTTAACTTTAGGAAACGTTTTTTGGTTTATTTTTCCTTTGAGACAAGTCATGATGCAATATTTTCATTATTTTAGCTAGGTTGGTCACCATATTTGCAAAAAAAAATTCTCTAATATCAAACAATTATATTTATGTTTGAGAATAGTGCATGAAATTAAAAAACACAAATTGCGTCACCAATAAATAGGTAATGGTTAAGAATCAAAATCTCACAATATTATTGATTTATATTACTATTTATATTTTTCAGTGGGATATGATCTCTAATTTTGTTATTTACTTGGTATCCACGTAGGTGGAATTTTATATGGGTTAAAATAAATCTATTAATAAAATTATTAATTTTTCTTTCTATATAAGAGTGAATGATGGTACAGGATGCTATAATCCTTTATGTTTAAAATAATGTGAAATTACATAGATCGAGATCTACTATCATATCAAATTGAAACACCTTAATTAAATTACATATTTTAAAGGAACTATAGTCTATTATGGGATATTAGTTTAATTTGAGTATGATATATAACCTACAGATAAATTGATTAACCGAGTGGGTGATTTAGATTATTGGTGATTTTAAGTATTCCTATATGTATATTTTTAAACATTCTAGAGAGGTCCACTAATCATTTATTGAGTTTTTATATAACACTTTTCATTATTAATTGATCATCATGGAATCATTTAGAACACTTTATAGTCAACCATGCCTATTCACTCTTTATTTGAATAAGTTATATGAATACTATTTATTATGTCTAAGACTTATTCAATAGAAAAAACAGGATTATGTTGATCTATTAAATATTTTTGATGGATCAAAGTTATCAACAATAATAGTCCAAATGACTTTTTCACCAACATGAATATTTTTTATGATATTTAGTTTCACTAAAAGTCTCTATTAAGCTAGGAAACAAGAGTTTGGGATACATGTTAATTTAATATAATGATACACTAGTATTTTTTTAATATTTTATAATCTCATGATTGTGGAATATATTATCCCCCAATAATCCTTGTTAAAATACATGTTTTATGTATATCAAAAAACCCATTTAATGAAATATTATCCCGATCGATATTATATAGTTGAATGGGATGACTTATTCATGGAACTTGGTTTTATGACAATAGTCAAACCTATTAGTATTGTACATAATCAAAATAATGTGTTAACCATTATGTTTATTCCTTTGGTTCACGTGATATGGTGTTATATTATGTATTTTTATGCGACATAGGTTCATAAGGCATTGATAAGATAGAAAATGCCTCAATTATTTTCCCATCAATGTTGTTAATGATATACTAGGAAAAAAAGTGGAATGTTAGGTACAATAGTATCACTTATGATTTAATTAGTATGTATTTATATTTTAATTTATTTATTTCATAATTTTTTTGTTTCATGTAATTTGAAAACCAAAAAAATAGGTTGTATTGTGTGGTACGCGGTTAGTGAAAACCATGAGTCATAATAGTTCACGGGGGATACTTTAATCATGTTAATCTATCCAAGCCCTCTCATGGGTTCCCAATTCATTTTCATAAACTATGAAATTTACCCAATTATAATCAAATTTTATATATTTATTTCCTATTATAAATTGGTTGTTATCCATTTCATTTCCTTATATGTTCTAAATGGTTTGAGGAGCCCCACCTTAGACAGTGACTAGTTGTCCCTCCTTACTTCCTCGGCATCCTCCTATTGAATCATGTGGTTTCATCTAGGGTAACATGTCTTACTCCATTTTTCTCTTTTCCACACTTCCTCCCTTATTTAATTTTGTATTCCCTCTCTCTCACGAGACAAGTATTCTAATCTTCTATTTTAATTTTATCTAAAATCATGAATATCTTGATTTGATGCTTTTCAAAAGTCTCTTGATTTCCCTAATATCTAATTTTTAATGTATGGTGGATTTATTTCATTACAAATGGGTAATTGTTTTGATGTGATTCCATTTATTTGATGTTTTCTTGAATCTTATATTTCATTTATGTTTTTCCATAGGAAAATACAACTAATAAGTGTATTTTATTATACACTTACAACTTTAATAAGGTGTTCTTATAATTTTATAACATGACATCATTGAATATTCCATATTTAAAAAAAATTAAATAAGGTTTCAATGTCATTGAGGTGATTGAAATATTGTTACTAGGGCTAGTTCTATTTAAAATGGATATATAAATTTCATTTGACTAGTTTTTCATATTATATAATGTTTTTTAATGATTATATATAACATTTTTACTTGTAAAATATTGTTTTATTCTATTGTAATTATTATTGATCACTGAGTACCTCCTTTTAAATTTTTTATTTTTTATAAATGATGAATTATTTATATTAGTCATTATTTAACAAAATTTATAAATGGGTGATGTTGTGTGGAGGGGGTTTGGGATGAACTTGAGGGATTTTTTGTATTTTATTTTTTCATTACTTTTATTTTTACTCCACAACCTATATTATTCCTTTAGTAGAAAAGTGAACAATTGTTAGTGGGTCTCGAACAGGTTATATTTTCTCTTTAGATCATTCCTAATAAAAAATATTTCACTCTATATAAAGGTTTTATTTATCCTTATGACATTGAGGGTGTGTTAGGTTCTACATTAGTTGGATTCCATTCATTTTCCCAACATTGGAAAAAAATATTGATATCCTAGAATTTATGAAATTGTCTTTCAGTTTTCACCCCACAATATTCTTATTCTAGTATGTGACTTTTCTTACCCAATGATTTAAATTATAAAATATGTATTTTGTTCCTTTGGGTTTTTCATTTCTATAAAAAAATATTTTCATTTTCCTCTTTATAAATCAATAACTTATAATTATAGTAAAAATTGTCATTTGAATTATTGACTTCAAAAGTAGTTTCACTGATACTAAATTGTCTCAGAATTATCTCACACATTAAATATTCACACTCATTTGTATGTGGTCTTTTTAATGTCTATTTTAGTTAATTTAAATGGTTCATAACATATCATTTTTGTTCTATATAATTCATGTTCACCTTTTGATGTTAGCATTATTGGTTGGTGACCTCGATATATGAAGAGAAGGTTTCTGTGGCTTTTTAAGACATTTAGACTATTCTAGAATGCATATTCATCTTCAAATTTAGTAATTCTATAATTTATATCTAAAATTTATCATTACATTAAATGTATCAATATTTAACTTTTTTGTAAATCCATTTTTTGAGGTTATATTTTATAATTTACTTATACTTAATTCAGTTGGTTTTTTTATTTACTGGTTTATTTATTTAGAATGAACATAAAATATAATGATTTTTCATAACAAATTCATGTTAAGGGTCTACTAATTTTTTTAATATATTTAGAGGGTCATACCATTAAAAATTTTATATGTTTTAAATTCTTGGTTCTTATTGTAATTCATATTAATATGGAGTGTTCCTTAGGCCATTTTTGGGTTAGATCAAGTTACATACCTAGAATAAATGGGTTAGTTAAAAACATTGAGTATAAGTAAAATTACATTATGGATTATGCAATATCACATATTCCCACTCCTAGGAAAGTGATTGAAAAGGAAGAAAATTAAAATACTAGTAGAGATCCATGAATTCACATAAGAATAATCCATAAATATAGTGTTATTATATTGGAAGGACTAATAATAAGAAAATGTTTCTTCAATACTAATCAGGTAATTCATAATATGGGGTAATGAGGAGTTTCAAGATAAAATTCATACTCTAGATATGTCATCAATTTTTACTATTATTAGAGTAATTATTATGGAATTTATGTAAATAATGTATTTTCCCTATATGGTTGAATTATGAGTTATCCTATATTTTATACCACCAGATGTGGTGATAGTTAGTGTGATGGTAGTTTTTATATCCATAGGGATGTATTTCTTTTGCTTCCTTATTTAGAATTCTTTGTGTTCTTATTTTTATTAATGAAAAGGGACAAATGTAGTGACATGATTTTTTCTTTATTTCTGGCATAGAACATTATTTTTTTAATTCCATTTCTTTGAAGAGATTTAAATTTTAAATTTACTCTAGGTAGAATTGTATGAAAATTTTATTTAATGTTCCAATAATTTCAAGTCATTTTTTTTACCCTTTATATAAGTGTTTTTAAAATATCAATTTGGTTGATTTTTCAGAGATATTTAATATTTAATGAAAAACACTATCCCAAAAATTTGAGTGAATATATCTCTGAGACAATTTCATTGATGGTCATTAGAAAAATAATTTTATGTCCATAGATACATATTTTTTCTAGGACTGGTATACATTATTTTTCCTTGTTTTGGGCCCTAGATTAAGCTATTAAATCTTTATTAAGAAATGTGTTGTTTCGAAATATTTGTGATATAAATTCCTCCTTACAATTATTACCAATTTTTAAGCACAATTTTAAAAACATAACCCTAAAAGACATTAGGGGTGATGAATTAATTCACATAAAAGTAATCAGATGGTGTGTCATATCATTAGAAACATTATATGGTATCATAAAATAGATTATTTATGTATAACATGATTTCTATAATGTAATACTTTGACACATTGGATTTAATTTTTCATATGTTTTTTTCTATTTTTAATCTCTTCGTGAATTTATTTTATGAAACATTATCTTTTGCATTTTAGGATATTCCATATCATGATGACCAAATCTTGTAATACCAACACGCACACCATATGAGGTAGAAAAATAAATTTTTGTGACAAAATCGTTATCCATAAAAAAATATGATTCCTCAATTATTCATGTTGATAGTTCGTTAAAAATTATCAATGAATAGATTGCAGATTATTTTTATAATGTTAAATTGAATAATTTCGAATCCTCTTCACGATTTTTAAATTTTTGTTATTATTGTATTAGTTTTCCATAGAATTATTTTCATCTTATTCATAAAACATGTTCAATAATAATATATTAGGTGGTTGAATTTTTCCATATCACATATCATGTATTATTATTTTAATCACCATTATCCCACATGATAAACTATTATCGCTATCTATCAATTTGGATTGAGGATTAAAATTGTATATTTTGGGAATTATGAGGAACATAGTTGGTGAGGAGTTACTTTTTCATATAGAATAGTTATATAGAGGTAACACAGGTGTTTTATTGAGATGATAAAATCATTATGGATAACATATTATGATGGATTGGGTTTGAGTTTTATTGTGAAATATATTTGAACAATTCACAGTTCAAGTGTTTCTTTTTGCTCACATAAATAGTGAGGAAATGGTGGCTGGTGTGGGTTCAATGGAAAGTAACAATGATGATATCTAGGGGAGTTGTGAAGAAAAACACTAAAGTTTTAAGAAATAAAATTGATATTATACCTTATTACTGAAAGCATATATTTATATATAACCCTACAACATGACTTGTAGTACATAAATAACATTCCTTGTTCAATTTTAGCCATTGAATTAGGGTTTCCATGGAATGTAAACAATCATGAAACATGTGAATCCTTAAAATTTTCATTTCATAATACAGTGGGTAATATAGGATTCTTAGTAGGAATAAATATCACATGGTTTGTGACTATGAGTCATATGTCTTATTATCCAAAACCATATCACCTAGAGTGTGTTGGAGTATATATTAATCCTCCATGATTCAACACATGCCATGTGGGATATGGGTACACCATGTTTGTCAAGAGGATACAACATGAACTTATAAGTATACATTTAGAGATTCTAAATGTTTAACATGGTTTATTATGTAGAATAACATTCTTTGTGAATTGGGCTTTATATATTGGTTCTTGAATGGGTATGCACTGATTAACCATCCAGTCATGTATTTTGTACATAAGATAATGCAATTACATGTATATCTCGCCAACATGACTAAATATCCCCTAGAAGTACATTCTTATCTATCCAAGAGGTCCCATATATTTAGAACCATAAATATAATTCCATATTGGTATACCCCACATGGATAAAAAGAGGTAGTACACACTATACTACTTCTCGTGTCCCAAAAACCATTAAATCTAGAGTATGTGAGATGTACGTTCTGTTCTATCGAGTCCATCATATCTTCATTCTTCGATATACTATTTGAAAAAAATGAATATTCCAAATTTAGTATTTTTTTAATATAACATGAAATAAAAGTCCTCATAAAATTTTGAGGATCATTTTGTAGCATGTTATGAATATGCAGTCCCTTAGATTCATTAATATGAAAATGTGGTGTTTGTATGATAATTGGATCCATCACAGGGTTGATTACCCCAACATGACTCATTGATAATAGGGTGAGTATCCTCTATACCCTTAGTTTGGTATGTAACATTTTTTATAGGGTGATAATCCACCATTTATAGAGAAATTAACACCCTTAGTCGATTTATTTATTCTATGATAAGTTTTTAGTCCTCTATAGTGATTAGTACCCCATATAATTATGTGTATATATTATCAAGACAATAGTATACCACTATGATTTCTTTAGTGGTGGTGTTGATGTTATTGGAGATCATTATTTTTATATTTTAGGTTTTTCCACATTTTATGACTACATGGTAGTCTTGAATGTATTTAATTTGTCTATCCTATCAACTTCCCATATTTTTGGTATTTTCTTCTAAAAAGTATCTCAAAATGAATTTTTTATGTTCTCCTCACTATAGCTAATATTTGAATTTAGATTTGATCTATGAAGATGGGGAATTAATAATATACTTAGATATATTATATATTAAAAATATAATTGTAATTTATTAAATATATCTAATTGTAAAGCATTGAGTTGAATTTCTATCACATATTTCCTTTGGGTTTCTAAAGTGTTTAATTGTTGTATTTTTAATCACCCCCATATAGGAATTTTGATTAAACTTGTTGTTATTATATAGTTGAAACACAATTTGGAGATGGTCTTGGTGGATGTGGAGTTTCTGGAGCTTCTATAGAGATGATTCACAATAGATCATGGTGGTTCTTGTTGGTGGAAATTAGTTTTATAGAGGTATTTCATATAGTTCATTACAATAAGGTGGTGGGTTCCCTTTTAATGCATTAATTTTTCTTTTTTTCTTTTCTTTTATACATTTTGATTTAAAGGTTTACAAATGATGGGGAATATTGGATAGATAATTTATCATACATGGATTATTTATAATAATCAGTTGTTTTTATATATTAATTGTGGTTCTTGGATATATTTTTTTTATTTATGTGACGCTTTTATTAGTCGTTTATATAAGATATGGTTTCCCATGTGTTTTATATGTTCTTGGTGTTAGTTACTAGAACATGAACTATTAGAGGTTTTAATTATATATTTGACTCATCTATAGACCATATAAAGTTTTTTTCAAGTGTCTTCAGTAATGTTAGTAAGTGGTTAATTTTTAATAAAGAAAATAGTTCTCAAATTCTATTATTGAAATTAGAGAATGGTCAACATAAGATTCTTTTATTATTGTTCATGGTCCTAGTAAAGGCTCTTTAGTGTATTATGATTCCTGAAATATATAGTGTGGTTTTTCATGATGAATCAGGACCATGTAGAGATGTATGCCTCCTAAAATTTATACCATAATCAAAATTGATTCCCCACTCAGTGAATAAATAAGGGGGAAGTTATGAATTCACTGATGATATGGAGCCATTATATTTTTGATGATAATATAATAGTGTGTATGAATTATAAATGTCCAAAATATAATTCCTTACATATGGATTTCACCTTTTATATAGATATTTGGGATATTATTTCCAAACAATTGATTTTAATTATGTATGTACTTTAGTAAAAGGGAAAATATCCATTGATTATCTCAATAGGAAATATACACTATAAAATTTAATGGATTGTTTTGATGAATAGCACAAGATGATCCATTTTGAAGAAAATAATTTTAGATATTAAATAAGTGAATGAAAGCTTATTTAAAAAAAATATCAAGTGATATCCTCTATAGATGTTGGAATTCAAAAAGGACACATCTGATCCTTGTTTTCAAAATATACGTGGAATTTTAAATATTAAAGAGTTAAGTGGTTATTCATTCTATGTGGGTATAGTTTTTTACTTTAGAAAAATTTTGGTGGTTCCTATATCCTTGAGATAATACATCATGTGAGGTATAGAAAATTCTAGCTAGTCAACTCACCCTATTTGCAAAAAAAAATTCTATGATATCAAATGATTATATTGGGGGATAGGAATAAAGAATGAAATCATAAAAAAAACTTATTGTACAACATTTAAAAAGGTAAAGGTTTGGTATCTATGAATTTCAATATTACTAATTTATCTTCCTATTTCTAATTTTTTGTTGGATAACATCTCAAATGGTTTTGTTTTTGACTTTCCGAAATCTTCATATTGAAGTAATGTGATATATATTATAATAAATATATTAAACAAATCATTCATTTTTTAACTATATTATTGAATGATGGTAGAGGATCTAATAATTCTTTATGTTTAGGATATCATGAAATTACATGGATTTTCATCTATTGTCATAAAAAATAAAGTCCATTAAATTAAATCACAATTTTTTAAGTATATATATGATGGAATGGGATCTAAATTTAAATTGATAATTATATATACACTCTATAAAAATTGATAGATCAATCAATTAATTAAAATACTTAGAGATTTAAATCATACCTACACGAATAGTATTATAGTTTCATGGGAGAGACAATTATTAAGGATTTACTTTTCAAAAAAAATAACAGTTATTAATCATTGATAAAGATGCCATTTTTTGAGTCTCTTTATGGTAAACAATTTCAATTACATCTTTATTAGTCCTTTTTAGTGGATTTTATTTATAAAGACTGACCATTATTCAATTGATAATAAGATAGATTATTTTGATCTATAAAATATTTGTAATAGATAAAACTAATCATAAATTTTTGTCTAAACATACTCCCCATTACCTTTCATATTCACTATAAGATCTATTATTACTCAATGAGTCTCCTCAGTTTGGATTCCAAATTTTGGAATAGAGGTCACATTTTAATAATGGTACAATGGTCCATTTTAAATAGCATATCATATCATTATAGTGTCATATTTACCAGATATAGATTAATAGTTGGAATCCATTCGGGATATATATCATATATATAAATTTATAAAATTAAATCCTGATTTATATCATATTATTAATTGTTATGCCTTAATCTTGCATGTTGGTTCTATGAAAGTGAAATGGTTTTTTTTAGGATTATGGATCATTATAATAAATTATTAAATGAAAATTATATTCTATTAAATTAAATGATATTTTAAACTGGTAATGATTAACATGATACATAGGTGAATGAGGCATTTATAAGATTGAAATGTCCACACTTATTTTCCAATTAAGGTCATTGATGACATACTATGAGAAGAAAGTGGAACGATAGAGATAATAATGGTAATTAGGATGTAATTGGCATGTTTTCATATTATTATTTATTATTCCATTAATGTTTTTAGTTTTTTGAATTTTAAAACCAAAAATGTTAGGGGATATTTCATGATTCATGGTTAGGCATGATTAGTGATAACCATGAATCATAACTATTCAATGGGGATCCTTTAATCTTGTTGATTCATTCTAGTCGGTGCATAGTGTCATAAAAAGTGAGGTCAAACTATATAATCTTCATTGTTCATTTAAAATTTAATATATTTATTTTTCATTAAAAATTTGGATTTATAAATTTTCATTCATTATTCAATCTACATGGTTGGAGGAGATCCACCCCATCCGATGACTTCTCATACCCCTTGATTCCATGGTGTCCTCCCACTAATTCAAGTGGTTTCTTCTACGGTAAAACCACATACTCCATTTATTTCTCTTCTCCATATTCATCCTTATTTTCTTTCGTATTCTCTTTTACTAACCATCCATGAAGGCCACCCCTACGATTGAGGTTAATCAAAAATCAATAATTTTTTTGTTTATATGTATTAAATAGCTATTAATTCCACTAATATATAAGTTTTCATTAGAATATTGATTTCATTACTAATTTCAAGGTGTTTCTATAGGATACCCTTTATTTATGATATTCCTAGATCATGAGTTTTATTTAATTTTTTATATAGAAAATTAATGTCCATAAGTGTATTCTAGGATTAAATTATAACATCAATCAATTGTTCTTATTATTTTAAAACATTACACCGATGAATTTTCCATATTTTCAAAAAAAATAAAGCATGTTTTAATGTCTATAAATTTACAACATGATGGTTTATAATAATTTTTATAGTTTAAATGGATATTTAAAGGTAATTTGATTAACATTTGATATTATAAATTGGTTTTTTTATTTCTTATATCATTTTGACTTTTAAATTAATTTTTTATTTTTTCCTCACTATTATTGATCACTAATTCCCTCAATTATAAATTTCGCTTTTTGATTATGATATAAATGAGGAAATATTCATATTTTCTATTTTTTTTAAATCATGAAGTGGGAATGTTCTATGGAGGTTATTTGGTATTTAATAGAAGGGATACTTTGGATTTTTTTTGTATTCAAATTATTTTTTACTAAATATCCAATATTGGATACATGAGTATAAAGTTATAAATTATGGATGGGTTCTACACCTAAAATTATTTTCTCTGGATCATGTATAATCAAAATTAATTCACTCTATCATGGGTGATGATACATATAAATTCCATTTTTTATGTTATGATCTATATAAGTTTGATTTCATCATCTGTTGCTTGATAGAAAAATTTAGAAAATGTAAAACTAAAGACTTGTGATTTCATCCTGAAATATTATAATTTATTGTTTGATGTTCCTTACATATTGATTTAGATTATTTCATATGTATATGCTTTCTTTAGTTTCAAAATTTAATTTTAATAATTTTTTTAATTTTTATTTAAATATATGAATAATTTCCAATTATAGTTAAAACAATAATTAGAAGAATGGATGTGGTTTTTACTAAATCCTAGTGGACTCATCATTATATATCACCTTATTTACACACACTTCCATATATTAAGTCTTAGTAATTTATAGTTTAGTTAATGGAATGGTAGAATCCTGATTTGATAGTGTTCCATAGATTTCATCTTCATATTTTGATGTCATAATTTTTTATTATGACCTTGAGTTGTGAAAAGAAGGTTCAAGAGAATTTTTTGGGACATTTAGACTGCCTTGGGATATATATTCATTTTCCCCATTAGTAATTCTATCATTTTTATATCACTTTCATCATTATATTAATTGTATCAATATTTAAATTTTTGTTTTAAATCCATGATTAGATGTGATATTTTATACATTAATCGTATTTAATTTGGATAATTTCATATTTAAAGGATTCATATTTATTTGGAATGAACATAAAATTTAATGATGCTTCATGTTAGATTCATTTTAAGGAGCTTATACGTGGTTTTAATGATTTAGTGGTTGATATCATCCTTAATTATATATCTTTGACACACTTAGTTCATATTAAATTCCCTTGGGATCTGGGAATGTGTCTTGTTCCTTGTTTCACGTTAGATTGAGTGATGTTTCTAACTGAACTATGTAAATTCAAAACATTAACCAAAAATAAAAAAATATTGTGGCTAATGCATAGAAATATACACAAAATCACATGATGGATATTGACATGGAAGAGAATATAAGTACTAGAATACATCCAATGATGAAAAATAATAATACCCAAAAATTTGGTGTTACTTTAGTGCAATGATAGGGAACAATGAAAATGTGTTTTCAATAATATGAAGTTTATTTTTATAATAATAGAAACTGTGATATTTGAGTTGAAATTAATCCTATAGAATATTTTCCAATTTTTACTATTATTAATATAATAGTTGTGGAAAATTTTCAATTTATTTTTTCTCAAATATGATAAAGTGTGTGTTAAGGGATACTCAATGTTATTCAATTCAAAAACTCATGGAGTCATCATAGAAAACAAAATTGAGAAATTTTTTTACATATTTTAACAAAGAAGTTACCACATTGTCACGAACCAACCCAGGTCGACCTAGAACCAGTCACCCAAGCCGGTTCGTGGCATGTCCTAAGGGGCGTTCCCGATCCCCATGGGATGGAATCCAGTGTCAGGAATCAAAACTAGATAGGAGGGAATGATTGGGTCCATAAAAGGATGAAAATAAATTAGTAAAAACTAAACAAAGAAAAAAATAAAACTAGCAGAAACTAGAAAACAAGACTGCACATACCTTTATGTGACGTCCTGGTCACCTCCAACAACTAACAACCTGCCTCACGCGGGCAGACGAAATAAGAACCTAAACCAAGCAACTGAACCAGCATTTGAAAGGGGAGGATAGGCATGAGCATTAAAATGCTCAGTAGGGAATCCAAAAGTGAAACACATAATCAATACATTTCCAAATTCCAAAATAGTCCAATAATACATGTTTGAACTATAGTTATAAAAATAATGTTTTCATATATACAATGCATTTTGAAAACTAACAATCACAATTCCATTGCCATTATAATTCAAAAACAAGGAAAAAATAAGGAGGGGATCACACGAACTTTTCCAAAATATCTACTTTGAATTTTTTTTTAAACCATCCACACATACAATGTTTTTTCAAGAAAAAACCAAAACCAAGTTCAAGGGTATGGTTCCACACACACAGAAATGTAAATGGTACTAAAAGTGCTCGTATCCAAGGATCACAGAAAACCTATGAACTCATAGGAAGACCATAATATACTATACATGTGACTCATACTGAAGGAATGTCTACTCTCTATGACTTCATAACTCCCAAAGGCTCAGTGTTGCCCTACCTGGCCTAACAGAGGGGCCCAATCCCCTAGCAGAGAAAATTCCATATTAAGAGACACTTGCTAGTGCGTAGTCTAAACTAGTGTAACAATTGTTCTCAGTAAACCCCCTTACTATGATATGTTTCTGTGTTATGTTCACAAAGAAGTGTTCCACACAATCAAATAACAAGCCATATATATATAACCCATCACGCGACACAACCCGACACCATCCCGACTACCTCAAGATTAGTCTCATGACTTAAAATAAATATTATCATAAGGAGGTCCATACCGAGTACCCACTTGTCTCATGATCAGTCGACGAGGCAAGAGATCAAACCAAATAGGGGTTTTCCAACATGCCATTTTCAAGATACCAAACAGGCCTTTATCTTTACCTCCTTCAACCATTTACCAAAACATTTATAAATGTTTCCAAAATAGTAATAAATGTAATTTCTTACAAACATGGTCATATGGACCAAAATGTTCAAATATTCTTTCACGAAAACATGCATTTTCCAAAACACACATTTACTAAAACATGCCAAAACCATAAACATTTACAAACCATTTTCAAAACAAAGTTAAATTCCAAAACATGTTTCAAACTAAATGGTAAAACCTTAAAGAACCCATTAAAAACCATGTTTCCAAATCACTAAAACAACACTTCATAAGGCCTCATTTTCTTTCCACCCAAAACCAGCATTTCTACCATTTATGAAATCTAACACATATTCATAAACCAAAAATCCCTTTCTAAAAAAGAAACAAAACCACCCCAAGAGTAAGACATCACGTTTCACATGTAGAGTTTCTGTCATGATACAAACCAATTCAGTGGGGAAACCCCCACACAACCATCCAATTTCACCCAATGAATACAAACTAAACTTTTTTAGCAAAACCATAGGCACAATACACAAGGGCATAAACCAAGATTCATGTAAAAATCTATTTTTGGAAAAACATATCAACTTCAAAACATCATAAAAAGCCTAATAAGAGTATCATATAGGTGCGAAGTAAGGGTATAAATTTAAATAAACATCATGTATCAAATGAAATGCAATGGAAAAGAAAATCATGGATTTTCCTACCTCAAACCAAGAGAGAACAGGATGGAATCCCCACAGAGAACCGAGTTGAAGCTTTCTAAGTCAAGCAGTCTCCCACTCGCATGCACATACATCGATATAGATATATATATATATACCCTTATCCAAATGAATGTGTTCCTAGTACCATGAGGGAACACACACATGGGATATATATATATTTATATATTTACATACCTATGTATATGTGTGATCACCCTTAAGGACGTTCAGAACCCACCGAAAAAATTATCAGGGAACCAACATTAAAGCTCCAAAGACTGACGCACCTCTAAATAAAAACTAGGGACTCAAAGATATAAACACGACCCAAAAATAAAGTACGTGAAAAAACTGGGGATGAAGAACATCACCTCAGACCATGGTGGCGATCTTGAGAACGCGGCAAGGAAAGTTTGCATACCAAAATAATTATCCGCACTACAAATAAAATAGAAGGACTTCAAAATAGAATAATGACAATAAATTAAATGTGTGCGTGATAATAAAACTCTCAAATTGGATGGTGGCAGCGAACCAAAACATGCGGCAAGACGAAACACGCCCCGCGAATAACGACAGACGATCTGAAGTATTCTGAATCACTTCACCTTCAGCATCGGTGGATGGGACGTGGTCTGATATTACCCAAGACACCCTTCGCAAGATTAATGAGGGGATTTTTGGCCACGCCAGAGCAACTCGTTGGTGTTGTACAACGGTGTTCGGGTTCATTGCTGCTGGTCGCCAGACAGGGGGGTCAGGTTTCCCGGAAGGGCACCGGGAAGGGGTTGGGTTTTCCAGAGAAGATTCCCAGAGGAAGTTCACCACGCCAGAAAAAGAAAACCACCGGTTGGAGGGGCCCACGCTGGAACTGGATGGCTGGGAAGAGGGAATTGGGCCACCATCGGCGTGTCGCGCCAAGCAAAAAGGGGGGTAGAGGGGCTGCCTCGTGCCGGCTGGACAGGTGGAGGGGGGGCCTCGCACCGGCTAGATGGTGAAGGGGGGTGGTGGTCAGATGGTGGTTCAGAGGTGGAGTTGCGGTGGTTAGACGGTGTATGGAGGATCCTTGGAGGGCATCAGCATGGGGAGGATGAGGCCGATAGGCTAGTCGGTGGAGGGAGGAGGTCATGGCAAGCCTCTTGCAGCTACTGTGTGCAGCGAGAGGAGGGGGGCACGACGCCCCCCCCCCCCCCAGGGTTTTTTATACATTTTTTAAAAACCAATTATTTATAATAATAATAATAATAATCTTAATCTTAATAATCTTAATATTAATAATAACATAATTATAATAATAATAAATCAATAAGAATAAGAATAAAAAAATTGTTCATTTTATTTGTTTTTTTCAAATATTAACAACATTAATAATAATAATATGACAATAATAATTTTCTTAATAATAATATACTCATAAAAATATTAAAAACACTTTCAACAATGAATTAATATTAAAAATATTTATGACTACCAATAATAATATTTTTATTATTATGGAACAATCATTTAACCCATTTTATTTTTATAATATTTTAATTATTTTAAACATTATATAACTACACAGGTATCTGGACCACCCATGTGGCTACTGCTGACCATGTGGTTCCCACACACCAGTCCCAAACCTAACAAAAACATTAAAAGATAAAATATTAGACTTGCGCTCGCCCCGCACCCTGGCAAGTCTAACAAAAACCAATAAATAATAAAATAAAATAATTTAAGGAGTCATGGTGTGACAATTCTCCCCACCACAAAACATTCTGCCCCCTGAAAGTCACCAACCCAACAGTTGACAGAACTTGAGTCCATGCCCAGAAAAGCTCATAGAGAAGTGAGAGCCTCGGAGTGACCATTCCCAAAAAACTTCACACCCGTCCAATTTAAGGATGAACACAAGCCAAGATTGTGGGGAGAACACAAGAGGGTTCTCCCCACCATGATAATTCACTCATACAAAACCCTTGAAACCTAAACACACCACCCCTCCCTATAGGGGAAACATGGGAACTCCCAAACTGAACTCATTCATCTTACCCAAATTGATCAAACAACACTCTAGAGACTCAGACATAAAGCTTGTTATAAAACAACCCAACAACTTGAGGATGATAAATTAACTCAACGCCTCCCATCAATTTCCTGAAAAAAAACATCCATGTAACATATACAGTTGAGACAGACTCAAAATCAGAATGGATCTGTTTACCCATGGGCCCAACACCCTTCAAGGACAACTAACGATTTAAAATCCACACTAGGAGCAGATGAGGCTGCTTCGATTGTGGTAGAACGAGCTCATCGCACCATTACAATAAGGATGATCTTACGATAGTGATAAGAATAAAACAAGGGAACTTTAGATATTTATATCACCATGCTGAATGAATGATTTGGACTGAGGTTCCATACACCAACGACAACCAATAACTATGCATAAGCTTTACCCTGAGACCTGTGGTTGGGGACCTGATGGCTGAAGCATATCCTAGCTCACAGTCAGGCATTTCCACCCTCTGGTCCCCAACTCCTTCCTCCCGAATAACACCCCTTTCAGAACTCTCCTCAGGGGCCCGAATTGTCGCATGGTGGCTAGACTTTGGGGGGATATGACAAGGTGGATTAGAATACCTGAATCGACCACACTAGTGGTGTAACATCCTGGTTCCAGAAGACACCCAGAGGTGCCCCATACCTGGTTGGTCACATGGCCTCAAGCGCATTTTCCCGAATGCCAGAGGCTGCAGACTAGCAGCGAGGGCCTTGCGTGTGATAATGGGGAAACTATGCCCTCATTGGCAGAGTACACAGCAAAAAAGAGAAATAATAAACAATAATGGAATCAGTAAAAAATTCATACACAAGTGAACAGCGGAAGACTAAAACAATAAACAAATGGAGCACATATATATACGAAATGATGCATGAAACATATGTCTAGAAAAGCATCCAAAAAAGTAACAATGCGAAATACAGTACTAAACCAAAGTATAAAATAAAAATAGATAAGCAGCTCCTCAGCATCGCAAGCATGGGCTTGGTCACATGCTCTCCTGCTCCATTGCAAGTGAAGTACTTGAAGTAGAAGGGCACTTTCCCTTTTCTATACCTGCAACAATATAATCTGTTTGGGCCCAAAAGCATGACCCAAACAGGGTGTGAGACTAAATCCCAGTAGGCAACCACCCGAAGATTTGTGCCTAACAATCAGTGAGTATTTGGTAGGTAAAGTACAGTAAACA
Source organism: Viscum album (assembly GCA_963277665.1). Taxonomy (NCBI): domain Eukaryota; kingdom Viridiplantae; phylum Streptophyta; class Magnoliopsida; order Santalales; family Viscaceae; genus Viscum; species Viscum album. The sequence goes on from OY728163.1 coordinate 1,381,236,952, forward strand.
GTAAACAGTAAGCATTAACCAGCAATACACAGTAGTAAATAATCCACAAAATCAACATGCAGCAGTGAAGAAAACAGTTAACCACAAATAGGAAACCCTCTGGGAAGTACTCACAGCCATCCCCTCTGGTCCTGTCCAAAAATTGACAACAGCCCTCTAGGCAGTACACTTAGCCAAACCCCTCTGGTTTGGTCATAAAAAATTATAAGACTCTCTGAGGAAGTACGCTCAGTGAATTCCCCTTATAGTCTAGGTAGTCAGGGACTCTCTGAGGAATATCACGCGGTCTAATCCCCTTTATATCCCCATGGTCTAGAGACTCTATGAGAAAGCGCACTAGGTCAATTCCTCCTATAGCCTCAGGTCTATCATAGACTCTCTGAGGAAGCTCACTCGGTCAATTCCTCCTATAGCCTGGAGTGGTTTAAGTAAATTCAAACAAAATAAAGTCTCTCTAAGGAATATCACTCGGTCTATCCTCCTGTAGTCTATAAAGCTCAAGACTCTCGGAGGAAGCTCACTCGGTCTATCCCCTATCGTCTATAACACCAGGTTCTCAAGGCCCTGTGCTAGTCAGTGCATAAAAATTATATAAGGAAAAAGTAAACCTACAGAGCTACATGGATAACCAGTCTACAACATATCAAGCAATTTAAGGTAAACAGTAGTCCATCCTATGGTCACTAGTCATAGAAAATCGGTATAACGTCCAATAGGCTGAACAAGACCAAAAGGTCGTAAAGAGAACAAGGCATGGTAAAAACATCAAAGCATAGAAATTATCCTTATACACATCCAAAATACCTCTACACAAGCATACAAGAAAGTCAGGAAAACAACAGGGGAAAACAGTCAACACGCAATACCCCATTTAAGGGTATTGGTGGAAATTGCACATAAAACTCGAAGACGTCGAACGGAAAGGCACAAACCAGTTACCTTTATTCTAGGAGAATGATATACCTGAACCAATAGGCATGAATCTCCTTAGAATGTCATAGATATATGAAAACACACAAAATTTTCAACCCATTATATCTTCCAAAATAGGAGGAATTGGAAAATGATGATCTAGAAAAAGGAAGATCTTACCGTTGCGGTTCCAACACAATCGACAGCGGTCGATTCGGAGAACGGACAGAGGCTCGGGGGCTCAGAGAAGATCCGTAGACGCACCCTCTCTCTCGGTCGAAGAAGCTGGAGAAGAAGACATTTCTGGGGTTAAGACACAACCCTGGTCTGTTTAATGAAAAAAAGTACACATAATTTACTTTAGGAGTATGCGGCATTTACTAGGATTTTCCATACTCTCTTTTAAGAGGCCTCTACATCACCCCTACATGGTCGTGTTTGTGGCCATGAAACGGCCAGCACACGGCCTTGAGCGGCATCAATGTACATGGAGTGTACTTATAAAGTACACAGTGTGTGCTTCAAAAATTTCCAGAAACTCCTATTTTCACAAAAACTCCAGAAAAAGGAAAAACATACTTAAAAAAGGTCTGGGTTCTTACAAACTTCCCCCCTTAAAGAAATGTGTCTCTGAATTTCCCTAGTGAGGCGTAGAAGAAGAAACCACGAATATCTCCGGCCAATGCGATCGTACATCAGCCTCCCTCTCCCAAGTCTCATCTTGTACTCGCCCGTGATGCCATAGCACCCATACCATAGTAACAAACCTACCACAGAGAACCTCCGTACTGCGATCGACAATCGGGATAGGAGGCTCCTCAAACGATGCATCCGCTTCGAGCTCAACCTCCTTAGGTTGAAGGACATGAGACGGGTCTGAAAAGTAACATCGGAGCTGAGAAATGTGGAAGACGTCATGAATAACCTTATACCTCTAAGGTAACTACAATCGATAGGCAACCATCCCAACTCTCTCCAACACCTCAAACGGATCGACATACCATGGTGAAAGCTTACCCTATCTCTGAATCCTCTTGTGTCCCAGCCTCAGTGCGACACGCAGGAAAACTGGATCCCCGACCTCAAACTCCAAAGGTCATCTCCGCTGATTAGCATAAGACTTTTGTCGATATTGTTCTACAACCATACTCTTTCAAATCAACTCTATCTACTCTAAGGTCTACTGAACAAGACGAGGTCCCAACAAAGCTGTCTCTCCTACCTCCAGCCAACATAAGGGTGATCGACATGGCCTACCATACAAAGCTTAATAAGGTGTCATCTGAATAGTTTCCTGAAAACTGTTTTTTAGGGAAACTCCAGAAGAGGTATATGCTTCTCCCAAAAACCTCCAATGTCTGGAACGCAAACTCTAAGCATATACTCAAGCACCTGAATCATATGTTCGGACTGGCCATCTGTCTGAGGATGGTATGTTGTACTCAAAAGTACCTGTGTACCCAGAGCCTTTTGAAGCCCTTTCTAGAACCAAGAAGTAAAACGTGCATCCCTATCTGAAAAATATAGTGTAGAACTCCATGTATATGTACAATCTCTCAGATGTACAACCGCCCCAACTCATAAAAACTGAAGGTATCCTTGATCGGAAAGAAGTGAGAATCCTTTGTAAGCCTATCGATGACAACCCAAATAGCATAATTCCCTCGAGGTGACCTTGGAAACCCTGTCAGGAAATCCATCACGATGTCATTCCACTTCTACTCTGGAATGGGTAACTGCTGCAAAAGACTTGATTGTAGTTGATGCTCTACTTTCACCTGCTGACAGGTGGAAAACCGCCTAACAAAACCAGTAACATCTCTCTTCATACCTGGCCACCAATACTAGCGGTGTAGATCACGATACATCTTGGTGACGCCAGGATGAACTGCCCAAACTGAGGAATGAAAATCCCACATCAGCTCCTCGCGTATGTTTGTTGGCACCCATAGGCATCCCTAGGAATGAAAGATCCCATCCTCGCCCATTATCCATCCAGGAAGAGGGTCCTCTCCTGACACACTCTCCCGCAGGACTAGGCCTTCTGAGTCTTATAGCTGCCTCATCCATACCCGGTCAAGAAGTGTAGAGGTAACAGCTATATAAGAAAGAAACATCTTCCCCTGACTATCATGCACCTCGAAAAGCATCTCATAGAACAGAGCCATAAGCTGCCACTAACCGTTGGCCTCTTGAACTGCATGTATCAGAGTTCTCCTGCTCAATGCATCAGCCATTGAGTTTCCCTTCTCTGGGGTATAGTCAAGATCAAAGTCAAAGGACTGAAGGTACTCGACCCACCTGCGTTGTCTCATATTAAGATATCGTTGAGTGAAGATGTACTTGAGACTATTGTGGTTGGTGAACACCACAAAGTGCTCTCCCAGAAGAAAATGTCTCCAATAGCATAAAGCATGAACAACCACTACCAACTCTAGATCGTGCGTCGGGTAATTCCTCTCGTGTGGCCTCAACTGCCAAGACTCGTACCCAATGACTCCATCTCCCTGCGTAGTCACAGCTCCCAGCCCGATACCTAAGACATCATAGTAGACAGTTTAGCTCTTGGTTGGATCTGTAAAGACTAGTATCGGTGCTGACTTCAACCTCCCTTTTAGCTCCTAAAAGGCTGAATCACAGGAATCTGACCATAAGAACTTTGGCCCTTTCTTGGTCAGACCTGTCAGTGGTGTTTCTAAGCGTGAAAAGCCTTGTATGAAATGCATATAGTATCCATCTAGCCCTAGAAAACTCCGTACCTCAATGAAATTCTTCGGCTGCTCCTCAGAAACTACTTCCCTCGCTTTCTCTGGATCTACTGATACTCTTGTCTCTGAGATAACATGACCCAAGAAGTGAATTTGGTCCATCCAAAAGTGGCATTTCAAGATCTTAGCATATAACTGATGCTCTCCTAGTGTACTCAGAATGATCTCAAGATGGGTAGCATGGTCGTGTCAAGTGTGAGAGTACACCAAGATTTCGTACACGAAAACTTCCATGAATGAATCCAAGTATGGATGAAACACTCGATTCATCAATTCCATAAAAATTGCAGGCGCGTTCGTGAGACCGAACGGCATGAATTTATACTCGTATAGACCATACCTACTCTAGAAAGATGTAAGAGGTATATCATATGGTCTAACGTGCAACTGGTGATAACCGTATCTCAAGTCAATCTTCAAGAACACTCTGGCTCCTCGAAACTGATCAAAGAGACCATCGATCCTTAGTAAGGGATATGGGTTCTTGACCGTCAACTGGTTCAACTTCCAATAGTATCCACAACACCTAAGGGTAACGTCTGTCTTCTTCGAAAACAGAACAGGCGAACCCCAAGGAGAAGTACTAGGTCGGATAAAACCCTTGGTCTACCACTCCTCCAACTGCTTCTTGAGCTCCTGTAACTCAGGTGTAGCCATCCTATAAGGAGGAATGGACACCGGTTCCACTCCAAGCACAAGCTCAATAGAAGCATCTACCTCGCGCTCCAGAGGCAAACCTGAAAAGTTCTATGGAAAGAAATCCCTAGAATGATCCATTACTGGAGGAAATTCTAACTGTGAATTCCTCTGGTCATCCAGATATATACTTGAAATCTGGGTTGTAACTCCTCCTAGCCCATGATGTTATGGACCTGCTCTACTTTCCTGGACATCCCACTCACCCTTATAAAGAAAGGATCCACCCTCTGGTGATATGAAACTCACACTGGGGAGATAACATTCGACGACTACCTTGAAGGGGACTAACCAGTCCATTCCAAGAATGAAATCATAGCTTGTAATCTCTAGTACATAGAGGTCCCATAAGAAGTGACACCTTGTAACCTCAAGAGGGAACTCTCTGCACTGACGTATACTAATCGCTCTAGTCCCCAATGGTGTTTCTAGCGTCAAAGTATCGGCAGAGGAAAAGATGTAGAGCCCAAGGATCTCCACAACAGAAAAAGAGATAAAGTTATGCATATCACCAGTATCTAAAAGAGATGGAGATAAAAATGAGGCCACTAAGATCGTACCTAAAACTGTAGAAGGTCCGGAATCCTGCTCCTAATGGGTCTGCTCCACTGCAAAAGTCTGGCCTGTACCACGGCCCTGCGACCCTGCCTGACCACTCTGAGTTGATCCACTATGTTGCCGCAGGTAGCCTAGTGACTGGACACCATGGCCATGACCCCCACCTCGGCCCAAACGGAGGGAAGAACTCCAGTTCCTAGACTTGTTAGAAACTGGTGGCGCTGCTCCCGAATGAGGAGTCATGGAAGAACCCCTGTCACCATATGGTGGTGAGAAAACCTGACAGAAGCACTTGAAGGTGACCCATCTTGCCACAAGATCGGCACTCCACTGGGTCTCTTTGGAACTGTGTCCTCATATGCCCAGCCCTTCCACACTGGTAGCATACAACCTGGCTACCTGAAGATGTGTCTCACTACCTCGAATCACCGTGCATAGACTCCCTATGGTGCTTCCTGCTGTCAACTGGTGAAGCACTAACCCTAGAAGCGGAACCACCCTGGCTCTCAGCTTCAAAATCAATCAGATTGCGCTCCACAATCAGTTCCTGGTTGACGATGGAAGTGATGGAATTCAGCCTGATGATATTCACCTATGAGTGGATCTCCCTTCTGAGACCATCCTCAAACTTCTTTTCCAAGAACAATCCATCTCTGCCCTAGAGGGGTGTGAAACGCTGAAGCTCAGTGAAACGAGAGGAGTACTCTATGACGGAAAGAGTATCCTGCTCCAGTCTCATGAACTCCTAGGCTCGGTCAGCCCTCAGGGTCTCCAGATAGAAGTAATCATAGAAGATGCGCCAAAACTCATCCCAAGTCATACCCAGCTGGTGTCCTGACTGTGAGATCACCTCCCAAAACCTCTTGGCAGAGTCTCGGAGAATATAAGTCACGAGCTTCACCCTCTTCTCTGGAGGTATCTCCACATGCTCGAAAATTGTGAGTGTGGCCTCTATCCATGACTCTAAAGCATGAGGTCCTCCTTCCCCTATGAAGGTGGGAGAATGCTGCTGCTGGAAAACCCGTGTCAATTCTGTCATCGAGGGGGCAGGAGGCGGCACTCCCTGGAAGGTCTGCATCATCCTTATAAAATCTTCCCTAAACTATGCATCGGCGCCTGAAATTGGTATAACTGTTGGTGCCAAGGCTGGCACAGTAGGAGGATCAGCAGGAGGTCCCTGATCGGCCATATCTGGTGTCTAATAACCATCTGGAAGCTGACGCACAACAGGAGGATGTCTCGGTGGCATAACTCTGAAAGGTCAAAAGCACACCTTAGATCATGATTATCAAAGACAGAACACAATAGTATAGGAGGGAAACAGGAGAAAGAAACATTCAAGTTTTAGAAAACACGACTACATGGCGTGTATAAATGCTACATGGCGTGTTCTCTTAAGACATTCACATGGGTGTGTACTTCTGCCACAACTGGCCGTGTAACGCCCAACCCACATGGAGTGTTGTCCCCACACACGGCGTGTACTTAAACTCTATTCCCCTGCCCATGTCTCCTTACATGGTTATCCCACACGGTCCCCTTAGTCCTAGACTACACGGTGTGTTCAAGAAGGACACAGCGTGTACTAGACAAGGTTTCAATGACCTATGTTGTTAGTTACACGGCCAGCTACACAGCTCACTCTTACACGACGTGCTTCCTGAGAGCATAGTGTGTACTTGAAGGTTTTCCCCGACCCGTGTTGTTAGTTACACAGCCGGATACTTAGGTTACGTGGCACGACATGTGATAATCGAACACGGCGTGTAAAGTCAAATTTTATCTAAACGTGTCATTAGTCACATGGGTAGACACGCGGTCACCACAACACAGCGTGTACTTACCATACATGGCATGTTCCTAAAGATTTCCCACAACCCCGTGTTTCTACCCACACAGTCAGTGACATGGTTTAAACACTACACGGCGTGTATTCCTAAAGTACACACCGTGTATTCTGGGTTTTTCCAGGAAGTAGCTCAGAAACTGCTCTGAAGCCCATAAAACACCGAAAACAAGCAAGAAGGTGCCAAATTCCGATCCATAAGGGCCCATACTCCCCGTGAATCAAAGCTTGGAATCTTCTACATATCATATACAAGGACAACAAGTCAACGATCCACCAAAATCAGATTCATGAGGGCCCATAACACCTCAAGAATCAAAATTTGGCATTCGTTCCATTAAATCTCTACACAAACAATACCCTATCAAGCAGCAGGTATTTCTATCAAGGCAACTATCACAATAGCATGCATATTTTTCACCTCATCTATCACAACAACATAAAATCACTAATGAATCCTAGATGGCATGGAAAAAATGCATGGCATGTGATTTCTAACAAGTGCCTATATGATGCATGAGATGGCATACCCTCGTCTCATCGGGTTGAGATAGAAATAAAACCGCAATAATAACAACGGTAACAGCACAAAGCATATGAATCACCCAACAGTGAAATCAAATCAACTGTAAAAGTGTAAACCAGTAAAACTGCAATAAATGAGGTAGTATGTTTTTTCCCTGTACACAGGTTAGCTACTCCCGTGCATAGCTTATTAGCAAGTACCTATTCCGTCCTATCCCTAGCTATGGTCTCCAAATAGTAAGTCAAGAGAAAAGAATTCATATGATGCCACTTTGTAATGTCTCGGTTCCGGAAGCCACCCAGAGGTGCCCCGTACCCGGTTGGTCACATGGCCTCAAGAACATTTCCCCGAACACCAAAGGCTGCTGGCTTGCAGTGAGGCCCTTGGGAGTGATAATTGGGAAACTATGCCCTCATTGGCAGAGTACACAGCAAAAAAGAGAAATAATAAAAAATAACGGAAGTAGTAAACAATCCATACACAAGTGAATAGCGGATGACTAAAAAAATAAACAAATGGAGCACAGATATATATGAAATGATGCATGAAACATATGTCTAGAAAAGATTCCAAACAAGTCACAATGTTGAATACAGTACTAAACCAAAGTATAAAATAAAAACAGATAATCAACTCCTCAGCATCGCAAGCATCAACTTGGTCCCGTGCTCTCCTACTCCAATTCAAGTGAAGTACCTGAAGTAGAAGGGTGCTTTCCCTTGTCTATACCTGCAACAATATAATCTGTTTGGGCCCAAAAGAATGACCCAAACAAGGTGTGAGACTAAATCCCAGTAGGTAACCACCCGAAGATCTGTGCCTAACAGTCCGTGAGTATATGGAAGGTAAAGTACAGTAAATAGTAAATAGTAAGCATTAACTAGCAATACACAGTAGTAAACAATCCACAAAATCAACATGCATCAGTAAAGAAAATAGCTAACCACAAACAGGAAACCCTCTGGGAAGTACTCACAGCCATCCCCTCTGGTCCTGTCCAAAAATTACAACAACCCTCTAGGCAGTACACTCAGCCTAACCCATCTAGTTTGGACATACAAAATTATAAGACTCTCCGAGTAAGTACGCTCTTTCAATTCCCCTTATAATATAGGTAGTCAGGGACTCTCTAAGGAAGATCACGCGGTCTAATCCCCTTATAGCCCCATGGTCTAGAGACTCTCTGAGGAAGCGCACTAGGTTGATTCCTCCTATAGCCTCAGGTCTATCACAAACTCTCTAAGGAAGCTCACTCGGTCAATTCCTCCTATAGCCTGGAGTGGTTTAAGGAAATTCAAACAAAACAAAGACTCTCTAAGGAAGATCACTCGGTTTATCCTCTTGTAGTCTATAAAGCTCAAGACTCTCTAAGGAAGCTTACTCGGTCTATCCTCTATTGTCTATAACACCAGGTTCTCACGGCCTCGTGCCAGTCGGTGCATAATAATTCTATAAGGCCAAATTAAACTTACAGAGCTACTTGGCTAACTAGTCTACAGCAAAACAAGAAATGTCAGGTAAATAGCAGTCCATCCTACGGTCACAAGGCATGGAAAACCGGTATAATGCCCAATAGGATGAACAAGACCAAAAGGTCATAAACGGAACAAGGCATGGGAAAAACATCCAAGCATAGAAATTATCCTTATACACAGCCAAAATACATCTACAGAAGCATACAAGTAAGGAAGGAAAACAACAGTGGGAAAACGGTCTACACGCAATACCATGTTCAAGGGTATTGGTGGAAATTGCACATAAAACTCAAAGACGTCGAACAGAAAGGCACAAACCACCTACCTTGATTTTAGGAGAACAATATACTTGAACCAAGAGGCCTGAATCTCTTGATAATGTCATAGATCTATGAAAACAAACAAAAAATTCAACCCATGATATCTTTCAAAAGAGGAGGACTTAAAAAATGATGATCTAGAAGAAGGAAGAGCTTACCGCTGTAGTTCCAACGCAATCGACGGTGGTAGATTCAGAGAACGGACAGAGGATTGGGGGATCGAAGAAGATCCGCAGACGTACCCTTGCTCTTGGTCTAAGAATCTAGAGAAGAAGACGTTTCTAGGGTTAAGACGCGACCCCAGTCCATTTAATGAAAAAAACTACACGGCATGTTCCTTTGGAGTACACGGCATGTACTAGGATTTTCCGTACTCCACTTTAAGCGGCCTCCACATCACCCCTACATGGCCATGTGTGTGGCCATGACACGGCCAGCACATGGCCTCGAGCGGCATCATAGTACACGTCGTGTACTTACAAATTACACAGCGAGTACTTCAAAAATTTCCAGAAACTCCTCTTTTCTCAAAAACTCCAGAAAAAGGGAAAACATACCTGAAAAGAAAGTCCGGGTTCTTACAAACTTTACCCCTTAAATAAATTCATCCCAGAATTTACCTAGCAAGGCATAGAAGAAGAAACTCTGATCAGCTCCGGCCATTGCTGTAACACCCCAAGCTTCCACGGTACGATTCTCTTTCAATAATGCAATAGCTTCCATTGTACGCAAGTTCGAGATTCTAACACACTGCGGCCAATAAAAGTAGCCATTATGAAGAGTAATACCCTTATATAAATTTTATATTTCAAAATGGACTTCATTTTTGGATTCGGAATATCGAAATTATCCTATGTTGAATTTTGGTATTTTTCCGAGAAGTACCAATTTTCGATGAATAGTGAAAAATACTTAAAAACAACATTATTAATCAAAATAATTTATAGTGATAAATTATAGTATTGAGGGGTTTTAAAGTATAATTAGAATATAATTTTTCCATTTTATCCAATGGTGGTCATTAGAATTAATTTCACTTTGAAATTGGACATAAACAATTATCAATCTTTTGATTGATATTGTTTCTTAAAAACACGCTATTTGTTTTGACAATGGGAATTAATTATAAAATTAATTAATGCAACTTATATGTTTGGAATTTTTTAAAATAGATATCATTTTTTAATTCTGAATATCAATTATAGCTTAGGGTGGATTTTTGGTATTTTTCTAAAAAACTTCAATTTTTGATGAATAGTGAAACCACTAAGCGGTAGTTTAAAAACTGCTTTTTCGTTTAAATGAAATTTTACAGCTTCTATGAATTTAATTTCAAAAATCCGACATAAATGGTTATAATTAGGAAGTAAAATGTGGTTCAATGGGATGAAAATAATTTTTGGTGAATAGTAACTTTTGAGTTTTATTAACCGCGATTAGAGGTAATTAGATTAATTTAAGGTAAAAATAATATTATAATAGTATGAAATTACCTTGAAACATGTCCTACTCTTATTTTATTACTCATGTACGACCAATAAAATCCATGGGTCAATTTTTGGGACCCCATGGAGCCACTTGGGTAAGATAATGACATTAATACTTTTTATTTAAAGTAAAAATAAAATTGTAACAAACATGTTTTGTTTTACTAAAAAAATTATTCCATGGGGTTATATAAGTTAAATTTTAAACTATAAATATTAATTGGAAAGATAAAAAGATTTCATACATCATGGTGATTTTTTTATAATTTTTAGACATTAAATAAATTAAATTTTTTATGACACCATGATGATGCAGTGATTACCTCATTAATTAACGATTTAAATAAAATGAAAACATAATGTAAAATCTAAGACTTACACTTTTCCAAAACCTATTGGGTGAGTATATTTTGAACCCTTATCACCTTATCCTCTAAATATATAATTTTTGGACCTTTAAAATCCGAAACTCATTATATAAAAATGTAACATTTCATGACTTTCCTTATAAAAGGCCCCCACCTCTACCACCTTATTCACACCTTGAAAGCCATTTGTCTCGGCCAACCTCTACCCAAATACTCTCTCAACTTCCCTCTCTTACTCATAGAATCCTCACTCTGGGCAGAAGTCTTCCCAAGGATGCCTTTGGCTCAAATCAAAAAGAGTTACCTGATTTTAAGGTAATGTCTTCTCTTATATTCTTTTGTTTTATTTTGCTTCTCAACCCCCTTAAACTCTTTTTATTAATATATTTTGTAACAAAAACAGTATCTTCAATATACTAATATTTTTTTATGATATTGATTTGATTTACACTTACACACACCTTCGTCTAATGGTTAAAGAACATACTGTTTCTGTGGGTGGCGAATTACTGCCTCACGAAACGATGATTGTTCAATATTCTTTTAACACCTCTCATGGTGGCCATTATGATGAAACTATTTCTATATATGATATATATTATGTTTATGTTTTCTTTATGCTTCTGTATTTTTCATTTATGGCATACCTTTATGATTTCCATTATGGGTAAACGTGATAATTTCATTTTAGGAAATGCGGACTACCACCCCCTCAAAATGATTTGAATCGTTAATTCCATATGTGAGATGTGTAAAGGATGGATTAAATGATATTATATATGATATTATATTGGAATTATAATACACATTTATATCATTAAGTTCTCATTCCATTAAATACGAAATAGAAATGAAAGTAGCGTTCATGCGTACGTACGGCTTACCGTCTCCATGAACGGTGCATTTCATTTCTTACCTCTAAATGTTATGTAATATTATAAATGCATATATATAGTGGATATATATGATATATATGATATCTAAATCATGAATATAATTCTGGATATAATGGATATTTTACCACATTAACAACTTGTAATTAAAAGATGTTTATTTTTGACTCAAGTACCAAAGATCGACAAAACGACCGTTATTAATATAAATAATTACATAATATTCATAACATGGTAATAAGTGATATAAAAGGAATAATGAACCTGAAAAACGTTCTTAATCAATTAGAAATTTACTCTATTTTATTATTCAGGAGGTTAAAGAACGATTGAGTCAAGTCGGACACGAGGTAAGGGACTTCGTCTCAATCTCCTTTCATTGAGGCATATTTTGTTTTATACACAACTTTATTTTATATGGTGTATAAACCCCTTTGACTTTTATGTTTATTCAAAACGAATTTTTTTTTATGAAGTGTTTTACTAAATGACAAAAGGGAATGTTTTTTTTGTCGTACGTATGTGGCGACAACGACTTATTCACCTCCGTGACAATAATTTGAGTTTCGGCTTTCTCTACAAGCCATAACTTTTTTTAAATGAAAAATAAATACCATGTTTTACTTTTCTTTTATTGAAAATGGTTTTGATAATGTTTTGATTATATCAATGTGTTTTATTGATATCTTTTGATTGAAATGTTGAAATGTTATGTTTCCCTTATGCATGTTTTATGTGATACGATTATTTTATGATATGTTTAAACCTTTTGATATAAGGAATTCATTGGAATTAGTAAGTGACGGGTGGAGCCTGATATAGCTCCTTGATGCATCGGTAGGTATCATGAGACAAACTAGTGTCTTGGCACGAGGCCTTGGCTACGTGGTTATGATAGTCTGGCATTATGCATTCCATCATTATGAAATTGGTTATTGATATTGCATGTGATTATTCATCTAGTAGAATATCCATGTGAATAAGTAAATGGAATTATTTCATTTTATTTTTCCATATTATGCTGAAGTTCAAGTTTAAAAGGCTTTTGTTTTAGTTATACATTGCCTTAAATGTTCATGTTTATTTATGAATGTTTCCGCTATATTGTTATCCTTACTGAGCATCTGAGCTCACCCCTTTCAAAGTTTTAATTTTCCCAGGATGTGAAGAAGTATTTTATGAATGGCTTGCAGGGATAGTCGGAAGGGGATATGAGTGTGGACTATGGAGACCATGTTATTGTAGTTTTTCACTTTATGATGTAATGTAACAGTTATAAATGAATCTAGTGTTTCTGAGGCTACTAAACTAATTGGTCTTCCGAGACTTGATCTTTTGTGATCATGCCAATGTTATGTAATAATGCATCGAATCTGGGTAACTAGGGTCGGAGTGTTACAGTTGGTATTAGAGGAATTTTAGTACTAACCTTGTAAGCAAGATTTAGAAAAACTCTGATTAGAGTACATAGCCCTAAGATAGAATTTGAGGATTAGTATAGAAGAACCTCATAGAATTTTGGTATTATAGAGATTTTGTGAGTTTTCTGAGCAATACATCTATGTCTGGATATGAGCAGGTAGAGGCGGATCTGGCACAGATGTACCCAGGGGTAAAACCTGAAAACACCGCTTTGAGCTAGACTCAAACAGGAACTGGTGCATGACAACGGGACTTGCTGCACTCTTGGTTACAAAAATCCCAGGGGATATGCTTAGGATAATTCACGATTTCTTTAAAACCCATTATGAAGGGTTTATGAGTATATACTTCCTCAAAGAAAACATTTTTTTATGGATTATATCCATAAATAGTTCAATTTATGTTAAGTGTTTTAAAAGTATGGAATTATGTATATCGATTCATAAAGTAATCTAGTTTATGACATTGTTTAAAAATGGTGCCTAGTAGAAGGAATGGAAACCGTATCAATGCATGCACTCTATATAGGAATTTCCCTCTTGCTCAAGATAATTATAGTGGAGATGGTGATACAACCGGTGTTGATCAACTTATCACCATACTGGGACAACTCACTCAGGTTATGAATAATAACCTTACCCGTATGGAGAACCCTGATCCGCAGCGTGGAGGATCAATGTTAGATCGCTTCATGAGTCAGCAACCACCAACATTCAATGGGAGTAAAAATCACTTAGTAGATGAGTAATGGATAAATTCCCTAGAGAAAATATTTCAGGCATTGGGGAGTAGTGAAAGGTAAAAGATTATCATGGAAGTTTACCACCTCACTGGAGATGCTGATCAATGGTGGTCATTGTTTCAAAACACAAAGGAAGATGATGAAGTATCAAAAATGAAATGGAGGGAGTTCAAAGAGATTTTCTTAGAAAAATACTTTCCTCATGACCATCGAGCAGATATGGAAAGACAATTTTTGAGTCTGAGGCAAAAAAAGGATGAGAATGTTGCAAAGTATGAGTCTAACTTTACAAGGTTAGCGAGGTATGCTGCAGATTATATATGTAACCCAAGAAATAATATTGATCATTTCTTTGATGGGTTAAAACCATTTCTTCATCGAGCTTTAGTATCTCAATCCTTCTCATCATATGAAGATATTGTCTCATGTGCTATCAAGACAGAAAAGGAATTCTCTAAGTCTTATGACAACAAAGTAAAGCAAGAGAATAAGAGAACAGTGGAACAAGAGACAGATAAAGGGAAAAATGGAAAGAAGAATTTTCCATTATGCGATAATTGTGGGAAGAATCACCCTGGTACTTTCCTAAAAGTAATGGGAGTTTGTTATAAATGTGGAGAAAAAGGTCACCAAGATCATGATTATAAGGAAAATAAAGAGGCTATCAATGTTGAATGCTACAATTATAGAGAAATGGGGAATTATGCAAATTAATGTCCTAAGCGTCAGGGAAACTTACCTCAGAAAAGGCCAAGGGATCGAGGCCAAGCTTATGTTGTTACTACAGAAAAAGTTGAATAATTATTGTATTTGTGTTTTTGGACTCAAGAACTATATTATGGTTATAAGAATAATGTGATATATATAAGGATTGTACTGCAGTACTTGTTGTTTTCATTAAGGTTTTAATATGATGAAGGTAATCATATTTTTAGTATGTGATAATAAAAGAAAATTTACTTTGTTTGGGGAATCTAATGTTACAATTGATTTTGGAATTTAGAGACCTTTTAGAGAAAGTCTGGATAGAGGTATTTTGGAAAACTATAAAGGATATAATGGATTAAGTTTAACTTTGCATAGTATTGTTTAAGGTTAAAACATTTCTGAAGATTATTTTTGGAATATTATAATACTATAGTTGTAGGAAAAGGATAACCTGTAGGTTGGGGGATAACCCGTCGCATCGGACAAAGCTGTAGGAATCGAACCCACAACCATAGTGTGACGGTCCTTTATTACTTACCACTAGCCTACATAAATTCCCTGGTTATTACAAAATAGTTTTCTTAATCTAAATGGTATGTGTTAATATTTGGAACCATGTACGATTAGGATAAATATAATATTTTTGAGTTCTATTATCTTTTTGAGGGAAAGATGAGTTTGTGGTAGAAATTAGTTGAAGGATGAAACTCTACTTGTCAAGTATATATATATATACCTATCTCTTATTCTATGAATAAATTAATTCTTAAACTTTAGGAAAGGGATATTAAAAATTTTGTTATCATAATACCTTATGTTTTGTTGAACTGATGATATTTTAAATCACCATAAATTGATGGCTTTGAGGCCCTCAATTTTACACTTTTTTGTGATTGATGACCTCAATCAATCCCTATAAATATTTACGTTTTCCCTCCAATTATTTGTCTCTAATTTCCACCAATGTTCTCCTAATCAATATCATAATTTGGTGGTGACTTTTTCATTTCCATTTCCCTATTATTAAGGCTAAATTTTATTAACCTTATTTCTGATGTGGGTTTTCCACAAAGGTATTTTCTACTTTCAACCTTTTATTTTTTATGAACAATTTCAAATTTTCAGGACACAATTTATTGAAGGAGGAGATAATGTAACACCCCAAGCTTCCACGGTATGATTCTCTTTCAATAATGCAATAGCTTGCATTGTACGTAAGTTCAAGATTCTAACACACCGTGACCAATCAAAGTATCCATTATGAATATTAATGGCCTTATATAAATATTATATTTCAAAATGGACTTCATTTTTGGATTCAGAATATCAAAATTATCCTATGTTGAATTTTGGTATTTTTCCGAGAACTTCCAATTTTCGATGAATAGTGAAAAATACTTAAAAACAACATTTTTAATCAAAATAATTTATAGTGATAAATTATACTATTTAGTGGTTTTAATGTATAATTAGAATATTATTTTACCATTTTATCCAATGGTGGTCATTATAATTTATTTCAATTTGAAATTGGACATAAACAATTGTCAATCTTTTGATTTATATTGTTTCTTAAAAACACGCTATTTGTTTTTACAACAGGAATTAATTATAAAATTAATTAATGCAACTTATATGTTTGGAATTTTTTAAAATAGACATCATTTTTGAATTCGGAATATCAATTATAGCTTAGGGTGGATTTTTGGTATTTTTCTGAAAAACTTCAATTTTTGATGAATAGTGAAACCACAAAGTGGTAGTTTAAAAAATGATTTTTTGTTTAAATAAAATTTTACCGCTTCTGTGAATTTAATTTCAAAAATCCAACATACATGGTTATAATTAGGATGTAAAATGTGGTTCAATGGGATGAAAATAATTTTTGGTGAATAGTAACTTTTGAGTTTTATTAACCACGATCAGAGGTAATTAGAGTAATTTAAGGTAAAAATAATGTTATAATAGTATGCAATTACCTTGACACATGTCCTAATATTATTGTATGACTCATGGCTGACCCAGAAAATCCATGGGTCAATTTTTGGGACCCCATGGAGCCACTTGGGTAAGATAATGACATTAATACTTTTTATTTAATGTAAAAATAAAATTGTCACAAACATGTGTTGTTTTACCAAAACAATTATTACATGGGGTTATATAAGATAACCTTTCAAATATAAAAAATAATTGTAAATCTAAAAATATTTCATACATCATGGTAATTTTTTTATAATTTTTAGACACTAAATAAATTAAATTTTTTATGACACCATGATGATGCAGTGATTACCTCATTAATTAACGATTTATATAAAATGAAAAGATAATGTAAAATATAATACTTACACTTCTAAAAAACCTATTGGATGAGTATATTTATAACCCTTATCACCTTATCCTATAAATATATAATTTTGGGTCCTTTAAAATCCGAAACTCATTATATAATAATGTAACATTTCATGACTTTCCAAGAGTGCCCCTCCTCTCCTCTTATAAAAGGCTCCCACCTCTACTACCTTATTCACACCTTCAAAGCCATTTGGCTCGGGAAACCTCTACCCAAATACTCTCTCAACTTCCCTATATTACTCCTATAAGCCTCACTTTGGGCATAAGTCTTCCCAGGAAGCCTTTGGCTCAAATCAAAAGAAGTTACCCGATTTTAAGGCAATGTCTTCTCTTATGTTCTTTTGTTTTATTTTTCTTCTCCAACCCCTTAAACTATTTTTATTCCTATATTTTGTAACAAAAACAGTATATTCAATATACTAGGATGTTTTTATGATATGGATTTGATTTACACTTACACACACCTTCATATAATGGTTAAAGAACATACTATTTCTGTGGGTGGCGAATTACTGCCTCACAAAATGATGATTGTTCAATCTTCTTTTAACACCTCTCATGGTGGCCATTGTGATGAAACTATTTCTATATATGATATATATTATGTTTATGTTTTCTTTATGCTTATTTATTTTTCATTTATGGCATACCTTTATGATTTCCATTATGGGTAAATGCGATAATTTCATTTTAGGAAGTGCAGACTACCGCCCCCTCAAAGTGATTTGAATCGTTAATGCCATATGTGGGACGTGTAAAAGATGGAGTAAATGATATTATAATGGAATTATAATACACCTTTATATCATTATGTTCTCATTCCATTAAATACGAAATAGAAATGAAAGTAGCGTTCATGCGTACGTACGGCTTACCGTCTCCATGAACGGTGTATTTCATTTCTTACCTCTAAATGTTATGTAATATTATAAATGCATATATATAATGGATATATATGGTATATATGATATCTAAATATTGAATATAATTCCATATATAATGGATATTTTACCACATGAACAACTTGTAATTATAAGAAGTTTATTTTTTACTCAAGTACCAAAGATCGAAAAAACAAATGTTAATAACTAAAATTATTACATAATGTTAATAACATGTTAATAAGTGATATAAAAGGAATAATGAACTTGAAAAAGGTTCTTAAGAAATTAGAAATTAACTCTATTTTATTATTCAGGAGGTTAAAGAACGATCGAGTCAAGTCGGACATGAGGTAAGGGACTTCGTCTGAATCTCATTTCATTGATGCATATTTAGTTTTATACACAACTTTATTTTATACGGTGTATAAACCCCTTTGACTTTTATGGTTATTCAAAAGGAATTTTTTTTATACGAAGTGTTTTACAAAATGAAAAAATGGAATGTTTTTTTTTGTCGTATGTATGCAGCGACAACGAATTCTCCATCGCCGTGACCATTATTTGAGTTTCGGTTTTCTCTACAAGCCATAACTTTTTTTTAAAATGAAAAATAAATAACATGTTTTAATTTTCTTTTATTGAAAATGGTTTTGAAAATGTTTTGATTATATCAATGTGTTGTATTGCTATCTTGTGATTGAAATGTGAAAATGTTATGTTTCCCTTATGCATGTTTTATGTGATACGATTATGTTATGATATGTTTAAACCTTTTCATATAAGGAATGAATTGGACATAGTAAGTGACGGGTAGAGCCTGCTATAGCTCCTTGATGCATCGGTAGGTCTCATGAGACAAACTAGTGTCTTGGCAGGAGGCCTTGACAAAATCTTATTTGTAGTCATGGCACGAGGCCTTGGCTATGTGGTTATGATAGTCTGGCATTATGCATTCCATCATTATAAAAGTGGTTATTGATATTGCATGTGATTATTCGTCTAGTAGAATATCCATGTGAATAAGTAAATGGCATTATTTCATTTTATTTTGCCATATTATGCTGAAGTTCAAGTTTAAAGGCTTTTTTTCAGTTATACATTGCTTTAAATGTTTATGTTTATTTATGAGAGGTTCCACTATATTGTTATCCTTACTGAGAATCTGAGCTCACCCCTTTCAAAGTTTTAATTTTTCCAGGATGTGAAGAAGTATTTTATAAATGACTTGCAGGGATAGTCGGAAGGGGATATGAGTGTGGAATATGGAGACCATGTTATTGTAGTTTTTCACTTTTTGATGTAATGTAACATTTATGAATTTATCTTGTGTTTACAAGGATACTAAACTAATCAGTCTTCCGAGACTTGATCTTTTGTGATCATGACAATGTTACGTAATAATGCACTGACTCTGGGTAACTGGGGGCGGGGCATTACAACTGCGATCGTACATCGACATCCCTCTCCCAAGTCTCATCTTGTACTCACCTGTGCTGCCATAGCACCCGTACCAGAGGAACAGACCGGCCATGGAGAACCTTCATACTCTGATCGACAATCCGGATAGGATGCTCCTCAAATGATGCATCCTCTTCGAGCTCAACCTCCTCCGGTTGAAGGACATGAGACGAGTTTGAAAATTAACGTCGGAGCTGAGAAACATGGAAGACATCATGAATAACCCGGTACCTATGAGGTAATTGCAACCGATAGGCAACTGGCCCAACTCTCTCCAACACCTCAAACGGCCCGACATACCACGGTGAGAGCTTACCCTATCTCTGAATCATCTTGTGTCCCAACCTCGATGCGGCATGCAGGAAAACCAGATCCCCGACCTCAAACTCCAGAGGTCGTCTCCGCTGATCAGCATAAGACTTCTGTTGATATTGTGCGATAGCCATACTATTTTGAATCAACTCTATCTTCTCTGAGGACTCCTGAACAAGATGAGGTCCCAGCAAAGCTTCCTCTCCTGCCTCCATCCATCATAAGGGTGATCGGCATGGCCTACCGTACAAAGCCTAATAAGGTTCCATCTGAATAGTCGCCTGAAAACTGTTGTTGTAGGAAAACTCCAGAAGAGGTATATACTTCTCCCAAAAACCTCCAATGTCCGGAACGCAAGCTCTAAGCATATACTCAAGCACCTGAATAGTACATTCGGACTGGTCATCTTTCTGAGGATGGTATGTTGTACTCAAAAGTACATATGTACCCAAAGCCTTCTGAAGCCCTTTCCAGAACTGAGAAGTAAAACGCGCATCCCTATCTGAAAAAATGGAGTGTGGAACTCCATGTAGATGTAAAATATCTCGGATGTACAACCACCCCAACTCATCAACACTGAAGGTCTCCTTGATCAGCAAGAAGTGAGCAAACTTTGTAAGCCTGTCGATTACAACACAAACAGCATAATTCCCTCAAGGTGACCTTGGAAACCCTGTCATGAAATCCATCACGACGCCGTTCCACTTCCACTCCGGAATGGGTAACTGCTTCAAAAGACCTGATGGTCGATGATGCTCTACTTTCACATGATAACAAGTGGAACACCTCCTAAAAAAACTAGAAACATCTCTCTTCATACCAAGCCACCAATACTGGTAGTGTAGATCACGATACATCTTGGTGATGCCAGGATGAACTGCCCAAACTGAGGAATGAAAATCCTGCATCAGCTCCTCACGTATGTCTGTTGTCACCCATATGCATCCCTGGGAACGTAAGATCTCATCCTCTCCCATTTTCCATCCAAGAACAGGGTCCTCTCTTGACACACTCTCCCACAGGACTAGGCCTTCTGATTCTGATAGCTACCTCATCCTTACCCAGTCAAGAAGTTTAGAGGTAACAAGTATAGAAGAAAGAACGTCTGCCCTTGATTATCATGAACCTCCAAATGCATCTCATAGAACAGAGCCATAAGCTTCCACTCACTCCTAGCCTCTCGAACTGCCTATCTCTAAGTTCTCCTTCTCAACGCATCATCCACTGTGTTTCCCTTCCCTGGGGTATAGGCAAGCTCAAAGTCAAAGGACTGAAGGTACTCGACCCACCTGTGTTGTCTCAGATTCAGATCACTTTGAGTGAATATGTACTTGAGACTATTTTGGTCGGTGAACACCACAAAATTCTCTCCCAGAAGATAATGTCTCCAACAGCATAAATCATGAACAACCGCTACCAACTCTAGATCATGTGTCGGGTAATTCCCCTTGTGTGGCCTCAACTGCCAAGACCCGTACGCAACGACTCCATATCCCAGCGTAATCACATCTCCCAGCCCGATACCTAATACATCATAGTAGACAGTTTAACTCTTGGCCAACTCTAGAAAGACTAGTATCGGTGTTGAAATCAACCTCCCTTTTAGCTCCTGAAAGGCTGACTCACAAGAATCTGACCATAAGTACTTTGGCCCTTTCTTGGTTAGACCTGTCAGTGGTGCTGCTAAGCGTTAAAAGTCTTATATGAAATGCCTATAGTATCCAGTCATCCCTAGAAAACTCCGTACCTCAAAGACATTCTTCAGATGCTCTAAGGAAACTACTTCCCTCGCTTTCTCTGGATCTACTGATACTCCTGTCTCTGAGATAACATGACCCAAGAAGTGAATCTGTTCCATCCAAAAGTGGAATTTCAAGATCTTATCATATAACTGATGCTCTCTCAGTGTACTCAGAACAATCTCAAGATGGGTAGCATTTTCGTGTCGAGTGTGAGAGTACACCAACATTTCATGCACGAAAACCACCAAGAATGAATCCAATTATGGATGAAACACTCAGTTCATCAATGCCATAAGAACTGTAGGCGCGTTCGTGATACCGAACGGCATGACTATATACTCTTATAGACCATACCTGCTTCGGAAAGCTGTAATAGGTATATTAGATGGTCTAACACGCAAATTATGATAACCAGATCTCAATTCAATCTTCAAGAACACTCGGACTCCTTGAAACTGATCAAAGAGATCATCGATCCTCGGTAAGGGATATTGGTTCTTGACCGTCAACTGGTTCAACTTCTGATAGTCTACACAAATCTTAAGGGTACTGTAACGACCCAAAGTTTCATTAATGGAAATCCCTCTTGATCTAATTAAATGATTCTTTATGTAAAACGTTTATATAAAATATCAACTTATTTGGTTTTATGTTATGAATTGTGACCACTTCTTTTATAGCCATTGAATAGTGATCACATGATTAGTATAAATATAGGGCTTTAACAAACCCAATTTACTCAGACAAAGGAAGCGATGGCCTCATCTAGTAGAATTGCTCTATACGATGCCCATTTTTCGGAGCTCAGAAAAGAGGTGGCGTCTTTGGGCTTCACTCTTGACCTAGCCCAAGCTGAGGTTCATCATGTCAATCTTGAACGGGACTTTCTACGAGAAAAGTGAAAGTTGATAGAGATTACCACTCAAGTGATGTTATCTGAGCCACCCCAAGAGTCTGTCACCATCGCACACCTTACCCTTAGGTCTTATGTGGTTGTTTTAAGGGGTTATATAAAAAATCACTAGTACTATATTCATGTACATTATTTGTTTTGTATATAATAATGAATATAATTTCTTGTCATTATTGGTAAATTTTAAATAGTTTTTAAATTACAAATAGGGTTTTTATTTATTATTTAATTAAGATTTATATTTTATTAAATTAAGGGATTTTTGAATTAATTAATATTTTAATAAAATATTATTTTTATTATTAAATAAATTATTATTAAATATAAATGATCTTATAATTTTATGAATGCAATTGTAATTTTTATTAAGGTTTGAAAGCCATTTTTGTCAAAAACCCGTGAATTTTCGATAAATGTCGGGTTTTTTTTAAAGTGAAAATTAACAAATTTAAAAATTATTTAGATAAAATAAATTTCATTTCTAGAATCAGGATTTCAAAATTATCCAATGGTGAATTTTTCATAATTTTCTAAGACAATTAAATTTTTGGGTAAAAATTAAATACAATTTAAATACATAATGTGTTTTATGACATCATAATGACCCAATAGTGATGTAATAAAATACTATAAGCTTTATGTTCATCCAATATATGTTTCATAATTAAAATAATGTGATTTTGGATTTGTTTGACTTATTTTACAAAGCATTAATGGACCCCTCAAGACTTATTAAACATCTTGTCTTTTTAAACTATTTTCCATGGGAGTGTGACTCACCTCCACATAAGAAACACCATTATTTTAAGAATTTCGGACTTTGGAATTACAAAATATTATTTTATTCTCCCCTTCTCCAAAAACCATGGGCAAAAAACATGATCTGATTTGTGGTTTGGATTAGTTTAATGTAAGGGGTCCCAAACCTAAATAATAAAGAATTCACTCACCTTTCCTATATAAACCCACCCAAGCTCCCACTTCCTCCTCACTAAAATCATTTGGATTTCGTCCAACCTCTTCCCTACTCTCTCTATAATCCTCACAAGGTGCCCCAACCTCCCAATAAGCCTCTCTTAAGCCTCTCTCAAGCCTTTGGAAGCACACTTCCAAGTAAGGGTTTTTCTTCCTTTCACTTTTTTGTCCAATTTTTCTTAATACTGTTATGAACCTTTAATTTCAATTATAAAAGTTGAGGTATGGTTTAGAACCTCCCCCATACATCCCTCTTATTCTTTGAATGATGGTATACCCCTTTCTCTCTCATTAAATGCCTCCCATGTACACCCGTTACTATGACGAAATTCCGAAAGGCACTTCTCTCTCCTGATTTACATTCAAGAAATTCTTTTGTATCATGAATCTAAATTCCATTAAAATTGTTTGTACATGTATATATATGACCCCCTTACTGTAAATTTCATGTAAATATGATGAGACACTCATTTCTCTCTCATCAACCATTTTTATGAATTCTTATGTCACGTCGTTACGCTGCCGAAATTGCACCGATTTTCTAAGCCAATGCCTTTGTGTAGTGAATACCAATCCCATTTCTCCATCAAGGTTATTCACCTTTATGCACTTTTACTTATTGATTATAAAGTTTCATGTATTAATTCCACATTCCTTTATCGTGGAATAAATTATTATGTTTAATGAATCCATGTTTTATGATCAATGTGGCACACTTATGCATGAAATGAAATGTTTAAGAAGGGTGCGCCCTTATAGCGCTCCAATGCATTGGGTAAAGTATAGTATCATGATACGTCATGTGCAATGAGTTTTGACTCATGATAATTCAAGTGCAATGAGGTTTTACTTGTGCTTTATGTACAATGAGAATTTACTCATGCTCCATGTGCAATGAGCCTTGGCTCATGCTAATTCCATGTTAAGTGTTGTTGCCACATTTCCATGTTATGATTATCATGCTTTATCATGCCTTTATGTTTATGTTTCTCTTATGATCTATTGATATGCCTATTGTCTAAAATGTATTGTACTCCTCATGTATTCCATGTTTATTCCCTTACTGGGATTTATAGCTCACCCCTTTTCTTATGCATGTCCTTAGGTTATCCCATGCAATGCTAAGTACGAGGGAATGTAGTGGTCATATAAAGTAAGTTTTCAATAAAGATGTTTTATTTCATGTTTTAAGTTATTATGTAATGATCCTAAGCCCCAAAGACACTATACCTCTAGATCTTCCATGTTGTATCAAGTGAATAGTTTATGTAATAAATCATGTTTAAGGTTTCAATCAAAGAAGGGTTGTCATAGTTGGTATCAGAGGATAGGTTTAGTTATTTTTGGTATTAGGATTAGAAAACCCCAGTAAATCCTTAGAGACAAGACTAAGTATAATAAAAACATCCATAAGTTTTGGTAAGTACTGAGTGAGTGGTTTATCAAGAAAATACATCCCTGTTTGGATACGAGCAGGTAGAGGCAGCTCTGGCACAGATGTATCCTAGGGGTAAAACCCGAAAACACCGCTTTGAGCTAGACTCAAATGGGAACTGGTGCACGACAATGGGCCTTCCTGAACTCTTGGTTACGACACTCCCTGGGGATATGTTTTGATAAATTCGCAAGCTTAGTATGAACCCTTATTAAGGGAATAAAAAAAATTCCCCTAAGAATATATGAAAGTAGATCATGAAAAGCCTAGATTGAAGCCTATAGACTCATGAGTTAAGGATATAAAAGTTTATTTATAAGTCATCAACTTTTGTCTTTGGATTACCCTTTATGTGTTACCCCCATAACTTTCCTTTTATTCCAGAAAATGTCCGGTAATAGGAGGACTCGGGCTAACAACCGATGTGAAGATCAGTGTGATGATTGTACTAATGAGATGCCCAATCCAATAGGAGAATGAATCGCGAAGTTTTTCTCACTTCTCTCTCATCTAACTCAAGATTTGAATAGAAACACAGGTCAAGAGGAACGTCCAAACCCCCCTAAGAAGGAACAAGTCGCTATCAAGAGATTCATGATACAAAGGCCTCCTAATTTTAGTGGATCATCCAATCCCATGATCGCTGAACAATGGATCAAATCCATTGAAAAGATCTTCTACATCCTTCAATGTTCTGAACAAGAGAAGGTTCTCCTGGAAACTTATCGTATATAGGGTGAAGCTGATCAATGGTGGACGTTGATAAAAAATACGAAGCCTGAGGAGGAGATTGAGGCATTGTAATGGAAAGATTTTCAAAAGATTTTTTTCGATAAATATTTTCTGCGCACCCTTCGGCTTAAGAAGGAAAGGGACTTCCTTTCCCTCAAGAAAAAAGAAGAAGAATATATTGGAGTGTATGAGGAAAACTTCACAAGGCTTGCACGATACGCTTCCGGCTTTGTTGTAACCCCTGAATGCAAGGTTGCCCACTTCTTTGGTGGGATGAAGCCTAGAATGTGGAAAGAATTAGTGATCCATGACTTCTACAACTATGAGGAAATTGTCTGATGTGCCCTCAAGGTCGAAATGGAGATCAGGGAATTAAAAGGGTATCATGGGGACAATAAGAGTAATGTGGACTTAAATACTGGTGGTCCGATGGATAAATAGAACGGTTCTAAGAAGATCCAGCACCCCACTTGCCAAAAGTGCGGAAAGAAGCACCTTGGAAATTGCCTCAAGGGGACGAGGAAATGCTTTAGGTTTGGAAGAGAAGGCCACCTACCTGTTAACTGTTAGCAAGAAAGGCCAGCGGCTGCGATAGAGGAGAGGAACGCTCCGTTCGAACCTCAATGCGTTCTTCATTGCTAAAACTGCAAAGAACCGGGGAATTTTGCAAATCAGTGCCCTAATCCAAGGGTTTTCGGAGGCAACCAACAACCTCCAAGGTAACAAGGAAGAGCTTTTGCCATCACTTTTGCCGAAGTGAACCCCAACAACGAAGTGGTGACAGGTACGCTAGTTATTAGTTCAATAATATCAAATGTACTTTTTGATTCAGGTTCTACGCATTCTTTTATATCTCAAAAGATTAGTAGAACAATCCAGCACCACCAAAAATCATGGAAGTGAAGATGTCAGTGAGTACGGAAAATGGGGAAATCATTGCATCCCATGAATATAAGTCCTCCCCTGTTATAATCTGTGGATTTAACATCCCGGCGAACCTTTTCATACTCCTTCTAGTGGAATTTGATGCAATTATTGGCATGGATTGGATTTCCTTATATAGAGCCAACATAAATTGTTGGGAGAGGGAAATCACACTCCATATGGAGAATCGACCCCAGATTCTTTACAAGTGTAAGGAGGAATATGAATCTCCTTTAGCTCCATCATCTTAAGCATGGATATTAATACCCTATGAGCACGCGTATCTGGCTCAGATGATTGAGTCCAACGAAGAAACTATCCTTGAAGAAATGCCTATTGTGAGGGAATTCGCTAAAGTGTTTCCTGAGGAACTGCCTGATCTTCCTCCTAGAAGAGATGTTGAATTCTCAATTGAACTTATACCAGGGGAACTAACAATATCCAAGACTCCATATAGAATGGCTTTCTTTGATCTTGAAGATCTAAAGAAACAACTACAAGAGAATCTAGATAAAGGGTTTATACGCCCAAGTGCTTCACCATGGGGTGCACCAGTCATCTTCGTCAAGAAGAAGGATGGGTCAATGTGGCTTTGTATTGATTATCGTGAACTTAACAAAATCAAGATAACGAAAAAGTATCCTTTGCCATAGATCAATGACTTGTTCGATCGGCTGCGTGGAGCACAATAGTTCTCCAAGGTATATTTGTGGTCGGGATATTATCAAGTAAGGGTGAAGAAGGAAGATGTCCCCAAGACTACTTTTCATATAAGATACGGGCACTATGAATTCATAGTAATGCCTTTAGGACTCACCAATACTCCCGAAATATTCATGGACTTGATGAATAGAGTCCTTAGAGATTACCTAGAAAAATTTGTGGTTGTCTTTATAAATGATATTCTAATATACTCCAAAACAAAGGAGTATCATGAGGAGCATTTAAGAACTGTACTAGAGACTTTGCACAAGGAGAAGCTCTATGAAAAGTACAGCAAGATTGAATTCTGGTTGAAGGAGGTCTCATTCTTGAGCCATATCATCACAAGTAATGGGATATCTGTGGATCCCTCCAAAACAGATGAAATTTAGGGATGGTCGAGGCCAACATCGGTAACGGATATCCGTAGCTTCTTGGGGTTAGCTGGATATTATCGACGATTTGTAAGAAATTTCTCACGATTGTCCAACCCTCTTACCAAGATAACTCTAAAGGGAGTAAAGTTTTCTTGGAGTGATGAATGCGAAGAAATCTTCAAGTAGTTGAAAGGGAGGCTTATCACTGTGCTTGTGCTCACTTTACCCACAAGTGGGGAACCTTTTGTGATATTCAGTGATGCTTCGAAGAAAGGCTTAGGATGTGTGCTGATGCAGAATGATAAAGTGATATCCTATGCCTCAAAACAGTTGAAAATCCCTGAGCGAAACTATCCAACGCATGATCTGGAGTTGGCGGCGGTGATCTTTGCCTTGAAAATCTGGCGGCATTATCTCTATGGGGAGAAATGTGAGATATATACTGACCATAAGAGTATTAAATATATATTCACACAGAAAGAGATTAATATACGCCAGAGAAGATGGATAGAGCTCATCAAGGATTATGACTGTTCAATACATTACCACCCTGGGAAAGAGAACACAGTGGCAGATTCCCTAAGTAGAAAGGACCCGGAGATTCTATCAATGATGAGAATTGATAAGGATCCAATCTTCTTAGACATGATGAAGATGGACATGGGAATCATAAAGAAGGGAACATCATCAATCCTTTCAAAAATGATTGCTCAACTGTCTCTTTTGGAATGGTTAAAGGATGCTCAAAAGGATGGTGTGGGAATTCAAGAAAAAGTGGAAGCTATCGAAAAAGGGAAATCCTTGGAGTTTAATATTAATGAAGAAGGAATTGTGCGATTTGGGATAATACTATGTGTTCCATCAAGTATGGAGCTGAAGAAGGAACTTTTGAATGATCCACCTAGTTCAAATTTCTCTATTCACCTGGGGAGCACAAAGATGTATCGAGATCTCCAAGAAAACTTTTGGTGGGATAATATGAAGAAGGATATCACTGAATATACATCAAAGTGCCTGGTGTGCTAGAAAGTGAAGGCAGAGAGGCAGAAGTCTAAGGGGATGATGCAACCATTTCCCATACCAGAATGGAAATGGGAGAACATCACCATGGACTTTGTCACCGGACATCCGAGGACATCCAAAGGCAACAATGCAATCTGGGTTGTTGTGGATCATCTTACAAAGACTGCACACTTCATTGCTATTTGGGAGGATTTCTCATTGGATCAACTGGCACGGATATATATCAGGGAAGTGGTAAGGCTGTATGGAGTACCACTATCTATTATGTCTAACGGAGATCCAAGATTCACCTCTAAGTTTTGGAAGATTATTCAACATGCTCTGAATACTGAATTGAACTTCAGTACGGCATATCATCCTCAAACTGATGGCCAATCCCAGCGGACTATCCAAACACTTGAGGACATGTTGAGAGCTTTCTCAATGGACTTTAAAGGAGGATGGGATCAACATCTTCCTCTGTTTGAGTTCTCTTATAATAATAGTTTCCACTCGAGCATCCAAATGGCACCATATGAATCCCTTTATGGGAAAAGGTGCAGAACACCTGCATGTTGGGATGAGATCAGTGAACGTAAGCTGCTTGGACCAGAAATGGTTGAAGAAATGGTGAAGAAGGTGAAAACCATTCAACAACATATCAAGGTATCCCAGAGTCGATAGAAGAGTTATGAAGATAATCGTCGATGAGACCTTGAGTTTAAAGTTGGAGACATGGTTTTTCTACGCATATCTATGTGGAAGAAGGTCATGAGGTTTGGAAAGAAAGGGAAGTTAAGTCCAAGGTACATCGGCCCCTTCAAGATTCTTGATCATGTCAGGGTTGTGGCCTGTCGACTAGCACTTCCACCTACAATGGACAAAGTACATGATGTCTTTAATGTATCCCTCTTAAGGAAGTACATATCGGACCCTTCACATGTACTCTCTTCTGATGTGGTATAGTTGGAGGATGATCTTTCTTATGATAAGAAACCAGTGAAGATCTTAGATGGTAGAGAAAAAGTTCTACGAAATAAGACAATTCCCCTCGTCAAGGTGTTGTGGTGAAACTACATGTTTGAATAAGTGACTTGGGAATCGGAGGAAATGATGAAGATGAGTTACCCACATCTGTTTTAGTGTGGGAAAAGGAAATTTCAAGGGAGAAATTTCTTAAGGGGGAAATATTGTAACGACCCAAAGTTTCATTAATGGAAATCCCTCTTGATCTAATTAACTATTTCTTTATGTAAAATGTTTATATAAAATGTCAAATTCTTTGGTTTTATGTTAAGAATTGTGACCTTTTCGTTTATAGAAGTTGAACAGTGATCACATGATTAGTATAAATATAGGGCTTTAACAAATCCAATTTACTCAGAAAAAGGAAGTGATGGCCTCATCCAGTAGAATTTCTCCATACGAAGCCCATTTATCGGAGCTCAGAAAAGAGGTGGCGTCTTTGGGCTTCGCTCTTGACCTAGCCCAAGCTGAGCTTCATCATGTCAAGCTTGAAAGGGACCATCTACAGGAAAAGTGGAAGTTGATAGAGATTACCACTCGAGCGATGTTATCTGAGCCACCCCAAGAGTCCGTCACCATCACACACCTTACTCTTAGGTCTTATGCGACTGTTTTAAGGGGTTATGTAACAAATCTCTAGTTCTATGTTCATGTACATTATTTTTTTGTATATAATAATGAATATACTTTCTTGTCATTATTGATACATTGTAAATAGTTTTTAAAGTACAGATAGTGTTTTTATTTATTATTTAATTAAGAGTTCTATTTTATTAAATTAAGGAATTTTTGAATTAAATAATATTTTAATAAAATATTATTATTATTATTATTAAATTAATTTTTGTTAAATATAAATTATATTATAATTTTATGAATGCAATTGTAATTTTTATTAAGCTTTGAAAGCCATTTTTGTCAAAACCCGTGAATTTTCGATAAATGTCGGTTTTTATTTTAAAAGTAAAAATTAACATATTTAGAAAATTATTTAGATAAAATAAATGTTATTTCTGGAATTAGGATGTCGAAATTATCCAATGGTGAATTTTTCATAATTTTCTGAGACAGTCAAATTTTTGGGTAAAAATTAAATACCATTTAAATATATAATGTGATTTATGACATCATAATGACCCAATAGTGATGTAATAAAATACTATAAGCTTTATGTTCGTCCAATATATGTTTTAGAATTAAAATAATGTGATTTTGGGTTTCTTTGACTTATTTTACAAAGCATTAATGGACCCCTCAAGACTTATTAAACATCTTGTCTTTTTAAATTATTTTCCATGGGAGTGTGACTCACCTCCACATAAGCAACCCCATTATTTTAAGAAGTTCAGACTTTGGCCTTATAAAATATTGTTTTCTACTCCCATTTTCCAAAAACCATGGTCAAAAACCATGATCTGATTTGTGGTTTGGATTAGTTTAATGTAAGGGGTCCCAAACCTAAATAATAAAGAATTCACTTACCTTTCCTATATAAACCCACCCAAGATCCCACTTCCTCCTCACTCAAAGCCTTTGGAGTTCAGCCAACCTCTTCCCTACTCTCTCTAGAATCCTCCCAAGGTTCCCCAATCTCCCAAGAAGCCTCTCTCAATCCTCTCTCAAGCCTTTGGAAGCACACTTCCAAGTAAGGGTTTTTCTTCCTTTCACTTTTTTTCCAATTTTTCTTAATATTGTTATGACCTTTTAATTTCAATTATAAATGTTGGGGTATGGTTTCACACATCCCCCATACTTCCCTATTATTTTTTGAATGATGGAATACCCCTTTATCTCTCATTAAATTCCTCCCATGTACACCCGTTAATATTCCGAAATTCTGAAAGGAACTTATCGCTCCTCATTTACATTCAAGCAATTATTTTCTATCATGAATCTAAATTCCATTACAATTGTTTGTACATGTATCTATATGACCCCCTTACTATCCATTTCATTTAAATATGATGAGAAACCCCTTTCTCTCTCATCAACCATTTTTATGAATTCTTATGTCACGCCGTTACGCTGCCGAAATTGCACCGATTTTCTAAGACAATGCCTTTGTGTAGTGAATACCATGCCCATTTATCCATCAAGGGTATTCACCTTTATGCATATTTACTTATTGATTATAAAGTTTCATGTATGAATTACACATTACTTTATCGTGGGATAAATTATTATGTTTAATGAATCCATGTTTTATGATCCATGTGGCACACTTATGCATGAAATGAAATGTTTAAGAAGGGTGCGCCCTTATAGGGCTCCAATGCATTGGGTAAAGTATAGTATCATGATTCATCATGTGAAATGAGTGTTGACTCATGATAATTCAAGTGAGAAGAGGGTTTACTCATGCTTAATGTGCAATGATAATTTACTCAAGCTCCATTTTCAATGAGCCTTGGCTCCTGCTAATTCCATCTTAAGTGTTGTTGCCACATTTCCATGTTATGGTTATCATGCTTTATCATGCCTTTATGTTCATGTTTCTCTTATTCTCTATTGATATTACTATTGTATAACATGTATTTTACTCCTCATGTATTCCATGTTTATTCCCTTACTGGGCTTTATAGCTCACCCCTTTTCTTATGCATGTCCTCAGGTTATCCAATGCAATGCTAAGTACAGGGGAATATAGTGGTCATGTAAAGGATGTTTTCAATAGAGATGTTGTATTTCAGGTTTTAAGTTGTTATGTAATGATCCTAATCCCCAAAGACACTAGACCTCTCTATCTTCCATGTTGTATCAAGTGAATAGTTTATGTAATAAATCATGTTTAAGTTTGTAATAAAATCAGGGTTGTCATAGGCACCGTCTGTCTTCTTCGCAAAAAGAACAGGCGAAGGCCAAGGAGAAGTACTGGGTCAGATAAAACCCTTGGTCTAAAACTCCTCCAACTACTTATTGAGCTCCTGTAACTCAGGTGTAGCCATCCTATAAGGAGAAATGGACACCAGTGACGCTCCAGGAATGATCTCAACAGAAATGTCTACCTCACGCTCCGGAGGCAAACCTGAAAAGTTCTCTGGAAAGAAATCCCTAGAACGATCCATTACTGGAGGAAAGTCTAACTGTGAATTCTCTTGGTCATCCAGATATAGACTGTAAATTTGGGTTGTAACTCCTCCTAGCCCATGATGCTCTGGACCTGCTCTACTTTCCTGGACATACCACTCACCCTTATGAATAAATGATCCACCCTATGGTGATATGAAACTCACCCTGGGGCGATAACAGTCGAATATTTCCTAGAAGGGGACTAACCAGTCCATTCCAAGAATAAAATCATAGTTTGTCATCTATAGTACATAGAGGTCCCATAAGAAGTGACACCCTGCAACCTCAAGAGGGAACTCTCTGCACTGACGTATGTTAACCGCTCTAGTCCCCAATGGTGTGTCTAGCGTCAAAGTATCGGCAGAGGAAAAGTTGTAGAGCCCAAGGATCTCCACAACAGAAACAGAGATAAAGCTATGCATAGAACCAGTATGTAAAAGGGATGGAGATAAAACTGAGGATACTAAGATCTTACGTCGAACTGTAGAAGGGACAAAATACTGATCCTGATGGGTCTCCTCCACTACAAAAGTCTGGCCTGTACCGCGGCCCTGTGACCCTGCCTGACCACTCTGAGCTGATCCACTCTACTGTCGCTGGTAACCTGGTGACTGACCACCACGGCCATAACCTCCACCTCAGCCCGAACGGCCGGAAGAACTCCAGTTCCCAGACTTCTGAGAAACTGGTGGCGTTTCTCCCAAACGAGGAGTCAAGGAAGAACCCCTATCACCAGCTGCTGGTGAGAAAGCCTGATAGAAGTGCTTAAAGGTGACCCATCTTGCCGCAAGATCGGCACTCCACAGGGTCTATCTGGCACTGTTGCCTCATATTCCCAGCCCTTCCACACTGGTAGCATACCACCTGGCTACCTGAATATGTGTCTCACTGCCTCGGATCACCGCGGGTAGACTCCCTACAGTGCTTCCTGCTTTCAGCTGGTGAAGTACTAACCCTGGAAGCGGAACCACCCTGGCTCTCAGCTCTAGAATCTATCATATTGTGCTCCGCAATCAGTTCCTGGTTGACGATGGAAGTTATGGAGGTCAGCCTGAAGATATTCACCTGTGATCGGATCTCTCGTCTGAGACCATCCTCAAAATTCCTTTCCAATAACAATCCATCTCCGCCCTGGAGGGGTGTCAAACACTGAAGCTCGGTGAAATGAGAGGATTACTCCATGACGAAAAGATTACCCTGCTCCAGGCTCATGAACTCCCAGGCTTGGTCGGCCCTCAGGGTCTTCGGATAGAAATAATCGTAGAAGATGCGCCAAAACTCATCCCAAGTCATACCCAGCTAGAGTCCTGACGGTGAGATCACCTCCCACCACCTCTTGGCGGAGTCTCGGAGCATATAGGTCGCGAGCTTCACCCTCTTATCTGGAGGTATCTCCAGATGCTCGAAAATTGTGAGCGTGGCCTCTATCCATGACTCTGCATCCTAAGCTCATCCTTCCCCTGTGAAGGTGGGAGGATGCTGCTACTGGAAAAAACTGTGTCAATTCTACCATCGACGGGGCAGGAGGCGGCGCTCCCTGGAAGGTCTGCATCATCCTTAAAAAATCTTCCCTAAAATGCGCATCGGTGCCTGCAACTGGTATAACTGCCGGTGCCAAGGCTGGCATAGTAGGAGGATCTGTAGGAGGTCCCTGATTGGCCATATCTGGTGTCTGATCACCGTCTGGAAGCTGAAGCACAATAGGAGGATGTCTCGGTGGCATAACTCTGAAAGGACAAAAGCACATCGTAGATCAGGATTATCAAAGACAGAACACAAAAGTGCAGGAGGGAAACAGAAGAAAGAAACATTCAAGTTTTACAAAACATGACTACACGGTGTGTATAAACTACATGGTGTGTTCTCTTAAGCCATTCACATGGGTGTGTCTTTTTACCACAACTGGTCGTGTAACGCCCAACCCACACAGTGTGTTGTCCCCACACACGGTGTATACTTGAACTCTATTCCCCTACCCAAGTCTCCTTACACAGATATCCTACATGGTCCCCTTAGTCCTAGACTACACTGCGTGTTCCAGCAGGACACGATGTGTACTAGACAAGCTTTCAATGACCCATGTTGTTAGTTACACGGCCAGCTACACGGCTCACTCTTACACGGCATGCTCCCTGAGAACATGGTGTGTACTTGAAGGTTTTCCCCAACCTGTGTTGTTAGTTACATGGCCGGGTACTTAGGTTACATGAAACTCCATGTGATAACCGAGCACGGCCTGTAAAGTCAAAGTTTATCCAATCGTGTCGTTAGTCACACAGGTAGACACACGGTCACCACAACACGGCGTGTACTTACCGTACATGGTTTGTTCCTGAAGATTTCCCACAACGCCATTTTTCTTCCCACACAGTCAGTGACATGGCTTAAAAACAATACGATGTGTATTCCTAAAGTACACACCGTGTATTCTGGGTTTTTTCAGGCATTAGCTCAGAAACTGCTCTGATGCCCAGAAAACACAGAAAACAAGCATGAAGGTGCCAAATTCTGATCCATAAGGGCCCATACTCCCAGTGAATCAAAGCTTGGAATCTTCTACATATCATATACAATAAAAACAAGTCAATGATCCACCAAACTCAGATTCATGAGGGCCCATAACACCTCAAGAATCAAAATTTGGAGTTCATTCCATTAAATATCTACACAAACAATACCCTATCAAGCAGCAGGTGTTTCTATCAAGTCAACTATCACAACAACATGCATATTTTACACCTCATCTATCACAACAACGTGAAATCACTAATTCATCCTAGATGGAATGGAAAAACTACATGGCATGTGATTTCTAACAAGTGCGTATATGATTCATGAGATGGAATACCCTCATCTCATTGTGTTGCGACCGAAATAAAACTGAAATAACAAAAACGGTAACAGCACAAAGAATATGAATCACCCAACGGTGAAATCAAATCAACTATAAAAGTGTAAACCAATAAAACTAAAATAAATGAGGTAGTATGGATTTTCCCTGTACACAGTTTAGCTACTCCCGAGGACATCTTATTACCAAGTACCTATTTCGTCCTATCCCTGGTTATAGTCTCCAAATACTAAGTGAAGAGAAAATAATTCCTCTGATACCACTTTGTAACGTCCCAGTTTTGGAAGCCACCCAGAGGTGCCCCGTACCCAGTTGGTCACATGGCCTCAAGTGCATTTCCCCGAACACCATAGGCTGCCGACTAGCAGTGAGGGCCTTGGGTTTGATAATTGGGAAAAAATTCCCTCATTGGCAAAGTACACAGCAGAAAAGAGAAATGATAAACAATAACAGAAGAAGTAAACAATCCATACACAAGTGAACAACGGAAGACTAAAACAATAAACAACTGGAGCACATATATATATGAAATGATGTGTGACACATATGTCTTGGAAAGTATCCAAACAAGTCAAAATGTTGAATACAGTAATAAAAAAAAGTACAAAAGAAAAACAGATAAGAAACTCCTCAGCATTGCAAGCCTCAGCTTGGTCCCATGCTCTCCTGCTCCAATGCAAGTCAAGTACCTGAAGTAGAAGGGCACTTTCCATTGTCTATACCTACAACAATATAATCATTTTGGCCCCAAAAGCATGACCCAAACATGGTGTGAGATTAAATCCCAGTAGGCAACCACCTGAAGATCTGTGCCTAACAGTCAGTGAGTATATGGTAGGTAAAGTACAGTAAATAGTAAACGGTAAGCAGTAACTAGCAATACATAGTAGTAAACAATCCACAAAATCAACAAGCAGTAGTGAAGCAAAAAATCTAACCACAAACAGGAAACCCTCTGGAAAGTACTGACATCCATCCCTTCTAGTCCTATCCAAAAATTACCAACAACCCTCTAGGCAGTACACTAAGCCTTACCCCTCTGGTTTGGTCATACGAGATTATAAGCCTCTCTGAGAAAGCATGCTCAGTCAATTCCCCTTATAGTCTAGGTAGTCAGGGACTCTCTGAGGAAGATCACGCGGTCTAATCCCCTTATATCCACAAGGTCTAGAGACTCTCTGAGGAAGCACACTCGGTCAATTCCTCCTATAACCTCAGGTCTATCACAGACTCTCTGAGGAAGCTCACTCGGTCAAGTCCTCCTATAGCCTAGAGTGGTTTATGAAAATTAAAACAAAACAAAGACTCTCTAAGGAAGCTCACTCTGTCTATCCTCCTTTAGTCTATAAAGATCAAGACTCTCTAAGGAAGCTCACTCAGTCTATCCCCTATCATCTCTAACACCAGGTTCTCAAGACCCCCTGCCAGTCAGTGAATAATAATGCTATAAGGCCATAGTAAACCTACAGAGCTACTTGGCTAACCAGTCTACAGCATAACAAGCAATGTCAAGGAAACAGCAGTCCATCCTGCAGTCACAAGGCATGGAAAACAGGTATAACATCCAATAGGCTGAACAAGAACAAAAGTTCGTAAATAGAACAAGGCATTGGAAAACATCCAAGCATATAAATTATCCTTATAAACATCCAAAATACCTCTATACAAGCATACAATAAAGGTAGGAAAACAACAGGGGAAAAACGGTCAACACGTAATACCTCGTTCAAGGGTATTGGTGGAAATTGCACATAAAACTCAAAGACTTCGAACAGAAAGGCGCAAACCACCTACCTAGATTCTAGGAGATCAATATACTTTAACCACGAGGCCTGAATCTCTTTAGAATGTCGTAGATCTATAGAAATGCACAAAACGTTCAACCCATGATATCTTGAGAAGGAGGAGGAATTGGAAAACAATTCTCTAGAAGAAGGAAGAGCTTACCACTGCAGTTCCAATGCAATCGACAGCAGTCGATTCGGAGAACGGATGGAGGCTCGGGGACTCAGAGAAGATCAGCGGCTGTACCCTCGCTCTCGGTCGGAGAAGCTGGAGAAGAAGACATTTCTGGGGTTAAGACACCACCCCAGTCCATTTAATGAAAAAAAACTACACGGCATGTACTTTTGGAGTAAAAGGCATGTAATAGGATTTCCATACTCCGCTTTAAGCAGCCCTCACATCACCCCTACATGGTCGTGTGTGTGGCCATGACACCGCCAGCACATGGCCTCGATTAGCATCAAAGTACACGGCGTGTACTTATAAAGTACACGGCTTGTACTTCAAAAATTTCCAGAAACTCTTCTTTTCTCAAAAACTCCAGAAAAATGAAAAACATACCTGAAAAGAAGGTCTGGGTTCTTACAAGTGTCATGCGAGAGAACAGTCCAACAGACTAGGAGTTGGTATAGACGAAGATAGCTTTTTGGAGACTGGTTCCTCTAGCATTAACTCCTTTCCATACGAGGAACCCTTACAAGATCTTTCCCCCACCAACTACACCCCTGACTCTAATGAAGATGATACATCCCACCTTTACCTGTCCAGAACTGAACCCTCAAATAACTCTAGGATAGTATGAACCTTAACCACCCTGGGAGTTCCCAATAACCCAAAGACACACTATCTTTCTGAACAATACAACTACCTCTAACGTACTTTGATTACCTTGATATATAGGCCACACATGAAAAGAATCAAAAACTGTGCATGACTCATTGGCAACCCTAGTGATCTTTTTGGGTGACATACTTAGAACAAAGAAAAAAAACACAACTGTGATAGAACTCAAGACAAAGATCAATCGATGCAACAACCCAAGCCAAGGGAAACAGGAACACAATCCAAACGTAAACAAAAACAAGTAAAATTTTCATTTTCCCAAAACCACCATTTCTTTTAAATTTTTAAAACCCACCTATGGTACCTTATGAACCGTCACATGTGCGTTCATTCGACCCCA
The DNA here is from genome assembly GCA_963277665.1 of Viscum album. NCBI lineage: Eukaryota > Viridiplantae > Streptophyta > Magnoliopsida > Santalales > Viscaceae > Viscum > Viscum album. The sequence continues at coordinate 1,381,275,401 of OY728163.1, forward strand.
CTTAACTCATCTGCGAACAAGTTCCCCCACCCACTCTCTGCACATACCCATGAACATGTGACCCTCTATAAAGAATTCCAAGGTTGAAACATCTCATTCCGTTATAAACTCCAAACACACACTGAAAGTTTTCCAAATCGAAACACTTTCCTTTTAGAAACCCCTTCTATAATTTGAAAACAATTTAAAAGAAACACTTTTCCATTTCAGAATAAATTTATCTTTTAACATACACTCACATCAACAATATTTTAAAACAAAACACAGCCAACAATGACCCATTTGAATGAGGAACTAGTGTATATGTCTGACCCAACAACATAGTGGTGAGCCATTCCCCAAGTGAGGCATAACACTAAGAGGACCTCGAACTGGGAACTTGGAATTTACATGGGTCACCACCCCATTTGAGGCCGCAACATGAACCGATTCTCCTCTATTGTCATCACTCAATACAAAAGAGCCTAAGATAAGAGACTCAAAACCTAAACTAACCCTAGTAACTCAGGACTCATCACGAGCAGTGGTGATCAGGAACCGAACCATAACCAACCTCCTGATCCCCGGCAATCCTATTCTCCATCTACAAAATATCAAAAATATCAATAACCTCATTTGATACCATTTTTTCACAAACCAACCCAGGTTGACCCTGAAACCGTCACCCAATCTGGTTTGTGGCATGTCCTGAAGGGGAATTCATGATCCCCACAGGCTGGAAACCAGTGTCGGACATCAAAACTAGAAAGGCAGGAATGATTGGGCCGATAAAATAATACAAATACATTAATAAAAACTAAACAAAGAAAAAAAGAAAACTAGTAGTGGAAACAAAACAAGACTGCACATACCTCCATGTGACCCCTTGGTCACCTCCAACAACTAACAACCTGCCTCGCATGGGTAGATAGAACAATAACCTGAACCAAGCAACTAAACATACATCTGAAAGGGGAGGATAGGTGTGAACATTAAAATGCACAGTAGGGGAGCCAAAATTTTACCACATAATCCATGAATTTCCAAATTCGAAAACAGTCCAATAATACTTGTTTGAACTACATTTATAAAATTAAATTTGTCATATATACAATGCATTTTGAAAACAAAGAATCACAATTCCATTGCCCTTATAATTCAAAAACAAGGAAAATAAATAAAGAGGGGCTCACACAAACTTTTTCAAAAAAACTAATATGAATTTTTTTTAAAAAGAACCACGCATACTAAGTTTTTCTAAGAAAACACCAAAACCAAGTTCAAGGGTATGGTTCCACATGCACATCAAGGGAAATGGTACTAAAAAAACTCATATCAAAGGATCACAGAAATCCTAAGAACTCAGAGGAAGAACATAACGTAATATACATAGGACTCATCCTGAAGGCATGCCTACTCTCGATGACTTCATAATTCCAAAATGCCCGGTCTTTACCTACTTGGCCTAACCGAGGGGCCCAATCCCCTATCATAGAAAAGTTCATACTAAGGGCCACAATATAGTACGTAGTCTAAACTAGTGTAGTAATCATTCTCAGTAAAACCCCTTCATATGTTAAGTTTATGTGCTATTTTCACAAAGAGGTGTGCCACACATTAAAACAACAATACATATATATATAACCAAGAATGCGACACAACTCGACACCACCCCAACTACCTAAAGATTACTCTCATTCCTTAAAATATATATTCTCAAAAGAAGGTCCAAACTGAGGACCCTCTAGTCTCATGATCAGTCGATGAGGAAAGAGACCTAACCAAATAGGGGTTTTCCAACATACCATTTCAAAGATGTCAAACTGGACTTTAGCTTTACCTCATTCAACTATTTACCAAAATATTTAGAAATGTTTTCAAAATAGTAATAAATTTCATTTATTACAAACATGGTCAGACGAACCCAAATGTGCCAATATTCTTTCACAAAAACATGTATTTACCAAAACACATATTTACCAAAAATTCCATAACCATAAATGTTTACGAACCATTTTCAAAACAATTTTAAACGCCAAAAAAAATTTCAAACCAAATGGTCAAACCATAAAGAACCCATTAAAAACCATGTTTCCAAAACACTAAAACAACACATTATAAGACCTTATTTTCTTTCAACCCAAAACCATAATTTCTATCATTTTTAAAATCCAACACATGTTCATAAACCAAAAATACCTTTCTCAAACAGACAAAAAACCACCCAAAGAAGAAAACACCACGTTTCACATGTAGAGTTTAATACATGATCCAAACCAATTAAACAAATGAATTCAACAGGGAAACCCCACTCAACCATCCAATTCCACCCCAGGAACACAAATTACATTTTTTTAGAAAATCCTTAGGCACAATACAGAAGGGAATAAACCAAGATTAATGTAAAAATCTATTTTTGGTAAAACATAACAACTTCAAAACATCAAAACAAGCTTAATAGGAGTAAAATATAGGTGCAAACCAAGGGTATAAATTTAAATAAACATCAAGTATCAAATGAAATGAAATTTAAAGGAAAATTATGGATTTTCCTTCCACAAACCAAGAGCAAACACGACAGAATCCCAACAGAGAACTGAGTCAATGCTTTCTGACTCAATCAGTCTCCCATTTGCATACACATACATACAAATAAATATATATATAGCTTTAACCCAAAACATGTGTTCCTCACACCATGAGGGATTACACACATGGGAGATATATAAATTTATATATATTAACACCTTAATATATGCATGCACACTCTTAAGGACGTTCAAAACCCACTGTAAGAATTATCAGGGACCCAACATTAAAGTGGAAAAGACCGATGCACCTCTAAATAAAAACCAGGGACTGAAAGATATAAACACGACCCAAAAATAAAGTGTGCAACAAAACTGCGGATGGAGAACATCACCTCGGTCCATGGAGGTGATATTAAGAATGTGTCAAGGCATGTTTTCATACCAAAATAATTATCTACACTAGAAATAAAATAGAAAGACATAAAAACACAATAACAGCATTAAATTAAACTTGTGTGCGATAATAAAACTATCACCTTAAATGGTGGTGGTGAACCAAAACATGCGTCAAGACCAAACACACCTCGCGAATAACGGAGGACGGTCTGAAGTGATCTGAATCGCTTCTCCTTCGGTGGTGGTGGATGGGACGTGGTCCTACATGTCCCAAGACACCCATCATGAGCCCAAAAAGGGGATTCACAACCACATCGGGGAAATGCATAGGTGCTGTGCAATGGGCTTCGTGTTCGTCATTGTTGGTCACCGGGCAGGGGGGTCTGGTTCCCCGGAAGCGAGTTGGGAAGGGGTTTGGGTTCTCTAGAGAAGGTTGTCGGAAGGATGATGCCACACCGAAATAGGGAAACCACCTGATGAGTGGGATCATGCTAGAGTTGTCTGGCCGAGAGGAGGGGAGCGGGCCACTGTCGGTGGGTTGCGCCAAGAAAAAAGGGGGTACGGGGGTTTCCCGGCCCTGGCTGGATAGGCGGAGGGGGGAGGCCTCCCACCTGCTAGATGGGGAAGAGGGAGATTACGAGATGGTAGTTTGGAGGTGGATCCATGGTGGTCAGATGGCACAAGGAGGATCTGCGGTGGGCAGTGACGCAGGGAGGAGGAGGCCGAGAGGCCGGTCGGTGCAGGGAGGAGGCCGCAGCGGGCCTCTTGTAGCTGCTTCATGTAGTGAGAGGAGGGGGGAACCCCCCCAGGGTTTATTATAAATTTTTTAAAAAAAATAATTTATAAAAATAATAATAATTTTAATTTTAATTTTAATAATAACATAATTATAATAATAATAAAAGTCATAAGAATAAAAATAGGAATCCTGATCATTTTTTTTAATATTAACAACATTAATTATAATAATATAACATTAATAATTTTATTAATAATAATTTAATCATAAAAATATTATAAACACTTTTAACAACGAATTAATATTAAAAATATTTATGAAAATAATAACACTGCCAATAATAATATTATTATTATTATCTACACAATAATAATATTTTTATTGTTATGGGGAAAACATTTAACCCATTTTATTTTTATAAAATTTTATTTGTTTTAAACATTAGATAACTGCACAGGTATGTGGACCGACCATGCGGCTACCTCCGACCTTGTTGTGCCCACGCAGCTATATGAAACCCAAAAAAAACATTGAATGATAAAATATTAGACCCGCGCTCACCCCACACCTTGGCGAGGCTAACGGAAACCAATAAATAATAAAATAAAATAATTTAATGAGTCATGGTGTGAAACCCATCTTATCTTGATGAGGAACATTACTATCAATTACTTACTGATTTCAATCAATAATATTCAACAAATAAGAAAATGGTTAGGAAGATTTTATTGAGAAAGATATAAATGAGTGGAATATATTTATCTAGTTTATGCATCATTATCAGTAGATGTACTTTATATTTAATAAGACACAAGGATCATGTTATGGGTATGAAATACATTAATGAAAGTTTTATAAGTTTTGGTTATGATGAAGTCTTTAAGATTATTGGCACTAAGAAGGATAAAATTGAATAAAAAAGACATAAGATAGAAACCTCCAGTTTTAGGGGATATTGTTCAAATCATAATAGAATAATGCAATTTTTTGGGATTACATAGACAATAAAATCCACCAAGGAAAATTTTATTATTATAGAAAATAGTGGAGAATTTTTTATATAAGAGAAGTGCACAATAGAAAATATCTACCTTATAAGAGGATTATATGTTATGTGATTTCAATCAAAAAAAGTGTTACAAAAAATTAATTCTTAAATGAATTAGTTATTAAATCTAATAAATTAGGAATTTTTATATATTTCCTAAAGGATCAGATTATATATATTAGAATAAAAATAATATTACTTATACATTTTATTTTTATAAATAGGTGAAAGTACTTCAAGAAATATATAATCTATGGGATAATAAGATGATGGGTTTCCAATAATGATTATACACTGAAACATGGTAGATAATATCTCCATTATATATTTATAGAAACCATGAATATATATATAATTCAATGATTACTAATTCAGGATAAAATAGTATATTGTGATAGATGAAAACTCAAAAAAAATTAACAGTGCAATATGATATCAGAGATTGGGGAAGATGAGGATTGGTGAGAAGAAATTTTTATTTCAACCTAATAATGGTTTTAGTTTCTCTAATAGAAACTTGTAGGATTATAATAAATTAAATATTTTATAAGGCTTATTGTTTTTTGAGTGTGAACACCTCAAAGAAGAAAAATTATTGAGTGTAAAAACCAGATAATAAGTAACTTATTTTGGATGATGCTCACTGGAAATTACATACTATAAAACTATTTGAAGGAAGTGTAATTTAAATCATTATAAATTAAAGAATAATAAATTATTATATTTGAATAAAAATTAAACATTATTTGAGATGTTATATGAAAATATTTTGAAATAAATTAAATTTTTATTCAATGAAATTAAGTGAGTTTTTATCAATAATGTATATAGGAACTAGATGTTGAAGTCTTAAAAGGTTAATAAAATTTTTCATGGATACTCACCAATGTGAATAAAATACATTTTATTCAAAAGAATTATTATGAAAAGTATATAAATTCATGATATCACTATTTTAGAAAAGTGATTAATTCTTTAATTAAAAATAATTAAACTATAAAATAATGTGTTCAGTTTTTGTAGCTTAAGTGCAGTACATGAGAGTTTTATTTATTGATAACAGATCTTAGTTGATGAGGATTATATATAAATATCATCAACTATGTGAAATTTATGGATTAAGGATAAATTTTTTGAACAAAATTTCATTTTTCAGAGGATGAAATTAAAAAATGTGAATAATGAAATATATATAATGAAAAATAATCTTATCTCATTTAGAGAATAAATGATTTCATGAGGATACAAATTTTGAGAGATAAATCAAAGATATTATTTTGGATGTTGATCAAATTGGTAAAAAAACATGGGATTGTTTTTTAGGGTCAAGGATATAATAATTTATTGAAACAAAACTAGTTTTCTAGAATTCATTAAATTTAGAAGGAAATGTTTTTTAGCCAAAATATGTGAAGAGGAAACAATTCACAAAGAGTACATCAATGCCAAAAGGGTTACTTCATGAAGCTTCTTTGTGAATCCCTTCAACACTGTAGCCAACGTGAAGACCCTCAACACCACAACTGGCACAAAGCTGAGACCCCATCTGCGATCGTTGTAGAGTAAAATATGTTAAAGGCTCTGTAGTTATGACACAATTAATTGGAATATTCACATCGTGGAGGGAACCATATTTCCTCTGTGATCCCTCGGAAATTGATGAAACCCTCTACGAACACCGCGGAGGGAATTAAAGAGGCCTCTGTGCTGAGGAGGGGATGAAAGTCGACTTAGCAGTTAGGAAAAACATGAGGTAATCTGCTTCCAATTACAAAGTTCCACGTGTCTTCAAAACATGTTATAAGAGCTCTGCGTCGCCTCTCACCTATAAATATTAGGCTTCCCTTAGACCCAACGTATGGATAACCCAACCTTTTTCCTTCTCTACTCTCCAATCGCAAAGAAACTTTTCCTCTGCAAAACATTGAGAAAAATGAGTTCTTAAAGGTACATGAGCATTATGAAATACAATTCCCTTAGCTAAAATACAACCCCTCTTCAAGAAGGGATGCCCTTCACAGAGCCCACAGGCCCTTAAAAAGGGAGGAAATCTCTAATGGGACTCAGGTCTTTGCAAAGCACTAATGCTTCACAAAGTACCTTTTGTGCACATGTGCACCCCATGATAAGGTAGGATCACTGTCCTTCAAAAAGTACATCACTTTACAGTGCCATGCTTTGTAAGGAACCCATGCTCCATGAAGTCCAACTCTGCTAAACATTTTTCACTTCGCGAAGCACACTTCATATGCATGTATACCCCACTCCTAGTATAGGCCACTCTACTTCATGAAGAATACACCTTCGCAGAGTCTCTCCACTATATGTAGCACTAGAGCTTCACAAGGTCCTTTCCTTTTAATCCTATTTCTTTACAAAACCATCTCTCATACGGACCTCCAGGTTTTACTAGGTGATTTTGTGGTCCCTTGGGTGGTACATCATATAGATTTTATTAACCTCATGCTTCTTCATATAAGCACGCAAATAGCTATTTCTTCTTCGCATAGCCACTCTAATGTGAGCCCCTCAATGGATCACTCCACAACCCCCTCTCCACATAGCATTATTGCTTCTTTACCTTCAACAAGGGTTCAAGCGTGTCATTTATGTAAGTCTTATGGGTGAGGAGTGCATCCTCATCATCCAAACTACATGACTTCAAACTTCCAAGCACAAACATCCCCAGCACATGACATTAAACTGTAGCCTCACCCAATGAAATTTACATAGGTTTCACTACCTCGGACATTTTCCACACCCACTGGTCTCCACGGGAGTGAGATCTTCTTCACATAGTATGAGATCCTCTTTATGGGAGTTGCATCTATCCACAGAGAATAAAAACCATATTGGTGTAAGGACCTAGCCTTTCTTGTGGGAGGTAGCATCCTTGATCCTCCCCTCTTCTTTCATACACAAAGTCCATAGGATATATGGGTATCGTGACCATCGTTTCCATTTCCCTCTCCCTTTGGGATTTATCTCCCTCAGCCTCCATCCTAGTGTAAGTCCCAATCTCCATTTCCCAAGAATGAAAACTACACATAATCCCCACTCTATTCCTCATGGACTCACCTTTCGCAACGTGATCGTCAGGTCATTGTTGCCTCTTGTTTCTCACACTGAGTATGAATCACATGAGCTTACAGTAAGAACTGACCAAGACATCCTACCTTGGATTCTTTAGTGCGTAATCCCAATCCCCCATTTAGAACTACATAGACTTTGATCGTTGACCCTTTCCGAGCAAGGTACATAGGAAGCCTCTCTGAGGTTCATGCCCAACACCCATCGGCCCCGACCACTTCTCGTCAGTTCACCCCATCCCATATGAAATTAAACTGTATTCCCCCTTTTCAACCAGTATGATGCTAAATTATGTGTATGAACTACATGGGTTTTGATCCCTTGTCCTAGATGGGGTGCGTAAGAAGCCTTCATGAGGTTTGACCCCAACCCGTGGTAAGCCTTTTTAGACCCCAACCAATGGTAATCCGTTGTATACCCAAACCAATGGTAAGCCATTGTAGTCCCGTTTATTTAAACCCACATCTATGAACTTCCCCCAAGTGTCAGACCATCTCGGGTTTCTAAGAACGTGTAAGCCCCAACATCATCTTCAGGTCGTTGTCCTCTGCGCACACCCCAATTTTATGCTCTCATTCCAGAACTACATCGACTTTGATTCCCTACCATGGAGATATATAGGAAGCCTCTCTGAGGTTCAAACCCACAACCCATGTCTCATATTGGTCTCTCCCTTGAGCCTTTTATGTTTTGGTAAGTTCATGCCCCTACATAAAGGTTTTACATACTTCAGGTCCCATCCACATGTCCATTCTCATGGGCCACCTCCTCTGGTGTCCCATCGCCTCACTGAGCTACATGGACATTGATTCAAAACCATGGGAATACCTAAGAAGCCTCTCAGAGGTTCAATCCCAACACTATAGTCATCTTCATGCCAGTTCCATCCTATTTCCCCCATCCACTTCACTCAACCCTCCATCATCCATCCTGATTATTCCTCGGGCTGCCACATCCAACTGAGATCATGTCATCCATCCTGTTGTTGATCCTTATGGTACATGGGCAGAAAACCATGCATAATCTTCAAACAATCCATAATCATCCAATTAAGTGTACCCCTCTTGTGATGGTCCATTATTTATGCATAAGCCCCAGTATGTCTCAGGGTTTTTGTCCTTTGTATGCACTCGGATTCATCACCCCTTTGAACTAAGTGTGTTTTGATCCCTATTACCTGTATAGGGTACATAGGAAACCTTTATGAGTTTTAATCCCATCCAACGGTAAACCATGACATCCCCTTTATAGGGACCCAACTATCCTAAGATCCATCTTCAATGGACATTTTGATCCACTCATCCAATAAACCCCATAGGTACTCCCTCTTGGGGATATACCCATATGATCCACTCTTATTAGTGTTCTGATCTTTCTGATCTATCTCAGCTAGACATTAAACTCGTGGCATACCATGTGTTAATCATGGTAAGATGAGTAAAACCTCAGGTACATGCCTACGACATATAATTCCCCACACATGATGTGGGATGCCTTGGGATTCTACGCCCTCGAGAATCCCTATCAAAAGGGGAATAAACCCAGACGCAACAGTGTTTCAGTGTCCAGAAATGCATGTGATTTACAATGTGACTAATCCCTCGATCAAAGGTTGCTTCCCTAACTTGACCCCTTGGAATGTCTTAATAGAAGCAGCGTAATTAACAGGCATCCATAAAGATATTGAATTGGGATGAGTTTCATGAACAACGCCTTAATATTTAAGGGAGACGTGGACTAAGAGACAAATTTCGAGGAGGAATCCACAGAAGGAGGAAACGACATCCCATCATACCATTTCGATCAAGGATCAGACGTCCCTGAATAAGCAATAGATTCCACCCGCCTTTGGAAATAGGGAATGCATGGAAACAATGTAGTGCGTCCTCATAGATGGACGCACCCCCCAGCGAAAGCATCAGAAGTAGAAATAGTGAATCTTATGTGAATTTATTCTCCTAAATGTTGACATTAGTAGCGTTCAAGACATCAGTGGGTAAGCGTGTCACCAGATAAAATTATCTGGCACCAGGTCCCACGAAGCAAATAGCGGTCCTGGTGTGAAACTCACTAGAGATTGGGGTAGCGAACATTGGACATCTCATTTTGTGATGTTTTCGGCATGGATCCTTCTTACCAATCATGGGAGATGAAATGATTATGGGGAATTGTACGTCTCTTACCTTTGTTCAGCAAAAATGGTTGAATCTCCCTGGTTTACAGGACCCAAGTTGTTATGAAAGGAAACTAGTCACCACCCACCCACCGACTATGGAGTTGGGGAAACACCAATGTGACAATCCCATGTGGCTCCATCTCTCCTATAATGGAATCCACATCCATATTTTTTGGGCACCCGTGCCCATCTCCCCATCTAAACGCATTCAGAGGATGGTGATTAACAACATTGTTCAACGATATCAGGAAGAAGGGATTATCCCAACCCATTATATGTCCTGATAGGATCTAGAGGATTCTTTCCCTTACCATCACTATGGCCCCAAAGAGTCATGCATGGAGCCACTGCTTCCCACTCCAACCTACATCCATTTCAGGAGCCTCTCCTCGGAATGCTTTGACAACTCTCTCCCTTACGCCGATGAGGTTAGGGAAGTCCAGGCCAGCCCAATTGGGATTCTGTCTTAGGGGCCTCCAAAGAGGGATCCCACCCGGATGTGTTTGCATCACCACTTAGCCCCATTGGCTGATGATCATGTGAGATATACACATGCACCACCGGCCCCTTTCCGGTTAACCCAATGCCAACGTCGGGCACAATCTTAAGAGGACGCCCTCCATGGGGTGTCGTTATCAATGGAAATAGTGGGTCTTCAAACCTCCAATGCATGCCATCAATTCCTTATTTATACTGAACAGAGGAACATATATTCTCGGCCTAGATTGAGGCCCCAACCACCCCATGCGTAGTCCATGACAACACTCTTGGTCACCGACACAGGTAGTTTCTGTCGTGGGCCGACTCGCAATGGTGACATCCAAGACTGAGGTCCTCCCCGTGCCACCACTAATGACAGTGTGGGTCCTCCTCACTCCCAATACCAGTGTGGAGTTCCTCCCCATGCAACCATCAGTCCAAGCAAAGGTCATTCCTACTGCACTGAAATCTAGTATGGAGGTTTCATTCGAACCGGTGACCCCAGGTATGGAGTCATTCCTCCTATCACAGGTCACCAATGTGAAGATCCTTATTGTCCTGTCAACCATTATCATGGGGGTCTTCCCCATGTTTTTACCTCAACTGAAGAAGATCCTCTTAATACCTGCAATTAGAGGAGTGGAGGTTTTCCCCCACTTCATCGGCGTCCAACGCGGAGGTCTTCCTCATGTTCAGTTTTACCAGTAACAAGGCCCCCCTCGTACTGTCACTTCTAGGGGAAAACATAGTAGTAATTCCATGTTCCCATTATCTCTAGTGGAGGTCCTACCTACTCTAACACTTCTCGCAGGGATTCCCCCCATCCACCAACCAGCAGACATAGAGTCCCTCCCCGTGTTACCTTTGACATTTTTGTGGGTGATCCTCGCACCCGAATTTACCCAGGAGGATGTCCTCTCCTCCCCAGCATTAGTTCGGATGAAGGTCCTCCTCAAGTCGAAATCCTACCCTATCCCAAAGAATAGTCCAAGGGAAGGAGGGTGGGACACCGCCACCCAAGGAAGAAGACTGAGAAGTTTCAGAACACGATTAAATCCATCTTCCTTTGAGACTCCAAGGCGGAGTGCAATTCCGTAATGGAATCCTCACCCTGATCTTCTATATCAAGGGTCGGGGAAAGAACAAGGTGTATTAGCCTCATCCTTCTAGAATGTGACGATCACTTGATTCCTGCCTCCCTCTAAAGACACATCTAGGAGGAAGAAAATTTGGCCTCTTTCCATGGCCTATCTGTGAAATCCTCCCTATCGTTAATAGGATCATTCTCTACCTCTACCAGCGATTATATAGAGTTATTCTTGGGACCGATGCAGGACATGAAAAAACATGGCCAACCATCAATAACTGAAGCCTCTACGTGGAATGTTCTGGTATCCAATCCATCTTACTAGGATGTGTTGGCTCATTCATTGCATTCTTCGCAGGACAACACAAGATGTGGTGGCTTGTCATCTCACCCACAGTATTCTTCATCAACCAATATACCCTCTCAGTAGTTTTATTCAGTGCTGCTACCAGTCCCCTAGCCATCCCCAGTCGATTAATAGGGAAACCAAGGGTCGGACCCCAAGTCTGAGCTAAGGATCTTGTTGGACGTCCTTGTGGTAAACCATTTCCAAAAGATGTTTTGGACTGTCACAACCATGAACTTCAGTGCGTCGAAATATCTTACCCATGAAGAATTCGCATGTTTTCACCAAACCCTCTGGGTGACGCACTTCCTTCTTTGTTATCGGCGAGTGTATTACCCTATAATTTAGGCACACATTTATGATATTGGCCAGCAATGTGGTAGGTCAACTTGGCTGCACTCCCTGTGGCCCGATGCCCTAAGTCCCCCGGTCTCCATAAAACCCTCCAGCAACGATGAATTCAGAGCTTTAAAGTGCTCTATAGAATTATCAAGGAGGATTACACCTATATTTAGATCTATGGTTGGGGGAAGTATGAGGCCCTTCAATTCAGTTCTATCATGCGCCAGCCTGACTTTCCAGGTGATATTGAGGATATTCCTTGAGACACAAAAGTGGTTAACATGGACGACCTGTCAGAAGAAGAGAATGAGCTAGGGATACTTGATGATAAATTACCCCCTGGGGGTGCCACACCTATTGGATCCTTTAGGAGGGGTCACTTGTTAGGAAATAAATTTACTGGGCCATCCCCCACCATCTGAGTTGTTAACCCTCGGTCAGAATCCCAATAAGGGAAAGGAGCATGTTGGGGCTGTCAAACCCGCCAACCCATCTAGATGATTATAGAATATAAAATATGATCCCGAAAAGGATGAATTGTGTCAATATCTCACAGATCATAAAAAGATAGTCGATGACCTTCTCACTGAACATACTGCGGAATGACTACCAGACTACGGTGATCCTTGACCGGGGCAGCAGGGGTAGGTACACCCTCCCCCCAGTGAGTTTCCTCTAGGTGATTTTGAGAATCTAGTCCATGTAGAATGGATAGATGCCAGGGTTTCATGGGAAAGGGGCATGATAAACCTTTCCAAATCCACCCCGAACTACTTGATAACCCTTCTTGGGACCCAGCTCAGGCTTCCCAGGCCACTCTGCAGGTCATCCCATAAGCCACTCCATGAGATGATGGGGCTTCATATCTTGTTGAAGAACCTTCAAATGTAACAGTGTTTAGATATCCTTGTCAATATAGTAATACTTTATTAGATGATCCAATGGAGTTTCTCATTCCCCTCCTCGAGGCTTTAGAAAATTGAAAGGTGGAAATTCCACCTGATGGAAATCCATATCTGGAATGGTTGGATGATATGCCATCATCCCCCCCCCCCCACAATTTCATAAAACCTACCTTTTCCCCCATTAATGGGATAAATTATCCACTGCAGCATCTAGCCCACTTAATCTCAAAGTGTGGACCCATGCTAGGAACTCTGGTGTAGCAAGAGGCCGCCAAACTCTGGTGTTTCGAACAAACATTGGAAGGGCCCGCATTTGTCTGGTAAATCCAGCTACCCATTGGGTCAGTAGCTAGTAGGTAAGACCTTCATAGGATGTTTCATTACCTTTTAAACTCTACCACCCAAAATACGAGTATTTCAGACCTCTTCAAGTGAAAAAGAGGCATGTCAAGCATGTCGCAGAATTGTCTCATAGTAGAAAGGTCTCACCTACTCCCTTGATATGCCACTGAATCTGGAAAAACTACTGAAAATGTGTGTGGGGAACATCAAAAATGAACTATTCTCCTCTCTCATCACTCAGAATTAGCTCAGGGGATTCTGATATTTCTCTGGTGAAGCCCAGCATCTAGAGGAATCCTTGCAGTAGGCTAACACAGGCACGTCCATTGCCTTTTGAAGTTCCCGCGAGAAGGGTTGCCAAGGATAAACACTCTGTGGTGTCACAAATAGAGGCTCCTAGGCATCTGGGATTATTACCATTGGAGCCACCTCTATATCCTCCAGAGGCCCACCACCTCAGGCATGCCCTTCGACTCAACAACACCCACCTCAGAATCGGCAGGCACCCCGCATAATACGCCACCACTACCTAGGAGATATTACCAGGTTCCAAATCCTCGATAGGCTCCCCTATCCCCTTGTTAGGGCTAGGATCCTAGATCCCCCTTTCCAGATATAATGAACCATACCAACTCATTCAATGAGGCTCAGGTCCCCAGTTATTTTAAAATTTCCCAAGAATAGGGAATTCTACAGTTTTCGGAATGTAGGAGGCCTGAAGAGGAAGACCACACTACTCAACCAAATTATTGCCCCTATCAACAGATCCTAGGGAACACACTCATGAATTAAAATGTTTTTAAAGAATGACTCCAAGACCACATTGATAAAAATATATTCATGTTAGGTCCGGCCTTAGCACAGGTTGCATGTCTGTTCGTGTAGCTTGACTATGATAGTGATAGCGAAGGTGAGTGGAAGTAGGTTCTTAATAATGGATATCAAAAATATGATGAATGGATGGATCATAAGGCATTCACCCATGTGCATGGTATTATATGTAGATGTTTGAATCGACCCGAGCCTTCATAAGTCACTGTTTCACCCGCAGCTAGTACTTATGCCTCGACATCTCATCTTGCCTCCTCCTAGAAGGTAAATCATCAGCAGCACAAGGGAAAACAAATTCATCCACTGATGCCATCATCATCTCATACTCTCGATGACTTCATGCCCCTAGAGATGGTGATTACCCCCAGAATCCGACTAGTGGTGGAGGATTCTTCAAGTGACGACCAAGGGTATTATTCAGTTAACACCATAGAGTTGGTAAACACAAACATGATTCCCGATGACGAGAAACGCTGGAAGGATCCTCCCAACAACCCCAGTCATTGACGACATCAATAGATTCGCATCTATATGATTCTTCAAGATGCATTGGTCATTGATTCCAACTAAGTTGTGCATACCACTAAAACAAGACAACAGGCCCTACGTATAGATAAGCATGCACAACCTTCTCATATTGTTTCATCAGGTCTGAATTCATCCAAATTTGTTCTAATTAATTAGGTGGAGCCAGCATGATTATTCTATTATCATCCAAATTCTATTGCTAATTGGCCTTAGTAATCTATCCCTAATCCGAAAGTCATTCCATGAGTTTCAACTAGTGAGAAGCGGTACATTCCCAGCACCAGTCGGTCGTCGATTCAACCAGAAGGTCCCATCATACCTCTTTCCACAGAATGAACTCTTGTCAGTAGAAGTTCTCAATTGGCACAAATTTATGATATATTTAATCATATTTCTAGAATTCCTGTGAATCTTACTATCCTTGAGTCTCTTCTTATGATAGTGGATATGTGTGAATCCATTTCCATGGCCTTAAGAAGACCCCTCCAGTTTGAGATGGAGGAATAATCCATTGAAGCCTTCCATGATGAGGCATCCAAGAATGAATAATGTCAATCCATTATCTATTTCTCTGGAGAAGATAAAGGTTCTCTAATAAAGAGGCATATCTAGACATTGTACATCACTATCCATTTCAATGCTGTGGAGGTTTTCCGTTATCTTGTTGACATAGGTTCAGTGATCAATCTCATCCCAACCCAGATAGTACGGAAGATGGGGTTGTCTGAGGATGATTTGAGTCCCTCTGACCTAAAAATTCATGGTTATGACAGGACATAATAGTCATAAGTCGATAAGATTTTCATGATGGTGTCTTGGTAGCTATCACTAAGTTCATGGTGGTCTCATAAGACACCGCCTACAATGTGTTGATGGGTAGGCCATGGCTCCACCTACACGTGGTGGACCCTTCTTCATATCAACAATTCCTTAAGTACTCCCTTAATGGTCAAGTGGGCATACTCCAGTGTGATGTGTCTCCCTTTTCCTCTAATAAAGACTACTAACTAAATGTTGACTATTATAAGATCAAAAACATACAGATTCAAGATAATGAGGTTGACCACACTATGGATATGACCGACTCATGGACAGACTTGGATGAGGCCTATATTTTCCTGATCCATTGATTGGAGGCCAAAACCCTGGACTTGGGGAAATTATTTTTTGTTTCTCGAAAAAGGTAGAAGCACATTCCCAAGTCTAAGGGAGACTGGGAGATCACCTCATATTCCAATACAAATTAGGCTTGGGTAATCCTAGATCCTCTACCCCCATTAGGTATTGGGATGTCTGCCCCATCGAAATGTAAATATTTCATACATTATTTTTTCTCTGGGCTGGGATAAAATAGATCCATCTGAAGCTCCACTATTGCTTTGATATCTTAAAGCATGGCTCATTGGTCTGATGTATAGATGGGATTAGGTTAACTAATTTCATCACTATGGTTTCATTTGTACAGAAGTCCCCCGATGTGGTGTCCATTGTCACTCGGGCTAGCACTAGTGTCCCATCTGGATCTGTGGACATAGAAGAATCACATCCCACTAAGGATTTCTCCCCCTCGAATGGAGAAGAACATTTGGGGGATGTTCCTCCCGATTTTGAAGAGGGTGTCACCACCACAGTCGATGAATTGTTATAGGTGAACCTTAGAAATGAGATGGATATGACTCCCACATTGATCAGCACCACTATTCCTATCAAAGAGAAACAATGATATATAAAATTCTTGAAGCAAAATCTTGATGTATTTGACTAGAGTTATGATGAGATGCTAGGAAAAGATCCTCAGGTCTCCATCCACTGCCTTGGTCTTGTAGAAAATCATCACATGTTTAAACAACCTCTCAGAAAGATGCAACCTTCTCACAGTTCCATGGTCGAGGCCGAGGATGATAAGACCATTAGAGCCAAATTATTCAGGGAGGTCCAGTACCCCATATAGTTGGATAACATTGTGCGTATCAAAAATAAGAACAATCATATTATATTCTGCCTCAACTTCTGATACCTCAACTGTCATTGCCTGAAGGATGACTTTCCCCTTCCTAGGATAGAACTATTGATTGACTCCACCATTGGGTTCCAAGAACTCTCTTTCATGGATGGGTATTTTGGGTACAAAAAAAATTGAATGGCCCCAGAGGATGAAAATTCAACAACCTTTAGGGAACCACAAGGTGCTTTCTGCTACCAGGGAATTCCTTTCGGTCTAATGAATGTAGGTTCCACCTATTAGCGTGCCATGTATCACATATTTATGTCAATCCTCAAGAAATTGGTGGAATGCTATATGGATGATCTGGTGGTCAAATATTACTAACACCAGGACCATCTCATAGATCTTGAGAAAGTGTTCGGCTTCCTCTGTTCTCTCTACTTGAAGATTAACCCCTGAATTATGCCTTCGGGGTCACCTCCAGAAAGTTTCTCAGCTTTGTTGTCTAATATAAACGCATCGAGATCAATCTGGAAAAGATTAAGGCCATTAGTAACATGTCTCCTTCAAGCAACATTCGAGATCTATAAGGCTATTAAGGTTAATTATCCTATATATGTCGATTCATCACAAATATGGCTGGAAAGAGTAATTCATGTTCCCAAATCATGAAGAAAGGTGCCGATTATCGGTGGGATGTGGAGTGTCGGACTAATTTGGAGGAAATCAAGTAGTACATATTACATCCTCTAGTAATGATGCCACCCATTTCTGGAAAGCCACTGGTCCATTATGTGACATCTCTAGAATGATCACTTAGAGGCCTTCTTTCCCATAAAAACAATGAGGGAATGATGAAAAATTTCTACTATCTCAACTGCATGCTCCTAGATACAGAGATAAGATACTCCTATATCGAGAAGATCTTCCTTGCGCAGGTATTCATAGTGCAGAAATTATGACACTACATATAGCCACATGAGATATATCTAGTGTCTTGATTGGATCCACTAAAGTACATTCTGAACCACCCCATGTTGATATGTCATCTTGCTCGGTGGACAATGATCCTCCAACAGTTCGATAGTAGGTTTTTCCCCTAGAAGTCCATTAAGGGACATAAGTTGGCTGACTTCCTTACTTCCTATCAAGGTTTGGACTTCAAGAACATATTAAAGGCTACCAAAGCATACTAATATCTTTTTTATGTGTGAGAGAAATAGGATCCTTGTGTTTCCCAATCAGAACAACTCAAGTTTCCCACTAGAAATTTCAACCCAATTGGTGTTGAAATGAAAAGCGGTTCACTTAATTAAACCCAATAAATTAACTCAAGGTATAAACATGTTTAGATAAAACATAAGTGAAATAATCCACACACAAATTACACAATACCAGTAGAGTATCAAGTGATGAAACTCCCTCTTATGTATGTGTAGCTCCCTCGAGATGATCATCCACCATTTAGCTCGCCACCGAGAGGAGGAGAAGGCTCAGGTAGAACTCCTTCTTCATTGTTGGTCCCCCTATGATGATAGGGGCCTCCAGAACTTCAAGTATGAGGAGATAACTCCTTTGGGTCTCCAAAATACCAGTGATTTTCCTGCTGGTCGAACTTGCAAATGAGGATCCCAAGGATCCATTTTATAGGAAAATGGGAAGGTGGTTTTGAGCACACAGAATTCTTAAAACCAATTGTCACATGTTTTTTGACCTCCAGACAGCCTTATCTAGATTTGGAGAACATAACAAAGTTATAGACCCACCTCTTGGATGTATCCTCCGAAATTTTGTCATATATTGGACACCTATATCCCTAGATATGGATAGATCACAGCACACAACTTTTGACATCGTGTAGATTTGGTGTGCTGGACAGATCAGGTCGGTTGGGACACTAGATGGCCGAATGAGTCCTAGGTTACTTCATAAGAAATGTATCCCAATAAAATTTGTACCGTCCCAAAAAATATCATCCAAAGTAGATTCACATTATAGTAGAAGTGTGTGGATTAATCCACTGGTGTTCTTGGATCCTGCGCAGTTTGGCCCATTTTTCTTGGACATCATCATGGGCCCTCCAAATCACCTCCTCCTACAATGGAATCATCAAAACAAGTATCATTGAATTTTTTAACAATGATAAAAACAAAATAAATTATTCAAAAATGGAATACATATTGTATTTATTTTTATAATTTTCAATATAAAACAAGTTCAACATAGTGGTGTAAAGGTGAAAATTACACAGTGAATCGGGGTACGATCACTGCCCATCCATCTTCGGCGGACCTTTCTCTAGATCTTGATTTTTTTGGATGAGGTCATCCTCTCAGTAGATCAAGACATTCCGTGATGTAAAATTCACTTTGATGGTTCCTTCTAAAGCCCTACCGGTAGAAGACTCAACGATCGTAGACTCAATAGAGTGGGCTTGGGTATCATCTTCATCACGCTAGCATAAGTTGTTCTACCATTTTCAATCCGGTTGTCAGAAGGTTGTAACATCAATGAGGTAGAGTACCGGGCTCTCATTACTGGTCTCAATCTAGCCCTCGAGGTTGATGTTCCCCACTTACATGTGAAAGGGGAATTAGAACTAGTCATAAAACAAATCATAAGGGACTACGTCATCATGAATCCATAGCTAATACCACTGTTATAACGTACCCTTTAGCTGATGGCCCAATTCCCATATCAAACAACAGTTACTCATGTCCCTCGGTCCCATAATGGTAAAGCCGACACCATGGATAGCTTGTCTTCATCTCTTGCATAGATTGATCAGAATGATTTGATTATCCATGTGACTCATTGAAGATTCATTTCTCCAGTTACTCCAGAAAATGATTATAACCCACAGGTAAGCCACCATACCACCAGTGCCTCCACATCTGGACACCCAAGTCCCCCTGTCACAGTGTTGGAAGTCATTCATGACTAGAGAACCCCCTTTATTGATTACCTCCATCATGGTTGTCTTCCATCTGATCAAGTTGAGTGTGAGTGAATTCAATGGAGTGCATTGTAGTTCACCCTCCAGAGTGGTCCCAGCCTCAAGAAGATCCTCTACTGGTGGGGGTCTTATGGGATTCTCCTCCACTGTATTCAAGGAGATGTGATTTCTCAGGTCATGTGGGAGGTTCATGCCGGTTCTTGCAGGGCTCATCAGATAGGGCCGAAACTCTCTCACCAGATCTGGAGATTGGGGTATTTTTGGTCGGCCATGATCTATGACTAGATTGAGTTTTCCAAGTGGTTCCATGCGTTAAAAATCCTTGCTAATTTTTTGCATCGACCACCAAAAAATCTCCACACTACCATGTACTCATAGCCCTTCATGGTCTAGGGACTCAATGTTGTGGGACCCTATCGACCAGCGACAGATCACCAGTGCAGGTTCATCTAAAATTCTATGTATTTCTTTTCCATGTGGGCTGAGTCAGTTCTGCTCATGGAATCCAAGGCCCATTCTATCATTGAATTTTTTATCTCCAGTATCATTTACCGATTCCGAGTCCCTCATTCCATTCTCACTGATAACGACACAAACTTCCGGGCATCTGAACTAAAGAAGTTATATGCCAAGTACAAAATCCATTTTAACCATACCTCCCGCTGTCATGTAAAAAAATGGGTTGATTGAGGAATTCAACAAAACCATTTATAACATTCTATAGAAGATGGTTGGTCAGAATAAGAAGATTTGGTCAGATAAAATCCCCAACGCACTCTGGGCCTATCGGATGATGACTCACAATTCCACTCAAGTGACTCCATATTCCCTAGTGTACAAAATAGAGATAGTCATGTCCATTGAGATTCATTTTCCTTCATTATTCACAACATTCTAGGATCAAAGGACACCATATAAGGTAGTTGAAATCCATCTGGATGAACTATAAGTTCTTGATGAGAATAGGCTTTTTCCCTACAAAATCTGGAGAGGCATCAGAATAAGATTGAAAGAGATTTCAACAAGAAAGTTCACCTACACTATTTCTTACAAGGTGACATGGTGTTAGCCCTGAGAATTCCAATGATACCTGGTAGGAAAACACCCAAACTATAGCCCAAATTGGAAGGACCTTACATCATTCACAAGGTTTACCCCAATGGCACGTAATCCCTAGTTACCATGGACAATTATCGTATTACTCCTCCCACCAATTCCAAATTCCTCAAGTAGTACTTTTATTGAGTAATTCAGTCTTACATGACCATAAACTGTGATATATTTACTGCATGACGTTAAAATGCACAATCCATCCAAGATGAAGGATGTAAACCTACCTAGCACCCCTTCTTCATGACGTTAAACTACTTTGTCGTCCTGCATGATGTTAAACTGTGAGTAGCAGATATACCATTACGGTCTGAGCTCTATGACCTTAAACTAAGATCTCCCCACATCCTCACCAAATGATGTTAAACTGAACAACATCTCAAGAACTACATATGGATTTATTCCCATCCTCATGGGATACGTTGGAACGCTCAGTCTCTTCATCTTAGATTACAACCCACAAATTATTCTCTTTGACTACCCCTTGGGTACTCTTCTCTTGGAGGATCACACATAGTTTAATGTAGAATTATTTTTCCCCCATTTATGGTGGGTTTACAATGATCTCATTATGTTCCCCTCTCAATACTCTATCCTCCCACATCCTCACAGCAGAACGTTAAACATCATGGATATTTTAGAACTATGTATGGATTGATTCATGCCCCTGCAGGATATGTAGGAATGCCAAAACATTTCATCCTTAGGCCCAGCCCCAAATTTCAGGATCTCCCCTTCGGTCCAGCCCCTTGGCCAGGATGCTCAACAAAACACATGGTGTGGTGAAGGCTTTGCTTGCCTCCATTTACATCAGGTTCATCATGACTGCACCATGTATCCCCCTCCTTGGAGATCTCCATATCTTTTGTCCTTATCGCATGATGTTAAACTGTACGAGCATATTCATGCTTCATGCATACCCTTTATTTGGGTCTCTATCAAAATTTATATCTGAAAGTACCCCCGAATGGTATGTATGATCGGCCTTATGGCTCGACTACCATTTAGGGCCAACGCCCTGGAGGGTCTCAAATGAAATGTGATACAAGTCCAACTTTTTGAATATGTTCAGCAGTTGACGCTCATTTTTTATCCCATTTCAGGTCACACGATAGGGATGTTGTGTTTCAAACAAGTTCAACATCCATCCTCCATCATTATCACCATCCCTATGAGTCCCAAATATCAGGTGAATTGATTCATTTTATCCTACTATTCCTCTGACCATCATGCCCTAATTAGGGATGTTTTTCTATTTGGGATCGACCCTGCCTGATCTCTTTCCTTTATTTTTGTACCCTTATATGCTGGGGAGAGCTTGATTTCATTCCTTGTTTCCCACACCGAGCATTGCTCATGTGGTAATAACAGCTTTGGTAATGAAATACCCACATAAAGGGTTACATAATTACAGTCTGAGATCAATGACCATAAACTAAGATCACCACCGTCCTCACCGCACGACGTTAAACTATGTGATCCGTCCGAACTAAATAATGTAAAACTAATCATCACTCGTTCCGCATGATGGTAAACTACAAGCTAGATAGGACCTTCCATATATGGCTCATCCTTAGGTCCCTCGACCTTTACAACCCCCTGGCCCAAGTTCTCACTTAGGACTGTGTAGTGTGGTATGTACTCTATATCCTCATTCATGCCGGGCTATTTCTCCTACACCACAGACACCCCCTGAGACACCCCTCATTTATTATCATCCTCTACACAAGGCGTTGAACTACTTGGGTACCACCATGCTTCACACATCCCATAATTTGGGGTTTTCATCATCTTTCACATCTAAAAGGACTCTCGAATGACATAAATGCTTGGACCCAGGGTTCTCCTACCGTTTTTTCCCAACATCCCTGAGGATTTCTGGACAAAAATTTGATACGAGTCACACATTGCGAATATGGTAAGAAATCAAAACTCATTTTCTATACTCATTCTCAGTCAAAATATAGATATTGTGTTGCGAACATGGTCAACAATTATCCTCAATCATGGTTGTTGTTTTGAGGTCTTCTTAATGGTAGGCATGATTATTCACCCTTTCCACCTATTTGTCCCACACACATGACATTAAATTGGGAATTTACAATCCGAGCTCTATGAAAATAAACTAAGATTTATCATGTCCTTGTCGCATGATGATAAACTAAATGACATCTCGAGAACTATGTTTGGATTAATTCCCATCCTCATGGGATATGTAGGAAAACCTAGAAATGTTGTCTTTGGGTCTAGCCTAGGATCATATATCCTTTCTATTGGCCTCTTGGTCTGAGATGTCTTCGAGAATTATGAATGGTGTGGTGTATTTGGGTTTACACCCTCATTCACATCATGTTATTCACCACGCCATACACATTCCTCGTCAAGCCCCCCCCTCTCTTGTATTCATCTTTTCCGCATTATGTTAAACTACACATCACATTCAGAACTACATATGGCTTGATTCCTATATTTATGGGATACTTAGGAATTCCCAGACATTTCATCTTCAGGTCCAATCTTGTTTCCAAGAAACCTTCTCATCTCTCTATCCCCTATCTTGGGTCCTCTTGGAGGGGATATGTGGTGTTTTATGGGCTTATGTACTCATTCACATTAGGCTTGCAATGGCCATGCCACATACCTCTCTCTTGACAAATCTTCATTCCTCTATCCTTCACTCATATTCTCAAGTAGTCTACTCTGAAATGGGGCCCCTTAAACCTCTTTGGCATTTCACCGACATGCCTAGGAGCACTCTGGTTTAGGACCTAGAGTGTTAGGTTTTATGCAGACATGTTTCCATCCATTTCCATGCTTCACCTTCCCCTTTATTTAGGCATTCACCATCTATCACATCTGAAAGGATCCCCAAATGTCATGGATTCTATTCCCTAGGGTTCTCCTACCATTTTGCTCCAATGTCCCTAAGGATTTTTTGAATACAATTCGATACAAGTCTCGTGTCATGAATATAGTCTACGGCCGATGCTCATTTTTTGTTCCCATTTTAGGCCACACGATATGAACGTTTTGTTTAGAACATGGTCAACAACCATACTCCATCATTATTCCACCTCCATTAATCCTTAAATATTGGTTGCATGATTCACTTTTTCCACTCGATAATGTCCAAATGGAATTTCAACACTCTTGGTGCAATCCCTCGGTGAATGTATGTGCGTTAAGAGGATGAAGCCATGTTGAGGTGTCATTTGAGGATCTGCACCACTTCCCCCTTTCATTGTATTCCATGTGTTGTGAAGACCTTCTCCTCCCTTGTTTCCCACATCGAGCATGGATCACATGGGCCTAGGGATTTGTTCAAGGATTGTTCCCATTTGGAAGAGTCTCACTTCATTTGGTCTGAGCTCTACAACCTTAAACAAATATCTCCTGACATCCTTGTCATATGATGTTAAACTGCATGTCATCTCGAGAACTACATATATCGTGATTCCCATCTTTATGGGATACGTAGGAACACCGGGACATTTCACCTTCGGGTCCAACTTATGCTCAAAAAAATATCTCATATGTTTGGCTTTTTGGCCCTGACTTTTTTGGAACTATGTGGTGTTTCATGTATGTGGGATTATGTCCTCATTAACGTTGGTTTTGCAACAGCTACACCACGCACTCCCCTTCTAGGAGATAGAACCTCCCACCTTTTTTCTCGCATGACGTTAAATTGTACTCTAAGAACTACATATGGATTGATTTATAACCTAATGGGATACGTTGGAACACCCAGACATTTCATCTTCGAGTCCAGCCCCATATCCTCTAATCTGTTCCGGCCCCTCATCCTAGGGTTTGTCCACTAGAGTTGTGCACGGTGTGGTGTGTACTTGGTCCTTATACACGATGGGTATACTTTATCACACCTGGAACATTCCATCTAAAACCTCCTTATTCTGTATGTGTCTAAACCATATGACCTTAAACTATGTTTCTTGGTCCCACGTGATGTTAAATTATTGCGTATTTTCTATACAATGTTAAAATATATGGTCTAGTCCTTTTATACAAACCTAAACTATGAAACTATCATCCTGGACACATGATTAAAAACTTCACTGCATTGTGATGACCTCGCGCATGGGAACATCAGGTTTGTATCAGTCATCCACCACGCCATTTTTCAAGGCCTATATATGGGTTGACTCCAGTAGAGATTCTTGGATCCTCCTCCCTAGGTTTTTTTCTTCACAAAAAAATGAATTAAACTTAAAGAACAAACAAGATCCATCAAATGAAACTTCTTTTGGTTTTGGGCCAGACCTTCATGACAGTATTGACCCTGGCGTTGGTACCCTACCATGCCATTTTCCAAAACTACATATGGATTGATTCCCATCATAATGGGTTACATAGGAATGACTAGGAACTTTTCCTCTATCCTAGCCCAAATTTCATTTTTGTTCCCTCAACCTAAAATCTCTCTTGGGAGCACATGGTATGATACATACTCATACTATCCTCATTCACATCGGGTTTTTCAATAACTACACCATGTGTCTCCCTTGATCATTTTTTCATAGTCTAAACTCTATTACCTTTAAACTAAGATCCAAATACCCTTGTCACATGACATTAAACTACGTGAACTTTTCCAGAACTATGTGCGGATTGATTCTCATCCTCATGGGATACGTTGGAATGACCGCACATTTCATCTATGGTTTCAGCCCTAGGTATATTAAATATTATCCCTTTATCATCCCCCTTGTCCCAAACTCTGTTGGGGGCATGTGGTGTGGTGAGTACCTCTTGGTTTCTCATTCACATCAGGTTTTGTAGATACTGCACCAGGTGTTTCCCTTGGCTTTTCCCAACCTAGTCTGAGTTCTACGACCATAAACTAAGATCCTCCTACGAGAACTATGCATTGGTTTTGGTAACTTACCCGCCCTATGCACATCCCATTAAACCATGTTACCTATAAATGTTTCACTCTATGACCATAAACTATGATTTGGTATCCCCACAACCGTTTTCCTTGGAAAGGGATTTCAATCCTTCTATTTGACATGTCTCATTGGTGTACTCAAATGCATTGTGGAAAAGGGCCCAAAGTCTGTAATTTATGCATGAGAATTCCCTCGTTTCATGTACATGATTCATGAGACCTTTATTTGGATCCCCATACTCTTCCACATCTAAATGGGCCCCCTTTATGGCCTGGTCTCATGCCACATTGGCTCACCTGCCATCTTGGGCCAATGCCCCAAAAGACATCAGACGACATTTTGTGACAGGTCCCATGTTTCAAACATGGTCAGATGTTGACCCCCATTTGTATGTCCCCATGCTAGGATAATGAAAAATGGATCTTTTGTTATTAAAATGGTCAATAGTTATCCTTTATCGTCACACCAACATCATTGTGATCCAGATCTTAGGCTCCATGATTCAAATCTTTTCACTCCTTTATGTTCATGTGGTATTCAAACACACTCAGTTTTACCCCACTGCACATATTTGTGTGTTAAGAAGGTGGGTCAATAATTTTGCGATTTCATTCACCTAACGTTATGTTTCCCCAAATTTGTACCTCCATGTACTAGGAAAGTCCCACCACTACTCCTTGTTTCCCACATCAAGCATGACTCATGTGGGATTAGTGTTTTTGGTAGGATGTGTACTAGTGTAGTCGAACTACACATACCTTTCATCCTATATGACATTAAACTATACTCTTAGAACTACATATGGCTTGAATCCCATCCTAATTGGGTACATAGGAACACTCGAACACTTTGACTCAGTCCCGGCCCAAATTTCTCTTACTTTGGTCTCTCGACCTAAGATTTCCACCCAGGATTACGTGGTGAGGTATGGACTGCTTTGGTCCTCCTTCACATCAGGTCTATAATAGTCACACCTTGTGCTCAACCCTTTGGGATCTCCCATTTCACACTCCATCCTACGATATGACGTTAAACTACATAGTTCCTCTAGAACTACATATGGATCGAATCCCATCTTCATGGGATTTGTAGAAATGCCCGACCACTTTCCGTTGGGTCCATCCCCAAGTGAGGCCACCTCTGGTCTATGGTCTAGAGGATCCCATTGGGAAAAAGTGGTGTGGTGTGGACTCTTATGGTCATCATTCATCTCAGGATATGTACCACGCCACACATTTCCTTTCTGGGTAGCCATGTCCTTGATGCAAGGCTTTACAATGCATCCCTACCCTGAACATGTTTAGGATTCCCCATGATAATTGTGGGATGTGTCAGCTTCCTCTCCAAAGTATATTTCCTCTACTAGAAATGGTATATACCCATTTTATTCTCAGGAACTACATTTTTCTGGATTATCATCCTTATGGGATACAAAGTGATGCTCAGGCATTTCACCTTAGGCCCAGCCCCAGGTTCATTAACACTTCTGGACCATTGGCCCTGATCATGGTCCAGTCTCTATGGCCTTAAACTAAGAGCCTACAGTCTCTGAAACATGACTCTAAACTGTTAGCCTCGGTCCAGGAAGTATGACTTTAAATCTATGTGAGATTCCTTATTCATATGATGTTAAACTATTATGTGCTTCATCCTCACCATATGGAATTAAACTATGTGTCTCTCATCCACATTGGTATGACGTAAAACTACAAGGAATTATTCCTCACCAAAGAGGTCCTTCCTAGAATTTGGTTTTATCCTGGTTCAAACTGATGTTCCAACTTAATGTGTTTTCATCAAGGTGTGGTAATTTTGAGAGTGTTGGACTCCATTTGGATAACCCATCACTCCACCCTCCACGCTTTGCATGCCCTTTATTTGGACCCTCATCCTCTTTTATGCCTAAACTAACCCCATAACAGTATGAATTCTCAGCCTATGGCACTCTTACTATCTTGGGATAACACTCTGGAATACTAATGGATGACATTTCGAGTTTGGCCTTGTTTTTCTAACATGGTCAGTGGTTTGAACTCATTTGTTATCCCCGTTTCAGGCTAACACAATAGGGATAATTTTTTTTGAACGCAGTCAAAAATAATCCTTCATTTTCATTACACCCGTACAATGTTGCTAATTCTAGGTATCATGATTCACACTTTCCACTCCCCTCTGTTTGGATTGATTCTAATACCCCGGGCATTACACCACTCGTAAACTAGAGCACTTGGAAAAGCGTAAAGTTGACTGATATGAGATCTTACCTCTCTAGTCTGGACACCCTCTTTCTTCCCAAAAATTATGATCAGTCATTCATAACTCGAATGCCGGAATCTTGGTTGGCACTCTCATATTCGAATGGAATGATGACACAGTCATCCCTTGTTTCTCACATCAAGAATGACCCACGTGAGCTTAGGGATTAATCACTTGATATTTCACGAATGTGATGGAAATATAATAAACCAAAACAAATAACATAACTCATGAAAGAAACCAACATAAAAAATAAAATCATGAACATACATTTATGATTTTATACACATTATATCATCGAAGTATTGGCCCCTCCCATGGATGGATTAACTACTTCAATGGAGTGTCCCAGCTCCACCACTCTCTGTCTTATGGCGTCAAGGATCCACTATCGCTGGTTAAGCTCCTGATCCTCATGGATGGATATGGGTAATAGTTCATCAGCCTCGATCAAGAATTGATCCTCTTCGGCTCGAATAATAGCCATCTCCTTAGAGGCTCACCTCATCTGTTCTTAGGCCTCTTCCAGTTGGGCCTTCTTCCATGATATGAACCCTTGTTGTGAATCAGGGAAAGAAGAGTACTCATTCTTCCATGACCTCAATTGTGGGATCTCATTCTAGGCCTCCTGGATTCTCTTGATGTTCATAGATTTCCTCCACTACCAGCCCACACCAAGGCCACGATCAGGTTCTCATATCTTATCTGCCATAAAATCTTGAATGAGCATATGAGGTCGATTGGGAATCAACTCCTCCCACACATATTTCACGTATCCAGGAATGAATACTAACCATCTAATATATCTATTGTTCTCATGGGGTCTCCCCAATGAAGTTCTTGATCATCTTTTATGACCGGTGACTGAATACCATGTTATCCTATTAATCGGAAGTTTTCTCATCTCGGTCCCCAGGGTCGACAGGTTCATATGCAAGTAACACCTCTAGGAACTCGTCGGTAGGATCTTCATATGGTGTCTGGTTGGGTAGGTCAAGACCCATGCCATTCGATTGATCCTCATCATCAGATTCCACCTTGATGATTTCAGGTTCTGTCATGCTGACGGTCCCACCTATGATCAGGAGCACTACAGCTTGGTCAGTATGGGCATCTACTTCAACAACCACCGACATTCCCCTGGGAAAGGCATCTCTAGGAGCTACATCCATCCTTGCCTATGCAGCCCACACCATTTGAAGAACTGTGCGTGTTAGAATACATAGACATCAGTTGGCATGATTCAATAGATGACAAGCCACATGTTCTATGAAAAATACTTACAAAGATCGAATAATTGGTCTCTCCCCTAAGTGGTTTCCACCAGAATCCCAAGGAGTGTCCCCCATATATGGTAGGTAAATTTGAAGATTATGGGAGAACCACCCTGGGTGTCGCGTCCTCGCTAGGCATAGTAATCTCTATTGTCATGGGTACACATCTTGAAGCTCCGGAATCTGCATATACTATTTCATAGGAGCAAGTTTTTCGTATGAGGCCCTCCTACATAGGTCAAATGTTAGTTAACAAGTACTAAATGACCTTAATGATGGATGATGGAAAATGGTTTAGGGTTTACCTCAAGACCCTCTAAAAACACTTCCAGTTCTAAGCTTGCAACCTCACTCTCCTCTGGAGGGATCCCTTTACCAGACTCCACTACCCAGGGGGACCCTTCTAATTCTTTCATTAGAGGTAAGTGATCCCTTAATTTGGTGGTCGACTACTATGGATGGGTCGTTTGATCGAGTAAAACCTTCACTTGATTTGTCATTGGATGCAGAGCACCCTGAGAGTACCCAAATCCCTCCAGCTCACCAATGTACTGCTCCTGCTATGCCAGAGATACTAAAAATCTTTCTCAGGCATGATCAATCCCTAAAAAATCCATCATGAGGTGGTTCAGATGGTTCCACATATGGAAAGTATTAAGGAATTGTCTGTTTACATCCCAGATGGCCCAATCATCTGGGAATACCACATCCTCAGGAATGTATATACGGCATAGTCTCTTCCCCAGAGCCTGGGTGGGTATTCTATGGAACCCCATAGGCATCCTCCCTTATGGCTGAATTTTCTCTTATGGGAGCACCAGGCCTGCCACTACTGTCTGCCTCTTGGTCAGTGTGTGTATCACCACTAGTGTAGCCCCGCCACCACAGGGTGTTCTGGACACATTCTGACCTTGGCCTCTAGGCTGAGGAGGCAACCCTTCATTGGAATGTATGATCATCCTCTTTAGAATTTCCCTCAGGTAAGCCACCTCCCATCTCTTGGCATACTCCTTCACTAGCCCATAGATAGCAATGGGTGGAGGCAGTTCATTCTACATCTTCCCATCCTCTTGTGTGAACATGAGCCATATTTTCCTCATCACACATGGATGGTCCTCATGGAACCCTCCCAAGTAGACCTGTGGGGTGAGTCTCTACATGCACCAGAACTACCTTGAGAAATAGTGTAGGTTGTATAGCTCACAGAGAGGCTTGCGGTTAACCCGCACCACCAAGATTCCACCCCAAAAAGCTATGAGGTAGGACCCATGATCCTCCGTCCCCTGGCCATCTTTGGTGAAAACACATGTTGGCATTGGGAACGGGTGGAAGTTTAACTTGTCTACCTTCTAGACTCAATTCAACATAAGTGGTGGGGTCAACATGGTCAGTAAACTCCCCACCACATTCAAAATAGTCAGTCAGAAGTCCATCCCTTGAAGATAAATTGGTTTTGGGTATTCGTAGGTGCTCATATGCACCGCTATCCTCCCATACGGAAGATGGACTAGCCCACAAACCCTATGTGGATTCTTTCCCTCACTAATATTCCACAGTACTTTGTATATCTTACATAACATAGGGATCCCTAGATTTATCTTCTCCCCCATTTCCAACATGGATTCCATGATAAACTTGATTGGTCATATTCTCATGTTCGTATCCCGCACTGGAAATATCCATCCGCAAATGAGCGTCAAGATGAATGCAGCCAACCTAACCATTTGTTATTTTTTGGTGCTAATAATAAATCCCCATGTCTTCCACTGGCTATCCCCCAAGAGTCACTAGTTGGAGTTATTTTTACTCTGGTGGACCCCCTTAGGGAAAGTGGAAGGCCTCTCAGGAAACTTCCCATATACGGGGGAATGAAAGAACCAACTGAACCACCTATTAATGTGGACATCCCTCATTGAATTCTTATCCTCTCCTGGAACCAGGTCCATCAATGCCTTCTCCAGTGGAGGGATTTTCTCCGGGTCCCCCCCTTGTATTCACAAAATGGAGGAACTCATCATACATCACCCCCAATATCGGAATCTCTGAGATTTGGTGCAGGTCCCAAAGGCTGATACCAACCTCCCCATAGTGAAGATGAAATGTATTGGTCCTCAACGACCACCTGCTCCACAACTCTGGAAACAGTTTCTTTGTATAGTAAATGTGGAATTGGGAGATCCATGCCACCTAATACAGTCCCACTCACCTCAGCTCTGCTCCAACTCCTCACAAGAGGCATAGAACCAATAATCCTAGGCCCAATTATATATGAAATTCCCGCCCTAGTGCATATCCCACTCATCAGTCTACCCCTTCTCCAGGTTCCCCAAATCCACCTTAAAATTTTGTGGTATTGTGGGGGAGATACCTTTGGCTGCAACGCCTTCCCACCAACTTTTTTACATGATTTTACAAAGAATCAGCATTGATAGGTGCATAATACTCCCAAGTATGACTGGTGACCGCCCTAAACCATTGGTGCTGACACGGCGTACTTTTGAACCGGTAGGCTGGCTCATCCCTGCTTGCTTCGGGAATGATAATGTTATCCCTTGGACCAAATCTGTATAGTGGCAGTATTTTACAAAATGGGTAGTTCTTATGGATAACTGAAAATAACTCCACCATAGATTCGTGGTCTGAGTGGCTCCTCACGCACTCCCCAATGCCCAGGTTTTTAGCCATCTCTACCCTCTGGGAATCATCTGCAGGACCCCCTGGAAGGTCCTTGGTGAGCCATTCCATCTCAAAAAAATTAGAAGTTTTGGTTTGGATCATAGAGCTCGATCACAGAGCTGGGTTGCAAAGACAGGTCACAGAGCCCTACCACGGATCTCGTAGGCAAAAGCCACGGAGTGCACACTTTTAGAGTCAGAAGACTCGTTGTGCGCCGTAGAGCAAAGAGGGCTCGGTTCACAGAGATCAGTTGGTTATTTTGTGGATCTTAGAGAATTAAAAGCCTAATAAAGAAAATATGGAGATATTTAAGGAAAATAGAGGGTTCTTCCTACCCTATTTATAGTAAAGGACCTCTGAGCTTCGTAGTTCGCCTAGCCACGGTGAGCTTTGTAGTTTTCCCAACCTGCGCATTGCCTCTCCGCATCACAACCCTGCTTCACAAGATTGTTATGTGATTTTCCTAAATTTTTTTGCTATCTACCCTCAGACTTAGACCCTCATTTTCTCCATGGATCTATTTTTTAGGAGTGAAATTTTTTGGCACCAAAATATGTGTAGAGGAAACAATTTTCAAAGAGTACATAAATGCCAAAAGGGATACTTTGTAAAGTTCCTTCATGAATCCTTTAAGCACTACGGCCAGCGCAAATCCCCTTAGCACCATGGCCAATGCAAAGACGATACCCCATCTACAATTGCTGCAGAGTAAAATAGGTGGAAGTTTCCGCAGTTATGATGAAATTGATGAGAATCTTCGTGTTGTGGAGGGAACCGGATCACCTCTGAGATCCCTCAGAAATTGAAGGAAGCCTCTGTGAGAACAAAAGAGGGAATTAAAGAGTCCTCTTTACTGAGGAGGGGAAGACGGTGGACTCCGTCGTTATGAAAAATGTGACATAATCCACTTCTGATCACAAAGCAGCACGTGGATTCACAACAAGATTTCAGAGCTTCGTGCTTCCTCTTGCCTATAAATATGAGGGTTCCCTCATACCTAAAAGATGGATACCCCAACCATTCTCCTTATTAACTCTAAAATCGTGATGCCCCTTCTGGTCTGCAAAACATTGAGAAAAATGAGTTCTTCAAGGTACTTGAGCATTACAAAATACCTTTCCCTTAGCTCAAATACGACCCCTCTTCAAGCATGGATGCCCTTCGTGGAGCCCATGGGTCATTGAAAATGATGGAGATCCCTAAGGGGACTCAGGTCTTCAAAAAGAACTCATGCTTTGCAAAGTACCTTTCGTTCACACGTGGA
The DNA here is from genome assembly GCA_963277665.1 of Viscum album. Classification (NCBI taxonomy): domain Eukaryota; kingdom Viridiplantae; phylum Streptophyta; class Magnoliopsida; order Santalales; family Viscaceae; genus Viscum; species Viscum album. Next base: position 1,381,308,612 of record OY728163.1, read on the forward strand.
CCCCATGCTAAGGTAGGATCACTATGCTTCGTGAAGTACATCGCTTCGTAGTGCCATGCTTTTCAAGGCACCCATGCTCCATGAATTCCTTCTCCATGAAAGAATTTTCACATTGAGAAAACCCTTCATATTCATATATACCCCACTCTTAGACTAGGCCACTCTGCTTTACAAATAATTCCACTTCGCGGAGTCTCTACACTCTGTGGAGCACCAGAGTTTTTCAAGGTTCTTTCCTATTAACCCTTTTTCTTCACAAACCCTTCTCCCATATGGTCCTCCAGGTTTGTACGAAGTCATTGCAAGTTCCCTTGGGCGGTGATTAATATAACATTGCTTATCCTCATCTTTTTTTTCACATAGGCATGTTAACAGCAATTGCTTTTTTGCATAGACATGCTAATTTGATCCGCTCAATGGATCACTCCACAACCCTATCTCCACACTTTATTCCTGGTGCCTTCCCACCACCAAGGGATAAAGTGTTCCAGTTATGTATCTCCTAGGGGTGAGGAGTTCATCCTCATCATCTGAGCTATTAGACGTTAAACATCCAAGCACCATCATCCTCTACACATGACATTAATCTATAGACTCGCCTCGTACAATATAAATGGGATTTCCCACCTCGTACATTTTCCACTCTCACTGGTCTCCACGAGAGTGATACCTTCCTCACATGGAATGAGATCCTCTTTGATGGAGTGGAATCTGTATATGGGGAAGGGAAACCATCTTGGTGTAAGACATAGCCTTTCTTGCAGGTGGTATCATCCTTTCTCCTCCTCTTTTTACATACAAAAATTCCATATGAGATATGGGCATCGAGACCTTTGTTACCCCATCCCTCTCCTTTTAGGTTTTATCACCCTCTGGCCTCCATCCTAGAGTAATTCCAAATCTCAATATCCCTCGGTCGAAAACTACACATAAGCCCAACTCTATTCCTCACAGATGCACCTTTCATGACGTGATTGTCAGGTCTTTCCTTCCTCTTGTTTCTCCCAACAAAAATGAATCACGTGAGATTAGAGTAAGCACATACCATGACATCCTCCCTGGGATTCCTTAGCGCATAATCACCAAGCCCCCATTTCGAACTATGTGGACTTTGATCCTTACTCATTTCTGAGCAAGGTATGTAGGAAGCCTTCCTGAGGTTCAATCCCAACACCCATTAGTCTTGACCACTTCACATCGGTTCACCCCATCCTACATGATGATAAATTGTATTCCCCATTTTCATTCAACATGATGTTGAACTCTATGTGCATGAACTACATGGGTTTTGATCCATGCCTTATAGATGGGGTATATAGGATGCCTTCATGTGGTTCAACCAAAACCAGCGGTAAGAGGTTGTGGATCCCAAATAATGGTAAAACATTGTATACCCCAACCGGTAGTAAGTCGTTGTAGTACCCTTTGTTGGAACCCACATCCCCGGTCCTCCCCCTGAGTATCATACCATCCCAGGCTTCAAACCACACATAATCCACAATATCATCATCGGGTTGTGGTCCTTTGCACACTCCCCAATTTTATGATCCCATTCCCAAACTACATGGACTTTGATTCACTGCCACAAGGATTTGTAATAAGCCTTTATAAGGTTCAATCCCACCACCCATGTCTCATCTGAGTCTCTCCCTTGATCCTTTTTCATTTTGGGATGGTCGTTCCCCAACCCAAAGGTTTTACTTCCTTCAGTTCCCATCCACGTGTCCATTCTAATAGTCTGCCTCCATGGGTGTCTCATCGCCACACCAAACTATGTGGACATTGATTCCCTACCATGGGAAAATGTAGCAAGACTATTAGAGGTTTAATCCCAACACTAACATCATCTTCACATCGGTTCCATCCAATTTCCCCCATTCACTTCACTAAATCATCCATCATCCATAATGATTCTTACCTGGGCCACCACATCCTAGTGAGATCATGTCATCCATCCCGTTGTTTCTCCCTATGGAACACAGGGGGGAAACCATGCATAACCCCCACACAATAAATAATAATCCATCCAATAGTTCCCCTCTTTTGAGGGACCACTATTTATGCATAAGCCTCAATATGTCTTTGGGCTATTGTCCTTTGTGTGCGCCCGGATTCATCACCCCTTAAAAATACGTGGGATTTGATCTCTATCTACTACATAGAGTATATAGGAAACCACTCTGAGGTTCAATCCCAGTCAACGTTCAACCCTGGCTCCCCTTTATAGGGACCCAACCATCCCTGGATCCATCTTCATTGTACATTTCAATTCACTCATCCAGTAAACCCCTTAGATGCTCCCTCTAGGGGATGTACCCATCTGATCCACTCTTATCAGTGTTTTGATCAGTATGATATGTCTCCAATAGATGTTAAACTCACAGCATACCCTATGTTAAACATGGTAAGCTGAGGAAAACCTCAGGAACATGCCTACGACATATAATTCCATGCACTATACATGGGATTCCTTGGGATTATGTGCCCTCGAGAAGCCCTATCACAAGGGGAAGAAACCCAGACGCATCAGGGTTTTAGCATCCAGCCATGCTAGAAATGTCCAACATGACTACTCCCCCGATTGGAGGTTTCTGCCCTGACTTGACCCCTTGGAATGTCCTGAGAGAAGCAGTGTAATTAACCGGAATCCATAAAGATATGGCACCGGGAAGAGTTTCACAAACAACTTCTTTATCTTTAAGGGAGACCCGGAATAGGTGACGAATTTCTAGGAGGAATCCATGAAAGGAGGAACCGACATCTCATCTTCCTATTTCAATCTAGGAGTAGATTTCCCTAAATAAGGAATGGATTCCACCCCCCTTTGCAAAGTGGAAATGTGGGGAAATAGTGCAGCACATCCCCACGAAGGGACGTATACCCCAACGAAAGAATCATAAAAAAAATGTTACATGAAATAGAGCATTCCATGTGAGAAATTGACACCCCTTAATTTAGGTAATTAATATGGATGATATATACTATATAATAGCTTTATTACATTAACACCTTTTATATTATCAAGCTATAAATGTGATTTCTTTTTTACACACCACAAGATTTCTAGTTTTTTGATCTATTGGGGGTGTTGGTTGGGTCCTAGGGTATAATAACTGTTCTCTTTATTACACACATAAACATGATATATTACATAAACATGAACATAAGACAATATATGGATTTATAGGTCTATTATCTTGGGAAATTAGGAACATTACATAAAAACTAAGAGCATAAAACTCAAAATCTTTTTTGAAAACTTCATTAAATGACCACAATATTCTTTTGTGCTTAACATTTCATGGGATAAAATGAGGACATCCATAAGAAAAGGGTGAGTTATAAATCGTAATAAGGGAGTAAACAAGGAATAAAATTAATAATACAATACATATTAGGAAATAGGCATATCAATGGATCACAAGGGAAATATGAACATAAAGGCATGATATAGCATGATTATAATAACATGGAAATGTGGCAACAACATTAAACATTATACTAGAATGATCCATGGATAATTGCAAATGGATCTTGAGTAAACCCTCATTGAACTTTAATTATAATGAGCAAAACCTCATTTCACATGTTGTGTCATGATACTATTCTTTTCCAAATACATTGGAGCACTATCAGGGTGCACCCTCCTTAATCATTTCATTTCATGCATAAGTGTGCCAAAATGGATCATATAACATGGAATCATTAAACATTATCATTTATTCCACAATAAAGTAATGTGGAATACATATGTGAAACTATATAATAAATAAGTAAATGTGCATAAAGGTGAATACCCTTGATGGAGAAATGGGCATGGTGTTCAGTACCCAGTGACTTTGGGTTGGAAAAAAAATCACGGTGCAATTTCGGCTGCATAATGGCATGACATAAGAATTCATAAAAATCATTGATTAGAGAGAAAGGGGTATTTCATAATATGTACATGAAATGGAATATAATGGGGTCATATAAATACATGTCCCAACATATGTAATGTAATTTATATGAATAATATACAATAATTTCTTGAAAGTAAATGAGGAGAGAGAAATCCCATATTGAATTTCGACATGGTAACGAGTGTACATGGGAGGAATTAATGAGAAATAAAGGGTTATAACATCATTAAAACAAAAGGAGGGTATTATAGGGGGTTAAAAATCATACCCCAACATTTTTAATTGAAAATAAACGGTCATAATATTATAAGGAAACTAGGATATAAATTAGAAAGGAAGGAAAGTGAGGATCCCTTACATGGAAGTGTCATCCTAAAGGATTTGGAGAGGCTTGAGAGAGGATTCTTGGGAGAATTGGGCACCTTGGAAGGATTCTTGAGATATGAGGGAAGAGTTTGGTCTAGCTCCAAAAGGTTTTGAGTGAAGAGGAATGGGAGAATGAGTGGGTTTATATAGGAAATGAGAGGGAATTATTTATTATTTGGGTTTTGGACACTACACATTAAACTAATCAAAACCACAAACCATAAAATGGTTTTAGCCCATGGTTTTTTTCCAAAGGGGAGTGGAAAAAAAATTTATAAGGCCAATGGCCGAAAATATTAAAATATTTGGTTTTCCTATGTGGAGGTGAGTCACACTCTCAAGGAAATAATTTAAAATGTTAAAATATTTTATAAGTCTTGGAGGGTCTACTAAGGTACCATAAAATTAATAACACAAATCTTAAATCACATTATTTTAAATATATAACATATATTGGCCGAAATCCCCTTTTATAATATTTTATTACATCCATGTTGGGTCATTATGATGTCATAAAACACATTCTATATTTAAACGATATTTAATTTTTATCCAAAAATTCAACTGTATCTGAAAATTATGAAAAATTCACCATTAGATAATTTCGAATTCCTAAATCCAAAAATGATATTAATTTTATTTAAATAATTTTATAAATATTGAATTTTCAATTTTACATGAAAACCAACATTTATTGAAAATTCTTAGGTTTTGACAAAAACAATTTCCAAATCTTAGTAAAAATTTCAATTGTATTCATAAAAAATCATATGATCATTTATATTTAATAAAAAAGTAATTTAGTAATAATATATTATTAAAATATTATTTAATTCAAAAATCCATTAATTCATCAAAATAGATTTATTAATTGAATATTAACTAAAAATAAAATTTTTACTTAAAATAAACCATTTACAAAGTAATAATAATAAAATGAATGTATATTATTTATAAAAACATAATGAACAAAATCATATTGTTATGGTATTGTTACATAACCCTTTATAACACCCGCATAAGACCTAAGAGTAAGGTGTGTGATGGTTACATACTCTTCGGGAGTCTCGGATAACATCGCCCAGGTGGTAATCTCTGTTAACTTCCACTTCTCTTGTGGGTGATTCCATTCAAGCATAACGTGTTGAAGCTCAAATTGGGCTTGGTCAAGAGAAAATCCCAGTGATGATAACTTATTTTTGAGCTTTGAAAAATGGGTTTTGTATTGAGAAATTTTACTGGATGAGTCCATCGCTTCCTTTGTTTGAGTAAATTGGATTTGCTAAAACCTTATATATAAACTAATCGTGTGATCACTATTCAACAGCTATATTAAAAATAGTAAAAATTCATAATGGTAATTTAAAATCCAAAAACACAGAACCCGGAAAATTTTTATGCCTTATATAATCATTTTATATAATAATAGATTTAATCTGATCAAGGAGAATTTTAATTAATAAAAGTTTGGGTCGTTACAATATTCCCCCCTTAAGAACTTTTTCCATAGAAATAATCTTTTCCCACACTAAAAAATATGAGGGTAACTATACATCATCAATTACCACGTTTCCTCTTCAAACTTGTGGTTTCGCCACAACACCTTGATGAGGGGAATTGGCTTATTTCGTAGAACTTTTTTCCAACAATCTATGATCTTCACCGGCTTATCTTAATTATAGAGTTCATTATCCAATGGAACCACCTATGGATTGAGTACATGCGATGGGTTAGGTATGTACTTAATCATGTGTGATACATGGAATAAATCATATACTTGATACAGGTTTGGTGGGAGTTCTAGTTGATAGTCCAATGCGATCAACGATCTCAAAACGGTCATTGTACCTTGGAATAAGCTTTCCCTTCTTCCAAAATCTACCAACTCTCTTCCACAGTGATATGTGGAGTCATACCATGTCTCTAACATCAAACTCTAGGTCTCGTCTATTATTATCAGTATAGAACTTTTTTCGACTATGAGAAGATTTATTGTGCTATTGGATGGTCTTAACCTTCTCCACAATTTCATCAACCAATTCAAGACCTAGGAGTTTTTACTCCCCAACTTCATCCCAACAAATCGGTGTTCTACACCTCTTCCCATAATGGTCTTCATAAGGATCTATTTGGATGCTTGAGTGAAAACTGTTTTTGTAAGAGAACTCAACCAGAGGAAGATGTTGATCACATCCTCCATTGAAGTCCATTGAGCATGATATCAATATTTCTTCAAGTGTTTGGATAGTATGCTCATATTGGCCATCAGTTTGAGGATGATAAGCCGTAATGAAGTTCATCTTAGTATGAATATCATGTTGGAGACTCTTCTAGAACATAGAGGTGAATCTTGGATCTCAATCATATACAATTGATAGTGGTACTCCATGCAACCTTACCACTTCTATTATGTATATTCATTCCAGTTGATCTAATGAGAAATCCTCCCAAATTGCAATGAAGTGTATAGTATTTGTAATATGATCCATAACAACCCGGATAACATTATTTCCTTTGGATTTCTTCAGAAGTTCAGTGACAAAGTCCATGGTGATGTTCTCCCATTTCCATGTTGGTATGGGTAATGGTTTCATCATCCCCTTAGACTTCTGCCTCTCAGCCTTCACTTTCTGACACACTTGGCACATTGATGTATACTTTGTGATCTCCATGTTCATGTTATCCCACGAATAATGATCTCATAAATCTCGATACATATTTGTGTTTTTGGGGTTAATGGATAAATTTGAACTATGTGCATCATCCAAAAGTTCATTATTTAACTCCAGATTTTATGGAACACATAGTATATACCCAAATCTCACAATTCCTTCTTAATTAACATTGAACTCTGGGGATTTCCCTTTTATGATAGTTTCCACCTTCTTCTGAATTCCCACATCATCCTTTTGAGCATCATTTAACCTTTCTAAAAGAGATGGCTGGGAGATCATTTGTGAAAGGATTGATGATGTTCCCTTCTTGATGATTCCCATTTCCATCTTCATCAAGTATAATAATATTGGATCCTTTTAAATTCCCTCAACGATAGAATCATTGGGTCCTTTCTTCTTATAGCATCTTCCACCTTGTTCTCTTTCCTAGGGTGGTAATAGATTGAGCAGTCATAATCTTTGATCATCTCTAACCATATTCATTGGTTCATGTTAAAATCTTTATTTGTTAATATATACTTGAGGCTTTTGTGATCCATATATATTTCACACTTTTCTCCAAATAGGTAATGCTGCCAAATTTTTAAATCAAAGATTACTGTAGACAAATCCAGATCACGTGTTTTGATATTTTTGCTCATGAACTTTCAATTTCATTGAAGCATAAACAATGAATTTGTCATTTTTCATCAACACACATCCCATTCCCTTTTTTGAAGAATCATTGAATACAACAAAAAGTTCTCCATTTGAGGGTAGTGTGAGAATGAGCGCAGTGATAAGCCTCTTTTTCAACTCCTTGAATCTATCTTTTCATTCATCACCCCAAGAAAACATGACTCCCTTATGAGTTATCTTGGTAAGAGGGTTTGAAAATCATGATAAATTTCTCAAAAATTGGTGATAATATTCAGCTAACCCTAATAATCAACAAATATGTTTCACTGATGTCAGCCTCATCCATCCCTAAATTTCATCTATCATGGATAGATCTACAAATACCACATTTCTTGTGATGATATGACCCACGAATGAGAAATACTTCAACAAGAGCTCACGCTTTTTTTACTTTGAATAGAGATACTCCTTTCGCAAGGTCCCTAGTAAAGTGCTTAGATGTTCCTCATGCTCCTCATTGGTTTTGGAGTATATTAGAATATCATCTATGAAGACTACAAAAAAAATTTGAGGTAATCTCTGAAAAATATATTCATCAAGTTCATATATATTTATGGATAATTAGTGAGTCTTAAAGGCATTAATATGATTTCATAGTGCACTTACCTTGTACAAAAATCAGTCTTGTGGATATCCTCCTTCTCCACCCTTACTTGGTAATAACCCAACTGAAAATCCACCTTGGATAAGTATTGTGCTCCACATAGTTGATTGAACAACTCATCAATTCGTGGAATATGATACTTTTTCTTTATCTTGATTTGGTTGAGGTCATGATAATCAATGCAAAGGTGAATTGACCCATCTGTCTTCTTGATGAAGAGGATTGCTGAACCCCATAGTGAAGCACTTGGGAATATAAACCATTTATCAAGATTCTCCTGTAGCTGTTTCTTTAGCTCCTCAAGCTCCACAATAGCCATTCTATATAGTGTATTTGATATTGGAAAATCCCATGGTATAAGATCAATCAAGAAATCATCATCTCTTTTAGGATGAAGAAAAGGAAATTCTTTCAGGAAACACTTTAGTGAATTCCGTCACAATAGGCATGTCTTCAAGGATGGTTTCTCCTTAGATTCAATCATATAAGAAAGAAACACGTTTTCATAGGGTAGTAATATCCATGCTTGAGATCATGGTGCTAAATAGGATTCATCCTCCTCCTTGAACTTGTACAAAATTAGGGGTTGATTTGCCATATGGAGAGTGATTTCCCTCTCACGAACATTTATGTTGTCTCAATATAGGGAAAGGCAATCCATGCTAAGAAATTTCATCAAATTCCACCATAGCGAGTATGACGATGTTTTCTAGGAAGTTCAAACCACAAATTGTGATAGGGGAGGAGTTATATTTATGTTATGCAATGATTGTCTCATTTTTTGTTCTCACCAAAATTTCTACTTCCATTATTTGTGGTGGTGTTTTTTCTACTAAAATTTTGGTATATAAAATTATATGTAGAACCAGAATCAAAAAGTACATTCAATATTCCCAAATGAATAACTAGTGTACCTATCACTACATCATTTTTTAGTTTCTCTTTGGGGGTATTGATGGAAAAATCTTTCTCTTTCTGCCTTGGAGGTTGTTGGTTGCCTCAAAAAACCATTGGATTAGGGAAATGTTTTGAAAAGTACCATGGTTCTTTGCAGTTGAAGCAATGAACAATGCGTTGAGGGTCGAATGGAGCATTAATCGCCTCTATCTTAGAATCAGGGTTTTCTTGTCAGTATTTAATAGCCAGGTGCCCTTTTATTCCACACATAAAGCATTTCCTCATCCCCTTTAGGAAATTTTGTGGTGTTTCTTTCCGTACTTATTGATAGCGAAGTGCTGGAATTTTATAGCACTGTTGGATTTATCCATCAGACTACTAGTATTAATGTCCACCTTATTCTTATTATCCCCATGATACCCCAGATATTTTCTGATCTCCATTTCGACTTTGAGGGAACATCGGACAATTTTCTCATATCTCTTGAAGTCACGGATCTCTAGGTCTTTCCTTAGGATAGGTTTTAGCCCACCGAATAAGCGGTCAACCTTGCATTCGTGGGTAATGAAAAATCCGGATGTGTATCATGAAAGACTTGTGAATTTTTCCTCATTCGCTCTAATGGATTAATTATATTTTTCTTGAGGTCAATGAAGTACCTTTCCATCTTAATTCATAGCGTGTGAGGAAAATATTTATTGAAAAATATTTTCCAAAAAATCTTCCATTCCAACTTCTCGATCTCTTCCTCAGGCTTCGTATTTTTTATCAATGTCCACCATTGATCATCTTCACCCTCTATATGATAAGTATCTAGAAAAACCCTCTCTTCTTAAGAACATTGAAGGATTGAGAAGATATTATCAATGTAGTTGACCCATTGTTTGTAGATTCAGTGATTTGATGATCCATTAAATGTTGGAGGCCTTTGTCTCAAGATGCTCTCAATTGTGGCATGTTCTTTCTTAAGTGGGGGGGTGAAAATTCTTTTTTACCCCTATTTCTATACAAAACATGAGTTAATTGAGAGTGTGTCATGATAAAGTTTTCGATTATCACTCCCATCGGATTGGGAATCTCATTAGAGCAGTCGTCACATTGATCTTTGCATTGATTGTTAGCATGAGTCCTCCTATTAACGGCCATTGGATAGAATTAAAGGAATGTTTTTAGGTAACACATAAAGGGGGAATCCAATGAAAAAAGGGATAACTTATAAATTATATTTATTTCCTTAACTTATGAATTTATAGGCTTTAATTTATGTTATCAATAATCAAATTCCAAACATACATTCTTAAAAGATTTTTTTATACCCATAATAATGGTTTATAGTAAGATTATGAATTTACCAAAGCATATCCCCCTGGAGTTTCATAACCAAGAGTGAAGAAAGTCCCATTGTCATGCACCATTTCCCATTTGAGTCTTGCTCAAAATCAGATGGATCCCCATTCTCCTGGATCTCGCTCCCTTCCTTTTCTCTCTTCCTCCTTCTAGGGTTTCGAGAGTCTCCCGGCAGCGATGGCTCCTTCTACCGCTTCTTCGGTCTTCTTCCTTCAAGGTTCTCTTCCTCCTTTTTCATTCCCTTCTTCTTAGTAGCCCCTCCCTTCTAGGTTTCCTTTATTCATTTCTTGGGTTCTCTGATTCCTTTTGCTTCTTCCCTCTGGTTCGTTCTCCTGGTCTTGTTTCTTCCCGTGTTCCTCATATCATTTCTCGCTGATTTGTTCTTAGGGTTTCATCCATGGTTACCAATTCAATGTTCTGATGGTCCTTTCCTAGATACTTCTCACATGATCTTATTTTCTTAGGGTTTCATTCTCGTTCTCCCATGTTTCTGTTCCATGATGGTTCTTTCATCCGAGGCTCCTGGTTAAGGTCTCTTGTTTGCTTCCTCTCTACTCTTTTCACTTGATTATTTTCTTATGGACCCCATATTGGTCTAGTTTTAAGGCTCTCTAGGTGTCTTGGGAGGTGTTTATTGAGTGTCAGAGGTTTTTCTAGAAGGCTCTCTTGTTTTGGTTTTATGTTTTTGCATCTATTTTTCATTCGCTGTTTTTATGGGATGATGCGGTTCTCGGCTTGGTCCCCTACCGAGGAATCCTCTACTCAATCCTGCTCTGATGTGCTAGTCCTACACTCCTTTACCTGTCGCTAAGGTGCACGGGTCTTCAAGGAGATTCTCGGAGGTGCGATTTGAGTGGCTTAGGGTCTCAGGGAGGGTGAATGGCCAATCGTTAAATTTTGGTGTCTACAGTGTTCTTTTTTGATGGTATTTTGGTGGTGATGTTGGATTTATACCATGGTGTTTTTGAATATAGTGGTGATGATGGGTGGACATCTTGGTTCTATTTTCTCTGGTTCTTAGCTCTGGCAATGATTGTTGACAATGACGAAGGGGGTATTCCAGCCGACGATATGGTGAATCTGGCGATGATGGTTACGGTGATGACGTTCAGTGTTTTTGGAGACAACATGATGATGACTACAGGTGATTATGATGGCAACAATGATTTCTTCATCTTTCCTCGATGCAGTGGCTGCGTGATTTGCAGAATCCGTCACTGACGCGACAGTTCCCGCGGTGTTGAATATCGATTCAATTTTTGAATCTATGGACTGTTTTGAATTTTGGATGTGTCAGGTGGTGTTTCTGGTCATGTGTGGTTCCCACTTTTTCCTCAAATTGGTTTTTTTGAAAATAATAAAAAAATGATTTGGAGGGGGAGGAGTCTTTCTCAAAGTGGTTTTTTCAGGTTTTATCCCTAGATACATCTGTGTCAGATCCACCTCTACTTGTTTGTATCTAGATAGGGATGTATTTTCTTGATAAACACTTAATCTATACTCACCAAAATTTATAGATGTTTTTATTATACTTAGTCTTATCCCTAAGGCTTTTTCTAGGTTTTTCTTATCCTAATCATAAAAAAAACTAAACCTATCCTTTGATACCAATTATAACAACCCCACTCTTTATTACACACACAAAGATGATTTATTACATAAACTTGCACTTAAGAAAACTCTAAGGATCAAGAGGTCTAGTGTGTTTTGAAATTAGGAACATTACATAACAACTTTGAACATAAAACAAAACATCTTTATTGAAAACCTATTTTACATGACCGCACCATTCCTTTGTACTTTGCATTGCATGGGATAACCTGAGGACATGCATAAGAAAAGATTGAGCTAAAAATACCAGTAAGGGAGTAAACCATGCATAACTTAATGAATAAATTACATGTAAATAAATAGTCATATCAATGGATCACAGGATAAACATGAACATAATTTCATGATATAACATGATTATCATAACATGGAAATCTGGAAACAACATTTAACATGATATTAGCATGAGCCAAGGCTTGTTGCACATGGATCATGAGTAAACCCTCATTGAACTTGAATTATCATGAGTAAAACATAATTGCACATGGTGTATCATGATACTATTCTTTACCCAATGTATTGGAGCGCTATTAGGGAGAACCCTTCTTAATCATTTCATTTTATGCATAAGTTTTCCACATGGATCATAAAACATGGAATCATTCAACATCATCATTTATTCCACGATAAAAGAATGTGGAATAAATACATGAAACTCTAAAATCAATATTAAAATGTGCATAATGGTGAATACCCTTGAAAGATAAGTGGGCATGGTATTCACTACACAATAACTTTGGCTTGGAAAAAAATCATGGTGCAATTTCAGCAGCATAACGACGTGACATAAGAATTTATTCAAAAGTTTGATGAGAGAGAAAGGGTATATAATATTATGTACATGAAATGGAATATAAGTGGGTAATATATATACATTTTCCAACATATGTAATAGAATTTAGATGCATAATATAAATAATTTCTTGAATATAAATGAGGAGAGATAAATCTAATACGAAATTTCGGCATGGTAACAGGAGTACATTTGAGGCATTAATGAGAGAGAAAGGGGTATACCATCCTTAAAATATAAGGAGGGAAATATAAGAAATGTTGGAAATCATAACCCCAAATTTTTAATTTAAAATAAAAGGTCATAAAAATATAAGAAAACATGGACATAAATAAGGAAGGAAGGAAAGTGAGGATCCCTTGCTTGGAAGTGTGATCCCAAAGGCTTGGGAGAGGATTGGGAGAGGTTTCTTGGGAGATTGGGGTGCCTTGGGAGGATTCTAGAGAGACGAGGGAAAGGTTTGGTCGATCTCACAAGGTATTCATTAAAGAATAATGGGAGATTGAGTGGGTTTATATTATAAAGGAGAGGGAATTATTTATTATTTAGGTTTGGGACACTACACATTAAACTAATCAAAACCAAAAACCATCCCATGGTTTCAGCCCATGGTTTTTTCCAAAGTGGAGTGGAAAAAATTACTTTATAAGGCCAATGTCTGAACTTATTTAAATATTAGGATTGATTATATGGAGGTGAGTTACACTCTCAAAGAATTCATTTTAAAAAGTTAAAATATTTTATAAGTCTTGGAGGGTCAACTAAGGCACCATAAAATTTATCAAACAAATCTAAAATCACATTATATTAAAGTTAAACATATATTGGAAAAATATCTATTTTATTGTATTTTATTACACCACTATTAGGTCTTTATGATTTCATAAATCACATTATATATTTAAACGGTATTTAATTGAATATTAGAAAAAAAATACTATTATTTCTTTAAAAAATCATTTTCAAGGTAACAATAATAAAATGAATGTATATTCATTATACAAAAACTATGAACATAATCATAGTTCTAGGTTCTTGTTACATAACCCCTTATAAAACCCACATAATACTTAAGGGTATGGTGTATGATTGGGACCGACTCTTGGGGCGGCTCGGATAACATCGCCCAGGTGGTAATCTCTATTAACTTCCACTTCTCTTATAGGCAATTCCATTCAAGCTTAACATTTTGAAAATCAAATTGGTCTTGGTCAAGAGAGAATCCCAGTGACACTACATCCTTTCTGAGCATCGACTAATGGGATTTTTATGGAGCAATTCTATTGGACGAGTCCATCGCTTCCTTTGTCTGAGTAAATTGAATTTGTTAATGCCTTATATTTATACTAATCATGTAATCACTATGGAATATATATATTAGAAATTGTAACAATTCTTCATGGTAATTTAAAATCCAAAAACATAAAACCCTAGAAGTTAATATGTCTTATATAACCATTTTACTTAATAATACAGTTAATCGGATCAAGAGGAATTTTCATAAATAAAAGTGCGGGTTTTTACATAAGGGTTGGTTTTTGGAGTTTTCCTTGGGATTGAGATTAAATTATGCTATGGTTGGCTTATAATTCCACAACACATAAGGTTTTTATTATGATAAGAGTTATGTGAATGGTTTTTAGGGTAAAAATGGTGAGTATTGCTCCCTAAAAAGAATCTAGTGGGGTAGATTGTGTTGTGAACTAATAGGTTATTCTATGAGGGTGGTATAGTTGGGTTTCTTGTTCTTCCTAACAATATCACACTATTATGTGAACAAAGGGGCTACATCACAAGGGTGACCCTAGTATCATTACACAGTGACCATTTTGGTCACTACTTAATCCATATACTATTTCATTTTTTATTTTTTTTAGAATTAATTTTTTTTAAAATTTTACAACCAAATTGATGGGTTTCCCCTAATTTACTAGGAAAAAAATCTTTTCTCCCTTAATCTTGATTTTATCCACCACTAAATTGGTATCTCCTTTTATTATGGATATAATCAAGTTTCATTCATCATAGAGGATCACTGTGAAAAAGGATAGAAATCCTCAACCCGATAATATTTTTCCCTCACTATTTCAATATGTATAATTAGTTATATCATAATATGTGGGTTTTGTAATATTTTTTTTCTACATATTAAATCAAAACTAACTAAAGTTATTTAATGTGAGGGTTCATTCTAGGTCTAGATAGCGGGTCTCTATTTATCCTATTATTTTTTAAAAGTGTGGAATATTTCATATGAAATTTTCTATGTGAAAACCTATAAAAAAATCCATATATTAAATTCTAAATTTGATACTTTTATTTTATTGGATAGATTGATATCTATTATGATCATGAAAGGTCTAAGAATTTGTTTGAATCAACAACATGGTTTGAAATGATAATTTTCATTATGTGGAACTTTATATACGTGTAGATGGAAACATAAATGGGTTTTTAGGATGAGTTGGGTCCATATGTTCCCCGTGTGCAGTCCTTATCCTTCCATAGTTATGGAATAGCATGGGAACATAATAGGCTAGGTTTGTGTATGGGTTGGTTTTAGGACCCTTAGGTTGGGATGAGTGATTGGGTACCTATATGTGTAAACATATTTCTTATGTTTCTTATTCACACCCCACCCAAGTTGAGCACTTTGTTCCAAACACCTCCATTTCATGGTGAGGGTGTTTTTTCCAATATCATATTGAGTGTATGATTACTATCTCATTTATTCTCCCTCTCTCGAGTAGCCTAAGACTCTTCAGGTAGGATGTGACGGCCTGGGGTCCATTTTAGCCCAAGACTCTTTGGGCAGGGTAAGTTGTGGTGGTTGGACCAGGGGTGTGTGGGCATGTTTGTTTCCTAGGTGTCTTCAGGATGATGCCCTGGTGTCTTTGGGTGTGGCGGTAGTTATTCTAGCCCAGGTTTCTGCGGGCGTGGTTGTCTACGGTTGTGGTGGCCCAGGTGTCTGCAGGCGGGATGCGTAGTTGTGGTGGCCCATAAGGTTATTATTGGGGTGGCAGTGGGACTGTGGTGAAAATGGAGGGCGAGGACTGACACATAGGATGTCTCAATAACTAGTGGGAAAGAAGTGCAGGGTACCCAAATATCAATGTGATATTACTATTACTTTACCTGACTTGTGTTATTTGGGGAGTGTGACTTTGTGAGGCTAGGTGGATAGTTTCCTTACTATGTGTTTTTGTTACCTATACTTCCTCACGAGTCATTAGAATGCCTCCCCAATTGTGCACTAGAGACTATGGTTTTCCCTACTGAGTATACATGTATACTCACCCTACACGTATAAATCTACTTTCAGGTTTCTAGTAGAACTTTGGGGACCATACGGGACCGTACTAGCTTGAACATTGGGATAGTTTCTATTGTTTTTTTCCTTTCCTTAGGTACATTCCCTTTGGATTTTTTTTACTTTGTATGAGTTTATCTTTGAACATGCATATGGTAATGGGGTTTGGCTTTTCTTTTACCTTCAGTTTTGGATTTTTTTGGGTTTTTACCATCATATCTCCCAATAATACTAAATAAAAAAGGGTAATACCTTCCATATTATGTGTGAATATCTACCCTTGGTTCTATTTTTCACTACAGGGCCTATTGAAGGCGGGACTTGGGGGTCATTATCTCTTATTCAACTTGAAGAAGGAAGGGTATGGTAGTTTGATGCGCCTTCCCTCGTCGTGGTGAAGGTGGGTCGTGACAGGCGTAATTATGTGCATAAAACAAAAAAAATAAATATGATAGTTTTTAAGGATGAAATTATTGATTTTATAAAAATAATGGTGGCTTAAAAAAATATTATGGACACTACTCAAAAATTGGTAGGAATTTGGGAAGTTCCCTTTAATCAGGCTTTCTTATTGGAAGGAATTGAAAATGAATCCTTATAAAACATGTATTTACCCAAAAATTAAATAATAATAGATATAGGTACATATGTTTGGAACATAAAAAAAGAATTTAGGATGATTTAATAATAATAATTAGGAATTAAATTGTCGAAAAGAGAGGTAAAGTGTAACACAATGAAAAAAATGAATGTTCAGAGATAATCCCTTACCTAATGTTTGAAAGTGTTCTTCACTGGTACATAATGTCCTAGATAATAAAATTAAATCCATTAATTAATTAATTCATAACCTATTATACATGTATTTGATATATTTGACATTTATTAAGTTCATTTATGGTCTATTTTATGAGTTATAAGATTCAATTTCTTCATTTAGGGAGCATTTGTTTTCTTGGTTCTTATGATCGGTTCGCTTGTACACAAGAATGAAAGTTCATGTAAAATGAGAATAATTCTCCAAAATTGAAATTATATATTATTAATAAACATAAATAAAATTAAATGATTTTATATAACATTCATAAATATGGTATGAGGATGATTAATTGGATAAATCATTAATGAAAATCACTAAATTTATTTTTTTTGGGGGGGGGGGGGTTTACGACCATCATAAACTTATATCATTTTATTTAATATCACTTATACATATATATATATATATATTGGTTATAGAAAATCATATAACTTATAATATGTATAATAAAAATATATTTAATGATAATAATGGTTTTATGATTAGTCTTGAATGTGGTAACGTAAAATGAAAATTCATCGTCCATGATAGCGGTTAATCAACACGTCACAGACAACGTTTTCATTTTTAGAATAAAATGATGAGGAGAAAGTGTATAATGATGAATATTACATTAACATAATAAAATTAGAATATATATAAGATGCGGGAGTTATCATTCATGTTTGTATAGATGAGGTAAAGATATAATAAGAAATGAAAATAAATTAAAATAAATTAAAAGATAATGAAAGGGGATTTTACCTCTTCAATTTTTTCTCCTTGAAAACCTCCTTAAGGAACCTGGGTTTGGTATTTTTCTAGAAAAAAAAGCTTATGTGCATGAGATAGTTGTTTGTTAAGAGGATTGGGTAGAATTTGGGTGAGCTTCAAGGATTTTGAGGAGTGAGGAGAAGTGGTGGTGAGGTGTGGTATTTACAAGGGAGAAGATTAGTGTTTATTATTATTATATTCATTAGATTATTATTTTAGATCAAGACTATAAATGTTGATGATTATCATAACTAATATAGTAAATAGAGAATGATATTTTGAGATAATAGTTCTTAAATCATCCATACATCAACAATGACTCAAATGTTCATGTATTTAGCTTATTTCATAAATTATCATATTTCACTATTCACCAAAAAATCAATTATTTTAGAAATATCCCAAAATTCACATGAACCTTTTTTAAACATGTATAATTATAAATCTAACTCAATTTTATGAAAATAATTTTCTAAACATGAGATATTTAATTTTTAAATAAAAACATCATTAACTTGAATAATACAAATTTTAATATTATTACACATTTTATATCACATTCAAAAATTAATTAATGTCTCAAAAACTATATTATAATAATAAGACAACATAATTTCAATTTATGAATCTATTTTATGTAAATAAATTTTATTTTAAATTATTTTATTAATTATGAAATTTGAAATAAGCATTTAAGTTTCACAAAAATACCAATACTTAATTTATCATTTTTAAAAATGTTTATTTATTTATTATATGATACAAAAATATCAAATTTTCATTTATATGATGCATAAAGTTTATTTGTAATTTCATATTTGAGATTACTATTCTTTTGTCCGGGTTACTATTCTTAATGGTGACATAAATATTCCAATAGTCATGTTATTATTCCACTGGTATAGGTTCCCTAATTTATATAAATTCCACTTATTTAATTATTAATTTATGAAAATTTTATTTTTATTAGGTTCTATTTGTGATGTATGTCTTTAATACAATGTAACATAATTATAATAATGGAAGTTTGATATATAAAATTTTAGGTTGTTAAAATAGGTGTGTCACATTCATTCATATCTATATAGATAAGTGTTTATTTTGGGATTTTTATTAAATTTTGAAATGGGGTAATGTCCAAGGATATTCTCTTATCAATGAAGAGAGTGGTAATTTAGAGTTACATAGTTTCAATATGATACTCAAGATGGATTATCTAACTTATAATTGATCAATAATTGTGTGTATACTTCAAATCCATAAAGTGTGGTTTTCATACCTATGTCAAAGACTGGGATAGGTTGGAAATCCATTTCAAATAGGACCATGGGAATCCTAGGGAGACACCGTCTTAGTAATCTAGGGGTTTTTTATTGATAAATAGATATTTCATTGTGTATTTTCTAGATTATTGATTTTTTTAGGATGCTTTACTTGATTCATTCTAATAGTCCCCATATATGTTTGAGATCAAGTTCAAAATCAAGATTATTCATGGTAAAAATATCATTTCCATTAATCCTTACTGGTTGAATCCTATAGATATTAGAAAACTGATGGATTTGATATATTATCAAGATGTGGGGGAGATCACAAACCCTAGTGTTTCTCTTGAGGGTGATTCTCTTTTTCTTTCCAAAAAGGTAGATGCAAACATGTTTTAATCTATGGATAACTAAATGACAAACCTGGTGATTGTTAAGTATAGGTAACCCCATCCTTGTATAAATTAATTGTTTGGATAGTTGATAGAATCCAATTATTTATCAAACATAAACTTGATATTGTGATATGAGAAGTTATGGTAATGTGTTTTGATATTCCAAAATATAATTTTGAGAGCATGTATGGAATGTATGAGTGTCTAGTTATATATTTTGGGTTGAAAAATGAGTTTGTAGTGTTTATGAACCTAATTAATGGGGTCTTCCATCCATATCAATATTAATTTTTGATCTTCTTCAATGACGACAGTTTGGTTTACTCCTAGCCGAATGGGGATCATCATTTCCATCCTAGGATTGTCATTAACACATAGTTATAGATTCTAATGTATTTCAAACTCCCAAGGTATTAGTTTTGGATCAAGGATAGGTGATTAGTGGCACATTTGATATAAAAGTTAAATATATATATATTTAACTTAAGAAGGTACAGAATGTGGTTTCATGGGATCCAACTAAGAACATCTTCAAGATATTTAGTTTCTAGGTATTGGAAATTTACTACCAATAGTTTATCTAGGACTTATCCTTATTGAAAATGATAATAAAGAACCAAACAAAAAAAGGGTGATTTTCATGAGACCAGAAACTTGCGAGAGATCATGTTTGGTTTCAAATTTTATGTTGATGTTGGTGTTGATCTTAGACTTTCCAGGTCTAGGAAAGTAATATATTTTTTATTGTGATGATTCAAAAGTAAGGACTTTATATGTTCTGATACAGGATGAGTTAGTGGTTTGTTAAAGGTCTAGGCGAATGAGGTTTATTTAGCCGAAGTACCTAATACATGATCTAGTGATAGAATTAGTAGTACATGTTCTAGGATATTGGATCCACTATGTATTGGGTGTGAGGTTCATATAATATACTATCCATAATATCTGGAAGTTTATTTTCTCATCAAATTACCCGAACCACTTGTAAAGGACGTCGGTTATGTATCATTGGTCTTTTGATTTTGAGATAGTGTATACCTTAGGAAAGGGAAATTTCAGTGATGATTCATTGAGTAAAAATACTCAAGTAGATTTTTTAAATGTTTACAGTAATAAATTTTAAGTGATAAGTGCCACAACTAGGTTTTTAAATTTACCATTTTTATGGATTAGGTCGGGTTTTCGGTTATTTTCCTTGGAAACCGAGTGTGATGGGTTTGAATATTTGAAGAGTTTTCCTTTTTTTATTCTTAACCTAGTGCTTAACCTTGAGTCTCCCCTTCAATTTTCATGAAAATGGATGTTTTTGGTTAGATAGTCCATGGCACAGGGTTGGCGCACGGTTAGTAGTAACCCTACGCCTTCCTCATGTAATCATGCGGTAGTTGCAGGTCGATGCAGTAGATACTACACGGCTAGTGCATAGTTATTCCCATCGGCCTAGAAAAGGATAAAGTAGGTCATGTTCATGGCCAGAAGTGACCGTATGGCTTCCTCACAGTAATTCGAACCCTACAGATTAATATTGGGGTAGGTATCCTCCTTGGAAGAGGTTGTCTCATGGTCACTGCATGGTTGGGAAAAGAATGTGGACTAACCATTCGACATGCCATCTCGTTAAAATTTGGGGGTTTATTTTCTCCATAATTCTAATTTTAACCCCAATTATTACTCATTTCTCCCCTCCTTCATGATTTCAAAACCTAAGTGCACCTCCCCCTCTAATGTTCTCCCTTGGGGCTTCGATTTTGAGCTAGAATTGGGTGGTTATTCCATAATTCATCATGTAAGTGTCCCCTCTCTCATTCCTTGTCTATATTTTAGAGTTTATTCATTCTTTTCATGGGGGTCATTTTCTATAGCATCCATGGTTCCAATTTTTAGGGTACAATCATGAATTGTGGAGTTCGGCCTTCATGTTTAGGATTTGATCTTTCCTCATTGTGGTGATATTGAGGTGTGATTGGATATTCCCATCAGGTTTAAGGTATTTCTATAGTTGAGGTAGGTGTTTCCATATCCTAACATTATTATATGAATTTAATAAGATTGTTTAAATTTATAAATATATTCTATGGTTTAATTGTGTGGTGTTAAAGGTATTTTTAAGTTGTTTTGAATGCTTATGTGGTGGGAATGAATTTTATAAAGGAAATTTTCTAGGTTTTGTGAGTGTGCTTCAATGTGGCATTTCATGGAAATGTTTATGGGTTGTTTTAAAGGTGAGAATCATGTTTTTGAAAAATATTAAAGTTCTAATGTGTTGAAAATGTTATTTTAAAGGAAAATGTATTAATTTTTCATGTTGATCTTATTGTCCACCTTTTAATTTGAATTGGTAATTGTTTAAATTATGAAAAGCATGTTTTAAAATGATCTTAGATTGTGTGTGATTTTACAAAGGGGCTTGGACCATGGGATTGGTTGATCAATAGTGTGCTTCTCTTGTAAATTTTAAAAAGGGGAAACTATGATTTGTGTAAGTAATGATAAATGCATTGAAAGGAGTTTTGGTGTGAGTAAAATGGGAGAATGGTTTTTTTAATGGAAAAAAGTGTAGTTTCCTTGAAATTATTGTAAATGGTTTGTGGAAGTGTTATATAGTGTGATAGGTGAACATGAATTGAGCATAAAGGGAATCCCAAGTATCTAGGTGGGTATACTAGAACTAGTGTGCTAGTGATACAGAAGGGGCTTGTCCCATTTTCACATAGCAGGACTGACAATTATAACACTAACTAAACTTTGATGATGATTGATCTCCATTAGAATATTTGATATTTATCCTCTCTAGTGGATCACGCATGAGGATGCTAATGGTTGTGGTTTCTATACCATGTTTCACTGTGGATCATGGTTATAGTAAATCACTTGAGCTAGATTGACACTAGAGATTTATCCATGGTGCTCACTTGAGACTTATGTGACATATTACCATCTATAGTCATAAATTGGACCTTGAGATTATTTTATTTAAGGAATTTTTATTATATTAAATATTTCTTGAAGGGATAGTTCTCCTTAAATGGTTTCCTTTTAAAGAAGTATTCCTTTAAAATGTTTTCCTTAAAATATCTTAAAGTTTCCTTTTACATAAATAAGGATGTTGTATTGTATTTTAATGTTAAATCATGTAATATTTTTATCTGGGTGGAATCCTATCGGGATTTGGCTCACCCTACATAAACCTTTAGGTGTATGTAGTCATTATTGTATATTTGATTCTAGAAAATCCATGGTGTACCGGGATGGTGTTTTGGGTCTCTAGTGTTCTTCTATTGTATATCTTGGTAGGAGTGTCTTTAGAATGTTTCTCCTCTTATTACTTTGAGTTTTAGGATGTAGTTTTAGTTACCTTTTTTTAGTATTTTTTGTATTTTCCCTAAATTGTAAACATTAAATATGGAATTTGGTTATTCCATGTTTGGTTGGGCATTTTCTATTTTGTTTTATTTATTGTGATTGGTTGTTTATAAGTATAAAATTGAGCTAAATCATTACCATGCAATATTTAGATACCTAGACACTAATTTCTAGCTCATGGGGATCGAGAACGCCCTTCAGGCCATGCCATGGACCGGGTCAGGCACCGGTTCGGATGACGACCCAACTTTGTTCAGGGGAAAATGGTGTCAGAGTAGGAAATACTATTTTGGGTCATGTGCTTTGGGGAATATTCTTGGTAGACCGTATCTAGGTTTGTTGAGACTTTATGTTCTTGTTAAGATTATGGTGCATGGCCAGCACACCTCATCACATGGCTCAAGTTACTAGGGAAAGTCAGGTTTTATTAGGGTTCATATGGTTATTATAGTTCATTGATGTTTGGGGAAATGAAAAGCGAGTCGGATAATGGTCTTAGTGAGATTATAGGGCCTGAAAATCCAAGTGGAGCATGTGAAATTGTCTTAAAATACTCTTCATGAAAATGGTGTTATTGGTGTATGGCCTCCAACTGTATGTCCAAGTCAACCATTAACACTAATTTCCCCTTTCATTATCTTGAGTCTCCTTATATTCAAAAAAATTAATTTGAAAACCTTTTTTTGAAAATTTAATTGAAAAAATTGATCTTAAATTGGATATGGTTTGACTATCAAAAGGGTGGAAAATTGGTATTTGTAATTTTTGAATGAAGCTTTGGAAAGATAGGTTTTCATGAAATAGTATTTGTGTAAAATAATAGTGATTTCAATGATATGGGATTTTCATAATCAAAACTTGAGCTTTAATTTAAATTGGTTGTTCAGAAAATGGTATTATATTATCAAAAGGGTTTTAGAAACTTTTTTTAAATGAGAAGATATTAGTTTTAATTAAACGGTGATTGATGAAGCTGAGTTTTTTGTTCAATTGAATTTTTTTTAAATTAGATGAAGTGTTTGTAATTGATGTGTAGTTCTTAAAATGGTATTTAATAGAATGGTTGGTGTTTTCATGTAATGATTTTGTGAGATTTAAATTGGGATTTGGGTTTGGTGGCTAGTGGTTTAGAAAAAGGATTCAGAGGATTTTCAAATGGAAGTGTGGGTTGAATATTTTTTTGGAAAGTGTAAAAGGTTTTGTTTTGATCTTTGGTACTCTCATGAGTGACCACATGCATAAGATATATTTGGAAAGTGGGTGAGGGACTAGTGTGGCACGAGAACATGCATGAGTTAGACACCATGAGATACCATTGGTGTATGTACAACCCACAAATCCAGTTTTATCTCTGAAGGTGATTTTAAGAAGAAATGTGATGTTTTGATAATCCATGATTTTGTGGTGTGTCTTACTGAATATTAGGAATGTTGTTTTTGAAATGTTTTCAGTTTGATAGTCCTTCATATCTGAAGGGTGTTTTCAAGTTTTTTTGTTGATGATACAAATTTTAAATAATGGTTAGTGTGTTTTTTTCTGAAAAATATTTTAGGAATACCTTTGTGGAGTTTCCCTTTGTGCATTTTATGTTCACTTTTGGTATGTGTTGGTTGATGGGCCAGTTTGGTTGGGTCCTTGGTTTTCCCTTGTTGGGTAGTGCACACCCACCCTAAATAATCAATATATGTTCCAAGTGTATCCATGGTAGATTCTCCATTGGAATACTCTCCAATTTATTAAGGTAAGTACTTTGAGCTTTGATAACTGAATTCACCTGTCTTGTTTTGGTTAATCTGATCCTCTCACAGTGGGAGAGCAGATGCGAGAGGATTTGAAAGAAACATTAGTTTGTTGAGTTTCCTAAGTCATCAAAGGTGATGTTTGATACCTTTAATCCTGATGGTCCTTCCTATAAGTAGTAAAGGTATATTCAATGAGGGGAGTGGACAGCCAGTCTGAAGTTGTTGGTGTCATCTGCTGTCATGGAAGGTCTTTGGATCGTTCATCATTTTCTTCTAAGAAAGGGGTCACACTAGGCCACCGGTGTAGTATATATGTTCATGAGAGGATATTATGGATGATTATAGGAATTTTGTGTTTCTTGAGACTCAGTTTAAAGTCCTTTTCCTTATAAGGCCTCTTGATTTGCAATGGTCATGTTTGGTTACATCTTGCAGTGTTGTGTTCTCATTCAAATTCAAGGGTGGATGTTGTGAAATCTTTTAAGAACTTTTGTTCTAATATAAGCATATTCCATTTCAGAAATTCTAAATTTACCCATTTTAAATGGATGTGTGTTCCATGTGTTCTTGTTCTGTTGTATCTTTTCACAAGGCGAAGGGGACGATACATGTACATCTTCTCAGTTCTTTTCACGGTGAAGTTCCACGTCGAGGTAAAGTGGGATTTTAGGGTATGTTTTGTTTTGTTGGTTCCTTCTGGATAATGGTGTGGTTGTTCATGGCACCAAGAGTAGGAGTTACATTTAGGGGTTTCCAGTGCATGAATATAAGGTAGGAGATGCTTCAAACAATAGGGCTCCAGCCATAGGTCCCAATGTTAAGCTGACATGTAGTCAAGAACCCCATGGGGTGTAATGGTCCCTCGTCTAATCTCCATGTTTGGTATGAGATATAGAGGAAGTTTAAGCCTTCTGTGTATCTATTTTTTTTTCTAAGGGTCCCATTTGGTTTAATGAGGAATGGGAATCTCATTTCCAGATTGTGACCTGCATGGGTGTAATAGTTACTCCTTAGTTATAAGGAGTCACAGTCACCTCATTTTCATAAAATCATGGTGGTTGTCCCTTACTAGATGTGAGTTTCCTTTTTTATAGTCCTTTTCTGGACAACCTTATGAATTGATCTTATGTTTTGGTTTGTACTCTTTTGAGTATGGTAACATCTTATGGGAGTAGTAAACCATGTAGTGTTTTCTATTTGGGTTGTAGCTTCTCTCATCAGGTCCCTTGTGATAGGGGATTTGGTCTGTGTGGGAAGTTCCCAAGTTGGCCCACATCGGGTTTCCTATGTCGGTATTTTCTATTTGGTTAAGATGGTTGGTTCTTATGATGTGGATACCCACCATGGGTATCGTGGGAGTTCCTATAGATTAATTCAGTGGTGTCTTGTCTCTTATGATGGGGAGACTGTTTGGGCCTCCCCATGATGGTAATTCGATCAAGTTTATGATGTTGGCTAGGAAATTGGTGGCCATGTTTGGAGTTATCTCATTTCTAGTTCCATCATTGTGTAACCGCTGGGATTGGAGAATTCCTAATGATTTTTTTTGAAATTAAGTTTATGGGAGTATTCATTGGGATGTGGTTTGACCTTGTTTTTGTGTTTCAGGAAAGTGGTGTTGGTTTCATTTGGTAATGCATATGGTGTTTCGGTTTAAGAGATTAGATTGTGTGTGGTGAGAGTTACTCTCATTTGATCGGTCAATTGGATGTGTCTAAAATTTTGAGGGTGGTTTGCACATAGTGGGAATTCCATTATGGTCTCCCTAGTTCAGTTTTTAAACCTCTTTTATTGCTAATAGTGTTCTTGACTTCTTGTTTTTCATTAATTGGGAATCTCCATGAGCTGAAAACGAGTACCAGTTCTTGTTTTTGAATAAAATTTGGGATGTATTTCTGGGGGTAGAAAGCGTCATGGTGGGGTGAATTGTCACACTTGGGTTTTTAAATTTACCATTGCTCTGGCTCGAGTTCTGTTTTCAGTTATTTTTCTCAGGAACCAGGTTTGAATTTTTGAGGTATTTTTCTTATTTTATTCTTAACCTAGTGCTTTACCTTGAGTCTCCCATTTTATTTTCAAGAAAATGGATGATTTTGGTTGGACAGTCCATAATCTATGGTTGGTGCATGGTTAGTAGTAACTATTTGCCTTCCCTAGGTAATCGTATCATAGCTACAGGTCAAGGTAGTAGCTACTCCATGGCCAACACACATCCATTCCCCTCAGGTGAGAAAACTATGTAGTAGGTTAGGGTCATGGCCAAAAGTGACTCCACGGCTTCCGCACGTTAAGTTAGACCGTTTATAAAAACCATCTGGTAGGTGTCCTCCTTGGCAGAGGCAATCATATAGTCACCGCACAATTTGGAAAACTATGTGACCTTCCAGCTGATTAAAAATTGGTGGATTACTTTCTCTCTCCTTCCTATTTTAACCCCCTTAACCCCTCATTTCTCCCATCCTTTAGGATTTCAAACCGTAGTCATGCCCTCCCTCTAGTACCCACCCTTGGGGATTCGATTTTCAGTGGGATTTGGGTGGTTCTTCCTCGATTCATCTTGTAAGTTTCCTCTCTCTCATTCCTTCCCTATATTTTAGGGTTTCTTCCTTCTTTTCATAGGGTTCAATTACTTCAGTGGATAGGGTTCTGATTTTTATGGATTAATACTAAATTTCTAAGTTTTATCTTCATGTTTAGGGTTTGATCTAGCCTCTTTGTGGTGCAGTTGAGGTGTGATTGAAGATTCGCACCAATTTTAAGGGATTTGTACACCCGAGGTAGGTGGATCTATGCCCTAAAATTATTATATTAATTTTATATGCTTGTTTGAATTTATAAATATGTTATATTGTTTAATTGTGTGGTGATAAATGTATTTTTATGATTTTCGGCATGCTTATATAGTTGGAATGGATTTTATAAAGGAACATTTCTAGGTTTTGTGTGTGGTCTTTAGTGTGGCATTTCATGGAAATGTTTATGGGTTGTTTGAAAGGTGTGAATAATGTATTCAAAGGATCTTAAGGTGTGAATTTGTTGAAAATGATATTTTAAAAGAAAATGTATTACTTTGGCATGTTGATCTTGTTGTTCACCCTTGAATTTGATTTGGTAATTGTTTAAATGATGGAAATCATGCTTTAGAAATGATCTTAACATGTGTATGATTTTAAAAAGGTGCTTGAACCATGGAATTTTTTGATCAACAGTGTAATTTTTTTTATTTTTTTTTTAAAGGGAACTATTATTTTTTAAAGTAATGATAAATTTAATCAAAAAAGGGCAGTTTACATGAAATTTTTGGCAATGGTTTGTGAAATTGGTATGTTTTGTGATACGTGAACTTGAATAGAGAATAATGTTAATCCCAGGTATCTAGGTTGGAAGACTAGAACTAGTGCGCTAGAGATACAAAAGTGGGTTGTCCTGGTTTCACTTAGCTATATTGACGACTACAACACTAACTAAACTTTGATGATGATTGATCGCCACTGTAATTTTCGATGTTTCTTCACTCTAGTGGGAAGAGCATGAGGATGATGATGGTTGTGGTTGTTATACAACATTTCATGGAGGTATTAGGTTCTAGTGACCCACTCATGCTAGATTGACCCAAGGGATTTACCTATGGGGCTTACTTGAGACTTATGTGATGTGGTACCATATATCAGCATATGATGGGCCATGAGAGTATTTTATTTAATGAAATTTTATTTTATTAAATGTTTTATGAAGGGGTGATTCTCCTTAAATGGTTTCCTTTTAATGTGGGTATCCTTAAAAATGATTTTGTTGTAATTTTTTAAAGTTTTTTTATATAAATGTGCATGTTAGATTGTCTTTTAATGTTAAATCATGGAATCTTTTAATATGGGGGGAATTATACTAGGCTTTGGCTCAAACCCTATATACACCTTTGGATGTATATAGACCATGTTGTATGTTTGATTCAGGTAAAGACATGGTGTACCGGGATGGCATTTTGGGTCTCTAGTGGTGTTCTATTGTGGATCTTGGTGGCGGATGCTTTAAGATGTTTCTCCTCTTGTCATGTGGAGGTTTGGGTTGGAGTTTTATTTACCTTATTGTAGTATTTTTTTGTCCTAAATTATAAATATTAAATCTATAATTTGGACATGCAATGTTTGGTTGGGAATTTTAAATTTTTTTCATTTATTTTGGTTTTTTTATAAGTATAAAATTGGGTTAAATCATTTCCATGTTTTATTCTGATACGCAGGCACTTGTTTCCAGCCCTGGGGTTCGTGAATTCCCTTCATTCCATTTTGTGGATCGGGTCAGGTGCCGGTTCTAATTATGACTCGGATTGGTTCAGGACAATAAGACTCTTCAGAGAGATGTATGTTTACTTCATGAGTATAAAGGAAGATAAAACCTTGAATCTTTTTCTATTATATCGTCACTCCAAGAGAAAGATAATGAAAGTTAGTTATATTATTTTTATTGTCCAATGATGAGGTAAAATAAATATTGTAGTGAAAATAAAATTTATTAGTCAAATTATCCAGATGAAATACATTATGTATGGGGTTATTCTAGTCCCTACAAGTAATATTGGGGAGCTGATGTGAGATTCACATGCCTGGAGATGGGGTGATCACCCATGGTAAACTAAAATTTATAATGAAATTTTAAGGTACTATTGGTGGTCTAGGTTAATAAATGATTTAATGGGGTATATTTCATAATTACCCTCTATTAAATTAGTGAACGATAAGCATCCATGTCCCATATGTATTCTTTTATCATTTCCCATTGATGAGTGGATGTGGTATGATATTAAGGTGGACTTATTGATAGAATTTTATGGATCATCTCATATTAGTGATGCAGTATGTGTTATTATTAACCAAGTAACCAAGTTAAATTATTTATTATTGACATGGGATACTTATTCCAACATAAAATACAAAAGTTGTTTGTTTTATAGAGTGTGGATAACTATTGTGAGTTTCTAAGATCAATTATTCATATTGGGTAAATTTTTCTACATCGTGCTTAGGTAAATGCCATTAAATAGTGCATGATACATGAGTAAAACTGACCATGGACTATCATAACCAATTTAATGGGAAGTATAAGTATATAATCCTAATGTTGGAGGATATGTTTTTAGAATGTTTCCTTTATTTTATTGGTTTATAAGAGATCCTTTTTACACTTATAGAGTTCACCTGTAATAATAATTATAATGTATTGAATTAGATATAACTATTTAAGGACTTTTATGGTAGGTCATGCCAATGATCTATGTGATGGTTAGAGGTAGGGGAGTATTATTTTTTCAAACTAAGAATCATCCTTTAGATGTAATAGTATATTTAGTTTTTTTAGAATTAATTAAATAACTCTTAGATTAGGATGAGATATTGTGTCAATAAACAATGTGTTCTATACGAATTTAATGTGGGAGACAATATTCTTCTCTACGTTCCACCCAAATAAAAAATTAGACATACTTAGAAGTAGGGGTAGTTGGAATTCAAGTTCATGTAGTTTTTCAAAGTTGTTTAAAATAATGGTATTGTGGTTTATCAGTTATTTCTTCTTAAATTACTTTGATTTATTCATGGTATATGCAACATATCTTTTATTCAAATATACCATCATGAAAATTATGATGTGATTAAAATAAATGACGTTAAGCTAGATAATAATGTTTCATTAAGGAATGATTGTTTATACCATGTATCATAGTAATAATATCATTCATTAGAATATATTCTCTCTTGTGCACAATTAGTAGTGGCATATGCATGTCCAATTGGATGATTAAGAGTGTGTGGCCATAAAAAAAGCATGGTCAGACCATTTTTCAAGAGATTATCGATGGTGTTTTTTAGGGAAGAGATATAATATGATGTGTATCATGTAATAAAGACCATATTATTGATGAAAAGGTCAACTTAGTGTTTAACAAACCTCTTTTTATCAGTGTTTTGATCAATCCGGTGTATCAGTGGGGGCTTGGGGTTAGTTTTAAGAGTTGGTGTGATTCACCCTACATCACTATTGTTTGTAATTTTATTTAATTTTGATTTTTTTTTTGTTTTCTTGGTATTTCATGTGTTTCTATAAGTTTGGGGGGTTACAGGATAGGTCTGTAGCAATACATGTCATTTCTCTTAGAGGCTAAACTATTGCATTCCATCTTTTCTCTGTATGTGTTCTAGGGGAAAGAGTTAGGTAAGATGTAGAATAGGGGTTTAGTCAGGAGGTTTCAAATTTTTCAAATGAGAGTATTTCACTCAAATCAGGTTAATACAATTTAGGGCAGGGGTCTATTCCATAGACGATGTCCTCAAGACCCTTGGATCTACCTAGCCAAGGTGTTATTTAGAGTACATTGTGGACTATTTCATATAGGGTCTAGTAGAGGGATCCATTCCATAGAGTGGAAGATTGTGTTTTAATGTCCAAGATCCCTGAGTTTGTTTTTTTCACACCTCCACACCACAGTTGATGGGAAATTTTGTAGTGGTGCATGGAGGGTAGAAGTATTCCCTATTGCTCACCAACATTCCATAACCTATATAATTACATTTTTTAAAATTGAATTTATTCATTTATCCTACTTTATTTTATTTTTTATTTTTTCTTCCTCCTTTTTCCTTGAAGATATTGAATATCTCCTTAGTGTGCATGGGGAGCTCACCTCTCCCTCCCCTTTCATTCCTAGTTATATCCTTTCATATTGCAAGAATATTTCAACATAATCTCTACCTCCTTTATTGTTTATCATCCTCTCTTCTTTCCTTTTATATTTCCTAGGTTTCCTCTTCTTCCTGAAATCCATAAATCATTTTTATTAGGGATTTATGGTTTTGGGTTATATCTAACCTAAGGATTTTTTTCATTTATGTCTTGTAGAGAGAGCTTCCCTAATTTTTTGGGTACTCTCTATACAATTAAACACATTACAAATTGATTTCCATAGGTTTGAGGTAATATTATCTATAATTTACACGTGTTTAGATATTCATGGAGTCATTGAGTATTATAAATTCACTTCCAATCATATTATGGTTGTATATGATGTTTTTGATTAAAAGATAAATTGTTTTTATGGGAATTATGACTTAGAATAAATATATCTCCATATAGATTTTTTTTATTATATTTTATTTAAATGGATCTATATTCTAAGTTTTTAATAAAATTCCTAATGTATTCCTTCAAAGGAATTAGATGGAAAATGTTTTCATTGTCATTTTTTTGGATTTTCAAAGGACATTTCATGGTTTTCTAAGTATGTTTTTTGGATTTAAAAAGGGTTTATATTTTAGTGATTTTAAAATCATTTGAAATGAGGAGATCTCAATAGAAAGTGAAGTAATCAAAATCTTGAGTTGGTTTTGATGTAAATTCCCATTAAAAACCTTATAATTTAAAGGTTTCATTTCTCATGTGACCCTCATTAATTTCCATATGTAATTTTTTACCCTTTTGTGTTTTTTATTATTATGTTTCGATTGGATGATGTTGAAATGTTTGTTCTATGTGAGTGTGTTGAAGGTGATATGGTTCTATTGTTTATGTTTTTTATATAATTAACTTGATTTCTTGATGAACTATATGTTTATTTGGTCATGTTAATCCTAGAAAATTAGTAGATCACCTGGATGAGTGCACATCCTTATTTAGATTGTGCTTTTTCTAGGGATTTATAGTCTATTAGAATATTAGTTATCCTACTATAGACTTTATTATAAGGATATTGAGTGATTTTTGAATGTATTATAGGGATCGGGTCATTCTACAGGCCTACCAGGACATAGATTAGTTATTTAGTGTTTGATTACTGGTCAAATCATGAGTCTAAGTTTGACCCACAATATCCCCTAGGTTTTTCCCATTTCATTTTTTCTTGATCGATGTTTTGATATAGATGATTCCTATAATCTATTTATTTTATTCCCCATGTGGTTATATGATTATTCGAACTATTCTCATTGATATTGTCTTACTTTTATATTATTTTATGATCTAGTGGTTCCCTCTTGTATTATAATTTCATCTGTTTATGTTCGTATGTATCTTTGATATGGTTTTACAGATAGTTTGGGGTAATTTTTTTGAAATTAAAAATATTTTTTATTAAGGATTTTTTTTAGGAAAATTCTTGAAATATATTTAAAGAAGGCCTTGAATTCCATACATAAAATATATGATTTAAAATTTAGTTTTAAATAATTTCCAAATGTTTTAGTGTGAATTCATAAAAAGGAATTGATATTTTTATATGGTTTCATTGAAATTAAGACATTAATTTAATAAAGTATTTCAAACAATCAATTATGATTTTTTTCGTAATGTAATTTCATAGGATCCATGGTGAGATCTTACTGGGCTTGTCTGCTCACACCCAACATATACTCTCTATGTGTGTGATTGAGAGTGTGTGTGTGAGAGAGTAACCTATGGGTTTATACGAGTTATAGGTTTCATTTTTTGATTGATTATTACACTCTTAGGTTAATAATTGTTATATGTTATGTGGAGAGAAACCTTGGTTTATGTGGATTAGGTCTTATGATATGAACTGGTTTGGTTTTTGTTTTATTTTTTTATTGATGTATCATCCAAGATATAATCTCTTTTATTTTGTATTTTTTTCTTCTAATATTATTAATTCATTATCATTTTGTGTTGAATTTATGTTATCTTTTTTTGGATTTTTTTATTTATTTAATGGGTTAACTGTTTTTTATTTATTACTATTTTTTCTTGTTCAGGTTATTCATTTATTTTATTATATTTATCTAATGTTTCATGGATTCCCAATATATGGATGATCCATGTTGTACTTTGAGGAAATATTAATTTTTTTAACTCTAATTTAAGGATGAAACTATTCACAAAGTACTTCATTAACACCTATTCCCTAATTTTTATTCCTTAGGGATTGAGAATTACCTTTTTCCCTTGTGATGGACTAACTCAACTACTGTTTTAGTGGTAACCTGGGTTGGCTCATTTCAAAATGATATATGTTCTGAAGTTATTTTAAAGGTCTCAAGTTCTATATAATTTCCAATTATTATTTGGGGCTTGTCATGGTAGTTATAAGAGATGAGTGCTAGGACATGAATAGAGGGTTTGGGGAAGTGCTTGGTTGTATATTCCCCATTATGAACCTCATGTTTTCATGGGAGTATTTGTCTTCAATTGTGAGGCATGAATATATTAAGATCATGTCACATATTATTTTGATAATTCCACCCAAAAATGTTAAAGAATATATTTGAATGATCATCTTCAAGGATGGTCTATAAGTAAAATTATTTCATTTCATGGAAAGGATTACTTCATTTCCATACTCTACCTAGACTCATAATAGATTGGTAGACTCAATAAATTCTAAAATATGGACCCTTTCTCAGAGATCCTTAAGGGTGTTCTCATTTAATGGTTCTAACTGGAGGATGTGAGGGTAGAGAAAGATTTTGGAATCATGAGTCATAACAAAGGTAAACGAATAGTGAAGGAGTTTTTCATTGATTCTTAGAGTAGTTTTCTTTTCTTCTGGATAAATAACCAATAACTCTTTAAAATATCATATTATATAATGAGGAAATTATTCTGACCATATATTTGAGTTGATTTGTTTTTATTTATATATTTCTTTGGTTCCCTCTTAAAATATATAATTTTTTGTTTGATCAAAAATGATTTTTGAATCATATTTTGCGTCTTTATGAGTTGAGCAACCAAAGTAATTCTTGGTCATAGTTTTTTGGGATTTTTTTAGATTTGTGTTTATGTGTCCTATAAAGGTTTATGGTAATGTTCATGTGGATATTTTTCATTTGTGTTTTTTTATCACTCTTGTGGATGTTAGTTTCTATGTGGGATGTTTTTTGTTGTGGTCATTCTCTTTTTGTCTTAAGGAAATTATATTTCTTGAGGTTTTCATGGTTTTGGATATTGTTTGTTTTTAGGATTGATTATGTATGGGTTGAACATAGGGGCCTTCATGTCTATTCTTTGGTTACTAAGATTTTTTTTTCATTCCAGTTATCACCTAGGGTAGGTGGATTTGTTTCATAGATTTTCCATGAGACGGTGTACCATGGTTGTGGTCTGAGTTTATCCTAATGGAGTGATGAACCAAGGTGGGAAACCATGTTGTTTCCTATTGATATATGTCTATGGTTATTTTTCTTGGTCTATTTTGGTCAGGAATATTCTTATGGATTTCATTACGGTTTTTATAAAATTATTTTTGGTTGTTCAAATAATATTTTATGTTTATCTTTATGATGTTTGAATTAAATTTCTGAAACTTTTCATTTGTGATTAGTGGTTAAGGTTTATCCTTAGAAGAGGTTTCTTCAAAAAAAGTTTTTTTCCTCATTACAAAATTTTAGAATAATTCTAAATGGTGGGGATACATATACTAGGGGCCCATCCAATTTTAGCATTGGGTGAGATTTCCAAGAACCATCTAGGATACCCTGGTACCTTAATAATTGAGTCAGTCCTAACATATCTCAAAGGTTATTCCCGATCTCGATGGGTTGGATACTAGAACCTTGAATCCTATAATATGAAAGTGGGAAAAAAATTTACATAACCATAATCGGGGAAAGATTTAAAAAATCTAGTATTCATACAAGAAAACATCCATAGGGAGAACTATACCAAAATTCAAACATGCATAAACAACCCAAAGTGAAACCACAAGATACAAAAATATAGGATAACAACCCTAGTCCCAGTAGACAGAACTCTCCAAGACCAAGGATCAATAACTACTACCACATACAAGTGGTGCCTTACACTTTCCTGAATAGGGAACAAGATAATCTACAAACACCTAAAGGCATAGGTAGGGTTTGAGATAACATCCTAGTAGGATCTCACCAAGGATTCCATAATAATATAGGAACATTTATTAAACAAATAAATATTTCAATTTTAAATAAATAGTAATGTAATTTCAAAATATAATTTAAAAAATCCTGCTTTACATTTCAAATTATTGAAATATTTTTAAAAAATGGCTTAAATATAAAATTGTTATGAAAATGTTTATATAAATTCAGAAGGAATGTGTAAAAATTTACAAACAATGGCATATATTTAAAATACAATCAATGAGTAAAATGGTCATATTCTAAAAGGTACAATAGTTCTAGGATATGTTATCCTCACACACTCTATGTTGAATCATGGTAATATGTGTATACAGAAATCCCTATGATACTAACCAATGAGGAATCATCACCATCCCATTGGAAATGTGACCTATTGCACTATGTTTTTTTTTAGTTATAAAGAGTCAAAAGAGTGATATACCAAAAACTCACTAACTAACTACGCTTACATCTAATCTAATACAAATAATTGATGGAAATTTTATTTTAAAACTTCTTAAATGAAATTCATCCCATTTTTTCATTTCAAATATTTCGATTTCCATTTTAAAAACCAAAACACAATTTTTTAATCATGTCATGCCTTTTCCAAGATAAAACCAATGGGTTTCTATCAATGCCATTTTAATCCATTTTTCTCAAATACTATTTTAAAATAAATTTTATTAAATCAATATCACATTTTAAATTCAACAATTTACATTCTATAATTTTCCATCAATTTCACAAAAACACCCCAATTCAATGGAATTGCAGCTTTCTCCCAATTTCATGAAAAATCAAATTTGAATACCTTCATTAAATGAGATTGGGTTTTTAATAAACCAATTGAAAGAAACATATCATCCAATTTAATTTAAATGAAACAATTGAATTTTAATCAATCAGTTCAAGGTTTATAAAAAATTTCCATTATAACAGAATTACCTACCTCGGGATCACGAGATCTTACAACACAAAGTCCTAATTGGGAGACTCTAATGAAGAATTTTGGAAATAAGGATCTGAGAATAAAACCTAGAATAAAGAACCAATGTAGTGGGGATTATATCCTCCAATAAAATAGAGATCTAAAAACCCTAGGGAGGAAATAAGAGAGAATGATAGAAACAAAATCGGATGAGGAAACCTATAAAGAGGAAATCGAACAATGTTTTCATAGATTTGATTCACTTTTGGAGGGGGTGTATAGGAACCAAAATCACCTATTGGGATCCTACATGGTAGAATAAAATGTAGGGGGTTGATTTAGATCTATCAGACACCTAAAAATATGGTTTTATGATTTTAAAATTAGATTTTTGGATTAATTAAAATTTGTACACTATTTCATGAGGAGGGACACATGGTTAAATAGAATGTTCTCTCTAGCCATTCTCTCCTAATAATAGGGTTTCATTATTTATTCTTTGTGGGAAAATAGTTTTCCAATCTATACACCAACTATTTAAACCCTTACTGCTTGGTATTTCATGGTTTTCATTAACTGAGCACACATTTTGGGAAAATTGTGCACTAACCATGTATAGCCCAAAACCCCTTCCAAAGTTTCAAAATTTCACCTGAAATTCCCCTAAAAAACCCAAAAAAAATCATGAAAAAAATAGTTATTTAGGAATACCTAAAAATAGTAACATGATGTTAAAACCTCCCAACTATAGAAAATTTCTTCCCCCATAAATCTTGTTAAGAAGATTCCGTGTCAAAAAGAAGAGGTCACTTCTATCTCCCATATTCCCCATATCACACTTCTCATGAAAAAACATAACCATGTTGTCATAGTACACAAACCAAAGGTATTGAACTCCCATGAAGTACGTTGGTTTCAAAATCATCTATCATGACTGTTTTCTCAGTTATGAATAAATCAAGTTCAACCTTAAGATCACTCTAGCTCAGAACATGAGATGGATCAGATAGATATTTTCATAGCTAATATACATAGAACATATTATATATCAATGTTAACTATAGTGAAAGTTCTAAATTATAATCCACATTTTTCACATTCTTAACAACCTCAAAAGGACACACAAAATGAGGAGAAATATTGTAGTACCCCCAATTTCTAGTTTATAGAATCATGTTACCTGGATCAGGTAAGGACACCCTTTCTCTAAGTACCCTTTTGATTAAAAATCCTTAAAAATAGTTTTCTAGGGTTTACTATAGGATTCAGGATAGGTACACGCCGTTTACTAGGGGACAGATTCATTTCATGATTTGGGGGTCATGTTGTGAGCTGGTACATATCGTGTACCTAAGGTATATGTCGTGTAGTGTTTAAAAATGGTTTTTTTACTCGAGGTGATGGTTTTTTCAGCATACTTATCCATAATGGCCTACACAATGTGACCAATGGGTACGTGTTGTGAGTCGGACTGCTCGCAGCTTAAAATCAGGCTTGCGGTTGTTCTGTCTCATTTTTTTGGTTGGCTCTTAATAGATCTTGACCCTAGAAGGCCCTTGGAGACATTAAAAGGTGCTCCATTTTTTGGGTAAGGGTTTTTCTTTTGTTTCTTCATTGTAGTTTATTGTTCATCTTCCATCATTTTAGATCTACTGAGATCAACTTCTTCTATCCTCTTGGTTTCTCATATCTATGCCCATTATGGGTAGATCTAGTTTTTTATTTCCTAAATAATTTGATAGTTGGCTTTGTTGTTGATAGGATATGGTATCTAAGGCTATTTCTTTGAAGAATCTACCCAATTTTTGTGATAATTCTTCTCCCATTTTTGGGTTTCGTCAAAACCTTTGATGTAGGTGGCTTCACTCTCATATCCTCTTAGTAGAACTGATTGGAATGCTTTAAATTGAATGTATTGTGCTGAATTGACTGTGACTTGATTTTTTAGCACTTGTTGGAAACCTTCTTGAGTAATAGTTTATGAAATATGGAAAATTGGGTTAATGTGAAAAGTGATTCTGTTCTTCGTTTTAAAATATAGATTTTAAAATAGGGATTTTATGGAATTGTGGAACTTGGATTTGATAAGATGTTATCAATAAAAAGGGGATGTTTTATTGAAAGGAAATAGTTTTTTATGGAATTGGTTTATTCTTTGGTTTCCAATAAAAGTATAGTTTTATTGAAATGGTTTGAAATGGTTATTTGGAATGGTTTTAGCATACATTGAGTTTTTTTGTGAGTTTATGTTTGATATGCCTCTAAATAAGGGACGTGTACCATTGGGGTACAATGTACGTGACTCTAGATTGGGGGCGTGTGTCATTGGGACACATGTTAGTTGGATGAGAGACTTCTCATGAGTATGGAACTGTCGAATGAAGCATTCATGTGTCGGTTTGTTGTGAATTATGGAATGGGTATGCCAAAATAATAATCATAATTTTTTTATAATCCTTAAGTAGTTATTTTGGAATACCCATTCAATAGTTCGCAACACACCCACATAGTAATACTTCATTCGAAAGTTCCATACTCATGAGAAGTCCCTCGTCCAATTACCTTCAATCCTAATGACACACACGCCCAATCTAGGGTCACGCACCTTGTACCCAAATGGTATATGTCCCTTATCCATGGGCATGTCAACCATGTTTTGGAGCTTGGAGTTTTTTTGGAATCTTGGAGTTTGTTTGTCAACTTTCATCTATTTACTTTGATATTGGTCTCTTTTCCATTGTATCATACATTGGTTGGATGTTATAAAGAGAATTATTAAAATGAATTAGTTTATTTTATGCATCATATAGGGAGTTATTTTTTGTTTTTTAGGTTATTGGTTTTAGTCATTAAAGTTTAAATCATCCCCCACTTACTTTGAAACCCTTCGACATTTATTTCCAGCCTTTTTTGTCATGGGTACATCGCTTAAGGCCCTGTAATAACTTGTGGTACTCTCAATCCAATGAGAATTAGAGGGTTATTACAAATGGTATCATCTTGTTCAGTCCCTGCCTAATAAGTACTCATCAATGTTCTTAGTCTTGGAGTTGGAATTATTTCTTGTCTATTCCTTTGGGTGTAATCTTAGAAAGGAGTATGTTTTTTGAAACTTGAAATGTATAGAATAAAAGGACATAGCTGACCCTTTTATTCTAAACATCATTTTACCAGGGATTTGGGTACATAAGTGTTTGGGGGAATATATAGAATTTGGAAACCTCATTGTCATGGGTTTATCCAATGGGACGAGCATGACATGCATTATAAAATAATGACATCCCAATAAGAGTGCATACATCATTTAGGGTAATGATTCATGTTGTGAAAAAGTGTTGCCTTTTGAAAAGGTATAATTTTTTTCAAATGAATGATTTTGAAAAAGGAAATTCTTATGGTATTTTGAAAATGGTTTAATTTTCAAAAATCAAGTTGATAGTTTTAAAAATTGGTTGAACATGGAAAAAGTTATTTTTTGAAAACAATGTTGTCATGGTTAGGGTGATAGAATTTGAAATTCTAAACCATCAGTTAGTAGAGAGTGGAGACTTAAATAGTTTGTCTTTTGTTTAGATAATGGCACCTGATAGGAATTTTCAAAACCAACCCGAATAATCTACAGATAATGTGGTTTCACCTAAACCATGGGTGAACCAATAGCTATTTCAGAGTATTATCCAATATTTTCAACATGTGGATATAGGGAACTGGAGGAATGAGCCAAGTCATGTGGATCATACCATCCAGTTCATGAAGCATAATCCAGCTAAATTTCTGGGTGATGTTGAACCCGAAAAAGAGGAGGTGTGGCTCAGTAAGATGAATCATATCTTGGATTTCATCATCCGACAATCGAAGCTCAAAGTCAAGGTAGTGACTTATATGCTAGAGGATCTTGCACACCAGTGGTGGGATTTAGCAGTGCATGCTAAATTGGATGAAGGACTTACATGGGAGGATTTTGAGAAATTGTTCAACAAACAATTCTATCCTCATACGTTCAAAATCCAGAAAATGATGGAATTATTTATCCTGAAGTAGTATATTATCTCTATCACAGAATATGAAACTAAATTCATGAATTTAGTGTGCTTTGAACTAGAATTTTTGGTAAGTGATTCTTTGAAGGCATGCATCTTCAAATCGGGGATAAGGAAGAAGATTCGATCGAATATTGTGGTGCTCTGTATTACTGATTATACTGATACGGTGAATAGAGATATTGTGGCTGAACATGATATCTCAGGATCTATAGGAGGAGGTATGATGATACCTTTATAGAATGGTGGGAACTCAAATGCTAGGAGCACGTGGAAAAGGGACACCTTTTTACAAGGTGTAAGTTGAAATCAGAATCATATTTATGGATTAAAGAACCTTCCTCCATGACCCAAGAACAAAGAAGATTGTTTTCAATGTGGTTTGCAAGACCACATTAAGAAAAATTTTATGGCACAACCTTGATCATGTCATAATTACAAGAAGATGTGGCATCTTCAGAACTATTTTCATAGTGCTCCAAGGTTAGGTGCTCAAGAAACTTCTTAGGTATTGTAAGCATCTTATGATTTGACAGGGTGAGGACAACAAAATCAGTCTCATTAGTAGAGTAGAGCTATCCATGGTGATTCTTGAAATACCCATACTCCTCAACTTGGGAAATGTCAACAAGACAACATGGAGAACAATGCATCGAAGATGCAATTGTATGGAGCAGAGCAGATGATTGATGATTATCAGTCTTGACCATATATAGTTAGAGGTACGATTCTTTTTAATTCTACCCTTGTGAAAGTGCTCTTCAGTAATAGTGCATCACATTCATTCATTTCTTCACGTGCTGTTGATTTTCTATGTTTAAAGTTGGAAATGATGCCTTCTGTTTTAAAAATGGAAACTCTTGTCCGGGAAAGTGAATGTGAAGCCTATGTGTGTAGAGAATGTTCTATTACTATTGATGGAACCGAGCTGCAATGGGACTTCTTGGTGTTGGATGTGGATTCATATGACGTAATCTTGGGTATGGAAACATTGACAACATTCAAGGATCACATCAACTGCTATGAAGCGACTATTAGTTTCAACACTGATGATGGTAGTGGGAATATCTTCAGAGGATAATGGGCTATAAATATAGGTGAAAATAGGTTGTTAGCACCAATGGTGGGAACGATCTCTTACCAGTTAAAAGCATTGACTTTGAAATCAATGAATGAGATGGAGGAAAATAGTTATCCAGTAGCTATAGATCAATTTCCATAAGTC
This sequence comes from Viscum album, assembly GCA_963277665.1. Classification (NCBI taxonomy): domain Eukaryota; kingdom Viridiplantae; phylum Streptophyta; class Magnoliopsida; order Santalales; family Viscaceae; genus Viscum; species Viscum album. Next base: position 1,381,350,209 of record OY728163.1, read on the forward strand.
TTTACTAAGAAATTCTCAGGGTTACCAACTCTAAGGGAAGTGGAGTTTATAATTTATCTCCTTCCAAGGACATGTCCTATTTCCCTTTCGTCATATAGGATGGAACCAACAGATTTATGGGAATTGAAAGTGAAGTAGGAGGAGCTAGAAAGAAAGGGTTTCATTCAGCCAAGTACATCTCTATGGGCAGCACCTATCTTATTCATGAAAAAATCAGATGGAATGCTTTGGTTATGAATTGATAATAATAAGGTCAACCATGTTATAATAAAGAAAGGGTACCAAATTCCACACATTGATAACTTATTTGATCAATTTAGGGGATATCAATGGTTCTCTAAGATTTACATGCGATCAGGATATTAACAATTGCGAGTTCGAAAGGAATATATTACAAAGAAATATTTCAGAAAAAGATATGGCCACTATGAATATGTAGTCATGCCTTTAATTATGATGAATGAACTGGTGGTCTTTATGGATTTGATGAATCAGATATTTCAATGATATCTAGAATCTTTTGTTGTGGTGTTTTTGGATGACATCTTAGTGCATTCATAGACAAGGTCTGGCTATGAGGAACACTTGGAAATAGTGTTAAAAATCATGATACATAATTTTTTGTATGAAAATTTATCAAAGTGTGATTTTTGGATACATGAAGTATGTTTTCTTGGCCACGTAATTTCTGAGAAAGGCATTTTTGTTGATCCTGAAAAGAATGAAGTTGTTATCACGTGGTAACCACCATTGAATATCCTTGAGATACGAAGTTTTCTTGGTCAAGATGGTTACTACCGATGATTTTTGTGTGATTTCCCATGAATATCTTCTCAAATGAAAGCTCTCACAAATAAGAATGCTCTATTCCAATTGACAGAGGAATTCCAGAAGTCTTTCCAAGAGTTGAAATTTCATCATACATCAGCACCTATCCCGATTTCTCTAGAACCAAGATAGAGTTATGTGGTATACTATGATGCTTCAAGATCCGGGTTGGGTTGTGTTCTCATGAAGGAAACAATGTGGTTGTTTATGGTTTAATGTAGTTGAGGTTGTAGGAGAAGTATTACCTGACACCCGATTTGGAGTTAGTTTCAGTCATCCATGCCTTGAAGACATGGCGTCATTATCTATTTGGTGAGAAATTTGCTGTGTTCACAGACCACAAAAACATGAAACGCATTTTCTCATAATGATAATTGAATTTGAGGAAAATGAGATGGATAGAGTATCTCTAGATGTTTGAAATTGACTTTATGTATATTCCAGAAAAATGGAATTCATTGGAGGATTAATTGAGTGGAAATTCATGTTCTTAGTTAGTGAAATAAGATTCAGATGGATAGAATTTTATGTTGGTCCTAGACGACATGCATGTGGAATGTGAAGACCGAGGCAATGTTGTGGTTTTATTTTTAGCTATGCTTGTTCTTGATTTGGTAAATATGGTCAAAGAGACACAAACATCTGATGTAGAATTTTGGTTTATGAGTTCAAAACTCTATGATAGGGAGAACATTGAGGGATGGAAACTTAATGGGTGTCCAGTTTTGTGTTTTAGAGATCGGATTGTAGTACCTATGGCCAATAAGAAACAACTACTTCATGATTACCACCATTTGAGATGATCTGTACATCCATACACATAGAATATCTATAAGGCATTGATGGGGTAGTTTTGGTGGAGTGTCATGAAAACAAAGGTGGCTGATTTCAACTCACGGTGCTTAACTTGTTAGTAGGTTAAAGAAGAGAATTAGAGATCATAGGGTATGTTGCAGTCTTTTCCTATCCTTGGGTGGAAATGGAAGCAGATAGTGATGGAATTTTTTACAGGTCTCCCAAGAATGGTTCGGAAACACAATTCCATATGGGTGATAGTGGATCAAATTACCAAGTCGGGCCATTTCATCCCTATTCTTGACACTCATACGGTGGAGGATTTGTCCAAAATTTATATCCAAGAAGTGGTAAAGAGACATGGAATACCAGTTTCAATTGTGTCAGATAGAGATCCATGATTCACTTCTTATTTTTGGAAATCCTTATAGAAAACCCTTGGGAATTAGTTTAATATGAGCACAACATATCATCCTTAGACATATGTCTAGTCTGAGTGGATGATACAAACATTGAAAGATAGGCTGCAGGCTTGTGTAATGGATTTTGATGGCTCATGGGAAGAGAATATACCCTTGGTGGAGTTCTCATACAATAACAGCTATCAGGCATCTATACATATGGCTTCGTCTGAAGAATTATATGGGTGTCCTTGTCGTTCTCCACTGTGTTTGGTAGAAATGGGTCAGACTTCACTAGTTGGTCCAAGTCATATCCAAGAAATAAAGAAGAAGATCTACTTGATTATAAAGAGAATGGAGATGGATCAGAGTCATCCGAAATCACATGCATATCACCTCTGAAGACCGTTGGCATTCACTGTGGGTGATTATGTGTTCTTGAGGATATTTCCAATGCTTGGAAATTGTCATTTTTGCAAGCATGGAATGTTATCTCCTTAGCACATTGGCCCTTTTGAGATACTAGAATGGGTCAGAGAGGTGAAATATCACTTTCCATTACCACCAAGGTTCAGTTTAGTGAATAATATGTTCCATGTATCCCAGTTGAAAAAGTATCAGCTTGATCATGATCATGTGATCAGATGAGATCGCATTGACCTAGATATGGATGCTTCGTTAATACATATCCAGATGTGGATTGTGGATACAAAAGAGAAATTATTGGGTGGAATAAGCATCGATATGGTGTGAGTTTTATGGAAGCATGGTTAGATTTAAGAAGAGACATTGGAATGCGAGGGGGAAATGAAAGATCAATATCCAAAACTCTTTTAGGGCAGTGAGGGTTTTCAACATTATGAGGACAGAAAGGCCAATTGTGGGGAGAATTTAGTTCCCCTATTTTTTGGTTTATAGCACCACGTTACCTAGATTGGGTAAGATTACATTTTCTTTAAGCCCAATTTTGATTAAAAATCCTTACAAATAGTTTTCTCGGTTTTACTATAGGTTTCAGGATAGGTACACGCCGTGTACTTGGGTAAAAATTAAATCCATGATGTGGGGGTCACTCCGAGAGTAGTTACACATCGTTTACCTGAGGTACACATCATGTAGTGTTTAAAAATGGGGGTTTTTTACCAGAGGTGATGGGTTTTTTGGTGTACTTATCCAACATGGCCTACATGATTTGACCAAGGGGTACATGTCATGAGCTAGCCTGTGCCTAGCATAAAACCACACTTAGGGATATTCCATCTCATTATTTTGGTTTTATCTTCATGGATCTCAACCCTAGGAGGCCCTGGGTGACATTTAGAGGTTCTCCACCTTCTAGGTAAGGATTTTTCGTCCATTTCTTCATTGAGGTTCATGATTCTTCTTCCATCATATTTGATCTACTTCTTCTCAACACTTGGTTTCTCATATCTATGCCTGTTATGTGTAGTCTTGGTTTGTGTTTTCCAAATAAGTTGAGAGTTGGATTTTTTATAAGAGAATGGATCTATGGTTGTTTCTTCGAATAATCAACCCTATTTTTGTGAGAGTTCTTCGTTCTCTGTTATGATTCAGGAAAACCTTCAAGGTAGGAGGCTTCACTCTTGACTCCTCTTAGTAGAACAAATTGGAATGCTTTAAATTGAATGAATTATTCTGAATTGATTGTGACTTGACTATTGAACACTTATTTGAAACCATCTTGAGTGATAGTTTGTGAAATATGTAAAATTGGGTTAATGTACAAAGTGATTTTGTTCTTGGTTTTAAAATATAGATTTTAAAATGGGGTTTTTTGGAATTCCGGCACATAGATTTGATTAGGTGTTTTCAATAAAAAGGGGATGTTTTATTGAAACAAAATTCTTGTCTTGGAATTGGTTTATTCTTTGGTTTTCAATAAATGTACAATTTTATTGAAATGGCTTGAAATGATTATTTTGGAATTGTTTTGAAATACATTGGGTTTTTTGTGAGTTCATGTTCGATGTTCCCCTGAATAAGGGACATGTACCATTGTGGTACAAGGTGCGTTACCTTGGATTAGGGGCATGTGTAATTGGGAAACACGGTAATTGGATGAGAGTTTTTCCATGAGTATTGAACTATTGAATGAAACATGCATGTGTGGGTGTGTTGTGAATTTTAAAATGGGTATGCCAAAATAATAATCAGAATTTATTTATAATCCTTGATTAGTTATTTCGGGAAAATAACTTTCTGAAAATTAGTTTCATTTACTTTTCTTTGCACTTGGTTATAATTATTTTTCAAACTTGTTTATATTTGCTTATAAAATGTTTTGGTAAATTGTTTTAAATAAACTATTTTATATAATGTTCAAACTATTCTATCTTGTTGTCATGATGAGGGGAGTCATTGGTGAAAACCTACTAATTTTATACTCACCCCTGCTTTGGATATTTGGTGCTTTTGCATATGCTACCTTCCAGGACTTGGGAAAAGGTAAGCATCACACTTCTTTAACACCACGTCATGATACTTTGGACTACTTGGTAATGATGGAGTGTGGAGCTTGGAGTCTGATTTTTGTATTAGAGTTTATTTGTTGTCTTTTCTTTGTTTACTTTGATATTGGTTTGTCTTACACTGTAGCATAATTCGGTTGGCTATTATAAAGAGAATTATTAAGATGACATTGTTTATTTTATACATCATATAGTGATCTGTTTTTTGTTGTTTTTTTGGGTTATTGGTTTTAGTCATTAAAGTGTAAATCATCCCCCTATTACTTTAAAACCCTTTAGAATTTATTTCCAGCCTTTGGCGCATTGGGTACATCGCTTAAAGACCATTAATGTCTCGTGGTACTCTCAAGCCAATGAGAATTAGCGGGTCATTACAAAGTTTCCCTTCCCTCCCATGTATTCAATGTCCCAAACAGGGTGAAATGTTCGAGAACACTTGAACACCAATTGAAAAATACAATGGTTTGTGATGATTATCAGTATAAGATTTATACCATCTCTTTGTCATCAACATTATTTGAAAAATTAACTGAATATTTTCTATCGTCTCTTGAATCAAGATCAATCCAACAAAGGAACTTTCTACAATATCTGAAAAACAAAATAGAGGTCTACAAGTCCGGACATAAAAGGCCTCAAAAGGAGCTGTTATGATCACAGATTGGTAAGTATTTTTATAAGAAAATTCAGCCAACCCCGGATGGTAATCCCAAGCCCCACCATAGTCGAGAACACATGCGTAGACCATATCCTCAAGAATATTCTTAACTATTTCGGTCTAGCCATCTGACTACATATGGTATGTCGTGCTCAAACGAACCTAAGAACCTAGTGCCTTGTGAAGGCCTCTACCAAAGTGAGAAGTTAACTAGGGATCTCTATCAGATACTATAGAAGACGGAACAATATGAAAACAAACTATCTCTTTCACATTGATATTTACCAACTCATCAATATTGGTTGTATCATGAATGGGTATAAAGTGATCCAATTTAGTCATTTTATCAATCATATCCCGTATCACATTATTCTTTCTCTAGGTATGCAGAAAACCAACCAAAAATACCATAGAGATCTCATCCCACTTCTATGTTGACACTGGAAGAAAAAAAATCATGAATGAAGTTTTCTTGTGCTCAAACTTGACCTGTTTTCACATATAACAATGAGAGGAAAATTCTGTAATGCATGATCTCATTCATGTCCACCAAAATCATCAATTTATATCATATAACATCTTCATGGTTTTTAGTTTCACATCCCACTGGGAATTATGAAAATCCCCCACAATATCTTTCCTAAAAGATAATGATACCACAAAAATATTTTGATATAATTGAATGACTTTCATGGAGAATGACCAGTTAGAAATGGTCTCATCTCCATAAAGTGGGTCTCTAATGCTACGAAACACATCATCAAGATGTTTCTCCTGAAGAATCATCTCAAGAAGAGAGGATTTCAACTGAACATTGGCCAAAGAAACCACGTCCACTGACTCCCAAATACAAATATGAAATTGTGTAAAGGTAACCATCATGTTATAATCTTTTGATGATTCTTTTATGGCATGGTTCTGATTTTTCCTACTCAAATTATCTTCTACAACATTTTCCCCTGACGTATAGGCAATTTCAAAGTCAAAATATTTCAGGTATTCCATCCCACTCCTCTGGAGGAGATTTACATCTTTTATTGAGAATATATAACTCAAGTTATTATTGTTAGAAAACATTGTAATCCTTTCCACAAAAAGGCAATTCTACCAACCCTTAAGAACATCCATCATAGTAATGAGTTCAAGGTCATGGGTTAGGTAATTCTTCTGATGTGGCCTAAGATGATGAGATCCATAAGCATCAACATGATCTCCTTACATAAGAATGCAACCCAAACCTAAAACTGATACATCATAAAAGACCACATAGCCATGGTCGGCCTCTGGAAGAGTTAACAACTACGCAGTACCCAAATAATTTTTAATCTCAAAAAAATAATTCTAAAAATTTTTATCCAAAGAGAACAGTACTCCCTTCCAAGTTAGAGCAGTCATCAGAGAAGCCAACTTTTATAATTCTTTTATGAGCCAGTGATAGTACCCACCAAAACCCAAGAATCTCCAAATCTCAAAAATATTCTATGGTTGTTCTCTAGTTATAACAGCCTTCAACTTCTCAGGATCAACTGATATACCAAGTTCTAACACCTTTCTTCCAATAAAAATAACTTCCCAAAACTAGAAATCACATTTTGAATGCTTGGCATAAATTTAGTGACTTTCAATAATTCCATAACATCTATAATAAGATGCACCTAATCCTACTCAGACTTAGTGTACATGAGTATGTCATCCAAGAATACCACCATTAATGTATCAAGATACTCATGAAAAATCTCATTATTTAAAGGAATAAATATTTTAGGATAATTGGTTAAACCAAATGTCTTGGAAAGGCACAAATAATGGTCATACCTACTCTAAAAGATAGTTTTATGAATGTTATATTCTTTTATTCTCAACTGATGGTAGGCAAACAGAAGATAAATCTTCGAGAACCACTTATACACCATTAAATTGTCAAATATGTCATAAATTGGTGGGAATGGATACTTTTTCATTACCATAACTCAATTTAGATTCTGGTAATAAATGTAAAGTCGAAGTGACCCATAAATTTTCTTAGCAAAGAGAACATGTTCCACCCAAGGTGACACACTCGGGCATATAAGCCTTTCTCAAAAATGTCACCCAATTGAGTCTACAACTATTTAATTTCAGCTATCATCATTCATTAAGAAGGAATTTACACCGGTTTAGTACTATGTACTAGATATACATAGAGATCTACCTCTATTGTCGATGGAAAACCAGACAAGTTGATAAGAAAAAAGTCAGGAAACTCAATGACAACTGGATGGACATTAACGCTCAAGTATTCTCACTCTATATCAAAATGGAAAATTGATATTAGTTTTAAAAACATTGGATAAGTAGGTTTGGACTTGCATGACCTTGGGTCCCATTATCTTTTAATGATACAACCTACACCATTAGGTGTAGTAATGGAGACTTGTCGAAGATAACAATAAATCTTGGTTTTATTAGTAAGAATACAATCCATCCTAAATATAATGTCAAGCAGTTTCATGTCAAGAACCAGAAAACTCTAAGAAATATCAACATCTAATAGAGAGAAAAGACAAGTGGGACTACAGATACCATACTCTCTCTTCATCCTAATGGGTGTAGTAATATCCATCACATAAGATAAAATATTTGTTTACAGATTTAAAAGTTTACAAATACTATTTTAAATAAATATATGAGATGCACCAGCATCAAATAAATTAGTCACTAATGATGAATCTATAGTGATGGAACCTCTCATGGTTGTTGGACATGTATCCTCTTCATCTGGAGACTCTACCACTACGTGAATAAGCATTATTCTATATGCCTATGTATGTAACCCCTTTATTCATTAAGCATCTAATTTCACCATATTGTTATCTAGAGTTGATGATATCATAACACTATGTGTTGTTCAATAAACCTGGAAGGACTGTTCTAAGTGACTTGAGAATATGTAGGAGCTACATATCTTGGGTGCCTCAGTGAAAACCCTCTTAAAATACCTAGTCTTCCTACACTAGTATAAAATCAAAGGCCCTTTTAAAGACATTTTATGATGTTTATAAAAACACTTATATCGAGAACCACCTTGATAATCATCATTCTTTATCTTTCCCTTAGAGGAATTCACAATGCCACCCGGATAAAAGGAAACTCCCATCAACCTTGAATTCATAGACATTTCCATTTCAAAAATCATTGAACTATCCAACACCACATCATAAGAAGGTAACATCAATAAGAAAACATAAGAACAAATATTGCATTTAATTTTCAACTTGAACCTTGGAGTCATGATCTTCTCATTTGACACAATATCATTTGAAAACTTCAGAAGCTCAGAAAAAATGGTTTTCATACTCTATCATGGTATTTTCAACCTTCTCAAGTTTAAAAAACTCAAAAGCCTTGGAAAACACCCTCAAATATAGATAGAACTGGTCAGTTAAAATATCCTTGAATTCATTCCACTCTAATCCCTCATGATTCTTTTTCATCCCAATTTTGTCCCACTATCTCTTGGTGGGTCCCTCTAGCACAAAGGTGGCACACCTCACCTTGATCTCCTTAGTAATCTCTAAGAATTTGGAAAATATTTCAATCAATATCAAACATTCCTTATCCTCCTGAGGATCATTGGAGACTTTGAATGCTTATGGTTTTTGGAAAAGGAACTCATGATTATGATTCTTTCAAGCATCCCTTTATGGTTTGACAGTTGGATCCCGAAGAGGCACTGGTGGTGGGGCTTGTCCTAGAGCTTGGATAGTATGCAGAATCACTTCAACCAGACTTGGGTCCATAATAAAATTTTCTCATCATTTTTCATTAGCATCTTCCTCTGGGATCTGATTTTCACATCTTCTCAGAGGCATGACACTATGAAACACTAGAAAACAACGTAGAATGCATCATATTAACACTAAAACTAAGCACCAAGATAAATTAATCCAACCAGATTGAAAACCAAGATTTGGATTTCAATTTATCCTAATAAAAATAAGGTAAAATACTAGAACTAATCCTCAATACATCTTTCCCAAAACCACCCCTGGTGACTTAAGTCTCAAGGTGGTGAGAGTTGGGCACTCAATCACAACTACCTCCTAAATTCTGAAAAGATCACACAATTTCATACTGACATCAATGAAAGATGGATAACATGTCCCTATAATACCACTTTGTCATGAACCATATAGGATATCCCGGTTACCTAATAACTTATTTGGTCCCGACATAGATCGAAGGGTGTTCCCGATTCCCATATGTTGGTGACTAAAAACTACCATCATTCAATATGAAAGTGGGAATGAATTTTCCACAAACACAATGGATGAAATATAAACAAGTTAGTATTCATACAATAAAAACTCTATAGGGAGAAAAATTCTATATGTCAAATAGGAATAAACATTCCACTGTTAAACCACAAGATACCTAAAAAAAGGATAATAACCTAATAACCAATAGACAAAACCCTCCAAACCCAAGGATCAACAGTTACTACCACCTTCCAAGTAGTGCCTTACCCATACTCGATCCTGGAAGAAGATAATCTATAACCACACGAATGCAAGGGTAGGGTGTGAGCTAAATCCCATTAAGTTATCACCATGGATTCTATAATAAGATTACAACATTTAATTAAACAAATAATTCTTACAATTTTAAATAAAATTCCAGGAATTTCAAAACTATCGAAAAAATCATAGGTCGTGGTTTGAGCCCATCACTAGGTCTAACTATGAATTCATGAAAATTTCATTTATTATTGGTCCTCCAAAGTCTTCTCAGCATATAGGAATTATTAATACATATCCACCAAAATTTTAACACCCCAATATTCTATGGTACGGTTATCTTTGAATAATACAATAGCGTGTGTTGTATGCAACTTCGAGTTCTAACACACACCACGACCAATCAAAGTAGCCGTTATGAATAGTAATACCCACTTTTTGAAATTTTATACATTTTATCTCTCAAAATGGACTTCATTTTTGGATTCATAATATTGAAATTATCAAAGGGTGAAATTTTGGTACTTTTCGAATAACTTTCATATTTTGATGAATAGTGAAAATTGCTAAATTTTAATTAAAAACAACTTTTTAATCGAAATAATTAAAAATGATAAATTATGAATTTGAGTGGTTTTAAAGTATATTTAGAATATATTTTTACCATTTAATATGATGTTGGTCATTGGACATAATTTTACATTTAAACCGGACACAAACAAGTGTCATTCTTTTGATAGTTATTGTTTCTTAAAAACACGCATTTTGTTTTAACAGTGGGAATTAATTTTAAATTAATAAATTAAACTTATATGTTTTTAATTTGGTAAAATTTACTTCATTATTGAATTTTTAATATCAAAATTAGCTTAGGGTAAATTTTGGGTATTTTTCAGAAACATTCAATTTTTGATGAATAGTGAAAAACACTGAGTTACTGTTTAAAATCAGATTTTTATTTAAATAATTATTTATATTATTTAAATTTATTTTAGGTAAAAATAGATACATAATACCTATATAAATTCAATGTAATTCATTGGAGTCAGTTTATAATAATTTTAGATATATAAAAATTTTATCGAACTTTTTCACCGTCTTTTACCCACCTCCTATGAGAATTTGTAAATTCACATAAAACATAGTTTTACTGCTTCTATGAGTGGAATTTAGAAAATAAAAGAGACAAGGTTAATATCAAGGATTAAAATTTGGTTCAATAAGATAAAAATAATTTTTGGTAAATAGTAACTTTTTACTTTTATTTACCACGGCAAAAAGTAAATAGGGTAATTAAGGGTAAAAATGATATTATTATTACCCTAACACATGTAATAATTCTATTGGATAAGTTTAATTCGACCAAAAATGACCTTAGGAATAAAATATGACCCTTTAGGTCCACTTGGATTAGATTAGGACATTTATTATTATTTAATTCAAAGAAGAGTTAAAAGAGTTAAAATCAAAGTTTAATAACTAAATCATTTTAAATATATGGTAATACATGAGATAAATTAGATTATAAATATTCATTAGAAAGATAAAAATATTTAATACATAATAGTATTTTAATTATAATTTTTAGACATTTAATAATTAAATTTATTTATGACACAATGATGATGCAGTAATTACCTTATTAATGAAAGAATCAAATAAATGGTAATATAATTATTAAAATAAATATAATTTAAACGTTTTTATGACATACACGAATTTTCTAGGTGACTTTGACATGTTATGGATGATTCAATGTATCGTTTTCGAAGTAATCAAGTTTTTATGACTTTCACAAAAACAAAATACCAAATAGTGTCAAAATTGACATAAATTAATATTTAAAACAAACATTATATGATTAATTGATATTATATTCCTAAAAATATAAGGTTCGGCCAAAGGACTTATATAATGATATTTGAATCATTAATGTACCACTTTGAGGTCTCTTTTAAGTTTATAGTAAGTTTATTAACCATATAATATAAAAATACAAAGAGAAATGGTAAATGTCAAACTAAGTAACTAAGGGTTAAAACTAAAATATAAGGTTAATAAAGTGACACAAACCTGTCTAAAACCTATTGGTTAAGTGTATTTAGACCCATCCCTACCATAGACTTTTAATAATTCACTTTTTAGCCATTATAAACCGAATATTAATTTATTATAAATTAATACTTTCAGTTTTTTCTAAAGAGCCCCTCCTCCCCCTTATAAAAGGACACCACTTCTAACCAATTCCTAACACCTTTAAATCATTTTGTCTCATCCAAAATCTTCTCAATTAATCTCCATACATCCCTATAATCCTCCTAGAATCCTCACCTTAGGCATAAGGCACTTCAAGATTCCTTTTTTGTTCAAACCAAAGGGAGGTACCCAAATTAAAGGTAACGATTTCTCTTAACTTTTTTTCTTTTATTTTACTTCTCCAACCCCTAAACTCTTCTTATTATTTTATTTTGTAACAAAATCAGTATAATAAATATAATAAGATATTTTTATGAGAATTATTCTAAATACAATTACACACACCTCCATCTAATGGGTGAAGAACATAATGTTTCTATGGATGGAAACCAAACGCCTCACGAAACGATGATTGTTCAATTATCTCCTACCGCCTCTCATGGTGACCATTATGATGGAACTATAATTAAATATGATATTAATTATATTTATTTTATATATAAGCTTCTGTAATTCCATTTTATATCATACCATTATTCATTTCATGTTGTATATATATACAATAATTTCATTTGAGGCAGTGCGGACTACCTCCCCCTCAAAGTGATATGACTCATTTATACCATAAATGGAACATATAAAGGGTGGTATTATTGATCTTAAGTAACAAATATAAGATATTATATTATACTGGAATAATAATATACCTATTTATTATTTGGTTTTGATTCTTTTTAAAATGAAAAATGAAATGGAAGTAGCGTTCGTGCGTACGTACAGACTACCGTCTCCACGAACGAGATGAGATTCATTCCCCATTGTATCCATTCAAGTATAATTATCATTTTATGATTAAAAATAATGTTTAAGGACTTTATATCATTCTGTATATGGATAATATACAACCTATCTATATCAAACATGGCTTATGTAATAAAACATATAAAACAAAACGAGTAAGTTAACACCCGAAACGACGATAATACTAAGATATTATTAACAAAGCAATGTTAAAAGATCATATATGATATCATATTAATGTATATTATTCTTGTATAATTTAATAAAAATCATTTAACCATTATACATAAGATTACCCTACCCTCGACAAAGGAAAATTACAAGGTAAGGGGTTTTCATCTCACTCCTTATTCCCGTGTGATTCATGCCATATTGCCACTATTACCTTTTGTGTGGTGTGTGTACTGCCCATAATTTTATTATTTGTGTAATACAATTTAATTTATGTGTATTTACATATTCATTTTATGAAACCTCTTTAATGGGGTGTATGTTTCGTAAGTTACCAAATTGGTAAGGGTTAATTTCGCAATCTCTTTATTATCTGAGGTTGTTTTTACGTAAGTATCTACTGGGACATATTTATTATCTATGTCCATGTTTTATGAAATAGTTTTCAAAGGGATTATTTTAAGGGGATTTTTACTAAAACAACCTTTCAAATGTTTTAAATATTTATTCTTCTAAGTATTTCTCATTAATGTTCATGTCTTCAAAATGGTTTTTAAGCATTTATTTATATGGACATGAATGTTTTTAAAATGTTAATTCCTTTCAAAAGTTTCAAAGTGGTATGGGACACTTTGATTCAAAAATGTCTTTAAATGACTTATTTTCCAAATTGTGTGACTTTTAAATGTTTTCATGAAAAGTGTTATTTCTATCAAAGAGTTATATAAATCATTTCCATCTATGTCAAATCCTTTAATGGATTTTAAACTTGTTTTGAAGTTGATTTATTATGATACAAAACTTCCATATTGTATTGAAGGTTTTGTGATATGTTTGACTTTTTATGTGTTATACCATTCATGGTTTATGGTTAAAGTATTGACATTTCGTATCCTAGTTCTTATACGAATGTTTATGTTAAGTTTCATCCTTTTAATATGAGGAATGTATTGGATATAGTAAGTGACGAGTGGAGCCCGCTATATATCCTCGATGCATCGGTAGGTCTCATGAGACAACTAGACGTGAAATTGGTCGAGGCCCTTTACCAATTTGATATATGGTTTTGGTCGAGGACTTAATCATTTTTAGACATCTGGGTTGAGGCCTTGAAAAAATGTTTTAGAATGTCTGGAATTATACATTCCCTCATTATGGAAATAATATTGATGGTTCTTGTGGTTATTCGACTAGTAGAATACCCATGATTATGTTTTATTATGGCATTATTTACTCAACTTATATTCATGCCATAAAATTATTCATGTTTATTATTGGTAAAGGCATGTGGTTTCAATTATTCACCATGCTTAATATTTATGTCATTTTCCACTATATTGCTTACCCTTACTGAGCGTTTGAGCTCACCCCTTCCTATGTTTTATTATTCCCAGGATTCCAAGAATTGTATTATGATTGATATGTAGGGTTAAGCTAAAGGGAATAATGGAATTCTCAAAGAACTATTTATGCTGTGTTTTAGGTTTGAAATTTTAATGTAATGTTAATGTATGTAATATATTTTCCAAGACTTCTAAACTGATCGGTCCTTCGGGACTTGATTCCTTGTAATCATGACAATGTATTAAAATAATGTACCGACTCCGGGTAACTGGGGTCGGGGCGTTACAGTTGGTATCAGAGGAATTTTAGCAATAACCTTGGAGGCTAGATTTAGATAAACTCTGATTAGAGCACATAGCCCTAAGATAGACTTTGAGTATTAGTAGAGAAGAACTTCCTAGAATTTTGATATTGTAGAGATTTTGTGAGTTTTCCGAGCAATACATCCCTGTCTGGATACGAGTAGGTAGAGGTGGATCTGGCAAGATGTACCTAAGGGTAAAACCCAAAAACACGGCTTTGAGCTAGACTCGAACGGGAATTGGTGCACGACAACAGGCCTTGCTGCACTCTTGGTTACGACACTCCCGTGGGATATGCTTAGGATAATTCTCATTTTCTTTAAAAACCATTATGAAGGGTTTATGAGTATATACTTCCTCAAAGAAGACATTTTTATGATTATGTATTATATCCATAAACTGTTTAATTTATGTCAAGTGTTTTACCATTTTGGGATTAGGTATTGTTATTCATAAACTAATCTAATGTATGCCATTGTTTAGAAATGGTTCCCAGTAGAAGGAATGAGAACTCCAGCAATATGCATGATCCACAAAGTAAGAAGGATAATATCTTTCATGGTCTTAAGCCAGAATTTAGAAGGGAAATAGTCTCCCACGTATTATCATCATATGAATAAATAGTATCATGTGTTGATAAGATAAGTAAATAATTATCTAATTCCTATGGCTTTGAAGGGAAGCCAGAGAAGAAAAGGATGGTAGAAAGAAATATGGATAAAGGGAATAAGGGAAAGAATGATTTTACAATATGTGATAAATGTGGAATGAATCACATTGTTAAATGCTTGAAGGTAATGAGAGTTTGTTATAAGTGTGGAGAAAAAGGACACCAAGTACGTGATTTCAAGGGTAAGAAAAAGTTTTCAAATGTACAATGCCTCATCTGCAAGGAGTTGGGACACTACGCAAACCAATGTCTAAATCATCAGAGTATGCACCAAATGATGTTTTTGGATAATAATCAAGTTATGATACTACCTCAGATGAAGAGGAATGACTAGTGTTCTTATGTTGTTATTATAGAATTATTTTATTCGGCTGTTTTATCAACAGTATACTGATTACATGAATTATGGAGATAAATAAAGATTGTATTGCAGTACTATTTTATTGAGGATTAGAGATTATATGGTTCTAAGAAAAGATACTTAATAGTAAGCTACACTTTTTTGAAAATACATGGTTGAAGGAAATGTAATCCTTAATATGGTCCCGATAATGAGGTAGTGATTTTGGAATAAGAGATGGTTGATTTGAATAAATTATATTGGATATTTTTGACTACCTTGAAACTGATTAATGATTTGTCATTGTTGGAGTTTACAACATTTTTGGATAGAAGGAGTATATCCATTATTCTATAAAGAATAAGGGAGCATGGATGTAATCAATAAGGTTTTATGGTAATTCAGGATGTTACCATGTTTTAAAATAATACGTGATGAAGGTGTTCACATGTTATTACAAGGATAAAAGGATATTCATTATGTTTAACTTCCTTACAAATTTTAGACTGTGAGTTTGGATAGTAGTATTTTGGATAAGTCTAAAGGTTGGAATGGATTAATTTTGAAAGGTTATTTTTGGATTTTTATAAAAGGACAACACGCAGACCGTGTGACAACCCATCGTGTCGGACAAAGCTGTGGGAATCGAACCCACAACCATAGTGCGATTAGGATTTATCGCCTACCAATGGACTACGTGAAGTCCCTGGATTGTATAATGTAGTTTATTTTTTAAATGTTCTGATATATGAATTATAAATTCATTATATTTGTAACCCTATACGATTAGGATAAATATAGTATTTTTGAGTTGTATTATGTTTTGGAGTGAAAGATGAGTTTGTGGTATAAATATATTAATGGATAAAACTCTAATTATAATGTAATTATATCTCTTTATGATTTTATCCATTCTCATAAATAAATTCCTCAACATTAAGGAAAGGAACTTAGAAAAAAACGTTGTCCTAGATAGTACCATAGATCATCACAAATTTATGGCTTTGTGATTGTTGGCCTTTTCATATCCATGTTCTCTACCACTCTCCATCAGATATTGATGGTTATATTTCTCTTCCATATCCATATTTTCCTATATGGAACCCTAGTATGTGTTATTTTCGGTAACCTTCATACTTACCACTCTTTATTTTCAATAGAGGCCTCATTAATCTGTTTTTCGATGTGGGATTTCAACTTAGATATTTTGAAATGTAAACCCCAAGTTTCCAATACCGAGTATAAATTGCGAGGATGCAATTTATTGAAGGAGGGTAAAATGTAACACCCCAAGCTTCTACGGTACGCTTCTCTTTGAATAATACAGTAGTGTGTGTTGTACGCAACTTCGAGTTCTAACACACACCACGACCAAGCAAAGTATCCGTTATGAATAGTAATACCCATATTTTAAAATTTTATAAATTTTATCTCTCAAAATGGACTTAATTTTTGGATTTGTAATATCGAAATTATCCATGAGTGAAATTTTGGTACTTTTCAGATAACTTTCATATTTTGATGAATAGTGAAAATTACTAAATTTTAATTAAAAACAACTTTTTTAATCGAAATAATTAACAGTAATAAATTAGGAATTTGAGTGGATTTAAAGTATATTTAGAATATATTTTTACCATTTAATATGATGTTGGTCATTGGACATAATTTGACTTTTAAACCGGACACAAACAAGTTTCATTCTTTTGATAGTTATTATTTCTTAAAATCACGCATTTTATTTTAACAGCAGGAATTAATTTTAAATTAATAAATGAAACTTCTATGTTTTGAATTTGGTAAAATGGAATTCATTATTGAATTTGTAATATCAAAATTAGCTTAGGGTAAATTTTTGGTATTTTTCTGAAAACTTTCAATTTTTGATGAATAGTGAAAAACACTGAGTTACTGTTTAAAACCAGATTTTTATTTAAATTATTATTTAAATTATTTAAATTTATTTTAGGTCAAAATAGATACATAATACCTATATAAATTCAATGTAATTAATTGGAGTCAGTTTATAATAATTTTAGATATATAAAAATTTTATCGAACTTTTTCAACGTCTTTTACCCACCTCCTAGGAGAATTTGTAAATTCACATAAAACTTAATTTTACCGCTTCTGTGAATGGAATTTCGAAAATACAAGAGACACAGTTAATATCAAGGATTAAAATGTGGTTCAATAAGATAAAAATAATTTTTTATAAATAGTAACTTTTTACTTTTATTTACCACGGTAAAAAGTAAATAGGGTAATTAAGGGTAAAAATGATATTATTATTACTCTAACACATGTACTAATTCTATTGGATAAGTTTAATTCGACCAAAAACAACCTTAGGAATAAAATATGACCCTTTAGGTCCACTTGGATTAGATTAGGACATTTATTATTATTTAATTCAAAGAAGAGTTAAAAGAGTTAAAATCAAAGTTTAATAACTAAAACATTTTTAATATAGGGTTATACATGAGATAAATTCGATTATAAATATTCATTAGAAATATAAAATTATTTCCTACATAATAGTATATTAATTATAATTTTTATACATTAAATAATTAAATTTATTTATGACACAATGATGATGCAGTAATTACCTTATTAATGAAAGAATCAAATAAATGGTAATATAAATATTAAACTAAATATAATTTCAAAGTTTTTATGACATACACGAATTTTATAGGTGACTATGACATGTTAGGAATAATTCAATGTATCTTTTTCTAAGTAATCAAGTTTTGATGACTTTCACAGAAACAAAATACCAAATAGTGTCAAAATTGACATAAATTAATATTTAAAACAAATATTATATGATTAATTGATATTATATTCCTACAAATATAATGTTCGGCCAAAACACTTATATCATGATATTTTCATCATTAATGGACCACTTGGGGTCTCTTTTAAGTTTATAGTAAGTTTATTAACCATATATTATAAAAATACAAAGAGACATGGTAAATGTCAAACTAAGTAACTAAGGGTTAAAACTAAAATATATGGTTAATAAAGTGACCCAAACCTATCTAAAACCTACTGGTTAAGTGGATTTAGACCCATACCCACCTTATACTTTGAATAATTCACTTTTGAGCCTTTAGAAACATAATATTAATTTATTATAAATTAATACTTTATGTTTTTTCTAAAGAGCCCCTCCTCCCCCTTATAAAAGGACACCACTTCTAACCAATTACTCACACCTTTAAAGCCATTTGGATCGTCCAACCTCTGCCCAATTAAGATCCCTACATCCCTATACTCCTCTTAGAAGCCTCACCTTAGTAATAAGTCACTTCAAGAGTCCTTTTTGGTTCAATCCAAAGGGAGTTACCCAAATTAAAGGTAACAATTTCTCTTAACTTCTTTTCTTTTATTTTACTTCTCCAACCCATAAACTCTTCTCATTCTTTTATTTTGTAAAAAAATAAATGTCCTAGATATACTTGGATATTTTTATGAGAATTCTTTGAACTACACTTACACACACCTCCATCTAATGGGTGAAGAACATAATGTTTCTATGGATGGCAACCAAACGCCTCACGAAACGATGATTGTTCAATTATATCCTACCGCCTCTCATGGTGGCCATTATGATGGAACTATAATTAAATATGATATTAATTATATTTATTTTATATATAATCTTATTTAATTCCATTTTATAGCATACCATTATTCATTTCGTGTTGTATATATATACGATAATTTCATTTGAGGAAGTGCGGACTACCGCCCCCTCAAAGTGATATGACTCTTGTATACCATACATGGAACATATAAAGGATGGTATTAATGATCTTAAGTAACACATATAATATATTATATTATACTGGAATAATAATATACCTATGTATTATTTGGTTTTGATTCCTTTTAAAATGAAAAATGAAATGGAAGTAGCGTTCGTGCGTACGTACGGACTACCGTCTCCACGAACGCGATGAGATTCATACCCCATCGTATCAATTCAATTATAATTCTCATTTTATGATTAAAAATAATTTTTAAGGAATTTATATCATTCTGGATATTTATAAGATACAACCTATCCATAAAAAACATGGCTTATGTAACAAAACATATAAAATAAAACGAGTTAGTTAACACCCGAAATGACGATAATACTAAGATATTATTAACAAAGAAATGTTAAAAGATAATATATGATATCATATTAATGTATATTATTCTTGTATAATTTAATAAAAATCATTTAACCATTATACAGTAGATTACCCTACCCTCGACAAAGGAAAAGTACAAGGTAAGTGGTTTTCATCTCACTCCTTATTCCCGTGAGATTCATGCCATATTGCCACTATTACCTTTTGTGTGGTGTATTTACTGCCCATAATTGTATTCTTTGTGTAATACACTTTAATTTATGTGTATTTACATATTCATTGTATGATACCTCTTTCATGGGGTGTATGTTTCGTAAGTTACCAAATTGGTAAGGGTTAATTTCGCAATCTCTTTATTATTCGAGGTTGTTTTTACGTAAGTATCTAATGGGACATATTTATTATCCATGTCCATGTTTTATGAAAGATTTTTCAAAGGGATTATTTTAAGGTACTTTTTACTAAAAAACCTTTAAAATATTTTAAATATTTATTCTTCTAAGTCATGAATGTTTTTAAAATGTTAATTCCTTTCAAAAGTTTCAAAGTGGTATGGGAAACTTTGATTAAAAAATGTCTTTAAATGACTTCTTTTCCAAATTGTGTGACTTTTAAATGTTTTCATGAAAAGGGGTATTTCTATCAAAGAGTTTTACAAATCATTTCCATCTATGTCAAATCCTTTAATGGATTTTAAATTGTTTTGAAGTTGATTTATTATGATACAAAACTTCCATATTGTATTGAAGGTTTTGTGATATGTTTGACTGTGGATGTGTTATACCATTCATGATTTATGGTTAAAGTATTGAAATTTCGTATCCTAGTTCTTATACGATTGTTTATGTTAAGTTTCAGACTTTTCATATGAGGAATGTATTGGACATAGTAAGTGACGGGTGGAGCCCATTATAGCTCCTCAATGCATCGGTAGGTCTCATGAGACAACTAGACGTGTAATTGGCCAAGGCCCTTTCCCAATTTGATATATGGTTTTGGCCAAGGCCTTAATCATTTTTAGACGTCTTGGCCGAGGCCTTGACAAAATGTTTTAGAATGTCTGGAATTATACATTATCTCATTATGGAAATAATATTGATGGTTCATGTGGTTATTAGACTAGTAGAATACCCATGGTTATGTTTTATTATGGCATTATTTACTCAACTCATATTCATTCCATAAAAGTATTCATGTTTATTATTGGTAAAGGCATGTGGTTTCAATTATTCACCATGATTAATATTTATGTCATTTTCCATTGTATTGCTTACCCTTACTAAGCGTTTGAGCTCACCCCTTCCTATGTTTTATTTTTCCCAGGATTCCAAGAAGTGTATTATGATTGATATGCAGGGTTAAGATAAAGGGAATAATGGAGTTCTCAAAGAACTATTTACGTTGTGTTTTATGTTTGAAATTGTAATGTAATGTTAATGTATGTAATCTATTTTCGAAGACTGCTAAACTGATCGGTCCTTCGGGACTTGATTCCTTATAATCATGCCAATGTATTAAAATAATGCACCGACTCTGGGTAACTAGGGTCGGGGAGTTACAAAAATTCAGATCCCCAAAATTTGGTAGAGATCCCATAGGTTTATGACAACCTCCCCATGATGCAAGTGAACCATATTGGTATCTAATGACCACCATCTCAATAGCTGCGGTATGACTTCATTTGGTAGAGATATGTGGAATTGCGAAGCCCATGCTGCTTCATACAACCCTAACCACATCAACATCATCTCAAACTCAATGATAGATATGCACACCTAGTTGACCCATGCCCACTCTTCCATAATTTTCCCACACTTACAAAGATCCCAACAATCTATCCACTCCTTTTCTAAGTTCCCAAGCCCTATATTTATGATTTTTTTACTACAACGGTGATGTTTCTTTCTCAAAAAACTTTTCATCAATGTTGTAGAAATTATTATAAAGGAATTGTGCTTTAAAAAGGGTATGGTTCATCCCAATATTTATATAAATATCCCTATATCAATGATTTTTTCTTAGTGTGCCTCCAAACCAGTAAGTTGGATCATCTCTGCTTTCCTCTGTGGTGAAGATGTTGTCTCGCTATCCAAATCCATATAATAGAAACATTTTCCACAAAGAATAATCCTTCTGGGAATCCAAAACAACTCCAATTGCAACTTATGATCATAATGATTCTATATGTACTCTCTTATTAGTATTTTGTTCAATATTTCATCCCTATGGGTGGTGTCTACAAGAACTACTTGTATAGCCTTTTGAGCAGCCATCAGTCTGTGACATTGGATTTTTTTTTGAGTCTATTCATATAGAGTGGTCCCGAGAATGGTCATAATTTTCATTCATGAAGGTTGTATGTAATGAGGTATTACCTAAAGTATCCTTGTACATGGTGTGATTTGTAAAGGACCAACAGATAGTGATGCTCGGATTTCTCAAAAGAATTCAAAGATCAAAGGACCATGAAACCTGGTTCACAGAGATGTGTTCATGGGGAGGATCACTTCATGAAAATAGATCCTCAAAGCAGTCATTCATGAAGTTATAGTATATGAAATGGTCCCCACAAGATATATTTATAATTGATGACCTCTAGAGCTTCTCTACAACCGTTGGAAACCCAATCATTACAAAGTATCATTCTCTACACACCTCGCAATTTAGCTTCGCGAGTTTAGGTGTTTTTTAGTGGTGAACATTCAGAATACGACCCTCTTTTCCTTCAACTCCCATTCAGAGGGGGTGCATTTTATGGGGTCGAAAATCATGATACTAAAGAAATGTACACAACTTGGGAATGTTTAGAGAAAATACAAAGAAAATACAAACCTAAATGGGCCAAAAATTCATCAAAGGGGTAAGTATTGCAAAGATCCTCCTCAGACATCCCTAGCCACCGTGACCATAGTGGAAACTAATGGTACATTCACGAGATTGATGTGAACTTTGAACATACTCAATGAAAGTGGATGGTACCATCACGAGTCTAAAGGAGCCCGATATATCCCACCCAATTCATGGATTCCTTTTCCCTTCATGGAATGACCTATAAGAACCTCACCACTATGAGCACAAAGAGTGTTGATGGGACCATCGTGAGTCTGATAGAATCCGACGGGGCCCGACCACATCGAGGCGTCCCTTTTTCTTCCCACCAAGGACCAAAATAAACTCTAACCTCGTGCCCTATAAATTGATGACTCACCCCTCACATAACAATTTTTACCCTAACCTTTCTCTTTCCCAGCTCCCATTTCGTGATGCTCCTAAGCATTGGGATCCCGAGAGAAATTTTCCCCCCAAGATACATCAGCATCATGAGATGTCCTTCCCATTGTCATTCATGGACCCTCCTTATGGTATGTATTCCCTTCACAAATACCTCATCCCTTCATGAAAGAGGGAGCCCCTTCGGGATTCTCGAGGCTCCACAAAGCATTAATACTTCATTGATCACTCTTCAAATAATATGTACTATGACAAGGTGAGTTCATATTCTGTGAGGGTATATTTTTCATGAAGCACCAATTCTTCATGAAGTGCCCTTGATTCACAAATTTCTTGTTCATGAATCACCCTTCATTCATGAAGCGTTTCTTGGTGATCCCCCTAGCTTCACGAACCCCTTTCTCATACAGCCTTTTAGGCTTGTGCATCATGATTTAATGATTCCTCCTGAGTTTTCTTATGATGGGATTCTCTACCAAATGATTCTTTTCATAGGTATGATAATAACTATTTCTTCTTCACATAAATTTGCTAACATGGACACCGCGATTAAGAACTCATCCACCTCAAACCCATATGAAATTTCTAGTTCCATCCCTTCACCAATGGTTAAAGGGTACCATAGATGTAAGTCTATGGGGTGAGGAGTGAATCCTCATCATCTGAGCTATAAGATATTAAATTTCCTAGAATCATACATTGTCAACACATGATTTTAATTTATTATTGTCGCGTGAGTGGAAGGATTGAGAGGATCAGAGAGGTTCAGGGGCTAGGAACCCTTTGCATTATGCCTATTCACTATGCCTTCTCTTTAACTTTGTTCTTTGTTGCTATGCGTGCCTTAGGTAGTCTCCACGTAAGCCTTGGATAACATCTTAGGCAGTTACTTCTAGAGTAATCCCAATTATTAATCTCTCTGTGATACTTCAATACATAATCCTTGCTCCATATATTAGGGCCACACCTTTCGTGGAACGATCATCATGTCTATTCCTACCTCTCGTTTCTCACACCAAGTATGAATCACATTATCTTATAGTGTACTAGTGGCCATGAAATCCAATTTCGGTCTCTAAACATGAATAATTATCATTATGTATTTGGGTCTATGTCCATGTGTTCATCTTGATTCCATGTCCCAAGCATCAAACTATGTGGACTTTGATCCCTGCCTTCTAAACAGTGTACATAGGAATACTCTCTGAGGTTCAAGCCCATCATTCCCTGCAATCATTTTGTTCCCTTTATTTTACATTGGTTTAATCATCATACACGATGTTAAACATCATACTCCAAACTATGAGGGTACTAATCCATTTTCAGTAAGTAAAGATCCTCACTAACATTCAATCTCATCCAATGGTAAACTGTGGTGATACCTCCTTGGGGTACACCCTCCTGATGTGACATCTTCTATTTTTGGGACACATCTCTTAGATCCACCTCCCTGGGGTGTTCTAATCCATACTTTCAAGAATCTCCTACATGGAATACCCTTCCACATACTCCACCACCTCACCCTTATCACGGTGGGGTCACATCAACCACATGGTCCGCCATAGCGTGTAATCCCCATTCTTCCCATCACTTCTATTAGCAGTAGTTGGGTGGATAACCATGAATATTCCCCACAAAATCCACATTTATACAACCAAGAGTGATATTCTTGTGATAGGAAGCTAACCATGTTTAATCCCCAAATCAACCATTTGAACTAGATGCATTTTTTATCCTTTTCTTCTAAGCAGGGCATGTAGGAATCCTCCAATGAGGTTCAATCTTGGCCAATAATAATCTTTGGTGTCCCACTAATTGGGGTCCACCTTCCCTGATCTTCCCTAAGTGGTTTCCAGATCAACCTTCAGGGTTAGAAACATTCCCCATATCGGACACACTACCTTTGGTTTCGTCTTCATTGGGCATTTTGATCCAACCATCTGGTAAACCTACCAAGTTCCCCCCTCTAAGGGATTTATGTAACGCCCTGACCCCAGAATCCCAGAGTCGGTGCATTATTTTAATACACTAGCATGATTACAAAGAATCATGTCTCGAAAGACCAATCAGTTTAGCAGTCTTGGAAAATAGATTATATACCTTAATGTTACATTACACATTAGAAAATAAAACACAACATAAATGATCCTTTGAAAACACCATTAATCCCCTAGCTTAACCCTGCTTATCAATTATAATACACTTCTTGGAATCCTGGGAAAATAAAACATAAGAAAGGGGTGATCTCAAATGCTCAGTAAGGATAACAATATAGAATAAACTTTCACAAATAAGCATAAACATTGAAGACGATGTATAAAACTAAAACAAAAGACTTTTAAACTTAAAATTCAACATAATATGGAAATGATAAATCAAATAATGTCATTTACTTATTCACATGGATATTCTAATAGTTGAATAATCACATACAATATCCAAAACCAATTTTATAATGATGGAATGCATAATGCCAGACTTCATAACCATAGAGTCAAGGCCTTGTGCCAAGACTACAAATAAAATTTTTTCAAGGACTTGTGCCAAGAAACTAGTCTGTCTCATGAGACCTACCGATGCATCAGGGAGATATAGCGAGATCCACCCATCAGTTACTAAGTCCAATGCGTTCCTCATATGAAAATGTTTAAACATAACATAAACATTCATATTAAAACTAGCATACGAAATGTCAATACTTTATCCATAAACCATTAATGGTATAAAAATAACACATCCATAGTCAAACATATCAAAAAACCTTCAATACAATATGGAAGATTTTTATCATAATAAATCAACCTCGATCAAGAATAATATCCCGTAAAGGATTTTGACATAGTTGGAAATGATCAGTAAAAATCTGTTAGAGAAATATACCTTTTTCATGAAATCATTTAAAACTCACATAATTTATAAAGGAAGTAATTTAAAAGATAGTTTTGAATAAAAGTGTCTCATACCACTTTTAAACTATTGAATGTAATTAACATTTTAAGACATTCATGTCCATATAAATAAATCCTTAAAACCATTTTGAAAATATGGACATTAATGAGAAAGGTATAGAATAATAAATATTTAAAATATTTAAAATGATGTTTAGTAAAAAATTCCCTTAAAAATAATCTATTTGAAAACTATTTTATGAACCATGGGCATGGATAATAAATATGCCCCAGTAGATACTTACATAAAAACAACCTCGAATAATAAAGAGATTATGAAATTAACCCATACCTTGTACCTTACTTTGGTCGAGGGTATGTTTAACCTCCTATATAATGACCATAATATGTTATTAAATTATAAAATAACAATATTCATGTTTATTATATCATACATGATTCATTTAGGACTTTATACTACCCGTTTAATAATTATTTCCATGTTAAATTAACATTTTGAGTAATAATTGCTTTCTTTATTTTACGTGTTTTAACTTGTTATTCTTGATCGTATCATTTAGATCATGATTTAAATACTTCAAGAATATAACACATGATTTATATATTATAAATATTTACAATTTAAATATGTATAGTAGATAGATATATGAAATAGAAAACACCGTTTATAGAGACGGTAGGTCGTACGTACGCATAAACGTTGTTTCCATTTTCATATCGTATTAAATGGAAGTAAGTGAATAAGATATATGAAAGTATATATATATATATATATATATATATTAAGTATCATTATTATGTCATATATTACATACATATTAATAATATTTTTTTTAATCATCGTTGAATGGTGAATGTGGAAATGAATCTCATCGCGTTGTGGAGATGGTAAGTCGTACGTACACATGAGTGGCGATGTCATTTCCTTAATGATTAAAAGGTGTGGAATTGGATGATATATTAATTTTACAGAGATATTATCATGTTATTTTAATTATTTATATACATATTACTCATCATTATATCCATCCAAATAACATAGTGTTGAATAATAAATTACACCACGGCGTGGGGACGGTAATTCGTACGTACAGACTCATGATGACATTATCATTCATAGGATGGATAGAATAATGAATATGATTGTACCATATATATAATAACATTGCATTATTTATAGGGTATTGGAGTTATTATTTTGGTATGGAAATTACAAATAAAGAGATATTGGAAGGAGAAAAGAACTTGAAAGAGGGTGGTGAAATTATTACCTCTTATTCGGGTGTTTCCATTTGAGTTGATCAAAAGGGCTCCTTAGGTTGGATTTCTAATCGATGTAAGGAATATAGGTTGAAGTGAGGGAATTTTTTAGTATATTCGGGTAGGTTTTGGGCAAGCCAAATGGCTTTGGATGTGTGATTTTGAGAGAAGGGGAAGTTCCCTTTTATAAGAGGTGTGAGGGTCACCTTAGGAAAAGTTTGAAATATTATTTTATAATAAAATCATTTTCGGTTTCTAATGGATCTAAGATGATTTATTTCTAGGATAAGGTGGGGATTGTTTGAAAAAAACTCAACCAATAGGTTTTAGACAGGTTTAGGTCAACATATTAATACTATCTTTTATATTTAACGCTTTGTTAAATAGTTTAACTTTTACCGTGTCTTCTTGTATTCTTACACTATATGGTTAATAAACTTACTCTAAACTTCCAAGATAACATCAAGTGGTTCATTAAGGACATATATAATATTATTTAATCTCTTTGGCCAAGCCTTATATTTTTTGGAATATTATATAATTTAATAATATAATATTTATTTTAAAAAATCATTTATGTCATTTTTGAAACTATTTAGTATTTGGTTTTTGTGAAAGTCATCACAACTTGATTACTTCGAAAAAGATACATTGAATCAACCCTAAAATTTCATATTCACCTATAAAATTCGTGGATGTCATAAAAACTTTGAAATTAAATTTATTTTAATATTTATAATACAATTTATTTGATTCTTTCGTTAGTAAGGTAATTACTGCATCATCATTGTGTCATAAATAAATTTATATTTAATGTCTAAAATTTATTAATAAAATACCATAATGTATTAAATATTTTTATATTTCTAATGAATATTTATAGTGTAATTTATCTTATGTGTAACCCTATATTAAAAATGTTTTAGTTATTAAACATTGAATTTAACACTTTTAACTCTTCTTTAAATAAAATAATAATAAATGTCCTAATCTAATCCAAATAGACCAAAAGGATCATATTTTATTCCTAATATTTTTTTTTCGAATTACACTTATCCAATACAAATAGGAATTGTGTTAGGGTAATTATAATATCATTTGTACCTTTAATTACCATATTTACTTTTAACCATGGTAAATAAAAGTCAAAAGTTACTATTCACCAAAAAATATTTTCATCTTATTGAACCAAATTTTACTTACTGATGTCAATATTTTCTCTATAATTTTTGAAATTCAACTCACATAAGCGGTGAAATTATGTTTTATGCAAATTTGCAAATGCTCCTAGAAGGTGGGTAAAAGATGGTAAAAAGTTCAATAAAAGTTTATACATATAATTTTATTATAAAATGACTCCAATGGATTAAATTGAACTTATATAGGTATTATATATCTTTTTTTACTTAAAATAAATTTAAATAAAATAAATAATTATTTAAATAAAAATCGGTTTTAAACAATAACGCAATGTTTTTTCACTATTCATCAAAAGTGAATGTTTTCATAAAAATACCAAAAATTCACCCTAAGCTAATTTTGATATTCCTAATTCAAAAATAAATTATATTTTACCAAATTCAAAACATAGAAGTTCCATTAATTAATTTAAAATTAATTCCCGTTATCAAAACCAAAAGGTGGGTTTTTAGAAAGTAAAAACTATCAAAATATTGGCATGTGTTTATGTCAAATTTAAATGTAAAATTACTTATAATGACCTACATTGTATTAAAAGATAAAAATATAATCTAATTATACATAAAAACCATTCAAATTCATAATTTAACACTATAAATTATTTCAATTAAAAAAGTTGTTTTCAATTAAAACATAGTATTTTCACTACTGGAAATCATGGTTTTCCCAATAGTTGTATACCAACGGTTCTTTTTAACCATTGGTATAGATGATATTTTCCAACGGTTTTCATTAACCATTGGTAATGATATATAAAAATTGATTTTTCCCAACGGTTTGATGAAACTGTTGGGAAAGATTGGAAGAAAATTAGTTTTCCCAACGGTTTCATCAAACCGCTGGGAAAGATGGGAAAAAAATCAGTTTTCCCAACGGTTTAATGAAACCGTTGGGAAAACTCTATCTTTCCCAATGGTTTTTAAAAACCTTTGGGAAATATTTCCCCCAAATACAGACCACCCGAACCCCCACTCAGCCCGATTGCAGACAGAACCTAATCGAGCTCCTGAATTCTTCTCGGCTGTGACACTCCTTCTAGCCAAGATCCATCTTCAATCAAACAAAATCTTATTTCACACTTCAAATTAGTAAGTGTTACCTTATTTTTAGCGTTATTACTCTATTTTTTTAGTGTTTGATGCTTTGATTTATGCTAAATGAGGGTTGCTGTCTACAGAACCCTTGGATTTGTTTTCTGTTTTTTGTTCTACACTTCAAACATGGTAAAGTGTTTTTTTAGTGGGGTGATATGGTACTTTTGGTGGAATTTATTTTAGTTGAAAATTGGATTTTGATTTGTATGAATTTATGTTTCAATTTGAGGTGGGGGGGGTGTGCATATGGGGTGGGGGAGGATGTCGAGGGCTATCCAAGTGGGGTGGGGGAGGGGCTGTCTAGATAGGGTGGGGAGGGGGCTGGGTTGTCCAAATGGGGTGGGGGTAGGGCTGTTTGGGGTGGGGGAGGGGCTGTCTAGGTAGGGTGGGGTAGGGGGTTGTCTAGGTAGGGTGGGAGGGGGTGGGTTGTCCAAATGGGGCGGGGGTAGGGTTGTTTGGGGTGGGGGAGGTTGTGCAGGTGGGGTGGGGGATGGTGTCAAGGTAGGGTTGTCTAAGTGGGGTGGGGAGGGTGTAAAGGTGGGGTGGGGGAGGGGCTGTCTAGGTAGGGTGGGGGGATGGGTTGTCCAAGTGGGGTGACGGTAGGGTTGTCCAGGTGGGGTGGTGGTGGCTGGGTTTTCCAAGTGGGTTGTGGGGGGTAGGGTGTCCAGGTATGGTGGGGGGCTGGGTTTTCCAAGTGGGGTGGGGGTAGGGCTATCCACGTGGGGTGGGGGGCTGTTTGGTTGTCCAAGTGGGGTGGGGGTAGGGTTGTCCAAGTGGGGTGGGTGGGTTGGGGGTAGGGTTGTCCAAGTGGGGTGGAAACCCTAAATTCAATGTTTTAATTGGGGTGGGTGGGGTGGGGGTTGGGCGTTTAATGTGACTTTTCCAAATGGGGGTGCCTTGAGAATACTCCAAATATTTTTAAAAATGATAAAAGGGATTAGATTATTTAAAATGGATTTCGAAAGATATTTTAGAAATGATTTAATCTTGAGGAAAGTGTTGTATTAAAATGAGAATTTTTTTTATAAGGGTTGTGTAATGTATTTTGTTATAGTACACTTTTTATGTGACTATGTTTGGTATTAAGTAACACATGAGATAACTGGTGTGCAAGAATGTGTTGTGAAAGAGATTCCATGGTTGGTTCAAGATTATATTTACGTTTTGAGCCTATTAATGAGTTGTTTTAAAGATATTTTGGGATATTTACCTATTTAATCATTCTGTTTACATAGTGTATGCAACCTCTACCCTCATTTAATCAGTGAACTCAAGTCATTAATTCAAGCCTTCATTCTCACTATCATTTAAGAAATTGAATGATGTAAACCCATCCTCACATGATTTCTTACCTTAGATAGTGTCCAACATATGAAATACGAGATTTTGAATTCATTAGTTAACCAGGATCATACATTCAATTTCCCCCAAGATGACTGTACTGATATAACTTTAGGGTCAATTAAATATGGTTCTCATTGTACGATGTATATTATGTGTCCTTCTTGGCTAATACTCACTTTTATGAGGTTGGGGGTGCTTTTCACTACCCATTCTGGAATGTGTAGACATCCATAAATATGTTAGATAAATCACAAGTTTAATTCAGTAATGTTGTTATCATTGACATACTTTATTATTAATCTCAAATTTAAAAATAAATGTTTTTGCCTATACTTAATGAAATTAAATCTTTTTACAATCCATGAACAACCTATTAGTGTAGAATCCAAAAATTTATTCACCCATGGGGTGCGCTTGACTTGGGGAAGTAATTGGGTAATGAAAGGTATGGCCATAGAGGTGCCAATAATGAGTTATTGAACATGAGTGAATGATTTTGGATGCCTATAACACATGATGGGACCTGAGGCATGTGCCTCTTATAGACCTAATTAAAATGAATATAAATAAATTTTAATTTAATTTATGAGTACTTGTTCTTTACATTATTTTAACAGTTCACTACATCGACTAGAAACTTCAACCTTAATCATTTACTTAAATGTATTTTCTATTAAATTTTAATCCTATTGAATTATTTATAACAAAATGACTTATATAAATTCTTTTTACATAATGGACAGAAGTTGGATGTATGAAACCGATCAGATCTCAAGCGATTTTCAAAACAATTTGGAGAGCTTTATAGATTTTTCATTTCACAATACTTCAGATAGTGGTCACATACACTGCCCATGTTCCAATTGTATTGGTAGACCTTGGTTGAGCTATGAAGAAGTCAACTACCACATAACCAAAAATGGTTTTCAAGCAAACTACTTTGTGTGGTATCACAATGGGGAGAAAATGAAATCTCAAATTCGTGATGATCAAAATGAAAGGACTGGAATGGAGAATTTGTTAGATGATCGTTTTTCGTTTATTCATCATCATGAAAAAGACAGGATTTCGGGTCAAGAGGACTTCGATATGAGGAAAGCTGATGCATCTAGTAAAAATGATGATATTGATAGGGTGAAAAAATTTAATGATGTTGCCACGACTCCAGTATATCAACAATGCGATAAAATGAAAAAGCTAGAATTTTTAATCCGATTGTTTCATGGGAAAACTATGTATGGGATTTCTAATACAGCAATCGATTACATTCTTACCCTATTGAAGGATTTACTTCCAGATGATGCAGATATTCCCTCAAACCACTATATGTCATGGAAGTTAGTTGAGGAACATGGATTTTCAAGAAACAAAATTCATGATTTCCCGAAAGAGTGCAGTTTATTCTGGGAGGAAACCGCTGAACGAAATGATTGTATAAAATTTGTCACATCCTGCTGGAAGTCAAAATCTAATGAAACACCATCCCACATTCCACAGAAAGTAATGTGGCACTTTCCATTAATCCCCAGACTCTAGAATATTTTTATGTCTGATGAAATATCAATAAAAATGAGATGTCATTATCCCGAGAGAAAGAAGACTAATGATGAGTTGGTTCATCCTGCAGATGGATTTTCATGGCAGAGATTTGATATTCGACATCCTGATTTTGTAGCTGACATGTGTAATGTGAGGATGGGTCTTTCATGCGACGGTTGTAATCCGTTTGGGTAGATGCTTACTCCGCACAGCACATGGATAGTTTTTATATACATTTATAATCTTCCCCCATGGTTGTGTATGAAAAAACCTTTCACTTTCATGAGTATACTCATATCTGGTCCTTCTGATCCCGGCATTGATATTGATGTATACATGCAACCTTTAATAAAAGAGTTTAAACTTCTTTGGGATGTGGGTGTACGCACATACGATGTAAGTTCGAAAGACATATTTCAGATGCGTGATACGCTTATGTGGACAATCAATGATTTTCCGGCTTATGAAATGATGTCCGGATGGAGCACAAAGGGAAAACTGTCATATCCAGTTTGTATGAAGAATACACGATCCATAAGACTGAAACATCATTGTAGTTTCAGTTTTATGGGACATCGACGATTCTTTCCAAAGAATCATCCATATAGAATGAATCGTCGAAGATTTGATAATACCATAGAGACCAATGATCCACCTCAGCGTATGTCAAGAACTGATGTGCTTAATGAATTGAAAGATTTCATTTTTTCATTCGGGAAGGGTCAAATGAAATCTGGAAAGAGAAAGAATGTTTCCACTGAAACCTGTTACAATCGGAGGAAGAGGAGTATATTTTTTGATTTTCCTTATTGGTCAACCAATTTGTTACGTCATTGCTTAGAAGTAATGCATATTGAAAAGAATATATGAGAAATGTTTCTTTCAGTTCTTCTAAATTTCAAGGGGAAGAAAAAAGATGATTTATGATCTCGGCGTGGCTTGGTGGATTGGGGCATCAGACCAGAATTGCATCTTGTGCGTATCAGTGAAAATAAATGGAAACTTCCATGTGATTCTTATGTGATGACACTGATGGAAAAAAACAATTTCTGGAAGTATTAGAGACTATTAGAGTTCCTGATGGCTATTCAAGAAACATATCTAAACAGGTCAATAGAAGAGAGTTGAAGCTAAAATCTTTGAAGACTCATGATTATCATGTTCTACTGCATGAGTTGCTTCCAATAGAAATCTATCATATTTTTTCCAATAATGTAAGGATGGTTGTTATTTGGTTGTACCATCTGTTTAGAGATCTTTGTGCTAAGAAGTTGTACAAGTCTTTCTTGTAAAAAATGTTGACAGATGCCCCATTAATTTTGTGTGAGTTGGAGAAAATATTTCCTTCATCATTTTTCACATGCATGTTGTATCTGACTATCTATATTCCCACTGAAATAATTCTCGGAGGACCTGTTTCTTTTTTTTGGATGTATCCAACTGAAAGAAATATGTTCACATTAAATTCTTATGTCCGAAATAGAAATCATCCTGAATGTTCTATCGTGAACGGTTACTTGGCTCAAAAATGTATGGATTTCTGCTCGATGTATTTGTTTGATCTTACTATAAGATTGAACAGACCAATGAGAAATGAAGAAGAACAATATGATCAAATTGAACCCATTTTTCCATCACTTCCTCAAACATGAGGAATTCATGGATCATATACATTGAATACATTAAGCCATGAAGAGCGGGAGATGGCACATCGCACAGTTTTGTTCAACTGTGATTTGTTCGACGACTATATTAGGTACTAAATTGATTATGTATATCTTACATATATATCTGTTAAAATATTCATATTTTTTATCTACATGGAACATAAAAAAATGATAAATAGGAAGCATCTTTCTTTATCTTTGAGAAAGAGAGAGACTTTGCATAGCAAAGAGTTTTCTTCTTGGTTAAAATTGAAGGTAAAAATATTACTGTTTAAAATAATTATATAAATATTTAATTAAGTTTAATATTCATTTATATTTCAGGTATTGAGTTTGTCTACTGACTCTGTCTCTGAGGAAATAAGATCTTTGGATTTTGGTCCTAATACCGTGGTTCGTGACTGTAAATCAATTGTTATCAATGGGTACAAATTGATTGTCACTGAACGAGAAAAGAACATGAGAACACAACATGATGGTGTTATAGTTACTGACACAATAGATTTTTATGTCATTGCATCAGATATTAGACCGTGATTTCAAAATGTGGGTTATTATGGAGTTGTTGAGAAAATAATAATATTGGATTATTACTCTCATGGATGAGTCACAATGATGAAATTCCATTTGTTTGATTCGATGACGAGACATGGAACATTTATTTATGATTGTGGGTTTCGAGTAATTAATATGACTCGCACTCTTGCTACCGAAGAACCATATGTGTTGGCATCAATGGCTAAACATATTTTTTTTTTCAAAGACAAACTTCGACCTGAATTTTGTGTCATAGTTGAAGTAATTCCAAGACATATTTTTTATGATGGTGATGATGGAATTGACACTATCCCTAGTGCCATTGGAACCAATCCATTTATTTATTTTTATGACTCCAATAGCTCAATTTTCAGAGTTTATTGTGAACCTGAAGTTGTGGTTGAAAATATATAGAATCATCCATCCATGTTCTCAATTATTTTGGTTTACCTCAAGTTGGGTTGTTAAGGTTGGTAATATTCAAATTGATTTAGTATTGATCACAAATATGTTTTAGCTTACTTGACCATTATGTGAATTTTCAATGTTTATTGGTTGCAGTTTTATTTGAATTGCATTTTCTAATTTGGAATTGAACTTTATTCAAACCTAGTCAAACAATATTTCTAACTTGGTGAACATTACAACTTGTATGATTTATTAAATCCATTCAAGCTCTTTTAAAAAAATTGATAGCTAAATTACCAATGAATCCCACTATTCCCTCATATATTTAGTTTTTTGGGTTACACATTCGTTTCCTTTTTCTAATTAATTACATATTTGTTTTTAAAAGTAGGAAATGCAGCCAATTGAAGAGAGATGAAGGAAAAAATGATGGAGAACAATCATCGAATGGTGGAGTTGGGAATTCCATCATTAGTTCCTGCAGTGAGTACTTTATTTCAAATAGATATATTTAAATAATATATAATGTCATGTGATTAATTTTTTTGTAAACATTTTTGTAGGATCCACCTATATGTCGACAGTTATTAAACGAGGAGCCTAGTACTGGTCCTAGTACTCAGGCCAATGGTACGAGGAGGGTTCGTACCAGAGGTGTATGAGAAGCTGTACGTACCCAACTAGACCCTTCCCCTCCCACTGACATATCATCCTTCCCAAGTTCTGATCCCGGTGTGTCGTTAGGGACACACGGGATATTTAGGCCTCCAATGTTTTCTCTAGCTTCTGCATCTTCTAGACCATCATTTTCACATCCCATGATGATTCCCACTCCCCAGTCAGAATCCGGTGAGACAGCTGTCCCATCTTCTTTTCCTTCTACTTCTGTCTCTCTAAGCTTCTATATTCCATCGTCTTCGACTCCTGTTCCACCACAGGGTGTTCCATCAGTTTCTGTGGATCCAGCGGCGCTCAGCGATCAGACCGGTGCAGGTATATTTATAGAACCGTAACAAATTTTTATAACAATATTTATTTTCATTATAACATGTTTTGATAAAATATTTGTTTTTATTTCATGACAGATACATCTACTGATAGGAGGCATGGGTGGGGACGTACATATATGTGTTCAGTGTGGAACCGCCGCACACAGGTTATGGTGGATTATAATGAAGACAACCAAATGGTTGAGAAAATAGGGCAGCAATGTCGGAGTTTTTTTGTGACGCTTCCCAAATACTTCGACATCATTCCCGTCAGCCCGCTATCGTGGAGACATTTTCCACATGAGGTCAAGGATAGATCTTGGGCAGATATATGGGTAAAAAATTCTGTCCTATTTAATTCCATGAATTATTTTTGTATTTATATGAATTAATATTTTGATGTCGGCTTTGATATAATTTTCCATATTGTGAGGGTGCACGACCGGGACGTCTAAAGGATTTAGGAGAGATTTGTAGATCCTACAATCATGAGTTGTATATTGGATGGGTTTCTAGAGTTGGAACTGAGTTAGAGGCAGTACTAGTGGTGGATGATTATCCTATAGAGCAGTATCGTCAGATGATTACTCATTGGACGAGTACCCAGTTTAAGGTATTAATTACATTTGAGGTATTTAAATAATAACTTTCATGTTTTTCATTAATAATATCTATTGCATTTTCAAATTTTATTTAGGAATCATCTGGAAAAAATAAAAAGAACATTGATGCAAAAAAATACCTCCACACACTGGGATGCACTACGATGCCTGATCATGAGAGGAAGCAGGTATGAAAATTGTTTATAAGTTTTCTTTACGAATTACACTTTCTTTTATTTCATCAATTATTTAATAGTTTTATAAAGTTTTCATATAACTTTAGTTTTCAATGTCATTGTAGAGGCAAATACAAAATATTGAAGGATGTGTGCCTCAAGCAAAATTGTTTTGCTCGAGTAGACAGAAAAAGGATGGAAGTGCCGTCAACGAAGCGACTCAACAGTAGATTGTAAGTTTTAATCTGTTGATTTTATATTTTAATATCTATTTTGTAACTTAATAATATATTTATATTTGTAACAGGATTCTTTAGAGGCCCTCGATGCCCAAGAACCAAACAATTTTGGGCTAACTGATTACTTACATTAGGTTTTGGGAGAGGAGCATCCTGGCAGAGTACGCTACCGACCTAGGATAGCTTCGACGAGGTATTGGACCTCCTCAGGTATGAGTTGTAGTGCCACCGAGCTGCAGCAAGTTAGGGCACAGGCAGAACAGACTGACAAAAGGGCCACAGAGACGGAAGAACAGTCTGCTAGGGAAAACGGTGCATTTATGAAATTTATTGAAGTTCTACGTCTGACACTTCCACCAGAGGCCAGCCCAGCTTTTGATGAATATATTTCGTCGATACGTTCTATATATGGATCACTAGGTGGCTGTTCTAGTGGTGGTCAAGACGATGTCTAGGCTGACGATGATGATGGCGAGGAGTCTGATGAGGAAGAGGAGGGAGAGGAGGGCGAGGTAGATGGCGAAGGCAAGGCAGAGGGTGAGGGTGAGGAGGGCGAGGACGATGATGGGGATGAAAACGAGGGTGATGATTATGGTGATGATGGTGATGGTGATGTGGGAAAAGTTGATCTGTTACATTTTTTACTAATATTACTGAGATTTGATGTTTAATCTATTCTAGTTGTTGGTTTTATCTAGACCTATAGTATAGTATTACAGTTGAGTTATTTTTATATATTGCATATTTTCATGGATGTTGATGTCTTTTAGTAGTTGTGTGTTTTTGAACTCCCTGGATAACCCCCCTCCTTCCTGGACCCTGTACAACCCCCCACCATCCTCCTTGGACGCCGTACAACCCCCCGGACAGCCCCCCCCCCCCCACCATCCTCCTTGGTCCCCAGACACCACCCTGAACATCCCCCCGGACAGCCCCCCCCCCCCCCCACCCTCCTCCCTGGACCCCGGACAACCCCCACCATCCTCCTTGGACCCCAGAAAGCCCCCCGTACATCCCCCCGGACAGCCTCCCCACCATCCTCCTTGGTCCCCGTACAGTCCCCCGAAGAGCCCCCCGGACACCCCCCCCCCCCCCCCCCGGAACCCCCCCCCCCCCGGACAGCCCCTCGGACAGCCCCCCCCCCACCCTCCTCCTTGGACCCCGGACAACCCCCCCAAACACCTCCCAGACAGCCCCCCGCACATCCCCCCCACCCTCATCCTTGGTCCCCAGATAGCCCCCCGGACACCCACCAGACAGCCCCCCGGACAGCCTCCCGGAAAGCCCCCCACCCTCCTTTATTTAATTTACTACTAGAAAATCTATAATATATATTTTATTTATTGTCATCATGATAATCAATGTAAATCAAATTTACACATCTAATCAATATCATAGATTCATGGTATGTTATAAAAGGGATGTATTCATTGGGCATGGCATTGTTAGCTCTGAAATATTTCATAGCATGATAAACTAAAATCTAATCCATACTAAGAATGATATTAAAATATTCTATATGAATTTCCACAAGATTTTAAGTAAATACCATTCCACTAATAGACACATGAGGATTCTCATAAATCATGTTTACCTTAATATTTCTACAAGGATTTTTAGTAAAAGTTTTATCTTCTATTAATTTTTTTGATATTCTCATTTTAAATGTAAATTTTTCATAAATAAATTAATTTAAAGACCCATAGTCAAATAGTGTATTTGAATAATGTGAATAAACAACTAACATACCACTCTAAATGTGTCTCTTTTGTTTAAAATGGACAGGATTATAAGTGAAAAGAACAACTGACATACGGAAAACTGACCAAACGCATTCGGATTCTGTTGATAATTTATCACAACGATTCATGGGTCATATGTGACGTGTACGAGCCAACTCAGGCTCAATCCGAGTCGCGATGTGGCCGAGATCAGTCTAAGTGTCTCTCTTTTGTTTAAAATGGACAACATTTTAAGCACATACGGAAAACCGACCAAATGCATTTGAAATGTGTTGATGCTTTAGTACAATGATCCATGGGTCATATGTGACGTGTACGAGTTAACCCCGCCTCAATCCGAGGTGCGGTGTGGCTGACATCATTCATAGTGTCTCTCTTTTGTTTAAAATGGACCGGATTATAAGTGAAAAGAACAACTTTCATACGGAAAACTGACCAAACGCATTCGGAATCTGATGATAATTTGTCACAATGATGAATGGGTCATATGTGATGTGTACGAGCCAACCCGGGCTCAATCCAAGTCACGGTGTGGCCGGGGTTAGTCTAAGTGGCTCTCTTTTTTTTAAAATTGAGAACATTTTAAGTGAAAAACATCAACTCGCATACGGAAAACCGATCAAACGCATTAGTAATTTGTATATACTTTAGCACAACGATCCATGGGTCATATGTGACATGTACGAGTCAACCCCGCCTCAATACGAGGCACGGTGTGGCCGACACCACTCTAACTATGTCTCTTTTGTTGAAAATGGACAGGATTATAAGTGAAAAGAATAATTGGCAAACGGAAAACTAACCAAACGCATTCTGAATCTGTTGATAATTTATCACAACGATCCATGGGTCATATGTGACGTGTACGAGCCAACTCGGGCTCAATCCGAGTCGCGGTGTGGCCGGGATCAGTCTAAGTGTCTCTCTTTTGTTTAAAATGGACAAACTTTTAAGTACATACGGAAAACCAACCAAACGCATTCGGTTTCCATTGAAACTTTAGGAGAAAGATCCATGGGTCATATGTGACATGTACGAATCAACCCCGCCTCAATATGAGATGCGGTGCGGTTGGAACCACTCAAAGTGTCTGTCTTTTGTTTCAAAAGGACATCATTTTAAGTGAAAAACATCAACTGGCAT
Source organism: Viscum album (assembly GCA_963277665.1). Classification (NCBI taxonomy): domain Eukaryota; kingdom Viridiplantae; phylum Streptophyta; class Magnoliopsida; order Santalales; family Viscaceae; genus Viscum; species Viscum album. The sequence continues at coordinate 1,381,389,934 of OY728163.1, forward strand.
ACGGAAAACTGACCAAACGCATTCGTAATGTGTCGATACTTTAGAAAAATGATCCATGGGTCATATGTGACGTTTACGAGTCAACCCTACCTCAATTTAAGGCGTGGTGTGGCCGAAACCTCTCTAACTGTGTCTCTTTTGTTTAAAATGGACAGGATTATAAGTGAAAAGAACAACTGGCATACGGAAAACTGACCAAACGCATTCGGAATCTATTGATAATTTATTACAACAATCCATGGGTCATATGTGACGTTTACGAGCCAACCCGGGCTCAATCCGAGTCACGTTGTGGCCGGGATCAGTCTAAGTGTCTCTCTTTTGTTTAAAATGGACAACATTTTAATTACATATGGAAAACCGACCAAACGCATTCGGTTTCCATTGAAACTTTAGGAGAACAATCCATGGGTCATATGTGACGTGTACGAATCAACCCTGCCTCAATCTGAGACGCGGTGTGGCTAACACCACTCAAAGTGTCTGTTTTTTGTTTCAAAAGGACATCATTTTAAGTGAAAAACATCAATTGGCATACGGAAAACTGACCAAACGCATTCATATTGTGTCAATACTTTTTCACAACAATCCATGGGTCATATGTGACATGTACGAGTCAAACCTGCCTCAATACGAGGTGCGGTGTGGCCGAAACCACTCTAACTGTGTCTTTTTTGTTTAAAATGGACAGGATTATAAGTGAAAAGAACAACTGGCATACGGAAAACTGACCAACGCATTCGGAATCTCTTGATAATTTATCAGAACGATCCATGGGACTTATGTGACATGTATGAGACAACTTGGCCTCAATCCGAGTCGCGGTGTGGCCGGGATCAGTCTAAGTGTCTCTCTTTTGTTTAAAATGGACAACATTTTAAGTACATACGGAAAACCAAACAAACGCATTCGGTTTCCATTGAAACTTTATGAGAATGATCCATGGGTCATATGTGATGTGTAAGAATCAACTCCGCCTCAATATGAGACGCGGTGTGGCTGGCACCACTCAAAGTGTCTATCTTGTGTTTCAAAAGGACATCATTTTAAATGAAAAACATCAACTGGCATACGGAAAACTGACCAAACGCATTCGGATTGTGTCGATACTTTTGTACAACGATCCATGGGTCATATGTGACATGTAAGATTCAAATCCGCCTCAATACGAGGCGCAGTGTGGCCGACACCACTCTAATTGTGTCTCTTTTGTTTAAAATGGGCAGGATTATAAGTGAAAAGAACAACTAGCATATGGAAAATAGTCCAAACGCATTTGGAATCTGTTGATAATTTATCACAACGATCCATGGGTCATATGAAACGTATACGAGCCAACTCGGGCTCAATCCGAGTCGCGGTGTGGCAGGGATCAGTCTAAGTGTCTCTCTTTTGTTTAAAATGGAAAACATTTTAAGTACATATGGAAAACTGACCAAACGCATTCGGTTTCCATTGAAACTTTAGGATAACGATAAATGGGTTATATTTGACGTGTAAGAATCAACTCCGCCTAAATCTGAGACGCGGTGTGTCTGACACCACTCAAAGTGTCTGTCTTTTGTTTCAAAAGTACATCATTTTAAGTGAAAAACATCAACTGGAATATGGAAAACTGACCAAACACATTCTGATTGTGTTGATACTTTAGGAAAATGATCTATGGGTCATTTGAGATGTGTACAATTCAACCCCGTCTAAATCTGAGATGTGGTGTGGCTGGCACCACTCTAACTATTTCTCTTTTGTTTAAAAAGGACAGGATTATAAGTGAAAAGAACAACTCGCATACGGAAAACTGACAAAATGTATTCAGAATCTATTGATAATTTATCACAATGATCCATGGGTCATATGTGACGTGTACGAGTCAACACCACCTCAATACGAGGCACGGTGTCACCAGGATCACTCTAAGTGTCTCTCTTTTGTTTAAAATGGAAAACATTTTAAGTACATACGGAAAACTAACCAAACGGATTCTGATTGTGTTGATACTTTAGAAAAACGATCCATGGGTCATATGTGACGTGTATGAATCAACCCCGCCTCAATCTGAGACATGGTGTGGCCGACATAACTCAATGTGTCTGTCTTTTATTTCAAAAGGACATCATTTTAAGTGAAAAAAATCAACTGGAATGCAGGAAACCAACCAAATGCATTCGGATTGTGTCGATACTTTATAACAAAAATCCATGGGTCATATGTGATGTGTACGAGTCAACCCCGCCTCAATACAAGGCGCGGTGTGGCCGACACCACTCTAATTGTGTCTCTTTTGTTTAAAATGGACAGGATTATAAGTGAAAAGAACAACTGGCATACGGAAAACTGACCAAACACATTCGGAATCTATTGATAATTTATCACAACGATCCATGGGTCATATGTGATGTGTATGAGCCAACCCGGGCTCAATCAAAGTCACGGTGTGGCCGGGATCAGTCTAAGTGTCTCTCTTTTGTTTAAAATGGACAACATTTTAAGTACATACAGAAAACCGACCAAATGCATTCGGTTTCCATTGAAACTTTAGGATAATGATCCATGGGTCATATGTGACATGTACGAGTCAACCCTGCCTGAATCAGAGACACGGTGTGGCCGACACCACTCAAAGTGTCTGTCTTTTATTTCAAAAGGACATCATTTTAAGTGAAAAACATCAACTAGCATATGGAAAACTAACCAAATGCATTCGGATTGTGTTGATACATTAGGAAAATGATCCATGGGTCATTTGAGACCTGTACGAGTCAACTCCGTCTAAATCCGAGATGCAGTGTGGTCGGCACCACTCTAACTATGTATATTTTGTTTAAAATGGACATGATTATAAGTGAAAAGAACAACTGGCATACGGAAAACTGACCAAACGCATTCAAAATCTATTGATAATTTATCACAACAATCCATGGGTCATATGTGATGTTCACGATCCAACCTGGGCTCAATCCAAGTTGCGATGTGGCCGGGATCATTCTAAGTGTCTCTCTTTTGTTTAAAATGGACAACATTTTATGTACATACATAAAACTGACCAAACGCATTTGGTTTCCATTGAAACTTTAGGAGAATGATCCATGGGTCATATGTGACGTGTATAAATCAACCCCGCCTCAATCTGAGATGCGGTGTGGCCGGAACCACTCAAAGTGTCTCTGTTTTATTTCAAAAGGACGTCATTTTAAGTGAAAACCATCAACTGGCATACGGAAAACCGACCAAATTCATTTTTATTGTGTTTATACTTTAGTACAATGATCCATGGGTCATTTGAGACATGTACGAGTCAATCCCGTCTAAATCTGACATGCGGTGTGGCTGGTACCACTCTAACTGTGTCTCTTTTGTTTAAAATGGACACGATTATAAGTGAAAAAACAACTGGCATACGGAAAACTGACCAAACTCATTCGGAATCTGTTGAAATTTTAGGACAATGATCCATGGGTCATATTTTACATATACGAGTCAACCGCGCCTCAATCCAATTCGTGGTGTGGCCGAGACCACCCAAAATGTCTCTCTTATGTTTAAAATGGATAACTTTTTAAGTACATACAGAAAACCGACCAAACGGATTCTGATTGTGTTGAAATTTTAGCACAATGATCCATGGGTCATCTATGATGTGTATGAGTGAACCCCGACTCAATCCGAGGTGCGGTGTGGATGGAACGATTCAAAGTGTCTCTCTTTTATTTAAAAAGCACTTCATTTTAAGTGAAAACAACAACTGACATACAGAAAACCGACCAAACACTTTTAGAATATGTTGATACTTTAGGACAACGATTGATGGGTCATTTTTTACGTGTATGAGTTAACCTCGCCTCAATCTGAGGCACGGTGTGACTGGTATTACTCCAGGTGTATGTATTTTGTTTAAAATGGACATCATTTCAGGTAAAAATATATGGTATACGAAAAACCGATCAAATTATGAATTGAATTCCGGATTCCACATATAATTGTCATCTAAATTTCAAATTTAATTCTAAATGAATTATATATGTTTATAATTACGTTATGAATTATAATTTAATTATGGATTTGTATAGTTCCAGGATGCATTATATGTTAAATGTGTATGAATTTATTCTCTATATGTATTTGTTAGTTGGTTATTGTAGGTACAGTAATTGTATATGTATGTGTTAGTTTATTGTAGGTACAATAATTGGATTCAAAATGAGTGGGAATACAAAAAAATGAGACCTGCTGTGAAAATTGCACAAAATGAGAGCTTCTGTGCAAATTGCAGGCTGCTGTGCAATTTCCACATCATAGGCTATGCCAACGGTTTCAAACCGTTGGCATAGCCTCTCTGAGTTTTTTTTACCAACGGTTCATAGAACCGTTGGTAAAAATTCTTTCCCAATGGTTTAGAAACCGTTGGGAAAGAATATAGTGCTTGGTTTTCCCAACGGAGCCAAACCGTTGGGAAAAACTATCCCAATGGCACAACTGTTGGGATAGGTTAATTTTTCCTCAACCTATCCCAATGGTTCACTATAAACTGTTGGGAAAAGATTTCTCAATGGATTACTTCCCTACGATTTGCAGAACCATTGGTATAACATATACCAATGGTTCTTCATCCTTTCCCAACGGTTCAGAACTGTTGGGAAAACTTGTATTTCCAGTAGTGTTTTCACAATTTATCAAAATATGAAAGTTATCAGAAAAGTACCAAAAATTTATCCAAACTAAATTTTTATGTCCCTCTTCCAAATAAGATTTTAATTTCATTAAATTTAATATATAAAAGTGTCAAATATTGGTTTTAAAAAGGGTTCTCCATTAAAAGGTGGTCAAATTTCATTTTTTGAAAAATACTTCTTTTATCTGAAAAAAATGAATTTGTTATTATATTATGTGTAAGAAACACATAATATAGATTTAAAAATTATATAGAGTATATAAGATTTAAAATGTAGTTAATACTATTCATTACCACTTTTTGAATGGCTAGTTTGGTAAGTTGTGGTGCGCTTGAACTCAGTGTTGCATGTAGTGAAAGCTATTGAATTGCTTTAATTAGATAACGTACTATGAAATATTGGGGTGTTACATTCTCTCCTCCTTCAAAAAATTGGATCCCCACAATTTGAAATTTTTCTTTGAAAATAAAAAGTTTAAAATAGAAAAATATCTTTGAGGAAAACCCACATCAAAAATTGGGTTCATAAAATTTAGTCTTAATAAGAGGGAAAGGGAAATAAAAAAGTCACCACCAAATTATGATCTCGATTAAGATAACATTGGTGGAAATTAGAGACACATAATTGGAGGAAAAATGTAAATATTTATATGGAGTGATTGGGTTCATCAATCACAAACAAGTGTACAATTGAGGGCCTCAAAGTCATCGATCTATGATGATTTAAAATATCATCAGTTAAACAAAACATAATGTATTAGTATGACACATTTTTGGTTTTAATATCTCTTCCCTAAATTTTAAGAATTAATTTCTTCATATAATAAGAGAAAAAAATATATACATGACAAGTAGAGTTTCATACTTTAACTAATTCCTACCACAAACTCATCTTTCACTCTAAAAGATAATAGAATTCAAAAATATTTTATTTATCCTAATCATATAGGGTTCCAATAATAATTAATTTATAATTATATTTTTTATACTATTTAAAAAAACTACATTATACAAACCAGGACATCAAGTAGGCCAGTGGTAGGTGTTGCACCCTTATCATCGTTCGGTTGCGGGTTCAAGTCTCACGGCCTTGTCGGACATGACAAGTTATCGCCCGACCTCTAGGTTGTCTTTTTTATAACAATCCAAAAAAAATATTAAGAAGTTTTTTAACCTTCAAAAATAGTATCCAATGTTTAACATAATCCATTTAAACCTTTTGAATTCTACAAAATACTTATATCCAAACTCACAGTCCAAAATTTATAAGGAATTTAAACACAATGAAGATCCTTTTTTCCACGTAATAACATGTGAATACATTCATCATGTATTATTTTAAAACACGGTAACACCCTGAATTTCCATAAAACCTTATTGATTACATTCATGCTCCCTTATTCCTTATAGAATACTGTATATACTACTTATATCCAAAAAATTTGTAAACTCCAACAATGATGGAATGTACAAATCATTAATCAATTTTAAGGTAGTCAAGAATATCCAATACAATTTATCCAAATCAATCATATCTTATTCCAAAATCACTACCTCAGTATCAGAGCCATATTAAGGTTTAACTTTCCTTCAACCATGTATTTTCCAAAAAGTTTAACTTGCTATTGAGTATCTTTTCTTAGAATCATATAATCTCAAATCCTCAATGAAATAGTATTGTAGTACAATCCTTATTTATTTTCATAATTCATATAACCAGTACATCATTGATACAACACTCAAATGAAATAATTCTTTAATAACAACATAAGATCACTAGTCATTCCTCTTCATCTTAGGTAGTATCATAAAATTATTATTATCCAATATCATCATTTAGGGTATAATCTAGTGATTTGGACATTGATTCATGTAGTGCCCCAACTCCTTGCAGATAAAGTGTTGAACATTTGAAACCTTTTTCTTACCCTTTTAATCATGTAATCGATGTACTTTTTCTCCAAACGTATAACAAGCTCCCAATCCCTTCAAGCATTTACCATGGTGATTCTTTCCACAGTTATCACATATGGGAAAATCCTTCTTTCTCCTCTTCCCTTTATCCATCTTTCTCTCTTCTATCTTTTTCTTCTCTTGTTTCCCTTCAAATCCATAGGACTCAGAGAATTCTTTACTTATCTTATTAACACATCATACTATTTATTCATATGATGAGAATACGTGGGAGACTATTTCTCTTTTAAATGTTGGCTTAATACCATGAAAGATATGATCATTATTAATCATTCGATCATGTGTATTGCTGTAATTCCCATTCCTTCTACTAGGCACCATTTCTAAACAATGGCATACACTAGGTTAGTTTATGAATCGCAATTCATAATTCCAAACTTGTAAAATACCAAACATAAATTGAAAAAATTATGCATATAATCTATAATCATAAAATGTTTTCATTGAGGAAGTATTTACTTAGAAATCCTTCGTAATGGCTTGTAATGAAAATGTGAATTATCCTAAGCATATCCCCTAGGATTTTCGTAACCAAGTGTGCAGCAAGGCCCATTGTTGTGTACCAGGATACCCCGAGTCATGCCCAGAACTATTTGTCGAAGGTTTCACTCCTAGGTACATCTGTTCCAAAGCCACCTCTACCTGCTCGTATCCAGATAGGTATGTATCGCTTGGAAAATACCCAAAATCTCTACATTTCCAAAATTCTAGGAAGTTCTTCGATACTAATCCTCAAAGTCAGTCTTAGGGTAATTTTCTTTAATCAGAGTTTTTCTAAATCTAGTTTCCAAGGTTATTGATAAACTTCCTATGATACCAACTGTAATGCCCTGACCCCAGAATCCTAGAGTCGGTGCATTATTTTAATACATTGTCATGATTATAATGAATCAAGTCCCGAAAAACCAATCAGTTTAACAGTATTAGAAAATAGATTACATACATGAATGCTACATTACACATTAGAAAATAAAACACAACATAAATGATCCTTTGAGAATTCTATTAATCCCCTAGCTTAACCCTGCTTATCAATCATAATACACTTCCTGTAATCCTGGGAAAATAAAGCATAAGAAAGGGGTGAGCACAAATTCTCAGTAAGGATAACAATATAGCGGAAACTTTCACAAATAAGCCTAAACATTTAAGGAAATGTATAAAACTAAAACAAAAGACTTTTAAACTTAAACTTTATCATAATATGTAAAAGATAAATCAAATAATTCCATTTACTTATTCACATAGATATTCTACTAGTCGAATAATCACATGCAATATCCATATCCAATTTCATAATGATGAAATTCATAATGCCAGACATCGTAACCACATAGTCAAGGCCTTATTCCAAGACTACAAATAAGATTTTTTCAAGGCCTTGTAACAAGACACTAGTTTGCATCATGGGACCTACGATGCATCGAGGATCTATAGCAAGCTCTACCCGTCACTTACTAAGTCCAATGCATTCCTCATATGAAATGGTTTTAACATAACATAAACATTCATATTAAAACTAGCATACAAAATGTCAATACTTTATCCATAAAACATTAATGGTACAAAAATAACACATCCATATTCAAACACATCAAAAAACCTTCAATACAAATTGGAAGATTTGTATCATAATAAATCAACCTTGATCAAGAATAATATCCTGTAAAGGATGTTGACATAGTTGAATATGATCGGTAAAAATATTTGAGAGAAATATCCATTTTTCATGAAATCATTTAAAAGTAAAATAATTTATAAAGGAAGTCGTTTAGAATATAGTTTTGAATAAAATTTTCCCATACAACATTGAGACTTTGGAAAGGAATTAACATTTTAAAGCATTTGTGTCCATATAAATAAATCCTTAAAACCATTTTAAAAACATGGACATTAATGAAAAAGGTTTAGAAGAATAAATACTTAAAACATTTAAAATTATGTTTTAGTAAAAACGTCCCATAAAATGAATCCCTTTGAAAACTGTTTAATGAAACATGGACATGGATAATAAATATTTCCCAGTAGATACTTACGTAAAAACAACCTCGAATAATAAAGAGATTGTGAAATTAACCATTACCTTACACTTTCCTTTGGTTGAGGGTACATTTAACCTCATGTATAATGACCGTAGTATGTTATTAAATTATAAAATAACCATATTAATATTTATTATATCATAAATGATTCATTTATTACTTTATACTACCCATTTAATAGTGATTTCCATGTTAAATTAACATTTTGGGTAATAATCGCTTTCTTTATCGTACATGTTTTAACTTGTTATTCTTGATCATATCATTTAGATAATGATTTAAATACTTCCAGAATATAACACATGATATATATATCATAAATATTTATAATATAAATATGTATAGTAGATAGATATATGAAATGGAAAACACCATTTATGGAGACGGCAGGTCGTACATACGCATAAACGATGTTTCCCTTTTCATATCATATTGAATGGAAGTAAGTGAATAAGATATATGTAAGTAGATATATATATATATATATTCAGTACCATTATTATTTCATATATTACATACTTATTAATAATATATATTTTTATAATCATCGTTGAATGGTGAATTTGGAAATGAATCTCATCGCATTGTGGAGACGGTAAGTCGTATGTACACACGAGCGATGATGTCATTTACCTAATGATTAAAAGGTGTGGAATTAGATGGTATATTAATTTTACAGAGAAATTATCATGTTATTTTCATTATTTATATACATATTACTCATCATTATATCCATCCAAATAACATAGTGTTGAATAACAAATTACACCACGGCGTGGAGACGGTAAGTCGTACGTACGGACGCATGGTAACATTATCATTCATAGGATGGATATAATAATGAATATGGTTGTAGCATATTTATAATAACATCAAAGTATATAGAAGGTACTGGAGTTATAATTTTATTATGGAAATAACAAAGAAATAGAAAGTGGAAGAAGAAAAGAAATTGAAAGAGGGTGGTGAAATTATTACCTCTTCTTCAGGTGTTTCCTTTTGAGTTGATCAAAAGGGCTTCTAGATTGGATTTATGGTCAATGTAAGGACTCTAGGTATAAGTGAGGTAATTTTTGAGGATATTTGGGTAGGTTTTGTTCGATCCAAATGGCTTTGGAGGTGTGATTTTGATAGAATGGGATGTTCCCTTTTATAATAGGGGTGATGTTCACTTTAGGAAAATCATGAAATATAATTTTATAATAAAATAATTTTCTGCTTATAATGGATCCAAAATGATTTATTTATAGGATAAGGTGGGTATGCGTCGAAAACCACTCAACAAATAGGTTTTAGATAGGTTTAGGTCACCATATTAACCTTATCTTTTAGATTTAACTCTTAGTTTAATAGTATAACTTTTACTACGTCCTCTTGTATTCTTACACTATATGGTTAATAAACTTACTCTAAAATTACAAGAGAACCTAAAGTGGTTCATTAATGACATATATAATATTATTTAATCCCTTTGGATGATCCGTTGATTTTTAGTAATATTATTTAATTTAATAATATAATATTTGTTTTAAAAACTCATTTATGTCAATTTTGACACTATTTAGTATTTTTTTGTGAAAGTCATCACAAATTAATTAGTTCGAACAAGATATATTGAAACAACCCTAACATTCCATATTAACCTAGAAAATTCATGGATGTCATAAAAACTTTGAAATTATATTTATTTTAATATTTATAATACCATTTATTTGATTCTTTCATTAATATGGTAATTATTGCATCATCATTGTGTCATAAATAAATTTAATTATTTAATGTATAAAAATTATAAATAAAATACCATAATGTAGAAATATTTTTATATTTCTAATTAATATTTATAGTTGATTTTATAATATGTGTAACCCTATATTAAAAATGGTTTAGTTATTATACTTTGAATTTAACACTTTTAACTCTTCATTAAATAAAATAATAATAAATATCCTTATCTAATCCAATTGAACCAAAAGGATCATATTTTATTCCTAATATTGTTTTTGGTTGAATCACAATTATCCAATACAATTATGACATGTTTTAGGGTAATTATAATATCATTTTTACCTTTAATTACCCTATTTACTTTTAACTATGGTAAATAAAAACTAAAAGTTACTATTCACCAAAAATTATTTTCATCTTATTGAAAAAAATTTTATTTACTGATTTCAACCATGTCTCGTGGATTTTTGAAATTCAACTCACAGAAGTGGTAAAATTAAGTTTTATGCAAATTTGCCAAGGCTCCTAAAAGGTGGGTAAAAGACGGTAAAAAGTTCAATAAAAATTTATACATCTAATTTTATTATAAAATGACTCCAATGAATTACATTGAACATATATTGGTATTATATATCTATTTTTTCTTAAAATAAATTTAAATAAAATAAATAATTATTTTAATAAAAATTCAGTTTTAAACAAGAACGCAGTGTTTTTCACTATTCATAAAAAATTGAATGTTTTCGGAAAAATACCAAAAATTCACCCTAATCCAATTTTGATATTAAAAATTCTAAAATGAATTCTATTTTACCAAATTCAAAACATAGAAGTTGCATTAATTAATTTAAAATTAATTCCCGTTGTCAAAACTAAAGCGGGTTTTTAAAAATTATAAACTATCAAAAGATTGACATGTGTTTATGTCAAATTTAAATGTGAAATTACTTATAATGACCTAAATTGCATTAAATGATAAAAATATAATCTAATTATACTTCAAAACCATTCAAATTCATAATTTAACAATTTAAATTATTTCAATTTAAAAAGTTGTTTTAAATTAAAACATAGTATTTTTCATTATTCATCAAAATATGAATGTTATCAGAAAAGTACGAAAAATTTATCCAAAATAAATTTTTATGTCCCAATTACAAAGAAGAATTTAATTTCAATAAATTTAATATATAAAAGTTTCAAATTTTAGTTTAAAAAGGGGTTTTCCATTAAAAGGCGGTAAAATTGCATTTTTTGAAAAATACTTCTTTTATATAAAAAATGATTTTGTTCTTATATTATTTTTAGGAAACACATAATATGGATGTTAAAATTATACATAGTATATAAGATTCAAAATTTAATTAATACTATTCATAACTGCTTTTTGAACAACTCGTTTGGTAAGTTGTGGTGCGCTCGAACTAGGTGTTGCGTGTAGCGCAAGCTATTGAATTACTTTAATTAGATAACATACTATGAAATCTTGGAGTGTTACATGTACCTATCTGATCTAATTTTATAAGTTTTCTAATCAGTCTAATCCATCTCTTCTAGATATTCAACTCATGGCTTACCCCATGTTAAATAATGGAATCCAAGGAAACCCTCGGTGACATGCCTATGACATAAGATACCCCAAAATCGGCTTGGGAAACATTGGGTTTTAGTGCCCTTCTGAAGCCCTTAGACAAGAAGGATTGAAACTATTATAGTGTTTCAGTGTCCAGACATTCCATTCATTTCCATCATGACAACTCAACTGACCAAAGGTTTCTACCCTGACTTGACACTTTTCAATGTCCTGAACGAAGCATCCTAATTAACTGGCTTTCACAAAGATATGACCCAGGGATAAAGTTTCATGAACAACATCTTAATATCAAAGGGATATTAGGACAAGGAGGAGAGTTCTAGTGAGGAATACATTAGAGGAGAAACTAACATCCCACCATCCCATAACGATCAAGGATAAAACATCTCTGAAGAAGTGATGGATCTAGCTACCTTTGGAATTTGATAATTTGGGGCAACAAATATGACACCACAACCTGCAGTAAACACACATGAGGCGGGTGCACCCCGAATAAAGTGTAAAAATCATTATATATGTAGGATTATTATAACAATGGATAAGGTTCTATGAAAAATAATATGATATATTAAAAATTTTATATTTTTGTGGAATTTTTTATAAGTGTTTTTCCTTAAAAAACAAAAAAGAAGTCTTGGAATGATGATAAAAGTGAATGGTTAATTCACTAATACCAAACACATTCAAAACCATGATGATATCATATAATAACCCTCCCCCATGTATTTAATATCAATAACTATTGTTGATTTAATGTATTTTTAATTGGGAGAAACGACTCATGTGGTATTTTAATTACAATGAATATATTTTGAAATTCAATATAAATTTGAATAAGACATGCGACACAAGTTTTAATTTGTATATCAAGTGGTGTAAAATATTAATTAAAAAGTTCAAGTGCTGTCTCTCTAAATCTATAATTTCATATCCTATATCTGAAACATACCAACTTGGCCTAAATCATTAAGAATAAAAATAAGGATAACTTGATGGAGTAAGAACAACATTCTATGAGAAATATATGACTAACATTTATTTTAACTAACAAGTGTATTATCTACTTTTAGTGCACTAAATCTGAAAAAATAAATTATTTTTAGATAAAATTCATTTTTAAATATAACTTTCATGTTGGAAAATTTTTGGGGAGTTTTCATTAAATATTAAAATTCTATTAAACTCATTTGAAATGAATTGATATACTATAAAAAGAGAAGACTTTTTTAATTAATGGTTTGACTCAAATGTTTTTGGTTTTATGTTTATGAAATTATTTACTATTGATGGTTTGATTGATATCATAGGGATAATTAATAAGTAAGTAAATGAAAAATATTCATGCTGTTATAAATTAAGTGAGTTCAATTAACTTCATTTATGTTATTGACCTATTATCTTGATTTATAAACATTGTTTTGAATCAATAGAATTAAACAATTTAGTTATGACTATGTAATGTGGTAATATAGCTCACAAATTATCTATAATAATGATAGTGATGAGATACATGGTGAATATGGAATTTTTTTGACTATTTTTGGATATATTTATAGGTTCAATGTTTAGTTGGTGATGTTTGAGAATCATTGGATATTATTAGAGAAGTATGAAAGTCAATTTATATATGGTACCCAAAATCACACTGGAATGCAGTGGGATACACCATAATAGAAATTGATTATGATTAATTTATTCTCTCATAAATATTTTATGGTATTAGTGATAAATAATTAAACATTATATAAGAACTTATATTTAGTAAGGGAAGGGTACCTTCATATGTATTCAACATTATATAAGCTCTTATATTCCACAAAAATATATTTAATGATATGGTATTTTAGTAAACCAACACGTGGTCATGTGTATGCTTCTCAAAAGTATCTCAGTTTGGATGAAATGATTAAAATCCTTTTTTTCTTATGTGATTTACATTTTTCATGTGCATTAATTTTTACGTGTGGTTGTATTGATGGGAGACGTAGTTGAAGGGCTTGGAACACCCTGAGAGGGGAGGGGTGAATCACGATGTCAAATTTTTCTTTCTAAAGTGATGGATCTTGTTCCCATGTTGGTAGGAACTGGTTAAATATGTCTGATGGTAAAGTGTAGTAATTAAAAAATTCACACGTAGCAAGACAACACAACCATATTATTTGATTCACCACTAAGGGCTAGTCCAAGTATCACACATTGATAGATTTTAGGTTGTACCTAAAACCACTAATCTTCACTAGATGTGGGAAACATATGTTTATACACAATCAAATTATGCTAGGTGAACTGTTTTTACAATTTTTTAGGGATAGTTGAATGTGTCGCTCAGAACAATTTTGTTGAATCTCCATAGCTCACTACCCTAGGAGGAATCCACACACCATTTATGAACTTTTAGGTCCCTTAATTTTCATGAATGTACACATCCTCAATGTTAGATAGATGCCCTATTGATGTCCCATTTTTACCTGTAGATGTAATCCACTTTTCTGTGCACTGTTAGTTCGTACAATTTTCCTATATGAAGTGTCTGCTTCCTCTACGTAATGTATTCATTACTTCACAAATTGAGCTAAATTGTGTACAACGAGTTCTTCACAGACCACTTCTCCTCCATGGATCATTCCTTCTATGCAAACAATATATGCTTTCTCATACTGTTTGTTCGTCCCACCTCCACGTACCACTTTTGCGTACTTCTTGAATTCGTGAAGACCACGTCTTATCTATGAACCAACTCCTCCTTAGAAAACCTGAATCTGTGAACCATCTTCCGTGGAATATCTCTACAAACCACTTATCCTTTCGCAGAATCGTCATCGCAAACCGCTCTTCCTTCACAAAGTTTTATTCCCATGAACCACCCTGGACTTCACCAAATTCCTCCATGATTAATAATAAATGTCACCACCATGTAAAAATGGTATTATATCTCCTTATATAGGAAAATTAATCTGAAAATCTCACTAATACATTTTACAAAAACATTCAATTAGGTATAGCCTCCACTATGTACAACTCATTCCAAAACCGTTTTCCCTATGCCTTCCACATACTGCAACTCTTCCTACATGGCTGCCTATATCTTCCATGAATGAATTTATGCCATGTTTCTATGAATGATTTTCCATAACAATAACTGTATACCATCCTTGAACTGTGATACTTCCAGCGAACAATATCTATCCCGTGAACTGATTTTCATTCATGGTCAACATAGAACCACTACGCAGAAAACCTACCTTTTTCATTTTAGCTCACAGTTCCATGTACCTCCTATGTGGTCTGAGATTTTTTTCCAATTCATATATTGTTCACTCCTTTTTAGAAATTATCCCATTGAGAAAAACAAACTCCAGATTTTGAGGCCCAAAATTTTGGCAAACACTGAGAAACTACGCTATATCAAACTCCTACTTCGGACATTATTGTCAAATCATTTGTCTTGAAAACTACATGATCAACCAAATGTGGAATGAAAAAAACCCAAACCATACTAAAGTTACAGAAAATAACATCCTTGGATCTAATAATAGTTTTAAGATAATTTATGTTGATATGTGAAAAATATCTGATAATGGTTGAGTGTTTAGAGAGAAAGTATAAATTGGACATCAACATGATTCAAACCCTCATAAGGTTCCATGGGGAATAAATACTAATACATTGATCTAAACATAGAGTGAGGTGATAAATTGATATTATTTAGGTTATTGATTTATTATTATGGATTCACAAGGAAAACATTTGGGGTTTTTTCAATACATTGGATATTCTAATTTGTATTTTTAAATTAACCCAAAATTGGATACTTGTGGGATGATTTCATCACCAATAGGAAAATGATTTTCACTTTATAGGAGATGGTGGTGATCATAGAGAAAATAGAGATTACTCTTATGAACGCTTTAGAGTTGGAAGATATTGATCCCTAGTAGAGGATATTTTCAATTTTAAATATTGGAATTTTCATTTACTTATATACGAATATGTATTTATTTGGGTTATTTTATGTTGATGAGAAGATTTTTTTTATACATGACATATATTATTGCATTTATTTTCTTCATTTTTTATTTTTTGATGGATTTTTATGTTGTAATTATAGGTTTTATAAGAAAATTCCTCCCATTATTCTATATGTTTTATATTGATTCTATTTATAAGACCTATTTTAATCACCCATGGCCAAAACTAGGTCCCAAAAAATCTAGTTTAGGTCATGTTAAATGCGTATAATATTTTATTCGATTATTTTTAATTTATTTAGTCAATAATGGTATAAATAATGTATCTATAAATGATGAAATCAAAACTTTAAAGGACTATTAGAAGTATAAATGAAATGTGTTGAAAAATATTTGAGATTAATACTAATCATGCTAAATTAATTAGTAAATTATTTATACATTATTTTATATTTTGACAAATTTGATTATAAATGAAAACCAAAAAAATTATAACAGTTAATAAAAAATTCACAGTATCAATTTTACTAAAATATAAATATTAGGGTTCCACACTGTAGAATATATAAATAGAGAATATAATGGTCAAATAATTCATCTACATGATATCAATTTTTATCCATAAAATAAAATGATGCACATAATGCATACAATGTTTCTTATCCCCCAAAAACATTTTAAATACATTGATAGTAAAAACAATTTTCACTTAGAATTCTATTTGATAATATATCACAACTTATCCTGATTAAAAAAATAGTTTTGAATAAGTAATAAAAAGATTACATGTTATAATATATCTTGAAAATAATTTGAGTAGAAGAATCAATAGCATAGTAAAAAAATTATATATTATATAAACAATGAAGAATAAAATTAAATTTGAATAATTAAATTTTAATAATTAAATTTTAATAAATCTATACAATTATAAATCTATAAAAGAATCTTTTATAAACTAAGTTATTCTCAATGATCCTTCAAAAAAACTCTAAGAATTTGAAAATAAGGAAGTTATTTAAAAAAACAATAATATGTATTCAAATGTTCTAGTGTGAGATAATTGGTGTGTTTTACTAAAAAATAAATTATAAACAATGAATTTAAAATGTTCAAATAAATAGTTTTAATGTTTTTTTCTAGATTTGGAAGAAATGTAGTTTTATAAATTAAAATTATTCAATGGTAACATGTATATTTTAATATGTATGTGTCAAATTTAACTGTAATGTTTAATATAATTAATTTTAAAAAATAGACCATATCTACATAAATAGAAATTAAATGTTTTTAAATATGATTTTGATAAATTATATTGATGTTTTTTAATCATTATATCTAAATGAAAAAACGTAGATCTTCATATAAATATATTAATAATACATCTATTAGCCATATATCTAGTGATCTCAAATATGTTGATCTTTTATGTTGAAATATTTTATTTTTTTGTATTTTATAGTTCAAATATAATGTTAACTACAAGTATGAAGACATAAAATTATATATATAATGAGAATATAGGACGAATCACTATCATTTATCGGTTTCTTTGGAATAATTATCGCATGTTCAGACCTCATATTTACCAATGATGGGTGTAATAATTTTATAATCCATATACAAGATTTTTATTTTTTGAAACATAATTCACACACTTAAAAAATATAAATATAAAATTGTATAAACTATTTAATAATGTAAATGATGCATTGATAAGTGATTCAAAACAATGTTTTTAATGAAACATGCTACAACCAAAATTCATATTTACAATACCTTTTTATAATTAAGGGTGTGTGATTTTACTAATATGGTTTAACTATAAATTGAGTTATATAAAATAAAATAATACAATTAACTTGAATATTTACCTTCCAATGATATCCTTTAGTGTTGCTTTATTGTAATTCATTTCACATTTTTAAATTATCGTTATTTCATTTCATAAAAAAAACACTCTTTATTTTTTATAGAGAAATAATCAGAGTAAACTAGATGTAACTAAAGTGGGAGTCTATTCATTCCTATAAAACTGTATTTTTTATCCAGTACAATCACGTATATTTCTTTAAATGATCTTTCTTGTATATATTCTTCAAAATATATTATGAACATATTTAATATTTAAACTTTAATGGTTCATTGTAAATGTATGTTTTGAGTTTCAATGTATTGAAATGGTGTTTATGTAGTTTCTTTAATTCAAATATAATCATTATGAAGTTACTAACTTCATATTTTTAATCCAAAAATGTCAAAATTTACATAGTAAATAAATAAACAGCTAATTGTTTAATAACAAATTAGTATTAACAATAGTTTTAGTATCAAACAACACCTATTTCAAAATATAATAAAATACAAAATAAAACAACATAATAAAGTGGTTAAAATAATACTAAAAATAGATCAATTAGTATTTTATGGATGGAGTGTTTTTGTAATTATTATTATTATTTTATTATTATTTCTTAAAATTATTAATATTTGGATATTTAATGACTTTACATCACTGGATTGATTGGGAAAATATATAATAAATCCTGATAATTTCAATGATTAACTATATCGTTCAATTCATATAGGGATACATAAATTAATATTATTGAAAATATTGATTTAAATTTTTTTCATATACATTCAAAGGTATG
This sequence comes from Viscum album, assembly GCA_963277665.1. NCBI lineage: Eukaryota > Viridiplantae > Streptophyta > Magnoliopsida > Santalales > Viscaceae > Viscum > Viscum album. The sequence goes on from OY728163.1 coordinate 1,381,408,563, forward strand.
ATTTTATTGTGTTATATTCATTATAAAAAATATTATATATTTTATATGTTAAAACGGAATAACATTATTTCAAACCAAGTTCGATTTTTATATATTATACAGTTTTATTTATAATCTTGATTTCCAAGTTATTTATTTTTAATTTGAAAAAATTAACTTCATTATTGAATTAAACTTTTTAAAATTATCTTATGATGAATTTTAATTTTTTTTAAAAGTTTTATTTTTCAATGAATAGTAAAAACAATAATTTTATTGAAATATAAATTTTATTATAATTTATTTTTAAATTCAATTTTTATTTTTATCATTTTTAAAATTTAAGTAATTTATTTTGGGTTTAAATAATCCAATTATGGTATTTTAAATGAATTTTACAATTTAATTTAGTATAAAAACATTTTATACTTAAAATGGAATTTTTCCGAATTTTTTTCATTGAGTTTTTCCAGTTTATTTTTAAGTTACATTTTTTCACTTATGTGTTTTGAATTTTAAAAAATGGGTTCATTATTTTTAATATTTGGGATAATATTTTGAAAATCTTTTCCATTTATATTTCTTCTATATTAATAGTTACTCTTTTGATTTGTTTTACCATAGTAATGGGAAAATTGGGTAATTATAGTTAAAAATAAAATGATAAGAACTAAATAATTACCCCAATAGTTGAATTATTTTTATTATACTATTATATATTGTCTATAATCCTTCAAAGGTAAATTATATCTCCTTTTATTCCATGTATATGTGATGATAACATTTATAATATTTCATGTAATGAAAAGTAAAAAATGTCACACTCTTATTTTTAAAAAATATATTATTTTTTAAATAGGTATAACCAGTGTATATATTTATTTATAAATAGTATTTAGAGAAATAAAGGATTTAAATTATCATTTTAATTAATTATTAATTTTTATTAAAGGAATAATTATCTTAAATTCTTACATAATACAGACGTAGTAATTATTAACTTAATAGAATAATTAAAAAATGATTTCAAATTTATTTAATGTAATATAATTTGAATTAATTGATAAGAATAATGTATTTTTTATAAAAATAAAAAAATAATGATATTATAATTTATTATATTATAATACCTTGTTTTCATTTATGTTATAAAATTCATAATGAATGAATAGTTCTAAAGTTGACATTATTGACATTTTCTTAAATTAATTTTTTAAATGATATATAATTCAAAAAAAAATATTTATACAAGTGAGTAATATATGATTGTAAATATAAAATAATTTCTAATTTTTATATATTTAAACTTATATTAACTAACATTAACTATAAAGAGTAAAAAACCTTACTATCATAGTAATTATGAAAAAGGTTAATGGGGGGTTAAAACCAAAAGTTAAGAGTCCAATATGATCTAAAATTGTCCAAAAAATATTTATTGATTGTAAATACACTAATCCTAATCTTATATTCAAATATTATCAATTTTTTTTCATTTCTATGTTAATAGTAATTTATATTAATATAGTATTTTAAGAAATTCAAAGAGTTCCAATCCCCTCTCATATAAAATGGACCCAATTTTTATCATTTATCCACTCATCAAAACCCATTTTGTTTTTCCAAAACCTACCAAAATAATTTCCTAGGATCCAAAATATCTATATATAGGTATTTGTTTAGGAATAATACAAACATTAAAGGGATTAATGTGTTAATCAAGGGAGACTTTCCAAAGAAGATGCATAGTTTTTAACCACATGTTTTAGTTTTATTTCTTCTTCCACCACCTTAAAATTTAATTCAAAACATATAAAATAATAAAACCAGTATCACCCATATAATTATATTTTAATATGTTAATGTTATAACCTATATCCATTTCCAACCTCCTTCAAATGGGGGATTAATTCATTATTCATTTGCACCGATGACTACCTCCACATAAAAATATGTAATTCATTTTCTATCATCGTCTCTAAAGACTAGTTATAATGATGGATTTAATTTATATATATAATACTCATTATGTATTTAACATTTATAAAATATAATATATCATATGACTTATTACCTTTTCATTCATTGAAAAATCATAATTTTGTTCATGCATACATGTGGACTACCACCTCCATGAGGCAATGTGATTTTTTTTCATATCCACATAACATGGATGATATATATGTGTATTTTTAAAGAAATAATTTTGTATTTAAGATTTTAAGTTCAATCTATAGAGATAAAATGATACATACCTTTTTTTCTGTAATGATCATTGTCAAATAGAAATGTTAATCATTCATATATACGATCTACCATCTCCATGATTGTAACGTAGTTTATTTTTCATAATCATCATTCATGATTGGTTTAAAAATTATTATTTTGTTATTAAAATGATTATTAATTTATGATTATTATTCTTGATATTAGGTAATAATTACCTCTATGACTACAGTCGACCTACCAAATTCATTTTGGACCTATGTACTAAATATCATGAAAACGTCTAACGTGAACATAAGTTATTAAGTAATTGTATTTAAGATGGTAATAAGTTATATAAAGTGAATAATAAACATGATAATGGTTCTTAAGAATGTAAATAATTAACATAATTATATTTAGGAAGATAAATATTTCTTGTGTTTAGTCGCACTGATGGTGAGGGATTTCTTTTAAAAATACTCTTTCAATGTTTCCCTTGAAAATGTTATATTCTTCCATATCTATATTTTTAAAATTATTTTATAGATGTATTTATATGTAAATAAGTGAATTATAAAAAAAAATCATCCGTATTTCTTTTAAAAATTTTCAAAATTAATCCTTTTATATAATATTTGAACATTATTTACAAAAAGACAAAAGGGATGTTTTATTTTTAATATATACGTTGACAATGACTTTTCCCACCAACAATACTGTCATTTTATCTTTGGATTCCATTATAATCATCCATATTTTCATAAAAAAACCCATTTCCCTTTATTATCGGTTTCTTTTTATGAATTTGGGTTTAAATAAAACTGATATATCAACATCTTAAAATGATTTCTTATTGATGGAATTAATGATTTTATGTGTTATGATTTTTTTATGTTTCTTTTAAATTGTTTATTATTATAGGTGGTTTCTTTATAAACCAAGGACATTGGTTATGCTATTAATCAAGGATGTATGGTTTTTTTATAAACCTTGGTCGGGTGAGCCTGTTGTTGCTCTCCAATGCCTTAGTTAAAGGGATAGAGTTAACTGAGTATGTTTCTCCCAATAGATTATGGGAAAATACTGCAATGGTTATTACAATTATAATAACGATGTTTATTTCATGTATGACTATGATGGATACTCCATATATAACCATAATATTTATTCCATGTGTATGTAATAGATAAATGAAAATGATTCCTCATGTTACCTACATGATCTATCTATGCTTTCTATGGGGTTTTATAGAAATGTTATGATTTCTCAAGGTAAAGGAATATATAATAAACATTGTATGATTGAAAAGAATAACATTGTGAAAAAACTATTATTATTTGTTCATGATGTCGATGAAATATTTATGTTTTTTCTTTTACCTTAAATATTTCTTTGTAAATTTGTTATTAAAATCATTGGGTTGTGAAGTTGATTTATTTGGTTTGAAAAAATTCATTGGTAGCCTTTTTTTAAGGGAAATTTTTTATAAGAATTTATGGACTAACAGTTTATTTATTTGTTTTTATGACCCATACTAAGATTTTTTTTCTTATCACACAGTTTTAAATTTTTTTCATAGGTTTTATATATAGGTAAGGGAAAATAAGAAGTCAATTTGAAAGTCATAATGATTTTTTTTGAGAATAAAATTTGTTAAATTTTAAATGTTTTAAATAATGGGGAAGTAGACAGTGATTAGAAGTACCCACATTGTAATATATTGGTTTAATATATAAGAGTTATAAATTAAATCTCTATAAATATAAACCTAAAAGATACTTCCAAATATAAGAAAGTGAATTATAGTTTAAAGTCATAAGAATATGTAATTTTTATAGATGAATCCTAAATATTGGTATTATAATAAGATTTAAATAAATTTAATAGTTCAGAAAATTTTAATAGAATACCCTTAAAATATTTTAGTAAATGGTCACATTGATATGAAATATCATTTGATTATTACAAGGTTTATTCATATATGATTCTTTTTCATAATGGATTTTTGTAGAGGGAATATGGAAGCTAGAGTAGGAAGGCACAAAGGGGATGATATTCTTCTAAACCAATAACCTAGAATGGTTGGAATTGAAATAGTTTATATTTTAACCATAATAGATCAGTTAAAATAGGATATTAATTGTGGTGGTATCAATTATAGAGAACAAAAAATCTAATTTGAAGGAAAATATCAATAGTGGAAAAATTTATGAGAAAACCCCCATAGAAATTATATGGATCTTCTAACCCAACGATAGCTAAATGATGGATTAAATACCCAGAAAAGTCATTCAATGCCATAAGTTGTTCAGATCATCAAAATATAAGTATTTTTATTTACCATATTGAATGTCAAGCGGACCAGTGGTTGTAAATTATCATGAATTTGAGGGAAAGATAAGATATTGATTAGTTCGAATGGGATGTGTTTAAAAATATCTTCCTTGATATTTATTTTCCTAAATATATTAGATTTATAGTGGAAAATAAATCATAGAATTTTGTAAAGGGTAGGAGTATTCAGTTTCCACATGTGATGAAAACATCCCATGATTGGCATGGTATGCACCAAATTTTAGTTTGCATCTCGATAGTATAAGGAACCAGTTTTACTTCAGGATTAAAGACAAAATATCAAAGGGAATTGGCCTCTTATTAATTCAAATGTTATGTGAAACATGTTTGATTTGATGAGATAGTGGAAATGGAGTTTTCTAATAATCTTGTGTATCTTGAAATCCAATTAAATTTTGTTTCCATTTGGTTAGAAATGGGGAATAATTGATCAAGGAAATATAATGGCAAGAAAAATAATTTTTCAGTTTTTGTGAATTATGGTAAAAATAACACTGGGGAATGCCTTGAAAATTATGTTAAGTGCTTAAAATATGGTATTTTTTTACTTGGATCGTAATTTCAATGAAAATGTTTTTTTAGTATAAGACCAATTTTGATAAATAAGTGATAAAATGTTTTAAATGTAACCAGATGGGTAATTATTTACATGTGTTCCCAAATAAGAACATCAATGATGGGAAGTATCCAAACTATAACCAGAAAGGTGTGAAGAAATCCTTTACAACCACATTAGTATATGTTTTTTCATAAAACCATGTGGTATCAAATATATTTTTTGTTTATTAAGAAGATATTAATTTCTTATTTGAATTGGGGTTTATGCCTTCTATCATTTATAAGAAATTCTCTGGTAAAATGGAAATCCCACCTAATGAAATGAAACCAAAACATATGGTAAAATAACGGGGGAAGTATTAAGGTAAAAATTATAAGAATCATAATGCAATAATCTATTGGAGGACATTAACTATAATCCTTATTGTATTTACCCATTATATTTTATGTTATTATGGGTATGGATTGGATTTACACTTACCATAAAAATAAATATTTTATAGGTAAATATACTTTTTTTCAAAAATATTTTCTATTTGTATATATGAATAAACCCATAAATTTGATAAGATATGAAGATGCTAGGAAACTATTAAAATATTTAAATGAATGTTATATTTCCCATATTGTTTATAAAAAGTAATATATACATATTAATGATGTATCAGTAGTAAAAGAATACATATATATTTTTCATAGTTAGTTTCCTAGAGGCATACCTGATTGGGAAGTTGAATATAAAATAGGATTAGTTCCTGATGATAAGAAATTTTCAAAACCACCTTATCAAGTGGCTCAAATAGAACTTATATAATCAATGAAGCATTTGAAGTATTTTCTTGATAAAGGTTTCATAAATTCTATCACATCTCCATAATGTAATTCTTTAAATAAAATATGGATCCTCGAGGATGCTCATTTATTATAGAGCTTTGACTAACATCATTTTTAAGAACAAGTATCCATTTCTTTATATCGATGATTTGTTTTTCCATATCTATAGAGATAAGTTGTTTTCCAAGGTTAACTTATAGTCTAGGTATTATTAGCTAAAGGTGAAGGTGGATAACATTCTGAAAACATAATTTCAGACTAGATATAAGCATTAGGAGTTTGTGGTTATTTAATTTTGGTTATCAAATGCCCCCAACAATATTTATGGATCATATAAATAGAGTGTTCCATGAATATTTGGAAATCTTTATGGTTGTTTTTATTAATCATATATTGATTTTTTCAAAAATATATGATGATCATGAAAAAAATCTAAGGATTGTTCTATAATCCCTAAAATAAAATGAGTTATTTTGAAAATTTTGAAATTTTGTTTTTTGTTAAAATAAATTTCCTTCCTTAGAAACATTGTAAATAAAGATAGCATAACTATTGATCCCACCAAAGCTAATGTATTTTAGGAATGAACAAAACCTAAAAATGATACTTATATTCATAGTTTTCTTGGGTTATCATGCCATTACCGGTAGCCTATTGAACTCATTGCATTATAATATAGCCCATTGAATATGCTAACTGAAAAAGTGTAAAAATATATGGTAAAAATAGAGAGATAACAATTTTTAGGAACTAAAAATAATATTTTTGAATGATCTAGTTTTGGACCTTTCTTATAGAAATGGTAGATTTTTCAGCTGCATTGATCATTATTTGAAGAGTTTTGCTTTTATTCTAATACATAATGTTCAAGTAATTGATTAGGATTCCCAGAAATTGAAATAACATGAGAAAAACTATCCTATTCATGTTCTTGAATTAGAAATTAATTTTTTTAAAATTAAAATCGTAGAGACATCATTTATCTTGATCAACGTGTGAAATATATACTAATAATAAATGTTTGAAGTATATATTCACTCAATAAGTGATAAAAAAGAGACATGGGTCATGAATGGAATTGATAAAATATTATGATATAACAATTCATTATCATCATGGGAAAGAGAAATAATGTAGCTGATTATTTTATATAAAAAATTAGGGATGCATTAACTATGTTATTCTTGGAACATGAACCTTTGGTTAATGATTTGAAAAAAGTTTCCCTAAATGTTGTTCATGTAAGAACTTCCTTTATTTTATTTCATGTGTTACTAAAATAATCTCCATCATAATGATTTAAGGAATCTTAGAAGGAATTTCATGAGTTATTGAAAAATGTGTAATTTTTTATGAAGGGTATGTTTTCTAAATTTAATGTTGAAAATGAATATGTTTTGAGATTTGGAAAGAGATTATGTGGGTCGTGTGATCCCCAATTGAAGAGAGAATTGTTGAGTGAAGCTCATAATTTCAATTTTTTTATTTATCCTAGAATTACTAAGACATACATACACCTTTTAGAGTATTAAGTTGGGATGGTATGAAAAGATATATTGAGGAAATTACCATGAAAATATCTAAATTTCAACATGTTAAAGAAGAATGAAAATTACCAAAGTGGATGATTTAACCTTTTCTAGTTCTATATTGAAAATGTAAAAATATATCCATCGATTTAATGGTGGGATTACAAAAAAATACTTGAGGTAATGATGGAATTTGGGTTATTTTCTAAAGATTAAATAAATATGTACATTTCATTCCCATTAAAAATACTCTATTTTTAGATCAAATTACATGACTATAATGTAAGAATATAGTCATGTTATATATAATTACACTATTTATTGTATCAGATCGTGATCCCTAGTTCTATTTTGTTTTTAGAAAAGACTTTAAAATTTGTTGGGTATAAAACTAAATATCATTACAAATTTACATCCTCGATCTGATGGATAGTACATGTGAAAAATTCAGAATATGGATGAAAATATGTGTGTTTTTTTCAATGAATTTCTTGGGATGTTCGATTCAATATCATTAATTATATTAATATTTCTTATAATTATAGTTTCCATTATAGATTATAGATGGAATATTTTTAGGCATTATATGGAAAACGGTTTCAAAATCTATCATTTTGGGATGAATTATGTAAAAGGAAGTTTATGGGATCATTATTGGTAGAGGAAAAGGTTTAGAAGGTGATGTTTATTTAACATCATATGAAGATGACCAAGTGTAGGAAAAATTATAGGGATAACTGGAGGAATGATATTTCTTTCAAGGTAGGTGATCTGGTTTTTCATAGAGTATCTCCAAGGAAAAGTGTAATGTGTTTGGGTAGAAAAGGGAAGTTATTTCCATGGTTCGTTGAACCATATGAAATATTGGTGAATCTTGGGTTAGTTCTTTATTGATCATCCTTTCATATAAATTTATCCTAGGTACATGATGTTTTTCCTAATATAAAAATATTCTCCAGATTCATCTCATGTTTTGAGCTATAAATTAGTTAAGCTGAAAGATAACCTTTCTTACAAGAAATATCCTATTTATATTCTTTACCATATATAGAAATTATTGTGGAATAAGTTAATTCACCAAGTTAAGGTTTTGTACCAAAATCACATGATTGAAGAAGTAACACTGGATTATGAAAATACTAGAAGGGGAACGTATCCCCTCTTCTTTAATATGTGAATAAAATTGGGAGGATAAATTTTCTAAAAAAGGGTAGGTATGTAATAAGCATGTTAATATTTATATAAAACCTTTTCACATATATCCATTAGTTAGTTTCTATAAATTTATATTCATTATAAAAATATTATACAATTTTTTATTCAAATAGAAAACAAATATCTATAAGAAAATGTGATTTTTATGTATTATATGATTTTATTAAAAATCATGATTTCAAAACTATAGAATTTTAATTTTGAAAAATTAAATTTGACATTAAATTCAACGTTTCCAGAATTATCTTAAGATGAATTTTCAAACAGAATTAAAAATGTTTTATTTTTTAATGAATAATAAAAAATACATATTTTTATTAAAGATTGTATTTTCTATTATAGAATTTATAAATTCAAATTATATTTTGTATTAGTTTTATGATTTCATTAGTTTATTTTGATTTAAAATAATCCAATTTTGATTTTTGAAATTAATTTTATAGAATAATTTAGTATAAGAACATTTTATACTTAAAAGTGTATCTTTCTAAAGTATTATTTTTTCATTGAATTTTATCGATTTAATTTTGAAATAAATTATTCCAATTTTTTGGTTTGAATTTTTAAAAATTGATTATGTATTATTAATCATTTGTTCCAAATTTATAAAATACATCAATTTTATTTTTTGTCAATATGAATAGTAACATTAGTATTTTTTGCCTCCAAGGTATGGAGTAAATCGGGTAATTAAGGTCAGAAATTAAATGATAAGGATTAAATAATGACTCTAACATTTGAAATAATTTTATTAGATGATTATATCTAGTCCATAATCTTAAAAAAAATTAATATATGTCCTTTTTTCATTTTAATGTGACTATAACCTTTATAATAATTTATGTAAACAAAAGTAAAAAATATCGCACACTTATTTTTAAATACTATAATTTTTTTAGAATAGGGATAAAAAATGATATTTTATTATATATATATATATATATTATTTTTAAATATAAATTAGTTATCTCTATCTTGGTAATTAATTTTTTTATAAGATTAATTATTACCTTAAATGATTACACAACGTTGACTTAGTAATTTTTCAATTAATGGAAAAAAGAAAATAAATTATATTACAAATATAAAATGTTATATAATTTTAAACAATTAATGTGATATATAATTTTTTTAGAAAACTGTAACATTTTATGGATATTTAAAATGATTATATTAAAATTACTTGTTTGTCTTGATGATATAAATGTCAAGATAAATGAATAGTTCTAAAATTGACATTATTGATATTTTAGGAAAATAATATTTTAGTTGATGATATAAAATACCTAAAATATTGTATTCATCCAATTTATTAATATACAGCTTAATATATCAACATTTTTCCATTTATAGTCCATTTTTGAATTTATAATAACTATCTTTACCCTTAATGGGTAAAAAACTTTGCCATCACACTTGGTGTGAAAATAGTTAAAAGGGGGTTAAAACCAAAAGGTAAGGGTACAATTTTGATCTAAACTCGTCCAAAAAATATTTTATGAAATTATTTTGAGTCATTCTAATATTATATTATAAAAATATTTATTTGGATCCATTTGGATGTCATGATTAATTTATATTAAATTAATATTTTCTAAAATTTAAAGAGTCCCCCTTCCCTCTCTTATAAAAGGGAACCAATTATTCTCATTTATTCAGATGTAAAAACTCATTTGGTAAAAAACATACCTACCAAAATCACATAATATAGTCCATATACTCCTTTTAGAGGTATTTTGTTATTCATAATATCAACCTTAGATGGAATATAGTATTAATTAAAGAAGGCTTTTCAAAGAAGAGGTATAGTTTTTAACTTCATGTTTTAGTTTTATTTATTCTTACACCTCCTTAAAATCATCTTTGACCATGATATAATAAGAAAAATATCCTGAGTATAATTTTATGTAATTATGTTAATGTAATAACCTATATCCACCTCCAACCTTCATAATATGTGAAAGTAATTCATCGTTCATGTGTACAAAATACTATAGCATAGAAAACTAATGTAGTTTGTTTTTCATCATCGTCTATTAAGAATGGTTATAATGATGGATATATATATATGTGTGTTTGTGTGATATTAATGAAATATTTATCATTTTTAAAATATAATATATCAATTTATCTCATACCTTTTCATTTACTAAAAATGATAACGTCGTTAGTGTGTATGCATGGACTTCTGCCTCCACGGAACGATGTGATTCATTTTTCATCACAACATCACATTGATGATATATATTAGTATTTTTAAAGAAATGATATTATATTTATTATATTATGATCAATATAAAAATATAAAATTATACTTACATCATTTACTTATTGATCGTTGAAAAATGAAAACGTTAGTTATGCATACGTAAGACCTATTGTCTTCATGATTGTAACATAGTCCATTTTGCATAAAAATATTTCATTATTGGTTAAAAAATAATTTATTAATAAAAATGTTCATTATTTAATATTATTTTTTTTTATATGATGTTATAATGACCTCATTGACCATAGTGAACCTACCAATGTCATTTCAGGACTTATGTACGAAATATCATCAAAATATCTGACGTGAACTTAAATGATTAATTAATTATAAATAACATGTTAATAAGTGATATATATGGAATAAAAAAGTTAAAAATGTTATTAATCAAGTAAATAATTAACATCAGTTTATTATGGATGATAAACAATATATGCGACAATTTATACTCAAGGTAAGAGATTTTATTTTAAAAATAATTTGTTAATGTCTCCCTAAAAACACTTTTTTCATATCTATTTTTTTAAATTATTTTATAGATGTATTTATAATGGAAAATTTAAATTATATGTGAAATGGTCATCATGTCGCCCCGTCCCAGCTTCTTGAGCCCACACTGTCTGGCTGCTGCCAGCTTCTCGAGCTTCTCTGCTGCCAGGGTGACACTTCAGTGCCCGGAAATTGGCCAAGTTGTCGGTAGGCTCGTGTTGTTGCCTGGATCCATTTAGGAATTTCTTGACATTGGTGCCAAGAAATTTGGATTCCGACCTACCAAAATTTTAACAGTTGATGGAACTGAAATCGATGATATAGAGCTCATCAGAGATGGCGATCATCTCATCATAGCCCGCCATGATAAAGATGAATGTCCATGACACTATGGTATCAAGGATTGTGGCGTGTTGTTTGGGTCATATCGGTCCATACAGTTCCCTCCTTGGGCCCAAGATCTGTCTTGGGCTGGACTAGAAGACCAGGTTGTGGGTTCATCTAATTAGGTAACACCGAATCTAGTTTTGGGATGCTTTTTTTTAATGTATAAAAAAGAAAATAAAACCAGGCATAATTTAATTAAAGAATCCTATACATTTTCTTTATTTCAAGGAATTTTAGTTTTCAAAATTGGGTTGTAACGAAATGGGATAAATCAATATCATAAAATAATTTCTTATGGGGGAAAAGATTATTTTTTTGATGCAAGATTTTATGTGTTATGATTAGTTTATGGTTATTGTATATTTTTTATGATTAAGAGTTGTTTTTTTGTAGAGAAAGGATATGTGGTTATGTTATTAACCAAGGACATGTAGTTCTATGATTAATCAAGGTTGGTTAAGCCTATTATATATTTCCAATGCATTGGGTAAATAAATGAAGTCAAAAAAATAGGTTTCTCCTAAGAGAACATGGGAATATACTACAATTATTATTCCAAGTATAACCATGATAGTTTTTTCAATTGTATATATGATGGTATTACATGTGTAACTGTAATTTTTATTCCATTTGTATGTAATAGTAATATGAAAATGCTTCAATAAGTTTCCTACATGATTTATCTATGATTTATATAGGTTTTTATAAAAATATTATAATTCTAAAATGTAAAGGAAATTATATGCAATGTCATAAGGTTCAAAATTAAAACATTATAAAAAATTCTTATGATTTTATCATGATTTCAATTTAACCATTATAAGTTTAATATTTTATATTAAGATTTCATATGAAAATTTTTATTAAAATATTTTGGAAGGGAATGTTATTTCTTAGGTAAGAAAATGTTTTTAAGCTAATGTTTATTTTTTAAAAGGTATCATTTTTATATGTATTCATGGACTAATAGTTCCATTCAATCCTTTTTTGTCCCTTGCTGATATTTTTTTTCTCATTCCATGTTTTAAAAAAAATCGCAAGTTTTAAGTATGGTAAAAGGAAAATATAAGTCAAGTTCCTATTCATAATGATTTTTAATGAAAATAAAACATGTTTCATTTTAAAAGGTTTACATTATGGAAAAAATGGATATTGTTTATAAGTGTCTACTTTACTAAAATTAAGATAAGTGTACAAGGTCATCACTACATGTTTCATACTACATACATAATCCAAAGAGAAACATTGACTAATTATTTGATGGAATAAATCCAATAATTTGAAGGGAACTAGTCTCCCATACATTTTCATCATATGAGTATATATTATCATATGATAACAAGAGAGAGAAATAATTTTCCATGTCTTATTATTTTGACGGAATGAATGAAAAGAACATGATATAAGAATAAATATTGGATAAGGGGATTAAGAGAAAAAATGATTTTATAAAATGTGGTAATTTTAAAAAATAAAACCCCAATAATTTATTGAAGGGGATACGAGTTATCTTCATCTATAGTGAGAAATTCCATTAGGTATATGAATGTAATGGTAAGAAATACACCCCTAACATGAAGTGTTTCAATTACAAGGATATGGAGAACTACACAAATGAATTCCTTAAGAAAAAGAGAATATATCATATAATAAATAAAGGGATTTTGGTCAATATTTAACATCATTGATTTTTAGAGAGGTACAAATTATTTTAAATTCAGTTCAACTCACATCAAGATACTCTTTTAGACTTTGACTGGGTAACCGCAACTTTTGGATGATCTGTTATTTTTGGAATAGAGAGTAGTAAGGGGTAGATCATGGATATAGAATCAATACATGATGTGAATGAAATTTAATATTTCAATTTAACTCACAAAATGTATTCAATTTATGACATGAAATGATCTAGAAAAACCTATGAGTTTTTATAGTGTGGGAATTCTATACACCCCATGAATTTTATTAACGTTGTGTATTCAATTAATGATATGAATCATCTTGGGACAACCTTGTACATGATTTGAATTTTTTTTCCTTGTGTGGGGAAAACCTACAAATTTATTGACCTAATAAATATTCAAGTTGTGAATATGTTGTGGAATTTTTAAAGGGTAATGACCCCTTTTTATCATTCCTCTCAATCTACACAAGGTCTCTTCTTCTGTGAGAGTTAACCAATGCCATAAACTAGGATTCAATCTTCCTTCATCATCCATACATTGATCCATCCCATGTTCATTACATTGGAAGAATTTTGGTAAGAGAAACGATTCACTTCATTATTTTCTGGGTTTATTCTGCCATCTTCATCGCTATTTTGGGGTGATCTAATATTCCATATTTTTAGGGTATTTTTTAACTATTAAATTTACATCCATTATTTCTCTTTTCAAAGGATGGTAGAAGATGAGTGGTCATCTACCATCCTAAGGTAGGTGGTTGAGTTCTTTTACCAAAAAGTCTTATTGTATATATCATGTGCCATTGTTCTGCATGACGGACTCCCCCAATGATGCTACTAAAATATTTAATTAATTAATTTAGATGTTATCCCCTTATTTATTATAGATATAAAAACAGAAAAATTAACATTTTATGATGACTACCTTTATGTGAGCCACCCCAAAGGGTATTCCTTCATTAATGGCCTAAAATCCTCATTCAACAAATTTATATAAACCAAAAATTAATGTGTGTGATTTTACCCTTGTAACGATTATAATGAATTAGATTAAATGGTTTCAAATTCATGTTATCTAAACCCATACTCTTTTTCCACATAGACGGAAATACAAGGAACCCGAATTAATAACGCCTTGGATGGTATCGTTGAGAAATATAAATTTGGATTTGAAAATTATCTAAATATGTTGGGAGAGATACTTGGTTTTTTATAGAATACTAGAGATAAGATACCTGGGTGGATGACTCGTGTCCTTTACCATGAGTGATACATAGGTTCCTTAGTTGATTACCTTGGATAGGCTTTGTGGGAAGTCTTATTATGGCATTCCATGATTGATAATTGGTTCACAATGAGTAATACCATTGAAGTGATTAGATGGTTATGCTATTAGGACATTCTTGGAGTGATACTTGGGTTCTAAATATACATCGCCTTGGATGAACACATATGGTGATTGTGACTTATAGTCATCCTAGATTGATACTTGGGATCCTCTTTATGGATCACCTAGGATGGGATAAGGATGCATTTTTTATTAAGAAAATATGATACCTTTTTACTAAGATTAAGGATGCATCTGCTAAGACAGATAAAATTCTTAGGTTCGGTCCTTGTTTGTACTTGGATTTCCGATGTACTAGTTTTTTTACCTACATTCTTAAAAATATAATTATAATGTGTATATATATATACAAATTCCAATATATACTAAATATATACATGTTGACCCTGGTTTTGAGATATTTTTCTAAGGATAAAGTAGGTAGTGTCGGTCAGGCATTCCCTGAGGAACCCATTACGATGTGGATTATTTATTTATTTCCCTACAACTCTTATTTACCTAATTAATTATTATTTTAAATGCACATAATGGATGGTTATAGAAACTGATAGTGGTGACCTACTCCTTATATCTCACACCCTATTCAAGATGTCTTTGGTACACGAATCGGTTTCATAACTGTAGGTATTGAAAAATGGAAACACCCATCTTTAGATAGCTTATTCTCAATACTAGGATATAGTATGGGGTTAGGGGACCAATCCAATGATCTTGATGCTAGTGGGGGAAACTTTTGGTCATTTTTATTCTTTTTAGCATGTTTCATATTTCTATACCCTTGTATCCTATGTACTTCTATTTTTTATTTCATCATGACATTACAATTATTTTTTGTATATGACATTGATTTAGCTTCCTCTTATTGGTTATATTTGATGATATATTATCAATCCACTTTGTCTTTTTGAGTATTGGTTATGCTACATATTATTATCAATTACCATTGTGCTACACACTAACCAAGAGGGCATAGTCTCCCTAGGACACACCCTAGGCCCTCTCTACTAGTCAGTACGCTTTATCATATAGGGAGGCATACATGTGGTCTTGTGGACAGCCAGCTCAGGGAACTAATCAGTGGATTCTGGATCAGGATTCTACAATGTGGTATCAATAGTTCGTTTTTTCCTTTTGTCTTATTATTTGGGTATTAGACAAGAGTATATGAACATATTTGAATTTAGTAATGATCCTTTTTCTGGGAGTATCTAACCCGCATATTGGGAAAACCAAAATTACCTATAATGGGATATTTTTGTTTTATTTTGTGTATGTTAGAGTTGTTCTAATTTCACTATTGGGTGATTCACATGTTTTGTGAAGTTATTATTGTTGATATTATTATTGTGTACTTTTTCCCCTAGCCTTGTATGACAATGTGGTATATTATCATGTATAATTATAGGGACTTGATGATTCACATTTCATGCATTATACAATTCCATATAAGCATATTTCATTGTTTTAAATTCCTGTGAGCATTGTGTGTGCATTGATTATTATATGTGAAAAATTCTAACGTTTCTTGCATGGATAAAAAATTGGATTAATTAATTTTTATGCATCAGAGAAAACAATGTTTCCCCATATAGATTTATGATGGCACCTTAATCATCCAATTATACTAGGTTTGAGCTACAGACCATTTGTTATACAGGATGAAACGTTATATGATTTTGATTACTTTAATTTCAATTTTAATTTATAATTCATGTTCTTACAAAAAATGGCAATGGTGATTCATTAAATAAAGCCATATTACATGACATGTTACATCTTGATATTGGTTTTAAGTGTTTGGTCACAGGTAAATGGCATAATAACATAAATTTATAAATAGTATGGGCCTTTATAAATTGGGAATGGTGATACATAAAACTAGAATATGATATGTATATGCATGTAAATAAATATGGACCAAAATAAATGAAAAACTTAAATGAAATGGTTACTGTTAAATATGGATTACAATTGAAAAGTAAAGGGTTTTTTCATCTATACCTTGCAAATGACACACCATATACCAAAATCCTATAGTGTTATATGAGACCTAAAACCTAATCTAATCTTAATGGTGGGTAGTAATCATTCTCTCTTGTGACCTGATGTGACCTTCATTACCACAATGACTGATAATTAGGAGCAGATAGATAGGTGTTACTCATATATAAGAGAAATTTTTATTTTTATTTTCTTCTACCATTTATCGTATATATAGTTAAATTTATCATATGTTTGTGTTTGGAAATTTTAGATATATGTCACCACAATGTCCTTCTATCATTCCCTAGGATGGTGGTGACAACCATGATCTAGAGGTTGGGGTCCCTAATCCACTAGTATTACCTAGTTTAGTACCCTTAGAGGAACCTTCTTTTCTTCTTCTAGTATGCACTAATTCTCAGTTGTGAGAGAGATTCTTCTAATTCATGTAGTTAGTAAAGGGATCTCTATGACCTTCTAATATAATGGAAGTGTTGATGTGAAAATTTTCACAGAAATATCCTCTCATGTTATCAAGTGATTTTGGGCCCCAGGATACTTATTCATCAATGGAGGCCATGTTATCGATATTAGAGCATTTGGAGGTGCTTCAAGGGTTTAGTGTAAAGATAACTGCCTATATGATTTGTAACTTAACTAACTAATTATGGGATGCCATCTCATATGACGATAATCATCAGGGTATGGTCAGGGTGGAATTCAAGATAGTATTCTATGACTACGTAATTTTGATGAACTTTGGAGAAGACTGTGCCAGGGATTTTATGCACTTACTGTTGGGTGTTTTGTGTGTGTTGAAGTATTTCAATCATTTCACCATGTTTAATCTTTTCTTAGTGAATTTCATCAGTGATGAGTTGATGACTGCAAGTCAATTTGAGGATGTATTTGATTCTAAAATCTAGTCATAGGTGAATATTTTCCAACTAGCCACTATTTTAGAGAGAGTGAACCAAGCCCACATCACTAATCGAAACCTGAGGAAAGCTGAAAGTGTGGGTAAGGGAGGTTTATCTTTGAGGTAGGAAGGTAGTTCATCTAGTATTATGAAATGTTGTTTTGTGTCTTCTCACGATGGTAACACTATCCATATGACATGCATTAATTGTTATGTGGTGTTATGCTAGTGTGGTAGGGAAGGACATTAGAATAATCAATGTATGATGGACCAAATAGAGTGTCAATATTGTGGTAGGATGGGTTTAGTTTAGAATATTTGTAGAAATTTCAATCCACTTACTATTGAAAAGGGATCTGTATCAACATAAAACTTGGGTATTAGATCAGTATCTCCATGCAAGGTAAGGAGATGGGCTACAACCGAATAATCATGTCGAGGATGTGTTCATGAATGAATTAGTCAGGAATGATAGTAATAACAGCAATAATGTGGACCTTCCAATGTTATTTAGGTTTCATATCAGCACTATACATCATGATTTATATATGTAGTGTAGCCTACCCCAATGAATTAGAGTTTCATCCCTTCTATAGTTTGAGGTAAAATTCATGTAGAATCAATATTAGTATCGAACTTATTTGATATTGGTCAATCAAGCTCTTTTACATCATTAAAAATTATTGAAATTATTGGATAAAATTGGAATAATTCTATAGAATGATGACTTACGAAAAACCATTAGGGGTTCAATCTACGAATATATGATAGTGTATGAATTTCCCTACTGAGGATGGTGGAAATATATTCCTTTAGATTTTTTCCCTCATGATAATAGGATTAAATGTCATTATTTGGATGGATTGATTCATTACATACCATTTCCATATATATTTATGTGTCCATATGAGTTCTTTTACCTCACCCGATAGATGAACTTATGTTTATAAGGGAAAATGGGTTGTCCAAGAAAGTCGATATAGACCCAAGCATTGTGGGATGTACGATGTGAAAACCCATATGGATAGTCTCTTTATGAGTGATTAGGGAATGTGACATATGGATTTCTGTCATGTGGTGGATCATTTTTGGAATGTCATACCTAATTTATTCTCTGGATTACCTCCTGTTATATTGGTGGAGTTCACCATTGAGATAGTCCGAGTTGTGACACTCGTGCCTATTCCTTCTTATAAGATGGTACCTACAGAGGTCACAGAACTAAAAAATGAGTTATAAGATTTGGAAGTTAAAATCACCCATTACTTCATCATGTGGTTCACCTGTCCTTTTCCCCAATAAGGTAGATGTTACACATAGGTTTTTTGTGGATTACCATTAGTTGAACCATTTTATGGTTAAGAACTAGTATCTACTACCACAAATAAAGGAAATCTTTAACATTTTTTGAGGATATACTACTTTCTCAATGATATATTTGATGTTGGGATACCATCATTTGTGTGTGAGAACATTGGAAATACCACATACGATATTCTATAGAAAATATATCGTGTAAAAGTATCCATTTTTTACTTTTAACTATTAGAAAACTAATAGTTATTTTCATGGATTTGATAACTTAGGTCTTCCACTGATATCTGGATTCATTTATTATAGTATTCATGGAGAATGCATTTTTGTATTCCTACACTATACATAACAATGAAAAACATCATGTGATTTTATTGAATACACTAAGAGTGAAGAAACTATATGATATAAGATCACCAAATGAATCTTTTAGATTGATAAGGATCACTTTTTGGGTCATATCATTTTATAGGTAGGAGTGTTTGTTTACCTATAGAAGCTGAGCACTGTAGTTTCACAAGAACCCCATGAATGTATTTGACATGTATAGTTTCTTATGAATTCTTGACCATTACATGAGTTTATTCCGAACTTTTCATGTTAGAAGATCTGATTATAGGATTAAATAAGAATGGTTTGTAATTTATATTATTAGAATTTTATGGGATATCCTCTCAAGAGTTTAAAGGGTGTCTTTCTATAGAAACAATCCTAATTCTTCCAAATATGGGAAAAAGATATAAAATTCATTATGATCCTTTAGAAATTAGTGTAGGTGCAGTCCTAATATTGAGAAATTAAATTTTATCATACAGTTCTTGTGAGCTAAGATATCATAAGTAGAATTACCATACACAAGACCTTGATCTTATAGTTATGACTCATTCCATCGGTTTTTAGAATAAATATCTACTGGGAGTGTAGTTTTTCATTTAAAAATTCTTTTCCAACACAATGTGAATTGAATCTCAAAAAGTGAAGTTGAGTTGGGTACATTCATTTTTTCTACTTTGAGCTCTATTATTCACACAAAAACTGAAATTAACTAGCTAATACCTTATGCTAGAAGGCTCAGACATATGAAGTCTAATATGCCTATAGTGAGAGGCATTTGATGGTCCTATTTTCTGAGATTCACCTTATTGTTCAGGAATATCATGGGAACATTTTTTGTAGCTTTTTTAGGGACATATACCTTTTTTAATGGGTAAATATGAGACAACTATTAAATTCCTATGGTCTAGTAATGGGGAAAATTGGTTAAGGAGAGGAGACACCTCATGATTGGGTTATCAATGAGAATGATATTATACACATCTATTGATGTATCTTGGTTCTTTTAGATATATAGTAAGTTTTGATGTTGGAATCACATCCCTCCATTAGAAAACTACTCCATGGGTTTACCAATATGTACTGATACATACATCATCACTACTGGTGTCCGGTTATGAAAAGGTAGATTATAGGATTTATCACTTAGGATTCCACGTATCAATAGGTGATAAATGATCAAAAGTGGACTAAGAGACTTTTATAAATTCTATCAATACATGTTTGTAAATTGGATGATGTCAACATGGATGTTTGTGATGGGTTTTACAAGATCCCCTTGAGGTGGTAAAAAAATATGTGTTATAATTGATAGATTGACTAAGGCCTCACACTTCTTACCTATCTAAGAAACCTTCTCATTTGATGAGATTGATAGGATTTTTATTTTGGAGATTTTATATCTTCATGGTGTTCCCCATTCTACAATATTTGATAGAGATTCTTGATTTGTATCATAGTTTAGGAAAGGGATGTTGAAAGCATTTGGTTCAAAGGTGCTCCTGAGTGCAACATATCATCCTCATACAGACAGTCCATATAATAATATGATATGGGTGTTTTAGGACAAACTCAAGTTATGAAACCTTAATTTTTGAGGTTCATAGGAGAAACCAATATATATCATTGGGATATCTACAATAAAATCTTTTAGGAAACTATTCATATGGCTCCTTATAAGGCGATATATGATAGGTTCTCTCCTTAACCCCTGCGCTAGTTATAGGTAGGTGAGTTAGAAATACAAGGCCCTCCTCTCATTTAGGATACATTAGAGTAGTTAAAACTTATTTAGAAGTGTAGGACTACAAATTAGTCTTATAGAAGTATTATACCAATTTTCATTGCTAACCACTCATATTTGAGGTGGGACATCAAGACATCTTGTAAGTTTATCCTTGACTAGTTCATAGATGGTTTCAATGATAAGGAAATATGTTTCCTCATTATGTCATACCTTTTGATATCTTATATAGAGTCAGATCGATAGACTATCTATTATATTTTCTTCAGAGGTACCAGGTCATGCATGACATCATCCATGTATCATATCTTCACCATTATCTTTCTAACCTATCTCATTCATTTGATCCTAGGAATATCAAGCTAGATATAGATGAATCCTTTGGGGAGCATCCTATAAATATAATTTATTAGACCTATAAGTCTCTATGAGGCAGGTTAGTTTATCTAGTTTGGGTTCTATGGAAGTATGGTCATGTGTAAGATGAAACCATGGAGATAGCGGCTGATGTACATGATCAGTGGGTGGAACATTTCATAGAAGATGTTTTACAACAATTGTAATGGATTCTTGAAGATAAGTTCTTTTTAGGAGGGGATTTCATAACATACAATAATTTCAAAGAGGCGCGTATTATTTTAAATTCGATTTAACCCTCATAAAGATTCTATTTTGGATTAAGAAATGTTATTCCTACCTTTAGGCTGGTCGGTTATTTTGTAAAGGAGGGTAGTAGGGTGTTGTAGCCTAGTTTTAGAATCAATACTCTCAAATAATTAAATTAATTATACTAATTTAATTCATTACACGTATTAAATTCTTGATGTGAATTGATCTAGCCAGATTCCATGAGTTTTTACAAGGCATGAATTCAATACATACTGTGTATTCAATTTAAAATATGAATTTTCCTGGGTATATCTCGTACATGATTTGAATTTCTTTTTTCACTATTGGGGAAAACCCATGTATTTCAAAATGTGAAAAATGTTCGCATCTTGAATATAGTATGTATTTTTTAAAGCAGCATAACCCCCTTCTTTTTCTCACCCCTCACATTCTGTACAGGGTCTCTTCTTCTGTGATAGATCACCAATTCCTAAACATTGTGTTCCATATTCCTTATTTGTTTGGATTTTGATCGATACGCTATTAATTATTTTGGAAGTACATTGGTAAGATCTATATTCTTTGTTCCTTATTTTCTTGGTTTATTCCACTATCTTCACCACTATTTTGGTGTGAGATAATATGGCTACTTTTTTGATAATTTGTTGATTATTCCATTTTCATCAATTCTAGCTTGTTTTAAGGGCCTGAAATAGATGAGTGGTCATCTTCCATCCTGAAGTAGATGATATTGTTAAATTCCCAAAAATAGTCATTTAATTTGTCATTCTTTATTGTTCCAGGCACAGGACTCCACCCATGACACCTAGAGAATACATATTAAATTAAATTAAATTTTAATCCCTTATTTAATATAGTCTTCGAAACCCGAAAATTAATATTTTAGGGTAACCACATTGATGTGAACCACCCTGAAGGGTGTTCCTTCCATAAAGACCAAAAATAATCATCCCTTGTATTTATTTAAACCCCTAATTGATGTGTGTGTGTTTCCCCTTTTGATGATTATAATGAATTAATTTAAACGTAATAAAATTCATGTTATGTAAACCCATAATCTTCCTCTAAGCTGAGGCCGATAAAAAGATACTGAATTTAGGATTCCATGGATAGTATCTATAAGATTTATAAATTAAAATCTATAAATAACCTAAGTAAACTAAGAGTAATACTTTGTTTTTTATAGAATACCGAGGAGGGGCTCACTAGGTGGATTCTGCATGTCCTTTACCTTGACCGGTACATGGTTCCATATTGGATTACATTGTATATGCTTGGTGGGTAGTGTAGATATACCATTCCCTAAGTGATACTTGGTTTCCTATATAGAATACCATAGATGGGCTTAGAGGGTTCATAATTTATTCAATGTATAGATTCATGCATGGTTCCACTTATAGATATCCTTGGACGGACACTCATGGTGATGGTCAATTATAATGCTCCTAGAGTGATACGTAGGTTTGTATTTATGGATCACCCTGGATGTGCTCATGATGCCTCATTATTAAGAACTAATGATTCTTTTTTACAACGTTTAAGGATTATTCCACCCCAAAAAATAACATGCTTGGGTTCAATCCTTATTTTCACATGGATTTTTGATGGCCTGGTTATGTTTGTAATACATGAATACCATCAAACTTATAATATATCCACACACACACACACACACACACATATATATATATATACACATTCCCATGTATAATACATATTTATAGGTTGAACATGGTTCAACTATTTCTATAATAGGCTGAAGTAGGTAGTGTTAGTTGGGTATCCCATGAGGAACCTAGTCCAGTGTGGTTTATTTATTTATTTCCTTACATTTATTATTTTCCTACACACTTATAATTTTATATGAATAGACTGGATAGTTCTAGAAACCATTGGAGGTGGCATAAAAAGTATATCTCATACCATATTTGGGCTGCCAGTGGTATACAAAAATACATCATGATTATTGGTATAGAAAAGGGTAATCTCCCAGCTTCTAATGGTTTAATCTTGATACTAGGATG
Source organism: Viscum album (assembly GCA_963277665.1). NCBI lineage: Eukaryota > Viridiplantae > Streptophyta > Magnoliopsida > Santalales > Viscaceae > Viscum > Viscum album. The sequence continues at coordinate 1,381,432,365 of OY728163.1, forward strand.
GAGCATGGGAGCAGGGGACTAAGACTATGCATGTGATGATAGTGGAAGAAAATTTTTGGCCTTTTCTAATTTTTTAGAAATTTTAATATGCCTTTAAACCTATATTCCATGTACTTCAATTATTGTATAGAATCCTGACTTTGATATCATTTTTGTATATGACATTTATTTAGCTTCTGCTTGTTGGTTACATTTGGATGATATATTATTACTCTAATGTATTTTGTTTGTTATTGGTTCTTCTATTTATTATAATTATTTACCTCTATGTTATAATTTGATAAATAGGGTATAGTTTCTCCAAAAATACACCCTAGGCCCTCACTACTAGTCTGTAGCCTCTGGCGTGTGAGGAGGAATTCTTGAGGTCATGTGGCCAATCGGATGGGTGCACTAATCAGTGCATTCTGGGTTGGTACGCTATAGAATATAATGTTATTACTAATTCCAAATTGGAATGATTAAATTTATTAGTTATTTATATTCAATAATTATTTTTTTATGTAACAATTCAATATTTTAATGAATTTTATCTTTCAAATATATTTATCATTTTTATATCTTGCTTACGTGCAACCGCAAGTTTAAGATAACCATGATATACTATTTAGAATAGTATTATTACATAGATATTAAATTAGAGGTCATGAATATTATTAACTAATTTATGAATTATATTCTATTTTCCTACAAAATCTAAACACTGTGTAATCAATCAATCAATTTTTAGTAATAAAATTTTATTTTTCAAAAATATTTTTTTATCAAAAAATAATTTTTACTTCTTATTATGAGAAAATTTTACAATTAATTTATTTAGGTATTATTAAATATATTTGAAAAAATTAAATTAATTTTTGAAATCAACATATCAATATTATTTTTTATTGAAATTTTGATATTTTTTCTGAAAAGGTTATTTTTCATTGAATAGTTAAAAATAACAATTTTATAAAATATGAATTTCTCTTTTCATATAAGATATAATTTTAATTTTAATTTGATCTCAATGTAACCTAATTATTGTTTAATTTTATTTAACCTAATTAAATTATTTTGAATCATCGTTGGAAATTATTTTTGTATAAGTACATTTTTATGCTTTAAAACACAGTTTTATAAAAACTATTTTCTGTTGTCTTTTACACATATATAAAAATTTTAATTTACAAAACATCTATAAATTGAGTCTTTATAAATGGATTTAATATTTATAATTCGGTATTTCAAATTTCATAAATATAGCACTATTATTTTTCATCAAAGTAAATATTAATTTTGGTAAAATTTATTATCTCAATAAAGGGTTATTCATTTAAATATAGGAAAAAAATAAGTGATAAGGCCATAATTAATCCTATTAATTGATATTTTCTGAATAAAGTTATCCCTTTATCCCCATAGGCTCTAATTTGAGTTGTTTAGTAGACAATTTCCCATGAAAATAACCTATATATTTTTTAAACTAATGGAAGTGTCAAAATGTCACTCTCTTAGTTTTAATATCATTTATGCATTCACATAGGAAAAAATTAGTTATGAACTAACCCTAAGAATAATTTTGATCCTAATGAAATTATATTCATGATGGTAATTTATTTATATTTCTAAGAAATTAAATAATTTCCTTATATACTTACAAACGCTAACATGGTAAATATTCGATTTATGGAGAAATAAAATAAATTATTTTAAAAAGATTAAATGTATTTTAATATTACATCATTATGGTGATATATGGTGTTTTTAGATAACCATGACATGTTTTGGATGTGTTGAAAAATATTTATTTTTATTATATGTTTTTATTGATGTTATTAAAGTCAAAGTAAGGAATAATGTCAAAATTGACAATAATTCTATTATGTGAAAAGAATAAATTATTAAATTATTTATAAATTATAAAAATATTAATCAATAAAAAATGGGATCATATATGTTAAAAAAACTCACCCCTTATCCATTTATGAGTAAATAGAAAACTTATATTTAAAATTATAAAATTGTAGGAGTAAAAAATAAGTTACCACTGTTAATGTTAATATAGGTTAATTAAGGGGTTAAACCAAAAGGTATCATTTATAATAGAACATAAATGATTAGGAATTTTATTTTTTGATTATATTTCAACCATGTCAAATAATATGTTCTAATTCATTATCATTTGGAATTATTTGACTAAAAAGCATCTTATTATATGTTTTTATACAAAATTCCAAAATATCCCTCACCTAAATTATAAAAGGACACCTCCACCCTCAATTAATTACACCACATTGAGCCATCTATATCAACCATACCCTAAAAAAATATCTTATACACTTCTTTTTACAAATTCTATAGGTGTTTTACTTCCCAATACAGCAACCCAATTTCCATTTAGAGGATATTTAAAGGACTAATTTTGATGATGAGGTAATCACTCTAACCGATCACATTGTTTTTCTTATCTTATTTAACTCCTATAAATCATTGATATCAATTATAAAATAATAAATTAAGTGTTATAGATATTATTAAATGATATTATTATTATTATTAAAACAACATTATATGCCTTTTTCCCTTCATATAAGAAGTGAATGCATCACTTGTGCATACGTACGACATATTGTCTCCACATAGTGATACAATTAATTTTTCATCACAATATTTTATGGATGATAAATATAATTGGATTAATTTTTATATAAATATATATATGTGAAATATATTAAGTAACTATATATTTTAAATGATAATATCATATCTACATTCTGATCATCCAAACTTTTGGGAAATGACAATGTTACTCGTGTGTATGTATGGACTACCATATCCAAAATGTGATATGAATCATTTTTCTTTTATATTTCACTTAATGGTGATAAGGATAATTTTATGATTATATATTATATATATTATATAATAATAATTATGGAAAGGTTAATTATTATTTACCATTCTTTCATTCCGCTAGTGGAAAAATGGAAATAACATTAATACATACATATGACCTACCATCTCCAGTAACGGTGTAATTAATTGTTTATATTTAAATTTTTTTTAATGATTATAAATATTTATATAATAAATATATATGATATCCATAAAATTATTATAATTCTATAAATGATGATACCATGATCAATTTATAAGGATCAGAACTACCAAAACGAAACATACCGAGAAAACGAAACAGTTATCACCAAGAACTATGATTTTAATAACAAAATTTAATAAAAAAGTGATAATATGTTATAAATTAATAATACATGATATAATAGATATATTTTTATGAAATAAATGTACAATAAATCCATATTTATTATACAAGATTTTCTAACATGAATGAAAAATGGAGAGACTTGATGTGAGGGTTTATTTTACAATCTTATAATTATTCATTATTTTTTACATTTAAGACCCTATTGAGGAATATTTATCTTCCATGTATATGTTCTATAAAAATTATTTCAAAAAGGTCTTTAATATTATCCCTCAATTTTTTAAATTCAATTTTTACCCATTTTTTACTTTTTACAAATTGTTTCAAAATGATTTGTTTCCATTTTCTAAATGATGTTCTCTATGAATTTTCAATCAAGTTTTAGAAGAAATTATTTTTAACATATATTTAATGAGTGGATTTTACAACCATCATGATGCCTTAATTATTTTAATATTCTATTATATTTTTATAACTTTTTTTCAAATATTTTTTTTATTTATAAGTGCACAACTTTTTAAAAATTGATGTGTTTTTTAACTAAAAATGTTATATACCTCTATAATTAACTTATGTGTTATTTAAAAATTATTTTTCCATATAATATGAAATAATATCATGATAATAATGTTTTTATTTTTATATTATACATGGAAATAATACTTATTCAATTTTTAAATTGGTTTTTTATGATTTCATGATGTTAACGAAACCTGTTCCCTTTTTCATAGGTTATAATTTGATTAAATTATTTTCTTTTCCTAAACTATAAGATTATGAATACATTATAATATTATGTCACACATATGTATAAATTTTTTATTTTTTGGGTGGGACCTATATCTCCCTTCAATTAATTTTGTAAATGATAACTATTGAGGTAAATATGTTATGTATGAACCTGATTTCATGTTCAAAATTTTATATGTGGACATGTATTTCATTTCATTAAGTTTATGTGTGAACTGGGATTTCTTGTCTATATGTTTATGTGTTGACTTAACATTCATGTCCATAAGTTTATGTGTGTAATTAACATTCAGGTTCATAAGTTTATGTGAGAAAATTGATTTCATGTACACCGGTTTATGTGTGAACCTAGCTTTCAGGTCCTTATGATTATTCATGGACCTGGTTTCATGGCAATAAGTTTATGCAAAGGCCAACTTTCATGTCCTTAACTCAATGAGTGAACCTGTTACTATTTATACCTATAAAAAAGTTATAAGTTTATGCTTATTCCTCAACTACATGTCTTATGTCAATTTTATGCTCTCATGGATTATGTTCTATGATTTATTTAGGATTGATGACTTATGATCTCCCAATCATTATGTCATAACTCAATATTATGATCTTTGATTTTAGTGTAATATATTTAAAATGCAATTTTATTATTCTCACACCCTTATGCTAATCTTATGTAAAAACCCAGACCTTCTTTTCAGGTATGTTTCCTTCTTCTGGTTCTTTTTGAGAGAAAGGGAAATTTCTGGAAGTTTTCAAAGTACATGCCGTGTACTTTCTGCGTACACATCGTGTACTTGGTTACCGTGGGTAGCCATGTGCTGGTCATGTAGTGGCCATTCACACAGCAATGTGGTGGTGACGTGGAGGCTGCCTAATACGGGGTACAGAAATGAAAATTACACATCGTGTACTTCAAAATCACATGTCGTATACTTTCTTTTTTTTTCATTAAACGCACCGGGGTCATGTCTAACGGATAGAACTCCCTTCTTCTAGGTCTCGTTCATCCGAGAGAACCCGTATAGTCGCGATCCTTCTCCGAGCCCTCGAGCCTCCATTCGATCTCTGATTCGACCGTCGTCGATTACACTGGGGTCGCCTCGGAAAGCTCTCTCTTCTGCTTGAGCCTCGTTTCATGAATCCTCTTATTTCTCAAGTTATCCTCTATTGAACATTTTAGACTATTTTTTAGATCTTCGACGTTCTAAAGTGATTCAAGCCTCAAGGTTCACATATAGTGATCTCCTAACATCTAGGTAGGTGGTTTGTTTCTTTCTATAGTAATTCTTTGAGTTATATGTGAAATTTTTTCCAATACCCATGAACAGGGTATTGCATGTTTACCGTTTTAGCCCTATTGTTTGTCTACTATTCTTTTATGCTTGATTAGATGATAATTTATTGTGAATAGGGTGAATTTTTGTGCTTTGGCTGTGTTTCCCATGCATGTTTTTCCTGTTTTGACCTTTGGGTCTAGTTTTCCTATTAGGTTGATGTTTACCTTCCCATGCCTAGTATTGTAGGATGGTGTGACTGTAGTTCTGTTATGTTGTTATGCTGTAGAATGATATCCAAGTAGTTCTTGAGGTTTACCTTGTCCGATACGCACTGCTACACTTTCTTGACTTACACAAGGCCGTGAGAACCTGGTGTATAGACCATAAGGAGAATGGACGTTGAGGGCTTCTCCAGAGTGTCTGTTTTACTAACGATGGGAGACCACAGGGGGAATTGATGTTGAGTGATTCCTCAGATTGTTTGTAGTTCCTCGACATGGGTCATAGAGGGAATGTGATGTAAGTGCTTCCCTAGAGCGCCTTTAGATACCGATACGATACTATAGGAGGAATTGACAGTGAGTGCTTCCTCAAAAAGTCTATTCTTAAGCTGAACCAGAGAGGTTAGATTGAGTGTACTTCCCAGAGAGTTTCTTGTACTCGTTAGGTAGGACCAGAGGGGATAGACTATGAGTACTTCCCATAGGGTTACCTTGTGTTTAGCTGCTTGCTAGTGTTGCTAGGTAGGACCGGAGGGGATAGGCTGTGGGTACTTACTAGAGGGTTACCTATTGTATTTATCTGTTTTGATTAGCTGTTGCATGTTATGTGGTGATTTGAATGCTTTGAAACTGTGGATTGTTTACTACTAAGTACTTCCTTGTTTACTGCCTTTCGTACTTTACCTGCCATATATTCACTGACTATTAGGCACAGATCTCATGGTGGTTGCCTACTGGGATTTAGTCTCACACCCTATTTGGTCCATGATTTTGGGCCCAAACATATTATATTTTTGTAGTTATAGATAAGGGAAAGAGCCCTTCTACTTCAGGTACTTGATTGTTGTAGAGCAAGAGAGCATGGGACCAAGCTATGGCTTGCAATGCTGAGGAGTTGTTTACTTGCTTTCTTTTGTACTTTGGTTTAGTACTATTGTATTCCAGTATTGTGATTTGTTTGGATTTTTTCCTAGACATATGTATCATGAATCATTCATATATATATGTGTGCTCCAGTTTATTATTTCCAGTCTTCCCCTGTTTACTTTTGTATGGTTTTTCACTGTTTCCGCTATTGCTATTGTTTTCTTCCGTTGTGCTACTTTGCCAATGAGGGCATAGTTTCCCCACTATCACACCCAAGGCCCTCGCTGGTAGTCGGCAAGATCTAGTGTTTGGGGAAATGTGCTTGAGTCCATGTGACCAACCAGTTACGGCGCACCTCTGGGTGGCTTCTGGAACTGGGACATTACAAAGTGGTATCATAGGAGATTTTTTTTTCTTGACATATTGTTTCGAGCCTTTATCCAGGGATAGGAAGGAATAGGTACTTGGTAATAAGTTATTCCCAGGAGTAGCTAACCCATGTATAGGGAAAATCCAATCTACCTCATTTATTGCAATTTTCTGGTTTTTCAAGTTTCCGGTTGATTTTATTTTCACCGTTGGGTGACCCACATGCTTTGTGCTATTACTGTTAACCTTATTAAGGTTCCATTTCTGTCGCAACCCAATGAGATGAGGTTATGCCACCTCATGAATCATATAGGAACTTTCTAGAAATCACATGTCATGCATTTTTTTCATGCCATTTAGGGTGCATTAGAGATTTCATGTTGTTGTGATAGATGTTGTGCTAGATATGCATGTTGTTGTGATAGTTGCCTTGATAAAATACTTGTTGATTAATAGGGTATTTTTTGTATAAGGTTTTGTTGAATGAACACCAAAATTTGGTTCTTGAGGTGTTATGGGCCCTCATGGACCATAAATTGGTGGATCATTGCCTTGTTTACCTTGTTTATAACATTTATGGATGCCAAGATTTGATTCACAGGGAGTATGGGCCCTCACGGATCAGAATTTGGCACTTCAATGTTCATTTCAGTGTTTTTCTGTGCTCTGGAGTAGTTTCTGAGGCTTACTGTCCGGAAAAACCTAGAATACACGTCGTGTAGTTTTGACTACACACCATGTGTTCTTCTGTTCAGGAAGGAACTGTTTTTTCTTTAAGTACATGCCATGTACTGTATGTACACATCGTGTAGTCTCTAGCCGTGTCTTAGGTCGTGTGGGTAGGGACACGAGATAGGGAAGACCTGGAGTGAAAACGTTGTGTACCGTCCATACACATCGTGTTGTGTTGACCCTGTGCCCACCCGTTTCACTAACAACACAGTTTGGTCGAGTCTTATCTAATACATGTCGTGTACTGTCTAAACACGTTGTGTAGTCTAACCCAGGTACCCGGTCGTGTCACGAACAACACGGGTCAGTGTTATCCTTTCTCGTACACATCGTGTCTATCTGGAACACGTCGTGTAGTGTGAGTCGTGTGTTAGGTCGTGTCACTAACAACACGGGCCAGGTGAAGCTTGTCTAGTACACGTTGTGTCTATCTTGAACATGTTGTGTAGTCTTATCTTAGGAGAGCCATGTGGTTTAGTCGTGTAGAAGGACTCATGTAGGGGAATAGGATTCAAGTACATGTCGTGTGTTAGGACAACACGTCATGTGGTTTGGGTGTTACACGACCAGTTTTGGCAGAAGTACACGCCCATGTGAATGGCTTAAGGGAACATGTCGTGTAGGAATTATACACACTGTGTAGTCATGTTTTGTAAAACTTTAATACATTCTTCCTCCTTTTTCCCTTCTTGAACATATAGTTTACAGCCCTTGATAATCTTGATCTAAGGTGTGCGCTTGACCTTGCAGTGTCATGCCATCGAGACATCCTCCAGTTGTATGCCAGTTTCCAGGTGGTGATCAGACACCGTATATGGCTAATCAGGGACTTCCAGCAGATCCTCCTATTGTGCCAATCTTGGCATTGACCGTTATTCCAAAAACAGGTGTTAATTGATAGTTCAGGGAAGGATTTATAAGGATGATGCAAACCTTTAAGGGAGCACCACCTCCTGCCCTGTCGATGGCTGATTTGACGCGGGTCTTCCAGCAGCAGCATCCTCCCTCTTTCTCAGGGGATGGAGGACCCCAGGCTGCAGAGTCATGGCTAGAAGCTATTATTACGATCTTTGAGCATCTAGAGACGCCTCTAGAGAGGATGGTCAATCTCACCACCTATATGATTTGGGATTCCGCTAAGAGGTGGTGGGTTGTGATCTCATAGGCAGGACGCCAACAGATCATGGCTTGGGATGAGTTTCAGCGCATCTTCTTTGACTACTTCTATCCAGAGACCTTGAGGGTCGATCGAGCCTGAGAGTTTATGAGTCTGGAGCAGGGAACTCTTTCTGTCATGGAGTATTCCTCCCACTTTACCGAGATACAACGCTTCATGCCTATTCCAGGAGGTGATCAGTTATTTATGGCAAGGAAGTTCGAGGATAGTTTTAGGCACGACATCCGATCATAGGTGAACATCATCTGGTTGACTTCTATCACTTCTATTTTCAACTAGGAGCTAATCACATAGCGCAGTATGAGGGATTATGGAGCTGTGATCCAGGGCGTCTCGACATCTAGGGTTAGTATTCCTCCTACTAACAGTAGGAAGCATCATAGGCAGTCCTCGTGCGGTGATCCAAGGAGGCGAGACACTTCTTCTGGTAGCAGGTGGTGTGCTACCAGGGCGGGAAGAGCGGGAATACGAGGCCACATTGCCCGAGAGACCCAGTGGAGTGTCGATCTAGTAGTAATATGGGTCACCTTCAGTGTTTCTATCAGATCTTATCACCAGCATATGGTGACAGGGGTTCTTCCATGACTCCTCGTTTAGGAGCAGCACCACCAGTTTCTCACCGGTCAGGTAATTGGAGTTCTTCTAGCCATTCGGGCTGAGGTGGAGGTCGTGACTATGGTAGCCAGTCGCCCAGCTTTCAGCGACAACATGGTGGATTAGCTCAGGGTGGTCAGACTTTTTCAGTGGAGTATACCCAATAGGAGCAGGATCTCGGACCCTCTACAGTTCGAGGTATGATCTTAGTTTCCTTAGTTTTAACATCTGCTCTTTTCGATACAGGGGCTTCCTATAGCTCTATATCTATTTCTGTTGTAGAGAGCCTTAAGCTCTGTATCTTTTCATCTTCTTATACCTTGACACTAGAAACTCTGTTGAGGACTAGAATGGCTAGTGTACGTTAGAGTAAGTAGTACCCTCTATAGGTTGGTGGGTGTCACTTTTTATGGGACCATTATGTCCTAGAGATGAAAGGAAATGATGTCATTCTTAGAATGGACTGGCTAGTTCCCTTCCAGGAAATAGTTGACTGTTACCATTGTAGGGTGTGTTTCACATCACCAGAGGGTGGATCTTTTCTTCATAAGGGTGATTGGGATGTCCATGCGAGCCGAGTAGGACCCGAGCATCATGGGTTGGGAGGAGTTACAACATAGATTACTAGTTTATATCTGGATGATCAGGGGACTTCACAGGTAGACTTTCCTCTAGTGGTGGATCGTTTCAGTGACGTCTTTCTAAAGGACTTTTCATGTTTTCCTCCAGAGCGAGAGGTGGACTTTTCTATTGATCTCATTCCAAGAGTGGCACCGGTGTCCATTCCTCCTTATAGGATTGCTACACTAGAGTTACAGGAGCTCAAGAAGTAGTTGGAGGAGTTGCAGGAAAAAGATTTCATCTGACCCAATACTTATCTTTGGGGTTCGCCTATCTTGGCTGTGAAGAAGGAAGATGGTACCCTCAGACTTTGTGTGGATTATCGGAAGTTGAACCAGTTGATGGTCAAGAACCGATATCCTTTACCAAGGATTGATGATATCTTTGATCAGCTTCGAGGAGCCCGGGTGTTCTCAAATACTGACTTGAGGTCTGTTTATCATCAGTTTCACATTAGACCATCTGATATAAATCTCACAGCCTTCCAGAGTAGGTATGGTCTATACGAGTATATGGTTATGCCATTCGGTCTCACAAACACGCCTGCGGATTTCATGGCACTGATGAACCAAGTGTTCCATCCATACTTAGATTCTTTCGTGGTGGTCTTCGTGGATGAAATCTTGGTGTACTCTCACACTCGACACGACCATGATACACATCTTGAGATCATTATAAGAACACTAAGAGAGCATCAGTTGTACGCTAAGCTCTCAAAATGCCACTTTTGGATGGATCAGATTCACTTCAAGGGTCATGTTATCTCAGAGATAAGAGTATCAGTTGACCTAGAGAAAGTGAGATCAGTATTTTCTTGGGAGCATCCTAAGAAAATCTTTGAGGTACGAAGTTTTCTGGGGCTGGATGGATACTACAGATGCTTCATACAGGTCTTTTCACGCTTAGCAGCACCACTGACGGGTCTGACTAAGAAGGGTGAAAAGTTCTTGTGGTTAGATTCTTGCGAGTCATCCTTTCAGGAGCTAAAGGGGAGGTTGACTTCATCACCGATACTAGTCTTTACAGAGGTGAGAAAGAGCAATACTGTGTATTGTGATGCTTCATATATTGGGATGGGAGTTGTGCTTATGTAGGGGGAAGGAGTCGTTGCGTACGGGTCTCAGCAGTTGCGACCACGTGAGAGGAATTACCCGAAACACGATCTCGAGTTGTCTGTTGTTGTTCATGCCATACACTGTTGGAGACATTATCTACTGGGAGAGCATTTTTTGGTTTTAACTAACCACAAAAGTCTCAAGTAAATTTTCACTCAGCGTGATCTGAATTTGAGACAGCGAAGGTGGGTCGAGTACCTTCAATCTTTTGACTTCAAGCTTGCCTATACGCCTGAGAAAGGCAACGTAGTGGCTGATGCACTAACCAGGAGGACTCATATATAGGCAGTTCAAGAGGTTAGCAGTGATTAGAAGCTTATGGCTCTGTTCTATGAGATGAATTTGTAGGTTCACGACAGACAGGGGAAGACATTTTCATCTTCTGTAGATGTTACATCTACCCTTCTTGATCGAGTGCGAATGAGGCAGCTATCAGATTCAGAAGGCCTAGTCCTACGGGAGAGCATGTCATAAGAGGAACCTATTCCTGGATAGACCATATGCGTGGATGAGATCTTGCGTTTCTAGGGGTGCGTATGGGTGTCAACAGATATACAGAAGGAGCTAATGTGAGACTTTCATTCCTCAGTTTGGGCAGTTCATCTTGGCATCACCAAGATGTATCATGATATACACTATCAGTATTGGTGTCCAGGTATGAAGAGAGATATTGCTAGTTTTGTCATGAAGTGTTCCACCTGTCATCAGGTGAATGCGGAGCATCAGCGACTAGCAGGGCTTTTGCAGCAGTTACCCATTCCCAAGTGGATGTGGAATGATGTCGCGATGGATTTAGTGATCAGGTTTCCAAGTTCGCCTCGAGGGAATGATACAGTTTGGGTTGTCATTGACAGACCTACGAATGTTGCTCACTTCTTGCCGATCAAGGATACCATTAGTATTGATGAGCTGGGATGGTTGTACATCCGTGAGATTTTGAGCTTACATGGAGTTCCACACTCCATTTTTTCAGAAAGAGATTCTCATTTTACTTCTTGGGTTTGGCAGGGGCTTTAGAAGGCATTGGGTACACATGTAATTTTGAGTATAACTTACCATCCCCAGACAGATGGCCAGACTGAGCGTACGATTCAGGTGCTTGAGGACTTGCTCCGAGCATGCATTCTAGATTTTGGAGGTTCTTGGGAGAATCATATACCTCTTTTGGATTTTACCTACAACAATAGTTTTTAAGAAACTATTTAGATGGAACCTTATAAGGATTTGTACGGTAGGCCATGCTGATCACCCTTATGTTGGCTGGAGGCAGGAGAGGCAGCTTTGCTGGGACCTCGTCTTGTTCAGGAGACCACAGAGCAGATAAAGATGATTCGAAAGAGGATGGCTACTGTGCAGTCTCGACAGAAGTCTTATGCTGATTAGCAAAGATGACCTCTGAAGTTTGAGGTCGGGGATCAGGTTTTCCTGCGTTTCACACCGAGTTTGGGACACAAGAGGATTAAGAGACATGGTAATCTTTCACCAAGGTACGTCGGTCCGTTTGAGGTGTTGGAGAGAGTTGGGCCAGTTGCCTATTGGTTGCAGTTACCTTAGAGGTACCAGGCTATGCACGACGTCTTCCACATTTCTCAGCTTCGATGTTACTTCTCAGACCCGTCTCACATCTTCCAACCCAAGGAGGTTGAGTTGGAAGTGGATGCATCCTTTGAGGATCATCCTATCCAGATTATGGATCTAAGTACGAAGGTTCTCCGTGGCCAGTCTATTCCTCTGGTACGGGTTCTTTGGAAACACGAGTGAGTACAGGATGAGACTTGGGAGAGGGAGGCAGACGTACGATCGCAGTGGTCGGAGCTGTTCGGGGTTTCTTCTTTTACGTCGCCTTCTTAGGGAAGTTTGGGGATGAATTTCTTTAAGGTGGAAAGTTTGTAAGAACCTGGACCTTCTTTTCAGGTACGTTTCCTTCTTCTGGTCGTTTTTTAGAGAAAGGGGAATTTTTGGAAATTTTCGAAGTACACACCGTGTACTTTCTGAGTACACACCGTGTACTTTATAAGTACACACCATGTACTCGATTACCACGAGTAGTCGTATGTTGGTTGTGTAGCGGCCATGCACACAACCATGTGGGGGTGATGTGGAGGCTTCCTAATGCGGGGTATGGAAATGGTAAGTACACGTCGTGTACTTCAAAAGTACACACTGTGTACTTTATTTTTTTTTATTAAACACACTCGGGTCATGTCTAACGGACAGAACTCCCTTCTTCTATGTCTCGTTCGTCCGAGAGAACCCATACTGCCGCGATCCTTCTATGAGCCCCCGAGCCTCTGTTCGATCTCCGATTCAACCACCGTCGATTGCGTTGGGATCACCTCGGTAAGATCTTTCTTCTCCTTGATCCTCATTTCATGATTCCTCTTCTTCCTCATGTTATCCTCTATTGAATGTTTTAGACTTTTTTGTAGATCTTCATAATTCTAAGGTGATTCAAGCCTTTAGGTTCACATATTGAGATCTCTTAATGTCGAGGTAGGCGGTTTGTGACTTTCTGTAGGAAGTCTTTGAGTTATATGTGCAATTTTTTCCAATACCCATGAATGGGGTATTGCGCATTTACCCTTTTAGCCATATTGTTTTCCTACTATGCTTGTATGCTTGAGTAGATGATAATTGATTGTGAATAGGGTGAATTTTTGTGATTTGGATGTGTTTCCCATGCATGTTTTTCCTGTTTTGACCTTTAGGTCTAGTTTTCTTGTTAGGCTGCTGTTTACTTTCCCATGCCTAGTATTGTAGGATGGTGTGACAGTTGTTTTGTTATGTTGTTATACTGTAGAATGCTAGCCAAGTATTTCTTGAGGTTTAACTTGGTTGATAGGCGTTGCTACACATGCTTGACTTACACAGGGCCGTGAGAACCTGGTGTATAGACCATAGGGAGAATGGATGTTGAGGGCTTCTCTAGAGTGCTTGTTTTACTTAAAATGCGAGACCACAGGGGGAATTGATGTTGAGTGCTTCCTCAGAGTGTTTGTAGTTTCTCAATGCAGGCCACATAGGGAATGTGACGTAAGTTCTTCCCTAGAGAACCTTTAGATACCGATATGAGACTATAGGAGGAATTGATGGCGAGTGCTTACTCAGAGAGTCTATGCTTAAGTTGAACCAGAGGGGTTAGACTGAGTGTACTTCCTAGCAGGTTTCTTGTACTTGTTAGGTTGGACCAGAGGGGATAGGCTGTGAGTATATCCCAGAGGGTTACCTTGTGTTTAGCTGCTTGCTTGGGTTGCTAGGTAAGACCAGAGGGGATAGGTTGTGGTTACTTCCCAGAGGGTTACCTGTTGTGTTTATCTATTTTGATTATCTATTCCATGTTATGTGGTGATTTGAATGCTTTGAAACTGTGGATTGTTTACTACTGAGTACTTCCTTGTTTTCTGCCTTCTGTACTTTACCTACCATATATTCACTGACTGTTAGGCATAGATCTCGTGGTGGTTGCCTACTGGGATTTAGTCTCACACCCTATTTGGTTCATGCTTTTGGGACCAAACAGATTATATTGTTGTAGGTATAGATAAGGGCAATCACCCTTCAATTTCAGGTACTTGATTGTTGTGGAGCTGGAGAGCATGGGACCAAGTTATGGCTTACGATGTATAGGAATTGTTTACTTGCTTTATTTTGTACTTTGGTTTAGTACTGTTGTATTCTAGCATTGTGATTTGTTTGGCTGTTTTCCTAGACATATGTATCATGAATAATTCATATATATATGTGTGCTCTAGTTTATTATTTTCAGTCTTCCGCTGTTTACTTTTGTATGGTTTTTCATTGTTTCTGCTACTGCTATTGTTTTCTTCCACTGTGTTACTCTACCAATGAGGGAATAGTTTCCCCACTATCACACCCAAGGTCCTCACTGCTAGTCAGCAGCCTCTGGTGTTCGGGGAAATTCGCTTGAGGCCATGTGACCAACCGGTTACGGGGCGCCTCTGGGTGGCTTCTGGAACCGGGACATTACATCTTATGATTTTTTTTATTATTGATATATCTCTTATTTACCCTTATTTATAATCTTATGTCACCCTTTTTTATGTTTCTGTTCCACGGGTTATGAAGAAAGGTTTTAGAAATTATGTTTCTAAGAATTTTTCAAGGTATCAAGAACTCCGTGGAAGAGGATATATATCATTTCTGAACCATTTTTTTATTTTTCCATGTTTCTTGTTGTACTAGTCCTATAATACTCTAGCATGAATCTAAATTTTATATAAAATATGTTCATCCAGTTAGATATAATAACTATGTGAGAAAAGTATGGGTTGTTAATGTTGGTATTCGACCATTGTTTAGTTTACCTTTAGAAACTAGAATGAGAAAACTTCATTAAGAACTATAGGGATTTGTCTAAGAATAGGATACAATCATAAATGTATTGATCATTGAAGACCATGTTTAAACCTTTTTGTTATATATTTTACAGAATTTATCTAGATTTAGACATCCAATGAGTTATTTTTCATGATTATCTGGTTTTTAAGAATGATTATAATTACTCAAACTATACTTTTTTGTAGTCTTTCTGTCAGTCTTGTTTTATTTCACATAATCTTTAACTACCATGAGTACATGATCACTTTGATGCTCAAACTTCCTCAAAATTTCTTAGGGAATGGAGGGTTTTCCACCTGAATCAGCTCGAATCACATCTCTCATAATATTTATAAGAATCTCAACATAAAAGAAAGAAAGAGGAGGATAAGTAGAACTAGATTCTAATGATGTAATATTGTAAAACCATTCTAACAAGGCTACCAAGGAGTTATTAAATGAGGAATGCATCTCCTCCATGACGTATTTTAAGGATTCTATGTCATTTTCCAACCTTCTTTTTTCTATTTCATCTTCCTAGATATGTTGCATCATTTTTAGTTGAATATGTTGAATGACCAGTTCAAACATATATTGAGCATCCTATTCTCATAACTTAGTAACAAAGGTAGGTGGATTCCATAATTTCAAATCAAACTCAGATAAAGGCTTTTCAATTAAACAATCTGATTCACCTTTGGTGACAACATCTACTAGAAAATGTGGGAAAGTATGACCAGAAACTCTCTCAGAGGAAAAGTTGGTCAAAATACCAGCAACATCAATTTGACTAACCAATGATCCTTCAAGATCTATAGCTACTTGAAGAATAGGTTCATCATTATTTGGTGGACTCCCATGAATCATTACCCATTATTTATAAATAGGGTCCACCCAACATCCTGAAGTATTACAAAGATACTCAACCACTATAGGATTTTTAGTTGTAGACACAATTTTAGTAGGTACAAAAACCAAAGAGGCCGGAATAGTTCAATTTTCATCAAAAACTTGATCATCATGCTCAACTTCAGTTGGCCCAGCCATAGACTTCCCAACAGTAGAAACAATATTCATCTTCCCAACAACTAAAAGATTTGAAACTATCTGATCATCATCAACAATTTAGTGACTCTCCAAATATGGGGATTTTACACCTCAACTGATTATTCTTTTTATTCTAAATCATCCACGTCCACATCCTTAAGAAGGCTAGGTCTCTCTTATGATCTAGATCCAGATATTACTAAAGAGGGAACAAGAACATGAGGCATTTCTACATTCCGATCTCTAATTCTACCACTAGGACCATTAGGGTCAGATCCATCATCATCATCATTTCCATTACCATTTTCATCATCTCCTCCTTCTCCTTCATCTTTATATTCTTCCCCATACCCATTTCCATAATCATTTTCTTCCATATATTTTGATGAACTCTTGAATATATCCTCATTATATAACTATATCTCTTCCCCATCAATTCCTTCCTTTAAAATATTATCTCTTTTAGGGAGAGTCCTAGGTTGACTAGGCACTTCATAGGATATAGAAAGAGGAGTTTTTGTTAGGTCCGGATCAATTCCTTCATCTATAATAAATTCCTCTTCTTCGTTTCTATCAATAGAATCCTCTTCCTCCTCAACAGAACACTCCACCAATACACCTATTTTGAAACTATGATAAACAAGGTCATTCAGTCTTGAAGAATGGTCAACTAGGATTAACTCATCATAATGATTTTCATTATCATCCACCCATTTATTTTTCCATCAATTTCAACATAACATCATCCTTCTGCATATTATTCTTGTAATGAAAAAACCACCATATCCTACAAATTATTATTTATATTCATTAACAATACATTTTTATTTTAACATTACTGAAATGAACTTTTGTTAGAATGGATAATTTGATCTAGAGGTAGGATTATACATTCCCATTATATGAATCATATGATATATACAATGATTTATCTTGTGTCCTCTTATCATATTATATAAGAAATAGATATCCTAAAAACATAATGTAGCAAAATCAACCTTCCATGGGAAAATCATATGTTGGATGTACTTAAATAACAACCTACATTATCCATTGAATTCAAAATCTATTGGTCTTCCCAAAACTCCATATCCTGTAAAATTATCAATAGAATCTTTATAAAAGAAATAATCACTAGATTATAGAATAGTTCCTTGAAATTCACTAAACACATATTCATATTGAATATTCAAAAATTCATCCCACTGCCTTGTTGAAAAGAAAATTCTATGCCCATTAAGTCAACTTCTTTCTCGGTCATCATTCTCATCAAAATAAAACCCTGATACCCTTAGAAATGATATACCAACGAAGGATAAAAAAGATCTATCACATTAAGAGAACCATTCCATATATACTTCATTCTATATAACATGACAAACTAATGATTTACATTAAATAATCCATAATTCATTTACATCTTTTTCAGGTACAACTATATGATTATCTATCTCAGGATTTACTAGTTCTACAACAACATGATTAGATTCCCATTTATTCTTCTTCATTGAGGGATTTTACTAGTCTATAAAAGACACTAAAGGAAACTTCACATTGTCCATGGAGATCTGATCGATCGATTTGGGTAAATGAGAAGAAAATACAATTATCATGAGAGAAAAGAATGCAATAGTGTTAGAGAGAAATACACAAGAGACGTAAACATTGAAATTAGAAAAATCATTTAATTTATATCATTTTGGAATTAATGATTACTAAAATAAAAAACATAAAACATTTGAATCAAATCATAAATTACGTAAACCATAAAAAATAAAACCAGCGATTTAAGAACTAAGAAGTGAAAGAAAAAAATTACAAATGCATGGGAACTCCAATGGTGGGAAGTTTTCAACGATGAGAAATCTATAATGGGGAGAAGAATAAACAATGAGAAGTTTAAAATGGTGAGTCTCATAAAAATAAACTAAACCAAAATAGATCATACCTATCTCATGTTAAATGTAATTAATTCTCTCAAAATTCAAAGGCTTAGTAAAAATATAAGCAAGATGATGTTCTCTAGCAATGTATTCAAGAGATATATCACTGATTTGAAAATGATCTCTCAAAAATTGATGTCTTACATCAATATTATTTGTTCTAGAATGTGACCTAAGATTATTAGGAATATTTATTGGACCATTTTTGTCATAATTTAAAGGGTCATGTTAGAATTTATATCTATAGTTTAGTACTTTATATTTCAGCCTCAAAATTTGTGCATAGCAGCTACCTCCGGCTATGTAGTCAGCTTCAGCAATGTACTGTGCAACATAATTTTGTTTCTTACTACACCAAGATACTAGAGACTTTATAAAAGTTAAAATTTTATAGAGGTTTCTTTTATATCTAACTTACATCCATCAAAATCCATATCTAAATAGCTAATAATGTCAAATTCTTGTCCTCTTGGATTGAGAAATCCTAAATTTGTAGTATATTTGAAATATTTGAAAATCGTT
Organism: Viscum album; assembly: GCA_963277665.1. Taxonomy (NCBI): domain Eukaryota; kingdom Viridiplantae; phylum Streptophyta; class Magnoliopsida; order Santalales; family Viscaceae; genus Viscum; species Viscum album. The sequence continues at coordinate 1,381,451,146 of OY728163.1, forward strand.
TTTATATAAAGTAAGTGTGACTCTTTTGGGTTATCTTGAAATTGAGACGACATGCACACACTGAAAATAATATCAGGTTAGCTTGTAGTAAGGTAGAGATGACTTCCAATAAAAACTTCATAAGTGGTTTGATCCATTGGTTTTCCAGCTTCATTAAGATCATATTTACTGGAAGTACTCATAGGAGTATTGTAACACCCCGAGAGAATTTAAATAATAATTAATTATTTAATAATTGTTTATAAATTAAAACTAACTAAATATTGGTATAATAAAATGGTTTTATAAATATTTTAAATTAATCAAAATTTGTTTTGAATAAAAATATAACATATCAATTTATATTCCAAGAAACAATATTTTTTATTAATATATATATATATATATAATTTATAATTCATATAAATTTATTTCAAGCAAATATTTTTATATGATTTTTATTTTTAATAATAAATACATTTAATTGATTATCTTCACATAGAAAATATTCATTTTATAAAATTGTTTTAAATAATTATTTTTTGATATAATAAATAATATTTAAGAATAATAAGATAATTTATATATATGAAGTAAATGAAATAATTCATAATTGATTTAAAAATTTGAAATATAAAATAATTATAATTATATTTGAATAATAATGTGTGAAAAAATACATATTAAAAATTATGTAACTATAAATTTTGTAATTTATTATTTTATCAAAATATACATTCATTATTAAAGAAGTTAAAATAATAATTAATGTATTAACATAAAATGAATTATATAAATATATACATATAAAATAAATAAAACTAATTGATTTTTTTTAAAAGATAGAAAATCAGGATTGTGGATTATCTGTTTCAATCAAAACGACGGCTTTAGGGAGGCTTGATCGAGCGAGGTCACGAAAGGAAATGGAGAGGCCGAATCGAGTTTTGGCCAAGGGTTTCAGAAGTCTTCGACGAATGGAGATCGAAGTTCAGGGTGAGGTCGGTAATCATCATTGGATTCGAAGTGGTGGGTTTTTTTGGAGGATGACCTCCGAGGAATGAGAAGAGTTCGAATGATATACAGTCGAATGGATGATAATGAGTTAGGGATTCAATCATTGGTTTATCATGTTTCTTTGTATGCAAATCTCATTTCAGATTCATTTTAGGATATAATAATTACCAACATGTCTTATTCTTCAAATATTATCTATTATCTTCTTGTCAGTAATTTAATATCTTCAAGATATGTCAATCTTCAAACTAAATTTTCAGTTTATTAAATTTCACATTATTGATTCTTGTCCCAATATGAATGTTGAATTTTATCTGAAATTGATGATATAATTTATTTTAAATTGTGCATGATTTGTAAATCAATATCCATGGACCAGTAGTGGTTGTTTTGTGAACATTTTCTGACCTGTTTTGGATTTGTGTGGCTGAAGGTTGATGCGTCTTTGACAATTTTCTTTTGAATTAGTAGTCTTGTTATCTGTTGCTTTCGTTATGGGTATTTTTAGTCTTATGCATAACAAAAATTGTTTGAACTACATTGCATTCAATGAATGCAGTCTGATTGTCATTTTATGTGGTCGTATATGGCCTATAATAAGTATGATAAATATGTTCTATTTTATCAGCAGTATTTTGAAACTACTATATAAACAGTTCTTATTACGAATGGTGGGGAGGCTGAGTATTCAGAATAAATCTCTTTTCTTCTTTCTTTCACATATTCCACTTCTTCAAACTCTTAGAGAAATTGAGAGGAACTGAGTGATCAATCTGCCAACAACAATAAAAAATAATCTCCTCCAAGTAAAAGGTAAGGGATAGTTTAATTTTATCTTCAAAATTTCACATTAAATTTTAATTATAATGGATTTATTATAATTATTTTGTCGAATTATTTTTTTCAAATTATAATTTCTTAAGGGAGTTAGTTTATTTCATTAAAGTTATAATCTCTAATTTCTGGTTTTGTAAGGGATTTCTATTTTGTCAATTTATTTGTTTCCACCAAGTTTATTTATGGGTTTCTTCAAAAACAAAGTCAATTTGTTTTTACAACATTGATAAATTATAGTAAGGGGATAAATACTACAATTATTTCGGTGTAAGTTTTGTATGGTGTATATTTATTCTTGATAGAAATTAATTAATTATTTTTTTGTAAGGGAAGTTTTATTTATTTATTAAATTCAATTTATAATCTTTATTTTCTAGTTTTTATTAAGAGAAATTATTTTGCAAGCGTTTGATTTTTGGTTTCTTGAAATAAAAATCAAACATGTTTTGAAGTTTTGAAAATTTTTACATGTTTTAATAAGCGGTTGTTCTGAATCATTTAATTTGTTTGTTTAATTATTTTTATAATTTAAAACATACTTCATAAGGATCATATTATTACATGTGAATGGTGTATATATATATATATATTAATGTTTATTGTTTTGATTTGATTTCATGTTAATGCTACCAATGAATATTTCCATTTATTGATGTTTCATATAAACATGAATTTATTATGTGATATATATATATATATAATTGTATCATTTCCAAGTATATAACTATTTTAAATAAATTATGACAACCAAATAGTAGTGGATGGATGAATTAAAAAATGTAAGAATATCATAATTTTATTAGACAGGTTAAAATTTTATTGTCATGTTTCAAAAAAACACACATGACAAGTCATCATATTTTATTAAATTTAGGGACGTCACATCTGTATACAATCATGGCCATGAAATTATGCATAATGATACACCTTGCATTCATAATCATGATTTCAAAATAATGGTTTACTTGTGAGATTATTAAGAAAAAGAATTTATTCATGCTTTGAAATATTTTAAATATTTATTTTATAATCTTATGTATGAAACATAAATATTTAATTGATATAAATAGAAAATGTATTTCATAAAAGAAAGTGTGAATACATGGACACTTCATGCAAATTATTATGGCCTGAGTTTTAGTGGAACAAAACATGTGAGTGGTATGCAATAAATGTTCATATATTTATTTATGTACATAATTATATATATAAATCTAAATGTGTATGTGTATTTTAATAGAGTAATACAGTTTTGAATTAAAAAACTCCAGTAAAAGTATATATAAGTAAAGAAAGATTTAAAATGTTTTTAGAAAATCCACCACTAGAATGTTGTAAATAGATTGGGGAAATATGGACTGAACCCAATCCCTCAATAAGTGGTTAGGCCCAAGATAGCCTTCGATAATCTAAGATTTCGCAAAGTTTTGTTTTCAAAAGCTTGAGTAGTGTTTTTCAAAAATTATCACTCGATTACTTTTAAAGCAATTTTTGTACGTATGTAATTCCAAAAGTGGTATATTATTTTGAACAAACGTAATTTCAATTATGTTTTTCAAAAGGTATTTTGAAAAGTATTTTTATGTTATTATGGAAATAATTAATCACCATTATTTTCGAGGAATTAATTCCTAAAATGTAATTCAACAATTTCAAAACCACTTATTGAGCAATTGAATGTCCACCCCTTTGTTTCTAATTGTTTTTTCACAGGAATCAAAGAAGATCTAAATCGTAATTTGATGTTTTGGTGTTAACACGTGTGTATGCATAGAGGAAATTATTTTCTTTTTGTTCAACTATGATAAATATAAGGTCTTTGTCTAATTCTCCTGAACCTAGAATGGTAAAAGGTCATCTATTGTATAAAGTACTCTGTATTTTTTAGTTATCTTTTTTTTTAAAAAAATACACATTATGTTTTTGCATCTCAATCCTGAAGAGCGAGCTCGAGCCGTTATAATTGGTATAAGTGGAATGGTCTAGACATCATTGGAGATTAGATGTTGTCTTTTGAGGAAAAACAAAATCTACGCAATCAAATTTCCTTTAGATAGTAAAGTACCCTTCGGAATTCATTAATTCTGAAAATGGAAATTCATAATTTTCTCAATGTCCAACGAACGAATTTCGAGGGCACAATTATTTTAAGGGGGGATGTAACATCCTTAGAGAATTTAAATATTAATTAATTATTTAATAATTTTTTATAAATTAAAACTAATTAAAATTTGGATTAATAAAATAGATTTATGAATATTTTAAAATAACAAAAGTACAGTTTGAATCAAAATATATCTTATTACATTATATTCCAAGAAACAATATTTTTTATTAATATATATATATATATATATAATTTATAATTCATATAAATTTATTTCAATCATATATATGTATATGAGTTGTTTTTAGTAACAAATACATTTAATTGATTATCTTTGAATAAAAAATCAATATTTTATAAAATTGTTATAAATATTTATTTTATGATATACTAAATAATATTTAAGAATAATAATATAATTTATATATATGAAGTAAATAAAATAATTCATAATTGATTTAAAAATTTGAAATATAAAATAATTATAATTATCTTTGAAAAATAATATGCGAAAAAATTCATATTATGAAATTCTGCGACTATAAATTATATAATTTATTATTTTATCAAAATATAAATTCATTATTAAAGATGTTAACATAATAATGAATTTATTAACATATAATGAATTATATACATATATTCATATTAAATGAATAAAAATAATTGATGTAAAAAAAAAAAAAAGATAGAAAATCGGGATTGGGGATTTTGGGTTCCAATCGAACCAACGGCTTTAGGGAGGCTGGATCGAGTGAGGTCGCGAGAGGAATGGGCGAGGACGAATTGAGTTTCGGTTGAGGGTTTTAGAAGTCTTCAACGAATGGAGATTTAAGATTAGGATGAGACGGTCATCTTCGTAGGAGTCGAAACTGCGGGTTTCGTTTCGGGATGATGCCTCAGAGGAAGGCGAAGAGTTCGAATGAGATGTAATCGAATGAAGGAGCTCGGGTTAGGGTTTCGATCTTTGGTTTATCTTGTTTCTGTGTATTTGAATCTCGTTTCAGATTCGTTTTAGGATATAATAAGTACCGACTTGTCTTATTCTTCAAACCATATCTGTTATCTTCTTGTCCGTAATTTAATTTCTTCAAGATACGTCTATCATCAAACTGAATTGTTGGCTTCTTAAATTTCAAATTGTGGATTTCTATCCTAATATGATGGTTGAATGTATATCTGTGATTTATGATTTAATTTATTTTAAATTTTGCATCATCTGTCAATCGATATCCATGGACCAGTAGGGGTCGTTATGTCAACATTTTCTGTTCTGTTTTGGATTTGTGTAGCTAAAGGTTGACGTGTCTTTGACAATTTGATTTGGAATTAGCAGTACTATTATCAGTTGCTTTCGTTATTGGTATTTTTGGTCTTGTGCATAACAGAAATTGATTGAACTATGTTGAATTCAACAAATGAAGTCTGATTTTCATTTTCCATTCCATTTATGGCCTACAATAAGGGAAAATTATCGTCACAGGTCCAGCACCTGGACCTGAGCGTCAGGTACACCACGGGATTGCCTCCGCGTGTCAAAATTTTGATGTGGCGGTAGATGTAAATTTTAAATGATTTTGATTTTTAAAAAACAAGCAAATTTATTTGAATGGGTTGGACTTAAATACCCTTCAATGCAATTACAAAAAAGAAAGAAAAGAAACTCATAAACATTAAATCAAAACAAAATATATAATAAGAATTTATTAATATTAAATATAATTGGAAATATAAAACAATAATAAATATTTAACAGTAAATAAAACTAAAAGTATAACAATAATTAATAATTTGTTATATGTTTATAAATATATAATAACTACTAATAATTTCTTTAACTATATACACTTTTTATATTTATTCACTCTAAATTTATTGGTGGAAATTTCAGTTGAAATTTTACATTGTTTTATATATATTAATATATTATGTATGCATACATTAAAAAATTGTATTAAAAATTCCCATATATTTATAATAGGAAATATATTATGTATAGGAAATAATCTATGGAAATTTCCAATAAAAGTTTTCACAGGAAATTTCCAATGGAAATAATTAGTGGAAATAATTAGTGGAATTTTGCACAGTTTATTTGTGCATTAATATACTCAATTATTTTTTAAGTGGAAATCCAAATTGAAAATTTAAGATCACAATTTTCTTTTTAAATTTTCACTGTAATTTTTCAGTGCATATTTGCATTGTTTATTTATGTATTAATCTATTTTCACTTGTAATTTAAGTGGACATTCGAATTGAAAAATTGTGATGAAAATTTTCATCCTATGATCATAGGTCGTGAAATCAAACTCAAATACATGTAAAATCTATCATTAACAGAATCAACATACAAGAAATAACTTGCACTGAAAAGAGATCATATTAGGAATGCACTTGCCACAACAAATGTAGATTTCACTGATAGCTTTGAACTTTCACTACAGGTTTTCATTGGAAATTTTCAATTGGATTGTGTGAATTTCCAGTGTAAATTTGTACTTAAAATTATATTGTATATTTATATTCGTATATATATATATATATATGTATGTATGTACATATGGATTCAAATTTTGTACTGTAAATTCGCAATAGAAATTTTTAGTATAGATTTATATTTGTGAGAATTTTCATTGTAAATGTAAAACACCAAATTTCAATGCAAATTTACATTGATGTTTGTATATACGTAATGAGAATTTCCACTGTAAATTTCCACTTGATGTTAATAATTTAATATCACCATGTTTATTTGTATTTTTATGTTTGTCTTTGTGTTTATTTAGTTTTCATTGAAAATTTCCATTATACTTTGAAATTTTATTGGAAATTTTCAGTGCAAATTTGCTCTTTGAATTTTAAAAGATGTTGTATGGTGGAAAATATACATTGAAAATTTTCACTAAAAATTTGATTGGAAATTAACAATAGAAGTTTATAGTGAAAATTTGCAGTGAAGGTTTCCGGTGGAAATTTGCACTAAAGGTTTCCAATAGAAATTTGCATTGCAAATTTTCAATGAAAATTTATATTTTTTAGTTATGTTTAAATATAACTTACATTGTAATTTAATGTATAAATTTGAATTGCTAGTTCAAGATTGCACTGGAAATTTCTAGTGGAAGTTTGCATTGTAAATTTTCAGGGAATGTTTGCGGTGAATATTTTCCTAGGAAATGTCTAGTTCAAAGTTTCTATTCATGATTCATGAAGTGTTTATAGACTCTTAGGAATCCCTAAATTTTACACAAGAAGTTTCTAATACAAATTTGGAATGCAAATATTTAGTAAAAAATTGCATTTTTTACCTATGTATTAATATATTTTCATTGTAATTTTAAGTGAAAATTTTAAGTGTAAATTTCATGTGGAAATTTTCGTATGAAATTTCTAGTGGAAATTTACAACGGAAATTTCCAGTGGAAATTTACCCAGGAATTTCCAGTGGAAATTTCGACGGGAATTTCCAGCAGCGACAGTGTAAAAAAAACCCCAAAAATGCATAATGAGGGCATTTTCGTCCAAAACCCCAACCTGAGGGTCAGGTTCAGATGCCCAACCTGAGAGGATTTAAATCCTACAATTAGTGTGATAAATATTTTTTTTATTTTATCAGTAGTATTTTGAAACTGCTATATATGCAGTGCTTGTTATGAAGGGCGGAGATGATAAGTGTTTAGAATAAATCTATTGTCTTCTTTCTTTCGCATATTCCAATTCTTCAAACTCTTATAGAGATTGAGAGGAAGTGAGTGATCAATCTGCCAATAACTAGAAAATAAATAATCTCCTCCAAGTAAAAGGTAATGGATAGTTTAATTTTATCTTCAAAATTTCTTTTCAAAGATTAATTATAATGGATTTATCATAATTATTCTGTCGGCTTATTTTTTTTTCAAATTATAATTGTATGAGGGAGTTAGTTTATTTCTTTGACGTTACAATCTCTAATTTCTCGTTTTGTGTAAGGGATTTTTATTTTTCCAATTTATTTGTTTCTGCCAAGTTTATTTATTGGTTTCTTCAAAACAAAATCAACAAGTTTTTTAGGACTTTTGATAAATTATATTAAGGGGATTAATACTACAACTATTTCGGTGTATGTTTGGTATGATGTGTATTTATTTTTGATGGAAATTAAATAATTGTGTTTATGTAAGGGATGTTTTATTTATTTATTTAATTCACGTTATAATCATTATTTTCTGGTTTTGCATAAGAGAAATTATTTTTCAAGCGTTTGATTATTAGTTTCCTGAAATCAAAATCAAACATGTTTTGATGTTTTGAAAATTTTGATATTTTTTGATAAGCGGTTTTTCTGAATCTTTTTAAAATGTCTGTTTAATTATTTTTATAATTCAAAACTTACTTCATAAGGATCATATTATTACTAGCGAGTGGTATATATAGATATTTATATATAAACACACACACATATCTAAGTTTATGTTTTAATATAATTTCATGTTAATGCTAACAATGAATATTTCCATTTGTCAACGTTTCATATAAACATGAATTAATTAAGTGATATATATATATATATATATATATATATATTCTTTTATAATTTCCATTTATATAACTATTTAAAATAAATTATTACAACCAAATGTTAGTCAAAGTATGAATTTATAAAAGTAAGTATATCATAATTTTATTAGACATGTTGAAATATTATCTCCATATTTCTAAAAAACACACAAGACATGTCATCGTGTTATTTTAAAATTAAGGATGTCACATCTGTATATAATCATGACCATGCAATTATGCATAACGACATACCTTGCATTCATAATCATGATTTCAAATTAAAGGTTTAGTTCTGAGATTATTAAGCAAAACAATTTCTTCAATCTTTGAAATATTTTAAATATTTCTTTTATAATATTATGTGTGAAACCTAAATATTTAATTGATATAAATACAAAATGTATTTCATAAAAGAAAGTGTGAATTCTTGGACACTTCATACAAATTCTTATGGCCTGAGATTTAATGGAATAGAACTTGTGTGTGGTATGCAATGAATGTTCATATATTTATGTATCTCTATACTTATATCTATAAATATAAATTTGAATGTGTATTTTAATTGAGTAACATGGTTTTGAATCAATAACTCCTGGGAAAGTGGTATATTATTATAAACTTAAGTAATTACAATTAATATTTTCAAAATGTATTTTGAAAATTATTTTAATGATATTCTTGAATGATTTTCTCAAAGTTATTTTGAAGGAATAAATTCTTAAAAAGTATTTCAACGATTTCAAAACCCCTTATTGAGCAATTGAATGCTCACACATTTGTTTTTAAATGTTTTTCACAAGAATCCTTGAAGTTCTCAATCAGACTTTTAACGCTTTTGATGTTAGTTCTCATGGAAGCATAGTAGGAAATTATTTTATTTTTGTTCAAATATGATAATTGTAAGGTGTTGTCTAATCCTCCAAAACCTAGACTGATAAAAGGTCCTCTATTGTATAATTCACTGTGTATTTTTCAGTTATATTTTATAAAAAAATACACAACATGTTTTATCATCTGAATCCAGAAGAGCGGACACAGAGCGTTATATGCATTACTATGGTTAGTGTTATCCTAGAAAAAAATGTTAAAAGACCCTTAGCATATTTTCATTGATTTAAAATATTTATTTCTTTATTTTGAAAAAATCTGAAAAAGAATCAATATAATCTCACCCATTAATCACATTTAAAATTCATTTTACATTATTTTAAAAAAATTAGTACATAAATAATTTTTGGTAGATTCAAAAATAATATCATATACATAAATGTTTACAATTACAACATATTTTGGAATTTTTTTATAAAAAAATAATATTAGCTATACCTTTTGAAAAAAATTTTGAAATAAGAAAACTGATGATGCTATCCTACACGGCTCTAGGGGATTGTTTTAGACCATATAAATCTTCTATTAATTTTAAACATTGCTTTGGAAAATGGAGATTTTTGAAAATCAAGGGTTCAACAAACAAATCCTCAACTATATGCCCATTTAAGAATGAACTGTTGACATCCATCTGATTATGTTCGAAATGTAGATGAGTTATATAGGCAATCAATATTCTAATGGATTCATGTCTGGCCACCAAACAATGGTTTCTTTATAGTCTATTTCCTATTCATGGCTATATCATTGTATTACTTGTCTATAATTGTTTCTTAATAATATTCCTGATTCATTTAACTTGTTTCTAAACAACCATTTAGTGCCTATAGTAAATGTGCCTTTGGGTCTATAAAAAGGTTCCCACACTTTAATCGTCTAAAATTGATTTATGTTTTCTGTCATATAAATTACCTAGAATTAATCATCGATTTCATCATTGGAGGTCATTAGTTCAGGTTGTGACAATAATGATTATTGTCCAACCTAGTTTCTAAGACAAGCTTTAGTTTGTTTCCTCTATCTAGATCTCCAACTACAACATCTAAAGCATGGTAATTAAGGGTCCAAATAGATCTTTAATAAAAGGGTCCTGTCACCTCTAGATTCTTTATAGGTTCAGGTACAAATTCTTAAAGTTCATCATAACAATATGACTTTTCTTCTTATTTTCTAGAATAGTCAGAAGGATTTGAATTTAAGTTCAAAGATGATAAATCATCATCATGGTTTTCTAAAGAGATCTCAGGCACATGTGGACCTGTCTCATCAAACATGATATGAATAGATTCATCCATAGTCTTGGTCCTTATATTAAAAACACTATATGATTTATTAAAGGTTTAATTACAAAGGAAAATTCATTCATCACTTTGGGAGGAAAATTATTAAATATTATTCTTAGTGTTATCAATAAGTATTTTACAATAAAAATATATAATGTAATTAATTTCACGCTTCTTAATATTCCAAAGCTCATATGGGGTCTTCATTAAGATATGCCTAATGATTTCACGCTTCTTAGTGTTATCACTCAATTAGGAATCATTTTGAGAAATCAATGATTCAATATTAATAACACAGACATTATCATTCCTTAAATAATAAAAACTAAAGCATATTTAGAATAAAAAAACATTACATGCATTATCATCAGACATGAAATTAAAACCAGTATCTCATAATTGTGATATGATAAGAAAATTATATATTAAACCATCAACAAAAGGTACATTGGAAATTAAAATAGAACTAGTGTTACCAATTTGGCCACCACTGATGATTTTTCCTTTATAATTTTCATCATAGGTGACATGACCACCACCAACCTTTATGATGATCTTGAAACTAGAGTAGTCTCCTATCATATTCAAGGAAAATTTATAGTCCAAGTATCACAGAATTAAATATGATATCTTAAAGTATCTTTCTTACAAAACAAGTTTATTCCAACAATAAATTTGGTACCCTTATTTTCATGGCTCGCAATAATTTAGAGATTAATACTTTAGGAACCCAAATTTGCATATTGGGTTTCCTGTAACTAAATTGTAAGTATTTTTAAATAATCACAAGTGTTCTTCCTTCTCCATCTTGGTATCGTAGACATGTAAAATTATTTTGAGCAATATGTTTACATAGAATTTGTGTAAGTGTTTCTCTTCCATTTTTAAAATTATTTAAATCATTATTCAGTTCTTTATTAGAAAATTTATGTTTACTATATTCTTTTAAAAACTGTGAATTTTTCACTTTCTCAACAATGCAGTCAGATTTAATATTACCCAATAAAGCATGATGTTTCTTAAGAAAAATATATTTATTATTATGTTCATTAAAATATTCTTCTTGAATTTTATGGTATTCATACATTTCATCTTGAGACATATCATCATCATTATGTTCACATTCACAATGATCAAAATTAGGCATAGATAAAAGTAGATATAGAAAGTACCTCAGAGATTTCAGTCATGAAGCTCATGTTGGCTCAGTCATACTTCTCTTCATGAGTAGAGTATAAGTCACTAGAGATGTCCTCATAGGATCTCCAATTTTATTTCATCGATATCTTGATTTTTCTATACTGATCCTCATATTTATTTTTGAACATAAATTTTTGAATGTATGTCTTAATATTTCCTTTTCGCTTGCAGTCATTGAAGGCTATCTCGTTTGAGTTATCCTTCATATTCCAATCCTTTTCAAAGTTTCCTCTACTATCATAATTTCCTTTATAACTACACTTTCAAGATAATTTTTTATTCCTATATAACTTCTTATATCTTCTAACTAGATGGTCCATGTCCTCATCACTGTCTGGTGGAGACTCATTGTTATTGTATCTCCCAGCATGTATCTATTTTTTTCCATTTGATTGGATGCGTTGGTTTTGAAAGTAAGATGTTTTCTTTTTTTTTTCTCCTTATCTTCTTCTGTATTGAATTTTAGATCTTCTTCATACATCATTAACATTACAATTAATTCCTTAATTTGAAGTTTCCTAATGCCACATTATTCTATGATTGATATTTATTTCCCTCTACATCATTCTGGAAGTCATCTATATATAGTCTCACAATCTGACCCTTGTTAGAATGTAGATTCCCCAAGGAGCACATGGTGTTCATAATTTCATCGAACCTGAGATACAAGTCGAAAATTATCACATCTGGATTTTTCTTGAAATTATCATACAAAACAAAATATGTATTCAATTTCATCTCTTTAACAATAATAGTTTCTTCATGTGAATCATCCAGTGTATTACAAATTTCAAAAGAATTTTTACCAGTAGATGTTCTGTTGAATTCTTCATCTTATAAAGAATAGTATATAAAATTCATAGCTTCAAAATTATGATTATAGGAAAACTTTGTTGAATCACTCCAATCTTTTCAAGGAGTCTTAGGCAACTCCTACGTATCCTCAATAGTAGACGAGATTTCAAAACCCATACATTCAATATGAATTTACATATTTACCTTTCATTGAGAATAATTATTTATGATGAAAAAATGAGATTTTTTGGTAATAAAACCTTATTATATATTATCCATTTAATGAATTAAATTTATAAATAATAGAAAGTTGAGATCATTAAAGCACAAATCAAATAACAGTAGAAATAGTTTTGAAAAACTATGATACAAAATTTTAATCCTTTGATACCAAATGTCATTCAGAGTGAGTATCTTGTATGGGGGTATAATTGAGTGTCTAATAAAAAAGTTCTCCAATAAAAAGTTTTAAATTAAATCCCCCAATTAATATAAATATGGACCAATTAACCAAAATAGTATACGTATATAAATAATTACCTTTTAAAAGATTTATAAAAGATTGATTAGGCCTCTGTTAAAACAATAAATAATATTACATTAACCTTTGAAATAAATTTACTCAATAAAAAACTTATATAAACACTAATTAAGGTAAACTATAAAATTAATGGCCATTGTTTGTAGTTTAAATCAAATTTAGTTTTAATTCATAGAAATAAAAAAACACACAATAGAAAATGAATGTAAGTGGTTTGGTCTCAAGTTGATACATAGTCCCCTCTACTTGGAAGTAACCTACTTCCAAGATATTTATATAAAAATATACTTTGATCCACAATCTAGATTATGTATACAATAACACAATTGTTGTCCAGGCCACATAGTGTCCTCTTCCACTGTAATCGTGGGAGTAAAAAATATAACAGGAATCACATGGACCTATTTAATAGTAATTGTGGGAAATATGAGTAAAAAGGATTTTGGAAGATATTTATTTATATTCTAGTTTAAAGAAATAAATATTTAATGAGTAGAAATATAGGTTATACACACACTGATCATAATTTAATGATAAATAACAAATGTAGAAAATAAGAGTGTAGAAATAATGATATTGCTCTGTCAGATAAGATCTGCTACTCGTGACACCTTGAATGTATCTTGAGTGGTAGATCAAGTTGTGTTTTTGATATTTTTAGTGGAAAAAAGTGTTGTAAATTATTTTTTATGGTTGTAAGAGCTAGCCCATGATTTTAATGCGCTTTACTCCTTCTACAGGTGATCATTTCTACAAATGATTCATGTAAGGAACCCTTCACAGCTACTCAACTCACTTCATGTGCATGTGTATATTTCTTGTTCTGCACGCCACCTATTTTTCTTACATGCATGAGGGAGTATGCTTCCTTGTTTATTAGAAGCAGCAATATTGAGAAATCACTGAATCTTCTACTCCATGTACAACACCTTTTGACATGTTTTTTAATGCGTATATGCCAAGAAATCAAGGAACAATATTAAGGTAAGTTTGAAAATTAAATTCAATAAAGAATATAATAGAAATATTTAAATTAAAATGAGATGGGATAGTTTTGGTGAGTATTTATAATCGTAACACATTCTGGCGGTGTCTTGTATTAGTGTTGACTTGATATGGCAGTGAGACACAATCTGGCAGTGTCTTGATCTAGCTGTGAGACATTTTGGCGGTGACCCAATGTCTGATAGTGAGTCAGGGCCTGGAAGCGAGACATTCCATTAATTTACCAAATTCCACTCTGATAGAAGGTCACCTCAACAGTGACTCCAGTCTGATGGTAGGTCATCTTTTAGAGGTTAGTCATTTTATACATTACCAAATTTATGTTTTGGTGGTGACATAATGCTAGAGGTGATGCATTGGTGATAGTGAGTGTTTTCAACACATAACCACATTTCCATACTGTCAGAGAATCATCAATGATGGTGAGTCATCCATATTGTTGAGACTTTTTGGTGGTGAGATATTCATGGTGGTAACTCAATCTCAATGGTGAGTCTTTCTCATACTTAGCCAAAATTTATCCAAAGATGCTTTATAATATAAAATGATATCACAAAATCTAGTGGTCATTAATATCACAATAAAAAATATTTTTTGATCATTAAAACTTGGTGGCCAACACAAGGGGTTAGTATAAAGGTATATATTGGGAAACCCAATATATAAAAGAGAGAACAATGAAAACAAGTTAGCCAAAAATCTGAGACATATGGAGAGACAGAAAAACAGAAACCCATCAATTATTTAGATATTAATTTAACCAATGATATTGGAAATACTCAAATTCATAGCTCAACTCCACTAATGATAATATCTCATAAGAAACCAAAGAAATCAGGAACACCACAAGACCATAACCTTCAAACTACATAGCCATCATAACTTCCACATCACCTCTCAGAAACCGTAGTGATGGACCCACACCTAACTAATTCTTGAATGTTGTTCTATGTGGATGTAATCCCCATGGATTACCCACATCTCATTGTGGTAAATGAGAATTAAGTGAGGGGGTTAACTCTTACTTGGATGGAGGTACTCCACCCCATCACAAAGGGGGTTACCTACATTATCAATTTTATGTGGGGGATATGCCTTTTCCCGATCAATGGGGTACTAAACCCATACATAGATTCTATATAATAGAGGAACCATGCCTCATAATCTCAAGTGTGAATCGACTCTATATGGTATGTATATGACTTGTGCTCGGTCATAAATATTTTTACAAGGTATTACCAACTCTATAAAACATACGGGGGACCCGTGGCCCGATATCATGATGTTTCCATGGAATTACCAACCCCATGCTTACTTCAAAAATCTCACCCCATCCTTTCATCATATCATTGAATCTAAGAAGCCCTTATAGCTCCAAAAACCTTTTAAATAGTCTCTAATAATGAAAATAAATTTACCAACACGTTCTATGTGAAAAAAATTATAATATACTATACTTTTATCCATTTTTGATAATCAGGTTGGAAGATATAGAAAACACTAAGAAGATGAAATTAAATGAAATATTCATTAGTCATGATGTGTTCTTCCCATGTGGAAACTTTTTGGGTATTTTTTTATCTAGTCATGTCTCTCTTATAAACACGACATGTTCTACAATCTAACATGATGTGTTAGACGCATTGAATTTTTTGGTGTGTCCTCCATAACCCATGTTGTGTCATCCAAATATACATGGCATGTCTATTTATTAGACACATAATACGAGATTCAAGTCATGGAGCTACATCAAATATGACATGTTCTTCTAGACACATATTACATATATGATATGGGGTAGTTGGATGTTTTCATCACTTAACACTATGTCATGAATCTCTATAGACATGAAATGTGCATTTTAGTCACATGCTTTATATATTTGAATTTAGATATGGGCATGTGATCATGATATATGTCTTTTTAATATTGATGTACATGGTGTTTAACCCAGAGGTATCATGTTTTGGGATATTTAACTTGATTTATGAAACCATGGTCACTATATAGAAACAATACATGGCATTCCCTATAAGGACAATATACTATGTGATTCTAATTTTGAATTCTAGAAACTCTGGACACCGTGTTTCTCAACAAGTGATATGATTTTTGGATCTTTCCCTTGATTTCATCAATTATCTTATAGTTATTAGTATATTAACTATCCAAACCTACATAAAACACCATCTTCCCCAATCCATTTCCCCATCTTATCACTTCGGATCCTATTACCACAACTTATAATTTCATCCAATCAAATAGATGCCCTAGAACATATGTTGAGGCTCCTCCATCATGAACTATCCATTTTTACCACATTTTTTCATTTAAACTCACTTTGAGCCATGATATATTCTTATTTTTCCAATACTAAACCACCAATCATTGAGTGGGAAAATAGTGGTTCAATCAACATGAAAGAGATTAATAGACAAGAGATCGATGATAGTATGTGGACAAAACATAAATTATCAACTAATAATAGATAAAATTCATGTTCAGGCATGGGGAGATTGATCTAGGAATGGTGGTTTTTGTTTCGTCCAATCACTATTCATCGATCATGAATTCATTTGTGAAAAAATTACACCCAAAATGAAATTAAGTGACAAAACAAGAAAAATAATATAATATCATGAGGAATGATTCAACATAATTTCATAAAATAAAATTGAAATATATAAAATTATAGAGTGAAAAAAATATAACAAATGTCTCACCGTAATGGTGATTCATTTATTATTCAAAAGTCTACTCATCATCACCACTTTATTTCACCTCTAATTCATAAAAATCATATATTCTCATTCTAAAAATGGATCCTCCCAAAACATGGGTCTCCAAACACTATCTTCCAAGGGGTGATGTTTAATTTCTATAATCTCTGATCCTAATTTTTAGTGAGGATATATATATATATATAATTAGGTTAATTAGGTTGAATAATTTATGTTATAAAGTGACCCATAATGTGTCTATATTCTGAGAAAAAAATAACACCACCCCTAGACAAAATCCTTCATCTTGAGCACAATCACAGTGCCGTAATTTCCATATACTAATCTTTTTAAGATATAAAAATACTCACATGCATGAGATATAAATATATTTTTAATACATTTTAAATATCCCCTTATAAATTATGTTGGCTCATAATTTCACTAAAACTCCACCGAAGAGTAACCACCATGAGTTGATATTAATAAGATGATAAGTAATTTTATGAGTTAATTTACTGGGGTTAATTTATCATATTATCCTATTTTATAAGAATGAGACTCAGATACTCAAAAAATAGATCTACCATTTTCAATGAAAAAATAGATTTTTATGGTTCATGCGTGTTTTACTTTTGTGCACACATTAAATTTTTAGTAAGGATATACTCAATGGAGATATAATTTTTATCACATTACTACTATAATGGGATCATGCTATGGTGAAGGGTGAGGGTTTAAAGTGAAATTTTAAAGAGGTCATCACCTAGATCCACCACCTCACAAGGTACCTTGGGACTAACATTGTATCCTCCTAGTCCCAACAATCTATATTAGAGCCTCAAGGATCTAAAATAAACATTATTATATCAAATATAATTTTAGATTCTGTTTCCCATATGTATTCTTATTTAGTTCCTTATATTTTATATGTATCTAAATTTAAAATTTGTAATAGGCAAATTTTTTGTTTTTTATAGGTTTGTGGAAATGATGTTATAAAATATATATATATATCATGATGCACATTTTAGAATTTATAGTAAAAGGGTTCATGATGGAAATTTATAGGATCGTAGTTTGTGCCATAACCAAAGTGATATTCTTGAAAACTCTTCATTATTCTATTGATTTTAAAACAATTTAATCCTTTACAGTGAACTATTTAAATTCTAAAAACTAGGATGTTGAAGTGATTTTCCATACAATTGTTAAATGAAAATATGGAAAAATAAAGTTATTAATAGAAAAAACCTAAGAAAAATACCTTATGTAAGAATTCAACAATATTTGAAGTAAGAATAAAAATGAATCTAAGAAGATGAAGACTCTAATATAGGTGAATGTGATTGTTAATCATAATATATTTGTTTTTAATGACACTTTGGATATTTATTACAAAAAATAAAATTAAAACTCACCAATAGAGGTCAAAATTAATGGTGAGTCCATTGAATAAGTGGTGAAAACATAATGTTTTTTACTAATATAGTTTTTCTTTAATATTCAAGAATATATCCAAATCTTATAAGAAAACGTAGATCAATTGGAGATCATCCAATGAGTTTATTCTACATTTAGGGAAGAATTATTTTTGTAAAAATAAAGGCTATGTAAAGAGGTATTATTATTTAAAGAATATGTTTCAATTTTAGTTGTAATGGTGAATAAGAAAAGTGATTTACCTAGATAACTTTCACACGATGATTAATAATAAATGACCAAGGACAATAAATTCAAAATTATTTTTATTACCCAAAAAAAAATACCTGAGTTGAAAATATCATAAAATAGACTTAATCTAAAATGGAAGAGATGAATAGTCAATTAAAGTATAAGCATTTAAAAAAATATTGAGATTAAATTGAATTTTGAGTCATTAATGGATTATATAAAATTGTATATTCTTCCAAATATCCTAAAAACTTGTATTTAAAAAGATATAATTTTGTATTATATGAACAAATGAATGTTTCTTGCAAAATTTGGATGTAATAGTCCTCGAAGGAAAATAGGTATGAAGTACTAATACTATGACGATATTGATCATATCATGGATATTTATTTGTAAGATAAATATATTTAAAACAATAATAAATATATTCAATATCTCAAACAATTAAATGATACATGATGTTTTATTTTATCCAAAATGTTTTATACATATGGTATGGTTTTGCAGCATGAGTAATGATTGAGATGACGAGATCCACAACTCTTATACTAAAGGAGAGGATAATTCAAATCAAATAATAATATATTATATTAAAAAATAGATTCATGTTGTTGAAATATTTCCATGATACAATATTATGTGGCAGGCATCATATAATATTGGTGAGATATCTACAACAAATATCTCGGAGAAAAGAAAAACATTGAATAATGGAGAAAGAAACCCCTATGGAATAAAATATTGATTAACTTTTGAAAGAAGACTCAGAAAAGAAAATATAGTCTAATACACTATATTAATCTCAAAAAAAGGGAAGTATAAATCATGTAACACCCAAATATGTAATGTCATTTTTCTCTTCAAATAAGTTTAATTTCATTCATAGCTTGTGATACACGCAATACCGAGTCTAAATAAACCATAATATAGTATATTATCAAAACCTTGAAATAAAATTATACTATGTAATAGGAATAAATATAGCATAAAAAATGTATAAATGTTTTATATTAATCATTTATATTTTTAGTAAAGTCATTATATGAAATGTAAATATATTTTTCATGAAAATCATTTTTCATTTCTTCTTGTGAATAAATAGAATAATTAATTTCTACCAATTTTAGAAAATTTATTTTAAAAAAGTAAAATCATTTTTGAAATTAGAATGTAATAATTATCTTAGAGTGAATTTATTATAATTTTATGAAATTATTTATTTTTTAATGAATTGAGAAAAATATTTATTTTTATTGAAATATATAATTTTTTTAAAGAATTTATAGAGTTAAATTTTGTTTTAAATGGTTTTAAATGTAACATTAGTTAATTTATATTATTTATAATCTAATTAGGGTCATTTAGAATTAATATTATACTGGATTGTTGTATAAACCCTATTATACTTTAGAAAAAACAAATTTATGAAAAAATAATTTTCTTAATGTTTTGTGGGTTTAATTTTAAATTAATTTTTCTATTTCTATGAATTTATTCTTGAAATATGGATTCCATATTTTTAATCACGAGGATAAAAATATGTATATATTTCCCTTTTATTTTTTTCATTATGAATGATAACCTTGATAAATATTTTTCACCTCACTAATGGTAAAACAGGTAAGATATGGTCAAAACATTAAAATAAGGATTTAAAATTTCACTAAAATTTTATTTTATCCTATTGGATTAGTGGTGTTCATCCATGTACATCCAAGTCTCTGATATATAGTTGCTTGGTTCCATTTTTCATTGATTATTACATTTATATTAGTTTTTAAAATATAAAAATTATTACCCTCTTGAATTTAATATATGTATGTGTTTTTACATTAGTATAAAATGAGAATAAGATTGGTTATAATTTTTTATTTGATACATATGTTATTTATTGCATCATGCAAACTTTTTTTGCTTTTATTTATTTATTCAGAATCTTAAATGGTTATGCAATATATAGACAATATTCATTCAATTAATATAAAAATAAAATATTTTTTTAAAAAATATTCAACATATTGAAATTTGGATGAATTATTGTGTTTCATGAATTTTAAAGATAAATATAAAAAATTCATGATATGTGAAAGTATTATATTAAAATACTATAACTATATTGATGACTGTAAAGTCAATGTAATTGAATAGTTCAAAAAATGACCTTAATGATATTTTATAATAAACAATATTTTATTGAATTATTTAAAAGTTATAAAAATACTATATTCATTCAAGTGAATTGTATGTAGTCGAACATATAAACAGTTTTCCATTTATGGGTCACATTTACTTTTATGATAACATTATTGACCCTTAAATAGTAGAAAACATTGATATTACGACAGTTGTCAAAAAGATTAATGGGGGGTAAACTAAGATATAAGGGTTAAAAATAACTTAATTGTGAATAAATTTTATTAGAAGAGATTATTTCTAATTATACTCTTCCTATATATGAAATATGTAAATTTTGAGTCAGTTTACTGTAAAAAATAATTTAAATTAATTTAATATTTTGAGAAACTCCATGAGTACCCCCTCCCCTCACTTATAAAAGGTAACATCATCTCATCTCTTCCTCGGACCTTTTGTGGATTATGGATCATCCAATACCTACCATAACACCTTTCCATCTTCCTTAACCACATCCCAATTTCTTTTTTTTCTTTCCAAAAGACCATTATTTCAAGGCATAAGATGTAACCCAAATGCAGTTTCTCAATGAAGATCTATAACTCTTAACTATGTGTTATCAATTTCTTATTCTTCTAAAACATCTAAATCCATGGAATAAATTATAAAATAACTAATTAAGTATATTAAATATACAGAATGGTTATTATGACAATAGAATAACAATTATCCACTTTTTTCCATGCTATGAAAAGTGAAAATTCATATATTTTAAATAAGTGATTTCAAAATGAAATGCTATTTTCCACAAGAATTATTCCATAGATATTTTAAAGAAAATATTCATCTATGATAACTTAATTTGATGTTAATCACTCTTTACTATGAATATTGTTCAATGATACCATCCTTATTCTTCCTCTAGATGATCTATGTTTATAATGATGAGATGTTTATGGAACATGATTATATTCTTTGGGTTATGCTATGATAATACAATGAATGTTTTATAAGCTCATTATATTTATATGAGTGAATTATGATCATGTGATATTTGGGTCTATTATATCCCTCCAATGCATTAGGTAAATATGGATAACTCGTGAGATAAATATTATATGTGTGAACCAGATTCCATGCTTAGAATTTTACACACGAAACAGGGTTTTAAGCACATAATATTATGCATGGACTTGGTTTTCATGTTCATAAGATTATACGTGGACCTAGTTTTCTTGTTCATAATGTAATGCGTAGACCTGGATTCATATACATAAGTTTATGTGAGGGCCTTGTTTAACATCCCTAACATTATTAATGAACCTTTTTTTATTTATATGTATTCATAATGTTATATATGTTTTTACACATACTTATGTCGATGTTATGATCTCATGGCTCATAGATGGCCATGAATGATTCAAAACACTTTTGAATACTGTCTTTTATAAAGATATGTTTCATTCCCTAAATAATTATAGATTGGGTATGAGATTCTTAACTTATGATCATTATCTCATAATCATATATATATATATATATATATCTTATTCTCATGTATGATCATTGATTGATATCTCTCATGTTTACCCTTACTGAGAATCTAAGCTGACACATTATTATGTTATTCCTTTCCTTGGTTAATAATAATGATTTTATGTAGGGTATTCCTAAAAAGTGTTCTATGTGTGAAAAATTGATGACCATTCAAAAAATAAGTAGATTGTGTATCTAGTCTCCAAAAACACTAACCTCTACAGTTCTTGAATGGATCAGAATGTTCAGTATAGTATATTCATCTAAAAATATTTCCTATATTCATATATGTAAATATTGGGTAACAATAGTTGATATTAGAGTAGTGTTTATTCAATCTTTGGAGGTTAGGATTAGAGAGCATTGGTAAAATCCCAAGGGATAATCCTAGGTACAGGACAACATCCAAATGTTAAGATAAGATAGAAATTATTTGGTTTTCCTTGAAATGAATATCTATATAGAATATACAAGTGGATGAGGTATTTGGAACATATGAATATAAGGGTAATAATCTTGAAAAGGGTTGGTTGGAGTATATCCCGACTATCATTATAGTACAAAGTGAGTGTACCCTTATTCTGTTCCTACTTTTACACTCTCAGGGAATATTAATAGGGTAAATCAACTTTTCATTATAAACTATTATAAATGATTTACATATATGATAACGAAGGATGTCCAAGTTTAAATTTGTGGTGTTATACATTTTAAAGAAGGGGTCATGATGTAGACATATTATAAATCATTTTCATGATTATGTGGTTTCCCACTATGATTATTATTTCTCATATTGTGTTTTTAGGATTTAGTCAATGGTTGTTACTAGAAGGAACCATGTTTATGTTGAATGAGAAGGAAAATGTAATGATCTTACACATGAGAAATAAAATTATATGAGGATAGAAGGAATAACATTGTGATTATTCTTAATAAACTATCTTATTATAAAATAAAAAAGATCCACTTGGGTGAGCTTCCTAACACACCTAATAAGAGGAGAATGGAGTTTCATGAAGACCATAGAGGTATGACGATTATGTTTTATACATGTCATGTACATGGGGAGAATCACATAGGTAAATTTCTCAAAGGATAGAGAAGATATTTTATGTGTGGAAAGATAATACATAGAGTAAGTACATTACAAGGAAATATGAATATTTTGATAGAGGGATATTAGGTTCATCCCAAGGTAATATTTATAGTTCAATGTATTATGTGTGGGTAACATTGTCATTATTTGAGTCATTTCCCTAATCTAATAGATAAATGATAGACCAAGTAAGGGACTATGTTATGTTGATCATTGAAGTGTAATTGTGGAAGTATTTATGTATTTCAATTTTAGAATTATGATATTATGGTTATAATAATCATAAAACCTCTATGGATTTTTCCATATTAGTTTTTATTTACGGATTTTAAATCATTTGTTTAATAGTATCAATACACAAGATAAGTGATATAGTGGGAAGGTAATATTTTTGTAGAAAAACTTATTAATGGAAGGATAACACTTAATTTTTTCTTGATATTGAGTTAATAATGTTTGTTTGGGATAAAGAGATGATTGAAATTTATGACGTAAATGAGATAGTACTCATAACCTTGAAATTCTATAGTGATTTGATGATAAATTGATTTCAATCATCTTTGACGATGCTTATTTCTTTTCTATATTTATGAAATATATTCAATAGTCTGTGATTTTATTTCAGAAAAACAAAATTTGTTTATTTTTTAAGCAAATATGTTCTCATTGAGGTTTTATGATGATTCAAGTTATTAGTATATTTTGGGATAATATTTTTTTTCATTTAATTTACATGTTTAATTTGAAAAAATATGATATACTTTAGGCAGTATGAGAATAAATTCTTGATCCAATATTTTCTAATTTTTTGTTTTGAATTTTCTCTAACATATTTTAGAGAAATCACCAGTATACTCTAGAAATAATGTTGACTTTCAACAATGCATTTCATCCTCTGAAAGATGGATAGTATGAGAGAAATATTCAAACACTAGATGACATATTTAGAGTTTATTCTATGGATTTCAAAGGTCATTGGTATCAACACATTCCTTTGGTGGATTTTTATTACAACAATTTCATTCAATCAAGTATTCAAATTAATCCTTATTAATCCCTACATAATGATATGTGGAAAACTCTAATGTAATATAATCAAGTTGGGGAAGGAAATCTATTGGGATGATATATATCTATGTAAAGGGCAGATAAGGTAATATCCATTCAGAAGAACATAATGAAAGCTCAGAGTCGACCAACAAATTATGCTAAAAATAATCGTCATGATCTAGAGTTTGATGTTGTTGAATAAGTATTCATATGAATATGTCCCTAGAGGAAGGATATGAGATTTGGAAAGAATGGAATGTTAAGATTTAAGTATATCACCCCCTTCAAAATTCTTGATTGTATCGGGATAATCGATTATTGATGGCACTTCCACCAAATCACACTCAAGTTCATGATGTTTTCCATATATCCCACCAAAGGAAGTACATACTTGATCCTTCATAAGTAATGAACTTAGAGGATAGACTAGTAGTGAAATATCTCTCTTATGAGGAATAACTGGTAGATATTCTAGATCATAGAGAGAAAGTTATACAAAATAAGACCACTCACCAAGTCAGAGTTTTGTGGTGAAACCAAAAATTTGTGGAATGTGGGAACCCAAGGATTTGATGAAACATAAAAATCCACTTTTTTTATATCATTGAAGAATATTTTTTAGGGTAGAATTCATTTTAGGGGGGTAGATGTAGAACCATGATATTTTAGGATATATTTCTTTTCAAATAAATTTAATTTCATTAACATCTTATGATACACAAAACCCCAATTCTAGTTGAACTATAATATAGTATATCAGTAAAACATTCCATTAAATAGGTTAAATTAATATTAATAACTAAATTAAAAAAATGATTTTTGGCTCTATTTTATTAAAGTATTTTTTAGTAAAGTAATTGTATTATTTAAAAATAATTTTTTTAAAAAGGTGATCTATTTATTTTTGTGAATAAATTTTATAATTAATTTATACCACTTATATAAAATGTATTTTATAAAATTAAATTCATCTTTTAGATCACAATTTCATTATTATATTTGATTTATGTTTTTTATAGTTTTCCAAAAGGATTGATTTTTTGATAAACTATGAAAATATTGATTTTTATTGACAAAATATTTTTATTTAACAAATTTTAAAAGTGATATTTCTTAAATGGTTTTAATAGTTACATTAGTTAATTTATATTATTAATATTATAATTAATTTCATTAGGAGTTAATTTTATGTTGGATTCTAGGATAAAAAAATTTATACTTCAGATAATATTTTTTATGGAAAACTAATATTCATCACATTTTGTGGGTTTAATTCTAAATTAAATTATTCTAATTATATGAATTAAATATTGAAAAATGTATTCAATATTTTGAGTTTGGACGATCAGACTTCTTAGAGAGTTTCCTTTTATTTTAGGTCATTACAAATAATAACCTTGGTATATATTTTTCACATCAATAATGGTAAAACAGGTAAAACAAGGTTTAAACATTGGGATATTAATTTTTATTTTCTCAAACACATTCTTTTATCCTAATTTTTGAGTGGATTTTGTCTATTTCCATCCAGTTCAGAAATATATGGTCACATGGTTCCATTTTTCTTTTATTAATACCTTTATATTATTTTATATAAAGACTAATTTCAAAATGGAACTCTTGAATTTAATATATGTAATTTTTTTTTGATAAAGAAAAATGAATATATGTTATGTAATAAATGTTTACATTAAATATAAATAATTTTGTTTATCATGGTAATTTATTTTTATTTTTTTCTTATTGAATAATAACCTTAAATGCTTACACAACACCGACACAATATTTATTCAATTAATTGAAAAATAAAATAAATAATATTAAAAGTAAGAAAATTTGGATGACTATTATTTTCCATGAATTATTTACAAACATATAACAAATTATTTATTTTATAAAGTTTTCTATTAAAATTCAATACTTATCTTGATGAATATAATGTCAAAGTAAATGTGTAGTTCCAAAAAAGATATTAATGATATTTTATAATAAAAAATATATTATTAATCGATATAAATTCTAAAAAATACTGTCTCTATCCAATTGAATGGGATATGGTTTCAAATTCCATCCCTCATCCCATTATTAGTCATTTTTCCTTTTATTGTATCATTATTGACCAATAAACAGTAGAAAACATTGACATTGTGATAATTGTAAAAATGATTGATGGGGGAGTTAAAAAGGATTAGGGTTAAAAAATAATTTAAACTTGCCTAAACCTTATTGTATGAAAGTATTTAGACTTATAAATCATCTTATATTATAAATATGTAAATTTTGATTCACATTATTATAAAAAATATTTTTTTATTAATTTAATACATTAATTAATTCCATGAGTGTCCCTCCCCTCACTTATAAAAAGTGAAATATTCTATTCTCATACTCACACATTTTTACCCTTATATATGATAAAATACCTATAATAATACCTTATTATATTATTCACCCCATCAAATATTTTCTTTTCCATAATACCATTCTTTTTTGGGTTGCGATGTAATCCAAAAGAGGTTTCTCAATGAAGAGGTATAACTTTTAACTGATCATTTACAATTTTGTTTCCTCTTATACCTCATATAAATCCTTGGTATCCATTATATAATAATTAATTCAGTTTATTCAATATATTTTATTATTATTATTATGATTTAACAATATTTATCCACTTTCTTTCTATCCTATGGAAATCAAAACCATCACTTGTGTGTACATATGACTTACTATCTCCACACAATGTTGTAAATCATTTTTCATCCCAACATTACAAGGATTGTTATTATTATTGTTTTAATGTTTATATAATATATTCAATATATATTTATGATTATATATTTTTGATATCAGATATACCATCTTACATTCATATATATGGAACCTATTCATTTTCTACGAGATAACCATGTTTCAATGAGATTGTTATGGGAACCATTTATTTTCCATGAGTTAATCATTTTTCAAATAGATTTTTATATAAACCATTTCTCTTCCACATGTTAATCATGTTATAAAAGGTATAATGGTCTTTCCTATAAGTTTATGATGAAATGAAAGCTTTTCTGTGTTATAATTTTGTGATGGTACATGGATATTTGATGGATGGTTGCATGATAAACCAATGAAATGTGGTTTAATGATAATACAACGATAGGTGGTTCTATGATAAAACAATTATGTGTGGTAATGTGATAAACCAGTGATGATTGGTTCTATGATATCCATCCAATGCATTGTGTGTGTAATTAGACCATATATTTATTCCATTTGTAAGAGTGATTAAAAGAGTGATGAGGAAATGATTTTCCAAGTATGTAAATGTTTTATTTATGCTTGATATTAATTTATAATGTTTCTATTGTTCAATATTGATATCACATGGCCATTTATTATTGATTTTGATGACTATTTTCTTTTACATTTTTTTTCAATTTGATGATCCTGGTATTGATGGCTATGAGTTATTTTATGATTTAATCACGCACATTGATTATTTCATCATACCCTTATGTTCTTATAATTTTCATTGATGGAATTATACTATTAAATCTTATGTTTACCATTGTTGATAATCTAAGCTCACCCTTCTTATGTTTCCTTTTCCCCAAGTTTTAATGAAAGATGATGAACGAGTATTGTCTAGAAGGAATTTCTTATGGATGATGATGTTGTATTAATGTGATAGGGAAAATCCACATTATGGGAGATAAATTATCAATTAAAGTCTTTTAAATTGCTAATGTAGAAGTTTTTCCTTAATATATTAAACTCTAAACCTAAAAGGTCCTCTAGAATGTTAGTCATCCAAGATTTATTTTTGATTTTGTGTGGTTTTGATGGAACAAAATTTGGTCACAATTGTTGTCATCATAGCTAGAAATGTAAAGCTATTAATTTTCACACAAGAAACAGGAGTGTGGATCCTAGGATATTATATATATATATATATGATTATTTGGTTTGTAATATATTTATAATAAATCTATATTTATTATACAGGAGTTTTGAACATGTGAGATGAAAAAAATACTTGAGGTAAGGGACTTTCATCACAGTTTTCTTACTATGAGACACAACCATATCCACCAATGGTTTCTTTAATGTTGTGTATTTGCTTCCTGTGAATTTATTTTATGACGATTCAACTAAAAATATGGGGGTAAACATATCCATATATGGTTCTACCTTTTAGGTGGTTTTGATTTGAAATCCACCAATGTTGTAAGGGATTTACGTTTCAATCTAATTTTAATCGGGATTATTTAGGCTTGAATTTCCATTGAAGAAATTATATAATCATTATCTAATGAACCTTTTTAATTATTCTTATTATTTGATTATTTCTTAAGCTATGTTGTTTTAGAATCATTTTTTAATCTTTGGTACTCTAAATTATGCACATGAGCCTTAGCCTGGTTGGTGAGGACTTTTAAGTACATCTAGGAAACCCGGGATCAAATCCAGGCGGAGGCACAATTTCCGGGTACTGTAGAAGTACTATATAAGGTACTATAGTGGGAACTGTGTAGTACTATAGCAGGTACTGTAGTGGGCACTATAGCATGCATTGTTTGGCACTGTAGCAGCAGGGAATTTGCCCCCGTTTGGGCCTTCAGGCCACCGATTTGGCCCCCGAGTCCTTTAAGGCCTTCGGGCCACCCAAGCATTCGGGCCAGTAAGGTCTTCGAGCCAGCTCAAGGCCTTCTTTGTAACGACCCAATGTATTTCAATGGAAAATTACCTTCTTATATTTATGTCATAAAAACACAAAATAATGAAATACTAAGTGATAAGTGAACTTTAAACATAATTTTGTCACCCCTATGTTTGGAATTTTAAAAATCCGACATACACGGTTGTGTTCAAGATAGTTTTTGGAGTCTAATGAAACAAAAATAATTTTTGGTGAATAGTAACCTACCCTTATGAATAGTAACCTTCCCTTATGAATAGTAATATGACCCTTATGAATAGTAAATAAGAGTAACATTACCTATGTATAATAAAATAAAATTTAGACATCTTAGAAAGTGACAATTTGACCTTAGTAAACGTTTTTGGTATTTTATAAGTCATAAATAATTAATTATAATTAATTAATTTAAAAGAATATTTATTTTCCTATAATGTATTCATAAATTATTGAATCAATTTCTAATAGTTTTTAGATAATTTTATAAGACCCTACATAATTTTTGAAAGAACTATAAAATCAATTTTAATCTTAAAAACTGTTTTTTAAGTAAATTATGATTTTATTTAAATATTAAATTAATAATATTTAGAAAATTATTTTTGAAAAATGGAATTCATTTTTGGATTCTACACGTCTAAAAATGGTTGGGGTAAATTTTTGGGATTTTTCTGAGATACTTGAATTTTTGATGAATAGTGGAATCCGATAATTCACAGTAAAATCTAAATAATGTATTAATTGAGTCATCGATGATGTTCAACTGATGTAAGCCCACTTGTTTCGGGATTTCATTATAAAATTACTATTCTTGGTCGTTCAAGACTCACTATTCCTTGTCTTAGGTGAAATTAATAAACTAATCAATTTTATATTAAGGAAACCCCTCTCCCCTCCACTATAAAAGCCACCCTTCACTCCCTCTTTTCCTCACACCTCTCAAGCTCCAAGACTTCTCTAAAATCTGCCCAAACACCTTCCCTATACCCTCCCCCACGTCCAATAGCTGCGGGTCTCATCAAAATACCAAGCTTAGGACCTTAAGGAGGTTCTCAAGAGGAGGATCCAAAAGGTGATTTCTCTCCCTCTTCTCCTTTAATTTCCTTTCAAGTTCAAGTTCCTTTCTTGATCTCTCCATACCTATCTTCATACAAATTGTTTTTTAACTCCATTATTATACATATAATGTAATATTATGATTCTAATGTTATATTATATCACCCCACACCCTTTCCCTCTTCCATTTATTTTATTAAAGAGAACGTTGTTCATGAGGTGTTAAATTTATCACCTTCAAAAACGACATGTTCTCTTCTTCCATTTCTACCTTCAATATGGTCATGAAACCATTTTATGGTTGAACTAGAATATTTTTATATGTATTATGTTCTATTTTAAGTTCTGCAAATAACCTATGGTCTTATTACTAAGTTAAATGTTAAAACAAGATCGTTGTGATCCAAAAACCGCCCAAATTAACCCAAATAAGCATCATTAAATTTTTATCTAATGATTCATCCACTTGGATCTATATAATTAAATATAAAATTATTAAAGCTACTATAATATCATTAATAACATGTAGTATCAGTTCTGGATGTTTACCCATGATCAACCCAAACATCAACCTAAGAATACAAGTGGACCGCTCAAGAAAACCATGAAAATGAACATCCCCGATCAATGTTTTTAAACTCTATAAGTCATCCAAAGGAACATAATATAAAATAATGAAACCAGAATGAACCCTATTAATGTACACATGGTTCTGGATTTCTAATTAATGAATATAATTTCATTATACAGGACATTAAAGAGAAGGAGGCATTCGAGTACAAGGTAAGGGGAAATCTCGAACCCATTTTTCTTCCTTCGGGTTCTCCCTCTTTCACTCGATTTTTGATATGGTTACTCCTCAAAGATCATTTGTTCATCATTTCCTTTACTTTTCTGGGATATACGTGTTTGTCACTGGTTTTTATGTCCATCAAAATGTTTTCCAAAATAACTCTTCTTTCAAGATCTCACCTTTTACCTCTCATTCAAGGTTGATGGCTCTTGTATCAAGTATGTTGTTCCCTTTTTCTTTTGGGAACCCAAAGCTTATGAATGTGTTATTATGAGATGAAACCCATTCCTTTCCATGGGTTATTTATGTACATGTTTGATATGTGTTCTATGTGGCAATCATGATAATGATAATGTTATGATGTGACGGGTGCGCCCGAAATTATACAGCGCTCCAATGCATTGGGTAAAGTGATGAATCTCATGAGTAAATGTGAAATGATGTGTGAACATGATGCTAGATTTGTTCACAAGTATGTGTGGTAGTTAACCACTAAGACATGATGTTTCATTTTTTATGCATTGCCACATTTCAAGTCTTTTATTTATGCTCCTCTCATGTTCATGATCTTTTGCCTATGTCATGATTATGCTCAACCCATGATATATTGTTCTTTATTATCCTCTTACTGGGCTTTTATCTCACCCCTTTTGATGTATATCCTCAGGTGGATACATGTACTAAGGAGAGGAAAAGTGTTACTAAGAAGCTATAGAAGAATAAATTAAATGAATGTTTATGCTTGATGTTGTACTTGTTATGTGTAGTCCTAGTTTTCCCAAGACACTAAACCTCTGGATCCTCCACGTGTAATACTATTATGTTGTTTATCTTTGAAATGATGTAATAGTAATGTAAGAAAAGGCTGGGTCACTATAGTTGGTATCAGAGGAAAGGTTTAGTTAATTTGGGAATTAGGATTAGTAAACCCTAGAGAAAACCTCTAGCATGAGAATAAGTAAAAATATGTACACAAGAATATTTACCTAGGGATCCCATATGTTATGTTTTCGGTATAATTGTTTAAATGAATAAGTTATTCATGAATTGTTTACTTATGTTTTGTTCTAACCTTTTCTATTTTAGAAAATGGTGGGAACCAGGAGAAATCAGGCCAACAACTCTTGCGAAGGCCAATGCAACGATTGCCCGAACGACATCCCCAATGATTTTGGAGGTGGAGTTCAAAACTTCATGGCGATGCTTACCCAATTATCTCGGGTTATGAATAATAACCATAATAATGGGGAACGTCCTCCTTCATCAAATAGGGAGAAACTAGCTATCAAATGTTTTATGCGGCAACGACCACCGACGTTTTGTGGATCTTTCGATCCACTAGTTGCGGAACAGTGGGTCAACTCCATGGAGAAGATCTTTTCTGTTCTTCACTGTTCCGAGACGGAGAAGGTGACTCTAGCCGTTTATCATCTAGATAGAGAAGCTGATCAATGACGGGCTTTGATTAAGAACACCAAGCCAAGGGATGAAATTGAAGAGATGGAATGAGAAGACTTTAAGATAATTTTTATTAATAAGTAATTCCCACGAACTCTTCGCACGAATATGGAGAGAGAATTCATAGAGCTCAAGAAAAAAGAAGGAGAATCTGTCACAACCTATGAAGCAAATTTCACAAGGCTTGCAAGGTATGCTTCGGGTTTTGTTATCAATAATGATAGCAAAATTGATAGATTCTTTAGTGGATTAAAACCACATCTTCGAAAGGCTCTTGCAATTCGAGACTTTGGGAGTTATGAAGAAGTTGTTCGGTGTGCTCTCAAAGTGGAGATGGAGTTTGGAGAATGGTCCCATGGCTTTGGTGATAAGAAAAGAAAGATGGAGTTTCAAGCTGGTGGATCTAGTGACAAAGGTGGGAAGAAAAATCGACCCACATGCCAAAAATGTGGGAAGTTGCACCATGGGAACTGCCTTAAAGGTATGGAGAAATGATTTAAGTGTGAGAAGGAAGGACACCAAGCTAACGAGTGTTTAAAAGACATTAAAAGGAAGGATAATGTAGCCGATGAAAGGAGATAATCACTCGTGGTTCAATACTACAACTATAGGGAGCTAGGGAACTATTCAAACCAGTGCACTAAACCTCGAGCTCTCGAGGGTAATCAATGCCAGCAACCACCAAAGCCAAAGGAACAAGGGAAGGCTTATGCCATCACTATTACGGAGGTGGTTCATGATAATGAAGTCATACAAGGTACACTTCCTATTCACTCAAGAATGGAAAAAGTCTTATTTGATTCTGGTTCTACGCATTCCTTTATATCTTGCAAGTTTGCTAGAACTATAGAATCGAATCCCTGAAACCTTGAAGTAGAAATATATGTAAAAACACCAAGTGGTGCAATCATTGC
Organism: Viscum album; assembly: GCA_963277665.1. NCBI lineage: Eukaryota > Viridiplantae > Streptophyta > Magnoliopsida > Santalales > Viscaceae > Viscum > Viscum album. Next base: position 1,381,484,464 of record OY728163.1, read on the forward strand.
AACCCAAGTGTTTGACTCTTCTCCTGTTGACGTATGTGGGAAGATTCTTCCGGCAAATCTCGTAAGACTTCCCTTGGTGGAATTCGACGCTATAATGGGAATGGATTGGATCTCGTTATATAGAGCACATATCAACTGTCGGGAAAAGGAAATATATTTTCATATTCTGAGCCATCCCATGCTCCTCTAAAAATGCAAGGAAGATCATGAATCTCCTCTGAGAAATCCTTCAATGGTTTGGGTGTTTATTCCCTATGAAGAAGCATACCTCGCCCAAATGTTTGAGTCAAAGGAAAGTTCCAACCTTGAGAAAATGCCCATCGTAAGGGAATACGGTGATGTATTTCGCAAAGAGTTACCCGGAATTCCTCCGGATCATAAGGTAGAGTTCTCAATTGAACTCATACCCAGAGCTACTCCTATCTCGAAGTGCCCCTATAGGATGGATCCTATCGAACTGGAGGAGTTAAAGAAGCAGCTGTAAGAGCATCTGGACAAAGGGTTCATACGCCCTAGTGCATCACCTTGGGGTGCGCCAGTGCTCTTTGTAAAGAAGAAGGATGGAACCATGTGGCTGTGTATCGATTATCGGGAACTCAAAAAGATCACCATAAAGAACAAGTATCCTCTCCCAAGGATTGATGACTTGTTCGACCAGTTAAGAGGAGCTCAATACTTCTCAAAGGTGGATCTTCGTTCTGGATATCATCAAGTAAAGGTGAAGAAGGAAGATATTCAGAAGACTGCCTTCCGTACAAGGTATGGGCACTATGAGTTTTTGGTGATGCCCTTCGGACTTACTAATGCCCCTGCAATCTTCATGGATTTGATGAATAGAGTCTTTAGACATTACCTTGACAAATTTGTGGTAGTGTTTATCGATGATATTCTCATCTACTCCAAGAGCAAGGAGGAACATGAAGAACATCTAAGACTTGTGTTGGTGACATTGAGAAAGGAGAAGTTGTACGCCAAGTTCAGCAAGGGGGACTTTTGGATGAATCAAGTCACGTTCTTGGGACATGTGATCACAAGCGAGGGAATTTCTGTGGAACCTTCAAAGACAAAGGCGATTGAGGAATGGCCCAGGCCCTCTAGTGTCACAGAAATCCGTAGTTTTCTTGGATTAGCTGGGTACTATCGACGTTGTGTGAGAAACTTCTCACGATTGTCAAGCCCGCTAACTAAGTTAACAAGGAAAGGGGTAAATTATGTATGGACGGAATAATGTGAGGGAAGCTTCAAGGAGCTAAAGAGAAGGCTGATCTCTGCACCTGTACTCACACTACCGAAAAGTGGAGAAAGTTTTGTGATATACAGCGATGCTTCAAAGAAAGGCTTGGGTTGTGTACTCATGCAAAATGATAATGTGATAGCCTACGCCTCACGACAGTTGAAGATCCATGAGCAGAACTACCCGACGCATGATCTAGAGCTGGCAGCTGTGATTTTTGCCTTGAAAATCTGGCGGCACTACCTTTATGGTGAGAAGTGTGACATATACACCGACCACAAGAGCCTAAAGTATATATTCACACAAAAGGATCTCAACATGCGTCAAAGGAGATGGTTAGAGCTAATCAAGGATTACGATTGCTCTATTCACTATCATCCTGGGAAGGCGAACAAGGTAGCTGATGCTCTAAGTAGAAAAGAACCTGCTACTCTATCCATGTTGAGGATTGAGAAAGACCCTATCTTCTTGGATATGCAAAGGATATATTTGGGAATCATAAGGGCAGGGGATACATCCTACCTTGACCAAATGATTGCGCAACCATCCATCCAATAGAAGATTAAGGAAGCACAAAGGGATGATGTGGAGATACAAAAGAGGGTGAATGCAGTAAAGGAAGGGAAGCTGCAAGAGTTACATATCGATGATGATGGTGTGATTCGGTTTGGAACGTGGCTTTGTGTGCCTTCATCACTCGGGATAAATAAGGAGCTATTGGATAATGCACATAGCTCAACTTTCTCTATCCATCCTGGAAGTACCAAGATGTATCGTGATCTCCGAGAACACTTCTGGTGGGATAACATGAAGAAGGAGATTGCAGAATACATATCAAGGTGCTTGGTATGTCAGCAAGTTAAATCTGAGCGACAAAAGTCCAAAGGTATGATGCATCCATTGCCTATACCCATGTGGAAATGGGAAAATGTTACTATGGACTTTGTCACGGGTCTCCCAAAGACGTCAAAGGGAAATAATGAGATATGGGTTGTGGTTGATCGACTCACCAAGACTGCCCATTTTATTGCAATTCGGGAAGACCTATCGTTCGAACAACTTGCAAAGATATATGTGAAGGAAGTGGTGAGACTGCACGGTGTTCCACTCTCGATTGTCTCTGACCATGTTACAAGGTTCACATCTAAATTCTGGAAGAGCCTTCAACATGCTTTGAGTACTGGATTAAATTTCATCACGACCTATCACCCCCAAACTGATGGCCAGTCTGAAAGGACTATTCAGATGCTTAAAGATATGATAAGAGCCTGCTCTCTTGAATTCAAAGGTGGTTGGGATCAGAATCTCCAATTGGTTGAATTCTCATACAATAATAGATTCCACTCGAGTATTCAGATGGCTCCGTATGAAGCTCTTTATGGGAAGCGATGTAGAACTCCAACCTGTTGGGATGAAGTTGGAGAACTAAATCTACTTGGTCCCGATCTTGTTCAAGAGATGATAGAGAAGGTTCAAGTCATTCATAAACACATCAAAGATGCTCAAATCCGGAAAAAGAGCTATGCTGACAACCGTCGAAGGGACTTGGAGTTCGACGTTGGAGATAAAGTCTTCCTTCGAATATCTCCATGGAAGAGAGTCATGAGATTCAGGAAGAAAGGGAAGCTAAACCCAAGGTACATTGGCCCCTTTGAGATCCTTGATCGTATAGGAGTCGTAGCCTATCGTCTGGCACTTCCACCGAATATGGCTCATGTTCATGATGTGTTTCATGTATCACTACTGAGGAAGTACATACCAGACCCCTCACAAGTACTAAACTCAGAGGTGGTACAGCTGGAGGATGATCTCTCCTATGAGGAGCAGCCCGTAAAAATTCTGGACCGAAGTGATAAGGTTCTACGCAACAAGACAACCCGCCTTGTCAAAGTGTTTTGGAGGAACCATAAGTTTGAGGAAGCAACTTGGGAACCAGAAGAGGCAATGAAGGAGAAGTACCCACACCTGTTTGTGTAAAGTGAAATTTCAGGGGCGAAATTTCTTAAGGGGGGAAGAATGTAACGACCCAATGTATTTCAATGGAAAATTCCCTTCTTATATTTATGTCATAAAAACACAAAATAATGAAATACTAAGTGATAAGTGACCTTTAAACATAATTTTTTCGCCCCTATGTTTGGAATTTTAAAAATCCAACATACACGGTTGTGTTCAAGATAGTTTTTGGAGTCTAATGAAACAAAAATAATTTTTGGTGAATAGTAACCTACCCTTATGAATAGTAATCTACCCTTATGAATAGTAATATTACCCTTATGAATAGTAAATAAGAGTAACATTACCTATGAATAATAAAATAAAATTTAGACATCTTAGAAAGTGACAATTTGACCTTAGTAAACGTTTTTGGTATTTTATAAGTCATAAATAATTAATTATAATTAATTAATTTAAAATAATATTTATTTTCCTGTAATGTATTCATAAATTATTGAATCAATGTATAATAGTTTTTAGATAATTTTATAAGACCCTACATAATTTTTGAAAGAACTATAAAATCAGTTTTAATCTTAAAAACTGTTTTTTTAAGTAAAATATGATTTTATTTAAATATTAAATTAATAATATTTAGAAAATTATTTTTGAAAAATGGACTTCATTTTTTGATTCTACACGTCTAAAAATGGTTGGGGTAAATTTTTGGGATTTTTCTGAGATACTTGAATTTTGGATGAATAGTGGAATCCGATAATTCACAATAAAAGCTAAATAATTTATTAATTGAGTCATCGATGATGTTCTGCTGATGTAAGCCCACTTGGTTCAGGATTACATTATAAAATTACTATTATTGGTCATTCAAGACTCACTATTCCTTGTCTTAGGTGAAATTAATAAACTAATCAATTTTATATTAAGGAAACCCCTCTCCCCTCCACTATAAAACCCACCCTTCACTCCCTCTTTTCCTCACACCTCTCAAGCTCCAATCCTTCTCTAAACTCTGCCCAAACACCTTCCCTAGACCCTCCCCCACGTCCAAGAGCTGCTGGTCTCATCAAAATACCAAGCTTAGTCCCTTAAGGAGGTTCTCAAGAGGAGGATCCCAAAGGTGATTTCTCTCCCTCTTCTCCTTTAATTTCCTTTCAAGTTCAAGTTCCTTTCTTGATCTCTCCCTACCTATCTTCATCCAAATTGTTTTGTAACTCCATAATTATACATATACTGTAATATTATGATTCTAATGTTATATTATATCACCCCACACCCTTTCCATCTTCCATTTATTTTATTAAAGAGAACGTTGTTCATGAGGTGTTAAATTTATCACCTTCAAAAACGACATGTTCTCTTCTTCCATTTCTACCTTAAATCTGGTCATGAAACCATTTTATGGTTGAACCAGAATATTTTTATATGTATTATGTTCTATTTTAAGTTCTGGAAATAACCTATGGCCTTATTACTAAGTTAAATGTTAAAACAAGATCGTTGTGATCCAAAAACCGCCCAAATTAACCCAAATAACCATCATTAAATTTTTATCTAATGATTCATCCACTTGGATCTAATATAATTCACTATAAAATTATTAAAGTTACTGTAATATCATTAATAACATGTAGTATCAGTTCTGGATGTTTACCAATGATCCACCCAAACATCAACCCAAGAATACAAGTGGACCGCTCAAGAAAACCATGAAAATGAACATCCCCGATCAATGTTTTTAAACTCTATAAGTCATCCAAAGGAACATAATATAACATAATGAAACCAGAATGAACACTATTAATGTACACATGGTTCTGGATTTCTAATTAATGAATATAATGTCATTATACAGGACATTAAAGAGAAGGAGGCATTTGAGTACAAGGTAAGGGGAAATCTCGAACCCATTTTTCTTCCTTCGGGTTCTCCCTCTTTCACTCCATTTTTGATATGGTTACTCCTCAAAGATCATTTGTTCATCATTTCCTTTAATTTTATGGGATATACATGTTTGTCACTGGTTTTTATGTCCATCAAAATGTTTTCCAAAAGAACTCTTCTTTTAAGATCTCACCTTTTACCTCTCATTCAAGGTTGATGGCTCTTGTATCAAGTATGTTGTTCCCTTTTTCTTTTGGGAACCCAAAGCTTATGAATGTGTTATTATGAGATGAAACCCATTCCTTTCCATGGGTTATTTATGTACATGTTTGATATGTGTTCTATGTGAAAATCATGATAATGATAATTTTATGATGTGACGGGTGCGCCCGGAATTATATAGCGCAATATGAATGTTTAAATGTGACGGGTGCACCCGGAATTATACAGCGCTCCAATACAATGGGTAAAGTGATGAATCTCATGATTAAATGTGAAATGATGTTTGAACATGATGCTATCTTTTTTCACAAGTATGTGTGGTAGTTAACCACTAAGACATGATGTTTCATTTTTTATGCATTGCCACATTTCAAATCTTTTATTTATGATCCTCTCATGTTCATGATCTTTTGCCTATGTCATGATTATGATCACCCCATGATATATTGTTCTTAATTATCCTCTTAATGGGATTTTAGCTCACCCCTTTTTATGTATATACTCAGGTGGCTACATGTACTAGGGAGAGGACAATTGTTACTAAGAAGCTATAGAAGAAGAAATTAAATGAATGTTTATGCTTAATGTTGTACTTGTTATGTGTAGTCCTAGTTTCCCCAAGAAACTAAACCTATAGATCCTCCATGTGTAATACTATTATGTTGTTTATCTTTGAAATGATGTAATAGTAATGTAAGAAAAGGCCGAGTCGCTATATTCGTGGCACCTTAAGTGCAGATGAAAACCAGACAACCTACAAGGAACACGCTCTATATGGAGGATGTGAAATGAGCTTTCACCACAGAAGAAGCTACATGGATTGCAAGAATGAGAGGGTATGACACCGGACATTGGGACAATCCCGTGCATGCCTGAGATAGCCTAGCCGAACAGCCATGTGAAGGTGGAGAGCTGATTTCACGATGAAGATGCTGGGGAGGAGCAGTTCTAAGTAGCTAGTCTCGGTTGTATGTAATGTTTGAACCCTACGGGCAATGAATTCCTCTAAGGCCTATGGGCCATGTAATACTTACACCTACGGGCCTTGTAAGGGTTCCACCTCACCCCTTGAAAGGTGGATTATCAAAAATCAATAAAAAATTAAGGCCTTCGGGCCATTGGATGGTACTCTAAACTATTTAGAATATGTTTTTATGAAAATCCAATCTCAATTCTCCTTTTTCAGTAGGAAAACCGTTTCCTTACAAACCCATGTTCTCTAAAATGTTTTCATGAATATTTTTGAGGATTATACTATTATTATTTAAATAAATTTCATTCATGATTTATCTTTTAAAAAAATGTCCTTAAAATGAATCTTCTTATCATTTTCAGAATGGGGCGCTTTTGACTTTTATCAATAATGTGAAAGGAATATTTGTTTTAATGTACTTGACCTAAATTGAATTTCCTATCACCATGACCACAAAATTCACATTATCATCCCATAAATGTAAGTTTTTTGTTTTCATAGAAAATTTTTTCTTCAATATTTGGAAAATTCATTGATTTTAAATTAGTGATTTTGAAATAAAATGTTATTTTACTCATGAGTTAATCGAGATATCTTTTAATAAAAATTTTAATCTATGATAAAATTATTTGATGTTAATTATTATTCACTGTGTATGTTATCTAATGAAAATAAACTTATTATTCCCTTGGATGGAATATTTTTATGTTGAATAGATGTTTATAAAATGTATTTATATTCCACAAGTTATTATATGATGATATAGTGAATGTTTTATGATATTGTGACATTTATATGAAGGAATTATGATTATGTGATGGATGGGTCCATTATAACCCTATAATGAATAGGTTATATATGGATAATTTTTGAGATAAATATGTTATACATGAAATTGATTTCATTTTCTTAATTTTATGCATGTACATGATATTCCATTACATAATATTATGAATGAACCCAATTTTTATATCCATACGATTTTGTGTTGACCTAGTTTTATGTCCATATGTTTAAAAGCTGGTCGGATTTCATATAAATGCTTTTATGAGTCAACATGTTTCTATTTTCACATATCCACAATGCTATAAGTTAATGTTTTTTTTCAAACCCCAATGTTTATGTTAAGCTCTACTGTCTCATGGTTTATTATTGATAATTCCATACTCATTTGAATATAATATTTTATTATGATAATGTTTTATACCACGACTCAATACAGATTTGGTACAGAATTTTTTAATTTAGGATCATGATTTCATAACCTTTTTATTATCTTATGTTTGGATATGATCATTGATTCATATCTCCTACGATTACCCTTATTGGACATCTAATCTCACACTTTCTTATGTTTTTCCTTCATACGTTTAGAAGAAATGTTTTAGGTAGGGTATATCTAATATGTTTTCTATAGAGAAACATTAAATATAATTCATGAAATAAGATTATTGTTTATATATTCTCCAGGGACAGTAAAATTTTTTGGTTTTGGAATGGATCATAATGTTATGTATTTAATATTCATCTAAAAATATATAATATTAATAGACATAAATATGGGTTCTCTATAGTGAATGAATAAATGTTTTCCTAAATTTCACAAAAAAATAGAAGAAGAACGGTTGAATTTAGCTCTTATGGAGAAGGAAACATAGAGAAGAATGAAGTAATAGAGAACCAAAGGAATAAATATGTTGTTGGTTCCAAAAATAGTTCTACTAAATACATGGACACAACCATGGAAGGTTTAGAGAAAATATAGGGAAAATATAAACCTAAACAACCCTAAAATTCATCAAAGGTGTTTGTTTTATGAAGCTTATTTTTGGAGATCCATGGCCACTGAGACTGTGAAGGAAACTGACGGTACCATCATGAGTCCAAAAATCACTACAAACCACCACAAATAATGTTTATTGTACCTTCTTGAGTTCTACGGAGTCCGATGGAGGCCGCCTACTTCATGGTATCCTTTTCCCTTAGGGGCACGCCCCATGAGCACCTCGCCACCACGAGTGTAAAGAGCACTGGCATTACCTTTTCGAGTTTGATGGAGCCTGACCACTTTACGACATCCCTTTTTTGTTCGCGCAGAGGACCACGATCACCACTAACCTCATTACCTATAAATAGGTAGGTTACCCCCTCATAACCATTATTACCCCAAAAATTCAACTTCCCAAATCACATTTCACGAAGGTCCTGAGAATCGTGAACTAGAGAGAAAAATGGATCACCCAAGGTACATGAGCATCGTGAGCCACACCTTCCTTTGTTCTTCATGGACACTTTTTATGGTATGAATTCCCTAGGTGAAGGCCTCCACCCTTCATGAAGTAGTGAGCCCCATTTTCTTTATCGAGTCTCCATAAAGAATTAATCCTCCATAGAGAACTCTTCTAATAATAAGTCCTAAAACTTGGTGATTCCATGCTCTGTGAGGGTCTCTTCTTTGCAAAGCACCTCTCCTTTTCGAATCACCCTTGAGTCATAAATCTCTTCTTTAAGAAGCACCCTTTCTTCACAAAGCTATTCTTGGTGATCCCCCCAGCTTCTCAAACCCCTTTCCATCACGACCCACCATGCCTATACAGGCTCATTTCATGGTTCCTCATGTGTTGTCTCATGATGTATTTCTCTACCTAATAATTATTCCTATAGGTATTCTAATATCTATTACTTATTCCCATAGTTATGCTAACGTGGACCCAGAGATTGACCACTCCTCCACCTCACTCCCGTCTGGAATTACTAGTGTTATCCCTTCATAAAGGGTTAAAATATACCAATCATGTAATTCTAGGGATGAAGAGTGAGTCCTCATCTTCTGAGCAGCAAGATGTTAACTTGCCTAACATCCTATGTCCTCAACACATGATGTTAAACTGTGATTACTGCATTCGTGGCAGGCCTGAGTTGATCAGATAGGGGATGGGACCAAGAACCCTTTTCTTCCCATGTTTTTAATCCTTCTTCTCTTTCCCTTTGCACTTTGTGTCCATGTGCACCTTAGGCAGTCTCCACGTAATCTCCGAATCACCTCTTTGGGATTCTCTTATAGAGTACGTCTCAATATCCATCTCCCTAGGATACTTTAATGTGTAAACCCCGCTCCATCTATTGTGGTTGAACCTTTCCTGACATGATCATCTGGTCTACTGCTACATTTTTTTTCTATATTGAGTATAACTCACATCTTCTTAGAGTTTACTAGTGACCATGAAATCCTCTTTAGGTTTCTAACCATGAATAACCCCAGCATGTCTTAGGGTCGCTGCCCATGTGTTCGCCTCGATTCTATTCCCCATGCATTAAAATACCAAGTCTTTGATCACTGCCTTCTAAACAGGGTATATAGGAAGCCTCTTTGAGGTTAAAGAATATCACTCCCCACAATTCATTTTTTCCACCTATTACATGTCGGTTCACTCATCATGCATGATATTAAACTGCATACTCCAAAATATGCAGGTTTTGATTTTTTTGGTTATGTAGAAAGACTCTCTAAGGTGCAATCCAAACAAATGGTAAATTCTAGTTCTCTCTCCTAAGGGTGAAGCCTACTCATGTGACATATTCCCTTTCTTGGACACATCCCCCAGATCCACCTACCTAGGGTGTTCTTATCCGTCCATTAGGGCATCTCCCATGCGCAATCCCTAGCCATCTAATCCAAAACCTCACCCATATCATGGGGGGGGGGGGGGTCACATCATCCACATGAGATACCTTAGCACATAATCCCCAATAATCCCCCTACTTCTATTAGCAGCACCTAGTTGGATAACCATGAATAATCCCCACACAATCCACATTCATCGAACCAAGATTTCTCCTCTTGTAAGGGACAACAAACCATGTATAATCCCTAAATCACCCCTTCGAACTATGTGATTTTTTTATCCCTATATTATAAATAGGGTACATATGAATCCTCCACAAGATTTAATCCCAGCCACTGGTAACCCTTAATGTCCCCATCATTAGGGTCCACATTCCCCAATCTTTCCTCAGTGGTCTCTAAATTATCCTTCACAGTTAAAATTTTTCCCATCATAGGACACTCCACATTTGGGGCCATCTTCATTGGGAGTTCTGATCCACCCATCTGGTGAACCTTCCACCCCCCCTCATAGGGATGAACCTATCAAATGCACATTCATTAGTGTTCTAATCTGTCAGATCCATATCCTCTAAACATTAAACACAAGGCATACCCCATGTTAAACACGAGATTCCAAGGAAAATCTTAGAGACATGTCACTCGCATAAGATACCTCATGATCAAAATGGGAGTCCTCAAGTTTTTTCACCATTGAGAATCCCATTTATGAAGAATAATGTGGGTGTTCAAGTGTTTCAGCATCCATACATACCATTGATACACAATGTGACTTCTCTAATGTCCAAAGGTTACTACCCTGACTTGACCCTTTAGAATGTCTTGATAGAAGAAGTGTAATTAACTATCATCCTTAATGATATGGCATCAAGAATGAGTTTTATGATCAACTTCATAATCTCTATGGGAGACCCAAAACATGTGACAAATTTAGAGGAGTAATACACCAGAGGATAAACCGACATCCCATCATCCCATTTTGATCAATGAGAAAACATCTCTGAAGAAGTGATGGATGCCACCCACCATTGAAAAGTGGGAATGTAGGGAAACAAATGCAATGCCAAATCATGGGGTAGACACACACGAGGCGGGAGTACCCTAGTGAATTCATTGAAAATAGAAAATGGTTAACCTGATGTGTATATTTTCTCCTATAACCACGGGGACTAGTCATTTTTGTCATCAGATCAAAGGTTGTACTAAGACATGAAAATGTCGATCCCCAGATAGAAAATGGTGAACCAAACATGAACTTGTTCTCCTCCAAAAATGAGGATTATTAGTGCTCGAGACATTTACATATGATCATGTCATCGAATCCAATTATCCGGTGCCAGGTCCCGCAAATAAAATAGTTGGCCTAGCTTGAAACACACCAGAATTTGGGGCAGTTAATCATTAGGAATTCTAGTATGTGACATTGTCAGCATGGATATCTCCCTCTCCAACTGTGGAAGATGGAATGACTCTAGGGAACTGGGAATTTCTATCCTAATATATGTGTTTATGGATGAATCTTCATACTTTATAGAAACAAAGCTATAGGAACCCCACATAGACACCGGGGCTGGAGGAATGACAATATGGAGATCCCACACAACTTCACCTCCTCCATGACATCTTCCACAGTTACAGCTTCTAGGCGGCCATGCCCCATCTCACCATATGAAGTTGTTCAAAGGAGGGAGATGGACATTCTTGTCCAAAAATATGGATAATAGGGGGTCATTCCCACGAGGGATATGGCCATCCAGGACCTGAAGTCTTCAATTCCTTACCATAGCCACAACCCCCAAGGGTAGTGTAGAGATCCACTGCTCCACACTCCAACATCCATCCATTTTTGGAGCCTCTCTCCAGAATGTTCCTATGAGTCATTCCCCTAAAACGATGAGGTACAAGACATCAGAGTAAACCCACCAACAACTTCCACTCGGGAGCTGCCAATAATAGATCCTACCAAGTCTCATTAGCGCCACCAATTACTGGCCCTTCAGGATAAAGAACATGTGTTCTACATCGCTGCACCATTGGCCTTGGTCTAGAAGACCCAAATTCAACATCATGAAATGGTGTAGGGAGACTCCTGTTAGGGTCATCATCTTCAATAGCTTTATTGTCCCATGCTAACATCGTCACATATAATATGTTCTCTGTCATTATAGAGCAGGGAAACACCTATGTGCAACCAGGATCAAGACCTCAACCACCCCACAGACAGCATGGGGAGACTCTTCCGGCCACTAGTATGATCAGAAACTATCACAGGTTGACCCATGATATTGCAATACAGTACGAAGGTCTTCCCCATACCATCATTAGCCAGATAATATGTCCTCTACACCTCCGCACTAAGCATAAAGGTCCTCCCCTTGTCACCACGATAAGTCCTAGTAGTGGTTCTCCCCATTTTTTGTACACCCATCATGGAGTTCCTCCCTGTTCCCATGATCCTATATATAGTGGTCCTCCTTATATCTCGTGTTATCAATGCGGAGGCCCTCCTGCTGTCATCACCAGCTCTAGTGGAGGTCCTCCCCACAATAGCATTGATGAGAGTGAAGGTCCTCCTCGCTTCATCACCAACATGGAGGTGATCCTCATGTTCTCACAAGATCAAGTGAAGGTCCTCCCTAATTTAGAAATTATCAAAGTGGAGGCCCTCCCCTATTCCATGATGGGAAACATGGAGATACTCCATATGTTCAGTTCGATTAGTACGAAGAACCTCCTTATGATATCACTGCCTGCCGACGTAGAGGTCATCCATTTGCCATGGGTGGCCAACATGGAGGTCCTCCCCATGTTCCAGCAGGCTTTAGTGGAGGTCCTCCCCACTCCATCACTCCCCACCATGAGGGATCTCCCTACTAATCCATCAATCAACACAGAGGTCCTCCTAGTGTCCCATTCGACATATGCATGGGTTCCCCTCACACCATAGCTCACCATAGTGGAGCGCCTCCACTATTTTAAGACAACATATGCATATATCCTCCCCATATCAAAGATCTACCAAACCCTAAAGAACCATCACAGGGAAAAAGGGAAAATCATCACCGCTAGTGGAAGAACTCTATGAAATGCCAAATCATCGTCAACCCAATCCACTTTTCATATTCTGAAGCAGAGTAAGACTTTACAATGGATCCTTAAACCCAATCATCTTCATAATAGTATAGAGAATGAACCTAATGTGTGATAATAACCCTCATATAAAGTGATGTACCAGATCCCTGAAGCCTTCCGTAGGTAAATGCAATAGGAGGAAGATTTGGCTCGCTTCCAGGGTATTGCCGTGTATTCTTCTCTACCATCTTCAAACTAAACACGAGATCATGGGGAGGTATTTTAGGGTTTTTTAAATGATGATAAATAGCTTGATCTACAATTAATTACCACCTCCCTCACACAGGAATCACCGATCGTCATCCCATCCTATAGGGGAATGATGATGTGGTCAGTATTTTACCTATAGGGACATAATGATGTGGTCAGATATGGTTTAAAATATTATCCCTATTCCCTTTATTAGTCACCTTTCCTTTTATTGTAACATTTTTTACCAACAAATAGTAGAAAACATTGAAATTGTGATAGTTGTAAAAAATGATTGTCGGGGGAGTTAAAATTTTGAGATTCAGGTTAAAAAATACATAAAACCTATTCAAATTTTATTGTATTAAAGTATTTAGACTTATAAAAAACCTTATATTATAAATATGTAAATTTTCATTCACATTATTATAAAAAATATTTTATACTAATTTAATACATTAAGTAATTCCATGAGTGTCCCACCCTTTATATATAAAAAGTGACATCTTCTCCTCTGTTACACACACATTTTTACCCTTATATCTCATAAAATAACTAAAATAATAACCTATTATATTATTCACCATATCAAATATATTTTTTTGTCCAGAAGACCATTCTTTTATGGGTTGAGGTTTAATCCAAAATAGGTTTCTCAAGGAAGAGGTATAACTTTTAACTGATCATTTTCAATTTTGTTTCTTCTTCTACCTCATCTAAATCCTTGGTATCCATTATATAATAATTTATTCAGTTTATTAAATATAAATATTTTTTATTATTACGCTTTAAAAACATTTATCCAATTTATTTCCATTTTATGGAAATCAAAACCATCACTCATGCGTACATATGACTTACCGTCTCCACACACCATTGTAATTTATTTTTCATCCCAACATTACATGGATGGTTGTTATGATGGTTTTTTTTGTTTTTATATTATATTCTACATATATTCATGCTTCTATATTATAAATATGATTTCTACCATCTTCTATTCCTATATATGGAACCTACTTTTTTTCCATGAGATAACCATGATTCAATGAGATTTTTATGGGAACCATTTTCTTTCCATGAGTTAATTGTCTTTCAAAGATATTTTTATAGAAAAAATTTCTTTTCCATAGGTTAATCATGTTATAAAAGGTATAATGGCCTTTCCTATAAGTTTATGATGAAATGAAAGCTTTTATGTGTTATAATTTTGTAATCGCACATGGATATTTGATGGTTGGTTTCATGATAATCCAATGATAGGTGGTTTAACGATAATCCAATGATGGTTGGTTCCATGATAAAACAATGATGTGCAGTTTTGTGATAAACCAATTATGAGTGGTTCTGTGATATCCCTCCAATTCATTGGGTTTTGAATTCGACCATATGTTTATTCCATTTGTAAGAGTGATTGTAAAAGTGACGAGAAAATGATGTCATGCGTATGTACATGTTTCCATTATGCTTGATATTACATTATAATGTTTCTCATTTTCAATATTGATATCACATGGATCTTGACTAATTATTTTGATGACTATTTCCTTTTACATTTTTTCAATTTCATGATCCTAATATTGATGGTTATGAGTTAGTTTATGATTTTCTCAAGCACATTGATTATGACATCATCCCCTTAGGCTCTTATAATGATCATTGATGGAATTATACTGTTAATACTTATGTTTACCCTTGCTGATAATCTGATCTCACCCTTATTATGTTTTCTTTTCCCCACATTTTAATGAAAGATGTTGAATGAGTTATGTCTAGAAGGAATTTCTTATGGAAGATGATATTGTGCTAACGTGATAAGGAAAATCTTGATTAAGGGAGATAAATTCTCAATTAAAGTCTTGTGAATTGCTTATGTATAAGTTTTTCCTTAACATATTAAACTCTAAACATAAAAGTTCCTCTAGAATGTTAGTGATCCAAGATTTCCTTTTGAATTTTTATGGTTTTGATGGAACAAAATTTGGTCACAATTTTCTACATCATAGCCAGAAATGTAATTTTATTAATTTTCACATAGGATACAAGAATGTGGGTCCTAGGATGTTATAGATATATATATGAGTATGGTTCTGTAATATATTTATAATAAATATATATTTATTATACAATAGTTTTGAACATGTGCAAAGAAAAAAAGACTTGAGGTAAGGGGCATTCATCTGACTTTTATTACTATGATACACAACCATAACCACCACTGGTTTCTTTAATGATGTGTATTTTCTTCCTATGAATGTATTTTATGACGATTCACCTAAAAATATGGGGATATACTTATCCATATACGGTTCTATCTTTGAGGATATTTTGATTTTAAAGTTACCAAAGTTGTATGGGATTTATGTTTCAATCCAATTATAATAGGGATTATTTATGCTTGAATTTCCATTGAAAAAATTATATGATCCTTATATAATAAAACTATTTAGTTATTCTTATTCTTTGGTTATTTCTGAACCTATGATATTTTAGTTCCATTTTTCACTCTTTGGTACTCTAAATGATTTCAGAATTTTTTTTAAGAAAATACAATCTAATTTCACATTTTTTAGTTGGAAAACCTTTTTCTTCCATATCCATGTTCTCTAAAAAAATTTCAAGAATATTTTTTAGGATTATCCTGTTATTTTTTAAATCAATTTAACTCATTATTTATGTTTTAAAAAATCGATTAAAAAGGAATCTTCTTATCATTTTATGAATGAGGTACTTTTAACTTTTTTCAATAATGTGAAAGGAATATTTTTTTAATGAACTTGAACTAAATTGAATTTCTTATCCATATGAACACCAAATTCTTATATCTTCCATTAAATTTCAGATGTTTGTTTTCATAGTAACTGTTTTCTTCAATATAAGGAAAATTCGTATAAATTTAAATTAGTGTTTTTTAAATAAAATGTTATTTTCCTCATGAGTTAATTGTGATATATTTTAATGAAACTTTTAATCTATGATAACATTATTTGATATTAATTATTCATCAATATGTATACGATCTAATGAAAATATCCTTGTTATTCCCTTGGATGGGATATATTTATGATGAATAAATGTTTATAAATATTATTTATTTTTCAAAAGTTATGCTATATTGATATAGTGAATGTTTTATGATATAGTGAAATTTTTATGAATGAATTATGATTATGTGATGGTTGGGTCCTTTTAGCCCTATAATAAATTGGTTAAATTTTGATAACTTGTGAGATAAATATGTTACACATGAAATTGATTTCCTATTAGATATTTTATACATGTACATGTTATTATTTTCCATAAGATTATGCATGGACTTAGTTTTCATATCCATATGATTTTGTGTTGACTTGGTTTCATGTCCATACATTTAAAAGGGGGTATGTTTTAATGTACTTATCTTTATGAGTGAACCTGTTTGTATTTTCACATGTCCACAATTCTATAAGTTTATGTTTCTTTAACACCCCAATGTCTGTTAATATCTCCTCTCTTATGAATGATTACTGATGATTCCATACTTATTTGAATATTTTCATTTATTATGATAATGTTTTATACCACGACCCATGACAGATTGTGTATGAACATTTTAAATTATGATCATGATATCATAACCTTTTACTTAACACATTATTAGATATTATCATTTATTGGTATCTCCTATGACTACCCTTATTGGCCATCTAATCTCACACATTCATATATTTTGGCTTCCATTGGTTAAGAATAAATGTTTTAAGTAGTGTATAACTAATATTCTTTCTATAGGGAAACATTAAAGATATTTCATGAAATTAGAGTGGTGTGTATCTGGTCTCCAAATACACTAAAATATTTTGGTTTTGGAATGGATCATAATATCATGTATCTAATATTCATCTAAAAGTATATAATATTAATATATGTAAATGTGGGTTATCTATAATGAATGACTAAATGTTTACACAAATTTCACAAAAATGAAATAGATTAAAACATGTAGAATCTCTATATTATGGAGAAGGAAACAAAGAGCAGAATGAATTTATATATAACCAAGGAAATAAATCCATTGTTGGTGCCAAAAATAGTTCTACTAAATACATGGACACAACCATGGTCATCTTATAGAAAATCTAGAGCAAATCCAAATATAAACGACCTGAAAATTCATCCAAGGGGTTTGTTTTGTGAATATCCTTCATAAAGATACATTACAACCAAGACAGTGAAAAAAATTAAAGGTACCTTCTTGAGTCTAATGAGCACTACGAACTGCTGCAAAGAAATTTGATTATACCTTCAAGAGTTATATGGAGTCTGATGGAGGCCACCCACTTTGCAGTGTCATTTTCCCTTTTGGGAATTCCCCACAAGTACGTCACCACCATGAGTTTAAAGATCACCAACTGTACCTTTGCGAGTATGATGGAGTTTGAACGAGCTTGGTCACTTCACAACATCCCTTTTACTTCGCACTGAGGACCACAATTTCTTCCAAACTCATGGATTATAAATAGTTGCCTCACCCCTACATAATCTGTGTTACCCCAACTATTCGACTTCCAAACTCACATTTCATGAATCCCCTGAGATCTTGAAGAAGAGAGAAAAATATATCGCCCAAGGTACTTGATCATCACGATCAATGCTTTCCTTTGTACTTCATGACACCTCTTTATGGTATGGATTCCCTTTGAGAAGGCCTCCACCCTCCATAAAGGATGGATCCCCTCCGGATTTTTTTAGGATTCATAATGAATTAATCTTTGACGGACCACTATTCTAATAAAAATTCCTATTACAAGGTGAGGCCATGCTCCATGATGGTATCTTCTTTATGAAGCACCCCCCTCGCGAAGTACCTGTGCTTCGTAAATATCTTCTTTGAGAAGGACCCTATCCTCACGAAGATCTTCTTGGTTGTGCCCTTAGCTTCACAAACCCCTTTCCAACATGGCCCTCCATGATTTTGCATAGTGATTTCATGGTTCCTCATGCATTGTCTCATGATGTGTTGCTCTACCTAAAGATTCTTCATATATGTATTCTAATAACTATTTATTCTTTACATAGTAATGATAACATGGACCCCTAAACTGACCACTCCTCCACCTCACTCTCGTCTGGCATTGCTGGTGTCATCCCTACATTAAGTGTTAAAGGTTACCAGTCATGTATGTCTAAGGGGTTAGGAGTGATTCCTAGTATTCCAAGCTGTAGGATGTTAAACTACATGGAATCCTACATCCTCAACACATGATGTTAAACCGTGATTTTCTTAAGAATGAAAAAACTAAGAGGACCAGATAAAGGATGGGAGTAGGAACCATTTTTATCCTTCCATTTTAATACTCATTCACTTTTCCTTTGCGCTTTTTCACCATGTTAACCTCAGGAAGTCTCCACATAAGCCCCGAATCACCTCTTTGAGATTCCCTTCTGGATTAAGTATCAATCTCCATCTCCCTAGGCTGCTTTAATGTGTAAACGCCACTCCATCTATCTTGGTCGAACCTTTCGTTACACGATCATAAAGTCTACTTCTACCTCTTTTCTCACATACGAAGTATAACTCACGTGGGATAGAGTGTACTAGTGACCATGAAATCCTCATTAGGATGATAACCAAGCATAAGCCCCAACTTGTCTTTGGGTCACTAGCCACGTGTTCACCCCGATTCCATGACCTATGCATTGAACAATGTGGAATTTGATCACTGACTTCTAAATAGGGTATGTAGGAAGCCTATATGAGGTTCAGGCCCATCACTCCCCACAATCCATTTTTCCACCTATTACATGTCGATTAACTCATCATGCTTGATATTAAACTAAATACTCCAAAATATTCTAGTTTTGATCCCTTTTGGGAATGTAGGAAGCCTCTATGAGGTTCAATCCCAACCAATAGTAAACTCTAGTTCTCGCTCCTATGGGTGAACACTCCTTATGTGACATCATCCCTTTTTGGGACACATCCCTCATATCTACCTCCCTGGGGTGTTCTGGTCCATCTATTTGGGAAGCTCCAATGTGTAATCCCTAGCCATATAATCCTACACCTAACTTTTATCATGGGGGTGAGGGGTCACATCATCCACATGGGATACCTTAGCGTGTAATCCTTTTTCATCCCATTGTTGCTATTGGAAGCACCTATGTGGATATCCATGCATAATCCCCACTCAAACCACATTCATCCAACCAAGATTGCTACTCTTGCGATGAACAACTAACAATGTATGCGCCCCAAATCACCCCTTCAAAATAAGTGTGTTTTTAATCCCAATATCCTAAATAGGGTACAAAAGAATCCTACACGAGGTTCAATCCTAGCCAATGGTAAACCCTCATGTCCCCATCATTGGGGTCCACCTTCCTAGATCATCCCTTACTGGTTTCCTGATCATCCTTAACAGTTAAAAACATTCCCCTCATGGGACACACCCCCTTTGGGGCCATCTTTAATGGGAGTTCTGATCCACCCATTAGGTGAACCTTCCATGTCCTCCCCCTCATAGGGATGAACATATCTGATCCACTTTCATAAGTGTTTTAATCAATCAGATCCACATCTGCAAGACAATAAACTCACAGAATACCCCATGTTAAACATTGGATGCCAATGAAAGTCTTGGTGACATGCCTCTAGCTTAAGATACCTCGCGATCAACATGGGAATCCTCAGTTTTCTACAACATTGATAATCCATTTGATAAATAAGAATGTGGGTGTTCAAGTGTTTCAGCATCCAGACATGCCATTGATGCCCAGTGTGACTTGTCTACTGGCTGGAGGTTTCTGCCCTGACTTGACCATTTAGAATGTCTTGATAGAAGCAATGTAATTAAACAATGTCCAAAAAGATATGACGCCTAGAATGAGTTTCATGAACAACATCATAATATCTAAGGGAGACCCTGAATAGGTGACGAGTTTCGAGGTGGAATCCATAGGAGGATAAACTGACATCCCATCATCCCATTTTGATCAATGAGAAAAACATCTCTGAAGATGTGATGGATACCTACCACCATTGGAAATTGGGAATGTAGGTCAACAGATGAGATGCCATAGCATGGGGTAGACACACATGAGGCGGGCACACCCCAGGAAAATCATCAAAAATAGAAAATAGTTCACCCGATGTGTATCTTTTCTCCTACAACCATATGGACTGTTCATTTTGGTCATCAGATCAATGGTTGTACCCAGACACACAAATTTCAATCCCCAAATAGAAAATGGTTAACCATACATAAACTCGTTATCCTCCAACAATGAAAATTAGTAGTGCTTGAGACATCAACAGATGATCATGTCATCTGATCCATCTATCTGGCACTAAGTCTCACCAAGAAAATAAATGTCCAAGTTTGTAACTTGCTAGAATTTGGGGTAGTTAATCATTCGGAATTCAAGTTTGTGACATTATTAGTATGGATTTATCTCACCATTTTTGGCAGATGTAATGGCACTGGGGAACTGGGAATTCCTTTCTGGATATCTGTGCTGATGGATGAATTTTCCATCTTTATAGGAACAAAGCTATAGGAAACAAACTGCCTCCACCCAAAAACACCAGGGCATGATTAATGATAATTTTGTAGTCCCAAAGAACTTCACCTCTTCCATGACATCATCCATGGCTATAGATTCCGGGCTCCCAAGCCCCGTCTCACTATCTGATGTTGTTCAAAGGAGAGAGATGAACATTCTTTTCTAACAATATGGATAGAAGGGGGTCATTACCATGAGGGATATGGCCTTCTAGAACCTGGATTCTTCAATTCCATGCCATCGCCACTACCCCCAAGGTCCATGTAGGGATCCAATACTCTTCACTACACCATCCAACCATTTTGGGAGCCTCTCTCTGGAATGTTCATATGACCCATTCCCCTACATCGATGAGGTAAGGGATGTTAGAGTCAACCAGTAGACGACTGCCACCCAAGAGCCACCATATTGGTCTCCCACCAGGCCTCATCAGCACCACCAATTACCAGCCCTTTAGTCCAAAGAACATGTGTTCTATATCGCTGCACCAATGGCCTTGGTCTAGCTGACCCAAATTCAACGTTAGGAATAGGTTTAGGGAGATGCCCATTAGGGGGTACCATATTCTATAGCGTCAGTGGCCCATGCCACCACTGAAACATAAAATAATTTCTCTATCATTATAGAGCAGGGAAACATCTATTCACAACCAGGATCGAGAACTCAATCACCCCATAGATAGGCTGGGGAGACTCTTCCTATCACTGGTACGATCAAAAACTATCATGGTCTGACCCGTGATGATGAAATACAGTACCAAGGTCCTCCCCATACCATTGTCAGCTAGAGCAGAGGTCCTCCCTACCCACTCACTATGCATGGAGTTCCTCCCCATATTACCACCATCAATCCTAGTGGAGTTTCTCTCCATTTTGTAGAAACCTAGCTCAGAGGTCCTCCCCATTCTAATGATCCCAGGTATAGAGGTCCTCTCTACATCTTAGGTTATCAATGTAGAGCCCCTCCTTATGTCATCACTAGCTCCAACTGAGGTCTTCCCCACAACAACATCAATGAGAGGGAAGATTCTCCTCACTCCATCACCCGACATGGAGGTGATCCTCATGTTCTCACAAACTAAATAAGAGGTCCTACCCACTTCATAAATTTCAAAGAGGAGGCCCTCCCCACTTCCTCAATGGACAACATGGGGATACTCCCTATGTCCAGTTAAATTAGTACGAATACCCTCCTCATTCTATCACTTCCATATGGAAAAGAGCTCATCCATGTGCTATAGGTGGCTAGCATGGAATTCATACCCATGTTTCATCCAGTTTCAGCAATGGTCCTCCCCACTCCAGCACTCCCCACCACAAGGGACCTCCCCGCACATCCATTAACCAACACATAGGTCCTCCAAGTGTCTCTTTCGACATATGACCAGGTGCCCCTCACAACCCAACACAAAAAAGTGGATGTCCTCACCTCTCTGAAGACAAAATATGTAAAATTACCCCCAAATAAAATATCTACCCTACCCTAATGAACCACCTCAGGGGAAAAGGGAGAACTATCACAACTGAAGGAAGAAATTTGGGAAATTCCAGATCGTCATCAACATAGTCCACTTTTCATATTTTGAAGTAGAGTGCGACTTGATGAGAGAACCTTCAACCTAAACATCTTCATAAGATTATAGTGAAGGAACTCAATATGTGAGATTCACCCTCATATAAATTGATGTACCAGATCCCTGAATCCTTCTGCATGTACATGCAAGAGGAGGAAGATTTGGATCCCTTCCAGGGTCTTGCTGTGTATTCTTCTCTACCGTCTCAAGACTCACTCTCTACCTCAATGAATTATCATGGGTATATATTTTAGGGGTTGGTAGATGATGAGAAATTGCTTAATCCACAACCAATGAACACCACCCTCACATAGGAAGCATCAATCAACATCTTTTCCTACAAGGACATGATGATGTGGATGGCATTGTACCTTCCAAGAGGTGACCTAGTATGCAACGAATTACTAGATCCTGCAGAGTAATCTCCACTAGCCAGTCCTCCATCAAACTGGTCCTCAACATTGCCTTTTTTAGTCCATGAGCATTCACCAGTTGAAGAATGGTGAAACCAAGGGCTGGATTCTGCTTCTGAATGAAGAAGCATATTGGGCATTCTTGCGGTGGACTAGTTTCCATAGATGTTCTATCCGATTGTGACTCTATACATAGAAATTATGTAGTCCCTCACCCAGTATGAAGTTGTGTGTTTCCCATGAACACTTTGGGAGACAAATTTCTAACTTCGTACTCAAAGATTGTGTTACCCAAGAAAGACAGGTACATTATGATGACATCGTCTAGAAGTTTTTGTGGTTGACCTGGCCGCACTTCCCATCACTTAGAACCCTACATTGACTGGTTATCACTAGACCCTCCAGAAATTATTTTTCCATATCATTAATTTACACAAAAAAATTATTGAGGAAGAATCCCCACATGTCCATAACTATGGATAGGGGATGTATTCCTCTCTTCACTTTATCCCAATCTTGCAAAAACTTGACATGATGAGTGAAATCAAGGACATGACATCAAGGATATGCCTAGGGGAACACAACTTCTAATGGATCCCCCAAGTATTGTCACATTCCAGCAAATGTAGATTCATGAACTTGTAGAGACCTATGACTCATTACCCTTAGGTTAAGTACCAAATAAGGGTAAAGGACCATGCAATACTTCTAAGACTTCTGAAACATTAGGTTCAGTGTATAAGATAGTGGTTGATCCCAAAAAGGGAGAATTTCTCCATCAATTCATAGAATAGAAGAAGCTCATTGATGAGATCCTCACTCAGTTCCTTGTAGTGAAACATCTATACTATGGTGATCCTCAGTACAATCTTGTACATCCCCCACTAGGGAAGTATGGGAAGCCACATATTCTTATAGAGTTGCCTCCCATTGATCCCAATAATCCTGCACATCCTAAAAGGTTAGAGGCTACAACTTATGAAAAAAACCATGGTATGCAACTCCAGATCTTACTAAACTACATCTAAACCCTCCCTGAGTCCTAGAATAGGTTGTTCCCCTGAGAGTTATTTAGGTTGTTCCTCCAACTACTCCAAAAGTAACAGATCCAACTGCTCCAGGAGTCGAAGGGTCTGCCTATCATGTTGAAGAACCCAATAATGCCCTATTGATCAAGAATACTCACTAAGTTAGGAATCCCCATGATGGTGATCTGATGGTCTCTCTGATTTCCCACCTTGAGGTCATTGAGATGTGATAGGTGGCCATCCCTCTTGATGGAAAGCCATATCCAGCATGGGTAGAAAATATGCCGACACACCTAGATTATGGGAACCATAATTTTTCTCCATTAAACTAGATAAGTGAACCGCTGCAACATCTATATACCTTTATTTCTAGGTGTGGACCCTTCCCTTGAACTCCCATATAGTAGGAAGCTTCCAATCTTTGGTGTTTCATAAAAACACTAGAATGACCTGCATTTGTCTAGTATAGCTAGTTACCAATTGGGTCCATAGATTTTTGGGAAGAACTTCACAAGAAGTTTCTATATTAGCTTAGGTCCACCACTAAAAAGGAAAGTATTTATGACCTATTCAAGTGAATGCAATTTCCAGATGTGCGAGTCACACACTTTTTTGCATGGTGGAAGTTCCTCATGTATTCACTCGATATGCTGCTGACTCAAGAATAGTTGCTGAAGATGTGCATGGGGAATGTATAGAATGAATTGGGTCCCTCCCTCAACACTCAGAATTTCCTAGGGGGATTCCTAGATTTCACTAACAAGGATAAGTTCCTAGAGAAGTCCTTGCATCAATCCAAATAGGCACGCATGTTTCCTCCCACAGCTACTGCAAGAAGAGCCTCTAAGGCTGAGCCTACTATTGTTACACATATAGAGGCCCCCATACCACTAGAATTGATACCGAAAAAGATGCATCCATAACCTCACTAAGGACAATATCCTTAGTTTTTTTAAGAAATTTGACATGAACTGATCTCCAATCCATGCCAAAGAAATTTATTAAATCAAAAGGGTATAAAGTATTATCAAGGTGCAAAATGCTCACACCCTCAAAAAGTTATAGAAATATCTAGATAAAAAATAAAAGATCGAAGAGACCAATATATAAATCCAGACCTGCAAATATCCTCTAGTGAAGACACCTCCATTCCAAGAAAGACAGTGAAGACACCAAGATCACCATTATGGATGTGTGCATTCCAAAATACCAAGAACAACACAAAGCATGATGTCCTTGATTCATAGAGAGAAACTGATCAAACCATCCTGTTTAAAATCATAAATAGGTTAAAAATCAAAGGAGATAGGGCAGAAAAAATTCCAAAAAATTAGAGCACAAGGAAGGAACAAGAGAAGTGTGAATCTCCTCTGCAAGCTTTCTAGAAGTTTAGAAGATGTCCAAAAAATTCTTTGAAACCAAACAGAGATGCATGCAAACTGAGATTCAATAAGATAATAGGAAAAATAAATTCAAACTAAGATTTATCCACTCTACAAATCTGAAAAGGAGCTCTCAACCAAAACTTCTCAGCATCAATACACAATCAGCCCGCTCTTGTCCTTTAAAATCATTCAGCTTTGTGTTGAAACTTTAGTCCAGGCCATCAAAGGAGAAGCCAGAGGGGACCGAGCAAAATTTCAGATAAAACACAGGTCTGGTTCAGTGCATTCTTAAGAAGATTAGAAATAAAAAAGCAGAAATTCAGAACCGACTTCAACTGAATCAGAAGAAGATTAAGACAAGAGAGAACACAGGGTCCAGCTGGTTAAAAAATAAGAGATCACCCCCAAGAATCCCCTCATAAACCGAACAGCAGGACTGCCAACACAATGCATGATAGACATCTCTGTCAGAAGAAAACATATCACACGAGAAACTATAGAGACAAAAAAGCAGGATTCTTAAACTTCAAAATCACAGGGGAGATCATTGACATGGAATCTCTTTGAAGTTGAAATTTGGGTCCTTATTGAATTTCTCAACAACAAAGATAAACATTCTTTTCTGGAGTTCAAGATAAGTGCTAGCGCTCATGTCACTATTTTTTTACTTTCTAAAGGAGATTGTGTCATTCTATTCTATCCACGAGTCAAGCTCTTTTGAGAAGTCCAATTTTCTTCCATTACATAAGCATCTCTAAATACAGGGTCATTCTCATCATCCTCACTGGAGGAGGATTCAGAATCTGTTGCAAGCATTTCAGTTGGCACGGGCTGTGGAGGAATAATATTTTATTCCTTGATATGGGCAGCCAGGGATCTTGTGATAATTTTTCTTTTGGTTTTGGAGTATTCCTTACCCTTTTTTGTTTGTCTATAATTCAGAGTGACAAAACCATCTGAGTCAACCATTGGT
Organism: Viscum album; assembly: GCA_963277665.1. NCBI lineage: Eukaryota > Viridiplantae > Streptophyta > Magnoliopsida > Santalales > Viscaceae > Viscum > Viscum album. The sequence continues at coordinate 1,381,510,596 of OY728163.1, forward strand.
TTATTTACTTTTTTAGACCTTGATTTCAAAAATTCATCCTCTAGTTGACAAGATTTATCAGGTTCAACTTGTATGGATTCATCTGAATCAGATTGAACCACTTCCCCCCCTCCCTGTTCACAAATATTGGTCTTTGAAGTATACATTTCGACACAGGGTGTCGAGACCTTATCCTCTTGCACATCCCCAACTGGGGGATTTAGGGAGGTGGAGGCATCTAAAGTGCTCCGGTTGCCTTTGTTATCAACAATAGTTGATGGATGGGTAATTTTGGAGTTATCCTTCTCTATCCAAACTGATTTGTACTGGGGGAGGGGGTGTGATATCCTCTTTTTCTCCCAACACTCACCAAAATGATTACCAATTCTAGAACACTTCTTACAAAATGCAGGAACATTTTCAAAAACAACTTCCTGGACAAAACCATTTGAACCATTTTTCAACCAAAATCTAGAAGGTAGCGATTGTGAAATTTCAACTTTAGTACACACACAAGCAACTGATGGTCGAGACAAGTTATGAGTGGAAAAATCAATTTTAATTGGGTGTCCAAACAAACTAGCAATGGAGAAGAGGGATTCCAGCTTAAATAGGTGAATTGGAAGTCCCGGGAAGCCCAACCAAATGGGGACAGTAGGTGGCTCTAAGTCAACATAGGAATTAGGTCTCCATTTCATGACCTTCATACAATAGCCACCGAAGGTCCAAGAACCTCTCTCCCAAAGTCGATAATAGTCATTTTCAGAGGAAAAGCGTAAAAGAACATGAAAAGATTTCAGCAGACCAACATGGAAGTTTTCAAATCCTATGTTCTTAAGGGTTTCTCGCAGAAAAAATAAGGAGGGTCTGCGCTTGATAAACTTTCCAACTAGTACAAATCACAAATCCTAATAAAAGAGCTGTACCTATTCATCCGAGAAAGCAATCACTGATAACCTGTGATGACAGAATTTATTTGGCTCAACACGCTCTGGGGCTTTCGATTCTTCCCGGGGGACTCGACCTGCGATGACATTAGCAAAGGATTTGGAATCCTTGCTCCCAATCTGATCAAACATGCAAGAGTTAGGGTTTTTCCATTGGTCAGTTCCATCCTACCAAATAACACCGCTTATGCGAGAAAACCACGCTTTATCCCCCATCAGGATCCATACCCTCATCAGGACCTGAATCCCAATGCCCATTCTAGTATATTAGAAACTAGAACTACTTGTTTGATGAGGATCAGGTCCCTAGTTCTTTTTGAAGAGCCTTGGATCAGGGAATCCTATCATTTCCAGAGTACATGAGGCCCTAGGAGTCTGATCTCATTGATCCCCCATAACAATTTCCACTATCACAGATTCATTGAAAATACCCTCAAGAAATGATATGTATTCATGGGCTAAATCTGGGATTAGGTCGAAAAAAATGTAGTTATATTAGGTCGTACCCCGGTGTAGGTGGAGTGTGTTTCAACAAAGCATGACATCAATGACAAAGATGAATGACATCAAGTCTCCTACTGTGGGTATCTGAAGTATGATTATTGGTTAGCTCGTAGAGCAGTCACTCATGACCATGGTGTCATTCGTGCCAAATTTAATTGTCCTGAGCCTCCTGAAGTAGACGCACCTCCTCCAATTTAACCTTCAGTAACTACATCTCAGCATTCTATTTCATAGAAGTGTAGGCACTGATGGCGCAAGGGAAAGAAATTCCCCCTATCGGTGCTAAATCCATCCCATACTGTTGGTGACATTTTTCCCTCAAAGATGAGAATCACCCCAATAATTATCTCATTTCATAAGGATTCCTCATGTGATAATCAAGAGTATGCCTTAGTGAATTCGGTCAAACGGGTGGACCCTTACATGGTTCCTGATGTTGAGGAATGTCAGGAAGGCCCTCCAAATGTTCCCAATTGATTCCATCACCAACAAGGATGTCAATATGTGAACCTTAAGAATGATCACACTAACAATTCCAGCCAATACATGTACACTACCAAAACCAGACAATAGGCTCAGTGAAGACATCAATATGTATAGTCCTCTCATCCAATTTCATCATATTCGCTGCCACCTATGTTTGTATTACATGATTAGGAAGAGCCACCGCGAATGCATCATGATCATCTAAGTCCAACTATGGCCATACCTCAGTCATATGACACTCAACCCATAATAGTTCTACGTGGTTCAGCTAGTGAGAAGTAGGATATCCCCAATACTAGCAAGAATCCACTTGTTCAACTAGACATAGTTCCCATCATGCCTCTTGCTAACGAGTGACCTTTTTTCAGCAGGATTGTGCCTCTAACACCGAAGTACGATGTGATTAAGAATAATTACAACATTCCTAAAAATATCTCAATCCTCGATGCCCTCCCCCCTATTGGACGATATGCATGAATCCCTCAAAAAGGCTTTGAAAATCCCCCTCCAGTTCAAATCATAGGTAGCATCCTCAAATGTCTTCCTTGCTGAGGAGGTTGAGCTAGAAGAATTCTAGGACATCATCTCATTATTAGGAGAAGATGAAGGCTCTCTTTCAAAAGGGAACAATTTCCCATGATACATCAATGGATAGTTCTATGTTATGGAAGCATGCCGATGTCTTTTCCACACATTTGGTGGGATCAATCTCATCTGAACCCGGACCATCCACAAGATAGGACTGTCTGAAGCAGATCTGAGTCTCCCCAACCTAAAAATTCAAGAGTATGATATGACCGAGAAGAGACCACGTGGAAAGATTCACTTGAAGACTGAGTTTGATGTCCTAATTGCAAACACAGAATTCATGGTCATCTCACAGGACACCGCCAACAATGCATTTATGGGTAGGACCTGACTCTGTTTGCATGAAGAAGTTCTCTCATCATATCCCCAATGCCTCATGTACTCCCTCAATAGTCGAGTGGGTGTACTCTAAGGTAATGCATCTCCTATTTCCTATTATGAAGCCTAAAATTCAGAAATTTACTATTACAAGAGAAAGGAAAAGTGGTTTATGTCCAATGATGTTGAACATTATACTATGACCGACCCGTGGATAGATTTAGAAGAATCATTCATCCTCCAGATTCATCAGTTAGAGACCACGATCCCAGACACGGGGAACTGCTTATTCATTTTTGATATGAGGGGAAGAAAAATTCCCTTTTACAAGGAACATAAGAAGATTACCTCATATTATTATAAAAGTCAGGCTCGAGTGATACCAAAACCCCTTACCCTTTTAAGCATTGATATGTTCTCCCCATGGCTGTAGTTGTTCACCATAGATGTCCGTTCCATTGAGCTTGGCTGAGTTGACCTAGGCCGACATGCTACCACTGGTTTGATATCATCAAATTAGGGCCCCATGACCTAAGGATTGATGGAATTAGATAAATGGCCTTTGTGGACATGGTTTTAGTAGTACGAGATTATCCTAGTGAAGATTTCACATCCACCCAAGCGGGAACCAGTGTTCCACCCCCATCATTCGGATTGGATGAAGCATTTCCTCCCACCAACCCCCAATCACAAATGAAATGGAATACTTGGAAGACGCTCCTCCCATATTTAAAGAATGTGAATCCACTAACGTCGATGAGTTGGTTAAGGTGAATCTTGATACCGAGGAAATCCTAAGGCAAACACTAATGATCACAACTATGCCCAATGAAGGACAACCATAGTATGTGTATTTCTTGAGCATCATCATCATGTATTCGCCTAAAGATACAACGAGATGCCAGGTTTGGACCCATTGGTATCCATTAACAACCTAAGTCTTCCGAAAAGTCATCATGGGTTTAAATGGACTCTTAGGAAGATGCACCCCTCTCATTGCTCCATGGTTGAGGAAGAGTTTGACAATCTCATCAAAGACAACTTCACTAAGGAAATTAAGTACCCCATATGGTTATCTAATTTACTTCCTATAACGTGGAATAAAAGACAGATTAGATCCTGTATTGACTTCTTGGATCTCAACTGTCACTATTTGATGGATGATTTTAACATTCTTGTGAAAGATATATTGATTTATTCCACCTTCGGGTTTCAAGACCTCTCTATCATAGATTGTTATATAATGTATTATTATATTTGGATGGACCATGAAGATGAAGAGTCCATCACTATCAGGGTACCATAGGGAACCTTATACTATCAGGTAATTCCATTCATATTGATGAATGAAAGAACCACCTATCATTGTTCTATGAAATTCTTATTCAAACCGATCCTCAAGATGATAGTGTAATGCTACATCTATGATCTAGTTGTTAGATCCCATCAATGTTAGAACTATCTCAAAGATCTTGAGAAAGTGTTTAGCTTCCTTTGCTCCCATAATATGAAGATAAAACCTTTCAAGTGTGCCTTCAGGGTTACCTCTAGGAAGTCATTCGACTTAATTATTAGATACAGAGGCATAAAGATCGATCCCGATATGATCATGGTTATCATCCAGATTCCACCTCCTACAATCCATTGAGAACACCGAGGTTTTGATGCCCACTTAACCTACATATGCCGATTCATAGAGAATATTTTTAGAAAGTGTAATTCATTTTCAAGACACATGAAAAATGTGTCATCTATCAATGAAATGAAGAGTTTCGGACTGCTTTAGAGGAGATAAAGTAGTATCTACTACAGCCTCTAGTTTTGATGTCACCCATCTCTGATAAGCTGTTTGTCCTTTTTTGTGACCACCCCAGAATGATCCCTTAATACCCTTCTTTCTCAAAAGAATAATGAGAGGGAAAAAGAATAGATTGTACTGTCTTAGTTGCATGATCAATGAGACAAAGACTAGATATTCTTATGTTAGGAAGATATGCCTAGCGCTAGTTTTCATTGTGCAGAAGTTACAACATTATATACAACATCATGAGATATAGTTAGTGTCCCACATGGATTCAATTAATAATATTCAGAACCACCCTATATTTATAGTTTTTCTAGCTTGGTGGGTGGTGATCCTTCAGCAGTTCGAAATTAGGTTCATCCTACAGAAATCCATCAAGGGTTAGGCACTGGTAGAATTTCTAACCACCCATCTGGACCCCACAAAGCAGTCCTTGGATCTAGACTTTCCAGATGAGGCAATCCTCTCAGTTGGTCAGACTATTCCATGTTTTTATATGCATGTTGATGGAGCATCCTGAATTTTGAGTGAAATAAGACTAAATTATCTCATACTCAATAGAGTAGGCATGGTCATTGTCTTCATAAAGCCTACATAGGATTTCCTTACATATTAGTTCTTGTTATCAGATGGTTTCACCATCCATCACTAGTCTTGATATGGACCTCCAGATTGAAATTCCACACCTACATGTGAAGGGGGAATCCAATATAATCATCAAGAAGATCAACGGTGATGACCAGATCAGAAACCTAGAACTCGTTCCCCTGTTAGAGCTCACTCACAAGCTTATAGCCTAGTTCCCTTATCAACCAGAAGTCGATCATGATCCTAGGTCACATATTGGTCAATTTGAGTCCTTTTCTAGTCGTTCTGCATCTCATGTAGAGTTTGACCAGGGTGAACTATTTTTCTATGTTTCACATATAAGGGTCATCACTCTCATCCCTTTATATAATGATTGAAACTAGTAGGTAATACACATTACTTCTAATGCATACACATTATGAACTCCATATCCTTATATAATAGGATAAGAAACCTCATATTTGAAAACTCCATTCATTGAGTACCTCCAGTATGATGGTCTTCCAATAGACAGGGCCGACCGTGAGAGAATCTGTCAGCGTGCAGTGTAGTTCACAATCCAGAGCTATCCTAGGCCTGAATTGATCATTTAGAAGTGTGGATTGGATGAAATTATTCTATATTAAATTCATGGATATGTGATTCCTTAGGTTATTATAGAATATCATGATGGATCTTGCGGATCCCATCATGTTGGTTCAAAAGTCTCTCACCAAATTCAGATATTGGACTACTTTTGGTCAACCATGGTCAATGACTGCATTGAGTTCCCAAAGAAGTACCATGTGTGTCCTCTCCATTCCAATTTTTTGCAACGACCTCCATATCCCCTCTATACCACTATGTATTCATGGAACTTTGTGGTTGGGGACTCTATCTCATGGGACCTTATCCACCAGCGACAACTCACTAGTGCATGTTTATTATGACTGGGACAGATTTCTTCTCAAAGTGGGAAGAGGCAATTCCTATTATGGAATTCATGGCCCATTCTACTGTTGAGTTCATGAGCTCCAATATCATTCATCGATTCAGATTCACTCATTCTATTCTCACCAATAACATCATCAATTTCTAAGTAGCTGAGCTAAAAAAATCGTCAAGTACAACATCGGGTCCAACCACACTTCTCGCAACCATGAACAGGAAAATGGATAGATCAAGGTGATCAATAAGCCCCTTTCCAACATTTTACTAAATATTTTGGGAAAAAAAAGAAAATATGGCCAGAAAAAATCCCCAACACTCTCCAGGCTCATCAGATGATGACTCAAAATTCAACCGAGGTGAACCCGTATTCCTTGGTAAATAGAATAGTGGAGGTCTTTCCCATCAAGATTTAGATTCCATAACACTATATGGACATCTATGATCAATAAACATCAGAATGGTTATAAAAATTTCTTCTGTAGGAACTGGAAACCCTCGATGAGAATAGGTGTCGATCATTACATAATTTGGAGAGGCACAAGAAAAAGATAACCTGGGTTTTCAACAAGAAAGTTAATATCTTATCCTCCCTTCGAGGTGACATGGTATTGACTCTGAGGAAGTCTATGATAAAAGGTAGGATTATAACAATGTTTGTGATCAAATGGGAAGGACCCTATATCATTCATAAGGTTTACCCCTATGGTTCATACTCTTTGGTCTCCATAGATGGAGAGCGAATCACACCTCCCACCAATACCAATTTCCACAAGTAGTAATTTACATGAGCGGGAATCCCCATCCTACATGATGTTATACTGATGTTTCATTCAACATGATGATAAAATACATGGTCACCTTATGGTCTAAGTTCTATGACCTTAAACTACAATCCCTATCATCCTAAATGATGTTAAAATGCACACTAATATCCTTCATGATGTTAAACTACATGATCTCCACGAACTAACTATTCCACAATTCTCATCCTTATGGGATATGTAGTAATTCCAAGACCATTCGTCACTGGTCTAACCGCAATGATTTCAATTTTTCTTTCCCCTTGGTACAGGTTTCTCATGGGAGTATGTGGTGTGGTATGAACCTTCTTTGGTTCTCATTTGCATCGAGTTTGTAACAGTAGTACCATGTGCCTCCCTTGGGAACCCTTTATCTTTGTTCTCATCCTTAACACATGATGTAAAAATACAGATAACTCAAGAACTATGCGTGGATTTATTCTTACCCTCGATGGATATATAGTGACTCCTAGACATCTTTTCCCTTGGCACATCCATAGAACCACCATTTCAACTTTTCATCTGAATGGAAAATATTTTTATCAAGATTGTACAGTGCGGTCTTGAGATCTCAATAGTCCTAATTCACAATGGGTTGCTTTATTTCACCACCCTACACACCCCAATGATGGTAGTTTCCATATGGTCGGATCACTATGACCTTAAACTAAGATCCCTTTTGTCATAGATGACATTAAATTGTACAAAATTTAAGAACTACATGTGGATTGATTCCCATCCTTATGGGATACGTAGGAACACCCCAACATGTAATCATTAGGTCCATCCCATGTTAAACACCCCATTCTTAGGAAGGATATGTATTATAGGGACATATTTCCTCATCCTCATTCACAACAAGCTCATTATCTCACCATGCTATATTGATCCATTAGAAGGACACCTTACAATCTAAGCTCTAAAAAATTAAAATAAGACCTCTTTTGTCCCCCCTCTTTGCATTAAACTACATTGAATGGTCCTAAAAGACATTAAAACACTTATTATTTGTGTTCCTTTCATCATTAATGGAGAAGGGAAGTTCCCCTTTGTCCCTCAAGATGTTAAAATTCCACGTCCTGCATGACGCTAAATTCACGCTTTGTCCTACATGACTATAAACTATGTAGAACCCCGATGTCCTCATCTTAGTGGTCATCATATTTTGGAACTTGTCACTCAAAATCCCATATTCAAGAACTATATATGGTTTGATTCTTATACTCAAGTGATAGGTTGGTAGTCCTAGAATTTTTTCCAATGGTCCATTCGCAAATTCCATAAAGGTATTAGCCTTGGTTCCTCGTATGTGGTGTGGTGTAGACTTTCCAATGGTCCTCATTTATGTAGGGATATAAATACCAAGACATGCACATCAATTTGGAATATTACTCCTATAGTTTGTTCTTACCACATTACATTAAACTTCATGGGAGTTGAGAACTTTGTATGGCTTGATTCCTTCCCTCGTAGGATATGTAGGAATGCCCAAGCATTTTTTTCCTCAGGTCCAACCACTAGTTTATTAACCTTAATTTTCCCCTCAACCACATCATTTGGAATTGTACCATTTCCATGTGATTTACAAGGGAAATATCAAGGATTATCCCCTTAAGAAGGGGTTTGGATCCCTCTATCTGATATTCCTAAATAATGTGTTCAGATGTGTTGTGGTGTAGGACCTAGAGTGGTGGATTCTACATGGACATTCTTTAATTCGGTATCCATGATGTTTGAATCGCTGTATTTGGGTCTCCATCTCCTTTTACATCTGAAGGGACCCCTTCAAGGTTTTTATTCTCAGCCTCATGGATAATCTACTATCCTAGTCCAACACCCTAGAAGATTTTAGCGACATCTTGAGGCATGTCCCACTTTTCATATTTGGTCAGTGGCCGAACCTCATTTGTATATTCCCATTTGAGGTTATACAATATTGATGTTGTGTTTCCAACATGGTAAATATTTCTCCTCCATCGTTACACCACCCCCATTGTATCCAAAATACTGGACGTTGTGATTCACATCCACTTTCCATATCCTGATGTCCAAGAGTAACATTAACATCATTAGTGTTACCCTATGTGCACCATTGCACATTGATCATAATAATTCGCCTCATTGGACACCCTTAACAAAAATTTTCCAATACCCTATGGTGTTCATCTATGTGTTTTAAGAATCCTCTATTACCTTGTTTCCCACACCAGGCATGGCTTACATGGGATTAGGGGTCTTGGTAAGGATTTCACCCATGTTGATGAATCACACCACCTTCTGGTCCAAACTCTATGACCGTTAAATTGGGAGTTTATATCCCATGAACAAGATGATAAACTTATCACCCCTGTCCAAGCCTTATTAATTCACACTATTCATGGGTTTTCCTTAAGGAATGTGTGATGTAATGGGGCCTCTTCTGGTCCTCATTTACGTCGGGTCGTTTAATGGCACCACACTATACATTTCCCTTTAGAAGCCTCATCCTATGGTCCAAGCTCTATTAACATAAACTGTGATCCCTATCTTTCTGGTTGCATGATAGTAAACTACATAATAGCCCTCATTCTTAATGTATTATTTTAAACTACACATTTTTTATTCATGTTGTGTAATGGTAAATGACACAAAATTACAATGTCTTTACCAGAGAAGGCGTTTCCCCTTGGAAAATGCCATCTATCATGAAATTTCAAGAAAAACATGTGGAATTATTCCTTCCCTCATAGGATATGTAGTTATGTCCAAATATATTGAACTTGGGCCTTTCCGCATATTCCTGAACCTTATTATCCCCACATGGTTTGGGTTTTCTCCCTAGAAATGTGTGATGTGATATGGGCCTCCCTTGGTCCTCATTCATGTTAGTTCACCATATGGAACCACAAATCACATCCCTTCTGCTAACATTACAAATTATATGACCATAAACTAATATCTTCAGTGTCCTAGTTCACATGATAGTAAACTACATAACAACATCAAGTTTCACATTCAAGAGGATTTCTCCCCTTTTTGGCCTTTTCGGCCTAGGATCCCCTTTAAGAATGTGTAAATGTGTGGTGAGGTGTGATCCTTTTTTGCTACATTCATGTCGTATTATTTACTACATTACGTATTCCCACCTTTGGGATAAACATGCCCTATATGCATGAAATAAATTAAATCTCAACCCATGTCCTTACTACATGATGTTAATCTATGCGGGAACATCTAATGCATATGAAGTTAAACTGGGAACCTATGATTCAAGAAACATGACCATTAAACTGTTCAAAACACCCCACAGGAACCCGATCCTGGAGGATTGATCTAATCCCACCTGTGGATACTTCACACCGACATGTTTGAATGCACAGTGGTATGAGACATGGAGCATTGGATTCCACATGTACATTTCCCCAACATCACTTCCATGGTTTATGCATCCCCCATATTTTGGTCTTCGTCATCCTTCATGTCTAAAGGGATCCAGTTATGGTATGGATGCTTAGATCCATGGCTCGCCTACCGTCCTAGTCCATCACCCTGAGTGATTTTGAATGAAATTTTGTGATAGGTCCTCTGGTTTGAACATGGTCAATGTTCAAACCTCATTTTTTAGTTCCCATTCCAGGTTACACGATTTGAGTGATGTGATTTCAAAAATTGTAAGAAGTTATCCTCCATCTTTATGGAACCCTCATTGTGTCCAAAATATTGAATGATGTGACTCACATTTTCCTCCCCTATCATGTTCTTGTGGATCCCCAATACCTTTGGTGTTTTCCATCTATGACTTTTTTCACATTGAGTAGGAATGTTGGTATGGTTGGATTTCCCCACCTAGCATTTCCTTTCCATTATTTTGCACTCTCATTTTACTAGGAAATCCTGACAACACTCCATGTTTCCCAAACTGAAAATCACTCACATGGGCTCAATATTTTTGGTAGAGCTATTCCCCCATAGTTTTACTTTCCAACCTTATGGTATGGGTTCAATGAACATAAAATAACATCTATTTCATTTGATAAAAAAGTTTTTTAACTATGCTTTACTGTCCCACATGACGTTAAACGTTTTCATCCTTTCCACATGATGTTAACATTCACAAGTCATTCTTATCATATGACCTTAATCTACAACATCATCATCCTAGCCACATGATGAAAAAAAGAATTGCATTATGTAGTTCTCACTTAAGGGGACAACACCCTTGGTACAGGTCATACACCATACCAACTATCAAGACCTATAGAAGTCTTGATTAATCTGGTGAAACATATTTTTTTATCTTGGCATAGACACTCAAAAAAAGATAGAGCAAGGAAAAAACAAACAAGAAATATCTTGTGTCTCTTATCTATGTGTATGGGTTAGACCTTTATAGAGAAATAACCCTTTCATAAGTACACATGGATCGATTCCCATCTTTATGGTATATGTAGTGATGTCCATATCATCGATCTTGGGTCCAACTGCAAGATTATTTCCCCTTCTCATGTCCATTCTTTCATCTTCCCCACATGAAGATAAACTCCATAGGATTCCCGAACTATGTACGGCTTGATCCCCATATTGTGGCATACATAGTAATTCCAAAATATTTTTTTCTCCAACCCATCCATGGGTTTATCAACCCTTTTCATCCCTTTGGCCTCCATTCATCTTATTGTGTGTATGCGGTATGTGATCCTCCTTTGGTCCTCATTTGCATCAGGTTTTATTTCCTATGTGTTTTATATACCCTAAGACTGAGTGTTTTCTGGTAGTCTAGGTAGCATGACTTTAAAATATTTACATTACTCCAAACATGATGAATTCAATCTATTTTTCATGGTCTATGCAATACGACCCTACAATATTTTCAACCCAAGGTCTAAATCTGACTCTATGATTATATATTTGGTCCATAATTTTTCCCTTCTTAATTTGGGTCTTCCATCATCATTAAAATCCAAATGGACCCCCTAATGGTGATGTTATCATGACTCTTTTCCTCATCTCCCATCATGAACCGAAACCCTAGATGATCTTTGGAAGAAAGCAGGTAGTCCTATATTTTGAACATAGTTAATAGTTGATCCCAAAATTTCTCACCCCATTCTTTATTGGATAATTATGGTCCCTATGTTTCAAAAATTGCCAACATTTAGTCTTTTCTTACCTATCACCCTTTTATACAGACCTTGAAGGTATTAAATTACCCTCCTTCTCCCATTCTTGTATCATGGTGGGATTCCATCCTTGGTTACACCTTCAACGTGTTATCCCACACATAGGGAGAAACACCTATACATTCCTTGTTTCCTACACTGAGCATTTCTCACATGGGCTTAGGTGCTTTGGTAGGGTGGGTACAAAGATGGTTGAGCCACATGGGGGGTCCTTGGTCCGAGTCTATGAATTTAAACTAGGAACCTCACTGAGATATTTGGTATTGAAATGGTTCTCCATGGAATTAATTCTTGTTGGGTTTTGTCCCTCACCTCATCACACATTCCACCTTTCCATACGACCCTTAGTATTTTTATGGTTTGTAAGACTCCTTTAGCTCATTCAAGTAGGTTTCATCTCCTTTGTGCCATTCCAAAATTAAAGGAATAGACATCATATCCCATGTAACATTACTATAAACTGTTGTTCCTGGTCTATGCAATATGAACCTAAACTATGTGCAACGTACTGATCATATGATGTTAAAATGTTCCATGAATCATCCTCACTGTATGATGTTAAGATACATGCTCATCATTCCCACTTGAATGATGTAAAATTGAAAATCATCAGAGGTCCTCTTCCTGAGAGGTCCTCTCCCATAATTATTTTCATCTACCACATTGTTCACATCTTCATTATTCACTCTGCAGCTGAGACACCACCACCTTGGGAGACAGGTTTTGTCTTTATTTAGACCAATGTTCCTAAAATAATGTGCTGCAAGCCATGTTAGTGTAATTTCATGACTGTTGGAATCCTTTCAAACATTACATCAATACACCTTCACCTTTTTCATGTCCCTTATTCAGATCCTCATCATCTATCTTGTCTAAAGGACCCCCCAAACATCATGGTCTCATATTGCTTCATCTCACCTACCATCATTGGAAAATTTTTATAAAGATATTTGATAGTACTTAGAGACAGGTATCGTGTTTCACACATGGTCAATGAATGGCCCCTATTTATTTATCCCCATTTCTGTCTAAGCAGTATGAATGATGTGTTGTCTAATATAGTCAGTATTTATCATACATCATGATGCTCCTCCCATTGTGTTTTGAATTCTAGGTGGCATGATTCACACTTTTCATTCCCCTTTGTTAGGATTTATTCTAACACACCCGGAGTTAACCCATTCATGCACTAGAGAACATCGGGAATGACAAGATGGATTTTACAAGAGCCCTATTCTATAGTAATGGAATATTTCATCCTAAATACTCATGGTGGTCAGTTAAAAAAAAGACCCCATGTATTCAATTATTTTCTAGAACTCTCATACAAAGTGAATAATTATGTGGTCATCCCTTGTTTATCACACTGGTCATGACCCATATGAGCGTAAGGACTCATCGTCAGTTACTTCATAGATATGATCAAGGTGAATTAATTAACATTAGTAGGAAATATGCTCATTCATGGATTTCAAAATGACTAAGAAAGAAAAAAAGAGAATTTATCATAAGTCTCACCAAAACATGGTCCTTAGGAATATTCCCATTAAAAAGAATGCCTCGATACCACCATATTCTAGTGAGTGGATTCCAGAGTATCCTACTACTTACTAAGATTTCTATCCTCATAAAAAAATTTATATTGACGCTCATTAGATCTGATTTTTATTTTATCACATTCGGCTCGGATCTCAGACACTTGACGGCTCACCTGCTCTAGCTTTTCCTAGGATTCTGCCTATTGGGCCTTCAAACATTCAATGAGTTTGGATAGATGTATGATGAATATGGAATGATCATTTTTTAATCATTAAGGAACAAGATTTCAGGTTCATCCTTATCTCATTTTTGGATGTTTTATGATTTTTTCTGGTGCCAATCAGTGCCCCAGTGATGGGTTCTCTCCTGTACCTTCTCGGTGAGGTAGTCCTGGACCAGCATGTACAGATCTCATGCATATATCCCTCCACCACATAGATCGCATATCCAATTATGAAGTGATCCCATTATACATATTCACTCTTTTTCTAGAATCATGTCAATGAAGAGTTTTATTAATTTTCATGCTTGACACTGTTTATTCTGACTACCATCGGCAACATCAGAATCTGATTCCTCTAGATCAACCGGATCAGTAGGTTTTTATTTTAGAAATGTGTCTAGAAGCTCAATAGCATGATCCACCTCTAGAATCATATCCAATGGGTTTGTCTCCATGACTCTAGGTTGGTCCTCATCACTTGATTATATTTCAATAATGTTGTCCTGACCAACTATATGTTCTACCCCACTAGTGGTGTCACCATTAATCACAATTGATTAATCCTCAAGAACTGTGGTCTGGGCTTCCATACTTAGATACATTTGGAATAGAATCCCTCTTAGGATAGGGACCTCGGGTCCTCATTCCATACTCCCTAGTAGGATACCCAACACTCTAAGGACTATTTAAACAAAGGCTGTGTTAGTCAATATGATTGAGTAGACAACAAGTATGAATTTATGAGACATGAATCTTACAATAGTCATGTGATGGCCTTCCATTCTATCACCTCTAGATTTTCATCAATGTGTTACCTAGGAGTGGTCCCACTATATATGATTGTGGGTTAAAATGGTTCCATAGAGGCCACCCTTACCTCCCAAACACTAATGGACTCTATAGGTACTATTTCTATGAATGTGGGCCCTGATGCTTTGTTCTCCATGCCTTCAATTGCGCCTCCACCCCCTTCAGTAGAGATATATAGAAAAATATCCTCCTGTACAAGTGTGTGTCATTAAAGGAACCTAGATTAAGTGAGGAAGATAATAGAATAGGGGAATGAGTTGTATCTTACATCAAGAGCTTCAGTGAATCCTGCAAATAATGTTTCCTCTAAAGTGAATTTCTTGCCTTCCTCTAGAGATTTTTCTCTCGAAGTTGTCTCCTCAACATCATCCCAATGGGTTGACTCACTAAATTCTCCTCCCCAATATCCATCTAAGTTTCAAAAAAGGGGAAGCATTCTTCTAGCTGAGTTTCCATCAACACCGATGGGGAAGTCATGTTCAATAGCACCAACACTCAGTTTTTCATGGCCCGTGCAATGCCTTTATAGTGAACATGTTTTTCTAATTCCATCAAAAACTACCTCCCCTCATCCTGAGATATATTAATTCCCCCATTGGTGAATCCAATCCATTCTAGATCCATCTCATACCTATTTAGGTGATCCCATAGGATTTTAATATTAAGTAACTTTCTGTAAGTGTCATAAGATTTCCAACCCTCATGATAAAAAGTGTCGCGAGGATGTTCCACATGATACAAGTGTTTTTTGGGAGCCTGAGTAGGTTCCCTGTAGAACCCCCATGATGACTCCCCCATATCCTAGATCTTCTCAGTTTGGGCCACCAGATCTAGTACTACTGTTTCTATCTCTTCACCTTCATTTGGTGCTGGCCCATGGAAAACTACCCTTATTACGATAGATTTGTCACAATGATTCATTCCCATGCTACCCTTGTGACATTATATTATCACTGCACGACCTCAGACTTGAGTCTTAGGGGTCCTCCTTTACTGGCTTAGATATTTAGGTACATAGGCATCTCACCTAGATAAGAAGTTTCCCAGCTCTTTGCATATTCATGTATTAGCCAAAATGTAGCAGTTGGTGATAGAAGCTCATTTCACATTCTCATGTCTTCCCAAATGAACATCATCCAAGGCTGTCTCATCACAAATGAGTGGTCTTCATGACACACTACAAAATACACATTCTAGGTTAGCCTCTTCATTCACTGGAACTGTCGTAAAAAATTAGTGTGGGGTGTATGGTTTTCATTTTGGATAACAGTCCACTCGAGCCACAAGCACTCCACCCTAAATGGCTAAAAGTTTTGACCACTTCTCTATTGTGTTTGTGCCATCATTAGTTAATTACTATATCAATAGATGGAATGGGTGAAATATGAACTATTATGCTCACCCTTGTTTACTAAAAAAAGCCACGAGACCAATCTTGAGTGGGAAACTCCTTATGATGTTAAAGAGTTCTGGTTGGTAGCTTGTTTTGGGTAGAGATAGAATTGGGGAATTCATAACCTACCATATGCAATGTGACCGAATTGTATAGGATCTGAAATTTCTAGGACACATGCAATGGACTTATCCCCTCACTGACGTGTTGATGTAACATTTACAACTTCACAAGAATTGGGATCCCTAGGTTGATGCGCTAACCACTAGCTAGTATCACTTCCATGATAAATGTGCTCATCCATGATCCCAAGTGTACATCTCTCACTAGAAGCATCCATTCCTAGATAGGTTCAGAAATGAATCTTTCCAGCCAAACTATTGGCTGCTACGTGGTCTTGATGTTGTATCCTCACAACTTCCACAACCTATCCTATTAGATCCACTAAAACAATCCATATTCACCTCGCTAGTCCCCCTTGGACAAGTGTAGGGACTCTGTGGTAATTTCATGGGCGCTACCTCTCCTCTGTAAGGATTCATTGCTGGAATTTTCAGAAAATATCCTAACTTTTTCATGAATAATTCATCCCAGGTGTTTTTATTTTAATGGTTTGATCCTAGCAGTAGGTCTAAAAATTCCTTTACTAAAGGTTCATTTATTCTTAGTCCATCCCAGTGTTCTCGGTATGGAGGAACTTGTTATACATATCAACCAAAATTGAGATCCACAAAATCTTGTAGAGATCCCATAGGCTGATGTGAACCTCTCCATAATGTAGGTGAACCTTATTGGTATATGGTGACCATCGACTCAATAGGTGCGGTATGACTTCATGTAGAGACCCAAAGCTTAACGTACATGGACATTACATTACTTTTGCGGAATACTTAGTACATAACAAAAACACACACACAAGGATCGTAATAGTTTAGTGTCTTTGGAATCTCGGAATATAATCTTCTAATCGTGGTGAAAGATCTTCAACATCTCCCATAAAGATCTTCCTTTTTTTTTACCTAAAAACTTTATTTATATCCTGGGGAAAAGAAAACATAAAAGGGTGATCTTAAATGCTCAGTAAGGGTAAACAAAAGAAATATCAATCACATCATTTTCATAAGAACATAACATTTTGGAAATCTTAACCAGCAAAAGAGAGCATAATTTCATAACATGGAATAAATCATAGTAGTGAAATGAAATCCCAATAATCATAACTTAAAACATGAAACTTTTTGGCATATACACATAATCATAGCGAATCATTTCTTGTTAGTCAAGACTCATTGCCAAGACTATCTTAGTGGACAAAGTCCATTTCTGAACTGAGTCACCCTCGTTTTAGTCTTGTTTCACTGAACCGGTATAACCTACCATTCCAGCCATGTCTATCTCATGAGATATAAAATCTTTACCCAATGCATTGGAGGGAGATATAGGTCTCACCCATCTCATAATGATACCATTCTTATGTGTGCCACAAATTCATAAATCATACATCATTGCATAACCCATGTAATAAAAATGGGAATCTTTAAACATCGTGACATCATAAAATAACTCATATAAGATAAAAGAATTCATAAAAATATTTCCATCACAACATAATCAAATCCATGTAATAATAGGGATAGAAACAGAACCCTTTATTATCTTAGATGGAAAATAATTTTGATAAAACACTTGAACTCCATTCTTGAGGAAAATATCCTTTCTACTTCAAAAACACTTTTCCTTTCTTAACATGTCGTACAATTATAAACTAAAAGAATTTGATTAAAAATAAACTTGAAAACTTGTAAAAGAATCTTCTTGGAAATAATGTTTTAAAAATTCATTCATGCCGTATAAGTTAAAAAAAACATTCTTCGTACTTTTGTCGGAAGAGTCAAAAAGTACCTCGTACGAAAAACGACAAAAGATTCCTTTCATATCTTTTACTAAAAACTCACCGAAGGGTAAAATTGGATATAAAATATTTTAGAAGGATATAAATATTAAATATTGGGGAAACATGGATGTGGATGATAAAATACACCCCAGTAAATACCAAATTATAAACAATCTCGGATAAAAATGAGATTGTGATATTTCCCTTACCTTAGGTCCGATATGCTTTGTACGTGTCCGAACCTCCTGTATAATGATTTAAATAATGTTATTGAATTATTCCAGAATCATACTTATTTTTATGATATCATATATGGTCATATTCTTAGCTTCTTAGTAGTAATATTTCATTGCTACTTGTTATTTGGGTGTTTATAACTTTTTGTTCTTATGCGTGTTTTGTCGAATAAATTATTATTCCCCTCTTTAGGTTATAGATACCTCATTTCCATAATGGTATTAGTGTAATATATATCATATTCATTCATTCAATTCATTTATATAATCATTATGAAATGAAGATCATGTAGAACGAGTCGCATCACATCGTGGAGACGGTATTCCGTACGTACGCACGAGTGATGATATCGTTCCTATGATCGTGGAATTGTATTGGAGTGTATGTATACTATTTCAGAATCGGTATCACTTTATAATAGTCATATATAGTCATTATTTACACCATTATACCCATCCAAGTAAGGTGGTGGTGGAAAATAGATTACACCACGGCGTGGAGACGGTATTCTGTACGTACGCACACGCGGTGATTTCTTTTTCCGTAGGATGGATAGATGGTGAAATAGGGTTGTTTCATACATATAATAACATATCAGTATATGAGTTATACTGATGTTATTACTTCATAATGAAACAACTAAATAAGAAGAAGTGGAAGAAGAAATAAAGATGAAAGAATCGGTAACGGACATTACATCTTCTTTGAAGTGCTTCTTTGAGACCTTCTTTTAGGGAAATAAAATTGGTCTTTGAAGAATACCAGGACCTCTAGAATGTCTCTAGGGGAGTGGAGAGGTGAAAGTGGCAGGGTTTGGCCAAGCTTGAAGGCTCAAAGTGGTGTGAGGAAGAGAGGGAGGAGGTTCCCTTTTATAAGGGAGGAGAGGGGCACCTTTGGAATAACTAAAAATATTATTTTATTATAAAGTCAAGTTCGGTTTTAAATAGCTCCAAATTGATTTATTTCGAGGCTAAGGTGGGGATGGGTCGAAATCCTCTCATCCAATAGAATTTAGACAAGTTTAGGTTCCTATTTTAACCTTATCATTTAGATTTAACATTAAGTTAAATAATTTTACTTTTACCGTGTCTTCTTGTGTTCTTATACTATAAGATTAATAAACTTACTATATCAAGCCAAACGAACCCCAAGTTGTTTATTATTAATATATCTATCCTTATCTAAGTCATTTGGACGAACCTTAGATTTTTAGGAATTAAATAACAATTAATAATATAATATTTGTTTTAAAAACTAATTTATGTCAATTTTGACACTATTTGGTACATGATTTTTATGAAATTTATAACAGAATGATAAGTTCGAACCAAGTTACTTATATCAACAATAACATGTAATATTAACCTATAAAATTAATGTAAGTCATAAAAAGTCTCAAATTACATTTATTTTGGTGTTTATAACATCAATTATGTCAATATTTCATTAATAAGATAATTACTGCATCATCATTGTGTCATAAATAAATTAAATTATTTAATGTCTAAAAATAAAAAATAAAATACCATTATGTAGTAAATCCTTTTATCTTTTTAATGAATATTTATAGTCTAATTTATCTTATGTATAACCCCATATTAAAAATTATTTACTTATTAAACTTTGATTTTAACTATTTTAACCCTTCTTTAAATAAATTAATAATAAATGTCCTAATCTAATCCAAGTGGGCCTAAATGGTCATATTTTATTCCTAAGTTTGTTTTTGGTCGAATTACACTTGTCCAATAGAATTAAGAAATGTGTTAAGGTAATAATAATATCATTTTTACCCTTAATTACCCTATTTACTTTTAACCGTGGTAAAAAAAAGGTAAAAAGTTACTATTCACCAAAAATTATTTTCATCTCATTGAAAAACATTTTACTTACTGACATCAACCATGTCTCTCGGATTTTTGAAATTCCACTCATAGAAGCGGTAAAATTAAGTTTTATGAAAAATTCATTTTTCTTAACTACCACTTAGTGGTTTCACTATTCATCAAAAAATGAAAGTTTCCAGAAAAATACCAAAAATTAGGCCTAAGATATATTTGATATTATGAACTCAAAAATGATTTCTATTTTACCAAATTCAAAACATATCAGTTGCATTAATTAATTTAAAAATTAATTCCCGTCGTCAAAACAAATAGCGTGTTTTTAAGAGATAATAACTATCAAAAGATTGACACTTGTTTATGTCTGGTTTAAATGTGAAATTACATCCAATGAACAACATTGTATTAAATTGTAAAAATATATTCTAAATATACTTTAAAACCACTCAAATTAATAATTTATCACTATTAATTATTTCGATTAAAAAGGTTGTTTTTAATTAAAATTTAGTAATTTTCACTATTCATCAGAAAATGAAAGTTATCCGAAAAGTACCAAAATTTCACCCTAAGCTAATTTCGATATTCCGAATCCAAAAATGAATTCCATTTTGAAAAATAAAAATTACAAAATTTCAAAAAGTGGTTATTACTATTCATAACGGCTAGTTTTAATAATATTTTAATAGCATATCGTTGTTTAGTGAAACTCGGTATTGCGTACTACACACGCTATCGAGGAAGGTCGCGATTGCGTGTAATGAAAGGCAAGTCAAGGATGCGTGTTGTGCAAGCTCCTTTTGGTGTAGCATACAACACAAGACATTAATGAAATTAAAAAGAATATTTTTCATAAAATCTCGGGGTGTTACACTTCCTTTGGTAGAGAGATGTAGAATTGGGAATCTGATATTTCTTTATACAATCTTAATTGTCTCAACACCATCTCAAACACAGTGAAAGATATGCGCACCTAGTAGGTCCAGTCCCACCTGTCTATAATGTTCCCACCCTAGAACAAATCACAACTAGTTATCCACCCCTTTTCCAAGATCTCGAGCCCTACCTTGATGATTGTTTTTTACTACGGTAATAATGTTTCCTTCTCCAACAACTTTTCATAAACGTTGTTGAGAGGATTATAATGGAAGTGCGCTTTGACAGGGGTATGGTCCATCCCAATATGGCTATCAGCATCCATACACCACTGATGTTTTCCCAGCATGACTCTAAACCAGTAATCTATATCATCACCTCTTTCCAATTGGATGAATACATCGTCTCACAAGAAAAATCCTCACAACATAATCATTTTCACAATGGATTCTCCTTCTAGGTATTCGATAACAAATCCAGTTGTAACTTATGGTCAGAATGCCTATGGATGTACACTCTC
The DNA here is from genome assembly GCA_963277665.1 of Viscum album. Lineage (NCBI taxonomy): Eukaryota > Viridiplantae > Streptophyta > Magnoliopsida > Santalales > Viscaceae > Viscum > Viscum album. The sequence goes on from OY728163.1 coordinate 1,381,532,035, forward strand.
ATTTGGACATTGTTTGAAATTTCATCCCTCTGGGCGGTGTTAGCAAGAACCTCTTGTGTAGCTACCTGAGTAGCCATCTGTCAGCGACTTAGGAATTTTTTTTAATGTATTCGTGGAGTTTGGTCCCATGAATGTTCGAAATGTTTGGCCGCAAAGGCTGTTTGTAATGAAGTAGTACATAGATCATCCTTGTATATGGAGTGCATCATAAATGACCAATAGATAGTGATTCTTGGATCTCTTGAAAGCATTAATGAAATAAAGGACCATGAAACTTGGTTCGCAAAGATGTGTTCATGGGGAGGATCTATTTATGAAAGGAGATCCTCAGAGTGGTCATTCATGAAGTTCTAGTACAGGAAATGGCCCCCTAACACTGTGTTTAGTGAGATTTTAGTAAAAGGAAAGAAATGATTTGATATTTGATAAAAGAAAATAAATTAAAATAAATGATTTCGATTTCTCTTCTTGAGTTTGGATAAATAACTTAGTAAAAGAAAATAAATTATTTGGATTTCTCTCCATCCTGTTTTGTGAATCATTTTAGAGGAAAAGAAAAGAAATTCTTTTTAGATACATATAGAAAATAGGGATAAAATTGTAATTTTAAAATATTAACCTCCCTCCACCATCATTTCTTTCCAAATCATTCCAATTTTGGGGTGATTTAAAAACAATAGTAGGAGAGAAATCTATTTCTCTCCATTTCTCCCCTTATCATTTCTCTCCCCTTAAAATTATCTCACCAAACATGATAAACCAATTTCTCCACTCAATATCATTTCTTTTATCTCTGTATCATCCCTACCAAACTAGCCATAAAGCTATATTTATAGGCAATGACCACCAAAGCTTCGCTGCGACCTTTGGAAACCAGAGCTTTGCGACACATCATGCCCCACACACCTCACAAAAAAGCTTCGTGATCTGATGAGTTTTTCAGTGATGAACCCTTAGAATCTGACCCTATTTTCCTTCGGCTCCCATTTGGAGGGGGTTCATTTTTTTGCCAAAAATCATGCTACTATATACATATACACAACTATGGCCTATTTAGAGAAAATTTAAAGAAAATTCAAACCTAAATGGCCCCAAAATTCATCTAAGGGGTCGGTCTTGAAAAGATCCAACTTGGAGATCCCTAGAAACTGTGTCTGCAATAGAAAATGATGGTTCCTTCATGTTTCTGATGAGAACAACGAACCACCTCAAAAAAAGTTGATGGTGCCTTCACGAGTATGACAGAGTCTGATGGAGCCCACCAAATTCAAAATATCCTTTTCCCTTAATGGAACTACCCATAAGAACCTCACCACTATGAGTACATAGGGCGCTGATGGTACCATTAGGAGTCCAAAAGAGTCTGATAGAGCTTGACTGATTCTTGTAGTCCCTTTTTCTTCACACTAAGGACCAAAATCACCATTAATATTGTGGCCTATAAATTGATAACTCACCCCCACTTAACCATTATTACCCTGACCTTTTTCCTTCCCTTGTCCCATTTTGGGAGGCTCCAGAGCACTAGGATCCCGAGAAAAAAAATTCTCCCAAGTTACTTCAGCATCATGAAATATGATTTCCATTGTTCTTCATGGCCCATCATTGTGATTGGGATACCTTTTAAGAAGGCATTATCCCTTCACGAAGGAGAAAGCCCATTATGGTTTCTCGAGGCTTCGTGAAGCATTAATCCTTCATGGATTACTCTTCAAATATTATGTACTATGACAAGGTGAGTCTATATTCTATGAGGGCCTCTTCTTTTCAAGCACCACTTCTCCATGAAGCAACCTTTCTTCACAAATTTATTCTTCATGAATCACCATTACTTCATGAAGCTCTTCTTGGTGAGCCTCTATCTTCACAAACCCCTTTCCCATATGACCCTCCAGGATTGTGCATAATGATTTAATTCTTCCTCATGAGTTGTCTCATGATTGGATTATCTACCAAATGATTATTCTCATAGGTATTCTAATAGCTATATATTCTTAACATAGATATTCTAACTTGGACCCCTCAATTAACAACTCATTCACCTTGCACCCATATGAAATTACTAGTTCCATACCTTCACCAAGGGTTAAAGGGTACCATTCATGTAAGTCCATGGGGTGAGGAGCAAGTCCTCATCATATGAGCTAAAAGATATTAAACTGCCTAGCATCATAAATCCTCAACACATAACGTTAATTTATGATTTCTATATGTGTGGGAGGCCTGATAGGATCAAAGAGAGGATTGGGCTATGAACCCTTTGCATTCCACCTATTCACTCTGCCTTCTATTTACCTTTGTGCTTTGTTTCCATGTGTGCCTCAGGCAGTCTCCACATAATCCTTGAATAACCTCTTTGGTAATCCATTCTAGAGTAATACCAAAATATCCATCTCCTAGGGATACTTCAATTCATAACCACTACTCCATATCTCATGGCCACACCATTCGCAACATGATCATCAGGTCTATTCCATCCACTTGTTTCTTACACCGAGCATGACTCACATGATCTTAGAGTGTAGCAGTGACTGTGAAATTATTTTTCAGTTGATAACCTTGCATTACCCACATCATGCATTCAGGTCTATGTCCATGTTTTCTCCTTGAATCCATGCCCCATGCATCAAACTACGTGGAATTTGATCCCTTCCTTTTAAAAAGTGTACATAAGATGCCTCTCTGAGGTTCAAGCCCATCACTCCCCACAATAAATTTGTTCTATCTATTTTATATTAGTTTACTCATCCTATGTGATGTTAAACTGCATACTACAAACTACATTGGTACTAATCCTTTTAGAGTATGTAGGAATCCTCTCTAATGTTCAATCCCAACCAATGGTAAACCCTGGTGCTCCTTCTAGGGGTGCACCATCCTGATGTGACATGTTCTATTTTTTGGGACATATCTCCCATATCCACATCCCTGGGGTGTTATGATCCATCATTTTTGGAATCTCCCATGTGTAATCCTCATCCATCTTCCCCACCACCTCACCCTTATCATAGTGGGGTCACATCAATCACATGGGTAATTGTAGTGCTTAATCACCAATCTTCCCATCACTGGTCTTATAAATGGCTGGGTGGATAACCATGTATAAACCCCACACAATCCACATTTGTCCAACCAAGAGTGATATTCTTATGACATGAATCTATGAATTTGTAAGCCCCAAATAAACCATTATATATACATGGGTTTTTGATCCCTTTCTTCTAAATATGGAATGCAGAAAGCCTCCATGCCGTTCAATCCTAGAGAACAGAAAACCTTTATGTTACCATAATTGGGGTCCACCTTGCCTGATACGCCCTCAGTGGTTTCCAAATCATCCTTCACGGTTTTAAACTTTCCACTTATGGGACACACCACCTTTGGGTCCATCTTCATTGGGCATTTTGTACCACCCATCCGGTAAAACTTCCAGGTGCCCTCTCCTAGGGATGTACCTTTCTGATCCAATTTCATAAGTGTTTAAATCAGTAAGATACATATATTTTGTAGATGTTAAACTCACGGAATAACCCATGTTTAATAAGGTAATCCAAGTAAAACCTCGGTGACATGCCTATGACATAAGATACCCCTTGATCAACATGGGAAGCCTTGGATTTCTGCACCCTTCATAAGCCTCCAAATGAGAAAGATTACATCATTTCCAGTGTTTTAGTGTCCAAAAATGCCATTGATTTCTAGCGTGACTACTCTACTGACCAATGGTTAGTACCCTTACTTGAAAATTTGTAACGTCTTAAAAAAATCATCATATTTAACTGTAATCCACAAAGATATGACATTGGGAACAATTTTCATGAACAACATCTTAATCTTAAAGGGAGACCCAAACTAGGAGACGAGTTCCGGGGATGAATCCATTAGAGGAGAAACTGACATCCCACCATCCCGTTTTGATCAAGGATGAAACATCTCTAAAGAAGTGATGGATTCCACTCGCCTTTGGAAAGTGAGAATGTGGGGAAAAAGATGCGACACTGTAACCTGCATTAGACACAGGCGAGGCAAGTGCTCCCTAACGAAAGCATCAAAAACATGTGTATAGGTAGGATTAATATCACAATGGATACAGTTTATATGAAAAAAAATATTATATATTTAAATTTATATATTTTTGTGTGATTTTTTATAAGTGTTGTTCTTAAAATAAGAACAAAAATGAAGGCTTGGAATGATGATAAAAGTGAAGGGTTTATTCAAAATACAAAACTCATTCAAAACCATGATGATATCATATAATTACCCTCTCCCTATGTATTTAATATCAATAAATATTGTTGAATTTATGTAGCTTTAAAGGGGAGAAACAATTCATGGGGTATTTTAATTATAATGAATATATCAGGAAAATCATTCTAAATTCGAATAAGACACATGACACAAGTTTTAATTGGTTTATCAATTTGTGTTAAATATTTATTGAAAGGATCAAGTGTTGTCTATCTAAATATATTATTTCATAGTATGTATTAGATACATACTAACATGGCCTAAATCATGAATAATAAGAATAAGGATAACTTGATGGAGGATGAACAACATTCTAGGAGAAATCTATGACTAAAATTTATTTTAACCTAAAAGTGTATTATCTATTTTTAGTGAACATAATCTAAAAAAATAAATTCATTGTATATTAAATTAATTTTTAAATATAATTTTGATGTTGTAAATTTTTTGGGGAGTTTGTATTAAAGGTTTAAAGTCTATTAACCTCATTTGGGAATGAATAGATATACTATAAAAGGAGAAGATTTTTTAATTAATGGTTTGACTCACAAACGTTTTTGGTTTCATGTTTATGAAATTATTTATTGTTGATGGTTTGATTGAAATCACAGGGAGAATTATGAAGGAAGTAAATTCAATACTTTCACGCTCTTATAAATTAAGTGGGTGAAATTAAATTCATTTATGTTATTGACCTATTCTTTTGTTTTATAAACATTTTTCTGAATCAATAGCATAAGACAATTTAGTTAAGACTATGTAATGTGGTAATACAACTCAAAAATAAACTAATGGAATGAACGTGATGAGATACATGGGGAATATAGAAATTTTTTGAGTATTTTTTGATAGATATGTGGGTTTAACATTCGGTTGGTGAAGTTTGAGAATAATTGGAGTTTATGGGAGAAGTATAAAATTAAATTTATAGATGGTATCCACAATCAATCTGCAATGCACTGGGATACACCATAATTATATTCATTTACGATTAATTTCATCTCACATAAATATGTTATGGTATCATGGATCAATAACTAAACATTATATAATCTCTTATATTCGGTAAAAAATATTTCCTTATAGGGTATTTTAGTTCACCAACACGTGGTCATCTATATTCTTCTCAAAAGTATCTCAGTTTGGGTGAACCAATTAAAATATTTTTCCCCTATGTAATTTACATTTTCATAAGAATTAATTTTTACGTGTCGTTTTAGTGAAGGGAGACATAGTCTAAGGACCCCGGAACACCCTGAGAGGGGAGAGGTGAATTAGGATGTCAAATTTTTCTTTCTAATGTGACAGATCTTGTTCCCACATTGGCAGGAACTAGTTAAATATGTCTGATTGTAAAGTGTAGTAATTAAAACATTCACACATATCAAGAAAATGCAACCATTTTATTTGATTGAACACTAAGGTCTAGTCCAAGGAGCATAAACTGATATATTTTTGGTTGTACTTAAATACACTAATGTTCACAAGATGTGGAAAACAAATGTTCAATCACAATCAATTTTTTCCAGGCACACTTCCTTTACAATATTTCGGGGATAGCTAAATGCACCTCTCAGAACACATCATTTGACTCAAACTAGATCACTTCCTAGGGAAGAATCCACACATAGTTTATGGCCTCTTAGGTCCCTTAATTTTCATGAATGTATGCATCCTCAACTATAGACAGATGCTCTGTTGATATCCTATTTTTCTTGCAGATGTAATCCACTTTTCTGTGTACTGTTAGTTCACACACTTTTCCACTATGAACCACCTTCTTCCTCGACATATTGCATTCATTCCTATGAAAATTGTGTTGCACTATATACAATGAGTTCTTCACAGACCGCTTCTCCTCCATGGACTGTTACTACTATCCAAACTATATCTGCTTCCACATATTGTTTCTTCATCCCACCTCCGCATACCAATTTCATGTACTTCTTCAATTCTTACAGACCACATCATCTCAATAGAACTACTCCTCATCCATGAACCATCATCTGTGAACCGTCTTCCGTGGACTATCACCGCAGACCACCTCTCCTTTCGCCGAATCCTCATCACAAACCTTTCCCCCTTCATAGGTTTTTCTTCCCACAAACCACTCTGGACTTCACCAAATTCCTCTCAGACATGTAATCAATGTCACCCCATGTGTAGATTTTATTATAGCTCCTTATATAGAAAAATAGATTTGTACATATCTCTATATCCATTTTACTTAAACATTTGATTTGGTATAGCCTCCACTATGTATAACTCATTCCACAAACCGTTTTCCATATGCCTTCCACATACCACCACTCTTTCTACACGGCTACCAATATCTTTCGTGAATGGATCTATGCCTAATTTTCATGAATGACGTGCCATCCCGATTACCATCTACCTTCCACGAACTGTGAACCTTCCAGTGAACACTATATGTCCCATGAACCGATTTTCATTCACAGTCTGCATAGAACCACTAAGCAGAAAACCTACCATTGTCAATTCTACTAATAGTTATACTTACCTCTTATGTGGTCCATTAATTCTATTTTTCAATCATCATATTCTTCATTCCTTTTTGTAAATTCTCCCATTTCAAAAAACTAACTCTCAATATTTAGGATCAAAATTTTTGCAAACACTAAGAAACTACGCCACATAAAACTCACACTTCAGCATATACTGTAAGATCCTTTATCTTGAAAACTCTATGATCAACCCAATGTGGATTGATAATGAACACAAACACTACTCCAGTTCTAGAAAAGAACATCCTTGGGTCCAATAATAGTTTTATGTTATTTTATGATAATATGAGATCAATATCTGATAATGGTTGAGGGTTTAGAGAGAAAGTATAAATTGGTTATCAACATGATTCAAACCCTCACAAGGCTCCATAGGGAATAAATACTAATCCAATGATATAAAAATAGATTTAGGTGATAAATCGATATTATATATGTTATTGATTTTTTATTATGGATTCACAAAGAATAAATTTGGTTTTTTTCAATACATTAGATATCCTACTTATTATTGATAAATTAATCCCCAATTGGATAGTTGTGTGATGATTTCATCACCATCAGGTAAATGATTTTCATTTTATAGGAGATACTATTCATCATAGAGAAAATAATGATTTCCCTTATGAATGCTTTAAAGTTGTAAGATGTTGGTCCCTAGTAGAGGAAATTTTCTATTATTAATTTAGGAAATTTCATTTACTTATATACTGATATGTATTTCTTTGGGATATTTTATGTTGATGATAAGATTATTTTTTATACCTAAAATATATGAATTCATTGATTTTTTCCCATTGTATATTTTTTGTTGGATTTTTATGTTGTAATTATAGCTTCTATAAGAAAATGCCTCCCATTATTCTATATGTTCCATATTGATTCTATTTACACGACCTTTTTTATTCACAAATGGAAAAAACTGGGTCCCAAAAATTATAGTTTAGGCCATGTTAGCTCTATATAATTGGTTCTTCAGTTATTTCTAAATTATTGAGCCAATAAAGGTATAAATAGTGTATCAATAAATGATGGAATAAAAAATTTGAAGGACTATTAGGTATATAAATGGAATGTTTTGAATTTTTTTGAGATTAACACTAATCATGATAAATTAAACAGACAATTATTAATACATTATTTTATATTTTGACTAATTTGATGATAAATGAAAACAAAGAAAATATAACAGTTAGTAAAAAATACATGGTATCCTTTTTACTAAAATATACGTATTAGGGTTTCACTCGATAGAGTATATAAATATAGATTATAAAGATCAAATACTTTATCCACATGATATCAATTTGTATCCATAAAATAAAATGATGCACATAATTTATAAGATGTTTCATATCACCAAAAAAAAATTTCAATACATTGATAGTAAAAAATAATTCACTCAGAAACCTTTTTGATAATTCATCACAACTTAACCTAATTAAAAAAAGAGTTTTTAATGAATAATAAAAAGAATACATATTATACTATGTATTGAAAATAAATTGAGTAGAAAATCAATAAAATAATAAAATAAAATTGTAGATTATTTAAACAATGAATAATAATATTAAATTTGAATAATTATATTTCAATAACCATATATAATTATTCCTCTATAAACAACTCTTTTGTATAATAAGATTTTCTCAATGATTCTGGAAGTAAAACTCTAAGAATTTGAGCATTAGGAAGTTATTTAAAAAACATTAAAATGCATTCTGTTGTACTAGTGTGAGGTAATTGGCGTGTTTTACTGAAAAATAAATTGTAAAAATTGAATTTAAAATGTTAAAATAAATAGTTTTAATATTTTTTCTATCTTGGGAAAAATGAATTTTTTAACTTCAAATTTGTTGATATCGACATGTATATTTTAATATTTATGTGTCTAATTTAACTGTAATGTTTAATATAATTAATTTTAAAAAATATATCATATCATCGTAAATAGAAATAAAAAATTTGACAAGATGATTTTGATAAATTATATTGAAGTTTTTTAATCATTATTTCTAAATGATAAAACATAGATCTTCATACTGATATATTAAGAATACATCTACTAGTCATATATCTAGTGATCTCAACTGTGTTGAATTTTTATATTGAAATATTTGATTTTTTTCATTTGGTCATTAAAATATAATGTTCACTATGTGGATGAAGACATAAAATTATATATATAAGGAGAATATTGGATGAATCACTATCATTTATCGGTTTTTATCAAATAATTATTGCATGTTATGACCTCATATTTACCAGTGATGCATGTGAGAATTTTGTAATCCATAGACTAGTTTTTTATTTTTTGAAACACAAGTCACACACTAAAAAAATATAAACACAAAATTATATAATTTGTTTACTAATGTAAAGGATCCATAGATAAATGATTCAAAACAATGTTATTAGTGACACACACTACAACCACAGTTTATATGTACAATACATTGTTATAATTAAGGGTGTGTGGTTATATTAATATGGTTCAAATATAAATTGAGTTATATAAAATAACATAAGAAAATTAACAGGAATATTTAGTTTCTAATGATATCCTTTAGTGTCTCTTTATAGTAATTCATTTCACATATTTAAATTATCTTTATTTCATTTCAAGGAAAATACTCATTATTTTTTATGGAATAATGATCAAAGTAAAATAAAATAAACTCAAGGGGGATTCTATTCATTCTTATAAAATTGTATTTTTATCCATTAGAATAATATATATATTTTAAAATGATCTTTTTGTATATGGTCTTTAAATTATCTTAAGAACATATATAATATTTAAGCTTTAGTGGTTCATTGTAAATGTATGTTTTGAGTTTCAATGGATTGAAACAGTTTTTATGTATTTTTTTGATTCAAATATGATCATTATGAAGTTATAACATCATATTTTCAATCCAAAAGTGTCAAAAATCACACAGAAAATAAATAAATAGTAATTGTTTTAATAAAAAATCAATATTAACAATAGTTTTACTTCAATAAACACCTATTTCAGAACATAATGAAATAAAAAATGAAACAACATAATAAAGTGATTAAAATAATAATAAAAATGATAAATTAGTATTCTAGGTATGTATTTTCTTATAATTATTATTTTTATCATTATTATTTCCTAAAATTATTAATATTTGGATATTGAAAGACTTTATATCACTGGATTGATTGGAAAAATATATAAACATTCTTCAAAAGCTCAATGATTAAATATATCATTCAATTCATATAGGGATACATAATGTAATAGTCTAATAAATATTGATTTAAATTTTTTTCATATATATTCACTTGTATGATTTTGTAAAGTTATATTTATTATAAATAATATTACACATTTTGTTAGTCAAAAGGGAAAAAACTTTATTTCTAACCAAGTTGGATTTTTATGTCTTATATAGTTTTATTTTGAATCCCTATTTCCAATTATAGATTTTAATTAGAAAAAATAAATTCATTGTTGAATAAAAATTTTCAAAATTTTCTTCTAATATATTGTAATTTTTTTTGAGATGTTGGATTTTTCAATGAATATTTAAAATACTGATTTTATTGAAATAAAAAAATTTATTTTAATTTATTGTTAAAGTGAAATTATATATTTAACATTTTTAAAATTTAAACAATTTATTTAGGTTTAAAATAATTCAATTATAGTCTTTTAAATGAATTTTACAATTTAATTTAGTATTAAAAAATTTTATACTTAAAAAGGCGTTTTTCTGAAAAAATAAATTCATTGAGTTTTTTATGTTTGATTTTAAATTAAATTGTTCCATTTATCTTGTTTTTAATTTAATAAAATGGGTTCAATATTTTTAATTTTTGGTTCAATATTTTTAATATATTTTCCATTTATATTTTTTCAACATTAAAAGTTACTCTTGTGATTTTTTTGAAATAGTAAAGAGAAAAATGGGAAAATAAGGTTAAAAATAAAATGATAAGGACTAAATAATGACCCAAACACTTAAATTAAATTTTTTATATTATTATATATTTTCCATAATCCTAAAAAGGTAGATTATATGGCCTTTTGTTTCCACATAGATGTGATGATAACATTTAAAATATTTCATGTAATGAAAAGTAAAAAATATCACACTCTTATTTTTAAAAAATATATTAATTTTTAGATAGGTATAACCAGTGTATATGTTCATTTATAAATAATATATGAAAAAATAAGTGATTTACATTCATCATTTTAATTTATTCTTAATTTTAGTGAAGGAATAATTACATAAAATGCTTATATAATACAGACATAGAAATTATTAAATTAATTGAATAATTAAAAAATGTTTTCAATATTATTTAACGTAATATAATATAAATGAATTAATGTGATTAATGTCGTTTTTATAAAAATATAAAATTTTAGGGATATTATAATTTATTATATTCTAGTTCCTTTGTTGTATTGATGTTATAAAATTCAGAGAAAATGAATAGTTCTAAAATTGACCTTATTGATATTTTATTAAAATAATATTTTTAAATGATATATACTTCATAAAAATACTATATTGGGCCAAGAGATTCTAATATTATTGTAAATATAAGAAATTATATTTATTTTATAAATTTAAATTTATATAAATTATCTTGATCTGTACAGAGTAAAAAAACCTTATTGTCACAGTAAGTGGGAAAATGGTTAATGGAGGGTTAAAACCTAAATTTTAGAGTAAAAACATGATCTCAAATTTTCAAAAAAATATTTAATGATTGTACATAGAATAATTATAATCTTATATTAAAATATTATCATTTTTTGTGTCATTTTTTTGTGAATAGAAATTTATATTAAAATTATATTTTAAGAAATTCAAAGAGTTCCAATCCCCTCTCATATAAAATATAATTTTTTTATCATTTCTTCACACATAAAAACCCATTTTTTTCCAACACCAGCCAAAATAATTTCATAAGATCCACAATATCTATATATAGTTATTGGTTTAAGCATAATACTAGCTTTATAGGGATTAATGTGTTAATCCATGGAGACTTTATAAAGAAGAGGTATAGTTTTTAAACACATGTTTTAGTTTCATTTATTTTTCCACCACCTTAAAATTTAATTAAAACGTGATAAAATAATAAAACTGGTATCAAACATATAATGATAATTTTAATATGTTAATGGTATAAACTATGCCCATATCCAACCAGCATCAAATGGTAGAGGAAGTCATCATTCATGTGCTCCGAGGACTACCACCTCATAAAAAGATGTAATTCAGTTTCCATCATTGTCACTAAAGACTATTTATAATGATGGATTTAATTTATATATATGTTAGTCATTAAGTATTTAAAATTTATAAAGGATAATATATCATTTTATTAATTACCTTTTCATTTTCTTAAAAATCATAATTTTGTTCATGCATACATGTGGACTACCACCTCCGTCAGGCGATGTGATTTTTTTTCATCACCACATAAAATGGATGATATATATGAGTATTTTTAATGAAATAATATAATATTTAAGATATGAAGATAATTATATAAAGATAAAATGATACTTACCTTTTTTCCATAATGATTATTATTAAATATAAATGTTAATCATGCATATATACGATCTACCGTCTCTATGATTGTAACGTAGTTCATTTTTTATAATCATCATTCATGATTTGTTTTTAAAGTCTAATTTATGTATTAAAATAAAAATTAATTTATGATTATTATTCTTGATATTATAGAATAATTACCTCTATGACCATAGTCGACATACCAAATTCATTTTGGACCTATGTACTGAATATCATCAAAATGCCTGACATGCACTTAAAATATTAAGTAATTGTATATAACATGGTAATAAGTTATATAAAAGGAATAATAAACTTGATAATATTTCTTAACAAAGTAAATAATTAACATAAGTGTATTCAAGAAGACAAATATTTCATGTGGTGAGTCGTACTGAAGCCGAGGGAGTTTCTTTTAAAAATACACTTTCAACATTTCCCTTGAAACTGCCTTATTCTTCCATATCTATATTTTTAAAATTATTTTATGGATTTATTTATATGGAAATAAGTGAGTTATAAAATATACATTATTTTTATGTTTTATTTCTTTTTAATTTGTTCAAAATTAATATTTGTATATAATTTTTGAACGTTCTTTAGAAAAAGACAAAAGGGATGTTTTATTTTAACATATACGTCTACAATTAATTTTACCACCAACAATACTATTATTTTATCTTTGGATTCATTTATATTTTTCCATATTTTCATCAAAAACTTATCTTTACCTTTATTATCAGATTTTTTGGGATTTGGTTTTTAAAGAAAATTGATATATCAACATCTTATAATGATTTCTTATAGATGAAATGAATGATTTAATGTGTTATTATTTTATTATATTTCTTTTAAATTGTTTATGATTATAATTTGTGTCTTTATAAACCAAGGACAACCAATTATGCTATTAATCAAGGACGTGTTGTTTTGTGATAAACCATTGCTGGTTGAGCCTGTTGTAGCTCTCCAATGCATTTGTTAAAGGTATAGAGTTTACCAAGTATGTTCCTCATAAGATGACTGGGAGAGAGGGGAATAAGAAGGACTTGGTGGTCAAAGCAGGCAAGTTGGATTCTTTGGGTAGGCTAAGGGCTCTCAAAGAAGGTCTGGGGGTTGAAGTGAAAAACTAATTTAAAGGCCTGGAAACTCAAGAATAATCATTGTCACAAGAGGATGAGGATTCAGGTGATGATAGTTTTAGCCAACTCTTAGTTGACATCCTGGACCGGTTCTAAGGTAAAGGTCCCCACAGTCCAAGAAGGAAGAAGGGGAAAAAAAGGAAATCACGACTGAGGGAAATGCAAAGTGGTTCATGGGAAAAAACCTAAAGGGTGAAAAGACTACTCTCACTTGACGAAACCAATGGAAACTAGGTCAAACAAGAAATGTGGAAGTAAGGAAAGTAAAGGCCTTCAAGATAGGGAAAGTGGGGATCTAAGCAGAGAACCAAGAGTAATATAGGAATAGGGTGTGGAGTGTCTAAGGCTCATCTGCCACTCCAAGGAAGAGATGCTTGAAAAAGTCCTTCAGCCAAACGCCTCAAATGAAGAGATTTTAAGGATTTATGAAAGACGCTTGCAGAATGAGGCCATAGAGGAGCAAGAAGTGTGAATAGATGAGCAAGACCGAATCATCGCTCGAGGCTTAAAACAAGGAAGAATTACCTTGGAGGAATTCATCTAGATAATGGATAGAATGATTTCTCACCTTGAAGAACTTATTAGGGAGGATCCAGACACCCAGGTTAGTACTCTGTACTGGGAATTATATAGAGAATCTGACTCAAATAACCTTAGTCTTATGTTTAACAATTCCGTGATCTCTTTCAGCATGTAGTCCTTGTGTGAGAACTTTGGTTTCCCACTTGTCCTTAAAGTGGATTAATAAAAATTTATAGTTGGATGGATGTTCCTCTTAAGAGATTATGGGAAAATACTACAATGGTTATTCTAATTATTACCATGATGTTTATTTTATGTGTAACTATGATGGATACTCCATGTATAACCGCAATGGTTATTCCATGTGTATGTAATAGCAGTATTAAAATGATTCTTCATGTTTCCTACATTACCTATCTACGATTTCTATGGGTTTTTATAGAAATGTTATGATTTCACAAGGTATAGGAAGGCATATTCAACTTTGTATGATTGAAAAGTATAACTTTTTGAAAAATCTACTATGATTTTTTCATGATTTAAATGAAATATTTTTTAGTTTTCTTTTTCATTTAATATTTCATTTGAAAATTTTTATTAAAATCATTTAGTAGTGACAATGATTTTTTTACTATGAAAAAACTTCACTTATAGCCCAATTTTTATTTTGAAAAATGAATATTTTTATAAGAATTCATGGTATAATAGTTTATTTATTTGTTTTTATATCCCATTATATTATTTCTATACTCATCACACATTTTGAAATTTTTTTCATAGGTTTTATGGATAGGTAAGGGAAAATAAGATGTCAATTTGATAGTCATAATGAATTTTTATGAGAAGAAAATGTATTACATTTTAAATGTTTTAAATAATGGGAAAGTAGATACTTATTAGAAGTGACCACATTGTATTATATGGGTTTATTATATAAAATATATAAATTAAATCCCTAAAAAACCAAACCTAAAATATCCTTGGGAATATAAGAAAGTAAATTATAGTATATAGTCATTAGAATATGTAATTTTTAAGGATGAATCCTTTCAATTTGTATTATAATAATGTTTAATTAAATTTAATGGTATAGAAAATGTTAATAGAATACCCTTAAAATATTTTAGTTAATGGTAACGTTGATATGAAAATTCATTTTAAGATTTCAACATTTCTTCATCTAAACTATGTTTGTTCATAATGAATTTCTATAGAGGGAACCAGGAAGCTAAAGTAGGAAAGCAAATAGGGGACGATATACTTATGAAACAACAACCAAGAATGGTTGGAATTGAAATAGAGTATATTTTTACTATAATTGATCGGTTAAAATATATAATTAATGGTGATGATATCAATTCTAGAGAACAACTAATCTAATTTAGAGGTAAATTTCAATAGTGGAACAATTTATGAGAAAAAACCCTCTGAAATTCAGTGGATCTTATAACCCAATGATAGCTAAATGAGGGATTAAATCCCTTTAAAAGACCTTCAATGTCATAAGTTATTCAGATCATCAAAATATAAGTCTTTATATTTACCATTTTGAAGGTTAAGTGGACCAGTAGTGGTAAATTATCAATAATATCAAGGAAAGAGAGGATATTGATGGCTTGTAATTTGATGAGTTTAAAAATATCTTCCTTGATAAATATTTTCCTAAAGCTGTTAGACTTAGAGTGGAAAAGAAATCTTAGAATTTTATAAAGGGGAGGAAGATTTAATGACCACATATAAAGAAAACATCTCATGATTGGCATGGTATGCAATTTTTTTTCGACATCTCGATAGTATGATGAATCAGTATTACTCAGTATTGAAGAAAAAATATTAAAGGGAATTTTCTTCTTATAAATTCAAATGTTATGAGAAACAGCTGTGATATGCTGAGATTTTAGAAATAGAGTTTTCTAATAATCACGTGTACTTTGAAAACCAATTTAAAAATTATTCCATTTGATAAGAAAGGGGTAATAATCAATCAAATAAATCTAATAATATCAATAATAAGTTTTCAATTTGTGAGAATTATAGTAAAAACAACATGGGGGAATTCCTTAAAAAGTATGTTAAGTGCTTCTAATATGGTAATTTTATTTAAATAGATCATAATTTCAATGAAAATGATCTTAATAGTATATGAAAATCTTGGATAAATATGTAGTAAAATGTTTTAAATGTAAAAAATATGGGTTATTGTGTGAATTCATGTCCAAATAAGAACATTAATGATAGGAATTCGCCAGACTATAAGCAGAAAGGAGTAATGAAATCCTCTAAAACCACATTAGTATATGTTGTGCCATAAAACAATGTGGTATCAAATACATTTTTTGTTTATTAAGATTATACCATTGTCTTATTTGAATTGGGGTTTATTCCTTCCCTCATTTCCATGAAATTTTCTAGTAAAATAGAAATTTTACCTAATGAAATGAAGCCAGAACATATGGTAAAAACCAATGGGGGAATTATTATGGTAAAAAAATTATAATATTATTCATTCCATCATCTATGGATGGAAATTAACTGTATACATTATTGTATTTCTCTAGTAGATTTTGATGTTATTATGGGTATGGATTGGATTTCCACTTACCTTGCAAAGAAATATTTTAGAGTGGAATATATTTTTTTTCAAAAAAAAAATTTCTGTTTTTATAAATGAATAAGTCCATACCTTTTATGAGATATGAATAAGATAGAAAAATATTAAAATATTGAAATGAATTTTATATTTCTTATATTGGAAAGAAAAAGGAAAATATCCATATTAATGATGTATCAGTTATAAAATAATACCTAGATATTTTTTCTAGTGAGTTTCTTGAAGTTATAACTAATTGGGAAGTTGAATCTACAATTGGATTATTTCTTAATGCTAAGCCAGTTTCAAAACCTTCTTATCACATGTCTTAAATAGAACATGTTTAATTGATGAAGCAATTGACATAGTTTCTTGATAAAGGTTGTTCAATTCTAATACTTCCCCATAATGAGATCTATTAAAAAAATGATGGATCCTCAAGGATTTAAATTTATTATTCATCACTGACTAACATCATTGTTAAGAAAAATTATCCACTTCCTTATATCTATTATTTGTTTTCCATATCTAGGGAGATAACTTTCTTTCCCAGGTTAACTAATGTTCTAGGTATTACCAGCAAAAGGTAAAGGGGGATAACATTCTGAAAATATAATTTTAGACTAGATATAAGCTTTATGAGTTTGTGGTTATTCACTTTTGGTTATCAAATGCCCAAAAAATATTTATGTATCTTATGAATAGAGTGTTCTATGAATATTTGGAATTTTGTTGTTGTTTTTAATGATTATATATTTATTTATTCAAAAATATATGATGATCATGAAAAAAATATGAGGATTGTTCTATATTCTATGAAATGAAATGAGTTATTTTGAAAATTTAGAAATGTTATTTTTTGTTAAAATATATGTCATTCCTTAAACACATTGTAAATAAAGATATCATAACTATTGATCCCATAAAAACTAACGTAGTTGAGGAATGACCAATACCTACAAATGATACTGATATTCATAGTTTTCTTGGGATAATAGGCCATTACTGGAAGTTTTTTGAACACATTGCATGGTTATTTATCCCATAGATTAAGTTAACTCAAGAAGGAGTAAAAATATATGGGAAAAATGTGTTAACTATTTTTAGGAACTATAAATAATATTTGTTAATGATCTAGTTTTGAAACTTCCCTATAGAAATGGTAGATTTTCATCTAAATTGATCCTTATTTGAAGAGTTTTGGTTGTGTTCTAATACAGAATGTTCAGGTAATTGATTATGATTCATATAAATTGGAATCTCATGAGAAATATTATCATATTCATGTTATTGAATAATAAATTATATTTTTCAATTAAAAATTTAGAGACATCGTTTATCCTAGTCCATGTTTTAAGTATATACTAATAATAAAAGTTTAAAGTATATATTCACTCAAAAAGTGTAAAACATGAGAAACAAGTCATAAATGGAATTGATAAAGGATTATGACATAAAAAATCATTATCCTCATGGAAAAGATAAAAACTAGTTGATTATTCTATTTAAAAAGTAGTGATGCCTTAACAATGTGATTGTCGGAATATGAACCATTAGTTAATGATTTGAAAAAAGTTTCCCTAAATGTTGTGAATATAGGAACTTCCATTATTTTTTTATGTGTTACTAAAACTATCTCTATCATAATGATTTAAGAAATATTAAAAGGATGTTCGTGAGTTATAGAAAAAGGTAGAATTTGTTTTGATGGCTAATTTTTCTAAATTTATTATTGAAAATGAATTTGTTTTGATATTTGGAAAGAGATTATGTGGGTTATGTGATCCTAAATAGAATAGAGAATGGCTGAGTGAAGTTTATAGTTTCAATTTTTTTTTCATCCAAGAATTACTAAGATGTACATATATCTTTTAGAGTATTAATGTAAGATGGAATGAAAAGAGATATTACTGAATTTACCATGAAATTTCTAAATTTTAAACATGTTATA
The DNA here is from genome assembly GCA_963277665.1 of Viscum album. Lineage (NCBI taxonomy): Eukaryota > Viridiplantae > Streptophyta > Magnoliopsida > Santalales > Viscaceae > Viscum > Viscum album. Next base: position 1,381,550,586 of record OY728163.1, read on the forward strand.
GAAGAATGAAAATTACCAAAGTGAATGTGTCAGCCTTTTCCAGTTCCATAATGAAAATGGGAAAATATATCCATTGATTTAATGGTGGGATTAAAAAAAATACTCGAGGTAATAATGATAGTTGGGTTACTGTTGATAGATTAAATAAATATATACATTTCCTTCCTATTAATTATACTATATTTTTAGATCCAATTTCATGAATATAATGTAAGAAGATAGTCATTTTTTATATAATTCCACTATCTATTATATCTGATCATGATCCCAGGTTCACTTTTAATTTTTAGAATGACCATAAAATATTGTTGGGTATAAAACTAAATATCATTACAACATTCCATCCTCAATCTGATGGACAATCCATGTGAACGATTCAGAATTTGGATGACATGATCTGTTTTTTTTTCAATGGATTTTTATGGATGTTCTCTTCAATATCATTAATTATATTAATATTTCTTATAATAATAGTTTCCATTCTGGTTTAAAGATGGAACATTTTGAGGCATTATATAGAAAACGATGTCAAACTCCAGCATTTTGGGATGATGTAGGTGAAAAGAAGTTGATGCAACCATTATTGGTAGAAGAAATGGTTGATAAGGTGGAGGTTATTAAACATCATATAAGGATGACCAAGTTTTGGAATAAAATTTATAGGGATAACTAGAGGAATGATATTTATTTTGAGGTATGTGATCATTTTTTCCATAGAATATCTCCAAGAAAAAGTATTATGTGTTTTGGTAAAAAAAGGGAAATTATTTCCATGGTTAGTTGGACCATATGAAATATTCGTGAATCATGGGTTAGTTCCTTATTGTTTATCCTTGCCTACAAATTTATCACAGGTACACAATGTTTTTCATGTTATAAAAATATGCTCTAGATTCATCTCATGTTTAGAACTATGAAGTAGTTAATCTAAAAGAGAACCATTCTTAAGAGGAACATCTTTTTAAGATTCTTGACAATAGAGAGAAATTATTTTGGATCAAGGTAATTCACTAAGTTAAGGTTTTGTAAAAAAATCATATAATTGATGAAGTAACATAGGATTATGAAAATACTAGTAGGGGAAGGTATCCCCTCTTGTTTAATAGGTGAATAAAATTTGGAGGAAAAAAATTCTAAAAAGGGGAATGAATGTAATAACCAATGTAATATTTATATATATAACATTTTCATATATATCCATTAGTTAGTTTTTATATATTTATATTCACTATAAAAATATTAGACAATTTTTTGTTCAAATGGAAAAAAGTATCTCAAACTAAATTAGATTTTAATGAATAATATGATTTTATTAAAAATAAAGATTTACAAACAATGGAAGATTATTCTTCTAATATTAAATTTCTATTTAGAATTCAACACGTCAGATTTGTATCAATATGATTTTCAAAAAAATTCATGAAAGTTTTATTTTTCAATAAAGAGTAAAAAATATTGATATTTATTGAATACAGAATTTTATATTACATTATTTATAAAGTGAAATTTTATTTTTTATTAGTTTTATGATTTTATTAGTTCCTTTTGATGTAAAATTATCCAATTTTGATTTATGAAATTAATTTTATATAATAATTTATTATAAAAACATTATAAACTTAAAAGTGTATTTTCTGAAGAACTATTTTTCATTGTGTTTTTTCGATTTAATTTTGAAATAAGTTATTCAATTTTTTTTGAATTTTTAAAAATTCACTATTTATTTTTAATCATTTTTTCTAAATTTAGAAAATTGGTCACTATTTTTTTTGGTCAATTGGAATAGTAACCTTAGTATTTTTTGTGTCCACAGTAAGGGTAAAATCGAGTAATTAAAGGTAACATTTAAATGATAAGGACTAAAGAGTGACTCTAACACTTGCCTTAATTTTATTAGATTATTTTATCTGGTCTGTAATCATAAATATTTTTATTATATATCCTTTTTTCATTTTAATGTGATTATAACCTTTATAATATTTTATGTAAAGAAAAGTAAAAAATATCACACTCTAGTTTTTAAATACAATATTTTTTTTGGAATTGGGATAAAAAATAATATTTTAATTTATATATAATATTTTTAAATTTACATTATATATCTCTATTATGATATTTAATTTTATATTTTTATTAAAGAAATTATTACCTTAAATGATTATCCAACTTTGACTTAGTAATTTTTCAATTAATTAAAAAATAAAATAAATTATATTAAAAATATAAAATTTAATATAATTTTAAAAAATTAATGTGATATATAATTTTATTAGAAAACTATAACAGTTTATGGATATTTTAATTTATTATATTATAATTACTTTTTTATCATGAAGATATAAATGTCATGTGAAATGAATAGTTCTAAAATTGGCATTATTAATATTTTATGAAAATAATATTTTATTAGATCATATAAAATTACCAAAATCATATATTTATCAAATTTTGTTAATATATAGTTTAAAATATCATCATTGGTCCATTTATGGTCCATTTATTAATTTATACTAACTATCTTGACCCTCAATGAGTAAAAAACTTTGTCATCACAGTAAGTGCGAAAAGAGTGAAGAGGGGGTTAAAACCAAAAGGTAAGGGTAAAATGTTGATCTAAACACTTCCAAAAACAAGTTTTTTGAGATTATTTAGATGCATAATAATATTATATTATAATAATATTTATTTGGATCCATTTGGATTTCATGATTAATTTATATTAAATTAATTTTTTATGAAATTCAAAAAGTACCCCTCCCCTCTCGTAAAAAAGGGTACCAATTATTCTCTTTTATTAACATTTAAAAAACATTTGGATCAAAATATCCCTACAAAAATCACATACTAGATTCTATATCCTTATTCTAGATGTAATTTTTATGCATAATATCAACCTTATAGGGAATATAATGTTAATTAATTAAGGATTATCAAAGAAGAGGTATAGTTTTTAACAGCATGTTTTAGTTTTATTTCTTCTTCCAAATCCCTAAAATAAACTTAAGCCATGATAGGATAATAAAAATATACTATGTAAAATGATATGTAATTATGTTAATGTAATAAACTATATCCACCTAAGACCTCCATAAAATGGGAAAGGAATTCATCATTCATGTGTACATAAGACTACCACATATCAAACTAATGTAATTTGTTTTCCATCACCATATCTCATGACCTAGTATAATTATGGATATAATTTATTTATATATATATATATGTATATATGATATTAATGGAATATTTTTCATTTTTAAAATATAATATATCATTTTATCCCTTACCTATTTATTTATTGAAAAATGACAACGTCGTTTGTGTGTCTGTGTGGACTTCCACCTCCACAGAGCAATGTGATTCATTTTTCATCACAACATCACATGTAAGAAATATATTAGTATTTTTAAAGAAATAATATTATATTTTTGATATTATTATCATTATTAAAATTTAATATGATACATACGTTATTTCTATATTGATCGTTAAAAAATTTAAACGTTAGTCATGTATACGTAAGACCAACTATCCCCAGGGTTGTAACATAGTTCATTTTTTCATAAACATATTTCATTATTGGTTTAAAAAAATATAATTTATTTATAAATTTTTTAATTATTTCATATTAATATTTTTTATATGATGTAATAATGACCTCTTTGACCATAGTAAACCTACCAATTTCATTTCTGGACATATGTACCAAATATAATCAAAAAATTCGACATGAACTTAAATAATTAATTAATTATATATAATATGGTAATAAGTGATATATATGGCATTAAAAGGTTAAAAATGTTATTAATCAAGTAAATAATTAACACAAGTATATTCTGGATGATAAAAAACATATGCGACAAGTTGTACTCTTGGTTAAAGACTTTTTTTAACAATACTCATATAATGTTTCCCTTAAAACTCTAATTTTCCTCCATATCCAATTTTTAAAATTATTTTAAAGATGTATTTATATTGAAAAAGGTGAATTATATAGGAAAAATTTGGTTTTTTTAATTTCATTCTATGGATTTCAAAAGTAATCATTTTTATGGAATGTTTTATCATTCATTATAAAAAGACAAAATGAATTTTATATTTTAATTTATTTAGTATCAATGAATTTTCCCTCCATTGAAAATGCCATTTTATGTTTAGCTTCATTTATAATCTTCAAAATTTAATCAATGAAACCACCAATTTTCCTTAATTCTATGAATTTTAGTTTTTAAAATTGGGTTTTAATGAAATGAGATATATCAATATCTTAATATTATTTCTTATGGGAAAAAATATTCTTTTTATGATGCAAGATTCCATGTGTCATTATTAGTTTGTGTTTATTGGATTTTTTATGCTGAAGGGTGGTTTTTTATAGATAAATGATAGGTGGTTATGTTATTAACCATGTACATGTGGTTTTGTGATTAACCTAGGATGGTTGAGCCCATTATATCTGTCCAATGCATTGGGTAAACAGATGAAGTGAAACAAAAATGTTTTTCCTAAGAGATTATGGGAATATACTACAATTATTATTCCACATATTACCGTGAGGGTTATTTCAATTGTAACTATGATGGTATTACATGTGTAACTATAATTATTATTCCATGTGTATGTAAGAGTAATGTGAAAATGCTGCCAAAAGTCTCCTACATGATTTATCTATGGTATATACGGGTTTCTATAGAAATCTTATTATTCCACAATGTAAAGAAAAGTATATGTAAAATCATAAGGTTTAAAATTAAAACATTTTGAAAACATTATTATGAGTTTATCATGATTTCAATGATACCTTTGCACGTTTAATATTTTATTTTATGATATCATATGAAAATTTTTATGAAAATATTTTGGAAGAGAATGTGATTTCCTGGGTAAGAAAATGTTTTTCATCACAATTTTTATTTTGAAAAAGAAAATTTTTAAAAATTATTCATCAACTAATAGTTTCATTCTTTCTATTTATGTCATTTTCTAGTATTTTTGTGCCCATTCCATGTTTTAAAATGTTTTTTCACAAATTTTATGTATTTATAAAGAAAAAGATAAGTCAAGTTTATATTCATAATGATTTTTAATGAAAATAAAACATGTTTCATTTTAAAAGGTTTACATTATAGAAAAAATGGATATTGATTAGAATTGTAAATTTTACTAATTCTGAAGATAAGCATACATGGTCAGAATGGATTGTTTAAAACTAAAAACATAATCCAAAGAAAAAATTAACTAATTATTTTATGGAATAAATCCAATAATTTTAAGAGAACAAGTATCCCAGACATTCTTATTCTATGAGGATATATTATCATGTGATAACAAGATAGAGAAATAATTATCCATGTATTATGGTTCTGAAGGAATGAAAGAAAGGAACATGATAGAAGAATAAATATTCAATAATGGGATTAAGAGAATAAAAGATTTTATAAAATGTGATAATTGTCGAAAAGAAAACCCCAGTAATTTATTGAATGGGATATGAGTTTTATTCATGTGTGGAGAGAAAGGCCATCAGGAATATGAATTCAATTGTTAGAAAGAAAACTCTAACATCTATTGTTTCAATTATAAGGATATGGGGAACTACACAAATGAATTCCTTATGAAAAATGGAATATATCTTAGACAAAATAAAGGGATTATGGTAAATATGTGACATCATAGATTTTTAGAGAGGTATATATTTATTTAAATTTAGTTGAAATCTCATCAAGAATATCTTTTGTAATATGACTAGGTAACCACAAATTTAGGCTGATCAGTTATTTTGGAATGGGGAGTATTAGGGGGATGGATTCTGGATATAGAATCAATAAATGATGTGAATAAAATTAAAGATGTGAATTTATCTCACAAAATGTATTAAATTTATTACATGAAAGGATCTTTTCAAAACCCATGAGTTTTTCAGGGTGGGAATTCTATAATCACCATGAATTATTTTTTTTACTTTTCATGTTTAACTAATGATATGAATTAGCATTGGAGGACCATGTACACAATGCGAATTTGTTTTTCCTTATGGGGGGAAAACCTGAGCATTTTGTGACATGAAAAATATTCAATCCATGAATATGTTGTGAGGTTTTAAATGGTTAATAACCCCTTTTTATCATCCCTCTCCATCTGCACCAGGTATCTTCTTCCATGGGAGTAAACCAATGCCTAAAAATAGGCTCACATCATCCTTCATTATCCATACATCGATTCATTCAACGTTCGTTATGTTGGAAGCATTTTGGTAAGATAAACAATTCACATCCTTATTTTCATGGTTTTTTCTACCATCTTCTGACCTATTTTGGGGTGATCTAATATGCCATATTTTTAAGGTATTTTTTTACTATTACATTTTCATCCATTCTAGTTATCTTAAATGGCTGGTAGAATATGGGTCATCATCTACCAACCTAAGGTAGGTGGTTGATTTCTTTTCCCAAAAAGTCTTATTGTATATATCATGCACCACTGTTCCGCATAAAGGACACCCCCAATGACGATACTAAAATAAAGAATTAAATAAATTCAATGTTATCTATTTATTTAATATTGATCTAACAATATAAAAATTAACATCATATGGTGACTGCATTTATATGAGCCACCCCAATGGATATTATTTTTGTAATGGCCTAACACCTCATTCAACAAATTTATTTAAACCAAAAATTAATGTGTGTGATTTTCCCCTTGTAATGGTTATAATTCATTAGATTAAATGGTTTCAAATTCATGTTATCTGAAGAAATAATCTTCTTCTAAGTAGAAAACAACACAAGGATCCCAAATTAATGATGCCTTATACGATATCATTGAGAATTAAAAATTAGGATTTGTAAGTTATTTAAATATGTTAGGAGAGATACTTGGTTACTTTTATAAAATAATGGGGATAAGATCACAGGGGGGACAAGTCATGTCCTTTACCTTGAGCGATATGCAGGTTCCTTAGTTTATTACCTTGGATATGCTTGGTGGGAAGTATTTTTATTCCATTCCATGAGTGATAATCTATTCCCTATGATTAATACCATTGAAGGTATTAGAATATTATGCATTTAGGACACTCTAGGAGTGATACATGGGTTCAACATATGAATCATCTTGGAAGAACACTTATGGCGACTGTTATTTATTTTCCTCCTTGAGAGATACTTGGGTTCATATTTATGGATCACCTAGGATGGGCTCGAGATGATTTTTTTTATTAATAACTCATGATACCTTTTTACAATGTTTAAGGATAAATCCGCTAAGACAAATAAAATTCTTGGGTTCAAACCTTTCTTTCACTCAGATTTCGGATGTACTAGTTTTTTTAAATATATTCATACTAACATACTTATAATGTGTGTATATATATATATCCATAAAAATTCCCATATATAATAAATCTATACATGTTTACCCTAGTATAGAGATATCCATCTTTGTCTAAATTAGGTATTGTCAGCCAGGTATTCCCTGAGGAACCCATTACGATGTGGTTTATTTTTTTATTTCCCTATATTTATTATTTACCTAGTAAATTCTTATTTTATATGCACATAATGGATTGTTCTAAAAAATTATAGTGGTGACCTAATAATTATATCTCACACCCTATTCAGGCTGGCTTTGGTACCCTAATAGACTTCATGACTGTAGGTATAGAAAAATAGAAACACCCAACATTCGATGGTTGATTCTCAATACTAGGATGGAGTATTGGAGAAAGGGACCACACTAATGATCTTGATTCTAGTGGAGGAATCTTTTGGTCATTTTTTTATTTTTATCATGTTTTATATTCCACTACCCATCTATCCTATGTACTTATATTATTGTATAGCATCATGAAATTACTATTATTTTTTGTATATGACATTGATTTAGATTCCTCTTTTGGGTTATATTTGGATGATATATTATTAATCCACTACTTATTTTTGTGAAAAAGTTCCCCTATATATTATCATAATTTATTATTCCACTACACACAGATCAAGTGGTAATAGTATCCCTAGGTACACACCCTTGGACCTCTCTGCTAACCGGTATCATTTTTCATATGGGATTCATGCATGTGGTCTTGTGGCTAACCAGCTCGGGGCACTAATTAGTGGCTTCCAGATTAGGATTTTATAATGTGCTATCAATGGTTATTTTTTCCTTTCACCTTACTATTTGGGTATTAGATAAGATACTATGAACATATTTGAATTTAGTAATGATCATGTGCTGGGAGTATCTAACCCACATATAGGGAAAACCTAAATTACCTAGGATGGGATATTGTTGTTTTATTCTGTGCATGTTAGAGTTGTACTAATTTCATTTTTGGGTGATTCACATGTATTGTGATGTTATTATTATTGATATTATTATTATTTACTTTTTCTCGTGGCCTAGTATGACAAGGAGGTATCTTCTCATGCATAATTATAGGGACATGATGATTCACATTTCATGCATTATACCATTCCATATTAGCATATTTCATTATTTTAATTTTCCATGACCATTGTGAGTGTCGTGATTATTATATATGAAAAAAATCTAACGTTTCTTACATGTATAAAATAATTGGATTAATTAATGTTTCTGCATCAAAGAAAACAGTGTTTCCCATATAGATTTATGATGGAACCTTAATCAACCAATTGTACTAGGTTTGAGGTATGTACAACTTGTTTTAGGGGATGGAATGTTATATGATTTTGATTACATGAATATAAATTTTAATATATAATGCATGTACTTAAATAAATTGGTAATGGTGATTCATTCAATCAATACATCTTACATGAACTGTTACATCTTGATATTGGTTTTAAGTGTTAGGTCACAATTAGATGACATACTAACATAAATTTATAAATAGAATGGACCTTTATAAATTTTGAATAGTGACACATAAAATTATAGTATGATATTTATATGCATGTAAATAATTATGAACCTAAATAAAATAAAAACAGAAATGAAATGGTTATTATTAAATGGGTATTCCAATTGAAAAGGAAAGGGTTTTTTCACATATAACAAGAAATTGACACACCATATACCAAAATACGATAGTGTTATATGAGTCCACAAACCTAACATAACCTTAGTGGTGGGTACTAAGTATTGTCTCTTGTGACCTGATGTGACCTTCAGTATCACCATGACCATGAATTGGGAGTAGATAGAGAGGTGTTACTCATTTATAGTAACAATTTTCATTTTCATTTTCTTCTACCATTGATCTTATATATAGTTAAATTTTATCAAATGTATATGTTTAGAAATTGTAGATCTATTTGACCATAATGACCTCCTGTCATTCCCTAGGATGGTGGAAACAACCATGCTTTGGAGGTTGGGGTCCCTAATCCAGAAATATTATCTTCTTTAGTACCACTAGAGGCACCTTCTGTTCTTCTTCTACTTGGCACTGATGGTCACGACCCATCCCCCAGGGCCCGTATCGTGACTACCCCAAGCCTGCATTCCATAGGCCAGGGGCCAGCGAAGAGCACCAAAGGCGTAAATCCCTAAGATGGGAATGAATTTCCTTTAAAACTATAAACAATCACATCAGAGTACACAACTGGAAGTAAAACACTAAGTAAAACTGTATACAAATGAAGTGCGGGAAAGTAAAAGGGGCCAAAAATACAAGCCCAATAGGAAAGTACAAGTACAAATGAAAGCCAGTACAATTGAAGAAAAGTAAAATAGCTACTGGGTTGTCCTCCGGGGTTCCTACCCGAAGGATAGGTACAGATGACCTCCTCAGGACTCCACGTCCATTCATCCACTTCTTGTACTGTCACGCCGAGTGATCCACCTCTGGGTACCATCCAGTCCTGTTACTCTCTACCTCAGTCAGCGCTGTTCGTCGTCTTTAACTAACACAACGAGTTGTGGGCATAACCTGTGCAGGGGTGAGTATAAGGATACTCAGTAGGGACCCTGAGATCCTCAAGGTCTCACAAAATCCAACAAGGATAAACCACAAAGTATGGATTCAACAGATAACCATTACATAGGCATATTCCCATAAATATACCTAAGTTATCTAGTAACCCATCTCAATCATGAGGAAAACACAAAAGTCTTTGACTCAGCTCAAACCAGGATTTTATTCTAGGGGGTAGTATCAAGTAACAACCCCAAACACACTGTCGGAACCTCGACTGATGGTGCACTCCTCCTCTATCAAGTATAGTGGTCCTACCACGTCACACAGAGGCGCTTCCCATTATCCTTGGACTACTGAGGTACTCCTCCTATCAAGTACCGTGGGTCTGCTGCGTCACACAGAGGCGCTCCCCACCACGGGTCTTCCGTGCTCACACAGAGTTGCTCCCCCTCATAGCCTGCTGAGGTACTCCTCCTATTGAGTACTTTGGGTCTGCCGCGCTCACACAGAGGCGCTCCCCACCGTGGGTCTTCCGCGTCACACAGAGGCACTCCCCACTGGGCTAGTCGAGTCACTCCGAGTTGAATCAGTCAACCAGTCGTCAGGTCTCAGCCATCTATAGGTCTCTGTACTCTGTCTGCTCACCTCTGGAAGGATCCGCTCCCCGGGAGACTGGTTGATACTCCAATTTTTCACTAAGTCCCAAGTAGAAGTATCTCAAAGGTCCGCCTAGTCAAAGGGGTCTCAATGCAACAGACGACAAGTCAATCAGACGCCCGGTCTGTGTGTTATTGGCATTTCTGTCCAGGGGCCCTGGTTGGATTTTAGGTTCAAAACAACCCAATTGTACCCCAAATGAGTCCAAACCTCAAGTGGAATATGACAAAAGAACTGTCTCGCCCTAATATTTCCGTCGCCGCAGACGGTTCGTTGATTGGACACCCGCAACAAAAGTTATAAATGAAAAGGTGTATTCGGATCAAAATTGGGTCCGGGTCTGGTTCGGCCCAGTCGGACCGACCCAGCCCGACCTGGTCTGGGGAGACCCGACCCGGTTTGGGTTGACCCAACTTAGGTCCGGATTCGGACCGGGGTCCGACCGACCCATGGGTCCGACCCATTCTGCAGGAACCGGCCCGACCCACGGTGGCGGCCCAGCCTGCGCTGGGCGGCCCGGCCCGCGGGTGGCGTGACCCGTGTGGCCCGCGCCAATGGCCCAGCCTGCGTGGTTGGGATGTGACCCACCAGCTGAATCCAGCAGGTGGCGGCGCCCTATGGGGCCTGCCCTACCATACGAAGGGTAGGGGTCAGCGCCCTTCCGTCTCCCAGAAATAGAATCGGCACGTGGCGCCGGTTTGTTCGCCACAGGACCCCCAGGGTCCTGCCTCCCTACCGACGGCCGGCACAGCCAGCCGTCCGTATCCGTCCACCGCGGCCCACCTGGCTGCAGATTTCCTTCAGCGCGGTGCCACGGTGCCACACCCCATAGTCGTACCACCACGACCCTCTTGGTCGCGGCCCTTCCAACCACGCGACGCCGTGCCCCTCCGGCGGTCATCAGGTCGCCTTGCTCCGCCGCGGCCCGCGCTGGCCATAGCCCGGTTCTCCAGGCGTCGTGACGGCGACGTGCCCCTCCGGCGACCCAGCGGCCCTTAAGATGCTAGTTTCCTTCATGGCTGACCCGTCGCCGGCCACCGTTGCTCTGTTGTGGCCCGCCGGCCACGACCCACTCCTCCGGCGGTGCCGTTGCGCTGCCACCGTCGTCAACAAAGTGAAGAAAAAACGGAGGGGGGTCAGGCCATTTTTGTTTGGCCCGCACCCACCATGTTGGTGTGGTAACAATCGGCCTCAAAGATCACAACTAACGACAAATAACGAAGGGTAAAACTCAATCAAAATACAACCCCTACTTCATTTTTTGATCGTTGACAGTGGAAGGAGAGTTCGGAGAAGACGAAGTCGAAGACGACGTTGTCGGCATTTTTCATGGGAGACGATTTTGTTCCTAGACCGAAGGTTCTTCATTAGAGGATAGAACATCGAGGAAGAAGTGATCCTCATTGGAGATCTGTCTTCCACCAATTCTCCAACCCCAGAGAGAAAACCAATCCCCCATGCAAGAGGAAGAGCCAACATTAAATTGTGTTAATCAACCAATTAATGTTGTCTCATTAATTGGGAGTTACAAGAGTTACAACTCATTAAATGAGGTGTTTCAAAATTGGGTGGTACCCACCATGAGATTTGAAAATAAAATAAAACTTATTTAATTCATTTCCTCTCCTTTCTCCCACGAAAAGTTGGGAATTTTACTTCCATTCTCGTTAGAACGCAGCTGCGGTGAAGGTCTCACTAAGAAATCACCAACGCTGCGAGTTCAATGGTGCCCTAAGATTTCAATTCCGAGCACTGGTTCAAAAGTTATAAAATCCCACTCGTACGTTTACTAAACATACCCGAAAAAAACTTTAGAAAATGATTCTGGGAACACCGGGCCTCGGAATGAAGCACCGTAAAATTTTGCAGACTCGTAAAATTCCCATGTATTTAAAAAAAAATTCCACGGAATTTCTAGGTCTTTACATTCTCCCCACCTCAGAGCTTTACATCCCTGTAAGCTACAACTCGAACTAATGAAACAAATGGGGGTACTGAGCATGCATCAATGCCTCCCACTCCCTTGTGCTCTCCAGGAGCTTCCCGTGCTTCCAAAAAACGCGCACCAGAGGTATCGACCATCCACATTGGACCCGCTCCTATCGATCTTCAATATCTACTGGAACCTTCGTGAAATTTTCCCTGTCATCGATGTTCAACTATCCATGGTCGATGATGTGGGAAGGGTTGTGCACGTATCTCCTCAGCTGTGATACGTGGAAGACGTCATGCACCCGGTGCAACTGAGGTGGAAGAGCTAAGTGTTAAGACACTTCGCCTACTCTACTGAGGTCCTGAAAAGGTACAATAAATCATGGAGACAACTTGATGCCTCGACCAAATCTACATAGTCCTCATCGAGGTGAGACCCGTAGAAAGACGTGGTCGCCATCCTCGAACTCCAGAGGCCTCCGTCTCTGGTCAACATATGACTTCTGTCTGCTCTGTGCAGTCTTTATCTACTCCTGGATGATCTTCACCTTCTCTGTGGTAGCCCATACCATCTCTGGTCCCACTAGTGCTGACTCCCCTAGGTCTGTCCAGCATAGTGGTGATCTACAAGGTTGACCATAGAAAGCCTCAAAAGGTTCCATACCGATGGTGGAGTGATAGTTATTGTTGTAGTTCAAACTCCACCAAAGGCAAGTGATCCTCCCAGCTATGACCAAAGTCGAGGACACATGCACAGAGAATGTCCTTGAGGGTCTGAATGGTCCACTCAGTCTGACCATCTGCCTGAGTATGGAAGGCGGTGCTCAAGTGAAGATGTGTCCCGAAAGCCTCCTGAAACCCCTTCCATAATCGGGAAGTAAACCATACGTCACGGTCGGAGACAATAGAATAAGGTACTCCATGGAAACACACAATGTCCTGCACATAGAGGCGTCCCAAGCTCTCTACTGAACCCTGCTATCTGATCGGTAGGAAGTGGGACGACTTGGTGAGTTGGTCAATGATCACCAAAATCGAGTCATGAACCTTGGATGTATGTGGAAGACCTGTCATGAAGTCCATTGATATCCCATCCCACTTCCACTCTGGGACCTCTAAAGGATGAACCAAGCCTGCTGGTACCTGGTGCTCTGCCTTCACTTGCTGACAAGTGAGGCACCGTGAGATAAACTCCGCTACTGCCTTCTTCATACCTAGCCACCGGTGCTATCGTCGAAGGTCCGGGTACATCTTCACCACTTTTGGATGTACCGCAAGAGGGGACGTGTGAAACTCCCTCAATAATTCCTCCTAAAGAGCCACTGGTACCATGGTACGTCCTCTAAAGAGGATGATGTTCTCCCCACCTTCAAAAAATCCATCATGTGCCTGCCATGTGGATATCTGAGCATGTCGTATCTCGCAGTAAGTGTCCCCACACTGCACCTCCCTGACTCTCTGAAGAAGTGTAGGAGTGACTATAAGAGACTATAGAAAGTCTGCTCCATCCCTATCTATAAAGGATATCTGTAAGTCAGCCAGCTGATCTGTCGCCTCTCCTAGCAGCTGTATACCAGATCTCCTACTGAGCACATCTGAAACAACGTTCCCCTTTCCAGGAGTATAGACTATCTCGAAGTCATAGTCCTGGAGGAACTCAAGCCATCACTGTTGTCTCATGTTTAGGTCCTTTTTAGAGAAGATATACCTGGACTCTTGTGATCAGAGTAGATTGTGAAACGCTCTCCCATCAGATAATGAATCCACATCTTCGAGGAGAAGACCACTACTGCTAACTCCAGATCATGGGTAGCGTGTTCTGCTCATGCTGTCTCAGCTGCCGAGAACTATATGCGATCACAGCTCGCTCCTGCATCAGGACACATCCGAGTATGGTCCATGATGCGTCACAGTAGACTACGCACCCTATGACTTCCTCTGGAATCCTCAAGATGGGGGAACTAGTCAACCTCTACCTCAGCTTCTAAAAGCTCTGTTGGCATGTCTTCGACCACACGAAGGGTTTTACCTTCTTAGTCAAGGATGATAGTGGTGCTTCAACTCTGGAGAAGTCTGGAACGAATCTTCGGTTGTATCCATCCAATCCCAGGAAACTCCGTACCTCCGTCACACTCCTGGGTGGCTCCCAAGCAAGTACCGCCTCAATATTAGCTGGATCTACTGCAAATCCAGCCACCGAGATAACATGTCCCAAGAAGTGAACATCTCGAATCCAAAACTGGCACTTCAAGATCTTACTATAAATCTGGTGTTCTCGGAGTGTGTCCAGTACTACCTATAAATGGTAGGCATGATCCTCCTTAGTAGTCGAGTAGATCAGAATGTAATTGATAAATACCATGACAAAGCGATCGAGTTAAGGCCGGAAAATCCTATTCATGAGACACATGAAAACTGCTGCAGCGTTGGTTACGCCGAAGGGAATAACCAAGAAATTGTAGTGGCTGTACCGACACCTGAAGGCCTTCTCCTGCACATCCTCGTCTTGAACTGTGAGCTGGTGATAGCCTGATCTGAGGTCTATCTTAGAGAACCATAGTGATCCCTTCAGCTAATCAAATAGGTCTTCAATCCTCAGGAGTGGGTAATTGTTCTTCACGGTCACCTGGATCAGGCGACGGTAGTTGACATAAAGCCTCATGCTCCCATCTGCCTTCTTGGTGAACAAAATTGGGGCTGACCAGGGAGAAACATTGGGCCGGATGAATCCCTTTCCCTATAAGTCCTCTAGATGTACCCGAAGCTCTCGAAGCTCAGCGGGATCCATCTGATATGCTAGAGTAGATATCGGTGCTGTCTCAGGGTACATGTCAATGTAGAAGTCCACCTATCTATGAGGAGGTAGTCCTGGGACATCATCAGGGAAAACATATGCGTACTGATCCATCACTACATGATAAGTTGGACTCTCCACATCAACTCATCCGAGGGTAAGGCAAGCCAACTGGTGAGTGATCGACTGCACCCTCCTCCGAGTAAGTCCGTCCCGTGCTGCAAAGGCTTCCTTCTCACCGGTGAAGGTTAACCTGGCCCCATCTGTGTGGACACAACTCACTCTGCGCCTAATATAGTCGATCTGAGCATGGAATGTAGATAACCAGTCCATACCCAAGATGACGTTGTAAGGCCTTGACGCCACTACGAGGAGATCCCAGCCGAAGCTCTCGCCTCCTAGAGTAATCTCACACTACCGACACTAGTGCGTAATAATCGAGTCTACTCCCTTAGGAGTCTCTAGCCGTAAGGATCGAGCCAACGACTCTATCAGAATCTCTAAGCTCCGAACGAGGGCAGTGGCAATGAAAGAGCGACTAGAACCTGTGTCTATAAGAACTACAGCTAAGGTGGAGTAGACACAGATAGTACCTCGAATCATCTCCGGAGTTCTATGGTCATATGCCTCAGCTGATCTCTCCCCTGTTCACCTACTCCCTGCGGTCGGGGTGGACCACCTGGTGGTGGTGGCGGTAGCACCTCATAACGTCGTCCACCGCTAGCTGCTCAACCAACTCCTCTGCCACATCCGCCTATGCCCTACATAATCCCCTGATTGAGTCTCTGCCTCTGCCTGGGAGGTACCTCAATTGTCTGCTAATCATCTGAACGGTGGGTCAGATAGTCATTAGCCATGTGACCCTACCCGCTGCATGAGTAACACTGCCAGCTCCTGGAAGGTAAGTCACTGCCCCGGGTGCCCCTCACAACAGATCCCGAGTCTTGCGGTCATTCAACCATGGGTCTGGTCTTATTGGACCTCTACGTCATATGTCTACTTCCAGTTGCAGAAGACTCCACTACATGTCGACTAGTAGTCGGTCTTGCTGCTGGTGACTGCTCAGCAAGGAAACTCTCTACTAAGAGGGCTCGCTCCAACACTTCTGCCTATGTCAAAATGCTGATGGAGATCATTGAGGCTTTGATCTCTTGTATGAGCCCCTGCTCTAAGGTCCGGGCCCTGAAGAATGGGCCCCGTACCATATCTGTGGAGTAGCGTGAGAGGTCGGTTAACCTCGCTGAGTACTATGCTACTGTAATGCTGCCCTACTGCAGATGAAGTAGCTCCTGTATCCGCACCGCACAAAGGGTGGATGGGAAAAACTCCTCCCGGAACAGGCTCTTGAAGTCTGTATAGAGTAGTGTCGCCTCATCATTCACCTAGAGCATCAGGCTCTACTATCTACCTGCTGCTTCCTGAAGGAGGCTCGCAGCAAGGATCACCATTAGGTCTGCTGGTGTCCCAAATAGATTGAAGACTCTCACCACATCCTCCATCCAATCCTCATCCGCTTGTGGGTCTATCTCTCCTCGGAACCTAGGTGGCCTCTAGTGCTGAAACTCATGCAACATGCTCAAGCGGCGTGCATCACCTGCTGCTAGGGCTGGTGGCATCGGTTTCCCAACGGGAAGTGGTACCGTTCGTGCCTCCACTTATAAAGGGCCCTGCACCGAGGCCTCTTCGCTCAGTGGGCTGTCAGAGCATACGACTCTCGGGGATCTACGAGGAGGCATCTTGAAGGTAATAGATGCAACAGGGTCAAAATATTATACCTGGTGAGCTGACCTGGTTGAGATGACTTAAGAAAACTTTTAAAGACATGCACACAATTGGTGTTTTCATGAACTAAGTGGGAAATCAGTAGTCAGGGTCCTGGTGTATGGATACGTTGGCCGCCCATACCAACACTGGACTCCCTGAACTGAAAACCACACTTAGTACCATTAACACTATTACTTCACAGAAAAGTAAGATCAGAGTCCTAAGTTCTGCGGTAGAACCGACACCTCTGATACCAATTTGTCACAACCCGTCCCTCGGGGCCTGTATCGTGACTACCTCAAGCCCGTCTTCCATAGGCTAGGGGCCGGAGACTAGAACCAAAGGAGTAAATCACTATGCTGGGAAGTAATTTTCTTTAAAACTGTAAACAATCACAACAGAGTACACAACTGGAAGTAAAACACTAAGTAAAACTATATAAAATTGAAGTTATAAAAAGTAAAAGGGGCCAGAAATACAAGCCCAACAGGAAAGTACAAGTACAACTGAAAGCGAGTACAACTGAAGAAAATTAAAACAACTACTGGGTCTTCCTCTGGGGTTCCTACCTGAAGGGTAGGTACAGATGGACTCCTCAGCACTCCACGTCCATCCGTACGCTTCGTGTACCATCAAGCTGAGTGGTCCACCTCTGGGTACCATCTAGTCCTGCTACTCTCTGCCTCAGTCAGTGCTTTCCGTCATCTGCAACCAACATAAAGAGGTGCGGGCATAGCCCATGCATGGGTGAGTATAACGATACTCAGTAGGGACCCCGAGACCCTTGAGGTCTCACAAAATATAACAAGGATAAACCATAAAGTATGGATTCAATGGAAAACTATTACTTAGGTATATTCCCATACATATACCTAAGATATCCAGTAACCCATCTCAATCATGAGGAAATCACAAAATTCATTGACTCAGCTCAAACCAGTATTTTATTCTAGGGGGTAGTATCAAGTAACAACCCCAATCACACTGTCAGAACCTCGACTGATGGTGTAATCCTCCTCTATCGAGTATAGTGGGCCTACCGCGTCACACATAGGTGCTTCCCACTATCCTTGGACTGCTAAGGTACTCCCCATGTCGAGTACCGTGGGTCTGCTGCGTCACACAGAGGCTCTCCCCACCACGGGTCTGTCGCGCTCACATAGAGGTGCTCCCCCTCGTAGCCTGTTGAGGTACTCCTCTTGTCGAGTACCGTGGGTCTTCAGTGCTCACACAGAGGCACTCCCCACCATGTGTCTGCCGTGCCACACATAGGCACTCCCCATTGGTCCAGTCGAGTCACTCCAAGTCGAATCGGTCAAGCAGTCGTCAGGTCTCAGCCAGCTACTAGGTATTCGTACTCTTTCCGCCCGCCTCTGAAAGGATCCGCTCCACGAGCTACTGGTCGATACTCCAATTTTTCATGAAGTCCCAAGTATAAGTATCTCAAAGGTCCGCCTCGTCAAAGGGGTCTCAACGAAACAGACGACGCGTCAATCGGACGCCCGGTCTATGAGTTATTGGCATTTCTGTCCCGGGGGCCCAGTTGGATATTAGGTTCAAACTAACCCTAACGTACCCCAAATGTGTCTAAACCTCAAGTGGGATATTCCAAAAGAACTGTCTCGCTCTAAGATTTCTGTCTCCGCAGACGGTTCGTTGATCGGACACCCGTAGCCCAAGTTATGGGTGAAAAGGTGTATTCGGATCAAAACTGGGTCCAGGTCTGGTCCAGCCCAGTCGGGCCGACCCGACCCAGCCTAGGCTGACCCGACCCGGGTCCGGATCTGGACCGGGGTCCGACCCGGCCTGCATGTCCGACCCGGCCCGGCACACGGCGGCGGCCCGGCCCGTGCCGGTGGCCCAGCCCGCGTGGCTGAGTGGCGACCCGCCGGCCAAATCCAACAAGTGGCGGCACCCTACGGGGCCCACCCTAACATGTGAAAGGGAGGGGTCAGCGCCCCTCAGTCTCCTTGAAACGAAACCGGTGCGTGGCGCCAGTTCATTCGCCTCGAGACCCCCAGGGTCCCGCCTAGTGCGCTCCCCGCTGATGGTCGGCACATCCGGTCGTCCCTGTCCGTCTGCCGCGGCCCGCTTGGCCGCGACTTTCCTTCCGCATGGAGAGATAGTGTCGTACCCCACTATCCGACCGCCATGGACCTCTTGGACGCAGCCCTTACACCCTCGCGGCGCGACGGTGCCACACCCCTTCGGCAGCCATCAAGCCTCCTTGCTCTATCGCGACCTGCGCTGGTCGCCGCCTGGTTCTCCACACGGCGCGACAGCGCCTCGCCCCTCCGGTGACCCAGTAGCCCTTGCGCCGCCGATTTCCTTCACGACCCGTCGGCCGCGGCCCACTACTCCGGTGGTGCCGTTGCGCCGCCTCCATCATCAATAAAGTGAAGAAAAAATAGAGGGGGGTCAGGCTGTGTTTATTCGGCCCACGCCCTCCGTGTTAGGGTGGTAACAATCGGTCTCAAAGAGCACAAATAACGACGAAGAACAAAGGGTAAAACTCAATCAAAAAACAAACCCTACTTCATTTTTAGATCATTGACAGTGGATGGAGAGTTCAGAGAAGATGAAGTCTAAGACAACGTCGTCAGCGTTCTTCATGGGCGGTGATTTCATTCCTCGACTGAAGGTTCTTCGTTGGAGGATAGAACATCGAGGAAGAAGAGATCCTCATTTGAGATCCATCTTCCACAAATTCTCCAACCCCAGAGAGAAAACCAATCCCCCATGAAAGAGGAAGAGCCAAAATTAAATTGTGTTAATCAACTAATTAATGTTGGATCATTAATTGGGAGTTCCAAGAGTTACAACTCATTAAATGAGGTGTTTCAAAATTGGGTGGTCCCCACTAGGGGATTTGAAAATAAAATAAAACTTGTTTAATTTAGTTCCTCTCCTTTCTCCCAAAAAAATTTGGGAATTTAACTTTCATTCTCGTTAGAACGCAGCTGCGATGAGGGTCTCAGTAAGCAATCACCGACGCTGCGAGTTCAATAGTGCCCTCAGATTTCAATTTTGAGCACCGGTTCAAAAGTTATAAAATCCTGCTCATACGTTTACTGAAAGTACCCGAACAAAACTTTAGAAAATGATTCCAGGCACACCGAGCCTGGGAATCAAGTGCCGTAAAATTTTGTAGACTTTTAAAATTCCCATGTATTTAAAAAAGAAATTCCATGAAATTTCTGGGTCTTTACACTGATGCTCAGTTTTGATATATCTTCTTGAAATTAATGTAGTCAATAAAGATATCTCTATGACCTACTGCTACAATGGAAGAGTTGATGTGAGAATTTCCATAGTAGAATCCTCCCATGTTCTCAAAAAATGTTGGGACCCAGGCTAGTTATTAAGAAATGGAGGCCATGTTATCGATATTAGAGAATTTAGAGGTGCCTCAAGAGTTGATTGTAAAGATAACCACCTATATGCTTTATAACATTACTAACTGATTGTGGTATGTAATATCATAGGATGATAATCATCAGGGTATAGTCAGGGTGGAATTAAAGATATTATTCTATAACTACTTCATTTTAATGAACATGGGATAATACTGTGCTAGTTATTTTATACACATACCACTGTGTTTTATGCCCGTTTAGAAGTATTTCAACCATTTCACCAAGTTTCTTCTTTTCATAGAGACTTTACTCAGTGATGAGTTGAGGACTAAAAGATGATTTTAGGTTGGGATTGTGTATGAAATCTGGTCATAAGTGAATATTTTCCAACTCACCACCATTCTAGAGAGAGTGAACCAGTCCCACATCATGAATCAAAACCCAAGGGAAGATGGCAGTGTTAGTAAGGGAGGTCCAACATTGAGGTAGGAAGGTAGTTCATGTAGTAGTAGGAAATGTTATTTTATGTCTACCCATGGGAGTGGGGCTAGCCAAATGACATGCACCAATTTTTATATGGTGTTCTGCTATTGTGGTAGGGATCACCAAAAGAAGACATAGTGTATGACATGCCAAATAGAGTGTCAATATTGTAGTAGGATAGGTGAACTTTGGAATATCTTTATAAATTTCAATCTAGTGCCTATTGAGAAGGGATCTGTATCAACATAACACTCGTGTATTAGATTAGTAACTCTGGAGGGGAGATGAGATACAACTGACTAATCAAGATGAGGTGGTGGTCTTGGATGAAGTAGTCGGGAATTATAGTAATAACACCAATAATGTGGACCTTCCGATGTTTGTTAGGTTGCATCTCAACCTCGTAGATCTAGCTTCATATATATAGTGTATCTGAATCCCATGGATTAAAGGTTAGGTACTTCTATAGTTTTATGTACAATTCATGTAGAATCAACATTAATATCATCCTTTTTTGATATTAGTCAATCACACTCTTTTACATCATTGAAAATTATTAAAATTATGGGATAAAAATGGAATACTACTGTAGAATGATGACTTCCAACAAACCATCTAGGGTTTAATCTAATAATATATTCCAGTGTAGGGATTTACTTCTTGAGGATGGTGGAAATATCATCCTATGGAATTTTCCCCCCAAGATAACATGATTCAATGTCATTATTCAAATGGATTTGTTCATTCCATACCATTTCCATATAGATTTATATCTCTATAGGAGTTATTTTATATCACCGGATAGACTAACATATTTTCATAAGGGAAAATGGGATGTCTAATCAGGTCAGTCTAGACCCAATAATTGTGGGAGGATTGAAGTTAAAACCCAAATGAATATTCTCTTCATGAGTGATTAGGGAATGTTACATACATACTTCCCTCGTGCGGTGGATCATTTTACAGATGTCTTACCCAATTTATCCTCTGGATTACCTCTTGTGAGATAGGTGGAGTTCCCCATTGGGATAGTCCTAGGTGTAACACTCATGTATATTCCTCCTTATAGGATGGTACATATAGAGACCATAGAACTAAAAAATCGGTTAGATGATTTGGAAGTTAATACGGCCCAATATTTTACCATGTGGTTCACATGTCCTTTTCCCCAATAAGTTAGATGGTACACACATGTTTTTTTGGATTACCATTAGTTGAACAATCTAATGGATAAGAAATGGTATCTACTTCCAAAAATAAATGAACTCTTCTACAAGCTTTTCGGAGTGACTGCTTTCTCATTGATATATGTGAGGTTGGGATACCCTCATGTGTGTGTGAGAACATTGTAAATACCAGGTATGTTATTCTATAGAAGATACATCTTGTACAAGTATCTATTTTTTACTTTTAACTGTTAGAAAAGTGATAGATATTTTCAGGGACTTGATGAATAAGGTCTTCCAATGATATCTGGATTCATTTATTATAGTATTCATGGAGAATATATTTTTTTATTCCTACACTATACATTACAATGAAAAACATTATGCGATCATGCTGAATACACTAAGAGAGTATAAACTATATGATATAAGCTCACCAAATGAAACATTTAGATTGATAAGGATCACTTTTTTGGTCATATCATTTTATATGTAGAAGTGTCTGTTTACCTATAGAAGGTGAGCACTATAGTTTCCCAGGAACCCCAAAAAAAGTATTTGACATATACAGTTTCTTATGGATGGTTGAATATTACATGAGCTTATTCATAAATTTCCATGTTAGAAGCATATATAATGGGATTTACTAAGAATGGTTTGAAATTTATATGTTTATAATCATATGGGATAGAATCTCAAGAGTTTAAAGGGAGTTTTTCTGAAGCACTGATCCTGATTCATAAAAATAAGGAGAAAATCTATATAATTTATTGTGATGCTTTAGGAATCAGTGTAGGTGTAGTATTAATGTAGTGAAATTACATTTTATCATACAGGTCTTGTGAGTTGAGACCTCATGAGTGGAATTACTATACACAAGAACTTGATCTGACAGGTTTGGCTCATTATTTATGTTTTTTGAGGAAATATCTACTAGGAGAGTAGTTTTTCAATTGTAGAGTCTATTTCAACACAATGTCAATCGAATCTCAGGAAGAGATGTTGATTTGAGTACATTCATTATTTCTACATTGAACTCACTTATGTACCCAAAATTTGAAATTAAGTAGATAATTCCTTATGCTGGAAGGCTTTGACATAGAAAGTATAATATTCTAGTAGTGAGAGGAATTTGATGGTCCATTTTTCTGATATTCATGTTGTGGTTCAAAATTATCATGGAAACCTTTTTGTGGCTTAGGTAGGGACTTTTACCTTTTAAAATGGGTAAATATGAGAAAAATTTTAAATCCCGAGGGCCTAATGATGAGGGAAAATGTCTCTAGCGATGAGACACCTCTTTGTTGGGTTATCAATGAGAATGATAGTATATACATCTATTGACGTGTCTTGATTATTTTATACATATAGTAAGATTTGATTCTGGAATCTCATTCATCCATCAAGGTATTGCACTATGGGGTAACCAATATGTACTGAGACATACATTGTCACTACTGGTGGCCTAGTATAAAGAGGTAGATTATAGGTTTTTTGACACAGTGTTCCACCTATCAACTGGTGATGGAATATCACAAGTGGACTAAGAGACTTTTATAAACTCTATAAATGTGTGATTGTAAATTGGACGACATCAACATGGATTTTTGTGATGGGTTTACCAAGATCCCATTGTGGTAGTAAACAAATATGGGTGATCATAGATAGGTTGACCAAGGTCTCACACTTCCTACCTGTCTAATTATTTGGGAGATTTTATATCTTCATGGTTTTCCCCATCCTATCATATTGGACAGAAATGCCTGATTTATATCATGGTTCTGGAAAGGGTTGTAGAAAGCATTGGGTTCAAAGGTTCTCCTGAGTATAACATATCATACTCAGATAGACAGTCTATCTAAGAATATGATACGAGTGTTTAAGGACATACTTCATGTATGAAACCATAATTTTTGAGGTTCATAGGAGAAAAAAATACATCTCATTAGGTTTTACTTCAATAAAATATTTTAGGAAACTATTTGATGTCTCCTTATAAGGCCCTATATGATCGGTTATATCCTTCACCCATGTACTAATTATAGGTAGGTGAGGTAGAAATAATAGAACCTCCTCTCATTTAGGATAAATTTGAGTACTTACAACTTATTTAGAAATATAGGACTAAAACTCAATCTTTATAGAAGACATATACCAATTTTCATTGCTGACCACTCAAGTTTGAGGTGGGACATCGAGACTTTCTGTGAGTTTATCCTAGACAAGGTCATAGATGGGTTCAATGATAGGGAAATATATTTCCTCAGTATGTCATACCTTTTGATATCTTATAGAGAGTCATCCCAGTAGACTATCTATTATATTTTACTCAGAGGTACCAGGCCATGCATGATATCATCCATGTATCATTACTTCACCATTATCTTTCTGACATGTATCATTCATTTGATCCTAGGAATATCGAGCTAGACACAGATGAATACTTTGGGGAGCATCTAGTAAATATAATTTATTGGACTAAGAAGTATCTCTGAGGTATGTTTGTTTCTCTAGTTTGGGTTCAATGGATGTATGGTCATGTGTAAGATGAAACAATGGAGATAGCGGCTGATGTACATGCTCAGTGGATGAAACTTTTCTCAGATGATGTTTTACCACTATCGTAAGGTATTCTTGGAGATGATTTGTCTCTAGGAGGGAGGTTATAATATAGCATCCTTTCAAATAGGTAATAATTATTTTAAATTCTATTTAACCTTAATAAGTTTTCCTTTTGGCTTAAGGTAAGTTAATTGTACTTTTAGGTTGGATGATGATTTTATAAAGTTGGGTAGTACGGTGTTGGATCCTAGCTTTATAATTAATACACATGGAGAATTAAATTAATTATGTTAATTTAATTCACAACATGTATTCAATTCGTGATATGAATTGATCAAGATATATTCCATGAATTTTTACTAGGCTTGAATTCAATACACACCGTGTATTCAATTTATAACTTGAATTGCCCTTGGTATATCTCATACATGACATGAATTTATTTTTCACAATGGGGGAAAACACATGTATTTAAAAATGTGAATTTTTTTACATTGTGAATATTGTATGTGTTTTTTAAAGAAGCATAACCCCTTTCTTTTTCACACCCCTCTCATTCCACATAGGGACTCTTCTTCTGTGGGAGATCACCAATTCCTAAACATAGTCTTCCATATTCTTTCTTTATTTGGACTCTGATCAATCCATTATTCATCATTTTGGAAGTATGTTGGTATGATATATGTTTTTCTTCCTTATTTTCATGGTTTATTCCACTATCTTCGACATTATTTTCATATGAGATAATATAGCTAATTTTTAGGGAATTTGTTGATTCATCAATTTTCTTCCATTCTAGCTTGTTTCAAAGGCCCACAATAGATGAGTGGTCTTCTACTATCATAAAGTAGAAAATCTTTTTATATTCCTATAAATCCTTATTTAATTTATCATGCATCATTTTTCCACACAGAAGACTCCTCCCGCGATACCTAGAGAATACCTATTAGTTTTATTAAAATTTTACTCCCTTATTTAATATAGTATTAGAAACCCGAATGTTAATGTTGTAGGGTAACCACATTGATGTGAAACACCCTGAATGGTGTTCCTTCCTTAATGAACTAAAATCACCATCCCTTGTATTTATTTAAACCACCATTTCAGGTGTGTGAGTTTCCCATTGTAATGATTATAATGAATTAATTTAAATGGTATGAAATTCATGTTATCTAAACCCATACTCTTCCTCTCATTTGAGAGAAATACAAGGATCCTAAATTAAGGATTCCATGGATGGGATCATCAAGATTTATAAATTAAAATCTATAGATGACCTAAGTATACTAGAAGTAATACTTGGTTTTTTATATAATATCGAGGATGGACTCACCAGGTGGATTCCTCTTATCCTTCACCTTGACCGATACCCGGTTCCATAGTAGATTACATTATTTAGGTTTGGCGGGTAGTGTAGATATAACATGCCCATAGTGATACTTGGTTTACTATATGAAATACCAAGGATGGGATTAGAGGGTTCTAAATTTAATCTATGTGTAGAGTTATGCATTGGTTCTACTTTCATATATCCTTGGACAGACACTCGTGGTGATGGTTAATTATAATTCTCTTGGAGTGATAGATAGGTTCCTCTTTATGGATCACTATGGACAAGCTCATGATGCCTTGTTATTAAGAACTAATAATTATTTTTTACAATGTTTGAGGATTATTATACCATGAAAAATAAAATTCTTGGTTTCAGTCTTTATTTTCACTTGGCGTTGTTATGTTTATCATACATGAATACCATTAAACTTAAAATATATCCACACACACACACACACACACACACATATATATATATATCTATACACATTCCCATATATAATAAATATTTATAGGTCGACCATGGTTCAAATATTTATGGATTAGGATGAAGAAGGTATTGATGGTTGGGTATCCCATGAGGAACCTTGTCCAATGTGGTTTATTTATTTATTTTCTCACATTTATTATTTTTGTGTACACTTCTAATTTTATAGTAAAAAACTGGATAGTTCTGGACACCATTGGTGGTGGCCAACTAAGTATATCTCACACCTTATATGGGATTCCATTTGTAAAAAAAAATACATCATGACTATTGGTATAGAATAGGGTAAGCTCCCATCTTCAGATGGTTGAATCTCGATACTAGGATGGAGTATGAGAGTAGAGGACTAAGCCTATGCATGTGATGCTAGTAGAAGAATATTTTGGTCTTTTGAATTTTTTAGAATGTTTTATATGCCATTAAACCTATATCCCATGTACTTTAATTCTTGTATATAATCCTAACATTTACCTCATTTTTGTATATGACATTTATTTAGCTTTTGCTTGTTGGTTATGTTTGGATGATATATTACTACTCTAATGTAGATTGTTTACTATTGGTTACTTTATTTATTATAATTGTTTACCTCTAAGATACAATTTGATCAAGTGGGTATAGTTTCTCCATAGATACACCCTAGTACCTCACTACTAGTCAGTAGCCTGTGGCGTATGGGGAGGCATTCCTGAGGTCATGTGGCCTATCAGCTCAGGTCACTAATCAGTGCATTCCGGGTCGGTATGCTACAGAAGATAATGATATTGCTAATTCTAAATTGGAATGACTAGAGTTATTATTTATATATATCCCATAATTATTTTTTATATGTAACAAATCAATATTTTAATTAATTTTATCTTTTAAATATATTTCACATCTTTTATAGCTTGCTTACATGCAACTACAAGTTTAAGATAACAGTGATATATTATTTAAAATATTATTATTACCTAGATATTGAATTTTAGTCCATGATTATTATTAACTAATTTATGAACTATATACAATTTTCCTAGCAAATATAAACACTGAGTAATTAATCAATCAATTTTTAGTAATTCCATTTTATTTTTCAAAAATATGTTCTTTTCGTAAAAAAAATGGCTTTTATTTATTTTTATGAGAAAATATTACAATTAATTTATTTAAATATTATGAAATATATTTTATAAAATTAAATTAAGTTTTTTAAATCATCATATCAAAATTATCAATGATTGAAATTTTGATATTTTTTTGAACATGTTATTTTTCATTAAATAGTGAAAAATAACAATTTTTATAAAATTTTTATTTGTCTTTTCATATAAGATAAAATTTTGATTTTAATTTGATATAAAAGTAACCTATGAATTACATAATTTTATTTAATCTATTTATATTCATTTGAATCATCATTGGAAATTACTTTGCTATAATTACATTTTTATGCTTTAAAGCACATTATTCTAAAAACTATTTTTTTTGTATTTTACACATTTATAATAAATTTAATTTAAAAATCTTCACTAAATTGATTCTTTATAAATGGATTTAAAATTTATAACCATTCAGTTCAAATTTCAAAAAAAACAACCCTGTTATTTTTCATCAAAAATAAATAGCAATTTTTGTAAATTTTATTATCTTGGTAAAGGGTTATTCATGTATATAGGTTAAAAATAAGTGATAAGTACATAATTAATCATATTAATTCATATTGGATGAATAAAACTATACCTTTATCACCATATTCTTGAATTTTATTTATTTAATGTGTTAGGATGGTATAACTCTTAGTATGATATACTCTATAATACCAAATGTAGGATCGAATGAGTACAATGAGATAAAAATACAAGAGGGGGGGGGGTGAATTTTATAATTTAAAAATTCCATTAAGAAATTTTGGATAACCAAAATTCACAACACCTCTAAGTTCTAAAGACTTGCTTGATTCTGGAAAATTGATTTCAGAAATGAAACTTAACAAAAGTTTACACCAACTAAGATTCTACCTTAAAGCATATAGAATCTAACTAAATCAGAGTACAAGTAAGGAAGTATAAGAAAGTTATAATTTCCTTAACAATAAAAAATGCAGCGGAAAAAAAAAAGTAGTAAAACTACAAGTAACAAACAATAACTCTTTAACCCAAAGAGAAGGGTATCCAACAACCCTGGATAAGAGGTCCCTTGATTTATACTTTCAAGAAAGTTTATCTTACCCACACTAGGGTTTGAACTCAATCCAAAGATCGGTATATGTCTTGCTATCCCCGCAAGCCCTCAACTATCAGGTATTCGGCACCTCTGTCTTCCTATCCCCGGAAGCCCTCGATTGCAATCAGCAATAATCGGAGTCGCACGAAACAAGTCTGCACAAGGCAAAGTTTGAAAAAGATGTTCAAACTTTCTACACAAATCTTTGAGAGTTGATAAGATCCTCTCTCTCTAGAAATCACTTCAACATCATGTAAGCACCAATGTCAAAGATGTTGTCAAGTGTTGTTGCTTCTTTTCAAATGAGCTCCTATTTATAGGTGAAGCTCTAACGGTTGGCTCCCTCCTCCAACGGTCATATTTCTCCTTGAATTTTGGAGGGACCTGTACACGTGTCACTCAACCAACGGTTAGTTGATAACTGAAGCCACGACATCGTTTTATATTAGAAAAAGTGTAAGATAAAGTATAACTAATGTTCAGAATTAAAAGAAATAAAAGTTCGGAATGTAAGTAAATTATGAAATTTTGTAGTCTAACTAAAAAAAGAATTCGTAATATATAATAAAGAGATATTTGAATTCTGTTTTTTAGG
Organism: Viscum album; assembly: GCA_963277665.1. Classification (NCBI taxonomy): domain Eukaryota; kingdom Viridiplantae; phylum Streptophyta; class Magnoliopsida; order Santalales; family Viscaceae; genus Viscum; species Viscum album. The sequence goes on from OY728163.1 coordinate 1,381,579,823, forward strand.
AATTCAGAACCTGAATTCTATAGAATTCCAGAGTCTGAATTTCAAGGAAATTTAGAGTCTAGATTCACAGGAATTCAGAACCTGAACTTAAAGAGTTCGGAGTCTAACTCATAGAAGTTCGGAGTCGAAATAGTATAAGTTCAGAGTCAAACTCATAGAAGTTTGGAGTCGAACTAGTAGAAGTTCGGAGTCAAACTAGTAGAAGTTCTTAGTCGAACTAGTAAAATTTCAGAGTCGAACTTAGTAAATGTTTGGAGTCGGAATTCAGAGTCTTAAAAAAAATGCTTCATATCTATGTATTATACGATTCCGAGGTTTTTAGTTACAATCCGAATTTTACACTTAGAAAAGAAATGTGTTTGAACAATGAAAACAATGTAAGGAAAATTTTCCTCGGGGAAGGAAATTTTCCTTAAGAAAATGAAACAAGGGGTAAAATGAGACTTGCCTAAAGATAAGGTGTTTATGATTTTCAAAACATGATGGAATGGAAAAGTCATAAGGAAAACCTTATTGACTCAACAATATCCCCCTTTTTGGAAAGCACAAACATCCTTACAAAAAAGAATAAAAGAACTTTTGAAAAAAATTAAAACTTATCTCCCTTTACATATGGACAAAGATGAATACGAATTACTCCCCCTTAGGCTTTGGAACTCTAAGGATTGTATTCTGGATTTTCCAAAATGGGATTTGTTTTGGGTATGGAAATTTTTGTACTAAAAAAACTCCTCCTTAGATTAACTCCCCCTTACTTAGGGATATCTATTTTACTTATGAATATTTTTCCTTCTCCACTTTAGATTTTTATTTCTCCCTTTTTGAGTTCTTTTTCCTTCTCCCCCTTTTTGATTTTCAAAAAGAGTTTGAGGGAATGGAAAACAAATATGGTACCTGAGATATTAGTAAATACAACCAAATAAAACAAGCAACCACAATTCTATTATAATTGGAAGAATTTTTACAAGGAAAATCAAATGAAACAAAAGATCGGATTGAGTCTATTTTATTTTCCTTTCCTTGGGCAAGAGATTCTTCACAATTCTCTTAATATTTTTGAGATCTTTATGATCCTCCCTGGATTTATTTTCTAAGGCTGTGATTCTATCTTGTTGAGCCTTCAGGGCTTCTGCCTGAGCCTTCAGCAACTCCTCTTGTTTCACTATCTTCTCTTCCATCTCAGTCCAAAGATCTCTTTCTGATTTCAAACCTTGAGCAACATAATTCAGCTTTCCATTTAGATCTTTTACATCTTGAATATGAGAATTTTTCTCTAGGTTCATCTTATTCTAAAAACTGTCTGAAAGATTTTTGATTTTGACATCCTCAGTACCAAAATCTTCCTTAACATCTAGTTGGAACTGATCAAGCTCTTCTATATCTTCAGCAATTTTATTAGACCAAAGGGTTATTTTGCTGCATGACTTTCTGTGGACCTCGTAGTTGATAAGAAAATTTCTATGCTCTTCTTCAATCTTTACACAATTATCCCTTACCACGGATAAGGATTCTGACTTCTGATTCAAGCTGTGCTAAAGAATCGAACATCTGGAGTCAATTGTAGGAAAGATCAGAATTGTGTCTACCAATTTCTTCAGGGGCTCAACCACAAAATTATTTCCCAATGTATATGACTCCGAATCAGAAAATTTTTTAGGAGATTGTTCTTCTTCTATTTTCACCAGCTTACATTTAGAAGAGCCTCCAACTTGCTTCCTCCTAATGATATCTTTCGTTGGGGTGTCAACAGCTACTTGATTACCCTTACTGGTTCTCAGAATGACCTCTTCTTCTAGAGATTCATGATCACTGTCAGATAATTACTCAATATTGTCTTCATCAACCTTTTCTTTCTCAACTACTTCCTTAAAATCTTCTGGATGGATAAAGTCATGATTATGACTTTCTTCTTCAGATGGCTTGTTCACCTCCTCTTCACCTTTCTCATCATCTATGGGTGTAGCCAATTTTGAGGATCCGGCTTGAGAAGTCCAGAGTGAAAATTTTTCGGATGGGGTTCCCTTATCTTGATGTTATTACACTTTCCTAATCACATCATCATAACCTCCACTCATCTTAACTTGTTTAAATTCCTCCAAAAATTGCTGAACTTTCTTCATTACTTCTTTCCGAACTTCCCTTTCTTCACCAACCTTCTCTTGAGATTTTTACGGAGTCATGAAGTTCTTCCCCGGAGTCTCTGGTAAACTTTAAACCAAGAAATACTTCGGAATGGGAATATTCTCGGAGGCTATTTCTGTGGCTTTAAAGAGAGATTGAACAATATCTGCCTCTGACATCTTCTTCTTCATCTTCTTATCTTTAGATTGCTTCTCTAACTCATCAGCAGCTTTCTCTTTCAGGGCCTTAGCCTCAGCAGGGTCCAAGATAAAATGTGGCTCCCCTTCTTTCCACTTTTCAACAACCTCATCCGGATAAGATTTTTGTTTATTAGGTATAGGAGGTGCGGATTTGACTTCCATAGACTTAGAAGTTTTACCTTCAGCTTCCACTTCTTTCAACTTTCTTTTATTGCCGGCCTTCTTGGATGGTTTAGCTTTCTCTACATTTTCCAGAATAACTTCTGCCTCCTCCTCTGGCAGATCATAGAACTCACCTGTATGTTTTGAAAATCCAAATTTCATCCTCTTTAAGGTGTCATCACTAATCGACATTACCTTGAAATTTTTGGGCTTTGAGCTGCATGGAATTTTGAAGGATTCTAGGCCTCGAACTATCAGCTTAGAAAGCAATGCCGGATACATAATGATCTGAGCTCTAATATTTCCATTCTTGATATTCTCAATCGTGATAAGGATGTGCTTCATGAAGTTCACCTTCCTTAGATTTACCAAAAAATCTAAGATGTACATATCACTCTTATTAAGGGTATCCTTATCACCCCTTCTTGGAACAATGAGACCTTGTAGCCATAATTGTAGAATCTAGTTGTTGGTAGATAAATGTGAAATATTTGCTGTTTTTTCATCTTTGAGCCCAAGGCATTCCATAGCCTTCACCTTATTGAAACTTCCCTGAACATCCGACAACTTGTGTGAACAAAATTTGGCTTCACCTTTGTATGATAAGCCCACCAAGCTTGTAGCCTTGGTGTAAGAGAGTTTTTAGGTTTTTCCATAGGCTTTGAACGAAAACCAATCACCTCCAGCTTCCTTAAAGAAGCACACTAACTCATAGAATTCAATAAGAAGATCTGGATAAACTACATCTTGAGATGATGTCTTTGAAATAGCTATACTTTCCCATCCATTGAGATTTATGTTTTTGGTAATGATTGAATTATACTTATTAAAAAATTCGAATGCACCAACCTTTCCCTATAGATTAGCCACTCCGAAATCAGTTTAGTAAACATTTCTTGATCTTCTGCAGACATTCGGACTGGAGAACTTCTGAAGAATTCGGAACGGGATTTTGTAGAGAGGCAGAGCTTCGAGATGCAAGATCTTGATAACCGATGTGTGAACACCATCGGGGGTCCTTTATATAGGCGAAGGAAGTAAAATTTTGTCTTCCAAAACCAATATAACGGTTGAGAAATCTTCAAATCAGATCTGACGGCTGTAAAATTATCCGCAAGGAAAAAAATTTGGTTGAATCCAATCTTTTGAGTTTTTAAAAGAAAACATTCAGATTTAAGGAAACTTGAATTTGAGAAATACAAAAGAAAATACCAGCATGAAAAATATGATTACGAAAACTTAAGTAAGAAGATCATAACTTTCAGATTTCTAGGAAAATTATTCTTAATAGGTGGGATTCTTCTTGAAGAAAATTGTACTACGAAATACTTACTATGAAAAACTCATTGCGAAGAAGATAAAAAAACACAACAAAAATTTTGAGTATGAAAAATTCTCATTACAAAAGTTGCAGTTCTGAAAATTTCATTACGAAATTTTAAGGTTTGAAGAATTCCATTACGGAAACTTCAGTTCTGAAAATTTCATTACGAAAAATTTTCTGTACGAAAACGTCATTACGGAAATTTCCAGTATGAAAATTTCCATTATGAAAATTATCATTATGAAAATATCAATTCTGAAACTTTCCATTCTGAAATTTTAATTTCCATACCACAAATTTCCATTCTGAAAATTTCCATTCCGAAAATTTCCACTCTGAAAATTTCCATTCCAAAAAGTTTGAAAAACTTTATTACAAGAAACATGAAAAACTCCATTACGAAAGACCAAAAAAAAATCATTACGATTTTTTTGAAAAACTTTATAACAGATGTACTCCCCCTATGAAAAAGAGTTTATTACTGTAAGAAGATTGGTTCAACAAGAATTTAATTAAGGAATATTACCTTATAGTTATCATTCCTAACTTCTGTTTAATGTATTCAAATATATCATAGGGTAAAGATTTTGTGAAAATTTCAGCAAGTCGATCTTGTGTTCCGATAAACTGAAGAATGATAACTCTTTTTAGTGTGTGATCCTTAAGGAAGTGATGACTAATATCTATGTTCTTTGCATGAGAGTGATGTGTAGGGTTTTTGCTAAGGTCAATGGCACTTGTGTTATCACACAAAATTTGAGTCTTAGTAAAACTCAAGCCATAGTCTGTGAGTGTGTGTTGCATCCACAACACTTGAGCACAACAACTTCCAGCTGCTACATATTCAGCTTCAGCAGTGGAAAGTTCTACCGAGTATTGCTTCTTGCATGACAAAGAAATTAACGAATCTCCTAAGAAATGACAAGTTCTGGATGTACTTTTTCTATCCATTCTACATCCACCAAATTTAGCATCTGATTTTTTTAAAGATAAAATCATTTCTAAAAGTATAAAATAGTCCAAGATCCATGGTTCCCTTTAAGTAGCTAAAAATTATCTTCACTGTAACGCCCCGACCCCAGCTACCCAGAGTCGGTGCATTAATTACATAACATTGGCATGATCACGAGAAAGATCAAGTCTCGAAAGACCGATTAGTTTAGTAGCCTTGAAATAACTAGATACATCCATAAATTTTTACATTACATCATAAAAAAAACATCTTGTCTTCATATCCCCTCATACTATCCCTGCAGGTCATTCATAAATTACTTCTTCATAATCCTGGGAAAAAATAAATAAAACATTGAAAGGGGTGAGCTCGGATGCTCAGTAAGGATAACATTATAGCAGAAGCTTTCATAAATGAGCATAAACACTTAAGGCAAATTATAACTAAAACAAAAGCCTTTTAAACTTGAACTTCAACATAAAATGGCAAAGGTAAAATGAAATAATGCCATTTACTTACTCACATGGATATTCTACTAGTCGAATGATCACATGAAATATCAATAACCACTTTCATAATGATGGAATGCATAATGCCAGACTATCATAACCACATAGCCAAGGCCTCGTGCCAAGACTACAAATAAGATTTTGCCAAGGCCTTGTGCCAAGACACTAGTTTGTCTCATGAGACCTACCGATGCATCGAGGAGCTATAGCGGGCTCCACCCGTCACTTATTAAGTCCAATGCATTCCCATATGAAAAGGTTTAAACATAACGTAAACATTCGTATTAAACTAGCATACGAAATGTCAATACTTTCACCACAAACCATGAATGGTATAAAAATAGCACATCCACAGTCAAACATAATTCATTCGATACAATATGGAAGATTGTATTGTATCACATTAACCTCAATCAATAATAATGAAGGATGTTGACATAGATGAAAATAATCATCAAAACTATTTGAGAGAAATATCCCCCTTTTCTTGAAAACATTTAAAAGTCACACTATTTGTCAAGAAGCCATTTAAAAGTATATTTTTGAATCAAAGTGTCCCATACCACTTTGAAACTTTTAAAAGGAGTTTTAATTTTAAAACTTTAATGTCCATATAAATAAATCCTTAAAACCATTTTTAAAATATGGACATTAATGAGCATGATTTAGAAGAATAATTCTTTAAAACATTTTAAAATGGTATTTTGGTTAGAGTATCTAACCAAAAGAGAGACACTTGAATACAAATAATTGAGGTAATCAAAACATTGTAATATCATGAGAATAAAGGAATTCATGATATACTATGTCAAAGTACATTATATACACCACATAGAAGTGATTTGGTGTATATCATCAAAGAAGTCTCAATGGAATGTAAATTGAGATGAAATTTCTCAAAAAGGTTGTATCCTTAGGTTAAGGATAAATCAATGACATAATTATGTGTGACAAATATAAATACACTAAATATGATTGGATATTCAGTGTAAAACAATCAAAGGACATTCACACATATTCTTGTAAAAACAATACCAACGAATTGGATGTTTAACTCAACAAATGGAGAATGAGTTAAAATTACTCTTATCAAATTCATATCAATGACTTGAGAATTACCAATGGAGTGATTATGTGTATCAAACTTCTATCCACAGGAAGGGGAGTGGAAATTATGACATAATCAAATGAATAGTGATTCCACACATAATCTTGGGGTAATATAATCAATGAAATATGTGTAAAGCCAAATGAGTGGAAATTGAAATCTCAAATTCCCTTATCGATTAGGTAACTTACGAAACATACACCCATGAAAGAAGTATCATACCATGATGATGTAAATACCCATAAATTAAATTATATTACACAATGAATACGATCATGGGAAGTACACATACACCACATGCAATAATTAAGTGGTGATCAATGGAATTCTCACGGAATTAAAAGTGAGATAAGAAAACCCTTACATTGTACTTTTTCCTTGGTCGATGGTAGGTTTACCTCCTGTATAATGGTGAAATAATTGTTATTGAATAATAAAAGAATAATTTACTTTAATATGATATCATATATGATCTTTTATCATTGATTTGTTAATAATATTTTAGAATTATCGTCATTTCGGGTGTTAACGGGTTCATTTTACTTTATATTCTTTGTTATGTGAGACATATTCGTTATTAATGGGATGTATATTATTCATATCCAGAATGGTATCAAGTTCTTAAACATCATTTTTAAATCATCAAATTATACGATGGAGAATGAATCTCATCGCGTTCGTGGAGACGGTAGTCCGTATGTACGCACGAACGCTACTTCCATTTAATTTTTATTTTAAAAGAATCGAATCCAAATTATACATAGGTATATTACTATTCCAGTATAATATAATATTTTATATATGTTACTTAAGTTCATTTACACCATCCTTTATACGTTCCATGTGTGGTATGAACGAGTCATATCATTTTAAGGGGGCGGTAGTCCGCACTTCCTCAAATGAAATTATCGTATGTATATACAACATGAAACGAATAATGGTATGAAATAAAATGGAATTACAGAATCTTATATATAAAATATATATCATTAATATCATATTTAATTACAGTGCCATCCTAATGGCCACCATGAGAGGCGGTAAGATGTATTTGAACAATCATCGTTTCGTGAGGCGTTAGTTTGCCATCCACAGAAACATTATGTTCATCATCCATTAGATGGAGTTGTGTGAATGTGTAGTTTGAATCCTTCTTATAACAACATCCTAGTATATTGAGGATACTGGTGTTGTTACAAAATAAAGGAAATAAAAAGATTTTGGGGGTTGGAGAAGCAAAATAAATGAAAATACTTTAAGAGAAATTGTTACCTTTAATTTAGGTAACTCACTTTGGTTGGAACCAAAGGACTTCTTGAAATGCTTTCTGCCTAAGGGGAATCTTCAAGGAGGAGGAGAGGGATGTGGGGAGCTTAGTTGGGCAGAGTTTGGACGAGCCAAGTGGCTTGAGAGGTGTGAGGAAATGAGAAGGAGGAGTGCCCTTTTATAAGAGGGGTGAGGGGCACCTTTGGAAAAGCTAGAAATATTAATTTATAATAAATTCATATTCGGTTTCCAAAGGCTCCAAAGTTGACTATTCAAAGGATTAGGTGGGGATAGGTCGAAAACAACTCATCCAATAGAATTTAGACAGGTTTGGGTACTTATATTAACCTTATCTTTAAGTATTAACTCTAAGTTAATTAGTTTCACTTTTACAATGTCTCTTTGTATTTTTATATAATATGGTTAATAAAATTACTATATACATCCAAGCGACCCCCAAGTGGTCCATTAATGATTAACCTATCATAATATAAGTCTCTTGGCCGAACCTTAGATTTTTAGGAATTTAATATCAATTAATAATATAATATTTGTTTTAAGAACTCTTTTATGTCAATTTTGACACTATTCAATAGTTGATTTTTGTGAAACTCATAACAGATTGATTACTTCGAAAAAAGTCAATTAAATCAATCCTAATATATCATATTATCCTAGAAAATTAGTTTAATTCATTAAAAGTTTCATATTATATTTATTTGGGTATTTATAATATCAATTATTTTAATTTTTCACTATTATAGTAATTACTGCATCATCATTGTGTCATAAATAAAATAAATTATTTAATGTCTAAAAATTATAAATAAAATATCATTATGTAGAAAATCTTTTTAGCTTTATAATGAATATTTATAATCTAAAATCCAACATATATAACCCTATGTAACAATTGTTGTTCTAAAAGATATATGCTTGTGTCATTTTTGTATTCATTTTAACTAAATTAAAATAAAGTGTCATTATCACTTACAAGTGGATCCATGGGGTCCCAAAATAGACCCAAAGATTCCCATGATCGACCATGTATCAAACAATAGGGTTAAGACACGTTTTAGGGTAATTTAGTATTATTATAATATTATTTTTTTAACCCTTATTTACCGGATTTACCCTTAACCATGGTAAATAAAATATTTACCGCAGTAATTATTCAAAATGTCTAAAAATAAAAGTTACCTATTTACACAATTTTAACATCCTGATTCCAAATATGGAATCTATTTTCCTAAATTCAAAACACAGAAGTGGCAGAAATTAATTTAAAATTAAATCCCGCTGTCAAAACAAAAAGCGTGTTTTTAAGAGATAATAACTATCAAAAGATTGACACTCGTTTATGTTCGGTTTAATTGTAAAATTATGTCCAATGACCAACATTATATTAAATGGTAAAAATATATTCTAAATATACTTTAAAACCACTCAAATTCATAATTTATCACTATTAATTATTTTGATTAAAAAAGTTGTTTTTAATTAAAATTTAGTAATTTTCACTATTCATCAAAATATAAAAGTTATCCGAAAAGTACCAAAATTTCACCCTAGGATAATTTCGATATTCCGAATCCAAAAATGAAGTCCATTTTTAAATATAAAATATATATAATTTCAAAAATTAGGTATTACTATTCATAACGGCTAGTTTGATTGGTTGTGGTGTGTGTTAAAACTCAAGGTTGCGTACAACACACGCTACTGTATTATTCAAAGAAAGCGTACCGTGGAAGCTTGGGATGTTTCATTTTAAATTTTTGATGTCCCCATTTAGTCAAAAAGTTTAAAATATAGTATTTAAAAAGGGTTCACTATTAAAGTTGATAAAAGTGCAATACTGAAAATGAATTTGTTCTTGCATTATATCTAAGAAACTCATAATATGGATTCTAAAATTATAAGGATTATATAAACATTAAAATTTATCTAATACTATTCATAACCTCTTTTGAACGGCTTGTTTGGTAAGTCATGGTGTGCTTGAACATGGTGTTGCATGTAGTGAAAGTTATTGAATTATTTTGAAGAAATAACACACTATGAAATCTTGGGGTGTTACATTCTCCCCTCCTTCAATAAATTGCGTCCTCGCAATTTGAAATTGTTCTTCGAAAAAAAGGTTGAAAATAGATAATATATTTGTGGGAAAACCCACATCGGAAATTGGGTTAATAAAATTTAGTCTTAATATGAGAAAAAGAGAAATCAAAGGGTCACCACCAAATTATGATCTCGATTAGGAGAACATTGGTGGCAACTAGAGACATATAATTGGAGGAAAAACGTAAATATTTATAGGTGGTGATTGAGGTCATCAATCACAAACAAGTGTAAAATTGAGGTCCTTATAATCATCAATCTATGATGATTTGAAATACCATCGGTTCAACAAAACATAGGGTATTAGGATAACACATTTTTGACGTTTCAAAATATCTTAGTTGAAATCCCACATCGAAAAATGAATTAATGAGGCCTCTATTTAAAATAAAGAGTCGAAAGTATGAAGATTACCGAAAATAACACATACTAGGGTTCCATGAAGGAAAATATGGATATGGAGGAGAAATCTAACCATCAATTATCTGATGGAGAGTGGTAGAGAACATGGCTATGAAAAGGCCAAAAATCCCAAAGCCATAAATTTGTGATGATTTAAGGTACCATCTAGGACAACATTTTTGTTCTATGTTTCTTTTATTAATGTTGGGGATTTTATTTATGAGATTGGCTAAGAACATTATGAGATATACTTAAATTTTAAGTAGATTTTCATTCTTTAATAAATTTCCACCACTAACTCAATTTTTTTTTAAACGATGAGTATTCAAGAAGACTTGGTCACACTGGAAGAGCTAGAATAAACTTCTATAGAATCACATGATCCATGCAGGATAAACCATATATTAATCAAAACCAAAATGGTTAGTGAATGATCTAATGATCCCCCATAAGGATATTCATTGAGATAAATATGCACTAATCTTAATTTCTAAAATTAAACCAACAATACCCCAAAGTTAAATAGATACCATTCAATAACCAATTGTCCTTAAAATCCTTTAATATAATCCAAACTAATATTGAAACCCAAAACATAGAAGAATTTGATTATGTAGTCTCCCATGTTACATTGTATCACCAAATTACATCAAATACTCTTAAAGTCACATACTTAAAAGTAATCATCACATATTCTCTGTTATAGGTTAATCATTTCCATAAATAACCCAAATCACTATAAATCAACAATAAAAATGTAGATAAAAATCCACCATTACTCTACAAATGAAACCTCATTGTATTCTATTTTCCTTGGGCATATAGTGTTCCTAACAAAACGAACATCTTCCAAAATAACATTTATCACTTAATCACCAAATCATTTTCCTATACCAAGGGTATTCATTTGATAAGACATAAGAACCCAAATCATCTTATTATTGATCAATAAAATCATTTAACAAAAAAAAAATAGTCACACTAACCAGGGACTTCACGTAGTCCAGTGGTAGGCGATAAATCCCAATCGCACTTTGGTTGTGGGTTCGATTCCCACGGCTTTGTCCGACGCGATGGGTTGTCACACGGTCTACGTGTTGTCCTTTTTCAAAAACTATATTTTATAATATTACCAAAATGAGATAAATTCCTCAAAATAACATAATTTAACCACAAATGTTATATCATACTTTGCATTTTCATCCCAAATTATAATAACTTATCATTTTCTCAAACCCCAATGATCATATAAAACCAAATGGTTATTTATACCTATATCCACAAGAGAAGAGACAATTCTTCCTCAAATATCATTCTCACATGGCAAACTGCGGGGTTACAAATACAAGAGAAAATTATTCCAAAGCAAACCCATCAACAAGGAGTGCTAATACTTTTTAAATTTTTCTCCAGCCATTTATTTCCACATAGCTTCTTCTTTGACCAAGAAAATATCCTATAAAATAGGACATTCACTTGGGTAATGGCCAGGTCCCCTACATTTACGACAAATGACTGTAAATGGACTCTTGGGACCATTTTTATCTTCTTCCATAGTACTCTTCATTTTTCTTCGGCAATTCTTCACTTTATGTCCTTCCTTCCCGCACGTAAAACATTTCGTTGTCCCATTGAGACACTTTCCTGGGTGTCTCTTTCCACAATTCCTGCATGATGAAAATTGAGGTTTCTTTTCTCCATGGTCTCCATTGCTGGAGATCTTATCATTTATCACCTTTCTCTTCCTTGTTGAGTCTGGGAGTTGGTTAATATATATGTTGTTGATCATATTTTTGGAAAACTGATTTGGCATAAAGACGATATCTTTTACGCCTATCAACATTCCATTTTGTTGCTCATTGCCACCACTGTTCCCAACTTGTACATCATTCTCAAAGTCACTATGACTTCCTTGGAATCCAGCCATTGACTAAAACCAGAAGGCATTGTGTGAGTAATAGTAGTCGTAAAATCATTTAGAGATTAAAATGTCACCATATTCTCAATTTGAAACATATTAGGATTAACCAAGGTCATTTTCTCTCATCTTATGTATATATTACTTAAATCAGTTTGTAAAGAAAATGTAAATTATCCTAAGCATATCCCCCGGGAGTGTCGTAACCAAGAGTGCAGCAAGGCCCGTTGTCGTGCACCAGTTCCCGTTCGAGTCTAGCTCAAAGCGGTGTTTTCGGGTTTTACCCCTAGGTACATCTGTGCCAGAGCCGCCTCTACCTGATCGTATCCAGACAGGGATGTATTGCTCGGAAAACTCACAAAATCTTTACAATACCAAAATTCTAGGAAGTTTTTTTTTATACTAATCCTCAAAGTTCATCTTAGGTCTACATGCTCTAATCAGAGTTTATCTAAATCTAGCTACCAAGGTTTGTACTAAACTTCCTCTGATACCAACTGTAACGCCCCGACCCCAGCTACCCAGAGTCGGTGCATTAATTACATAACATTGGCATGATCACGAGAAAGATCAAGTCTCGAAAGACCGATTAGTTTAGTAGCCTTGAAATAACTAGATACATCCATAAATTTTTACATTACAACATAAAAAAAACATCTTGTCTTCATATCCCCTCATACTATCCCTGCAGGTCATTCATAAATTACTTCTTCATAATCCTGGGAAAAAATAAATAAAACATTGAAAGGGGTGAGCTCGGATGCTCAGTAAGGATAACATTATAGCAGAAGCTTTCATAAATGAGCATAAACACTTAAGGCAAATTATAACTAAAACAAAAGCCTTTTAAACTTGAACTTCAGCATAAAATGGCAAAGTTAAAATGAAATAATGCCATTTACTTACTCACATGGATATTCTACTAGTCGAATGATCACATGCAATATCAATAACCACTTTCATAATGATGGAATGCATAATGCCAGACTATCATAACCACATAGCCAAGGCCTCGTGCCAAGACTACAAATAAGATTTTGCCAAGGCCTTGTGCCAAGACACTAGTTTGTCTCATGAGACCTACCGATGCATCGAGGAGCTATAGCGGGCTCCACCTGTCACTTATTAAGTCCAATGCATTCCCATATGAAAAGGTTTAAACATAACGTAAACATTCGTATTAAACTAGCATACGAAATGTCAATACTTTCACCACAAACCATGAATGGTATAAAAATAGCACATCCACAGTCAAACATAATTCATTCGATACAATATGGAAGATTGTATTGTATCACATTAACCTCAATCAATAATAATGAAGGATGTTGACATAGATGAAAATAATCATCAAAACTATTTGAGAGAAATATCCCCCTTTTCTTGAAAACATTTAAAAGTCACACTATTTGTCAAGAAGCCATTTAAAAGTATATTTTTGAATCAAAGTGTCCCATACCACTTTGAAACTTTTAAAAGGAGTTTTAATTTTAAAACTTTAATGTCCATATAAATAAATCCTTAAAACCATTTTTAAAATATGGACATTAATGAGCATGATTTAGAAGAATAATTCTTTAAAACATTTTAAAATGGTATTTTGGTTAGAGTATCTAACCAAAAGAGAGACACTTGAATACAAATAATTGAGGTAATCAAAACATTGTAATATCATGAGAATAAAGGAATTCATGATATACTATGTCAAAGTACATTATATACACCACATAGAAGTGATTTGGTGTATATCATCAAAGAAGTCTCAATGGAATGTAAATTGAGATGAAATTTCTCAAAAAGGTTGTATCCTTAGGTTAAGGATAAATCAATGACATAATTATGTGTGACAAATATAAATACACTAAATACGATTGGATATTCAGTGTAAAACAATCAAAGGACATTCACACATATTCTTGTAAAAACAATACCAACGAATTGGATGTTTAACTCAACAAATGGAGAATGAGTTAAAATTACTCTTATCAAATTCATATCAATGACTTGAGCATTACCAATGGAGTGATTATGTGTATCAAACTTCTATCCACAGGAAGGGGAGTGGAAATTATGACATAATCAAATGAATAGTGATTCCACACATAATCTTGGGGTAATATAATCAATGAAATATGTGTAAAGCCAAATGAGTGGAAATTGAAATCTCAAATTCCCTTATCGATTAGGTAACTTACGAAACATACACCCATGAAAGAAGTATCATACCATGATGATGTAAATACCCATAAATTAAATTATATTACACAATGAATACGATCATGGGAAGTACACATACACCACATGCAATAATTAAGTGGTGATCAATGGAATTCTCACGGAATTAAAAGTGAGATAAGAAAACCCTTACATTGTACTTTTTCCTTGGTCGATGGTAGGTTTACCTCCTGTATAATGGTAAAATAATTGTTATTGAATAATAAAAGAATCATTTACTTTAATATGATATCATATATGATCTTTTATCATTGATTTGTTAATAATATTTTAGAATTATCGTCATTTCGGGTGTTAACGGGTTCATTTTACTTTATATTCTTTGTTATGTGAGACATATTCGTTATTAATGGGATGTATATTATTCATATCCAGAATGGTATCAAGTTCTTAAACATCATTTTTAAATCATCAAATTATACGATGGAGAATGAATCTCATCGCGTTCGTGGAGACGGTAGTCCGTACGTACGCACGAACGCTACTTCCATTTAATTTTTATTTTAAAAGAATCGAATCCAAATTATACATAGGTATATTACTATTCCAGTATAATATAATATTTTATATATGTTACTTAAGTTCATTTACACCATCCTTTATACGTTCCATGTGTGGTATGAACGAGTCATATCATTTTAAGGGGGCGGTAGTCCGCACTTCCTCAAATTAAATTATCGTATGTATATACAACATGAAACGAATAATGGTATGAAATAAAATGGAATTACAGAAGCTTATATATAAAATATATATCATTAATATCATATTTAATTACAGTGCCATCCTAATGGCCACCATGAGAGGCGGTAAGATGTATTTGAACAATCATCGTTTCGTGAGGCGTTAGTTTGCCATCCACAGAAACATTATGTTCATCATCCATTAGATGGAGTTGTGTGAATGTGTAGTTTGAATCCTTCTTATAACAACATCCTAGTATATTGAGGATACTGGTGTTGTTACAAAATAAAGGAAATAAAAATATTTTGGGGGTTGGAGCAGCAAAATAAATGAAAATACTTTAAGAGAAATTGTTACCTTTAATTTAGGTAACTCACTTTGGTTGGAACCAAAGGACTTCTTGAAATGCTTTCTGCATAAGGGGAATCTTCAAGGAGGAGGAGAGGGATGTGGTGAGCTTAGTTGGGCAGAGTTTGGACGAGCCAAGTGGCTTGAGAGGTGTGAGGAAATGAGAAGGAGGAGTGCCCTTTTATAAGAGGGGTGAGGGGCACCTTTGGAAAAGCTAGAAATATTAATTTATAATAAATTCATATTCGGTTTCCAAAGGCTCCAAAGTTGACTATTCAAAGGATTAGGTGGGGATAGGTCTAAAACAACTCATCCAATATAATTTAGACAGGTTTGGGTACTTATATTAACCTTATATTTAAGTATTAACTCTAAGTTAATTAGTTTCACTTTTACAATGTCTCTTTGTATTTTTATATAATATGGTTAATAAAATTACTATATACATCCAAGCGACCCCCAAGTGGTCCATTAATGATTAACCTATCATAATATAAGTCTCTTGGCCGAACCTTAGATTTTTAGGAATTTAATATCAATTAATAATATAATATTTGTTTTAAGAACTCTTTTATGTCAATTTTGACACTATTCAATAGTTGATTTTTGTGAAACTCATAACAGATTTATTACTTCGAAAAAAGTCAATTAAATCAATCCTAATATATCATATTATCCTAGAAAATTAGTTTAATTCATTAAAAGTTTCATATTATATTTATTTGGGTATTTATAATATCAATTATTTTAATTTTTCACTATTATAGTAATTACTGCATCATCATTGTGTCATAAATAAAATAAATTATTTAATGTCTAAAAATTATAAATAAAATATCATTATGTAGAAAATCTTTTTATCTTTATAATGAATATTTATAATCTAAAATCCAACATATATAACCCTATGTAACAATTGTTGTTCTAAAAGATATATGCTTGTGTCATTTTTGTATTCATTTTAACTAAATTAAAATAAAGTGTCATTATCACTTACAAGTGGATCCATGGGGTCCCAAAATAGACCCAAAGATTCCCATGGTCGACCATGTATCAACCAATAGGGTTAAGACACGTTTTAGGGTAATTTAGTATTATTATAATATTATTTTTTTTAACCCTTATTTACCGGATTTACCCTTAACCATGGTAAATAAAATATTTACCGCAGTAATTATTCAAAATGTCTAAAAATAAAAGTTACCTATTTACACAATTTTAACATCCTGATTCCAAATATGGAATCCATTTTCCTAAATTCAAAACACAGAAGTGGCAGAAATTAATTTAAAATTAAATCCCGCTGTCAAAACAAAAAGCGTGTTTTTAAGAGATAATAACTATCAAAAGATTGACACTCGTTTATGTTCGGTTTAATTGTAAAATTATGTCCAATGACCAACATTATATTAAATGGTAAAAATATATTCTAAATATACTTTAAAACCACTCAAATTCATAATTTATCACTATTAATTATTTTGATTAAAAAAGTTGTTTTTAATTAAAATTTAGTAATTTTCACTATTCATCAAAATATAAAAGTTATCCGAAAAGTACCAAAATTTCACCCTAGGATAATTTCGATATTCCGAATCCAAAAATGAAGTCCATTTTTAAATATAAAATATATATAATTTCAAAAATTAGGTATTACTATTCATAACGGCTTGTTTGATTGGTTGTGGTGTGTGTTAAAACTCAAGGTTGCGTACAACACACGCTACTGTATTATTCAAAGAAAGCGTACCGTGGAAGCTTGGGATGTTTCATTTTAAATTTTTGATGTCCCCATTTAGTCAAAAAGTTTAAAATATAGTATTTAAAAAGGGTTCACTATTAAAGTTGATAAAAGTGCAATACTGAAAATGAATTTGTTCTTGCATTATATCTAAGAAACTCATAATATGGATTCTAAAATTATAAGGATTATATAAACATTAAAATTTATCTAATACTATTCATAACCTCTTTTGAACGGCTTGTTTGGTAAGTCATGGTGTGCTTGAACATGGTGTTGCATGTAGTGAAAGTTATTGAATTATTTTGAAGAAATAACACACTATGAAATCTTGGGGTGTTACATTCACTACCTTTAAATGAGATTCCTTAGGATTAAATTGATATCTAGCACATAAGCATACTAAAAAAATCAAGTCTGGACGACTAGTTGTCGAGTATAGTAAGCTTCTTATCATACATCTAAAAGATGTTTGATCTACTAGTTTCCCAGCTTCATCAAGATCAAGTGTGTTTGAGGTACCAATGGGAGTACTAATACTTTTAGTGTTGTCATATACATACTTTTTAATAAGATCTTTAATATACTTATGTTGAGATATATAAGTTCCTTCTGGTTTTTGAGAAATTTGAAAACCAAGGAAAAATGTTAATACACCCATCATACTCATTTCAAACTCAGATTTCATTAAATCCGCAAAGGAATCAGTTAAATATTTCTAATTTGAACCAAATATAATGCCATCAACATAAATTTGAACAATCAAAACATTTTTCTTATCTTTATTTATAAAAAGGGTTGGATCTGAATTTCCCTTAACATAGTTATTTTGAAGAAAAAATCTTGTAAGTCTATCATACCAAGCTCGAGGGGCTTGTTTAAGGCCATACACAGTTTTGGTAAGTCTAAAAACATGATCATGATGTTTTGTGTCTTCAAATCGAGGAGGTTGTTCAACAAAAACTTCCTCTTGAACATAACCGTTAAGGAAAGAACATTTCACATCCATTTGGAAAAGCTTGAAATTGAAGAATGTTGCAAAGGCAAGTAAGATACAAATAGATTCAAGTCTAGATACTAGAGCATAAGTTTCTTCATAGTCTATTCCTTCTTGTTTATTATATCCTTTAGCAACCAATCTAGATTTATTCCTAAAGATGGATCCATTTTCATCACACTTATTTCTAAAGACCCATTTTACTCCAATTACAGAAGGTTCCTTAGGTCTTTCAACCAAGGTCCAGAATTTATTCCTTTCGAATTCATTTAGTTCATCTTACATGGCTTTAATCCAATCATAATAACCTAAAGCTTCATCAATGCTTTTTGGTTCTAACTGAGAAAGAAATTCTAGATGTTCTATTTCATTTCTTAAGGAACTTCTAGTCCTTACAGGTTGATTCACATCACCAATGATACTATCACTGGGATGATTCTTTAGAAATGACTGATTTGGGTTTTGTAAAACTTGTTCATCAACATAGGGTAGAAAATCTTCTGGGGTAAATGTTTCATAAGCATCTTCTCGAACATTTTCCTTATCAAAAGGGTTTTCTATCATAGGTTGATAATCATTTTTTGAAAACACATCCGAGGATGGAGGTTGGGGTTGTTTGAAAACAAAGGGATCAGTTTCATCAAATTTTACATGAACTATCTCTTCAACAGTGAAAGTGTTTTTGTTAAAAACCCTATAAGCTTTAGAAGTTGTAGAGTAGCCTAAGAAACTTCCTTCATCAGATTTTGGTGTGAATTTGTGTAAATTATCTTTAGTATTCAGAATGAATACTTTTCAACCAAAAACTTTAAACTAGGAAAGTCGAGGTTTTCTACCATTCGATAACTCATAAGGATTTTTATTAAGAAAAGTTCTAATCAAAACTCGATTTATAGTATAACAAACAGTCCTTACAGCTTCAGCCCAAAAATATTTGGCTACAGAATATTCACTCAACATGGTTCTAGTTATCTCTTGAAGAATTCTATTTCTTCTTTCAACAACACCATTCTTTTGAGGTGTTCTTGGTGCTGAAAAGTTGTGAGCAATACCTTTTCTACTACAAAAAGTTTCAAAATCAGAATTTTGAAATTCTCCTCCATGATCACTATGAATAGTTTTCAATGGAAGGTTTTTTTTTAATTTTTGACTTGGGATCTAAAACTTTTGAAATAAGAAAAAGATTCAGACTTTTTTTCTAGAAAATAGACCCATTTAAATCTAGTGTAATCATCAACTAAGACAAATACATAATACTTGCCCCCAATGCTTCCAGTTTGTGTTGGACCAAAAAGATCCATGTGCACCAACTGTAGTGAATCAGTTGTTGAGACTTCACTGATTGATTTAAAACTTGATTTATGTTTCTTTTTCCATATTGACAAGGGTCACAAAATTTTAAAGAATCAAATCTAAGCTCTGGTAGATCCTTAACTAAACCTTTCTTATAGAGTTTTCATAAGTTCCTAAGGTTACAGTGTCATAACCTTCTATGCCACAACCAAGAATGATCTTCCATTGCACCTAGTCAAGGTAAGTCTTGGCTTCTAAGGTCTTATAAGTTCAAAGTGTATACATTCTTTTGCCTATTAGAAGAGTGAATAAATTCTTCCTTGGAATTGTGTACTAGGAATTTATCATTCCTAAAATTCACAAGGTAACCTTCATCACATAACTGAATTATACTGGTGAGGTTGTGCTTAATACCTTTAACAAATAAAACATTTGAAATCAAAGTTTTTCCAAGAAGAACAATATTACCTATACCAATAATTTTTCCTTGAGTGTTATCTCCAAAAGTTACTTTTCCTCCTTTCATCTTGATAATCTTTTCGAAATAGTTTTTGTTACCAGTCCTATGCAAGGAACATCCACTATCCATGTACCAAGTATCGTTGTTGGTACTTTCCCTATTTTCCTGAAAATAAGAAAAAATTAGGTTTTCGGAATCCAGACTTTCTTGGATCTGGAAATTTCAGAAATTAAAATTTTGGGTACCCACATCTTTTTAGAAAAATAAGCCTTATAAAATCCTGAAGATTGGGTCTTGTTTAAGGAAAAATTCTTTGCCCAGTGACCACCACACTAAAATTTAGTACATAATGGGGAACTTTGAGGAACAAAGTAGTTGTTACTAAAAATCAGTTTGGAACTAGTGTAACCAAAACCAAATGTATTCCTTCGAGGTCAGATTTGTGAATACATTTTATCAAAATTTTCCTTACCTAGGGTAAAGTTTGACAAAAACTTCCTCAAGGAAAATATTTTTGGATTTTATTTTGATAACTAAGTTCTTATCTTAAAAAATATTTCATTTTGAGCTAGAGTTAGGCTCGAAAACATTTTCCTTAGAAATTACGTTTTCTAGATCTTTTGAAAGTTTATTCTTCTCAGAACTTAATTCCTCAAGATTCTTTGAAATACTTTCAAAAACAACATTTTTATTTTCAAGATCTTTAGAAAGGTCTGATATTTCCCTAGTAAGAATAGTATTCTTAGAATTTTCCTTTTCAAGTTTATTCAATAGTTTTGAATTTTCATTCCCAAGAATTTTGGAAAACCTAGAAACTTCTTCATAGGTAGGTAAAGTATTATCTTCATAAGAAGAGGATTCTTCATCCGAAGAGTTATAATATTTACTATCATTAGAATTCAAATAAACTTTTGTCATGGATTCAAAATTGTATACCTTAGCCATAAAGAAATGATTTTCAATTGGTAGTCTGGCTATTAGACCAAGATTCTTCTATCCTAAAGATTCATAATCCGAAGATTCGTCTGAAGAGTCTCTACAACTAGCACTCCATGTGTCACTGGCCTTCAACACTTTCTTAGATTTAGACTTGTAATACTTCTTCCTGTTCCTTTCAGAATGCCTCTCTTTCCTTTCTTTCTTTTTAAGCAAAGGACAATCCGGTCTTATGTGTCCAACTCTCTTACATTCATAGCATGTGACCTTTGAATCTTTCTTATCTTTCCTTTCCTTCTTCTTGTACTTGGATTGGAAATTTCTCTATCCAGCTATCTTGTTCATCCTTCGAGCAATATTAGCCAACTCATTTTCTGAGACTTCACTCTCACTAGATTTAGATTGGATAACAACTTTCTTAGATATGGATCTAGTAACTCTCTGAGGAGTCTTATCTTTCATGTGATTTGAAGTTGTGGTAAAATCAACACTACCATTCCCATTCTTCTTCTTTATGTTGTCGGCATCTCTCTTCATTCTAGTCTCATATTGAAGAAGAGTTCCAAACAGTTCATCAAGAGAAATTTGAGTAACCTTTCTGTTCTCATCAATTGCAGTTCTCTTTGATTCCCACTCATTGGGCATAATATCTATGATCTTTTCAACAAGGGATTCATCATCTAGACATTTCTCTCCCATAGATTGTAAGATATTTACAATAGTCACGAATCTCTGTTGCACCTTACAAATTGGTTCTCCATAAGGAAAATTTAAACCATGATACTCAACTCTGAGCATGGTTCTTAGAGTCTCAATCACTTTAGATGTGCCAAAATGTGTAACTTTAAGTTTCATTCATATACAGTTAGCTGTTTCACAAGAATAAATTTGGCTATATATATTCCTAGTCATTCAACAAAGCAAAGTATTGCATATCTTATAATTGAGTTGGTATTCATGTTTTTATTGATTAGTAAAGGCACTAACTTCCTTATCGGGAATTTTGTATCCTCCGGTAAGCATGAAAAAGTTATCTACCCCAGTATTGATAACGAAAGTCTTCAGACAATCTCTCCAATATTCATAATCATTACCATCAAATATTGGTGGTCTAGTATGATTTAGGTTGTCGATAGAACCAACATTTAAGCCTTCCATCCTTAAGAAAAACTTTGGCACACAAACTTGTTAGAAGAATAAGTCTGTAAACAAGAAAAAATATCCTAAGCAAGAAAGATATTGTATCTCTAACCAAAAAGGAATCCGAAATACGATTCTGGAAAATATATTCTGAAAAGTATGAATCCAGAAATATGAATCTGAATGTTCAATTCCAAATGTTTAAAAAAATCTTATGAATCTAATGGTGAGATTAATTCAGATGGAATCAATCCTCTGATACCAATTGTTAGGATGGTATAAATCTGAGTATGATATACTCTATAATACCAAATGTAGGATCTAATGAGTATAATGAGATACTAATACAGGGGGGTGAATTGTATACTTTAAAAATTCCCTTAGGAAATTTTGGATAACCAAAATTCACAACACCTCTAAGTTCTAAAGACTTGCTTGATTCTAGAAAAGTGATTCTGGAAATGAAACTTAACAAAAGTTTACACCAACTAAGATTCTACCATAAAGCGTATATAATCTAACTAAATCAAAGTACAAGTAAGGAAGTATAAGAAAGTTATACTTTCCTTAACAATACAAAATGCAGTGGAAAAACAAAGTAGTAAAACTACAAGTAACAAAAAATAACTCTTTTAACCCAAAGAGAAGGGTATGAAACAACCCTGGATAAGAGGTCCCTTGATTTATATTTTCAAGAAAGTCTGTATTACCCACACCAGGGTAAGCCCTCAATCCGAAGATTGGTATCTGTCTTTCTATCCCCGCAATCCCTCAACTATCAGGTAGTCGACACCTCTGTCTTCCTATCCTTGGAAGCCCTCGATTGTAACCAGCAACAATAGGAGTTGCACGAAGTAAGTCTACACAAGGAAAAGTTTGAACAAGCTGTTCAAACTTTCTGCATGAAGCTTTGAGAGTTGATAAGAGCCTCTCTCTCTAGAAATCACTTCAACAGCATGTAATCACCAATGTCAAAGATGTTGTCAAGTGTTGTTGCTTATTTTCAAATGAGCTTCTATTTATAAGCGAATCTCCAATGGTCGGCTCCCTCCTCTAACGGTCATATTTCTCCTATAATTTCAGAGAAACATGTACACATGTCACTCAACCAATGGTTAGTTGATAACTGAAGGCACAACATCGTTTTATATTAGAAAAAATGTAAGCAAAAGTAAAACTAAAGTTCAGAATGAAAGTAAATAAAAGTTTGGAATGTAAGTAATGTATGAAAGTTCATAGTCTAACTAAAAATAGAATTACGATTCTATAATAAAGAGATATTCAGATTCTGTTTTGTAGGAATTCAGAAACTGAATTCTATAGAATTCCGGAGTATGAATTTCAAGGAAATTCGGGGTCTGGATTCACAAGAATTCAGAACCTGAACTTAAAGAGTTCAGAGTCGAACTTCTAGAAGTTCATAGTCGAACTAGTAGGAGTTTAGAGTCAAACTCATAGAAGTTCAGAGTCGAACTAGTAAAAGTTCGGATTCAAACTTTGTAAAAGTTCAGAGTAGAACTAGTAGAAGTTCAGAGTCGAACAAGTAAAAGATCGGTGTCGAACTTAGTAAAAGTTCGGAGTCAGAATTTGGAGTCTTAAACAGAATGTTTCATATATAAGTATTATACGATTTTGAGGTTTTTAGTTACAATCTGAATTTTACACTTAGAAAAGAAATGTTTTTGAACAATGAAAACAATGTAAGGAAAAATTTCCTTGGGGAAGGAAATTTTCCTTAAGAAAATGAAAGAAGGGGTAAAATGATACTTGCCTTAAGATAAGGTGTTTGTGATTTTCAAAACATGAAGGAGTGGAAAATTCATAAGGAAAACCTTATTGACTTATCATAATGGACACCTTCCCATGAAAATGACCTATATATTTTTTAAACTAATAGATGTGACAAAATGACACTCTCTTAGTTTTAATATCATTTATGTGCTCACATAGGTAAAAAATTTGTTATGAACATACCCTAATAATAATTTTGAGAATAGTGAAATTATATTCATGATGGTAATTTATTAATACTTTATAGAAATTAAATAATTTCCTTAAATACTTACAAAACGCTGATGCAGTAAATATAAAATTTATGAAGAAATAAAATAAATGATTTTCAAAATATTAAACGTATTATATTTTGAGATTATTAAGGTGATCCATGAAGTTTTTATATCACCATGAAATGTTTTGTATGTGTTAAATTTATTTTGATTTAAATATATATTTTTTATTGATGTTATTAAAGTCAATGTAATGAATAGTGTCAAAGTTGATAATAATTCTATTTTGTGAAAATAATATATTATTAAATTATTAAAAAATAAAAAATAGTAATAAATGAAAAATGGGATTAGATATGGTAAAACAGATCACCCCTAATCCATTTATGATTCAATAGATAACTTATATTTAAAATTATAACCTTGTAGGAGTACAAAATTTGTTACCACTGTAATTATTAATATAGGTTAATTATGTGGTTAAACCAAAAGGTAACATATATAATAGAAACTAAATGATTCAAAATTTTAATTTTTGATTATATTTAAACCATATCAAATAATAGGTTTTAATTCATGACCATTTGTAATTATTTGACTAAAAAATCATTCTATTATATATATATATATATTATAATAAAATCCAAAATATTCCCTCACCTCAATTATAAAAGGAAACCAACTCCCCCCACTTAATTACACCACACCGAGCCTTCTATATCAATCATCCCATTCCAAATTATCTTCTCCACTTATTTATCCACATTCTATTGGTGGTTAAATTCCTAATATAGAAACCCTATTTTCATTTAGAGGATATCTAAATGAGTCATTTGATGAGGGTGTAATCTCTCTAAAGGATCACATTGTTTTTATACTCCTATTTGACTTCTATGAATCTATGATATCAATTATAATATAACAAATTCAGTATTCTAAATATTATTAAATGATATTATGATTATTAAAACAACATTATATTCCCTTTTCCCATCAAAAAAGTTGTGAATGCATCACTTGCTCATACGTATGACTTACTGTCTCCACATAGCGATACAGTTAATTTTTCATCAACATATATTATTGATGATAACTATAATGGGTTTAAAATATATTTATATATATGTGAAATTCATGAATTAAATATACTTTTGAAATTATAATTTCATATCTACCTTCTTATCATCCAAAAATTTTGGAAATGATAACGTCACTCGTGTGTATGTATGGACTACCATATCCAAAATGTGATGTGATTCATTTTTTATTTATATATCACATGGATAGTAATAAGGATTAATATTATCATTATATATGATATATATTATATAATAAAAATCATGTAAATTTTAATTATTATTTACCTTGCTTTCATTCCATAAGTGGAAAAATGGAAACAACATTTATGCGTACATATGACCTACCATCTCCATGAACGGTGTTATTAATTTCATACATATCTAAATTTTATGAATGATTATAAATATGTATCTAATAAATATATATGATATCCATAAAATTATTTGAATTATAGAAATTATGGTTCCAATATCAATTTATAAGGATCAAGACTACCAAACCGAAACATTCCTGGAGAATGAAACAATTATAACTGAGAATAGTGATTTTAATAAAAAATTATTAAAAAACATGTGATAAGATGTTATAAATAAATAATAACTGATATAATATATATGTAGTTATGGAATATTTGTATAATAAATCCATATTTATTAAATAAGAGTTTTGAATGTGAATGAGAAATGGAGAGACTTGATGTTAGGGTTTATTTCACAATCTTATCATTATTCAGTATTGTTTATATTTAAGTCCTTAATGAGGGGAATCTATCTTCCATGTCTATGTTTACTAAAACTTATTTAAAAATGGGTTTTAATATTATCTTAAAATTTTTTAAATTTATTTTTTACTTATTTTTTACTTTTTACAAAATGTTTTGAAAAGACATGTTTTCATTTTATAAATAAGGTTCTCTATGAATTATTCTATAAAATTTCAGAAGAAATGATTTTAACCTATATATAATGATTGGATTTTACCACCCTCATGATTTAATAATTATTTTAATCATCCATTAAATGTTTACAATTTTTTTTCAAATATATTTTTTATTTATAACTGCATAACTTTTTAAAAATTGTCGTGTTTTTAAACTAGAAATGTTATAAACCTCTCTAATTATTCTAAGTGACATTTCAAAATTATTTTTCCATATAAGGTGAAATACTCTCATGATAATAATGTTTTAATTTTGGTATTATCCAAGTAAATCATACTTATTCATTTTCTAAATGGGGGTTTTTCATGATTTCATGATTTTTATAAATCATGCTCCCTTTTTCATAGGTTATAATTTGATGAAAATGAAGTCTTTTCCTAAAATATGAGATGATGAATGTTTTATAATAATATTTCACACATATGTAGAAAGTTTTTATATGATGGGTGGGTCCTATATCTTCCTCCAATTAATTTGGTAATTGATAACTAATGAGTTAAATATGTTATGTGTGAACTTGATTTCATGTTAAAAAGTTTATGTGTGGATATGGATTTAATGTCCATAAGTTTATATGTGAACGTGTATTTCATGTCTATAAGTTTATGTGTCGACTTAACATTCATGTCCATATGTTTATGTGTGGACTTAATATTCATTTCTATATGTTTATGTGTGTAAATGGATTTTATTTACATCATTTTATGTGTGAACTTGGATTTCATGTCCTTAAGATTATATGTGGACCTGGTTTCATTTCCATAAGATTATGAGAGGGCCTAATTTCATGTCCTTAACTTAATGAGTGAATATATTTCTGTTTATATATGTAAAAAAAGTTATAAGATTATGTGTACGACTCAACTACATGTCTTATGAAAATTTTACGCTCTCATGGATTATGTTCTATGATTTTTTTAGGATTCATGTCTTATGAGCTCCCAATCATTATGACATAACTAAATATTGTGATATATTATTTTAGTGGTGTATATTTCAATTGTTATATTATTATTATCACACACTTATGCTCATGTTATGATTTTTTTATTATTTATATCTCTCTTGTTTACCCATATTTGTTATCTTATGTCACCTTTTTTTATGTTTCCTTGCCACAGGTTATGAAAAAAGGTTTTAGAAATAATGTTTCTAAGAACATTTCTAGTTATAATTAACTTAGTGGGAGAGGATATAGATTATTTCTAAACCATTTTTTTATGTTTCTACATTTCTTGTGCTACTATTCCTACAATACTATGGAACAAACCTAAATCATATATAAAATTTGTTCATCTAGTAAGATGTAATAACTATGTGAGAAAATTTTGGATCATTACTGTTGGCATCATAGAATGGTTTAGTTAACCATTAGAAAATATTATGATAAAAAATTAGTAAGAATTGTACTGATAGGTTTAAAATTAAGATAAAATCATAAATGATTTGATCATTTATGACCATGTTTAAACCTATGTTGTCATATATTTAAAACAATGTAATCAGATTTAGACATCTAATGAGTTATTTTTCATGATTATCTAGTTTTTAACTATTATTATCAATACTCAAACTATAATTTTTTGGTTTTATTCAATGGATGAAAGTATAAATAATCGTCTGAACAACGAATCAGTTGGACAATTTAGTGACTATCCTCATTAGAAATCAAATATCTTAAGCGATCAGATGCATTATCTTGTGAATATTCTCACTCAACTCTCTAAAGCATTTAGTGGTAATGATGATCATGTTGAACTTATGAATGCACACAGGAGGGACAAAAATGAAATTGAATTTTTTATGCGACAATAACTAACAAC
Organism: Viscum album; assembly: GCA_963277665.1. Taxonomy (NCBI): domain Eukaryota; kingdom Viridiplantae; phylum Streptophyta; class Magnoliopsida; order Santalales; family Viscaceae; genus Viscum; species Viscum album. The sequence continues at coordinate 1,381,607,589 of OY728163.1, forward strand.
CTTCTATGGGTAGTTTGATCCACTGGTTACTGTGAAATTGATTAATACAATGAAAAAATATTTTCTTTTCTTTAGTGATCATACCATTATAAATTTGTCCTTTGAGATTATAATTTTGATAATGAAGAAGATCAATGGTTGAATATTATTCAGAATATGATGATAATGGAATAAATTATATCCATTGGATGAGATTATTTTAATGAAATAATTTAAAATAAGTAATTCTCCCATATTTTATATACAAAAAATGGGGAAACAATTTCATGAGCATAAGTAGAAGGATGATAAATTCATTGTTACATATGAGGGAAATTTTACATGTCTTGAATGGTATGATTTAGTTTTATTCATCTAACATGAAAGAAAAATTGATTGATTATTTAGTAGCATGAAACCATTTCATCGAATTGAATTTTCCAAATGGGACTTTGGAAGCTTAAAGAAATCGTTTTTTGTTCCTAGAATGTGGAAATGGAATATGGAAAACCTCAATGCTTTACTGATATGAAATATAAGATATAGATTCATGGAAAATCCAATGGTTTGAAACATAGAGTGTAGAAAATGTTTCAACATCCTACTTGATAAAAATTTAGAAAAGAGCACTTAGGTGAATGACTAACAGGAACAAGAAAATGTTTCAAGTGTGGGAAGCCTGTCCAATGATAAAAATAATGTTTGAGTGATATATAGAGGCTAATAAATGAAATGAATGGATAGAGAGATCAAAAAATGTACCACTCACACTTCAGTGAAATAAATGAAAAGAGTTTGGGATATTTGAGAATCAATCCCTTAATGAAAGATATATTGAATATATTATGCCATAACAACATCCAAAGTTAACATAAAAAAGGGATGATTATGAAATTTCAGAAAATGAAGAAATTCATTATTGTTAGAGAATAATTATCCTCAACTCTATAATGGTGGATTTCATGTTTATATTTTTATGAATAATCCCTATGAAAGTTGTATCCTTTAGTGAAGTTTGATGTGATTCTAAACATTGATTAGCTCTCCCCAAAAAGTTCCATATATATATTTATAGACTAAAGAGATCATATTTTATTCTAAATCATCATATGATTATCTATCAGTGAAAGGATAAACCTGAACCCCAAATGTATATATTTTTGGCTACATAAGAGCTTATTTAATTAATAAATGATTAATTTTCTTTTCGAACAATATATGATTATGACCTTTTTGGGAATGATTATTACACCCTAGAGAATATCTGAACAAGGAATATATATTTTTATGTGAGACTTTATGTGTAATTAAATTATTATTATGTTGATCCTAGAAGGATATTATTTAAACTAATTTTTGGGTTTAGAATATGGTTGTTAATATTTTTGAGGAATCTTAAGGTTAAATACCTGTGGAATTTATTCATATTAGAATAAAATATTTTATCTTGAGGTAATGTATGGTTTAGCATATACTATAATAGAAATTTCAATTTTAGTTAATATTTAAAGGCCGAAGGAATGAATTATGAGTCTTATGATTCAATTAAAATTTCTTCAGACATGAAAAATTCATCTCAAATATACATTTCAGGGAGTACGAAAATTGGTGGAAATTGACCAAATAAAAACCAAAAGATAATATTAATCTTAAAATATATAAAAAAATAAATTAAGTTTATTTTATCTAGTGTTTCATGTGTATTTTAAAATAATCCATCAACTTTAGGAAAAAGATATTGAAATAAAAATTGTTATCTATCTAATTTTCTTACTGAGAAATCAATGGTCTTTTAACCCATCACAAATTCGCAGATTTGTGATGATTGACTCTCTCCATACCATGATATAAATCACTTTCTACTAGTCATTTGGAGTTAGTTTTTTCTTATATATCTATGTTTTCAACTACCACACATGTTCTCATATATGGATACTTAGTTATGTGTCATTACAAATGACCTTCATACATCCTATTCTCTCTTTTTAATAGGTCATTTTATTATATATTTTTACATCATGGGTTTCAATTAAATAATTTTCAAATGAAAAACCTTTTATTACTAACCACAAATTGTGAGGAATCTATTTATTAATGGGTGGGAAGAATGTAACACCTCGATATATTTTGAAATATTTATTTCAATTATATTTAACATCTTTGATAACTTATTTCAAACGCAACCACGAGTTTAAGAGAACCAAAATATAATATTTACAATTTTATTAGTACCTATTTGTTTAATATTAGTGTATGAATAAGATTAACTAAATTATGAATTATATATAATGTACCTACTCAATAGACAAATATATTAAATAAGAACTTAATTTTTAGTAACGTCAATTTATTTTTTAACAATTTTTTTTTTCAAAAACATGTTTTTTTTTCTTTTTGTGATAAAAAATTATAATTATTTTTTATAGAGAATTTAGATAATATATTTTATAAATTAAACTTCATTTTTGAAATCAACGTATCAAAATTTTCTTTATTTTATTTTTTAAAATTTTCTAGGAAATTATGGATTTAATTTGATCTAAAATAAACATAATAGTTATTTAATTAGATATAATTTAATAAAATTTATTTCAATCATCTTTATATATGATTTTCGTATAATTAATTTTTTTTTTGGTAAAAAACACATTTTCCTAAAAATTGTTTTTCATTGGTTTTTATGGATTTATAATAAAAAAAATTTATTCTATTTTTAGAATTTAAATCCTAAAAAATTTATTCAATATTTAAAACTAGGAGGATACTTTTTTTTAAATAGACTATTTTCAATTTTATTCCAAATTAACAATAACCATGGAAAAATTTATCTTCTCGGCATTGGGTAAATCAGGTAAATCTAGTTGAAAACTAAGTGTTAAGGAAATAATTATTTATTAATTAGTATTAGATGAAGTAAAATAGACTCATATAACCTTAGTCACTAATTTTTTTTATTTAATAGACTCTTTTCCCTGGAAATGACTTATATATTTTATAAATGAAAGGCAATGACAAAATATCACTCTCTTAGTTTTAAATATCATTTATGTGTTCAGATAGGAAAAAAATTAGTTATGAAATAATAATAATAATAATAATTTACTTAGTTAAATCATATTCCTTATGGTAATTTATTTATAATTTTTAGGTATTTAATTTGTATCTTAAATATGTACACAAAGTTGAAACAGTAATTATTCCATTTATAGAAAAATCATATAAATTATAAAAAATATATAAAAAGAATAATAATTTAAGATAATTAAGATGATTAATGAATTTTTTATATGAAAATAGCTTTCTTATTATTTTATAAAATAATTGGTTTTAATTATTAGTGTGTCCTTGATGTTATTAATAGAGAAGTAATGAATAGTTTTAAAATAGATATTAATGATATTTTAAGAAAAACAGTTTTTAAAATTATTCATAAATCATAAAAAATTTAAATAAAGAAAAATATGATAATTTTTTGTCTAAAATTTAACCAATTATCTACGAATTATTAAATATTTTCCTTGTATTTTAAATTATAACCTTTTAAGAGTGAAAAATATGTTACATTGGTTAATGTTAAAACAGTTTAATTAAGGGGTTAAACCAAAAGATATGGTTTAAAAAAATACACGAACTTGTAAATTTTTTATTTTTTTGATTCTATTTCAACCATATACTACCCTAGGAACAATTTCATAATATTATGGAAGTATTTGGCTCTATAATAGTCCTATTATATTATATTTTTCTAATAAATTCAAAACATTTCCCTCACCATAATTATTAAAGGATACATCCTTCCTTTCTTAATTACACCTATTTGAACCTCCTATATCAAATATAATATATCAAATTCTCTTATAGATTTCCCTATCCGCATTATAGAGGTTTTGGTCTTCCCAAAAGGCCAATCCTAAAGACATTAAAAAGTGATCTAAAGGAGTTTTCTCATAGAAGAGGTAATCTCTCTAACTAATTACTTTATTTTTTTAGACTTCTTTACCTATAATAAATATATTATATTTACTATATAATAATAGAAAAGTTTTAGTAAATATTATTAAATATTATTGTTATTATGGAAAAAATTGTATACACCTTCTTTCCCACCACATAAAAAATGAATATATAGCTCACACATACGTACGACATATTGTCTCAACATAGTGATGCAATTAATTTTTCATCACTATATTTTTTGAATGAGAATTATGATGGGTTTAATGATTATATATTATATTCATAACATATTTCTAATCCTATAAAGTTAATATCTTATCTACATTCTTATCATCCAATATTTAGGGAAATTGTAATGTCGCTTGTGCATACTTATAGACTACCATCTCCACGATGTGATGTGATTCGTTCTTCATTAATATTTCACATGAAAGGAAATAAGTTTGACTTTAATGAATATATTTTACATATATGATATTATAAAAAATATTTAAATTTTAATTATTATTTACCTTTTCTTCATTCTATTAGTTGAAAAATGGAAACAACATTCATGCGTATACACGCCTACTGTCTCCATGAATAGTTTAATTAATTATTCCATCTCTAATTTTTATAGATGATTATGAGTATGTATATATTTTATATATATCATATTTATACCATGATTAACATTCTATAAATTTTGGTACCTTGATCAAAGTATAAGAATTGGGATTACTGAATAAAAAAATTCAAGGAAAATAAAGAAGTTGTCACCATGGATAGTGATTTTAATAAAAAATTATAAATAAATGGATTATATGATGTTATTAATAAATAATATATGGTATTATTGATACATTTTTATGTAATAAATTTATAATAAAATTCATATTTAATTTTCAAGAGGTTTTAACGTGAATCTGAAAAGAAGAGTCTTGAGGTAAGAGTTAATTTCACAATCTCATCATTATTCAGGATTGTTTATGTTCAAGTCACCACTGAGGAATATTTCTATTCTATAGTGATTTTTTATAATTTTTGTTAATTTTTTAATGATTCTCCATCAATTTTTTAAATTCAATTTTACCCATGTTTTAAATTTTAAAAAATTGGTTGAAATGAAATTTATTTCATTTTTTAAATGAGGTTCTTCTTGAATTATTCAAAAAATTATGAAAGGAATGTTTTTAACTTATAAAGAATGAGATTATATTCTTAACATAATTATAACTTAATATTTTGAAGATTCATTCACATGTTTACAAGATTATTTTTAAATAAAATGGTTTCATATATAAGTATATAACTTTTTGAAAAGGGTTGGACTTCAATATGGAAAAGTTATGTAACGCACCAACCCCAATTACCCAGAGTCGGTGCATTATTACATAGCATTGGAATGATCATAAGGAAATCATGTCCCAAAAGACCGATCAATTTAGTATAATTGGAAACAAGATTCATACATAAGTTCAACTTTACAACTTGAAAATAAATACAACACTAATTTATTCCATTAGAAACACCCAAGCCTCCTAGATTAAGCCTAAAATTCACTCATAATTAACTTATTCATATCCTGGGAAAATGAAACCTAAGAAATGGGTGATCTCAAATGCTCAGTAAGGGTAGGAAATACAATGGAAGATAACATAAATATTAGGCATGTTGAATAATTGAAAACAGATTCCTTTACAGATAACAAACATGAACACTTTTATAGAAATAATATGAGCTAAGTAAATAATGCCATAATAAAAAATAGTCATGGGTATTATACTAGTCTAATAACCACATGAACCATCAATATTATTTTCATAATGAGGGAATTTATAATACCGGACATTCTAAAACATTTTGTCAAGGCCTCAGCCAAGACGTCTAAAAATGATTAAGGCATTATCCAAAACCATAAATAAAATTGGGAAAGGCCTCAACCAATTCCTTATCTAGTTGTCTCATGAGACCCATCGATGCATCGAGGAGCTATAGCGGGCTCCACCCATCACTTACTAAGTCAAATACATTCCTCATATGAAAAGGTTGAAATATAACATAAACATTTATATTAAAACTAGAATACTAAATGTCAATACTTTAACCATAAACCATGAATGGAATAAAAATAACACATCCACAATCAAAAATATCACAAAACCTTCAATAAAATATGGAATATTTTTTTCATAATGAATCGACTTTAAACAAGTATAAAATCCATCAAAGGGTGTTAATATAGATGAAATCAAAACTATTCGAGAGAAATATCTCTTTATTTTTTTGAAATATTTTAAAGTTACATAATTATAAAAGAAAAAATTTATTTTGAAAATATTCTTATAAGATTTTGATGGAATCTTTTATGACGTTATAACAGTGGAGAATAACTGCACCTGCCGCATAAGTTAAAAAAAAGACATTCTTACCTTAATTTTGTCGAAAAGGTCGTAAAGTACCTTGTTTGGAAAACAACTAAAAGATTCCTTTAAAAACATATAAGTTCAAATAAGGGTATAAATTACTTTAACCCATTGTATAGTAAATAGTAAAAATGTTTTGAAATGAATTTTTAAGAAACACATATGTGGATGATAAAAAGGTCCCAGTAGATACTTACGTAAAAACAACATCGGATAATAAAGAGATTGTAGAATTAACCCTTACCTTGTACTTTTCCTTGGTCGAGGGTACGTTAACCTCCTATATAAGAGTTAAATTATTTTTATTAAATTAGACAATAACTATATACATAAATATGATATCATATATGATCTTCTAATATTTCTTTGTTAATAATATTTTAGTAGTATCGCCGTTTCAGGTGCTAATTGATTCGTTTTCCTTTATATGATTTGTTACGTAAGTAATGTTTATTATGGATAGGATGTATCCTATTCATATTCATAATTATATTAAGTCTTTAAACATTAATTTAATCATAAAATGAAAATTAGTCTTGAATGGATACGATGGGGAATGAATCTCATCGTGTTCGTGGAGACGGTAATCCGTACATACGCACGAGCGACAATACCTTTCTTTTGATTTAAAATCATATGTAAATAGATGTTATATCATATATACAGAATCATTAACATGTTATATTTATTATTTAAATCAATTATAAATCATTATTATACCCATCCAAATAATAATGTATTGAATAACAACTACACCACGACGTGGAGACGGTAAGCCTTACACACGCACATATGATGATATGTCATTCATAGGATGGATAAAATAATGAATATGGTTGTACCATATTTATAATAACATCATAGTATATAGAATATATTGGAGTTATTATTTTATAATGGAAAAAACAAGGAAATAAGAAGCGGAAGTAGAAAAGAACTTGGAAGAGGTGATGAAATATTTACCTCTTCTTTGGGTTGTTCCTTTGAATTTGATCAAAAGGGCTCCTTAGGTTGGATTTATGACTAAATGAAGGCCTATAGGATGAATTTAGGACATTTGAGAGTATATTTGGGCAGGGGTTGGCTGATCCAAAAGGATTTTGATGTGTGAATTTGAGAGAAGGGAGAGTGCCTTTTTATAAGAGTGGTGAGGGGCACCTTAAGAAAAGATTGAAATATTATTTTATAATAAACTAATTTTCAGTTTATAATGGATCCAAAATAATTTATTTAGAGGATATGGTGGTTATGGCTCGAAATATTCTCAAAAAATAGGTTTTAGATAGGTTTGGGTCATTACATTAACCTTATCTTTTAGATTTAACCCTTAGTTAATTAGTTTGACATTTACCATGTCTCTTTTTAGTTCTATATTATATGGTTAATAAACTTACTATAACAAGACAAGAGAACCCCAAGTGGTTCATTATTAATATATATAACCTTATCTAATTCATTTGGATGAACCTTATATTTTTATGAATATTATATCAATTAATAATATAATATTTGTTTTAAAAACTCTTTTATGTCAATTTGACACTATTTGGTATTTTGTTTTTGCTAAATTCATAACAGCATTATTACTTCAAAAAAATTACTTTAATCAACCCTAACATGTCATATTATCCTATAAAACTAGTGTAATTCTTAAAAATTTTCAAATTAAATTTAGTTGGGTATTTATAATATCAATTATTTTAACATTTCATTAATAAGGTAATTACTGCATCATCATTGTGTCATAAATAAATTAAATTATTTAATGATTAAAAATTATAAATAAAATACCATTATGTAGGAAATCTTTTTATATTTATAATTAATATTTATTGTAGAATTTATCTTATATATAACCCTATATTAAAAATGGTTTAGTTATTAAACTTTGATTTTAACACTTTTAACTCTTCTTTGAATTTAATAATAATAAATGTCCTAATCTAATCCAAGTGGACCTAAAGGATAATATTTTATTCCTAAGGCTGTTTTTGGTCAAATTACACTTATCCAATAGAATTAGGACATGTGTTAGGGTATTAATAAAATCATTTTTACCCTTAATTACCCTATTTACTTTTAATCGCAGTAAATAAAAGTCAAAAGTTACTATTCACCAAAATATATTTTTATCTTATTAAAACACATTTTACTTACTGATATCAACCATGTCTCTCAGTTTTTTGAAATTCAATTCACAGAAGCGGTAAAATTAAGTTTTATGCAAATTTGCAAATGCTCCTAGGAGGTGGGTAAAAGACGGTAAAAAGTTCGATAAAATTTTTATATATCTAAAATTATTATAATCTGACTCTAATGAATTACATTGAACTTATATAGGTATTATGTATCTATTTTGACATAATATAAATTTAAATAAAATAAATAATTATTTAAATAAAAATTCAGTTTTAAACAATAACTCAATGTTATTCACTATTCATAAAAAATTGAATGTTTTCAGAAAAATACCAAAAATTCACCCTAAGCTAATTTCGATATTCCGAATCCAAAAATGAAGTCCATTTTGAAAGATAAAATTTATAATATTTCAAAAAGTGGGTATTACTATTCATAACGGCTAGTTTGATTGGTTGTGGTGTGTTTGAACTCGAAGTTGCGTACAACACAAGCTACTATATTATTCAAAGGGAAACGTACCGTGGAAGCTTGTGGTATTACAAGTTAACTCCATAAATAATTATTCCAAGTGATCTTTAAAAATCATTTTTCTATATATGATGAAATAATTTATTTATAATTATGTTTTATTTGGTAAATGATCCAAATATATAATACTTATTGTTATTTTGGATGGTTTATGTTTTTGATTACAAGATATCGATGAAGCTCATTCCCTTTTCATGGGTTATAATTTCATGAAATTTGTTTAATTTCATCAGTTCAGAGATTATGAATATTTTATGATCTTCTAGAACATGCATGTATTATTTTCATTATGTTATGGGTGACACCTATATCTCCCTCCAATTCATTGGTTAAATATAGACAACTCATGATGTAAATATATTATACATGAACCTGATTTCATGTTCACAATTTTATATGTAGGCGTGGATTTATTGTCCATATGATTATGTGTGGGCTAGGAATTCATATTTTAGAGCCTATATGGATCATGTGGGAACATATAGTGGGGGAGGGGTTGAATGAGGGTACCCAAATTTTTATTGAGTTTTAATTTCATTTTAATTATCCCCTCGTACATTCTAACCTCTGCCCTATTTAAGAGGAATAAATCATGTTCTATTTTCTTAATGTTCACATTCACATACAATGAATATAATCAAAGATATAGATGAACACAAGGAATTTTAAAAGGTTTGGTAGTAATATCTTCTACATTCCATGATCAACCTATGATTATTTCATGTATTTTCTTATCATTTTTAGATTACAATGATGAAAAACACATATAATTTGAGAATAATGATTATGCAGAAAATTATTGATCTTCCAATTTGAAATGAATTATTTATACTAGTACCACTACTATTCAATGGAGTTGTGTATACTAGAACCGTAAATTTTGTAAGATATGTTATTTCTTCCCAAGAAATCTTATTTCTCCATTCTTTTTAACTTCATAAAGAATATCAACAATGCTCATCTTGGGACTAATCTTTAAATGATCGGCTTCATATGATCATATTCTTGAATATGTACTCATCTTTGACACCTCTCTATAATAAGAGAAACTTTATCAGGTTCTCCAGTGGATATTTAAATGGTTTGTGTGAATTTCTCAACACCTTCATGCATATATTTATACACAAATTTGGTGCATAGGGATCTTAATATTCATTGATTTTAATTATCCATATTTAAATACTCATTTAAATGCATTTATAAATTAAATTTTTTTATTCATCTCCATTAAATAATAAATCCTGATTGACCATATGTATTATATTAATTTCTTTATATTTGAACACCACATTATTTTTGGGTACTTAATTTATTTATTTGAAATAATAGTATGAATATTCACTTCCACATGAATTAAAATAAAATAATGAAAAGGTATTTTCTATTTCATGCACCTCATAATACTCGAGGGGGTATCTCCTTTTCATGAATTTTTAAATCGTATCAATAGTTAACTATTATTCATGAATGCCTTCATTTCATGAAATTTTCTGATTTCATGGGCATTCCATTATATATCACATGATCTGTAAATACCCTGGGTCATTTTGTCTGCATGGAAAACATCTAACCAAAACTCTTTCAGTCTCTACATATGGATGATTCTACACAGGTCACTATACATGTTTAATAATCACACATATTTTCAAATTACAAATTGAATTTTAACACCCAATGGATTGGGCTTCCTCATTCCTCCATGTGTTTTATTTATCTTTTCAATACCATGTATGCCAAAACACTTGTTGGTTTATATCATCACCTGAAATATCATGTTTACTAGTATTCATGAGGAATCATTAAAATGCCTAATGAATTGGGACATGTCAATATGGTATTATCCATCAAAAATGTTCCACCCTAGATTGTATTCAAACACTTTAAATTTCCTGAAGAATATCGAGAAACTATTTATTTTCCTTAAATACATAGATAAAAAATACCTAAAGTAGTACATGAGAAACATGTGTGGTCTGTTATTCGAACTATACTATAATCCAAGAGATAACTGTGGAAATTCTAAATGTATAATATGGATTTTATTAAATCCAGTTCTAAAATATAGCATAAAAATAGTCAAATGAAACTTCATTTGAATTAAATCAAAACACATTCTTCTCTTTATCTACATAAATGAAATACTATATTGCATGCATGATATCGGATTGAAATCAATGGAATTGTCCCATCAACATCACCGTCCAATATGTCTGGTTGTTGGATTGTCAACAATTGGGGATAAAAATATTTTATAGATCAGCCTCGAATTGACAAAGGTTGAAGATGAACTCATAAAAGGATATGATGTCTCAAATCCGGCATACCTTGTGGTCCGATTTTTTTTCTTTTTAAGATGTACGAACAATGAAAACTTCACACCAAATGCCTCATCAATTCAATGAGTGTTCAGGGCTGTGGTTTATTACCCAAGACATTCTGTTATCCCATCAATATTCCCAAACCCCTCCTAGTACCACCTTGTGCCAACTTTCCTTGCCACCATGTCCTCCTTTATGGTGGTTGCGCCATAGCTCAAACACTCGCGGTCTATTTTAGGCCTTATACATGGGACCACCCATCTATTCTTCTGTGCGTGCTTCCAATGGTAGGTGTTTCTATGATGGTTAACCCTTGGGTCCCCCTATGTGTGGTAGTTGGATAGACTTTGTGTCTTACATGATGGGTTATCGTTTTGATAAACTCCCTACAAAGAGAAGGAAAAATTTACACATGTAAATCTAAAAATGTAAAAAATAAGTATGGAATGCTATTTTTTCATGGAAACCCATGATTACTCAATAAAACTTAATGAAAAAATTGAAACCATTAAATATTCCCCATTATTTCATGTAATATAATATTATATGGAATTTAAGCCATTTTTATGGTTCCTCCAATTCATCGTCTTCACTTGAGGTAAATAATCATACACAGTTTCCCAATTTTTTTTAAGAATTTGAAAACTCTTTAGCACCTTTTTAATCATTTAAGACCACATCAATAATCATCATAGTATTAAGGATAATTTCTTAAGCATGATATATGATTCTATTTGATGAATCCATAATAATTATCCAGGAATCATCACTAATCGTCAGTAATATATCTGAAACTCTTTCCATATTTATCTTTCCATGATTAATAAATAATCATAGAAGACATCATCATACATTGACATTTGATTTATTCTTATATATTTGAAACAAATACAACTATTCTCACCAACCATACACATGAACTTTTCAATTTATTCCTCTCGCATAGTTATCAATACCATTTCATAAAGACAATTTCATTTCATTCCTTATTGACAATAAATGAAAAATATTAATATTTGGGGTTTCTTCTAACTTTTAAGGAATTTGGGAATCATTTACACTCTTTGTGAAAGAATTATTGTATAACATGTTTCACGTACCAAATATCATTTAGTTGGTCATCACTATTTCAACATGGGCTAACCCAGTGTAGAAAAAAAGAGAGATACAACCAAGGATGTCTAAATCTTCTATTAACAACCATTCAGGTGATATCATGCTTCTAAATTATTTAATTCTCAAAGAGTGTGATTTATAAAAACAATTATCAAGAAATATATTAACCTGAAAACCACAACAAACAATTAAAAAATTTTATGTGTTAGAATATTTTAATTTCTCTTTCTATGAGCTTACTCATCAACCAATACTCACACTTGATGAACATATATAATATAATAAACAAAAGGGAAAACAGTTCTATTTGGTTACCTCTATTTTAAAAATATGTTGAGATGAAATGATCATTTAGATATCCATGGAATTTGTTTTATAGAATCTCCTTGATGTTTTCATCCCCTCAATGGATGCACTCCTTTCCATTTGACTTGGTGGAAAATTTCATCAGATATTCTTCTAGATATTATGATCCACCATTGTGTAAAAATTTATGTTTTTCTCAAATATTAATTCCAAATTTCTTTCTTCCACATTCTTCATTCATTTATCATCTTGTTAATTAAATTCACCTCCAAATCCCCAAAATTTAATCGCCCAAATACAATACAGGAATAACAGGAATATAGTGGAACTCTTATGAGCCTAATAAAAGACATAGAGTTGATAATTTTATCACAACCCAGATACTATTTTTCATGTTTCTCAAATGTGTCTTGTACTCTTAATGCCTTTTTAGCCTTTAAATTTCACATTCTAAGATTTCTTTAATAGCATGGACTCTTTTATTTCATTCACATTCATATTGTGTGGATTATTTACCTTAATATATTCCAGTAATGTAATAGATTCCCATTGTTCTTGTGTTTCTATCTTTAACATCTCCCATTGAGTTGGTAGAATATTTATACAATTATTTTCATTATGTATAGACTATGTTCACCTTCCCCACAATTATTTCGATACACTTGATTGGTAATTTGTGAAAAAACTCCCATGAAATTCTAATTATTCTTCATGTCAAACAGTATGTTTTCTATTTTCCATATATCTTTCAATTTATTCATCATTATCTTTTTTCTTTTCTCTACTAAAAATAACTTGTTCTGGAAAAACAATTATGCATTACTTCTTAACATATTTTTTGTCAGAGTAGGAAACTCAAGAGGGGTGATTTGAGTTCCTATAATAATTTTATTTAAAAAAACATAATTTGATGGTCTATAAATTTGAAAAACAAAACAGGATGGCTAATCAAAGTAGTGAATTTTTAATAGTTTAACTATTCAAATAGCTTCTCATAAGACTGATTATTTCTCAATTATAATACTATGAAATATTCATATAACTTTTGAAACTAGTCTAGTAAATCAAAATAGTTATAAATACTATCCAAGACTAACTATAAGAGTGAAACATAGTTTTCTGAAATATGTATTAAAAAAGAGTAAAACTAAATTTAAAAAGACAATGGATTAAAACAAGTGGTCCAGTATCAAGATAATACCTAATCAAGTCAACATGGTGATCATCTTCAGCCAGGAAAAATATATAGAATTCATTGATCCACACCCTGGATTGGGGTTTACACAACAATATGCTAGACTGTCTAGGTCACTTGACCTCTACCACAGTTCTACGTGGGAAATATATTAACCAATTCACACATGACATCTTCCACAGTTATACTTGTGTAACCCAAGGTTTAAAAAGATTTTTGTGTGAGGATATCTTGTATCATCTAGTTCAGTATAGAATACATCGTATGTTTTTAGAACAAGCACACACACACTGCTCAAAATATCAATAAAACTGCCCACAAAACAGAATAATATAATAGAAAGGGATTATAAATTCTCCGAGTGTTGTTCTATGTATATATACACTTCTATGATGTATAATATTTGATATTTGGGTCCTCTTCTTAATGCATACATTGAAATAATGTATCCTAAGTTCTGTATTCTAATTTCAGTTTAGCGAGTTTCTCTTCTTCTCTTCTTTTTGTTGTTGCTGAAAGGATGTTAGAAGATTTGGCCTACATCAGTACAACTATAAGAAAAAATTTGAGTTCTTCATGTTTTCTTCTATGTGTTCTTTCATGCATGTATATTTTCTCAAATGTGTCTTTTTTAGTCCCCACACTACAATGTAGGTCACTTTTTCAGCTCGAGTGCCACATTATATTTAATATTTGGGTGATTGTGTTATGGAAGACAAGAAGCACGATATCTTTACCTCATACCTCGTACTATTAGGTTTCATTTCTACCAAATATAATTAATTATGTTAGTGTACTTAAATAACTCAAATATGACTATTAGAATCAACTTTTAAATTTAATTAAAAAAGATAGAAAATTTGTTATGTAAGGAATGGTGTCACAATAGATGGTGAGACAGAAGCAGTGCCAGAGTCACGGTGAGTCTGAATCAGTGCCATAGTTAGTAGTGACATCCTTCGTGAGTTTGTGAACTGGTAGCATAATTATAGTGTTTGGTTCTTTGTAATTTCTGGAACTGGTAACAAGGTTATAATGTAAGGGAAACTGTTTCACATGTAATGGTGTCTAGTCCTTTGTCAGAATTATGAAGGGTGTCCTATTACAGTGTCTTGGAAATGGTAGCATGTAAATGACATTAATTCCTTTTTCAAATCTATAACTAGTATCAAGGTTACCATGTTAAGGAAATGGTTCCACATACTATTCCAATTTCCATACTAAACAGTGAGACAATTTGATCACAAAAACAGTGTCTCATACTTAGTAAAAATATCTTCCATCTATCTTAATAATTAATACTCATAGAATGTATTATGGTTAATCATAATAATAGAACACAGTAGAACAATATTAATCATGATTTATAATATTTACATGATTGGTATGATTTACATGATTTACATGATTTGTGAGCATTAAAACAGGAGGATTCCAACAATCTCACCCTTTTTATGGTAACAAATCATGGAATTTAAAAGCCACACATTTCTTTATCAAATCATGGTATTAGATAATATATGTAACAAATATCATAAATAAATATAAATGTCTAAAATAAAGTTTTATATCTCCCCCTTTAGCACAAATTCCAACTATTATCCTCCTTTGAGATTATCAAAAAAGAGTAATACAAAGGAAATCAAACACTAAAATAAAATAAAAAAGGACGAAAATATTGTGAAAACATTTCATTGAATAAAATAAGAGAGTAAAGTTACAATCACAAAAATAAAATACATCACAAACCTATCAAAAGAATGATTCTTCATATCTTATCAGATTCAACAACCTTCTCTAGATCTTAGTCAAAGACAACTAGAGTAGAAGTTCAAGGTGCTGAAGTGGATGTGGTAGAAGCAGTAAGAAGGGAAGGAAATGACACTCCTATGATATAGGGGTCAAGGTTTGGTATGGTGGAAGACTGAGTAGAAGGCTATCAAACAATAATAGGTCTGATCTGGTTCAGATCCTGAGAGATACACATGGTTATAGAAGATAAAGAAGTAAAATAAGAAGGATTGGTAAAAGGAATAAGGCCAAGTATCAAAGGATTTACTATAAAAGTGATGATGGTTGTGCTCTAAACCTGAAAATATGGATTCAGTAGAGTAAAAAAGTCCATGATGATTTCACCACCATACTGCATGGAATTCTCAAAATTATCTTTATTCTACAGGAATTTTATTAGAGTAGGTGTGAATTCTTTGATATTATAAACATGATCTGTTAAATATTTAGTTACAAAAGGAAAATTTAAATTCTATATAGGATACTTGAAATTATTGTTCAAATCATGCATGGAATAGATTCTCCTGATGTAGTAATCCACATTCAAAGAGATTTCTTCTTGAGAATCAGTGGAAATTTTAGAGTGAACTCTTATCATGAAAACCACATGGTCACTGTTCCTAAAAACAATATCAAGAAATTCCTTATCAAAACCTTTAATCAAAGATAGAAACAATTTTTTAATTACAAATCTAACAATTTCATTGTCCAAGGGCTGATATGGTTGAGTAGAAGTAGAGGGAGAAGAAACAGTTGATGTGAGAGTTTTAATCTAATTTAGAACAGTTTGTAAACACCCTTTATATTATGAGGACAAAGTATTGAGTCTGGAGACAAGACCACACATCTAATTTTTTATTTTGGTATTATTATCAAACACCTTTTCACACACAGTAATCAAGTTAGGTTGAATCAAAGATACAACCTTTTATATAATCTTATCAATATCATCCTCACAGAGATGATCAACATGAGCTTGAGCAGCTTGCAAGTATTTATTTGTTTTGTAAACCATGGATTCTTTCAGATTTCACCTCATCACTCAGCTACTTGTTCTCAATCTAGACATCCTGCATTTCATGAAGCATATTTGTTCGGATTAACCATATGATTTTCTCTAGATGAAAAGTAGCATCTCTTTCACTGAGATTGGTCACATGGGTAGGCTGTGACCTCATGTGTTTCTCAGAACTAGACATAAAAGTGTCTCCAAACTCATTCAAGTCATCACAACTTACATAACTAGGAGTTTCCTAAGAAGGTTCAGTAGTAGGAATGAAAACATGTTTTGGTTCCTTAGCAGACATAACTTCAGAGACTGGTTTCAGCTGAAACACGGTTGAATTATATATTCCCTGAAATGAGAATCCTTGGGACCCATAAACATCAAAATACCTTAGAAACATCTCTCAGGTATCTATAGAACTTGAGTCAACAGTATTTGTCAGTTCAATCATTCCAAGTAAAGGGTTTTCTCTCCCTCAATATACACATCTCTTGGAGGACTAAGAGACTCAATCTCTTGACTAGCTTCTACTCCTTCTACTATGTCAGATTCAGCCATATATGTAGCTAATTGGAAGGCCTTCCCTATTCTTTCTTCAGTAAATAAAAACACTTCTATTTCTACATGTTCTTTATCTGTTAGGTCCCCAGTTGCAGTATGTTTTTTTCTAGAGAACCATTTTCTTCTCCAAAAACAATTTTTTTGTTATTAATATATTCAACACCTTTTCTAACATCTTATTCACTTTTAGAGATATGATATTCTCTATAGGGGATATCCTTAGGTTCATGAGATTCTTCTAAAATTGTTTCACCTTCATCAACAACTTTTCCTCCTTTAGGTATATCAACATGTATTCCTTCAACTAATTATTACACAATATCATCTGACTCCAAACCAGGGTCAGTAACATTCTTTGGTCTAGAAGGATTCTCAATAGGATTAATATCCTCATACAATCTGTCATTATCTTCATCCCATTATCTCTTCCATGGATTCCAACTAATATTCATTAATCTAGAAGTACCCTTAGATATAATAAATCATAATCCTTAACCACTACTTCATTCTTACCAACCACACCTTTGTCTAGTAGCATAGTAGAAATAAACATTGAATAAAATAGATAATTTTACTTGTATGTTGTCTTCACCATGTCATAGATGTGAATAATAATATACTTGCACAAATTATTCTTGTGACCGTTATTCAGAAGATGTATTAAAAACAAATATTGATACTTGAGATTAGAAAAGTCTCATTTATTTACACAAAGTAGGTATTGAATAAATGTAAACAACAACCTAGTTAATTCATCTAGTACAATAGAAATAATATTTCTTTTGTTTTTTCAGTCAAATCAACCAAGTACTCTTCTAAACTAGATATGTCATTTGGGGGGTGAATACCTCTTTGATAGTCCTAAAAAATTCATTCATGTGGTATTCTTTGGAATGAATCCTAAAACCTTGAAGAAAAGGTACATATCTGTCTACTCACCCAACTTCTAACCATACTATAATATTCATAGTTGAAAGAGAAATGAACATTATAATAAAATTCAAAAAGTATCTTCAGACAAATAGACCTCTTCTCTTTTGTAAACCACCATTACCACCCATATTCTCCTAAGACATTCAGAACAAGCGACTTACATGACAGAAGCCACTTCAACCAAATTTATTTCTCTAGAAATACTATGTGATCCTCAAGACCTAGGTTTAGTGTTTTCTTGGGCATGGTAAATGTAGTCTTTTTCTTGTTTCTTTGAAGGCTGTTGTTTCATAGGAGATGATGAAGTTGGACCCTTAACTAGTTGAAAACCTAAATTTAATGTCGATTTTTTTTTAATTTTTGATATCAGTTTTTACCACTATTCTTAATGGAGACATAAAAAATAACTTTTCGGCATCAGTTTTAATTAAATATGATGTCAAAAATTGAGCTTTGTCTTTAGTTTTTAGAAAAACTAACACCAAAACCCACATGGGGGTCTGTTTTCGACATCAGTTTTCATTACAACTAATGCCGAAAACTAGCTTGTGCTCGATTTTCGACATCAGATTTTATGAAAACTAAGGCTGAAAGTTGAAAACAACTGAAAATTAAAAATATTAAATTTCCAAAATAATCATAATCTCAATAATAAAAACATAGTATACTACAATCGAACAAAAGTACCCATTAACTAAAAAACTAAAAAAAAACATACGTCCTTTTATCTAGTTAACCAAAAAAATATCTATACATTTTATTATAAAGTAAATTTCAAATATACATACATGAAATTTATAGAATTATCATTGTTTGTTATTGTTGAAGCATTCATTTGATATCATTATGTTAAAACACCGATTATAATAAAAAATTTTATTTTTTGAACATATTTTATTAGGAAAATGTAATATATTATTCATAAAAATTACAATATACATACCTCAAATCATAATCAGACTCAACGAATAATTCAAAAACAAAGATTGAAGATGGTTAAGTTCAGTTTGGGTATAAGACTCTGTATCATTGAATGTCTATAATAACATTGAATGATATTAAATTTAAAATAGAATACTATGATAGAGAATATAAAAAATAATGTAACTAAGCTTATGAAATTCAGTAGTTACACCAGTTGTGATTATCTCATACATAAATCATAGAACATAATACCGAAATTCAATATTTCCTTATTGATAATGAAACTGTGATTATAAAACACTAACTTGATAATAAAAACATATATATATATATATATGAAAAAATAGAATAATATCTAATATAAAAAAAATTATCTTTACATTCACCTAATTTATTTCATTTGGTTTCTTTATCAACATGTGTTCTTTGTTAAATTTTTTCCATGAACTTAATTTTCATATATATGAACTAATAATACATGTATAAACAGTGAGAATTAAACACAATGGGAATATAAAAAACAAAAAAAAAATACATGTTTAATAATGTGGAATTTTTTTTACAAACAATCCGTAATAAAGAGAAAAACCAATATAAGGTGCATTCATTTGGAAAAAATACGCCTAACATTCAATGCCCCATACAATATAAAAAATTTCACAATTAATGAAGTTATAAGGTTCATTAGATTATAATTATGTTTCTATTCATTCTTATCATGAAATGGAAAAAACCAACATCAAATATCTATATATGATAATATCTCTCATATATATGTAACTCTACTGGGATTCTACGCATGTTGAACTTCCTAGGAAATATATTTTTGATATATAAAACAGTAAATGACCATGCGGTCATTTTTTTCAAGAAGTTTGTGTAGGTACCTAATTTAAAAATTAAATATAGTTAGATAATTAAAAACGGATTTTATTAAAAAAATAAAAAATCAAACATCAATTTACATACATAGAAAACATCTACAACACATTCAGGTCGAGCTCTTAAAATTCATCTAGATTCATGATATCTACTTTGAGTAATATCAATGGATAATATATTCCACATATATTAGAAATAATCAGAAAATCATAGATATTATATATTCATGAAAAAGCCTAAGATAATATTTGTATCCAATAAGAAATATCAGAAGTATCTACAGTTGATTGTTCCGAAACGTGTTATTTCAATTGTGCAATTTATTTTGCTTTCATATAATCCTATATAAGTTAAATTTCAGAAAATATTATAATTAATTTTTAATCATATGTAAATAATATTTAAAAATGCATACCTCATATGAAATATAACGATGATGTCCAGTTGGACAAACTAAAAAATTACCAAGACTATCCCCAAAACTGGTAAACTCTGTAGTAGGAAATGATATTAAAGAATTAGGATCAATAATATCATGTATGAATACTCTAACCTGACTCATCATCATAGGCTAAGGATGTACAAAATCACCCAAAAATTATACAATTCTTAATAAAACAATATGTATATGAGGATCTCTAGCAAACAACTCACAGTATTCGGTTTGGTCTGAGCGAGGAGGTGGAGGATCAAAGTAGGATGTTTCAGTAGGGAAATATGGATGGGATGGAGGTGGAGGATCAAAATAAGTAGGCTATATAGGGTAGTATAGGTGGGATAGAGGTGGAAAATCAAAGTATGCAGGGTAGGCTAGCTGGGTAGGGAAGTCCGGCTGGGATGGAGGTGGAGGATCAATGTAAGTAGGCTAGGTAGGATGGGAAGGCTGTGAATATTATGAATTTCTTGAAAAGTGTTCTAAAAAATCATACTACGTGACTGATTAGAATTGGCCACTCAAAGACTATTTCATCTCTTTTATCTCGGTTTTTAAGGATTATATTTATGGGTCTTTTAATTAGTTACACTAATCAAAAACATTCTGAATGCTAACACCTTCCTAAAATCCTCTAACACGACCGAGTTGTTCTTCTTTTCCAAAAGCAGTGTCTAGGATGTCTATCCTACCCTCATTGATAAAAGAGTCATGTGCCTCTTTCTCCTGAAGTTTATCCTGAATTGAAAAATGAAATAGTAATATTCATGTTCATACTTCATAAAATAGAAAAATTCATGAAAAATAAATAATATTCACTTAAAATTTTATTAGCTACTTGTTGAGCTTCCTCTATAAGATACTTTTTATTTTTCTTTCTGCTTGCGCATTTCCATTTTTCGTAGCGAGTTGGAGGTGATGGAGGATCAAACTAAACATCTTCTGAACCACTACTAGATCTATCTCTTAATACTTCAATTTTTTCTTCAATCGTTTTCTACTCCAAATATGGATACCCTCCATGTGATAATGTATGAGGGAATACATTTTTTAACTGGTTCCCTTGATGAGATCTCCTGGAGTTATGTTATAATAAAATTAACTAATAAGTAATTAGATAAATATATAATACATTTTACAATATAAAATAACTATCATACCTAAAATTTTTCATCAAGGCGGGTGTCAAAAAATTTCTTCCATGTATCTGCATCCATGTACAAATACTTAAGGCATGAGTTTTCAAACCTTTTCCTTCCAAAAACCTAATTTTTGACCAGTTTTGTTTTAAAATCTCTACATTAAACCCCCATTAAAGGGAGATGTTTTTTCCTAATTTCTTTTGTTTCCTAAAAATTTAATGTCATATGTAATTGAATAAGTAAAACATTTCATTTAAATTATTTAATATTCAAAAAAATGAGATAAAATAAATAAACTGAGACATTTTACCATCATATCCTCTCAAAGATTATATTTCACAATTCCTGTCCATAAACTTCCAATCATGATATAAAATAATAATCCTACAATGGATATGCATTGATATATAACTAATAAATGTAATTGCATTTGGGTAATTTTCATTATTATTATCATCAAAATGAATATGTAACCTTTCATCTCCATGACCAAGTGTTATTTTTCGTAAATGTTTAATACCACGTTTTCCAACATGAGAACTTGATTTCTCTACAGTAACCGGAGAAGCCTCCTCCGTTGAGAATGTATAAGTAGTCCTGGAAAAAAATTATAAATTAAAAGTTTTCTTTCATTAAATAAGTATATTACTAAATATTTAACATTATGACAAAATTGATATACCTCATTAAATTCTCCCCTCTCTCTCCCTCTCTCTGTATCTGGCATTGATATAAGCAAGTGTAAGGAAATTTTTTGTACATTAATCACATTAGAAAACTAAATATTTATAATCAAGAATGACAAAAATAAGTTAAAAATGTGGCACACATTTGTATGTTACAAAAAAATAAACAAAATATATGTAATTACTAAAACATTTAAAGACTAATTTAGTGTTTTCCCATATGCCTTCATCATGATCGTTACATACTACATGAACTATGTTTGTCTTGTAGTCATTGTAATGATCATTAAATCACATAATAGATGAATAAGACTCATGTAAATCAATAACACCATCAACATCACACTCATTACCCAAATAATATCTTTTTCCTTGCTCAACGACAGACAACTAATCATTAAATGGATAAATGTCATAAAATATCTTCTTTTCATGATTCACCATGAAAAATGGTTCCTCATTGTAATTAAATATTTACAAATCAACCGGTGTAAATCGACAATGATCATGTTTCACAAAAAGATTACTATCAACAAAATTACACTTAAATACAGTGACTCGAAATTTTTTATAATCAATATCCCATATATCCTCAAAAACTCAAAAATATGTAGATTAAGTAGAAATTGGGTTTTTATATTTTTCACTTGAATATTTCACTACTTAGACGATAACCATCACACTAATATTTTTAATAATACTATTGTAATCCAAATTTTTATGTAAAATGTGTACCAATAAATATCCAAACCAATCCATGTTATCACATTAATAGATGGTCCCCATACCAACTATTTCAACATTTATGATGCAGATTTATCTATTATCACTCTCTCTTTAAACCAGGAAACAAATGCCTTTTTATGCTCAATCATTAACAACTTCCCATTTATTTTTGGATCTTGTCTCTTTAATTCAGCAATATGTGAGGATATATATGATTGAACATCATCTATGTTTTTCAAAATATATAAATGTGCATGCATCACTTCATCATATGGAATGAACATTACCTTTAATACTTGAATCCCTATACCATCATAATCAACTTCAAATGTCAAGATATAGGGAGACCAATATGCTACACTTCATACAGATATTCAGTACATAACTCAATCACCTATTTCGATACATATTTTTGAAAAATAGAGGCCTCCGATTGATAATTATTTTTAACATATCCATTAAAAATTTTCATATTCCTTTCAAAATAATACATCTAATGTAAATAAATAGGCCTACATATTCTAATCTCACACCCCATATGTATCACCAAATGAACCGTAATATCAAAAAATGTATATGGAAAATACATTTCTAGTTGAAAAAGTTCAAGATCAGCTTCATTCTCCAACTCATCTAAATTTTTTGAATCAATAACTTTGATACAAATGAATTTTAAAAAGTTACATAATCTAATGATAGTATTTATAATAGTTGATGGAAATATAACATGCAGTGCGACAAGTAGTATTTGTTACATCAATACATAACAATCATGAGATTTCATACCTATTAATTTACAATCGTTCATTCACATGAAATTTTTAAAATTTTAATAATATTCAGTAGGTACTTTTATACCATACATACACTAAAACAAAGTCAACTTCTCACACTTTCTTAATGTGTGACAATGAGGTAAATATATTATGTTTCCTTTCATAGTGGGAGATAACTCTAAAAATATTACCATTACTATCAATCCCAATATAGAATTTAATCCATATTTTGTTTTTCCTTTTATGTATAATGATGTTCCAATCAAAATGTCACATATATTTTTCTCAACATGCATAACATCGATGATATGTTTTATCTCTAAAAATATCCAATAATGTACATAAAAAAATAGACTTTTTCTTCTAGATATTTTTTTGAATACGAGAACTACTTTTCCATCCTAATGTCAATTCAATATTTTTCACCATTTTGTAATATCCTGTGATTGATAATGGTTGTGGGGGAAGATTTTATTACTATAAACCTTTAAATTCATTTTTAAATATACGATAAGGATGATCAAATCAAAAAAATCATCAATGTCGCATGTACACTATCATTCTTCCATTCTACAATTGACAATGTAAAGTCTCTTCTTCACAAATTGAAAAAGATTTATGTCCCTTAACACTATATCAAGATAAGTTTTCATATATAGGAAATTCATTTATACTGAACATTATCGTAGCATGTAAAAGAAAATACTCTTTCTTGTATGCATCAAAAAGCACATACACCTGCCTCCCAAAGATGTTTCAAATCATCAATGAATGGTGAAAGATACACATAAATATCATTTGCTGGCTGTTTTGGTCCATAAATCATCAATCTCATCATAAAATATTTTTTATTCATACATATATGTGGGGATATTTTTAAACCACCAACAAAATAGGCCATGAACCATGTTGAATACTAGAGCTCCAATATTGATTCATTCCATCTATAAACACTCCCATTTTGAGTTTCAAACTTCACTTCCAAAATCAAGAAATTAATTATCAAATCTCTTCCATTTTAGAGAGTCAGTAGGGTGACGTAATTTACCATTAGAGATGTGTTAATATGAATGCCATCTTAACCATTTTAATCAATTTAATTTTAAAATAGAAGGTTCAAATGATGAATTATTGGAAGGTACCAAATTTATTTTGCACAATCATTATTTTCTGAACCTAAAAATGAATTATAATTAATTTATCAGAATTAAATGAAGGGATTATTGGAATAAATTATTTGATTTATCATGAGGTTATATGTTATTTCCTGATAATGAATCTGAATTTGAATTTTCCATCCATCATATAGTGGGATGTTCCACATGTAGGATAGTTTGATAAATATTCATATTCATTCCTATACAACACATAATCATCGGGGAAGACATGTATATTTTTATACCCCATTCCCATTGGTCGTAATATTTTCTTCTCCTCATAATTGGAATCTAAAAGCCCTTTTCCTTCTGAAAGCTTCTATTTTAAAAGAGAATGTAATTCAGAGAAGTTCTTATCACTCCAACCATTACATTTTTTCATGTTAAGAAATCTCAAAATGACTGATAACACTATATATTTACTACAATATGGAAATAATGGATTCTCAGAATCTCCATAAAATCGTTCAACACTTG
This sequence comes from Viscum album, assembly GCA_963277665.1. NCBI lineage: Eukaryota > Viridiplantae > Streptophyta > Magnoliopsida > Santalales > Viscaceae > Viscum > Viscum album. The sequence continues at coordinate 1,381,633,029 of OY728163.1, forward strand.
CTATTTCTTCAATTATTTCAACACCAAAATCAGAAATTAAATCTTATATAGGATCCTCTATTATATTATGAATATTGTTATCAACATTATCTATTGAATTTATAGTTCTTTCACCATGCAAGATCTAACGTGTATAATTGTGGATAAAACCATTAAAAAGTAGAATATCCTTGATTTCTATAGAGTTTAATTTTCTCATATTCAAAATCTTCATACATGGACATAAAATTAAATCAATGTTTTGAATATTTCTTTAGAAAATTCAATGAATTCAACAAATCCTTTTTAATATTCATTAGTGTTTGTTCATAAATTTATCCAATTACGGTTCAATAAATTCCAAAAATTACAATATAATTAATGAATATATTAAAACATATAAATATTTAAATATATATATATAAACTGATATACTATAAACAGAAACAAATTTAATAAAATCTATTGATAATCAGATTTAAAACAACAGATATAAAAGACAATTACATATAGTAAACTTTTTATTTTCATATTATATACATGTGTTTTATTGATATTATAATTTATTTTTTTTCAATCATCTAACATTTATTAGTTCATTTTACACATTTGTTACATTAGTTCAATGTTGTGTGTGTCAAAAGTATTGAATATTGCATTAATTTATTAGATAATTTTACATAGTTGTTACTAAAATGTGGGGTATGTTACATGTGAAACTCACTGGTCACAATAGACAAGGAATTATAACATCTCAACACTACACCTCCAATAAATTGAAAAACATCATTAATACTCTTACATAGCTACTGATCAGGATGATGTAATACTATAACAATACAATCTATATCTAAATATGATGTCACATGCTAATTCAAACCATTTGGCTATTAAACCGGTGGTCATTGTTGTAAAATTATATTATAATAAAAATATAGACATATAAATGACAAATACATCCAATCCGAATATACCACATAGTATATTTAAAAAATTTAGATCATGTTTCTATTATATGAATTTATGACATGTTTCATTAATTTTTGTAGAATTAAATTAATTTATGATATCTTGTATAAATTTTTTATATATTATCACATATTGATTAATTATGTAGGGAATCAACCATGATTTTTTAAAATGAATAACTCTTTTAAACTTATTCATTAAATAATGTTCCATATAAAGTGATTCAATACTCATAAAAACAGACATACTAGTGTTATGATCTATAAATTAATCTCTATTAATCTCTTATTTTATTATTTAAAAGTGGTTATAAAACTCTTCATAAATATAGAGAGTTGTAATAATTTTGAATTGTGATTCAATAGGTGGTGGATTATTAGTGGACATAATAATCCTTTGACTATTTTTAAAGTAACCACATGAAACTCACTATGAAATTATGTATCAACAATAAGGGATGTTCTACATTTCTATTTAGAATATATTTTTCCATATATTCTTTTGAATTATCTTATAAAAAAAATATTTAGAAATATTTTATATCTACAAAACCCCTCAATATAATCAAATTCACTTCAATGATGATTCTTATGATTACTTGATTTAAATAAAATTATATACAGATATCAAATATATAACATAGGGTGATAAAATATATTACACTATAAAATATTATATTTTCATGACTATATAGAGATATCATGGGATAAAAAATATCATGACCGAAGGAGAACCAATTGATATATTTATTAAAAGGAGTGTTTAATCTTATTGGAAGCTGTAACAAGCCTAAACCAGAGTGTTATAAAAAAAATTATCATGTCACAAAAGTTATATGAATATATGAAATATAATTATAGGGTGAATTTATTTATTTATAGTATGTCATATAGAATTATATATGTGATAAGTTTCCACATAAAGTGATTCTTTTTGAGGGGGTGAATCAATAAATTCACTTTCTTTTACATTTTACCACAAAATTTTTTTAACACATGTTAAAGTGAATGACAAGATTGATATGCACAAACCAACCAAAAATATAGAAACAAATACATTAGGAACAATAGTTTTTTTATGAGTATTACTACATAAAATGAGTAGATAAAACCTTGGATTTATCTAGTAAAACATGTGATCAAACATTCTATCAAATAAAAAATACAACTTACAAAATTCAAACTCCAAATTATCATTGATCATAAATCCGAACTATGTCCGTCAAATGCATTGCAAGAAGAAACACAACCAAAAAGATATAAATGAAATTGATTATAAATGGAAATTAAAGATGAAAAAAACAAAAATCAATCATTGTTTTAGGTCATAAATAGGATTTAGAGAAGAAAATAATGCAAAGAGGATGAAGTAATCAAATAAGATGTAGAATGGAGACTGCAGATCGTGTAAATTGATGAAAATCAACAACAATGTAGTTTGAGATCACAAGGTGTTCTTAGAACTCCTTGAGATTTGGGAGAGAATCATCGTGGGAGGGAGGGTTTTTTAGATCCAAAAAATGAGGGTTTATCGATAACAAACAATTTTTAAATATTTTTGGCATCGTTCATTACAAAACCAACCCTGAAAATACCATGAAAATATTTTTGTTGTCGAATTTTACAAAAAACAACGTGAAAAATTTTATTTTTATTATTTATTTCATTAGTTTTGATCAAAATCAATGTGATTTTGTTTATTTTTGGCGTTTGTTTTGTAAAAATATGATGCAAAAAAAAAATTCTTCCACGGTTTTTGGCTTCAGTTTTACTAAAAACTGATTCCCGAACACTCCCTCACAAATTTTTTTCACCGGTTAAATAAAACAGATGTCATTTTATTGAAGTGAAGAAAAATATTTCCACTAGTGCTTCATCTTGGTCATTCAACACGAGATCAAGGAAGAGGAGGTGTTAATGAGAAAAGATATTGTCTTCGTCAGTAGAGTGTAGGAGTGAAGAGAGAAGTGAAAAAACATCTTTTTACCATTTATGGAGTTCAAACGTCACAAAACAAAAGAGAGGTATATAATAAATAAAATAATCAACACATCAATATGGAAAAATTATTTTAAAATAAATTATTCATAATGGTTAGAATTGTGTCACGACCCGCCCTCGGGCCCGTGCCGTGACTACCCCAAGCCCGCCTTCCATAGGCCAGGGGCTGGCGACTAGCACCAAGGCGTAATTCCCGGTAAAAAGGGAAGGCATTGCCTTTGTAAAGTGAACAAGCACAACAGAGTAAGCAAGCGGAAAAGTAAACACTAAGTAAAGACAGAGTACAACTGAAAGTGCGGAAAAGTAAATGGGCCAGTATACAAACAAAAACTGAAAGTAAAGTACAACTCGAAAGGGAAAACAGCAACTGTAAAGTAAAAGCCGCTACACCGAGCTGTCCACTGGAGATCCCACCTGAAGGGTGGGTACAGATAGCTCCACTGCTCCACGGGTCCCACCGTCCGCTCTGAGTACATCCTGCCCAGTGGTCCACCTCCAGGTACCATCCTGCTCTGCAAGCCTCAACCACGATCAACGCTGTCCGTCGTCTGCAACCAACATAACGTAGTGCGGGCATAGCCCGTGCAGGGGTGAGTATAAGCTACTTAGTAGGGACCCCGAGACCCCTGAAGGTCTCCCAAAATCCACAAAGGATAAACCACAAAGCTAAGATACAATCACTAAGTAACAACCGACACTGCTTAGGTATATTCCCATACATATACCTAAGTCATAAATTCCAATACGCTCCAACCTCCGAGCCCAAGTACAACTCAGTCCACACAGGAAAGTATACGTATTCCACACAGAAAAGCAAAACGTAATCCACACAGGATAGCACAACACAATCCACACAGGAAAGCAACAGGATTCAGCTCACACAGGTATACGTCATCGAAAAGGTGAAATAGATGATCAGACATAGATACTGAATCATCTAAGCTGGACCCACATAGGATAAAAGACCAGCCGTCCTCATTGTTTCATTTATACTGGGACCCACATAGGATACAAGACCAGCACGAAGTCATCTAGGCTGGGACCCACATAGGATACAAGACCAGCACTCTTCATTGATTCATCTATACTGGGACCCACATAGGATACAAGACCAGTATTGAATCATCTAAGCTGGGACCCACATAGGATACAAGACCAGCACAGCTAGGACCCACATAGGATAGAAGACCAGCTGTCTTCATTGATTCAACTATACTGGGACCCACATAGGATACAAGACCAGTATTGAATCATCTAAGCTGGGACCCACATAGGATACAAGACCAGCACAGCTAGGACCCACATAGGATACAAGACCAGCTCAGCTAGGACCCACATAGGATACAAGACCAGCTGTCTTCATTGATTCAACTATACTGGGACCCACATAGGATACAAGACCAGTATTGAATCATCTAAGCTGGGACCCACATAGGATACAAGACCAGCATAGCTAGGACCCACATAGGATACAAGACCAACTGTCTTCATCGTCGCAGTCCACTAAGGATCTCTGCACAGTCGTTGTCGCAGTCCACTAAGGATCTCTGCACGGTCATCGCTGTCGAAGTAGCAGTCGCAGCCAGCACTAGGGTTCCTACACACAACAAGCTCGTTCGGGAGGGTCCGCTCCACGAGCCGAGAGGCCGATACATCAACTGTCACAAAGTCCGAAGTTGATGTATCCAAAAGTTCCGCATCGCCAACAGGAACTCAACGTAACAGACGACGCATCAATCGGACGCCCGGTCTGAGAGTTATTGGCTTTTTCGTCCTAGGGGCCCGGTTGGTTTTTAAGGCAAAACCAACCCGACCGTACTCCACCTGCGTCCAAACCTTGGTCAGAGTATTCCAAAAGATCCGTCTCACTAAGAGGAACTCAACAAAGCTAACAGCACGTCAATCAGACGTCCGTAGCTCAAGATATGAGTGTTTCCGCTCCGAGGGCCCGGTTGGTTTCGTGTACGAACCAACCCGGCCAAACTCAAAGTATTCAGAAACCCTGAGTGTAAAATATCTAAACGACCGTCTCGATCCAAGGATCGCGTTTCCGCAGACGGTTCGTCAATTGGAGGTCCGTAGCTCAAGTTATGGGCAAAAGACCGAAGTCGATTCGAAAACGGGGGGTCCGGGTCCGGGCCGACCCCCCCTGGGTCGGCCCGAACCGGGTTGACCCAACCCGGGTCCGACCCAGCCCGGCCGGCGGCGCGGCGGCGCGGCCCAGCGCGGCGGCGCGGCCTGGGCGCCGCTCGGGTGCGACGCGTGTGGGGCAAGGCCCCCACCTTCCTCTGCTGGCGGCGCGGCATGCTGTCGCGCCTTGGATTAAACGGCCCCCCTCACGTGGGGGCCTGCCTTTGAGAAAAACGGGGGGGCGCCTGCCCCCCCTTTGTGAAACCGGCCCCCCTCATTATGGGGGGCCAATTAGGCAGCCCGAGGGAATTTAATTCCCCCGGTTTCCAACAATCCGGCCGGCCCGACCTGGTCGGCCGGCTTCTTCTCAACAGGACCGGAAAGGGCCGGTCCTCTTCCGTTTTCCGGCACCGGCGGCCCGGCTGGCCGTCGGTCATCATGTTCCGCCGCGGCCTGGAACTGGCCGCGGCCTTCGTCGTCCGGCGTGGTGTGACGGCACCGCTCCCCTCCGCCGCGGCCCCGCTCCGGCCGCGACGCCTTTGGTTTCCCCTTTGACGCGGCGCGACGACGTCGGGTCCATGAAATTCTTCCACGGCGCGGTGCGATGGCGCTGTGCAATAATTGCCGTGCGATTCCCGCGTGGTGTGACGGCACCACGCCATCTCGTTTCATCCGCAAGAAACAAACAAGAACAAAGGAGGGGGGTTCGGCCGTGTTCGTGCGGTCCGGCCCCCTCACGTTTAACGATAACACATAATCATTTATTCTCAATATTTTCATGCTAGAACCAAGAACGAGAATAAATAAATAAACAACAACAAACCCCTACCTCGGTTTCAAGAATGATGTTCGTCAACGACCCGCGGAAGACGAGCGTTGCGGTGGTCGGCGTCGTGGAAGAAGGACGTCGATGTCGTGAAGCGAGGATTTGAAGCTCTTTGACGGCGATTTCGTCGTGGGGAAACCATCGCGGAAGAGATGACGCGGAAGGAGACATTGTCGGTGTTGCGGGTATGGCGTCGCGGAAAACGGTTCCCAAGAACGTGGAGTTCTTCATCGATGTCCGAATGTTCTTCGCGTTCTTCGTCAAAGTTTGAAGAAGATGGAGAGAATTCTTCAAACCTCTCAAGATGGCTAAGGAGACCAACCAAAATAAAATAAGCTAAGGCTTATTTTATTCACACAAATATCAATTTGAATTTCAAAGGTTTGAAATTCAAACAACTAAACTCAATTAATTAACCAAGTTGTCAAGTTCATTAAAAGAGGAGTTAAAGGGAGTTTAAAAAAAAAGAAGATGAAGAGTTAGGGTTCGTGTGGGCCCCACCACACTTAATCCTCTCAAGGGAGGTTAAGTGGATGTGGGTCCCACCCCTAACTCCCTTTGGGAGAAGTTAACCAACAAGTTTAAAATAAAATTTTTATTACACAATTTTATTTAACTTATTCTAAAATTCCCAAAAACTAGCTCTCAACCCGCAATAAACACAACCTCGGAAAAGGTCTCCTTAAGCGAATATCGGCGCTGCGAGTTCATCGGTGTCCTCGGATTTCAATTCCGAGCACCAAATGAAAAGTTAGAAATTCCCGCTCGTCCGTTCACTGAACGTACCTGAGCCAAACTTCGGAAATTGATCCCGGGCACTCCGGGCCTCGGAATCAGGTGCCGTCAGAAACCGCGCTCTTGTAAAATTCCAAAGAAAATTAAGAAAAAATTTCCCTTGAATTTTACGGGTCTTTACATTACTCCCACCTCAGGGATTTACGTCCCCGTAAAGATACATCAAAACTAGGGAAACAAATGAGGGTACTGAGCACGCATCTGAGCCTCCCGCTCCCAAGTGCTCTCCTGGAGATTCCCGTGCTGCCATCTGATGCGCACTAGAGGAATCGACCATCCACGTTGGACCTGCTCCTGTCGATCCTCGATCTCCACCGGAACCTCCGCAAAAGTCGCCCCATCGTCAACGTCAAGCTCCCCATGGTCAATGATGTGCGTCGGGTCATGCACGTATCTCCTCAGCTGAGACACGTGGAAGACGTCGTGCACCCGGTGCAACTAAGGTGGTAGATCCAGGCGATAAGCCACCTCGCCAATCCTGCTGAGGACCTGGAAGGGTCTGATGAAGCGCGGAGATAACTTGCTGCCTCGGCCAAATCTCTGTATACTACGTCGAGGTGAGACCCGCAAGAAGACGTGGTCGCCATCCTCGAACTCTAGTGGCCTCCGCCTCCTGTCAGCGTATGACTTCTGCCGGCTCTGAGCTGTACTCATCTGCCCCTGGATGACCTGGACCATCTCAGGTCCCACAAGAGCTGCAAGATTTTTTTTCTTTGCCGACAAGAGAAATTTGGTCCCATCCCCTGAATGAACCACATTCTTTGCCTAATACAGTCAATACCGACATGGATGATACTAATCCATACCAAGGATGACGTCGTAAGGCCTCGACGCTACTACCAAGAGATCCAACCGTTACTCTCGCCTCTAAGGGTTGAGTCACACTGTCGGCATCAGTGTGTGGTAACTGGGTCTCCTCCAGTAGATGTCTCACAAGTGAGGGTCAAGTCAACAGTCAAAACTGGAACCTCTTAGTAACAACACAAAAGAGGACAGGAATGAAAACATCACAAAGGTATGCGTCTTTTATTATTACAGCTCATAATACAAAGACGCTACACAATAGCAACAAGGAACTAGAAGTACATAAGACGTATCCACTAGTTCCGCTCCTGTCCACTTGCTCCCAGAGCTCCATGATCGAAGGCCTCAGCTGCCTAAAGCTGAGCTCTCCCATGTCCACCAACTCCCTGCGGTCGGGGTGGACCTCCTGGTGGTGGTGGTGGCAACACCTCGAAGTGTCTCCCACCATCGGCTACTCGGCTAGCTCCTCTTCCTTGTCCGCCTGTACCCTACGGACCACCGTGGCCGAATATCTGTCTGGGAGGTCCCTCTACCACCTGCTGCTCATCTGTAAGATGAGTCGGGCAGTCTCGAGCCATGTGACCTCGCCCACTACATGCGTAGCAATGTTTGCCCCTCGCGTAGCTGGCTCTCCTTCGGGTTCCCCACACAACCGAATCTTCATCCTGTGGATGCCCATCTGATGGTCTGGCCCGCTTGGACCTCTGCGTCACCTGTCTACTGCCAGCTGTAGAAGACCCTGCTACAGGTCGTCCTGCGGAGGGCCCTGTCACTGGAGCCTGCTCGGCGAGAAAACTCTCCACTAGAAGGGCTCTCTCCAACACCTCTGCCTGTGTCGGAATGTTGAGGGAGATCATCGAAGCCTTGATCTCGTGCCTAAGTCCCTGCTCGAAGGTCCGGTCCCGGAAGAATGGGTCCCGTACCATATCTGTGGAGTAGCGCGAGAGATCAGTAAATCTCGCCGAGTACTGGGCCACTGTCATATTGCCCTGCCGTAGCTGCAGCAGCTCTTGGATGCGCACCGCATGGAGGGTGGCTGGGATGAACTCGGAGCGGAAGATGCTCTCAAAGTCCGTCCAGAGAAGAGATGTCTCATCGTGCACCTGGAGAATCAAGCTCCACCATCTGCCTGCTGCCGTGTGCAGGAGGCTCGCTGCGAGGATCAACATGAGGTCTGCTGGTGTCCTCACTAACCTGAAAACTCTTACGACCGCCTCCAGCCAGTCCTCGGCTGCCTAGGGGTCCGTCTCCCCACGAAACCTGGGTGGTCGCTGGCGCTGGAACTCATGCAGAGCTCCAAGGTGACGTGCATCGTCAGTGGTCGTGGCGGGAAGCATCGGTGGCTCGGCGGGTAAAGTTACCGCCGGTGCCTCTGCTGACAAGGAGCTGTGTACCGAGGCCTTGTCGCTCAGTGGGCTGTCATCAAGCTCCACTCTCGGAACCCTAGCTGGCTGCCGTCGTGGGGCCATCCTAAAAAGGAAACAGGTGTGCCACGGTCAGAACAGTATACCTGGTGAGCTGATATAAAGTAATCACAAAGAAAACTTTGAAACACACACGCAATCAATGTTTTCATGCATTAAGTCGGAAATCAGTGGTCAGGGTCCTGGAGTATGGATACGTCGGCCGCCGCACCAACACTGGACTCCCTGGACTGATAACCACACTCAATACGCTAAACATTATTGCTTCACATAGAAAAGATCAGAGTTCGCGGTAGAACCGAACTCCTCTGATACCAATTTGTCACGACCTGCCCTCGGGCCCGTGCCGTGACTACCCCAAGCCCGCCTTCCATAGGCCAGGGGCTGGCGACTAGCACCAAGGCGTAATTCCCTGTAAAAAGGGAAGGCATTGCCTTTGTAAAGTAAACAAGCACAACAGAGTAAGAAAGCGGAAAAGTAAACACTAAGTAAAGACAGAGTACAACTGAAAGTGAGGAAAAGTAAATGGGCCAGTATACAAACCCAAACTGAAAGTAAAGTACAACTCGAAAGGGAAAACAACAACTGTAAAGTAAAAGCCGCTACACCGAGCTGTCCACTGGAGATCCCACCTGAAGGGTGGGTACAGATAGCTCCACTACTCCACAGGTCCCACCGTCCGCTCCGAGTACATCCCGCCCAGTGGTCCACCTCCAGGTACCATCCTGCTCTGCAAGCCTCAACCACGATCAATGTTGTCCGTCGTCTGCAACCAACACAACGTAGTGTGGGCATAGCCCGTGCAGGGGTGAGTATAAGCTACTCAGTAGGGACCCCGAGACCCCTGAAGGTCTCCCAAAATCCACAAAGGATAAACCACAAAGGTAAGATACAATAACTAAGTAACAACCGACACTGCTTAGGTATATGCCCATACATATACCTAAGTAATCAATTCCAATACGCTCCAACCTCCGAGCCTAAGTAAAACTCAGTCCACACAGGAAAGTATACGTATTCCACACAGGAAAGCAAAACGTAATCCACACAGGATAGCACAACACAATCCACACAGGAAAGAAACAGGATTCAGCTCACATAGGTATACGTCATCCGAAAAGGTGAAATAGATGATCAGACATAGATACTGAATCATCTAAGCTGGACCCACATAGGATAAAAGACCAGCCGTCCTCGTTGTTTCATTTATGCTGGGACCCACATAGGATACAAGACCAGCACAGAGTCATCTAAGCTGGGACCCACATAGGATACAAGACCAGCACTCTTCATTGATTCAAATATACTGGGACCCACATAGGATACAAGACCAGTATTGAATCATCTAAGCTGGGACCCACATAGGATACAAGACCAGCACAGCTAGGACCCACATAGGATAGAAGACCAACTGTCTTCATTGATTCAACTATACTGGGACCCACATAGGATACAAGACCAGTATTGAATCATCTAAGCTGGGACCCACATATGATACAAGACCAGCACAGCTAGGACCCACATAGGATACAAGACCAGCTGTCTTCATTGATTAAACTATACTGGGACCCACATAGAATACAAGACCAGTATTGAATCATCTAAGCTGAGACCCACATAGGATACAAGACCAGCACAGCTAGGACCCACATAGGATACAAGACCAGCTGTCTTCATTGTCGCAGTCCACTAAGGATCCCTGCACGGTCGTCGTCGCAGTCCACTAAGGATCTCTGCACGGTCATCGCTGTCGAAGTAGCAGTCGCAGCCAGCACTAGGGTTCCCGCACACAGCAAGCTCGTTCGGGAGGGTCTGCTCCACGAGCCGAGAGGCCTATACATCAACTATCACAAAGTCCGAAGTTGATGTATCCAAAAGTTCCGCATCGCCAACAGGAACTCAACGTAACAGACGACGCGTCAATCGGATGCCCGGTCTGAGAGTTATTGGATTTTTCGTCCTAGGGGCCCGGTTGGTTTTTAAGGCAAAATCAACCCGACCGTACTCCACCTGCGTCCAAACCTCGGGCGGAGTATTCCAAAAGATCCGTCTCACTAAGAGGAACTCAACAAAGCTGACGGCACGTCAATCAGACGTCTGTAGCTCAAGATATGAGTGTTTCCGCTCCGAGGGCCCGGTTGGTTTCGTGTACGAACCAACCCGGCCGAACTCAAAGTATTCCGAAACCCTGAGTGTAATATACCGAAACGACCGTCTCGATCCAAGGATCGCGTTTCCGTAGACGGTTCGTCAATCGGAGGTCCGTAGCTCAAGTTATGGGCAAAAGACCGAAGTCGATTCGAAAACGGGGGGTCCGGGTCCAGGCCGACCCGGCCCGACCCACCAGGGTCGGCCCGAACCGGGTCAACTCGAACCGGGTCGACCCGACCCGGGTCCAACCCGGACCGGCCGGCGGCGCGGCCCAGCGCGGTGGCGCGGCCTGGGCGCCGCTCGGGTGCCACGCGCGGGGGATAAGGCCCCCGCCTTCCTCTGCTGGCGGCGCGGCATGCTGCCGCGCCTTGGATTAAACGGCCCCCCTCACGTGGGGGCCTGCCTTTGAGAAAAACGGGGGGGGGGGGGGGCTGCCCCCCCTTTGTGAAACCGGCCCCCCTCATTATGGGGGGCCAATTAGGCAGCCTGGGGGAGTTTAATTCCCCCGGTTTCCAACAATCCGGCCAGCCCGACCTGGCCGGCCGGCTTCTTCTCAATAGGACCGGCAAGGGCCGGTCCTCTTCCGTCTTCCGGCACTGGCGGCTCGGCTGGCCGCCGGTCATCACGTTCCTCCGCGGCCCGGAACCGGCCGCGGCCTTCGTCGTCCGGCGCGGTGTGACGGCACCGCGCCCCTCCGCCGCGGCCCCGCTTCGGCCGCGACGCCTTTGGTTTCCCCTTTTACGCGACGCGATGGCATCGGGTCCATGAAATTCTTCCACGGCGCGGCGCGACAGCGCCGCGCAATAATTGCCGTGCGATTCCCGCGTGGTGCGACAGCACCACGCCATCTCGTTTCATCCACAAGAAACAAATAAGAACAAAAGAGGGGGGTTCAGCCGTGTTCGTGCGGTCCGGACCCCTCACGTTTAATGATAACACATAATCATTTATTCTCAAGATTGTCATGCTAGAACCAAGAACGAGAATAAATAAATAAACAACAACAAACCCCTACCTCGGTTTCAAGAACGATGTTCGTCAACGACCCGCGGAAGACGAGCGTCGCGGTGGTCGGCGTCGCGGAAGAAGGACGTCGATGTCATGAAGAGAGGATTCAAAGCTCTTTGACGGTGATTTCGTCACGGGGAAACCGTCGCGGAAGAGATGACGCGGAAGGAGACGTCGTCGGTGTCGCGGGTATGGCATCGCGGAAAACGATTCCCGAGAACGTGGAGTTCTTCGTCGATGTCCGAATGTTCTTCGCGTTCTTCGTCAAAGTTTGAAGAAGATGGAGAGAATTCTTCAAACCTCTTAAGATGGCTAAGGAGACCAACCAAAATAAAATAAGCTAAGGCTTATTTTATTCACACAAATATCAATTTGAATTTCAAAGGTTTGAAATTCAAACAACTCAACTCAATTAATTAACCAAGTTGTCAAGTTCATTAAAAGAGGAGTTAAAGGGAGTTTAAAAAAAAGAAGATGAAGAGTTAGGGTTCGTGTGGGCCCCACCACACTTAATCCTCTCAAGGGAGGTTAAGTGGATTTGGGTACCACCCCTAACTCCCTTTGGGAGAAGTTAACCAACAAGTTTAAAATAAAATTTGTATTACACAATTTTATTTAACTTATTCTAAATTCCCAAAAACTAACTCTCAACCCGCAATAAACGCAACATCGGAAAAGGTCTCCTTAAGAGAATATCGGCGCTGCGAGTTCATTGGTGTCCTCATATTTCAATTCCAAGCACCGGATCAAAAGTTAGAAATTCCCGCTCGTTCGTTCACTGAACGTACCCGAGCCAAACTTCGGAAATTGATTCCGGGCACTCCGGGCCTCGGAATCAGGTGCCGTCAGAAACCGCGCTCTTATAAAATTCCAAATAAAATTAAGAAAAAATTTCCCTTGAATTTTACGGGTCTTTACAAATTGAATACGAAGTCATGGTATCAATAATTCAGTGCGACTCTAATCGGTGCGACTGTAACTATTGAGACAGTAAACAAGAGACAGTAATATGAGAGATAGTAACTGAGAAACCATAATTGTGAGACAACAAACATAAGATATAAAACCTGATATAGTAACTATTAGACCAAAAAAATAAGATAGATAACATGATATATTAATTTTTAAAAAATAGACTGGTCACTGAAGGATGATCATTCCTAATTCATGTAGGATGTAACTCATCCTTTTAGAATTTAATGGTTTAGTGAAAATGTTAGCAAGATGATGTTCAAAGACAATTAATTACAAATTAATGTAACCCTTTTGATAATGATATTTCAAAAAGAGATGTCATACATCAATATGTTTTGTTATTGAATGAGAAAAAAAATTCTTAGATATGTTAATAGAAGTTGTGTTATCACAGTTTATAGAGGCATATCTAAATTGATATCCATAATCTAGAAAAGTGCGTTTTAACCATAAAATCTGAGCACAAAAAATACCAAAATCTATGTATTCTTCTTCAGAAGTACATAATGCGGCATAGTTTTTCTTTTTACTACACCATTATAGTAGTGACTTGACCAAAATGTGACATGTTCTAAAGGTTCTTTTTCTATTTAACTTACAACCACCAAAATCAGAATCTGAATGTCTTATTAATTCAGATGATCGTACTCTAGGATAGAACAGTTCTATGTTGGTAGTATGTTTGAGGTATTTCAAAATACTTTTAACAATAAGAAGATGAGACTCTTTAGGATTTTCTTGAAAATGAGAACACATACACACACTAAACATAATATCAGACCTACTAGTAGTTATGTAGAGTAAACTCCCAATCATTCCAATCTATGTGATTTAATCAATATAATTACCATTCTCATGAAGATCCAACATACATGTGGTACTCATTAGAGCATAAATTCTTTTAGTACCATATATACCAAAATGTTTTAGAATAGCTTGAGTATATTTACATTGATTTAAAATAATACCTTTCATATTTTAAAATATATGAAATCCAAGAAATAATTTTAGTTAAACCATCATACTCATTTCAAATTCATTTTGCATCATCATTGAAAAATCATCACATAAATAAGTTTTGAAGATCCAAAAATAATATCATCAACATAGATTTGAACAACTAAAACATCTTTAGATTTTTTTATAAAGAGAGTAGGATCAATTATGCCTTTTGTAAAACCTTGGGAGATATGAAAAGTACATAGTCTATCATACCAAACTCTTGGAGATTGCTTTAAAACATATAAATATTTGTTTAATTTAAAAACATGATTTTGAAAATGTGGTTTGTAAAACCATGGGTTGTTAAAGAAAATTATCCTCAACTATATATCCATTAAGAATGCACTCTTAACATCTATTTGATATAGTTTGAAATTTTGATGTGTTTCATTTGAAAGAAAGTTTATAATGAATTCATGTCTAGAAACTAGTGAAAACGTTTCCTCATAGTAAATTCCTCATTCTTTACTATAACCTTGTTCAACCAATATATATTTTTTTATTAAAATATCACCATCTACATCCACATTATTCCTAAACACCTATTTAGTGCCTATGGTCAAGGTGTATTTAGGTCTATCCACAATTTTATATGTTTTATTTTATTAAAACTGGTTTAATTCTTCTTTCATAGCCATCACCCAAAAGTCATCATTGATTGCCTCATTGATGTTCCTAGGCTTCAATAGTGACAAGAAAGCTTGATGTTCAACCTGATTTCTTAGAGAATCTCTAGTTTGAGTTAATTTATATAAATATTCAACTTTATAACATAATGGATGGTTCTTAAGGTCTCTAAAAGATATAGAAAAATAAGGGCAGGCTTCATCAACATGCTCGGGTTCATTATGGCTAGATTTTGGAGAATTTATTTAATTGAAATATTTTACAGATTGCTTGATAGTATGGTCAAAATATTTCAAATTTTTCCCCCAAATTTTACATATAATACTCTAGGGTTTATAGTAAGTTCTTAGGTTCATGTGGATCAGTTTAATCAAATTTGACTTGTACAGATTCTTCCACACATTTACTTCTCTTGTTAAACACTCTATAGGATTTACTAGAGACTGAATAACCTATGAAAATTCCTTCTCCACTTTTGGATGAAAATTATATAAGATTATCCATTGTATTACGAAGATAAACTTTGAAACCAAATAATATGAAGTAATTAACTTTGGGTTTTCTATTGTTCCACATCTCATAGGTATTTTTCTTATAAAATGGTCTAATTAAGACTTAATTATTAATATAACACATTGTATTCACAAATTCAACCCAAAAGTAGATCAGTAGGTCATATTCTTTAAGCATGGTTCAATATATTTATTTTAAGGTTCTATTTCTTCTTACTACAACACCATTTTTTTGATGTGTCATAGGGTAAGATAATTTATGACTATAGCCATTTCGTGAGAAAAAATATTCAAACTCCTGGTTTCAAGACTCACGACCATAGTCACTTCTTAAGGATTTACTTTTAATACCACATATGTTTTTTTATAGTTCTAGTGTACATGGTAAAATGGGATCAAGCTTCACTTTTGTGAGATAGGAAAAAGGTCCAAGTATATATAGAGTTTTCATCTACAAGAACATATACATAGTGGTTCCCATTAAGAAATGAAACTCTAGATGGTCCAAACAGGTCCATGTGAACCAAATCGAGTGGTAGAGAAGTTGAAACTTATTTATTTTGTTTGAAAGTTATTTTGTGTTGATTACCCTTTTGACAAGGATTACAAACATTATGATTTGGAAACTCAAATTTGGGTAGATCCTTGACTAAGACATTTCTAGTAAGCTTTCTAATGGAGTGTATATTAATGTGTTCTAGTCATCTATTCCAAATCCAAGCCTTTTCTGAAGTACACTTAAGCGTGAAACATTTTTAGAAACTAAATAGTCTATGATAACAACATAAACATTTTCATTTCTAAAAGAAGAAAATAATAATTCATTTTTAGAATTAAAAACATTGCAAGAATCATTTTCAAATTTTACATGAAAACCATCATTATACAATTGTGAAATGCTAAGAAGAGTATATTTTGATCCATCAATAAAAAGTACATTAGAAATTAAAACGTAGTTAGAGTTACCAATATTTCCAAGGACATATATTTTCCTTTAGCATTGTCACCAAATGTGACATGTCCACCGTCAATATTTATCAAATTCTTCATGCATGAGTAATGTCCTATCATGTGCCTTGAAAATCCACTATCGAAGTACCATAGACTTGAAAAAGATCTATTCAAATATCATTCCTACAAAAGACTCAATAAAAAGTTTATTTTGGTACCTAGATTTTTTTTGGGTCTAGTAACATTAATAATAAGTGCTTTGGGAACCCATATGTTCTTTATGGGTTTCCTATAATTTTTTTTAAAGTATTTAAAAAGGAATCTTAGTTTGGTACTAAAAAAGTACAAGCAGTTAATGACTTCCTAGGGATAGAACTAGAATATTTTTCAGTTCTAGGATTTAAAACATATTTTCTATATTTTATTATAAAATGAGTTTTAGCTATGTTCCTCTATCCAAGATGGTATCCTATACAAGTAGTTTATCTAATAGCAATTTGTTTACCATGAATTTTTTTAAGAGTGTTCTTTCTATTGGTAAATTTTTATAATTCTATTTTTGATTTATCTTATGAAAATTTAGGCTCATTTTTTACTTAATCATTTTATAATTTCTCTCTATATCTACAGCAAGTTCAGATTTAACAGTGGTAGTCAAAGCATGATGTTTCATTAATGATTTATATTTATCTTTTATTTCATTGAAATTGTCCTCTATAATTTTAATATATTCAAACATTTATTAATTTTTCTTGTTTTTAGAACTGATTTCATATCCAGAATCATAGGAATTCTATACATGAGACTCAAGGGTGAGCTCTGATGTATTTCTCATGAAACACAAATTGGCTTTGTCAGACTTTTCATCATTTGAAGATCCCAAGTCACTTGATCTATCCTAAAAAACTCCATGTTTAATTAATTTCCTTTTTATACTTTCTATCTTTTTCCTCACAATTATATATACACTTCATCTTGGGACAATCATCCTTCACATGTCCCTTACCCTTACATTCATAATAGATTATTTCATTTGAGTTCTCATTCCTTTTCCAGTCCTTCATCCAGTTTCCCTTTTTTCATACTTTCCTTTGTAGTTGGGTTTCATGAAGAATTTATACTTCATATAAAACTTCATAATCCTTCTTAATAATTGATCCATTTTATCATCACTATCCGATAGTGAATCATTATTTCTTTTACTGTCAGAATGAGTCTTTATCCTCTTATTTTCGTTATTTTTTGAAGTTCTGGTTTTGAAAGCCACTAAAATTATATTTGGTTCATCCTCTTCCTCTTTGTTTACCATTAACTATTCCTCATACATCATAAATTTACCTATTAGTTAATTTAATAGAAACTTTCCGACGTCACATGATTAACTAATTGATATGGTGGTCCTCTCCATCTTTTATGTCGACATCTGAGTAGCTGCATTATTTGTTCATTGGTACCCAATGACATTCCAAGAGAGATCATTATATTTACTATTTCACTAAACCTGAGATAGATATTAGAAATGGGTTCACCATGATTCATCTTAAATTTATCATACTTAATATTATTGGTATTAAGTCTCATTTCATTAACATTTTTTGTCCATTCATGTGAGATAACTAAGGTGTCCCAAATTTCATAGGATGATATAGAAGAAGATATTCTATTAAATTATTCACCCCTAAAGCAAAAAATAAGGCATTCATAGCTTTACTATTATTATTGTAAGCATCTTTTTTAGCTTCAATCCATTTTGTTCTTGGAGTATCTGGTATTTCATAATTAACTTCTATTATTATCCAGATATCAAAGACCATTCTTTCTAAGTGCATTTTAATTTTAATTTTCCACTGAGCATAATTTATTCCATTATTGTATATAGGTTCACTGGTAGCAAAACCTTCTTGTCAATTATCTATAACAAATAAATAATAGTTAGGTTTTAAAGTGATTGAAATTTATAACTAACAGAAATTTAGAGATCTTCAAAACACAACTATATCACAGTTGAAAAGATTTGAAAAATATTAGAAAATTTTGAAAATAGTAGTTTATAAACATCCTATGATACCAAATTTTAGTTGGAGTAGGACTCTCAAGTGGTGGTTGAATTGAGATCCTATAAAAAATTCTGTTAAAAACATAATTTGAAGGTCCCCCAATTTGAAAAACAAAATATTCCAGGTAATTAATTTACTGAATTTATAATAGTATGAATGTTAAAATAACTTCTCATAAGATTGAATATTTCTCAATTATAACAATATGAAATATTGTTATAACATTTGAAACAAGTATACTAAATCAAAACAGTTAGGAATACTATCTAAGACTAACAATCAGAGTGAAACTTAGATTTTTGAAATATGAGTTAAAAAAGTGTAAAACTAAATTTGAAAACACAAAAGATTAAAAGAATTTGTTCAGTCTATAGATAAGACCTAATGCACTTCACTTGGTGATCACCTTCCACCAAGGAAAATATATATAAATATTTGATCCACACCCTAGATCGGGGTTTACTCAACAGCACACAAGACAGGCTAGGTCACTTGACCTATACCATAGTTCTACGTGGGAAATATAATAGCCATGTTACATAAGACCTATTACACCATTATACATGTTTGAGGCAATGTGTAAAAAGATTTTTTGTGACAATATATTGTATCCTCCAATTTAGTTCAGGAGACATTTTGTGTTTTTAGTACAGACACACACACACACTACTCAAAAGATTAATAAAACATTTTACAATAGAGAAAAATTTATTTATAAGGGATTAGAAATTCTTTGAGTGTTGTTATATATAGATCTAGACTTCTACAATATCTCATATTTGATGTTCAGGTCCTCTTCTAAAATCAGACATAGAAATAGAGTATCGTAAGTTCTATGTTCTGATTTCAATTCAGTGAGCTTCTATTCTTATCTTCTGATTTTTTTGTTGAAAGGATGTTTAAATCTTTAATCTACAACAATACATCTTTCATGAAAATTCTAGTTATTCATATTTTTTTTGTTTATTCATTCTTGTATATTCTCTCTAACATCTCTTTTTTAGTCGCCACATTGCACTGCAAGTCTCTTTTTCAGCTCGAGCACCACCTTGTATTTAATCATTGGGTGTTTTTATTATGGCCGATAAGAAGCATGATCTCTTCCCCTCATACCTTATACTATCAGGTTCCATTTCTATAAAAGATCATCAATTATTTCAGTTTCATTAAATGACTCAAATAGGACCGTTAGAATCATCATTTAAATTTAATTGAAAAAGACCCAAAACTTTTTATATAAGGAATGCTGTCATAGTTGATAGTGAGACAGAAGCGGTGCCATAGTCATGGTGAGTCTGAAGCAGTTCCATAGTCAACAGTGTCATCCTTTTCCAGTCCGGGAACCGGTAGCATAGTTACAGTGTTTGGTCCTTTTAAATTTTTGGAATCGGTAGCAAGGCTACAATGTAAGGGAAATAGTGTCACAAGTAACGTTGTCTAGTCCATTATCAAAAGGATGAATTGTGTCCTGTTACGGTGTGTTGGAAATAGTAGAACAGAAACAGTGTTAGGTCATTTGTGAAATCTAGAACTGGTAGAAAGGTTATGGTGTGAGGGAAACAGTGTCACAGACTTTGCCGATTTCCAGACTAAACAGTGAGACAATTTGATCATAGAAATGGGGTCTCTGAAGGTTCCGAGTGCAGCGGAAGCGTGGTTGGGACGACACCCAACTTTAATTTTTACCATGATAAATGATTATTTTGCGATCAATATGATGGTGAACACTAGTTTCCACAGAATGTAATCAAAGATTTAGATAAAGAATAAAGAGGCCTGAAACCTATTGAGAGGATCTTACACATCATGTTTATAATTATTTTAATTAATTTCATAAAGAATAATAATACCTGGATCTTTGGTATTTTTCTTTATTGATGATGTTAATCATCCAGAATGACCCTTTTATATGATCTCGTTGTGCTTATAAGGATCCAAACTAGAATCCCTCTTGCGGTGATCCACAAGTACTCTGA
Source organism: Viscum album (assembly GCA_963277665.1). Classification (NCBI taxonomy): domain Eukaryota; kingdom Viridiplantae; phylum Streptophyta; class Magnoliopsida; order Santalales; family Viscaceae; genus Viscum; species Viscum album. The sequence goes on from OY728163.1 coordinate 1,381,653,215, forward strand.
TGGCCTCTGATCGACACCGCTCATTCGTTGGATGCTAGCGCGGTGAACCGAGAGACTTGTGTCGGTCATTCTTGATGGAGTTTTCTTTGGCCTTGAAGAACGTATCTCATTCTTGAGATGGGAGAGAAGAGGATTTGAGAGAGGAATTGTTTGGCTCAACAATTATCAATTCACCAGGCATGTGGTGTGGTCTATGGTACAATATTCCTACTTGTCTCTTTAAATACATGGTCTTTCAGTTACAATATTTAATTGTATAGAAACAATTAAATACATTAATGAACTTAGAGAAAACCCATAATCATAATAATAATACCATGTCATTATTCATGGTGCACCAACTTGTGCAAAATGGAATTATAAAATAATCTATGTCACAAAATGATAGCAACATCATTATTATTTTAACTTATACCAACTAGTTAAATAATTATTTACCATATTGCAATAATTATTTTATTACCAGACTGACCTTGATCTGTTCAAACTCTACTTCCATTTATTTAACAACAAAATAAAAAATAAATAATTTATTATATTAAATAAACATTTATTTACATTCTAGTAAATAAATATTTATTAAATGTTCAATAAAATAAATAAATAAATTTTATTTAATTTATCCGATAATTTTAACTTGAATAAAATTATTCCATAGTCTTGAGAATAATATTTATTTCATTAATTAAATTGAAATATAATTTAACCGAGACCACTAAAAACACTTAGTGTGTGACCCTATAGGATTGTTTCTCATTTCCATTAGGTGAGCTTGACTAAAGTCCAAGTATACTGCCTAGAAACGGGTCAAGGCACCCAAGAGAAATAATATAATGCCGCAACAGTGACATCCACATACGAACGCTCACTATGTATTATAATCCATTTGTTAAAATATCTCATCAAGTAGGTTTCATGATATTGTCATCAACTTTTATACTTGATACGACATTCTTTGACTAACTGAAATAAACTCTTCATTACACCATTTCCATGGAATTTTTCACAATGGTTATATTTCAATCAAAGGGTTCAGATATAAACTTCCATAAATGGAAGGAAAAAATCCTTCCTAGACTTATCCATTAATAACATTCCACTTGTGACGCACCCAATGTACATTACTTCATGCCAACTTCCTACGTGACAGTTTTTTTAAGTAACTAAAAGTGCATGAGTTGTGACACATATTAATGGTAATCTTAATGCCTAAGGATCATTACACATGCTCATAGATAGAAATATTAGATGACACTAAAACATGTAGAATTCCTACTAACGGGTCTATTCTCATAATCTCTTATCTTGGCGATTACCAAGTGTGAACTTCATGATAGGAAGTCTCATCTGCTTATTAGTACTCGCACCTGAAGGTCTACAATCTATGTGTCCTATCATAGTATGTAATCCAACCACAGAACTATATTTAAGAATATTGTTATATCATTTCAAGGTTCTCATCATAGCTGTGAACTGCCATGACCTTATCAATGCAAAAAATACTCTAGGACATTATTACATCATAGTCATGCAGAACAATGAAAAATATGTAATAATACATTAAATATCCATGTAATAAAATTAAAACAAGTAGGTTCTAGGAAACCAACTCTTACAAACTCCCACTTGGACTAAAGAAAACTGCCTATGACATTCAGTCCACAAGACCTCACATGATGATCATGTTTCTGCTGAGTCAATACTTTAGTCAAGGGGTCCACCATGTTGTCTTTTGTGGAAACACAACACACTTAAACTTCACCAATTTGAGAAAAATCCCTCAAGAGATAATACTTCTGATGTATGTGCTTCATCCGCTGATTTGGCCTTGGCTCTTTTATGAGATCCACCACTGTAGTATTATCACAGTACAATGTGATTGGATATTTACTGCTAGGTATCACATCTAGATCCTAGACAAAGCTTCGCATCCCAACTACTTCTTTAGCTACCTCAAAAGCTACGATATACTTAGGCTCTACTGTATAATCTGCAACCACACTCTACTTTGATCTCTTCTAGCTCACTGCACCTCCATTCAAAGTGAAGATGTATCTTGTTTGCGACTTCGTGTTATCTTGGTCAGTCTGCAAACTAGCATCTGCATATCCTGTGATGACTAGTTCATCATCTCCTCTGTAAACCAGAAACACATCCTTAGTATGCCTTAGATAATTTAAAAAAGTCTTGACTTCCATTCAATGGCAGTCACCTGGGTCATCTTGATATCTTTCTACCGCACTCAATGAGTAGGTGACATCCAGCCTAGTACAAAGCATGACATACAAGACCGAACCAATCGATGATGTGTATGGAGTCCTTTCCATTATCTTTCTTTCCTCATGTGTCTGAGGACACATAGCCATGTGATGCTGGAAACAATCCCCTCTTGGATTGTTCCATAATTAATCTCTTTAGTATCTTATCAATGTATTTACTTTGACATAGGCCCAATAATCTATTGGATCTATCACGATGGATCTTGATCCCATGAATATACACTTCCTCGCCCATGTCTTTCATGGAGAAGCATTGATTCAACCATGCCTTAACAGACTATAAGACTTGTATCTCATTTCCAATAAGTAATATTTCATCAACATATACTATTAGAAAAATGACTGCACTCCCACTAAACCGTTTTTAGACACAAGGCTCACATTCATTATAGATAAAACAAAATTCTTTTATGGCTTCATCAAAATGAATGTTCCATGACCTGGATGCTTCAATCCATATATGGATTTCCAAAACTTTCATACCTTATTGGCATCCTTTAGAGTCACAAACCCTTCAGGTTGTGTCATATAGACATCTTCCTGAAGGTTCCCGTTAAGGAATACTGTTTTGAAATCCATTTTCCAAATCTCATAGTCATGGTAATCCATGATGGAAAGTAGAATTAGGATGGATTTCAGCATTGCAACAGGTCAGAAGGTTTCATCGTAGTCAATTCCTTGACGTTGTTGAAACCCTTTGGCAACAAATCGTTCCTCATAAGTACTGAATTGTCCTTCCATGACCAGTTTCTTCTTGAATACCCGTTTGAAACCAAAAGGATTTAAATCTATAGGAGGATATACCAAAATCAAGACTTTGTTTTGTTACATTGAATCCATTTCATAATTCATGGTTTCTTTCCACTTTGGCAGCATCTGTGCCACATACTGCTTCCTTGGACATTGGAGGATCATTATTATCAACTAATAATTTGTCACCATACTCGGTAACTAGAAAACCATACCATTCCAGTTCTCTAACCTCTCTTTTACTCCTTGAAACGCACGGCCGATTGTCACCTATAGACCGGTCAAAGTTCCAGTGCTCTGCTAATGTGTATAACAGCACTCAGGTCGAATCCTCAGCGATGATACTTTGTAATAGTCATTTGTTTTTAGTTGATTGTATTTTGATTAGGGGGGTTTGTTTGCAGAGATTAATTGAAATGATTGATTGAATATAATTGATTTAACAAATTGATAAAGATTGGGGTGAGTTCATTATTAGGGAGTTAAGCTTGTGATATCCTTGAGATTTGCTTTATATTGCATTTAAATTAACACCCACTTCACAAGTTGACGTCGATTAGAATTACTAAGTGTTAAAGCTTTAATCCAAGACTTAACTTAACTAGGATTCTAATCTCAATCAGTAATTTTTTATGGTAGTGTATTTATGGTTCCAATAATCCATGGAAACCACATGTTAAACAAAATAAGTCATTAATCCATGACATATTAAGTCCAACATACACAATATTAAATTAAAAAATACTCATCGAGCAAATACTCTCAATCACTTAACATCGCAAAATTTTGACTCACCCCAATGAGATATTTACTCAGACATTTTAGTGTTTAATAGTCTGGTTATGATGATTATGATGATAAATTAAGAATAGAAGAAAAATAAAGGGATTAGAAAAGAGTGGTGCGTCGAACACACATGATTGTTGAAGAGAGTTTAAAAAACGACTTTCAATTGAATGAGGAAGAAAAATAAGGGAATAAGATTCAACTGAATTTAAAATATTTTAAGAACATTAATATTAAACTACATAAGGTGGATGAGAATAAGAGATATTGAAGAAGAAATTTGCATTAAAACATAATTACAAAAGAAAGGACTTACAAAATTACAACAATGAAGAACATAAAAGTAAATGAAAACCAAGAGAAGAGGAAAGGTCTCTAAAGTGAAAAATTTAGTATGTAAGGTCATCCCAACCCTTTTTCAAGGCTTTGTTCGTGCCAATATGATCTCATCTCTTCTTAAATTACAACCCCTATCAAGGAAAGAAGGGGAGAGTATTTATATCCCAAGGAGTGGACTGTTTGCATTCCCAATATCTCCCTCCAATTGTATCGCCAAGTTGGCTATTAAGACAGCCTAATCTTGAGAAATATCCTTCTTAAAAGTTGTAGATAATAAAGGTTTACGACTAATCAAAAAATTTGGAGTTATTTGGACCCATGTAGCCAAAGTTATGTCTGGTTGATTAAACAATTTTAATCTGTCTATTTCAATACTGTCTTTTTGATGTCCAAAATGTGAAAAGGTTTTTGAATAGGAAGATGCCTTCAAATCAAAATTATTTCTTCAAAAAAGTCTGCCACATATATCTTCTCTTTAACATTGAAAAATATCAGCTTGATTGGATTCTTACATCATGATATATGTTATGAATACTATACTGATTGTATTTCTCAGCCAGAATGGTGGGTTGGACATCAAAGCTTCATTTGGGCCCCTTGTGTTTGGATTTGGGCCTTTAAATTTTTATCCAAGACTCCTTACATTGTCCCCCAAACAATGGTGGAGAATAATGGAATTTGTACTTCTGTATTTAGCTCAGTAAATCAATCTTCATGAATAGTACAGTTTCTTCACAGATTCTTTGGTCTTGTTTGTGAGGACCATATGACCCTTCAAATAGTAGAATTGGATCCTGGTACCTTCTAAAGAAATGTTTTATATTTAAAGGGTAATACTAAAAAATAAGAACCACACAATTTGGATTAGTATAGGGATAGTTATTATTAAAACTGTAAACTAACTCAATTGGACTACTTCTAAAAATGCTAAAAAATTATACTAAATATTAAAACATTAATATTTCACACAAATTATGCACATTTCATATAAAATAAGTAAAGACAGTATATAATAAGTCATGAAAATATTAATAACATCAAATCCCCCACACTTAGTCTTGTGCATGCCCTCATGTGCAACAAATATAAAAACATGACAAAATCATTTTCACTCACCAAGAAATATTAAAATTTTGTTTTCTTCAATCAGGGGAGGTTTAGACTATTTCACTCATTAATTTTGAATTCCACCACAAGTTGTTACAGAAATAATGTTCCAAGACTAATTGTTTTTTTCATGCTCAAATTTAGAAATGGAAAATGTGGACACTCAAAACTCACACCTCTCGAGATGATAAAATTCATTTGTGGAGGTTCACTCTTTCACCAACCAAAAGTGAAAATCATAGAGTTTGAAAAGAGATATTAGCTTCCAATCCCTATCCAAAGTGAACAAGAATCAAGAGGTCTTTTTAAGGGGTTTTTATTGTTGCTATGGGATGGTAGGAATATAATGTCCAAGAGAGAGAAGAAGAGGGTTAAAACACCAACATAGAAAAAGAAATGCACATTTTTTTGAAATAAAACAAGGAAGGAAATGAAAACACATATTAACAAGGGAATGGTTGTGTGAAGAAAGACAAAATAGAGGAAGAAAATATGAAGGTAATGAGAAGATGGAATATTTACAAAACAAAAAACTTCTCCCATTGACATAATAATATAATGAAAGTGTTCTTTTTTTTCTTTTTTTTTCTTTGTTTTTTCGAAAGTTGACCTTGAAACAGATCTCACAATAATATCCCAACCCATGATTTATCTCCTCACGAAACTACTTGTAATAGTTATAACAAGATCAAAGGTTGAGGAAGAGTGATTTTTGACCTACCAAATACACAACCCAATTTTGTCAATTTTTTTTGATTTTTTTTCATCATTTTTTTGAACACTTGTCAATAAAATTTACAAAATTACATAAATGGAAGTACATTACATTCCCCAAAATACAATTAATGAAAACCTCTCCCCACACTGAAATAGATGCTTTCCCTCAAGAAGATGATAACTCGTTTAAAATCAATAATAGGGTACCCCAACAATGAAATCCATCCCCCCCCACACTTAAATTTCAAAAAATTATGCAATGAAAATCTATGTTGATATTGGGTGGGAAAAGGCATTGGGCTTGTAATGTGGCTATCAAGGAAAAGGTTTTCATAGGCTCAAAGGGGCTTTCAACAGGAGGATTAATGTAAGGGAAATGGGAGGCTATTTGGCTATTGTGATTCTCATGTGGTTCAGAAAATGCCTATATCATATTAATGCACACTAAAGTAGGAAATTCAGCTCGAAGGTCCACAAACTCAAGACTCACAAATGGGGGTGAAAACACACATTTTGAAAAGGTGGCCATAGGTGTCCTTGGCATGAAAACTAATGTTGGTTCTCACGGTTTGGGAAAAGCATTTTCCAAATCAATAACTGAGCATTCAAAATGTATTATTCTTAACACAAAATTAATTATCCAAAGTTATGTTGAAAATATGAAATTTTTGAGATGAAAAAATGTCTTTTGACTCCCCAAAATGGCTGGACAAAATTTGAAAATTGGAAGGTGAGTAATCATGACTCTTGATTTTTTTTTGTATTTTTTAAGTGATTGTTTTTTTTGTTTTTTTGTTTTTTAGGTTTTTATTTTTGTTTTTTATAAAGATACACCCACACAAAAGAGAAAGTGAAAAAAATGTTTTGATAAATAAAGTGGTAAAAAAACGAAATAGAGGGGAAGAAGAAGAAAGAGGTAGAGAGAGAAAGAGATAGAGAGAGAGAGTTAAAGGGAAAGAGGTGCCCCCTAGTTTGGATTTGGCGTGTCGCCATCTTCATATAGTGGTAAGTCGACTCGAGAAGTTGGGGATCTAGTGGAAGTCGATGATGATCGAGGATTGTGTGTCCTCTCATGGTGATGCTTTAACTATGTCAATTAACTGTGAATGTTCTTTTGGAAGAGGGGTCTTGGACTTGCACTACACAAAATGGGTAAACATTAGTAATAACAAAAGGACCTTCCCAACGAGAATTTAGCTTACCTGGGTGAATCCAAAATCGAGAATTGAAGAGCATTAAATTTTCACCTTCATGAAATACCTTTCTCAGGATGTGTTTTTCATGGAGTACCTTGGCCTTCTCTTTGTAAAGATTGGAATTCTCATAGGATTCAAGTCGAAGCTCCTCCAGTTTAGCCAATTGCAACAATCTTTCTTCACCAGATTTTTCACAATCAAAATTACATGTTTTTACAGCCCAAAAAGACTTATGTTGGATTTCAACTGGTAGATGACATGCTTTACCAAAAACTAGCCTAAAAGGAGACATCCCAATGGGTGTTTTATGGGCAGTTCGATAAGCCCAAAGTGCTTCACCAAGTCTTTCAGACCAGTATTTTCTGGTGGGTTTTACAATTATCTCAAGAACTCTTTTCACTTATATATTAGAAAGTTAATCCATTCCATTTTATTGGGGGTGATATGCAGTTGAAGTTTTATGAACAACCCCATTCTTTTTCAAAAGAAATTCCATGGTTTTATTACAAAAATGGGTTCTTAAGTCACTTATCAAGGCACGAGTTGTGCCAAATATATGGAAGATGTGTGTCTTTAGAAACTCACTAACAGTATGTGAATCGTCCTTTCTAGTGGGTTTGGCCTCGAACCACCTAGAAGAATAATCAACCACAAGAATGATGTATGATAATCCATTGAAAGGGGGAAATGGTCCCATGAAATCGATGCCCCAAACATCGAAGATCTCACAGAAAATTAAAGGCTTTTGGGGCATTTCATTTCTCTTAGAAATTGTGCCAAACTTTTGGCAAGTGGGACATGATTGACAAAACTCATGCGAGTCCTTGAAGAGTGAAGGCTAGAAGAATCCAGAGTCTAGGACCTTTTGGGAGGTCCTTTGTGGTCCAAAGTGGCCACCACTAGGCATTGAGTGATAGAATTCTAAAATAGAGGAATGTTCATCATTATCAACACATCTTCTAATTACCCTGTCTGCCCCAGTTTTCCAAAGTTTATTTTCTTCCCAAAAATAGTGTTTTGAATCACTTTTCAACTTTATTTTCTGTTCTTTTGAAAACTTTTCAGGAAAAACACTAGAAACCAAATAATTTACAATTGGGGCATACCATGGTAACTTTGGAGTGAGATATGAAATGTGCTCAGTGGGGAATTTAGGATTGATGATTTCTGAATGAGAAGAATTAGAAATTCTACTCAAGTGATCAACCACAAGGTTTTGTTTTCCTGGTCTATCTTTTATTTCAAGGTCAACCTCTTGGAGCATTAGGATCCATATTATTAGCCTCGGTTTGGAATCAATTTTCTTGATTAAGAAATTTATATCATAATGTTTTGTGAAGATGATGATTTTGGCTCCTAAGAGATAGGGCCGGAATTTATCTAAGGAAAAAACCACTGCTAAAAGTTCCTTTTCAGTGATAGTGTAGTGAGATTGAGTTTCATCCAATGTTTTTGAGGCATAATTAATGACATGAATTTTTTTTTTCTCTTCTTTGACCAAGAACAGCCCCAACGGCTCTATCAGAATCATCACACATCAACTCAAATGGTAAGGACCAATCTAGGGGTGGTATTATCAGGGCAGATATAAGAGCAGTTTTGAGTTCAATAAAGGATCTCTTGCAAACCTCATTGAAATGGAAAGTGACATCATTTTGGAGCAACCAAGTGAGTGGGATGGCAATCCTACTGAAGTTATGGATGAATCTATGATAGAAACCGGCATGATCGAGGAATGAATGGATTTCTTGAATAGAAGTGGGCTCATGAAGTGTTTGGATCACTTCAATTTTTGCAGGATCAACTTCAATACCATATTTTGAAACTATGTGCCCTAGAAAAATCCCATTTGTAACCATAAAGTGACATTTTTCAAAATTTAACACAAGGTTACACTTGACACACTTTTAGAGGACTAGAGACAGTGAATTCAAACAAGATTCAAATGACTCACCATAAATGGTAAATTCATCCATCAAGACTTCCATGCAGTGTTCAATGAATTCGGAAAAGATACTCATCATACATCTCTGGAATGTTGTAGAAGCATTGCAAAGACCAAAAGACATTCTTCTATATGCAGATATTCCAAAGGGGCATGTGAAAGTAGTCTTTTCTTGGTCCAAAGGTACGATTGGGATTTTAAAGTAGCCGGTGTATCCATTAAGAAAGCAATAGTGTGACTTTCCGGCTAATCGTTCTAGAATTTGATCAAGGAATGGAAGAGGGTAGTGATCCTTATGGGTTTAAACATTCAATTTTCTATAGTCAATGCACACACGCCATTTGTTCATCACTCGAGTTGTGACTACCTCCCCATGATCATTTGTGACAATAGTTATCCCACCCTTCTTAGGTATAACTTGAATTGGACTAACCCATTCAGTATCAGAAATTGGGTAGATAATACCATATTGGAGAATCTTGGTGATCTCTTCCATAACTACCTCAAGGATGAGTGGATTGAGTCTTCATTGTGGTTGTCTAATTGGTTTAGATGACTCCTCAAGATGGATGTGATGCATGCAAAGGGTAGGGTTGATTCTGGGTATGTAATCAAGGGTCCAACCTAAGACCTTTTTTTCCTCTAACAATTGAAAAAATTTGGACTCCTTAATTCAGTAAGTGTGGCAGAAATAATGATAGGATAAGAGTGATCATGGAAAAGGAATGCATATTTCAGTTGTTCAGGAAGAGGTTTCAGATCAGTCTCATCTTTTATTTGTGGGTTAGAAAACTCAGGAATGGAGGAAGGGACTACAGTTACTTCAGATTCATTCTCCTTAATATTTTACAAGGTAGAGCAGTAGAGATCAGAGTTGACGTGGGATTCAAGAGAGTTTTCAAGTTCCTCTAGATTGATGGAGTCTATTAATGAGAGGTCCACATCAACTTCACCATTTATGACTTTGTTAATCATGGTGCAGATTTCACAAGATACTTTTTCATTAGAACATGAAGAACACAGTGGATTGGGGTTCGATTGACACATAGAAGTGTCCTTAGAAGTATGGATTGAGAATGCAGAGTGATCCTCAGATGGGTATCGCATGGATTGGAAAATGTTGAACTTGACCAGTTGGTCACTGAATTCGATGGATAAGATGCCTGAATGGACATAAATCTTGGTTCTCACAATCAGGAGGAATGGTCTTCCTAGAATTGGGGGAGATCGAGAAGAGTTCTTCTCACCTTCTATGTTAAGGACATAGAAATCAGTAGGGAAGATAAGATCATTAACTCGGACAAGGACATCCTAAATTATTCCCTCAGGACTGGCTATGATTCGATTAGCTAACTGAATGACAAAATCCGTTGGGTGTAAGGGACCTAGACCAAGGTTGGAGAAGATGGATTTAGGCATGAAATTAATTGAGGCTCCTAGGTCTATGAGTGCATCATTAAAGTTGGAACTTCCAATTTGGCATGGAATCATAAAGGTCCCTAGATCTTTGCACTTAATGGGTATGGACTGCTGGGTGGAAACATTTTCGAAGGTCCTAAGTTGCCTCTTGTGGGTGCACAATTCCTTATGAAATGTGGCGTACTTAGGAATTTTTTTGATGGAATCAGAGAGTAATGTTGACTTCAACACGTCTAAACATGTTGAGTATTTTAGGATCAGGTTCAAAGGACTTCCTTGGTTTCGAAACAGCTTTAGGGAAAGGAATTGGATTCATAAGTGGAATGGAAGGAGGTGAGGGAATGGATTCGGGTTCCTTTTCAATTTTATTTTTCTTTTCATTTTATAGGTCAACATTAAAAAGAGGGTTGGAGGACTTATCTTTAGGCATAGAAATTTTCTTTCCCGATCTAAGTGCAATTGCACTTACATTACCCTTGGGGTTGGGTAATGGTTGAGTTAGAAGCTATGAAGAATTGGATGGTTGCTGCTGACTAAGGTGGGATGCAATTTGACCAATTTGGGTTTCAATGTTCTTGAGGCTGGAACGGGTGAAGGAGGCAAGATCTTCCACTGCACTTTCCCATGGTTACTTAGAAGAAGAGGCTTGTCCTGAATTGGGATTACCTAGATTTTGGTTCTTGGGAAAGCGATTGTATTGGTTTTGGAATTGGGAAGGCTCACTAGGATAATGGAATCCGGGAGGAGGACTGTTCCTTTGAGGTTGAGGTATAAAAGGATAAGGTTGTTGGAAGTTACCAACACCTTGACCATATTGAAAATGGTTTGGGTTTTGAGGAGGGAATTGAGGGGGATGAGATATGGGATTACCATACCTAAGGCCTTGGTTATAGGAAGAAGAGAAGGGCTCAGAGTGAGGTTGGTTGAAGTTTCTAAAAAACTATCCTGATAGTTGAGGATTGGTGTTCCGCTGAATCGGATTGATCCTATTGAATTTGTGGACATGTGTCAGTTGGATGAGATGGAGAGTTGCAGATTCCACAATTTTTGATAGGTCCAGGAAACATTGATTTTGGAGAAGATGAGGTTGGGGATTTTGTAGCCACAACTAGTCGTCGCACAAGACCTGTAAGTTCACTCATCCACTCAGTCATCTTGTTCAGCTCAATTTATTGAATATCTTGGTCTTGTTTGACTTGAGTATGTGCTCGAGTATGGAATTGTTGTGTGTTTGCCACCATGTTACTTATGAGATCTCTTGCTGCTACAGGAGTTTTATCAACAAGAGCACCGCCACTTGAGACATCAGTGAGAGTTCTCTCCATAGACAATAACCCCTCATAGAAGTATTGAATTAAGAGTTGGTTAGGAATTTAGTGGTGTGGGTAGGTTTCCACAAGCTTTTTGAACCTCTCCTAGTACTCATGGAGTGATTAACTTGGGAATTGACGGATACCACTTATTTCCTTTCGAATAGAAGTAGTACGAGAAGCAGGAAAGAATTTCTCTAAGAAGAGTCGCTTCATGTCATTCCATGTGGTTATGGAACTAGGAGGAAGGTAGTAGAGCAATGAATTGGCAGATTCATCTAGGGAGAAAGGGAAATCTCAGAGTTTTATTTGTTCCTCAGAAACCCCTTGAGGCTTCATGGTAGATTACACCACTTGTAACTCTTTAAGGTGGAGATGTGGATCCTCACCGGCTTGCCCGTAGAAATGAGAAAGAAGATGAATCAAACCCGATTTGAGTTCGAAGTTAGCTTCTATGTTTGGATATTGAATACCAAGAGGTTGGTAATTCATATCAGGGGTAGCAAGTTTTTTAAGGGTTTGTTCCCTAGGATTGGCCATATCCAATTCAACTGGTTGGACACGAACTGGTTCTTGAATTATTTGATTATCTCTTATGTTCCTCCTAAGTTGGTGAAGTGTTCTCTCAATTTCAGGGTCAAAAAAATCCGAGGGATTGTTTTGAAGGCTACGGGGCATTTAGAGAGATTTTGGAAGAAATAGGAATATGGGTTTTTCTTTGTATTTTTTTCCGTTTATGATTTTTATGAGAAGACGAGTTTTTCTTTGTGTTATTTTTTAATTTTTTTTTAAATTTTGTTTTTTTGGTTTTTTATTACAATAACCAAAAACTAATGACTACATAAAGCACCATCCCCGACAACAACGCCATTTTAAATGCACGGCCGATTGTCGCCTATAGACCGATCAAAGTTCTGGTGCTCTGCTAATGTGTATAGCAGCACTAGGGTCGAATCATCGGTGATGATACTTTGTAATAGTCGTTTGTTTTTCGTTGATTGTATTTTTATTAGGGGGTTTGTTTGTAGAGCTTAATTGAAATGATTGATTGAATATAATTGATTTAAAAAATTGATAAATATTGGGGTGAGTTCATTATTAGGGAGTTAATCTTGTGATATCCTTGAGCTTTTCTTTATATTGCATTTAAATTAACACCCACTTCACAAGTTGACGTCGATTAGAATTCCTAAGTGTTAAAGTTTTAATCCAAGCCTTAAATTAACTAGGATTATAATCTCAATTATTAATTGTTTATGGTAGTGTATTTATGGTTCCAATAATCCATGGAAACCACATGTTAAACAAAATAAGTCTTTAATCCATGACATATTAAGTCCAACACATACAATGTAAAATTAACGAATACTCATCGAGCAAATAATCTCAATCACTTAACATCCCTAAATTTTGACTCAACCCAATGAGATTTTTACTCAGAAATTTTAGTGTTTAATAGTCTTTTTATGATGATTATGATGATAAATTAATAATAGAAGAAAAAGAAAGGGATTAGAAAAGAGTGATGCGTCGAACACACACGATCGTTGAAGAGATTTAAATAAACAACTTTCGATTGAATGAGGAAGCAAAAGAAGGGAAGGGGATTCAACTAAATTTAAAATATTTTAATAAAATTAATATTAAACTACAGAAGTTGGATGAGAATAAGAGATATTGAAGAAGAAATTTTCATTAAAACAGAATTACAAAAGAAATGACTTACAAAATTACAACAATGAAGAACATAAAAGTAAATGAAAACAAAGAGAAGAGGAAAGGTATCTCAAGTGAAAACTAGAGTATGGAAGGTACTACCAAGAATTTTTAAAGGCTTTGGTCATTACAATATGATCTACCCTCTTCTGAAATGCCAACCCCTCTCAAGGAAATAAGGGGAGAGTATTTATAGCCCAAGGAGTGGACTGTTTTCATTCCCAATCTCTCCATCCAATTTCATCACCAAGTTGGCAATTCATACAGCCGAATCATGAGACATATCCTTCTTAAAAGTTGTATATAATAAAGTTGTCCGACTAATATCAAAATTTGGAGTTCTTTGGACCCATTTATCCAATGTTATGGCCGGTTTGTTAAACAATTTTAATCTGTCCATTTCAATCCAGTATTTTTAAAGTCAAAAACGTGAAAGGGTTTTTGAATAGTAATATGCCTTCAAAGACGAATTATTTCTTCAACAAAGTCGGCCTCTTATATCTCCTCTTTCACACTGAAAAATATCAGCTTTATTGGATGCTTACATCATGATATATGGCATGAATACTATACTGATTTTATTTCTCGTCCAGAATGGTGGGCTGGAATTCAAAGCTTCATTTGGGCCCATTGTGTTTAGATTTGGGAATTCAAATTTTTATCCAAGACTCCTTACATTGTACCCCTAACTATGGTGGAGAATAATGGAATTTGGACTTCTGTATTTATCCTAGTATATCAATATTGATGAATAGTCCAGTTTCTTCACAGATTCTTTGGTCTTGTTTGTGAGGACTACATAACCCTTAAAATGGCAGAATTGGCTCATGGTACCTTCTAAATAAATGTTTAATATTTAAAGGGGAATCCTAAAAAACAAGAACCACACAATTTGGATCAGTATAGTGATAGGTATTATTAAAACTGTAAACTGAATCAATAGGATTACTTCTAAAAATGATCAAATATTATACTTAATATTAAAACATTAATATTTTACACAAATTATGCACATTTCATATAAAATAAGTAAAGGGAGTATATAATAACTCATGAAAATATTAATAACATAAAATCCCCCACACTTAGTCTTGTCCATTTCCTCATCTGCAAAAAATATAAAAACATGACAAAATCATTTTCACTTACCAACAAATATTAAAATTGTGTTTTCTTCAATCAGGGGAGGCTTAGATCATTTCACTCATTAATTTTGAATTCCACCACAAGTTTTTATAGAAAAAATTTTCCAAGACTAATTCTTTTTTTCATGCTCAAATTTATAAATGGAAAATGTGGAAACTCAAAACTCACACCTCTCGAGATAATAAAATTCATTTGTGGAGGTTCACTCTTTCACAAACCAAATGTGAAAATCATAGAGTTTGAAAAGAGATCTTAGCTTCCAATACCTATCCAAAGTGAACAAGAATCAAGAGGTATTTTAAGGGGGTTTTCTATGGCTATGGGACGGTAGGAATATAATGTCCAAGAGAGAGAAGAAGAGGGTTAAAACACCAACATAGAAAAAGAAATGCACATTTTTTTGAAATAAAACATGGAAGGAAATGAAAACAAATATTTACAAGGGAATGGTTGTGCGAAGAAAGACACAATAGAGGAAGAAAATATGAAGGTAATTAGAATATGAAATATTTACAAAACAAAAAACTTCTCCCAATGACATAAGAATATAATGTAAGTGTTATTTTTTTTCTTATCCTTTTTTTCTTTGTTTTTTCGAAAGTTGACCTTGAAACATATCTCACACTCATATCCCAACCCATGATTGATCTCCTCACGACACTAGTTGTAATAGTTATAACAAGATAAGAGGTTGAGAAAGAGTGATTTTTGACCTACCAAAGACAAAACCCATTTTTTTCAATATTTTTTTGATTTTTTTTCATCATTTTTTGGAATACTTGTCAATAACATTTACAAAATTACATAAATGGAAGTACATTACATTCCCCAAAGCACACTTAATGACAACCTCTCCCCCACACTGAAATGGATACTTTCCCTCAAGAAGATGATAACTCGTTTAAAATCAATAATAGGGCACCCAAACAATGAAATCCACCCCCCCACACTTAAATTTCAAAAAATTATGCAATGAAAATCCATGTTGATATTGGGTGGGAAAAGGTATTGGTCTTGTAATGTGGCTATCAAGGAAAATGTTTTCATAGGCTCGAAGGGGAATTCAACAGGAGGATTAATATAAGGGAAATGAGAGGCTATTTGGATTTTGTGACTCTCATGTGGTTCAGAAAATTCCTCTATCATATTAATGCACACTAAAGTAGGAAATTCAGCTCAAAGGTCCACAAACTGAAGACTCACAAATGGGGGTGAAAACACACATTTTAAAAAGATGGCCATATGTGTCCTTGGCATGAAAGCTAATTTTGGTTCTCATGGTTTGGGAAAAGCATTTTCCAAATCAATAACTGAGCATTCAAAATGTATTGTTCTTGAAACAAAATTAATTATCCAAAGTTATGATAAAAATACAAAATTTTTGAGATGAAAACATTTATTTTGACTCCCCAAAATGGTTGGAAAAAATTTGAAAATTGGAAGGTGAGTAATCATGACTCTTGATTTTTTTGTATTTTTTAAGTGATTGTTTTTTTTTGTTCTTTTGTTTTTTAGGTTTTTATTTTTGTTTTTTATAAAGATACACCCACACAAAAGAGAATGTGAAAAAAATGTTTTGATAAATAAAGTGGTAAAAAATGAAATAGAGAGGAAGAAGAAGAAAGAGGTAGAGAGAGAAAGAGATAGAGAGAGAGTTAAAGGGAAAGAGGTGCCCCCTAGTTTGTATTTGGCGGGTCGCCATCTCCATATAGTGGTAAGTCGACTCGAGAAGTTGGGGATCCAGTGGAAGTCGATGATGATCCAGGATTGTGTGTCCTCTCATGGTGACGCTTTAACCTATGTCCATTAACTGTGAATGTCCTTTTGGAAGAGGGGTCTTGTACTTGCACAACACCAAATGGGTAAACATTAGTAATAACAAAAGGACCTTCCCAACGAGAATTTAGCTTACCTGGGTGAAGTCGAAATCGAGAATTGAAGAGAATTACCTTTTCACCATCATGAAATACCTTTCCCAGGATGTGTTTGTCATGGAGTACCTTGGCCTTCTCTTTGTACAGATTGGAATTCTCAGAGGATTCAAGTCAAAGCTCCTCCAGTTCAGCCAATTGCAACAATATTTCTTCACCAGATTTTACACAATCAAAATTACAGGTTTTCACAGCCAAAAAAGACTCATGTTGGATTTCAAATGGTAGATGACATGCTTTACCAAAAACAAGCCTAAAAGGAGACATCCCAATGGGTGTTTTATAGGCAGTTCGATAATCCCAAAGTGCTTATCCAAGTATTTCAGGCTAGTCTTTTCTGGTGGGTTTTACAATTCTCTCAAGCACTCTTTTCACTTCTCTATTAGAAAGTTCATCCACGACATTTGTTTGGGGGTGTTATACAGTTGAAGTTTTATGAACAACCCCATTCTTTTTCAAAAGAGATTCCATGGTTTTATTACAAAAATGTCACTTATCAAGGCACGAGGTGTGCCAAATCTATGGAAGATGTGTGTCTTTATAAACTCACTAATAGTATGTGAATCATCCTTTCTAGTGGGTTTGGCCTCGACCCACCTAGAATCATAATCAACCGTAAGAATGATGTATGAGAATCCATTGGAAGGGGGAAATGGTCCCATGAAATCGATTCCCCAAACATCGAAGATCACGCATAAAATTAAAGGCTTTTGGGGCATTTCATTTCTATTGGAAATTGTGCCAAACTTTTGGCAGGTGGGACATGATTGACAGAAGTCATGGGAGTCCTTGAAGAGTGAAGGCCAGAAGAATCCAGAGTCTTGGACCTTTTAGGAGGTCCTTTATGGTCCAAAGTGGCCACCACTAGGTATTGAGTGATAGAATTCTAAAATAGATGAATGTTCATCTTTTTCGACAGATCTCCTAATTACCATTTATATCCCAGTTTTCCAAAGTTTATTTTCTTCCCAAAAATAGTGTTTTGAATCACTTTTCAACTTCATTTTCTGTTCTTTTGAAAAATTTTCAGGAAAAACACCAGAAACCAAATAATTTACAATTGGGGCATACCATGGTAAATTTGGAGTGAGAGATGAAAGGTGCTCACTGGGGAATTCAGGATCGATGATTTCAGAATGAGAAGAATTAGAAATTCTACTCAAGTGATCAACCACATGGTTTTCTTTTCTTGTTCTATCTTTTATTTTAAGGTAAAACTCTTGGAGCATTAGGATCCATCTTATTAGCCCCAGTTTGGAATAACTTTTCTTGATTAAGAAATTTATAGCATAATGGTCTATGAAGATGATGATTTTGGCACCTAAGAGATAGGTCCGGAATTTATCTAAGGCAAAAACCACTGCTAAAAGTTCCTTTTCAGTGATAGTGTAGTGAGATTGAGTTTCATCCAATGTTTTTGAGGCATAATAGATGACACGAGGAAGTTTTTTTCTTCTTTGACCAAGAACAACCCCAACGGCTCTATCAGAAGCATCACACATGAACTCAAATGGTAAGGACCAATCTGGGGGTTGGATTATTGGGGCAGATGTAAGAGCAGTTTTGAGTTCAATGAAGTCTCTCTTGAAAACCTCATCGAAATGGAAAGTGACATCATTTTGGAGCAACTGAGTGAGTGGGAGGGAAATCCTACTGAATTTATGGATGAATCTCTAATAGAAACTGGCAAGACCGAGGAACGAATGGATGTCCCGAATAGAAGTGGGTTCAGGAAGTTCTTGGATCACTTCAATTTTTGCAGGATCAACTTCAATACCATATTTTGAAACTATGTGCCCTAGAACAATCCAATTTGTAACCATTAAGTTTTATTTTTCAAAATTTAACACAAGGTTACACTTGACACACTTTTGGAGGACTAGAGATAGTGAATTCAAACAAGATTCAAATGACTCACCATAAATGGTAAAGTCATCCATGAAGTCTTCCATGCAGTGTTCAATGAATTCGGAAAATATACTCCTCATACATCTCTGGAATGTTGTAGGAGCATTGCAAAGACCAAAAGGCATTCTTCTATATGCATATGTTCCAAAGGGGCATGTGAAAGTAGTCTTTTCTTGGTCCTGAGGTGCGATTGGGATTTGGAAGTAGCCGGTGTATCCATCAAGAAAGCAATAGTGTGACTTTCCGGCTAATCGTTCTAGCATTTGATCAAGGAATGGAAGAGGGTAGTGATCTTTTCGGGTTTTAACATTCAATTTTCTATAGTCGATGCACACACGCCATTTGTTTTTCACTCAAGTTGTGACTACCTCCCCATGTTCATTTGTGACAACAGTTATCCCACCCTTCTTAGGTACAACATGAATTAGACTGACCCATTCACTATTAGAAATTAAGTAGATAATACCAACTTGGAGAAGCTTGGTGATCTCTTCCCTAAATACCTCAAGGATGACTGGATTGAGTCTTCTTTGTGGTTGTATAATTGGTTTGGATGACTCCTCAAGATGGATGTGATGCATGCAAAGGGCAGGGTTTATTCCGGGTATGTCATCTAGGGTCCAACCTAAGGCCTTTTTGTTTTCCTCTAACACTTGAACAAGTTTGGACTCCTCGGT
Source organism: Viscum album (assembly GCA_963277665.1). Taxonomy (NCBI): domain Eukaryota; kingdom Viridiplantae; phylum Streptophyta; class Magnoliopsida; order Santalales; family Viscaceae; genus Viscum; species Viscum album. The sequence continues at coordinate 1,381,672,441 of OY728163.1, forward strand.
TTCAGCAAGTGTGTCAGAGATAATGACAGGATAAGAGTGATCATGGAAAAGGAATGCATATTTCAGGTGTTTAGGAAGAGGTTTCAGATCATTCTCATCTTTTATTTGTGGGTTAGAAAACTTAGGAATGGAGGAAGGGACTTCAGTTGCTTCAGATTCATTCTCCTTAATATTTTCCAAGGTGGAGCAGTAGAGATCAGAGTTGATGTGGGATTCAAGAGAGTTTTTATGTTCATCTAGATTGATGGAGTCTATGAATGAGAGGTCCACATCAACTTCACCATTTATGACTTTGTTAATCCTGGTGCAGATTTTACAAGATCCTTTGTCATTAGAACATGATGAACACAGTGGATTGGGGTTTGATTGACACTTAGAAGTGTCCTCAAAAGCATGGATTGAGAATACAGAGTGATCCTCCGATGGGTATCGCATGGATTGGAAAATTTTGAACTTGACCAGTTGGTCACCGAATTCCATGGATAAGATGCCTGAATGGAAATCAATCTTGGTTCTCACAGTTAGGAGGAATGGTCTTCCTATAATTAGGGGAGATCAAGAAGAGTTCGTCTCACCTTCCATATTAAGGATATAGAAATTAGCAGGGAAGATAAGATCATTGACTCAGACAAGGATATCCTCAATTATTCCCTCAGGACTGGTTGTGCTTTGATTGGCTAACTGAATGATAACACCCATTGGGTGCAAGGGACCTTGACCAAGGTTGGAAAGATGGATTTAGGCATGACATTAATTGAGGCTCCTAGGTCTATGAGTGCATCATCAAAGTTGTAACTTCCAATTTGGCATGGAACCGTAAAGGTCCCTATATCTTTGCACTTAATGGGTATGGACTGCTGGGTGGAAACATTTTTGAAGGTCCTAAGTTGCCTCTTGTGGGTGCACAATTCCTTAAAAAACTTGGCATACTTAGGAATTTTTTTGATGGCATCTAAGAGAGGAATGTTGACTTCAAAACGTCTAAACATGTCAAGCATTTTAGGATCAGGTTCAAAGGACTTCCTTGGTTTAGAAATATCTTGAAGAAAAGGAATTGGATTCCTAAGTGTAATGGAAGGAGGTGAGGGAATGGATTCGGGTTCTTTTTCAATTTTCTTTTTCTTTTCATTTTCTAGGTCAACATTCAAAGGATGGTTGGAGGACTTATATTTAGGAATAGCAATTTGATTTCCCGATCTAAGTGCAATTTCACTTACATTACCCATGGGGTTGGGTAATGGTTGAGCTGGAAGGTGGGAAGAATTAGATGTTTGCTGTTGACTAAGGTGGGATGCAAGTTGACCAATTTGGGTTTCAATGTTTTTGAGGCTGGAACAGGTGAAGGAGGCAAGATCTTCCACTGCACTTTCCCATGGTTGCTTATAATAAGAGGCTTGTCCCAAATTGGGATTACCTGGATTTTGGTTCTTGGGAAGGTGATTGTATTGGTTTTGGAATTGGGAAGGCTCACTAGGATAATGGAATCCGGGAGGAGGATTGTTCCTTTGAGGTTGAGGTATAAAAAGATAAGGTTGTTGGAAGTTACCAACACCTTGACCATATTGAAACTGGTTCGGGTTTTGAGGAGGGAATTGAGGGGGATGAGATATGGGATTACCATACCTAAGGCCTTGGTTATAGGAAGAAGAGAAGGGCTCAGAGTGATGTTGGTTGAAGTTTCTAATAAACTGACCTGATAGTTGAGGATTGGTGTTCCGCTGAGCATATGCTGCATTGAGCTCCATTGGTTCAGATGAATCAGATTGATCCTCTTGAAGTTGTGGACATGTGTGAGTTGGATGAGATGGAGAGTTGCGGATTCCACAGTTTTTGACAGGTCCAGGAAACATTGATTGTGGAGAAGATGAGGTTGGGGATTTGGTAGCCATAGCTAGTTGTCACACAAGACCTGTAAGTTCACTCATCCACTCGGTCATCTTGTTTGGCTCAATTTATTGATTATCTTGGGCTTGTTTGACTTGGGCATGTACTCGAGTATGGAATTGTTGTGTGTTTTCAGCCATGTTACTTATGATATCTCTTGCTGCTGCAGGAGTTTTATCAACAAGAGCACTGCCACTTGCGGCATCAATTAGAGTTCTATCCATAGTCGATAACCCCTCATAGAAGTATTGAATCTAGAGTTGGTCAGGAATTTGGTGGTGTAGGCAGGTTTCCACAATCTTTTTGAACCTCTCCCAGTACTCATGGAGTGATTCACTTGGTAATTGACGTATACCACTTATTTCCTTTCGAATAGAAGCAGTACGAGAAGCAGGAAAGAATTTCTCTAAGAAGAGTCGCTTCATGTCATTCCATGTGGTTATAGAACCAGGAGGAAGGTAGTAGAGCCATGACTTGGTGGAGTCGGCTAGGGAGAAAGGAAATGCTTGGAGTTTGATTTTTTCCTCAGAAACCCCTTGAGGCTTCATGGTAGAGCACACCACTTGGAACTCTTTAAGGTGGAGATGTGGATCCTCACCGGCTAGACCGTGGAAATGAGGAAGAAGATGAATCAAACCCGATTTGAGTTCGAAGTCAGCTTATATGTTTGGATATATAATACCAAGAGTTTGGTAATTTATATCAGGGGCAACAAGTTCTTTAAGGGTTTGTTCCCTAGGATTGGCCATATCTAATTCAACTGGTTGGACAAGGACTGGTTCTTGAATTATTTGATTATCTCTTATGTTACTCCTAAGTTGGCAAAGTGTTTGCTCAATTTTAGTTTTAAGAAAATACGAGGGATTGTTTGGAAGGCTATGGGGAATTCAGAGAGATTTTAGAAGAAATATTAAGACGGATTTTTCTTTGTGTTATTTTTTAATTTTTTTTTTCAATTTTGTTTTTTTTTGTTTTTTTATTACAATAACCGAAAACTAATAATTACATAAAGCACCATCCCTGACAATAGTGCCATTTGAAATGCACGTCTGATTATCGCCTATCGACCAGTCAAAGTTCCAGTGCTCTACTAATGTGTATAGCAATACTCGGGTCGAATCCTCGGCGATGATACTTTGTAATAGTCATTTGTTTTTAGTTGATTGTATTTTGATTAGGGGGGTTTGTTTGCAGAGCTTAATTGAAATTATTTATTGACTATAATTGATTTAACAAATTGATAAATATTGGGGTGAGTTCATTATTAGGGAGTTAAGCTTGTGATATCCTTGGGCTTTTCTTTATATTGCATTTAAATTAAAACCCACTTCACAAGTTGACGTCGATTAGAATTCCTAAGTGTTAAAGCTTTAATCCAATCCATAAATTAACTATGATTATAATATAAATAAATACTTGTTTATAGTAGTGTATTTATGGTTCCAATAATCCATGGAAACCGCATGTTAAACAAATAAGTCCTTAATCCATGACATATTAAGTCCAACATACACAATGTTAAATTAACGAATACTCATCAAGAAAATATTCTCAATCACTTAATATCACTAAATTTTGACTCAACCCAATGATATATTTACTCAGAAATTTTAGTGTTTAATAGTCTAGTTATGATTATTTTGATGATAAATTAATAATAGAATAAAAATAAAGGGATTAGAAAAGAGTGGTGCGTCGAACACACACGATCGTTGAAGAGAGTTAAAAAAACAAAATTTGATTGAATGAGGAAGAAAAATAAGGGAAGGGGATTCAAATGAATTTAAAATATTTTAAGAACATTAATATTAAACTATATAATTTGGATGAGAATAAGAGATATTGAAGAAGAAATTTTCATTAAAACAGAATTACAAAAGAAAGGACTTAAAAAATTACAACAATGAAGATCATAAAAGTAAATGAAAACAAAGAGAGGAGGAAAGGTCTCTCAAGTTAAAACTTGTGTATGGAAGGTCCTCCCAAGCCTTTGGAAAGGCTTTGGTCGTTCCAATATAATATCCTCTCTTCTTAAATGACAACCCCTCTCAAGGAAAGAATGGGATAGTATTTATAGCCCAAGGAGTGTACTGTTTGCATTCCCAATCTCCCCATCCACTTTCATCGCCATGTTGGCTATTCAGACAGCCGAATCTTGAGAAATATCCTTCTTCAAAGTTTTAGATAATAAAGTTTTCCGACTAATCTAAAAATTTGGAGTTCTTTGGACCCATTTAGCCAAAGTTATGTCTGATTTATTAAACAATTTTAATCTGTCCATTTCAATACGGTCTTTTTAAAGTACAAAATATTAAAGGGTTTTTGAGTAGGAAGATGCCTTCAAAGCCGAATTATTTATTCAAAAAAGACTTCTTCCTATATCTCCTCTTTCACACGACAGAATATCAGCTTGATTGGATGCTTACATCATGATATATGTCATGAATACTATACTGATTTTATTTCTCGTCCAGAATGGTGGGCTGGACTTCAAAGCTTCATTTGTGCCCCTTGTATTTGGATTTGGGCCTTGAAATTTTTATCCAAGACTCCTTATATTGTCCCACGAACTATGGTGGAGAAAAATGGAATTTGGACTTCTGTATTTAGCCCAGTAAATCAATCTTCATGAATAGTACAGTTTCTTCATAGATTCTTTGGTCTTGTTTTTGAGGACCATATGACCCTTCAAATGTCAGAATTGGCTCATGGTACCTTCTAAAGAAATGTTTTATTTTTAAAGGGAAATCCTAAAAATCAATATACACACAATTTGGATCATTATAGTGATATTTATTATTAAAACTGTAAACTGAATCAATTGTACTACTTTTAAAAATGCTCAAAAATTATATTTAATATTAAAACATTAATATTTCACAAAACTTATGCACATTTCATATAAAATAATTAAAGGGAGTATATAATAAGTCATGAAAATATTAATAACATCACTCCTACACAATACAAATTTCTCTGGAACAAAATTTTCTCCCACGGGGCTTTTTGGAATGTGTTCTTGTGCCAACTCTTGTGTATCTTGAGCCTCAACTTCAACGAAGTCTACCTTTCTACCAATATCTATTTTGGAGATGTTATCCCTCTAAAAGAATATGGCATATCTTGCCACTATAACCTTTTATTCTGAGTGGTTCTATAGGTAATATCCCATTGTTTCCCTGGTTTATCCTATAAAGGTACACTTTGTGCCTCAGGGTGCGAGTTTGCTACCTAAAGAGTCCTTAACAAATGCTTCGCTACCCCACACATGTAAATTCGATAACATGGATTTTATTCCACTTTAGAACTAATATGGAATACCATTTATCGATTTAGTTGGTACTTGGTTTATTATCTATGCCTTTGTTTGTAACGCATACCCCTAAAAGGATAATGGAAGACTTGCATGACTCATCATTGATCTCACCTTGTCCAACAAGGTGTGGTTCCTCCTTTCACTTACACCATTACATTGAGGTGTGTAAGGAGGAGTGAGTTGGGATAGGATCCCAAACTCTCATAAGTAATCAATGAATTCCTGATTAATATATTCCCCACCTCAGCCTGAGCGGAGTTTCTTAGTCTTCATACCAAACTAGTTGTCAACTTCATTCTTGTATTCCTTGAACTTATCAAAGGAATCTGACTTATACCTCATTAAGTTTATATGTCCATATATAATAAAATCATCAGTAAAAGTTAGGAATTATGAGTAACCACTCCTTATTTCAATTGGAAATGGTCCACACACATCGGTATGAACCAATTCAAGAAACTCTTTAGCCCTTTCACATTTCCCACAAAATGGGGCTTTGCTGATTTTTCCTTGTAAACATGCATGACATACACCAAATGGTTTTAGATCAAAATAATCTAAATATACATCTTGATGTAACTTTTTCAAGCGTTTCTCATTTACATGACCTAGCCAGTGATTCCAAAGTTGGGTGTGGTATGAATCATGTGAAGTATCTTTTTCATCGATTTCCATTACTTGATTTGTGTAATCCAACACATAATGACCATTGTATAAATGTTCCCTACCAAAAAAATTCTATATTTATAATAGAAGAAACATTCAATTACAAACATGAAAAATAATCCATCTATATCTAGTCTGGATACAAAATTTATGTTTTTGGTTACAGAAGACACATAAAAACAACCCTTTAACACCAAGATCATCCCAGTTGGCAACGTTAGGTGGTATTCCCCAAAAAATACAACATCAAGTTTGGCTCCATTGGCTACTTGTAGATCTACATACCCACGATAAATATTCCTAAATCTACTTGGTTTCTGTATTGGGATACATATGTGAGCACAAAAAGCTGTATCTAATACCCAATTTTGTTGACATAGATAGATTTCATTCGATAACAAACACACATGAAGCTTCTCCTTGCTTCTTAGGCTGGGGGTAGTTCTTCTTTCAGTGGACCTTATTGCCACATGCGAAACAAACAGCCTCATATTACCTTGCCTCCCCTTTGATCTTCCTTTTCTTGGAAGGCCATGAAGAAGCTTTGGGCTTAAAGCTATTTGTCTTCACTTTACTCTTATTCACCAAAAGGACAGAAGGCTTTTCTCACTTCATATCTTTGTCCACTTGGATAATGAGGAAAATAAGATTAGATAGCGACTTCTCAATGTTGATTATATTGAAATAGACAAAAAAGTTAGAGAATCTATGAGAGAGTGATGCAAGAATGAGATATGCGCCTAGTTCATCGGGGAGTTTAAACCCTAGAACCTCTAGGAGCTCAATGTAGCCAACGAGCTTGACTACATGAGGCTGAACTGGGGAACCTTCTCCAAGATTACTTTGAAAGTGTTCCTAAAAGATCTAAAACCTTTCCTATCTTTCTCTCTCCTGGTAAAGACCACAGAGGTGCTTGAGCATGCTATAATAATCCATGTTTTCACGAGACTTCATGAGCTCACTAGATATTGATGACAACATCAAACATTGAACGTCGACCACGTCGTTCATATGTTTCTCATAGATTGGGAAATCCTCACCACTTTCCCCCTTGGCAGGCAGATCAGTTAATGTTGACTGCAACACATAAGACATCTTTTCACGGTGTAAGATAACCCGAAGGTGTCTAAACCATTCTTGGAAGTTACTATCGGTGAGGATGTTGTCTTTATCCAGAATTTATTGCAGGGATAGTTTGGTTGATGATCTTTTCATTTTTATTCTACAATTAAAAGAGATGATCATTAGTACTTTCTAGGTTACATTTAATGAGAAATAATAAATTTTATTAAGTCTCCCACTATTTTATCAAGTCCCAATAGACCTCACCATTGAACTCAGAATGTCCAGTTTCCATGACATTCTAGTGGCAAGGATCCATATTCCCCTTCACATTACCCCAACATGGTTTGTTCAAGCTATTTGAAGGTATTTAGGTAGGTAGGTCATTTCCAACTACAGGCTTGCAGTTCCTTGATCTATTGAGTGGACTCCCCAATCCTAAAATCACGACTTTGGATTTCCTCAATGCTTGCACCCAATATTACACCAAGTCTAGCAAGGGATACTTCTCTTGATCTAATATAGTTAAGTCATCCCGAAACCTTTCATAAGGGATTCCGGTATAAAAGTATGTGTCCCAAAAAGGGTTGGTCAAACACATATTTTTATTGAGTTTTTCCATAAACCAAGTATCAGAAGTCTTGGTCCAACTTAATATTTTATTTGATGGATTTTTATCTTTTATGCATGAATTGATTATTATCACATGATTTTTAATATTAAGTGGAACTTACGTATGTGATTAACCATGTCTTGATAATATTTACACATAATTCTTGTTTATTTTAGTTCCATCTTCCATGCTTGTTTAATTCATTAATTATGTGATCGTAAAAACACATCCATAACAATAAACCCTGGAAATGACAGAAATAAAATAATGTAAATGGCATGATCATGATATTTTCTAACGGTTAGTTTATCTAAAAGTTGATAAAATAACCCCGGACTAGGGGAGAAACACCTTTAACCTTTTGGGTTCGTGTTTACAGCTTCCACCTGTCCACCTATGTATCTCCTGGGATTGGTTTTGTCTCAGCTCCAGCTTGAACCGCCTCCACAAGCTTGAGAGTTCCATCCATTACATATGCCTTTTTTTAACTCACATGTAGGTGAGGGTTAAAAGGTGGTTTTACATAAAAGAAACCTTGGGCATGCTGGCCCTACATATTAATGAGGAGAAGGCTCATAGGCCAAAATTTTTAATTCAAATAAATAAATTAAAAGAAACCATCCACATAAAAAGGTCTTGGTCTAGCTCATGATCACCCATACATGCAATGATATTTACCCATAAATAAAACTAGCATTAAATTCTTTAATCATTATCGTTTAAGATAAATCACACTCAAATCAAATAATTATCATCTTTAATTAATCAATCCTTTTACCCTAAACCCTTTTCTAAATTTCCTTGAGATTCTCATACATCATAAATTTAAACAAATAAATTCATTTAAAATTATCTTTTTATGTAACTTTTACCTTGGTGGAAACCCGGTGAATTCCTATTCATAACTACCCAATGAGTAGAAATGAACATTATAAAGATGTTAAATTAAACACACATATATAACAAACCTATCATGTGTTGTGCCTCAACTTTACGTATTCATGATGGTACACATGTCAAGGGTTTGTATAATATAATAATAAATTTTAATAAATCTTCATAATTTGGATGAGTACACAATGTATAGTTCTAACTACATGACATGTACTATTTTTCACCATCCATCTGAAGTACAATCCTAGGGAAACAACATGCGAGTGTACTTCAGAAATCTTCAGAGTACACGACATTTCTAGTTGGCCACACACCATGTAGTTCCTCGTTACACGGTCTCCAGTTGGGCTAGTCGTGTACGAGGTACATGGTCCAACCCTAACACGAAGGGACTACACACTGTGTCCATTTGGTCCACAGATAATGTAATCCAGAAACCATGTGCCACCTATTCTTGGTCAACAAACAGAGTCATTTAAGACTTAGAAAGACTCAAACACACGACTTGGTTTGGCGGACAGGTCCGATGGATTGAATCTTGACTACACGGCATGTACTGCCGAATACACGTTGTGTGTTATGGTGTTGTATGACCAGGAAGATTTGTCACCTCTGGGTGATATCCTCTATTTTATTTTAATCAAAATTAAAAGAATAGATAGTTTCTATAAGGTGAACGAGAAATGAAACAGGAGGAATGGACCTTGAGATTCAGATTTGCAGAACGATTAACTTGAATTGAAATAACTAAATTATTAAATGCGTAAGTCATTAATGAACTATGTAAATAATTATAAACTATGATGTAACCCATCTGATACCACATTAAGCTTCTGGGCGCAGTAGAAGTGTGATTGAGATGACATCCAACATTAATTTTTACAATGATCAATGATTATTTTGGGATCAATACAATGATGAATGCCAGTATCCACTAAATATAATCAAAGATTTAGATAAAGAAGAAAGAGGCCCAAAACCTTTAGAGGGGATCTTGCACATCATGTTTATAATTTATTTAATTAATTTCATAAAGAAAAATAGTACCTAGATCTTTGGTATTTTTCTTCGTTGATGACGTTGATCGTCCAGAATGACCCTTCCAGATTATCTCGTTGCGCTTGTAAGGATCCAATATAGAATAACTTCAGCGGTGACCACACATCCTCTGATGTCCTCTGATCGACACCGCTCGTTCTCCGAGTGCTAACGCAGCGAAGTGAGTGTCTTGTGTCGGTAGTTCTTGATCGATTGTTATTCGGCCTTGAAGAACGTATCTCATTCTTGAGAGGGGAGAGAAGTGGATTCGAGAGAGAAGTTTTTTGGCTCAACAATTCTCAATTCATCATGTGTGTGGTGTGGTCTATGGCACAATATGCCTAATTTTCTATTTATATACATGGAATTTCAGTTACAATATATAATTACAAATCAAAAATTAAATACATTCATGAACTTAGAGAAAACCCATGCTCATAATAATAATACCACGTCATTATTCATGGTATGCCAACTTGCACAAAATGGAATTATAAAATAAAATTTTATGTCACAAAATAATAGCAGCATCATTATTATTTTAACTTTGTGCCAATTAGTTAAATAATTATTTACCGTCTTGCAAATAATTATTTAATTACTGGACCGACCATGGTCTGCTCGTACTCCACTTCCATTTACTGAACACCTGAATAAATAAATAAATAATTTATTCTATTAAATAAATATTTTATTTACAAAATAGTAAATAAATATTTATTAAATGTTCAATAAAATAAATAAATAAATTTTATTTAATTTATGCGATCATTTTAACTTGAATAAAATTATTCTATAGTCTTGAGAATAATATTTATTTCATTAATTAAATTGAAATAGATTTTAACTGAGACCACAAAAAACACGTAGTGTGTGACCCTCTAGGATTCTTTCTCGTTGGCATTAGGCCGAACTGCCTAAAGTCCAAGAGTACTGTTTAGCAATGGGTCGAGGCACCCTAGAGAAATAATGAAATGTCACAACAATGAAATCCATATACGATTTCTCACTATGTAATATAATCCCTTTGGCGCAATATCTCATAAATAAGGTTTCGTGATAGTGTCATCCATATTTATGCTTGATATGTCATTCTTTGACTACATGAAATAAACTCATCGTTACACCATGGACATGGAATTTCATGTGACAGTTCTATTTCAATCAAAGGGCCGAGATATCAACTTCCATAAATGGAAGGGAAACATACTTCCTCGAATTATCTGTCAACAACAAGCCACTCATGGCGCACCCAACATACCCTACTTCCCGCTAACTGTCTGTATAACGGTTTTTGTCAGCAAATCAGAGTGTGTGAGTCATGAAACGTATTAATGATAATCATAATGTTTAAGGATCATTACACATGTTCGCAGATTGAAATATTCGATGACACTAAAGCACGCTGAATTCTGACTGGTGGTTCTTTTCTCATAATCTTCTATCATGGAGACTACCAAGTGAGAACTTCATGAGAGGATGTCTCATCTTTTTATGAGTACTCTCACCTGACAGTCTTTATGCTATGTGTCCCATCATAGTATTTCATCCAACCACAGAACTATATTTAAGAATATTGTTATAGAATTCCAAGGTTACCATCGTAGTGGGGAACTGCCATGACCTTATTAATGCAACAAATACTCTTGGACATTGTTACATCATAGTCATGTAGAACAATGAACAATATGTAATAATACAATAAATATCTATGTTATCAAAGTAAAACAAGTTGGTTTTAGGACACCAACTCTTACAGTCTCAAAGGTTGCTAAATATCCACCATCTATCTTTAGAATTAATACTCATAGAATTGATTAAGGTTAATCATAATCATAATAGGATATAATAGAACAAGAGTAATCGTGATTTATATGATTTTTCATGATTTGTATTATTTACATGATTTGTGAGCATTAAAACCCTAGGAGTCCAACACATAATCTATCATGGAGCTTCCACATGTATTATTCAATGTTATTGTGATACCTTTATTGGATAACATATCAATGTCTATAATCAATCAATTCTTCTTTTTTTCTTCAAGGATTGATTCAATTATTTATTTTAGCTTGATCCTATTCATTTATATAGAATATTTTCATTGGTCCATGGTATGATCTATGTATCTATAGTAAAATCACAATTTAATGTATTAAATGACATTATTGGAATCCACCTTTCAATGCTTCTTTGGTGTATCTTGATTAACGTATTTCTTGAATAATTTATTTTATTTATTACACATGGAAGAATTTGAAAAAAAATATTTACTTATACTTTAGTTGTGGTCTTTTATTAGAATAGGGGTTTTACAAGATTATTACATAACATAAATATTCTTTTATGTGACTACACATGTTTTGGTACTCACAGAAACCTCCCTGGCATTTGAATTTGGTTATTATGTGTAGATTCATTCTCTTATACGAAAGCTATTTCAATTTTGTAGGTTCATTTATTCTTTCACCATTACTCTACCTAAATTCTGGCCTTATAATATTTTCATACATTCTCTTGTTATTTTAATATTTAGTAACTTGATGTTAAAACTTCTAACAACCCAAACAATAGATAATGTATCTCATTATTTTTCTATTAGTATTAGTACGAATAGGTTTATTGAATTATTGTTTATGTATTTGTATTTCCTTTATTAGAGAATCATGTTTGGGGTTATTTTTATTTATATTATCCACCCTTTGTGTTTTTTAGATTTTTATCATTTTTAAAAACTTGTATTTTCTCATATTTTGGATTTCAACCTAAACTAGCAGATGAGACTGCATCAGTAGGAACTGAATTAACTAGGTTATGAGTTACCATCTTACATGATCTTGTAGAAGGCTGATCATGAAATGATGTTGATCACTTCTTGAAACATTTTGTGTCTATTTAGAGACATTATTCATGTAAACATATTGTATAAAAATAAACCTTCTTTGAGATTGAATCACTTCAAATGTTTGGGTGAAATGAACCTAATTTTCTATAACATGGAAAGATCCTGCATGTTTCTCCTTAAAATTTTATAATTTCACATATATTTTAAGGAATTTTACGTGGAGGTAAACTATATAATTTTCAATTGACGTTATTATACATTCCCATTCATATTCCATTATTTTAATCTAATATTCATTTATTTTACTACATTAAATCAGAGATTTTTCATGGTATTTGTATTTACATGTTTTGTCATGTGGGATATTCAAAATGCCTAAAGACTCAGGTCTTATGCATATAGTATAATCCATAACCCTCATTCCACCTCAACATGCATGCAATCATGCGTACCAGCTCTTTTAAACGACTGAAGAATATTGGGCATATTGTTTCTCCTCATTCAATACACAGATATCAAATACCCAAATTAGTACATTAGAAATGTGTGTTTCATGTTCTTTGAACTCTCATAGAACACAAGAGATCATTTTGAACATATTAAATGTGGAATATGACTTCAGTTAAATCTAGTATCTCAAAGATGCAGTAAAAATGAATAATCAAGTTCAACTTCTTTTACATTTAGTCGAATAAAATTATTATTCTTTTTCCACATGTAGGAAAGATAGTAATTTCATGCATGATATATGTTAAAAATCAAGGGCCTCATCTAATAAGCATGTTATTCCAAGATAGAAGATTCATAGATTATTGATGGATGGTGGTAAAATTCTTGTACGTAGAATCCTTAGTAGGACAACAGTTGAAGATGAACACCTAAAGGGATAAGACAACTCAGATCAAGAAGATCATGTGGTCCATGCTTTGTTTGTCTTATTAAGATAGATGAATAGTCTGTGCTTCGTACTACATCTAATAATGATTCCTCGAGTCTTATAGTTCATAGTTTATTACCCAATACCTACCACTGGTGCATCATAATTCCTAAACCCCTACAATCAACACCATGTGTTACCTCTCCCTGTCACACCACACAGTGGCTCTACCACTGCTCCCATGTGAACTATCTCTTACATGAATTAGACTTGGGCCTTCTAATATATGTTATTGTACAGGATGCCAGTGGTAGGCCATACCATGGGGTTTACCCTTGAGTCCCCCTATTTTTTGTAAATTTATAGCATTTTTTTCTCACATGGTGATCCATATTTGTGATAAAATACCTAAAAAGAGTTGGGAAAATAAAAACATCAAAGTAAAATAATGAAAAAAATAAAAAAAGGAATTCTTTTTTATTCATGGCCACCCATGATTCCTCAAAACATATTGCTGAAATATATCCACCATTAAATCCTCTCCTTTATTTCATGGAATAAAATATTGTGTGGCCTCTAATTCATTTTTTTCTTTCCCCTCCAATTAATATTCTTCAATTCATGTAAATAAGCATATATAATCTTTCACCTATTATAAAAATGTGAAAAACCCTTTTCACATTTTTTAATAATTTAAGATCACATCAACAATTTTCATTAGTACAAGGAGAATTATCTAAGCATGACTTCCAATTCCATTAGATGAATCTATAACAATGCTCCATGAATTATATCCAATCATCTTGAATATATCTGAAACTATTTCCATCTTTTTCATTTCATTATTATTCACTAAAAAGTGAGCACATCATCATAAATTAACAATTGATTTCTTCTTATATGTTGACGAAAAATAATATTATTCTCACCATTCATTCACATGGTCTTTTCAAATTTCCATAAGTTTACGTGTAGATATAGATTTCAGGTCCATATATTTCTATTTGGACCTAGTTTTCATGTCAATAATGTAACACCCCAATATTTCATAGTACATTATTTCTTCAAAGTAATTCAATAACTTTCACTACACGCAACACTGGGTTCGAACGCATCACAAGATTACCAAACTAGCCGTTCAAAAGCGGTTATGAATAGTAATAACTAAATATTGAACTATATATATAATACTTATAATTTTATAATCCATATTATGATTTTCTTAGACATAATTTAAGAACAAAGTCATTTTTCTCAGATAAAATAAGTATTTATCTCAAAAAATGCATTTTTACCTCCTTTTAATGATGAACCCTTTTTTAAATCCAATATTTGAAAATTTTATATATTCAATTTTACAAAATAAACTTCTTCTTTAGAATCAGGGAATAAGAATTTAGTTTCAATAAATGTTTGGTGTTTTTCTGATAACTTTCATATTTGGGTGAATAGTGAAAAATACTATATTTTAACTGAAAAGAACTTTTTTAATAAAAATAATTTATAGTGTTAAATTGTACATTTTAATGGTTTTTAAGAAAAAATAAATTATATTTTTACCATTTAATCCAATGCTAGTCATTATAAGTAATTTCACTTTGATATTGGACATAAACTGGTGTCAATCTTTTGATAGATATTGTTTCTTAAAAATACGACTTTTGGTTTTGACAACAGGAATTAATTTTAAATTAATAAATGAAACTTATATGTTTTGAATTTGGTAAAATAGACTTCATTTTTAAATTTGGAATATCAAAATTAGCTTAGGGTGAATTTTCGGTATTTTTCTGAAAACTTTCAATTTTTGATGAATAGTGAAAAACACTGAGTTATAGTTTAAAACCGAATTTTTATTTAAATAATTATTTATTTTATTTAAATTAATTTAAGTAAAAATAGATACATAATACCTATATAAGTTTAATGTAATTCATTGGAGTCAGTTTATAATAATTTTAGATATATAAAAATTTTATTGAACTTTTCACCGTCTTTTACCCACCTCCTAGGAGAATTTGCAAATTCACATAACACTTAATTTTACCGCTTCTGCGAGTTGAATTTAGAAAATCCGAGAGACATGGTTAATATCAAGGAGTAAAATGTGGTTCAATAAGATAAAAATAATTTTGGTGAATAGTAACTTTTTACTTTTATTTATCACGGTTAAAAGTAAATAGGGAAATTAAGGGTAAAAATGATATTATTATTACCCTAACTGTAACAGCCCGAGATTTTATGAAAAATATTCTTTTTAATTTAATTAATGTCTTGTGTTGTACGCTACACCAAAAGGAGCTTGCACAACACGCATCCTTGACTTGCCTTGCATTACACGCAATCGCGACCTTCCTCGATAGCGCGTGTAGTACGCAATACCGAGTTTCACTAAACAACGACATGCTATTAAAATATTATTAAAACTATCCGTTATGAATAGTAATAACCAATTTTTAAAATTTTGTAATTTTTATTTTTCAAAATGGAATTCATTTTTGGATTCAGAATATCGAAATTAGCTTAGGGTGAAATTTTGGTACTTTTCGGATAACTTTCATTTTCTGATGAATAGTGAAAATTACTAAATTTTAATTAAAAACAACCTTTTTAATAAAAATAATTAATAGTGATAAATTATTAATTTGAGTGGTTTTAAATTATATTTAGAATATATTTTTACAATTTAATACAATTTTGTTCATTGGATGTAATTTCACATTAAAACTAGACATAAACAAGTGTCAATCTTTTGATAGTTATTATCTCTTTAAAACACGCTATTTGTTTTGACGACGGGAATTAATTTTTAAATTAATTAATGCAACTGATATGTTTTGAATTTGGTAAAATAGACATCATTTTTGAGTTCATAATATCAAATATAGCTTAGGCCTAATTTTTGGTATTTTTCTGGAAACATTCATTTTTTGATGAATAGTGAAACCACTAAGTGGTAGTTAAGAAAAATGAATTTTTCATAAAACTTAATTTTACCACTTCTGTGAGTAGAATTTCAAAAATCCGAGAGACACGGTTGATGTCAGTAAGTAAAATGTTTTTCAATGAGACGCAAATAATTTTTGGTGAATAATAACTTTTTACCTTTTTTTTACCATGGTTAAAAGTAAATAGGGTAATTAAGGGTAAAAATGATATTATTATTACCTTAACACATGTCCTAATTCTGTTGGACAAGTGTAATTCTACCAAAAACAAACTTAGGAATAAAATATGACCATTTAGCCCCACTTGGATTAGATTAGGACATTTATTATTAATTTATTTAAAGAAGGGTTAAAATAGTTAAAATCAATGTTTAATAAGTAAATCATTTTTAATATGGGGTTATACATAAGATAAATTAAACTATAAATATTCATTAGAAATATAAAAGGATTTCCTACATAATGGTATTTTATTTTTAATTTTTAGACATTAAATAATTTAATTTATTTATGACACAAAGATGATGCAGTAATTATCTTATTAATGAAATATTGACATAATTGATGTTATAAACACCAAAATAAATGTAATTTGAGACTTTTTATGACTTACATTAATTTTCTAGGTTAATATGACATGTTATTGTTGATATAAGTAACTTGGTTTGAACTTATCATTCTGTTATGAATTTCATAAAAATCATGTACCAAATAGTGTCAAAATTGACATAAATTAGTTTTTAAAACAAATATTATATTATTAATTGTAATTTAATTCCTAAAAAACTAAGGTTCGGACAAATGACTTAGATAAGGATATATATATTAATAATAAACAACTTGGGGTTCTTTTGGCTTGATATAGTAAGTTTATTAATCTTATAGTATAAGAACACAAGAAGACACGGTAAAAGTAAAATTATTTAACTTAATGTTAAATCTAAATGATAAGGTTAAAATAGGAACCTAAACTTGTCTAAATTCTATTTTATGAGAGGATTTCGACCCATCTCCACCTTATCTTCGAAATAAATCAATTTGGAGCTATTTAAAACCAAATTTGACTTTATAATAAAATAATAGTTTTAGTTATTCCAAAGGTACCCCTCTCCTCCCTTATAAAAGGGAACCTCCTCCCTCTCTTCCTCACACCACTTTGAGCCTTCAAGCTCGGCCAACCCCTGCCATTTTCTCCTCTACACTTCCCTAGAGACATCCTAGAGGTCCTGGTCTTCTTAAAAGACCAATTTTAGTGCCATAAAAGGAGGTCTCAAAGAAGCACTTCAAAGAAGAGGAGGTTTGGACACTTACAAAGCAAGTCATACCTAAGGTAAGGGAAATATCACAATCTCATTTCTATCCGAGATTGTTTATACTTTGACATTTACTGGGGTGTATTTTATCATCAACATCCATGTTTCCTCAATATGTAATATTATTTACATCCACCTACAATTGTTTAAATCCAATTTTACCCTTCGGTGAGTTTTTAGTAAAGGATATGAAAGGAATCTTTTGTCGTTTTTCGTACGAGGTACTTTTTGACTTTTCCAACAAAAGTATGAAGAATGTTTTTTTAACTTATACGACATGAATGTATTTTTAAAACATTATTTCCAAGAAGATTCCTTTACAAGTTTTCAAGTTTATTTTTAATCAAATTCTTTTAGTTTAGAATTGTACGACATGTTAAGAAAGGAAAAGTATTTTTGAAGCAGAAAGGATATTTTCCTCAAGAATGGAGTTCAAGTGTTTTATCAAAATTATTTTCCATCTAAGATAATAAAGGGTTATGTTTTTATCCCTATTATTACATTGATTTGATTATGTTGTGATGGAATTATATTTCTATGAATTCCTTTATCTTATATGAATTGTTTTATGATGTCACGATGTTTAAGATTCCCGTTTTTATTACATGGGTTATGCCATGATGTATGGTTTATGATTTGGTGGCAGAAATAATAATGGTATCATTAAGAGATGGGTGGGACCTATGTCTCCCTACAATGAATTAGGTAAAGATTTTATATCTCATGAGATAGACATGGCTGGAACGGTAGGTTATACCGGTTCAGTGAAGCAGGACTGAAACGAGGGTAACTCGGTTCAGAAATGGACTTTGTCCACTAAGATAGTCTTGGCAATGAGTCTTGACTAATAAGAAATGATTATCTATGATTATGTGTGAATGCCACAAAGTTTCATGTTTTAAGTTATGATTATTGGGATTTCATTTCGCTACTATGATTTATCCCATGTTATGAAATTATGCTCTCTTTTGCAGGTTAAGATTTCCAAAATGTTATGTTCTTATGAATATGATGTGATTGATATTTCTTTTGTCTACCCTTACTGAGCATTTGAGCTCACCCTTTTATGTTTTCTTTTCCCCATGATATAAAGAAAGGTTTTAGGTAAAAAAAAGGAAGATCTTTATGGGAGATGTTGAAGATCTTTCACCACGATTAGAAGATTATATTCCGAGTTTCCAAAGACACTATACTATTACGATCCTCATGTGTGTGTTTTTGTTATGTACTAAGTATTCCACAAAAGTAATGTAATGCCCATGTACGTCAAGCTTCGGGTCTCTACAGTTGGTATCAGAGGAAGGTTTAGTCAACCTTCGGAAACTAGGATGCAAAAACGTTAGTGAGATCCCTAGAGATATTTCTAAGGTATGTCTAGGGATGTCCCTAAGGATAAGTATACGTATAGGATATAGTCCTAGAACTATGGTAACGATATTAGATTAAACCAAAGATGTTAGATATTGAGGGTACTCCCCCTTTACTATGTTGTTTTCTCTAGCATGATTTTTGCCTCTCACAAGATTCTTATTGTGTTTTAGTTAATGGAGGGAACCAGAAGGAATTCAGTTAACATTGAATCCAATGAAAAAATTGGTGACTATGAGCAACAAAATTGTGATTATGCCGAATCAGTCATCACGATATATGATTAACAAGGTGAAATTTAGTGGTATGCCTAATTCATCAAAGAAGAGGAAGATAAACTATTATGCATGTTCGCATGTTGAGGAGCATAAAGAAAGGAAGATTGATATTTCTAAAAAAGGGAAGAAGAACCTTGAGGAATACCTCAAATGGAGGGACTGATGTTATTTGTGTGGAGAAAAGGGTCATAGAGTGACAGACTGTTATGGAGTTCAATGTCTTATTTGTGGAGAACATGGGAATTACCCAACTCAATGCCCTGACCTAAAAAGTTACTTGTAAATCAAGGAAGGAATTATTCCAGGTCAATCATTGAAGTGGATAGACTGAAGTGTTTATATATTGGTATTCAAGAATAATGTTGTTGAGGTACTTTTATGGTGTATTGAAATATTTATGTATTGGTCTATTGTGGTTTTCAATAATTTTAAGGTACCAGTAACCATGAAAAGTGATTCAAATATTTTGGAAAGTAGATGATATGCGTATAATGAAGGGATAAGAAGAAAATGAAATGTTTGACAGCATTCAAGAGCTCATGATTGATATAAGGACTAAGTGATATCATGGTTTGAGTATATAGAATTTTGAGTATTTTGGTATGTGTAAAGTGTTAACTTTTAACTACATTCATGTTTTCACTAAGGTTCAATGGGTATTCAAGAGAATACATGATTAAGGCCTTTGAATGTTTGGAATGTGACCAACAAGACATATCTTATGATATATGGGGATCAACGATGGTATTAAATCTCTGGTAATCATTTTCACTATATTATGAGAATGGACTGCAGTATTATGGATAAGCCTAAAGATTGGAATGGATTATGTTGGACATAAGTTAGTATTGTTTAAGGATAGAAGTTTTTTTTCGATATTATTGATGGGATGTTATAGTAATATAGTTTTAGAAAAAGGACAACCTGCAGGACGGGTGACAACCCATCGCGTCGGACAAGGTCGTAGGAATCGAACCCACAACCGAAGTGCGACTGGCCTTTATCGCCAACCACTGGCCTACAGGAAGTCCCTATTTAGTAGAAACTAGTTTTATTATATTAAGCAGTATGATATATGAAGTATAAGTCCATTTTAGGAACCATATATGATTAATCTCACTATAGATGGACTTATGTATTTTTTGACAACTTTTCTAACCTTTTGTTTGAGACAGATGGAATGACCCATCATTCTATCACATGATCTGCTAACACATCACGAATGAAAAATTCAACCTCATTTCTTTAAGAGATGAAGTGGAAATTGTCCAAAGAACAACAAACAGTGAGACTATACCAAAATCATGAAAGTATTTCTTCTAATTCCAATTTCCTCAACTTTAGGGAAATGATCTTGAAAACCAAAAATGTTGTCCTAGTGATCTTATATCTGATGAATCAGATGTTACCTTAGATCGTCACAAATTTATGGCTTTGTGATTGCTGGCTTTTCCATAGCCATGTTCTATACCACTCTCCATCAGAACATGATGGTAAGATTTCTCTTCCATATCTATATTTTCACTTATGTGGAAACCCAGTGATTAGTTTATTTGGGTAACAATTACGTTTTATACTTTTGTTTTTAAATATTGGTTTTGATATTACTTTTTACGATGTGGGTTTCTATTAAAGAAACATTCGAATAGTAAACCATTTATAACCCCGACAAATTTCGAGGGCGAAAGTCATTTTAAGGGGGGTAGAATGTAATAGCCCGAGATTTTATGAAAAATATTCTTTTTAATTTCATTAATGTCTTGTGTTATACACTACACCAAAAGGAGATTTCACAACACGCATCCTTGACTTGCCTTGCATTACACGCAATCGTGACCTTCCTCGATAGCGTGTGTAGTACGCAATACCGAGTTTCACTAAACAACGATATGCTATTAAAATATTATTAAAACTAGCCGTTATGAATAGTAATAACCACTTTTTGAAATTTTGTAATTTTTATTTTTCAAAATGGAATTCATTTTTGGATTCGGAATATCGAAATTAGCTTAGGGTAAAATTTTGGTACTTTTCAGATAACTTTCATTTTCTGATGAATAGTGAAAATTACTAAATTTTAATTAAAAACAACCTTTTTAATCGAAATAATTAATAGTGATAAATTATTAATTTGAGTGGTTTTAAAGTATATTTAGAATATATTTTTACAATTTAATACAATGTTGTTCATTGGATGTAATTTCACATTTAAACCAGACATAAACAAGTGTCAATCTTTTGATAGTTATTATCTCTTAAAAACACGCTATTTGTTTTGATGACGGGAATTAATTTTTAAATTAATTAATGCAACTGATATGTTTTGAATTTGGTAAAATATACATCATTTTTGAGTTCATAATATCAAATATAGCTTAGGCCTAATTTTTGGTATTTTTCTGGAAACTTTCATTTTTTGATGAATAGTGAAACCACTAAGTGGTAGTTAAGAAAAATTAATTTTTCATAACACTTAATTTTACCGCTTCTGTGAGTGGAATTTCAAAAATCCAAGAGACACGGTTGATGTTAGTAAGTAAATTTTTTTTCAATGAGACGAAAATAATTTTTGGTGAATAGTAACTTTTTACCTTTTTTTTACCAAGGTTAAAAGTAAATAGGGTAATTAAGGGTAAAAATGATATTATTATTACCTTAACACATGTCCTAATTCTATTGGATAAGTGTAATTCGACCAAAAACAAACTTAGGAATAAAATATGACCATTTAGGCCCACTTGGATTAGATTAGGACATTTATTATTAATTTATTTAAAGAAGGGTTAAAATAGTTAAAATCAAAGTTTAATAAGTAAATAATTTTTAATATGGGGTTATACATAAGATAAATTAGACTATAAATATTTATTAGAAATATAAAATGATTTACTACATAATGATATTTTATTTTTAATTTTTAGACATTAAATAATTTAATTTATTTATGACACAAAGATGATGCAGTAATTATCTTATTAATGAAATATTGACATAATTGATGTTATAAACACCAAAATAAATGTAATTTGAGACTTTTTATGACTTAAATTAATTTTCTAGGTTAATATGACATGTTATTGTTGATATAAGTAACTTGGTTCGAACTTATCATTCTGTTATGAATTTCATAAAAATCATGTACCAAATAGTGTCAAAATTGACATAAATTAGTTTTTAAAACAAATATTATATTATTAATTGTTATTTAATTCCTAAAAATCTAATGTTCAGCCAAATGACTTAGATAAGGATAGATATATTAATAATAAACAACTTGGGGTTCTTTTTGCTTGATATAGTAAGTTTATTAATCTTATAGTATAAGAACACAAGAAGACACGGTAAAAGTAAAATTATTTAACTTAATGTTAAATCTAAATGATAAGGTTAAAATAGGAACCTAAACTTGTCTAAATTCTATTAGATGAGAGTATTTCGACCCATCCCCACCTTATCTTCGAAATAAATCAATTTGGAGCTATTTAAAACCGAATTTGACTTTATAATAAAATAATAGTTTTAGTTATTCCAAAGGTACCCCTCTCCTCCCTTATAAAAGGGAACCTCCTCCCTCTCTTCCTCACACCACTTTGATCCTTCAAGCTCGGCCAACACCTGCCATTTTCTCCTATCCACTTCCCTAGAGACATCATAGAGGTCCTGGTCTTCTTAAAAGACCTATTTTAGTGCCCTAAAAGGTGGTCTCAAAGAAGCACTTCAAAGAAGAGGAGGTTTGGACACTTATAAAGCAAGTCGGACCTAAGGTAAGGGAAATATCTCAATCTCATTTATATTCCAGATTGTTTATACTTTGACATTTACTGGGGTGTATTTTATCATCCACATCCACGTTTCCTCAATATTTAATATTATTTCCATCCACCTACAATTGTTTAAATCCAATTTTACCCTTCGGTGAGTTTTTAGTAAAGGATATGAAAGGAATCTTTTGTCGTTTTTTGTACGAGGTACTTTTTGACTTTTCCAACAAAAGTATGAAGAATGTTTTTTTAACTTATACGAAATGAATGGATTTTTAAGACATTATTTCCAAGAAGCTTCCTTTACAAGTTTTCAAGTTTATTTTTAATCAAATTCTTTTAGTTTAGAATTGTACGACATGTTAAGAAAGGAAAAGTATTTTTGAAGCAGAAATGATATTTTTCTCAAGAATGGAGTTCAAGTGTTTTATCAAAATTATTTTCCATCTAAGATAATAAAGGGTTATGTTTTTATCCCTATTATTACATTGATTTGATTATGTTG
Organism: Viscum album; assembly: GCA_963277665.1. Taxonomy (NCBI): domain Eukaryota; kingdom Viridiplantae; phylum Streptophyta; class Magnoliopsida; order Santalales; family Viscaceae; genus Viscum; species Viscum album. The sequence continues at coordinate 1,381,695,809 of OY728163.1, forward strand.
TGATGGAATTATATTTCTATGAATTCCTTTATCTTATATGAATTGTTTTATGATGTCACGATGTTTAAGATTCCCATTTTTATTACATGGGTTATGCCATGATGTATGGTTTATGATTTGGTGGAAGACATAAGAATGGTATCATTAAGAGATGGGTGGGACCTATATCTCTCTCCAATGCATTGGGTAAAGATTTTATATCTCATGAGATAGACATGGCTGGAACGGTAGGTTATACCGGTTTAGTGAAGCAGAACTAAAACGAGGGTAACTCGGTTCAGAAATGGACTTTGTCCACTAAGATAGTCTTGGAAATGAGTCTTCACTAATAAGAAATGATTCTCTATGATTATGTGTGTATTCCACAAAGTTTCATGTTTTAAGTTATGAATATTAGGATTTCATTTCACTACTATGATTTATCCCATGTTATTAAATTATGCACTCTTTTGCAGGTTAAGATTTCCAAAATGTTATGTTCTTATTAATATGATGTGATTGATATTTCTTTTGTCTACCCTTACTGAGCATTTGAGCTCACCCTTTTATGTTTTATTTTCCCCAGGATATAAAGAAAGGTTTTAGGTAAAAAAAGGAAGTCCTTTATGGGAGATGTTTAAGATCTTTCACCACGATTAGAAGATTATATTCCGAGTTTCCAAAGACACTAAACTATTACGATCCTTGTGTATGTGTTTTTGTTATGTACTAAGTATTCCGCAAAAGTAATGTAATTCCCATGTACGTCAAGCTTTAGGTCTCTACACTAACACATGTCCTAATTCTACTGGATAAGTATAATTCGACCAAAAACAACCTTCGGAATAAAATATGAACATCTGTGGTCCACTTGGATTAGATTAGGATATTTATTATTATTTAATTCAAAGAAGAGTTAAAAGAGTTAAAACAAAAGTTTAATAACTAAAATATTTTTAATATAGGGTTATACATAAGATAAATTCAATAATAAATATTCGTTAGAAACATAAAAATACTTCCTACATAAGGGTATTTTATTTATAATTTTTAGACGTTAAATAATTTAATTTATTTAAGACATAATGGTGATGTAATAATTACCTAATTAATGGAATATTAAACTAATTGATATTATAAATATCCAAATAAAAGTAATTTGAGGATTTTTATGAATTAAAATAATTTTATAGGTTAACATGACATGTTAGGGTTGGTTAGATGAATTTTTTTCGAAGTAATAATGCTGTTATTATTTTAACAAAAAACACATACCAAATAGTGTTAAAATTGACATAAAATAGTTTTTAAAATATTATATTATTAATTGATATAATGGTCCTAAAAATATAAGGTTCGGCCAAAAGACATATATAATAATATATATGACATTAATGAACCAATTAGGGTTCGATTGGCAGTTTATAGTAAGTTTATTAACCATATAGTGTAAGAATACAAGAAGACACGGTAAAAGATATATTATTTAACTTAGATTTAAATCTAAATTATAATGTTAAAATGTAACATAAACTTGTCCAAAACCTATTGGTTGAGAGTATTGCGACCCAAACCCACCATTGTCTCTAAATAAGTCACTTTTGAGCCATTATAAACTGAATATTAATTTATTATAAAATAATATTTTAAGTTTTTCCTATGGTGCCCCTCACCCTCTTATAAAAGGGCACTCCCCCTTCTCTCTAATTCACACATTCAAAGCCTTTTGGATGAGCCAAACTCTGCCCAAATACTCTCTGAACTATCCTAACTTCATCCCAGAGGCCCTCCTTTAGTCATAAATCCAACTTAAGTAGCCCTTTTGATCAAATCAAAATGAAGAACTCGAAGAAGTGGTAATAATTTTACCACCCTCTTTCAAGTTCTTTTCTTCTTCCACTTCTTCTTTCTTTGTTATTTCCATTCTAAAATAATAACTCCAATATCTCCTATATATTGTGATGTTATTATAAATATGGTACAACCATATTCAGTATTCTATCCATCACTTGGATGCCATGTCACCACACGTGTGTACGTACGGCTTACCGTCTCCACGTCGTGGTGTAATTGTTATTCAATACATTATTATTTGGATGGGTATAATAATGATGTGTAATTCATGTAAATAATAAATATAACATGATAATTATTCTGTATATATGATACAACATCCAATTATATATTATTTTAATATCAAAATAATTATATTGTTGCTCGTGCGTATGTACAGACTACCGTCTCTACGAATTTGATGAGATTCATTCCCCATCGTATCCATTCAAGACTAATTTTCATTTAATGATTAAAAATAATGTTTAAGGACTTGATATTATTTTGGATATGAATATGATCCAACCTATGGATAAAAAACACGACTTATGTAACAAAACATATAAAAGAAAATGAGTAAATGAACACCCGAAACGACGATAATACTAAAATATTATTAACAATGCAATATTAAAAGATTATATATGATATCATATTTATGTGTATGATTCTTGTATAATTTAATAACAATCATTTAACTATTATACTGGAGGTTAACCTACCCTTGACCAAGGAAAAGTACAAGGTAAGAGTTTATTTCACAATCTCCACATTATTTGAGGTTCTTTATATGTAATTATCTACTGGGACCCCTTTATCATCCACATCCATGTTTCTTAAAATGTATTTAAAAACATTCTTAATATTTTATAGACGATGGGTTAAATTAATTTATACCGTTATTTTACCTTATATGTTTCAAAAGGAATCTTTCCGTCATTTTCCAAACAAGTTACCTTTTGGCCTTTTCGACAAAACTAAGGTAAGAATGTTTTTTTAACTTATATGGCGGGTGTGGTTATTCTCTGACTTTATTACACCTTTGATGATTCCATTACAATATTATAAGAATATTTTCAAAATAAAGGTTTTATTTAGAATTATGTGACTTTTAAATGATTTCAAGAAAAGAGATATTTCTCTCAAATAGTTTTGATTTCATCTCTATCAATATCCTTTTATGGATTTTAAGATTATTTGAAGTTGTTTTATTATAATACAAAACTTCCATATCGTATTGAAGGTTTTGTGATATGTTTTACTGTAGATGTGTTATTTTTATACCATTCATGGTTTATGGATAAAGTATTGACATTTCGTATGCTAGTTTTAAAACGAATGTTTATGTTATGTTTAAAACTTTTCATATGAGGAATGCATTGGACTTAGTAAGTGATGGGTGGAGCCCGCTATAGCTCCTCGATGCATAAGTAGGTCTCATGAGACAAACTAGTGTCTTGGCACAAGGCCTTGAAAAAATCTTATTTGTATTCTTGGAACAAGGCCTTGACTATGTGGTTATGATAGTATGGTATTATGAATTACATCATTATGAAAGTGGCTATTTGATATTGAATGAGATTATTCGACTAGTAGAATATCCATGTGGCTATTTGATTTGGCTTTTGGATCTTTTTTGGTCGTTTGGCCTGTTCTGTTTTGATGTCTTTCATCTCTTTCTGTAATGGGTTACTCCTTCTTCCCTTCAAAAGGAGTTTCTTTCTTATTCAATAAACGGGGGGCTTTCCCCCATTACCTATAATTTTTTTCCATATTATGATGAATTTTATGTTGAAAAGGATTTGTTTTAGTTTTATACATTGCCTTAAATGTTTATGCTTATTTATGAAAGTTTCTGCTATATTGTTATCCTTACCGAGCATCTGAGCTCACCCCTTTCTATGTTTTTTTTCCGGGATGTGAAGAAGTATATTATTACTGACCTGCAGGGATAGTATATGAGATCTCAGTGTTGTCTATGGAAACAATTTTGTTTTAGTTTTCCATTTTATGAGGTAATGTAAACCTTATGAATGTATCTAGTATTTCCAATGCTACTAAACTAATCAGTCTTTTGAGATTTTATCCCTTGTGATCATGCCAATGATTTGTAATAATGCACCGACTCTGGGTAACTAGGGTCAGGGTGTTATAGTTGGTATCAGAGGAATTTTAGTACAAACCTTGGAAGCTAGATTTAGATAAACTCTGATTAGAGCACATATCCCTAAGATAGACTTTGAGGATTAGTATAGAAGAACTTCCTAGAATTTTGGTATTGTAGAGATTTTGTGAGTTTTCTGAGAAATATATCCCTGTCTAGATACAAGAAGGTAGAGGCGGCTTTGGCACAAATGTACCTAAGGGTAAAACCCAAAAACACCGCTTTGAGCTATACTCGAATGAGAACTGATGCATGACAATGGGCCTTACTGCACTTTTGGTTACGACACTCCCGGGGGATATGCTTAGGATAATTCTCATTTTATTTACAAACCATTATGAAGGGTTTATGAGTATATAATTCCTCAAAGAAGACATTTTTATGATTATGGATTATATCCATAAATGGTTTAATTTATGTTAAGTCTTTTACAAGTTTGGGATTAGGTATATCTATTCACAAACTAATATTGTGTATGCCATTGTTTATAAATGGAACCCAGTAGAAGGAATGAGAACTCCAGCAATACGCATGATCCAAATAGTAATAAAGATCATATCTTTCATGGTCTTAAGCTAGAATTTAGAAGGGAAATAGTCTCCTATGTATTATCATAATATGAATAAATAGTATCATGTGTTGATAAGACAAGTAAAGAATTCTCGGAGTCCTATGGCTTTGAAGGGAAGCCAGAGAAGAAAAGGATGGTAGAGATAAAGAAAGATAAAGGTAATATGGAAAATAATGATTTTCCCATATGTGATAACTGTGGAAAGAATAACCTTGGTAAAATGATTCAATGGAATGAGAGTTTTTTTATAAGTGTGGAGAAATTGGACACCAAGTACATGATTGCAAGGGTAAGAAAAAAAAAAGTTTCCAATGTACAATGATTCATTTGCAAGGAGTTGGGACACTATGTGAATTAATGTCCAAATCACCAGAGTATACCCTAAATGCTTATATTGGATAATAATAAAGTTATGATACTACCGACGATGAAGAGGAATGATTAGATTTCTTATGTTGTTATTAAAGTATCGTGTCATTTGAGTGTTGTAACAAGGATGTACTGGTGATATGAATTCTAGAAATAAATAAGGATTGTACTACAATACTATTTCATTAGAAATTTTATATTATATGGTATTGATAATAAGGTAGTAATTTTGGGATAAGAGATTGTTGATTTGGATAAATTATATTGAATATTCTTGACTATATTGGAACTGATTATTGGTTTTTTATTTCATCATTATTGGAATATTCAAATTTTTTTGGATATAAGGATTATATCTAGTATTATATAAAGGATAAGGGACCATGAATGTAATAAATAAGGTTTTATGATAATTTAGGGTGTTACCAAGTTTTAAAATAATACACGATGAAGGTGTTCACATGTTATTACCTGGAAAAAAGGATCTTCATTGTGTTTAACTTCCTTATAAATTTTGGACTGAGAGTTTGGATATAAGTATTTTGGATAATTCTAAAGGTTGGAATGGATTAAGTTTGAAATTGGATACTATTTTTAAGGTTATTTTTGGATTGTTATAAAAAGGAAAACCCAGAGTTCGGGAGACAACTAGTCGCGCCTGGAAAGGCCGTGAGACTTGAACCCACAACCAAAGAGCGAAAAAGGTGCATCATCTATGACTGGACTACGTGATGTACTGGTTTGTAAAATTCAGTTTTTTTTATAGTCTGACAAATGAATTATAAATTCATTTTTTTGGAACCCTATACGAATAGGATAAATAGAATATTTTTTTGAAGTTCTATAACCTTTTAGAGTGAAAGATGAGTTTGTGGTAGAAATTAGTTGAAGGATGAAACTCTACTTGTCAAGTATATATATATATATATATATATATATTATTTTTTCCTCTTATTTTATGGATAAATTAATTATTAAACTTTAGGGAAGGGATATTAAAACCAAAAATGTGTTATCCTAATACCTTACATTTTGTTGAACCGATGATATTTTAAATCATCATGGATTGGTGGCTTTGAGGCCCACAATTCTAAAATTGTTTGTGATTGATGACTTCAATCACTCCCTATAAATATTTACATTTTTCCTCCAATTATGTGTCTTTAATTTCCACCAATGTTCTCCTAATCAAGATCATAATTTGGTGGTGACTTTTTCATTCCCCTTTTCCTCTTATTAAGACAAAATTTTATTAACCCAATTTTCGATGTGGGTTTTACCACAAAGGTATTTTATAATTTCAACCTTTTATTTTAAAAGAACAATTTCAAATTGCTAGGACACAATTTATTGAAGGATGGAAGAATGTAACACCCCGAGATTTCATAGTATGTTATTTCTTCAAAGTAATTCAATAACTTGCACTACACGCAACACCGGGTTCGAGCGCACCACAAGATTACCAAACTAGCCATTAAAAAGTGATTATGAATAGTATTAACTTAATATTGAAATATATATATAATTCTTAAAATTTTAGAATCCATATTATGAGTTTTTTAGACATAATGTAAGAACAAATTCATTTTTTTAGATAAAAGAAGTATTTATTTCAAAAAATGCATTTTTATTGCCTTTCAATGATGAACCCTTTTTAAACCCAATATTTGATACTTTTATATATTCAATTTTATAAAATAAACTTCTTATTTATAATCAGGACATAATAATTTAGTTTCAATAAATTTTTGGTGTTTTTTCTGATAACTTTCATATTTGGGTGAATAGTGAAAAATACTATATTTTAACTGAAAACAACTTTTTAAATAAAAATAATTTATAATGTTAAATTGTACATTTTAATGGTCTTGAAGTACAAATAGATTATATTTTTACCATTTAATCCAATTTTAATCATTGTAAGTAATTTCACTTTGAGATTGGACATAAACAAGTGTCAATCTTTTGATAAATATTGTTTATTAAAAATATGACTTTTGGTTTTGACAACGAGAATTAATTTTAAATTAATAAATGAAACTTCTATATTTTGAATTTGGTAAAATACACTTCATTTTTGAATTCGGAATATCGAAATTATCTTAGGGTGAATTTTTGGTATTTTTCTGAAAACATTCAATTTTTGATGAATAGTGAAAAACACGGAGTTATAGTTTAAAAATGAATTTTTATTGAAACAATTATTTAATTTATTTAAATTAATTTATGTCAAAATATATACATAATACCTATATAAGTTCAATGCAATTAATTGGAGTTAGTTTATAAAAATTTTAGATATATAAAAATTTTATTGAACTTTTCACCGTCTTTTACCCACCTCTTAGGGGAATTTGCAAATTCACATAAAACATACTTTTACCGCTTCTGTGAGTTTAATTTCAAAAATCCGAGAGACACGGTTAATATCAAGGAGTAAAATTTGGTTCAATAAGATAAAAATAATTTTTGGTGAATAGTAACTTTTTACTTTTATTTACCACGGTTAAAAGGAAATAGGGTAATTAAGGGTAAAAATGATATTATTATTACCCTAATACATGTCCTAATTCTATTGTATAAGTATAATTAGACCAAAAACAACCTTAGGAATAAAATATGAACCTCTTTGGTCAACTTGGATTAGATTAGGACATTTATTATTATTTAATTCAAAGAAGAGTTAAAAGAGTTAAAACAAAAGTTTAATAACTAAAACATTTTCAATATAGGGTTATACATAATATAAATTCAATTATAAATATTCATTAGAAATCTAAAAATATTTAATACATAATGGTATTTTATTTATAGTTTTTAGACATTAAATAATTTAATTTATTTATGACACAATGGTGATGCAGTAATTACCTAATTAATGGAATTTTAAACTAATTGATATTATAAATATCCAAATAAATGTAATTTGAGACTTTTTAGGAATTAAAATTATTTTATAGGTTAATATGATGTGTTAAGGATGGTTATATGATTTTTTTGTCGAAGTAATAATGCTGTTATGATTTAAAAAAAAACAAATACCAAATAGTGTCAAAATTGACATAAAATTATTTTTAAAACAAATATTATATTATTATTTGATATAATGGTCCTAAAAATCTAATGTTCGGCCAGAAGACTTATATAATAATATATATGACATTAATGAACTAATTAGGGTTATATTATCTGTTTATAGTAAGTTTATTAACCATATAGTGTAAGAATACAGGAAGACACGATAAAAGTTAAATTATTTAACTTAGATATAAATCTAAATGATAATGTTAAAATAGTAACCTAAACTTGTCTAAAACCTATTGGTTGAGAGTCTTTCGACCCAGTCTCACCCTATCCTCTAAATAAGTCACTTTTGAGCCATTATAAACTGAATATGAATTTATTATAAAATAATATTTTAAGTTTTTCCTAAGGTGCCCCTCACCCCTCTTATAAAAGGGAACTCACCCTTCTCTCTAATTCACACCTTCAAAGCCTTTTGGCTCAGCCAAAGTCTACCAAATACTCTCTCAAATATCCTCCCTTCATCCTAGAGGCCCTCCTTTAGTCAGAAAACCAACTTATGGATCCCTTTTCATCAAATCAAAAGGAAGAACCCGAAGAAGATGTAATAATCTTACCACCCTCTTTCAAGTTATTTTCTTCTTCCACTTCTTCTTTCTTTGTTATTTCCATTCTAAAATAATAAATCCTGTATCTCCTATATATTGTGATGTTATTATAAATATGGTACAACCATATTCATTATTCTATCCATCCCTTGGATGACATGTCACTATACGTGCGTACATATGACTTACCGTCTCCATGCCGTGGTGTAATTGTTATTCAATACATTATTATTTGGATGGGTATAATAATGATGTGTAATTAATGTAAATAATAAATATAACATGATAATTATTCTTTATATATGATACACCATCCAATTATATATTATTTTAATATCAAAATAATGATATTGTTGCTCATGCGTACGTACAGACTACCGTCTCCACGAACGCGATGAGATTAATTCCCCATCGTATCCATTCAAGAAAAATTTTCATTTTATGATTAAAAATAATGTTTAAGTACTTGATATAATTCTGGATATGAATAAGATACAACCTATGGATAAAAAACAAGGCTTATGTAACAAAACATATAAAATAAAACGAGTAAGTAAACACCCGAAACGAAGATAATACTAAAATATTACTAACAAAGAAATTTTAAAAGATCATATATGATATCATATTTATGTATATGATTCTTTTATAATTCAATAATAATGATATAACTATTATATACAGAAGTTTAACCTACTTTCTACCAAGGAAAAGTACAAGGTAAGGGTTTATTTCACAATCTCTACATTATCTGAGGTTGTTTATATATAATTATCTAATGGGACCCCTTTATCATCCACATCCATGTTTCTTAAAAATGTATTTCAAAAAATTCTTACTATTTTATAGACTATGGGTTAAATTAATTTATACCCTTATTTTACCTTATATGTTTCGAAAGGAATCTTTCCGTTGTTTTCCAAACAAGTTACTTGACCTTTTCGACAAAACTAAGGTGAGAATGTTTTTTTAACTTATACGGTGGGTGTGGTTATTCTCCACCTTTATTACACCTTTTAAGCATCTCTTACAAGATTATAATAATATTTTAAAAATAAAGGTTTTCTTTAGAATTATGTGACATTTAAATTATTTAAAAAAAGAGATATTTCTCTCAATTTTTTTTGATTTCATCTATGTCAACATCCTTTGATGGATTTTAAGCTTATTTGAAGTTGATTTATTATGATACAAAACTTCCATATTGTAATGAAGGTTTTGTGATATTTTTTTACTATAGATGTGTTATTTTCATACCATTCATGGTTTATGGATAAAGTATTGACATTTCGTATGCTAGTTTTAATACGAATGTTTATGTTATGTTTAAACCTTTTCATATGAGGAATGCATTGGACTTAGTAAGTGACAGGTGGAGGCAGATATAACTCCTCGATGCATCAGCAGGTCTACTGAGACAAACTAGTGTCTTAGGACAAGGCCTTGACAAATCTTATTTTTATTCTTGGAACAAGGCCTTGAATATGTGGTTATGATAGTTTGGAATTATGCATTCCATCCTTATGAAAGTGGATATTTGATATTGCATGTGATTATTCGACTAGTAGAATATCAATGTGAGTAAGTAAATGGAATTATTTTGATTTATATTTTCCATATTATGATGAAGTTTATGTTGAAAAGGCTTTGTTTTAGTTTTATACATTGCCATAAATGTTTATGCTTATTTATGAAAGTTTCTGCTATATTGTTATCCTTACTGAGCATCCGAGCTCACCCCTTTCTATGTTTTATTTTTCCTAGGATGTGAAGAAGTATATTATGACTGACGTGCAAGGATTGTCTATGGGATCTTAGTGTTTTCTATGGAAACAATGTTGTTGTAGTTTTCCATTTTATGATGAAATGTAAAACTTATGAATGTATCTTGTGTTTCCAAGGCTACTAAACTAATCGGTCTTTCGAGATTTGATCCCTTGTAATCATGCCAATGATATGTAATAATGCACCGACTCTGGGTAACTTGGGTCGGGGTGTTTCAAATCAGTTTATCAATGGACCTAGATTTTATGTCTATAAGGTTATGCCTAGACCATGTTTCATGTTGATAATTTTATTCCAGGGCCTGATTTTATTTCCTTAAATCAATGAGTGAACCTTTTTCTATTTATACATGTTCAGAAAGTTATTAGCGTGTGCGTATTCCACATATCTATTTATTATGTCATTTTTGTTATCTATTTTATTATATTATATGATTATTTTATTATTCATGTCATCTGAATTACCAATATTTATTCTATAACTGAAGTTTGTGATCAAAGATATACATGGGGTATATTTGAAATGTTACGTTCATGTGATCACACATGTATTTTAATTGTATTCATATCTGATTATTGATATCCCTCTTGTTTATCCTTATTGATCATTTGATATCACCCTTTTTTATATTTCCATTCCCATGTTTATGATGATTTTTTTAGAAATGATATTTCTATGAGGGTTCCTAGTTATGGGAGATGATATAGATCATTTATGAACCCGTTTTTGTCTGTCCAAGTTCCCAAAGGCAATCAAATTATACCATATTGGCATGAATTGAAATGTTATGTAATGAATTTTATTTTATGTTGATATATTAACTATGTTTGAAATGTCTTGGTAGTTATAATAGAAGTATCTTTATCAATTATATTATTGTTAAAATAATTATGAAATGTATATGAATTGTACTGCAGTAGTTTGTAATTAATTATTTGAAATCATATGTTAAATGGTACTCATAAACATGAAAAGTGATTTAGTGGTAAGTTGAAAATTTTATATAATACATAAATAATGTAAAGATAACCCTTAATATATTTATGATGTTTTCTAAAAAAGGTTTTGTTTGTATAAATAGAATATTGACATTGATGTTTAAAATGGGATAGTATTGGTGACCATGAAAATAGTTAGTGATTTGATGAAAAAGTAATTAATGAATTATTTTATTTAATTTTTGTATTTATATTCAATAATATGTGATTTTATTTAATGAATAAGTAGATAATTATTTCTTGGAAGCATTCATGTTTTCATTATGTTTTTATGGTGATTCGAGTTATTACCATGTGATAAATGTATTTACTTTTGATATTAAGAGATGCATTATGGGGGACAAATGATAGATTGTTTATTTGAAATTTATTATTGTAATTCATAATTTTTTTTGATTTTTGAATTTGGTCAAACATATTTTATAGAATCCTAATGGTTAACTACTTATGGAATGGATGAAATTGAGCTTTGGATATTATTGATTATTGTAGAAGTATTATTTATCATATTGGATAGCATGTTCTAAAAATCTGGATTTTGGTAAATGATTAGAGGATTAATCCATGACTTATGGATCTTATGATTCACTAAAAAATTATTTTAGTGTTTCAGGAATAAAAAATTCATCTCGAATATCCTTTTTCTAGAGTAATAGATGAAGTAGAAAATCCTTGAATCATAACCAAAGGGTGAGATTGTGATTATGGCATGGAATGAAATTAGGTTAGTTTATTTTCTTGAGTTATTTATCTCTATAGTAAAAGAATCCCACTAATTTAGGAACAAGACCATGAAATAAAAATATTATGAGTTTCATTTTCATATTGAGAAAGCAATGGTCTTTTAACTCATCACATATTTATTGTCTTATGATGGTTAAATTTTTCATGGCCATGTTCTATATCACTCTCCTTAATTCATTTGGTGTTATATTTCTCTTGCATGTCTATATTTTCAATTCCCACTAATGTTATCCTATTTGGAAACATAGTTTTGTGTTATTCCATATAATCTTTTTATTTCTCATTCCCTCTTTTCAAGAGGATGTTTTATTAACCTTTTTTATAATGTGGTTTTTCGTCAAAGAAATTACCAATTGTGAAAATGAGCACAACTAAAAATATTTCAGAAACAATTTATTTTTGGGGGAGAATGTAAAAACATGCAATTTTAGAAGAATAAAATTAGGTTAAGTTGCATATATAATAGAAAACAATGAGCTTAAATGAACCAAAACTTATTATTAATTAAATATGATGGATATAACTTAGAAATTTAATTTTAGGGTATGAATATTATTAGCCAAATTATTAAATATATATAAAGAAACTACCCCATAAAAATTAAATTATTAATTATTATTTTTTAAGTAATCATTTTTTAGTAAAGTTAATTCATGCTTCCGAGATATGTTTTCTTCAAAAATGTTATTTAATACTATTTGAGAGAAAATATTATAATTAATTTATAGAAATTATATAATTTTTAATTTATTTAACTAATATCATTATTTAAATAATCTTAAAAAAATTATCCTTTGGTTTATTTTTGGTATTTTTCTTAAAAACATTATTTTTCAATGAATAATGAGAAATACTATTTTTTATTGAAAATTGTATTTTTGTTTCAAGAATTTAAAAAGATAAATTTTTTAGTAGGGTGTCAAGGTAAAATTATTTCCATTATATTGTAAATAATTAAATTATTTTCATTTGAATCAATTTTATGAATTAATTTATTATAAAAACATTTTAATACATGAAGGCATTTTAAAATAAAATTTCTTTTCAATATGTTTTGAATTTTGATTTTAAATTAAATTCTAAAAATTATAGTATTTAATTTTATAAAATGGATTCCATATTTGTAATTAATATGTTACAATTTGGAAAATATTCACATTTTATTTTTTGACAATATAAAAAGTAAATCTCATAAAATTCATCACCTTAGTAAAGGGTAAATCTGATTAATATATTTTAAAACTAATTGATGATGTCATAATAATTAATAATAAGTATTTTTTGATGAAGTTAATATGACCCTTATCACCATATGATAATATTTAATATGTTTAATGGACATATTTCCATAAAATTTACCATTATAATATTTAAATCCATGAATGTTACAAAATATCACTCTCTTAGTTTTAAATATATATCATGGGTCGAATATGAACTAAATTAAGTTTTGAAAGAATATAAATTTAAATTTTTTGTATATTGAAATTTTCATCATTATAATAATCTATTTATAATTTTTAGTGATTATATAGTAACCTAATTTTTTCACAAAGTTAAAACAATATTTATTTAATTAATATAAAATTAAAATAAAATATATTAGAAATATTTCAAGTGACATAATTTTATTGAATTATAGTGTTCTATAAATGTTTTAGATAAATATGTTATATTAGTGATTTGTAAATTAATTATATTCTAAATTGAATTTTTCTTGATGTACTTGAAGTCAAAATAAATGAATAATTTGATAATTTACATTAATGATAATTTATCAGAATAATATGTTATTAAATTGTTGAAAATTTTTTTAAATATTGAAAGATGATAAGTTTGATAATTTATAGCCTAAATTGTTATCCCTTGGAAATTTATGAGATCGTTTTTCACCTTATATTTAAAATTATAGACAATCTGGAGTGAAGAAGTCATTACGGTGATTAATGATGAAATTGGTTAACTAAGAGGTTAAATAACAATATATGTTTTAAAATCCACAAAAACTTATAAATATTTCATTGGTTTATTCTATTCCAACAAAATCATAACCTAGGATCAAATACCTGGGCATTTGGATACATGTTTCTTGAGAATGGCTTGATTATAATTTAATATTTTATGAAATTACAAAAGTGCCCAAGACCTCAACTATAAAGGGGAACCTCCTCTCTCACTATTTTACACCACATTGAGCATTCTAACTCGACCAAAAAGTACCAAAATCCCTTATAAAATTCATTATCCACATAATTTATTTGTTTTTCATCCTAAAAGACCAACCCTAGGACCATCAACAAAATATTTGAAGGAGTTCTTTCAAAGGAGATGTAATTGGCTTAATCGATCACTTTCATTTTTAACTATTCTTTAACTCATTTAAATCATTAATATTTATCATAAAATAATAATTTATAATATCATAAATTTACTGTAATGTTATTATGGTTATTAAATCATCACTACCCACCTTGTTTCCAATCGAATGGGATGTAAAGGTATCACTCATGTGTACATACAGCTTACCATCTCCACGTAGATAGTCGATTCATTTTCCTCGACAATATTTCATAGATTTTTATTATGATGTATTTAATTTTTTTATATTATAAATATAGAATAATTATAACACTATAATTATAATATCACATCCACCTTATTACCTTCCAATCCATTGGAATCTAATAACATCGCTCGTGCATACATGTGGACTTCCACCTCCATAAAGCAATGTGTTTTGTTTTTCATTTCCATTTTACCTGAATGGTAATAAGGATAGGATTTTTTAATTTATATGATTTATATTATTTAATAATGATTATGTAAATGATAATTATTATTTACCATTCTATTATTCTATCTGTTGAAAGATGAAAATTACATTCATGCGTATGTACAACCTACCATTTTCATGAATGAGGTAATAAATTATTATATCTATAAATTTTATATATGACCCTAAATATGTATATAATAAATATAAATGATATATTTATAATGAATAAAATTAGGTATATGATAAAACTATGATAATAATATAAGGACTAAAACTATCAAACCTAAACATATATAAAAACGAAACAATTATCACCCTAAACAATGATTTTAACAAAGTATTTTAAATAAACTAGTGATAAAAGGTTATAAATAAATCATAAATTGTTTGATAAAGATGAATATTTTCCTATAATATATTCCTAATAAATATATATTTATTATAAAGGTGGTTTAAATAGATATGAAGTAATTTTTACCCGAGGGAAGGGTTGATTTCACAATCTCATCATCATTAAGGATTGTTTATGTTTTAGTATCCCTATGGTAATTGATTGATATTTCTAACAAAAACCAAATAAATTTTATTACCTTATATTTATTCATTAAATTTAATTTTAATAGTACCATTTTACACTCTTTATCATTTTTTTTCATATCTATGTTTAAAAAAAATCAATAATGATTTCAAAACTCTAAAAATGATTTGTTAAAGAAAATTTTACCTATGCCTTACTTTTTTTCAAAATGGTTTAAAATTAATCTTATTATATTTTTCCAAATGAGTTACTTCTTTTTTTAACAAAAAATATTAAAATAATCAATTGTTTAACATATGTGGCATGAATGGAATTTCTTACAATTATCACTATCACTTTCTTTAAATATTTCGTTACTGTTTTCCATTTTTTCATTAAATGAAAATGTTTTTACCAATTTTATATAAATTTTTAGTATTTTAAAAATCATTTTTAAATTGAATAGTTTATTTTTCTCATTAATATTTCAAGGGAATTTTTTATTATATTTCTATTAATTATTGAAAAATACACTTATTTTTCTTATGTTCTATAGGGTATATGTTTTAATTATACCATACTTTTTATTTCCTCATATTTTTGATGACCAGTTTGACTAAGGATATACTATTTTTGTACCATTAACCATATTAGTCTGGTTGGTTTATTTTTATTGGAAAATATTACCATTTCATATGATATTTTTTCAAAATGAATCATTTTGTTTATTATGTTTCTACCCTATCATATGAGGAATGCATTCGACATAGTTAATGACGAAAAGAGCCCAATATATCCCCTCAAAGAATCGATAGGTGTCCTAAGACAAACTAGAGTTGGGTTTTTCCATGGACTTATCCATATATGTATATTACATGGTTAAAGGCCTCGAAAATATATTTATATGTCTTGGACAAGGCCTTAAAGGTATGCATTAAATGTCCATCATTATTCATTCCATCATTATGAAATCATTTATTGATTTCGATGTTACTATTTTCATTGTTATGATATCCATGGATATTTTTATACCTCATGTGATTATTTACATGGAATTATTTGATCATTATTCAACTTTTCATTTTATTTATCATTTATTTTTTTATGATATATACATACCATTACCGAGAATCTGATCTCACCCCTCTATTATGTTTCCTTTCTCTAAGATACCCAAAAGTGTTTTATGATTGATATAAATGAATATGCTAAAAAGAAAAATTAGCATTCTCTATGAAAACACTATGTTGTATTCTATGTTTTCAAATGTAATGTGAAACTCATGTATTTATATGGTTTCCAAGACTACTATAATATTCAGTCCTTTGGGATGAAATCACTTGTATCTAGTTCCAAATTAATAAAGTAGAAACCATATATACTTTACTGGGGTCAGGGTCTTTACAAAATTTATCTACTTATGAATCAACTATACCTTCTATGTCATGATGTAACCCAAATCCAGACCATGAATCACCAAGTCTCTAACCTCAACCAAATACAATAGATATATTCAAAACCATCCATATAACACATTGAATGTATCCATGCCCATAGATGAGTGGTGGATTTTTTTATTTGAATACTCATCCAAAGAAAAATGATTTTCCAAAAAATCACCATAATTAATGATAATTTCATGAAACTTGTCTTCTATAAAATCAATCATCCACATGGTATAATCATGAATCCAAGGATGAAATGTAGATCTAAGGAATATTTAATAGCCAAAATTAAATTTCAATCCCATCCAAACTATAGAGATAAAATTGGGATGTTAATAAAATATGATCATCATTAGAAACCAATAAAAATAGAAATATACTACATAGAGAGCATCGATGGTGAATACACTATGATCGAGTCCTTGATTACTATAAAAATATATGAATTTATAAACCAATCCATAATAACTTAAATTAAATCACATGCTCACCAAGATCAAGGATAACTAATGATGGAATCCATTTAAATATCTTTAAATTTATATGGAGGAACATCTAATGTATATATTAAGCCAGCTTGAATTTTTTGGTTTCAAAGAGGTATGATAAAAATTATTAGTGGGAGGAAAATGATTAATAAATCAATGCGTATGGTCACCATGAAATATTAAAAAAGAAATGATTAAAACAGAAAATGATGAACTCTATAATAGTATTCTTACCTTTTACAGACGAGCAATATTATCATCCACCTCTCTCATCTATGGTTGATGAATATCACTATAGTGGTGGATAAAATACAACCCACCTCATAGGTGTATCCATTGGTCAAGATTAATCATCAAATAATATTTTGGGATCTATCCAACCGCCATGAAATACTTGTGCGTCGATTGTAATGGAGATGGATACACATAGCTTCAGGTAAATAGGATCATTGAAAAATCATTAAATAGTCATTCACACAATACCATTTCATAGTAGTGGGAATTATAAATCCCTCAAGGATTCTACTTGTGTGAAATAAAATTTAGTCATTCATTATAACACATGAGTAAATTATTCAAAAAAATCATGCATTTCATGCAAATAATTAATCTTCATTTTATGATGTAATGATACTTTAAATTATTTCCTTTGTTTAAAATAATCCATTAATGATAAAAATTGTCATTTATTAACCAATGATCAGAGAAATAAATGACATATCATGAAAACTATAATCCCTCTATATATTAGCTAAATTATTTTCAAGATATACATCTCATTCATATTATAATATATTGGTGACATCATATTATTAAGACTTTGATTAAGGATACAATAGTAAAAAAGAATTCCCAAGATTTTATTAAGGATATATTAGCACCTATAGGTCTTCATTATTTTAATTAAGAATACATTTGGAATATGTGTATCCTCAATATTAGGCTTTAGGGAATATTGGATCCTATATTGTCCAACTTGAACAAAAGTATATAACACTTTGTATCTTTTAACAACATAATGTATCATATATAACAACTCATGAAAACATATCCAAAAATATTTTGTACATATTCCAAAACATTTTTGGAATGATACAAATAACAACACCGTGTATCAGATCATATGAAATATCTTCTAATAACCCATCCAAGACACTTTGGGATTGACTATGGACACTTTTATAGTATCTATATATGTTTTACATAATTTCCATTTAGTCAACCAAAAATTGAGACCCCATGAGAATTTATAGTGTTTAAAAAATATGTAAAATTGGATCCATAAATTTTTTTATAGATCGGCCTATAGAAAATCATCAATGATTCTTAAGGTACAAAAGGATTTCATGTTTTCACCATTAAACACATGTATATCTATATCTTTTTTACACCACATGTATCTCATGGTATCATGAACTCTCATATGTTCTTTTTTAGTGATAGAGATACCATGGGCCACATCGTATTTCAATCTCATATAATCAAATCATACATTTGGTATTTTATAAGGATAGAATGACTTATTCTATGAATACATCATGTTTCAGTAACCATTATAGATGAGTAGACTATATTACATTCATTTGAATAGATAATAAAATCATATATACTATATAAGTGTTATTGTACACACATCAGTCTATCTCAATAGGGGACCAAGATTTCATAATCATCATATGAAAGGATAAATCCTAGATTTATTGAGCTCTAATTGATGACATGATCAAAAAAATGCACAGACTGTCCGTTATTAGCTAATAATAAACAACCTACATAAGAAAAATATGAATTTATAAGGATTATAATACTAGGAATCTCACCAAACATTTATATTGGGGATTCCTCTATGATCAATTCACCCCTAGAATATAGAAGAAATCATTTATGGGACTCCATGTGGAATTCTTAGTGCTTCATCAAGCACAAAAAAACCTATTTTGTGCCTTGTGATCATATTTTATATCACATAAATGATTCATACTCATTATAACCTTAATATTTCATTATAACCTAAAATAATCCATGGAAAAAATTATTTAGGGATCATTCAAATTCTTACGTGGAGAGGTCAATTATATTTTAATTTCAGAAAACATATAACAATATATACATATAAATTCAATGTGATAGACTAGTAAAATATATATTTACTTTTATATTATATATTTTATATTATTAAATATATTTTAAGAATACTTTACAAAACCATATAAAATAACCTATCTATCAAATCATATCTGAGAGACTTCCATATCAGTCTTATGTTTACTGCACTTTTTATGGTTATGTTATGTAATTACATTTATATGTTATTCTTTCCATATTTATATGTGACAATACGATAAAAACATCCCAATAAACTCTTTAGTGATTGAAATATATGCTGAAATAAATATTTAATAATGGTGACATTTAGTAATCATATTCTTAATGTTTAACTCCATGAAAATATTCAAACACATTAACTTTGTAACATCAAATGTAATGATGTTAATTTCTAATATCGATTAAGAATTTTTTTTAACACTATCATCCATGAAATTTTTTCTATAATCTTTTTCCCATGAAATAAATTGGTAAATAATTCACTAATTTATATTATCACTTACCAACATATCTTAAAAACCTTTTTCGATAAACTGAAATTTAGTTTTTCATGGTAACAAAATGAGACTCTTTAAATTTCACTTTACCATGACATATCCTAAACTCTTTAGGATATCAAGTAAAAAACTATAAAATTCTATAAAACCATTATTTAAAAATTTTAAACTTATCATGTATAATTGATCTCCCACTAGCTTCTTAAAAACTATAACGTTCTCAGAATATCATGTGAAGATAAAAAAAATCTTTTGTGTTTAGGAAATAACTCTTAATTTTTAGTTGTAATACTTAACAGATAAACTATTGTATCGGTGTAATATATGATTTTTTATGTGGTTGTAATATTTTACTATGAAAAATATAATTTGTATAAAAATATTCCACTGATATATGGAAGGAATATCTTCCCAAATAATTTAACAGACAACCGTATAATCAAATTATCCTAGATAAAAAATTTCTTATCCTTGTCCCCTTATCAAATTTTTTATATAAATTGATTAATAATAAATAATATGTATATAAATAATCATCTCCTTTTGTTAACAATAACATTATATTAATAAAAAACTCCCCTTATCATATAATAGATATAAGAATAATATATACATTATTTCTTATGACCTATCTAATCTTGCTAATCGTTAACATTCAAACATTTGATGTGTCAACTCTTCACTTCATAATTTGAATGGAAACTTCAATATATATCAATAAATCCCTTAATTTTGAACTATTTTGTATTTACCACTCATGTAATGTACATATTAGTCATCACACACTCTTTAAAGTGATTAAATTAATTTTTATACCATTTTAAGATGACATAGACATTCCATAGAGTTTTGAAAGCCCCTTTTGGTATCTAGAAACTTCAAGCATATTGAATCACTGATTCTATTTAATGATAACCCATTTGGGTTTAAATGATTATATATAATTACTTACATATTAATTTTCTACCTCTCCAAATAAATTTTCTTCTTCCAGTTTAAACGTTTTCCCAATTGTATTGTCTATACAACACTAGAACCCTAAAATCACTTTCCAAGTTCTTCTATTATTAAAACTTTGATAATATCATGTAACATTTTCTTGTATTCAGTCATCATTTCAATACATTTATCTAAATTTATAGATAATTAATTTTTTACTCTTAATAATATTTAAAGAATCCTTTAGTGTAACCAATGCAATAACATACCCAATCATATTTATTATATGAGGGGAGGACTAAAATTCCATAGATCACACTACATGTAATGTTATTTAAACCCAAAGTGAATAATACTATGCTTCATGATAATATAGATTAATCTATTGAAAAACATCAACACTTTTTTATGTAGTAATGTTTCTTTAATAAATATAACTTGCTTTACCTAAGAACTCCTATTAAGTTAAAAGTCGTAGAATTTTTTTATATTATGTTTCTTCTTTCCAAAGAATAACGTTGATGTAAATTTTGATTATTATAATGCTATTATATAAAAAATAATATATTAATAGATGAAATCATGTATTATTAACATTTAAAAAAGACTTATTAAATGTGAAACAACTAAAATATCAACCCCTTTAAAATTCATCACACACATTAGTGGGCCAACGTCTATATTTAATCATGAAAAAAAACTGTTTATCAGGTAAATAATTTATGAATATATCTATTAGACAATAATTTTCAATAATATTATATTTGATTATTGGATAATTGATTGAATAAATCTTTAAGCAGACTATTAAATGGATAAACCCAACTTCATTCCTCTAGTTTCTAAACTGTTAAGGTTTCTCGGCTAAGTGTGACCCAGAAAATTACAAGGGGAAGGAAGCTAACCATTAAGGCCGCCTCATTAATTTCTTTTCAAACATAAGACAATCCATGGAAACTTAACCTTTAGGGTTAATTTTTCCAAATTATCATGGTCTTGAAAAGTGTTATTTGGGAAGGAACCTAACACTTTGTATTTATAAGGGGATTTAATATCACTATCATATATTATGTTATTCCTTCATGTGTGCATACTTATAATAATTTAGTTTGTAATCAAACTCTCTCTACAAAATCAATATGTCCAATCCATATTAATGTGTAATTGTTTATACAACCCATGGTTTTTATTATTCACCCAAAAATACCATCCAAACATATTTAGACATATCCATATTAATTTATTGAAATAGGTACATGAAATATTCTTATAAATTTTTAGAGTTGTTTGAGTTATATGTTCAAAGGATGTCATTAAATCCTTCGATAGAACCAAATTATAAATTTATAATGTTCTCAAACCACACTATCTAAAATGTCATAAGATATTGGTAATACATGATCAATCCCATAGAGATTTGGGAACATAGTGTTGACTCTTGACTAATGAATGAGTCTCCCCAATTTTAGTTTATTTTATTAGACTAATTTAATGATGAAAATTAATTAAATATATTTATATTGAAAAAAATTAGAGAGTTGAATCAATTTCTGTTGGAGGTCTTACCAAAATAAATTCCAACTACACTAGAAATATAATTTTAACTATTGGATACACAATAAATAAATTTTAATTTATTTGAGAAATGGTCAATCCATATCAATCAAACCTATCTTCGTAATTCATGGTGGTAAAAAAAAATTAAAATAACTAGAATGTATTAAGATCAGATTGTAATTGTAGAAGAATAAACTCATTCAATGGTCATGAATTAATTACCTCAATCGTGTTGGAGTTTTTCTACTATTAAATTCCATTAGTCCATGATTTAATAATTGTTATGATAAATATGTATCACAACCCAATACAAATTGAAAAAAATCAACACACAAGTGATGAATGAAATACATAAATTTGGTACGTTCCAATTTTTATGGATTCTAGTCTCCTATATGGGTTTAGCCTATCATCATTGGATGATCATCAATGGCAAATATGGAGAAAAACATATAAGAGTAAATATAATAATTATATTTAGAGAAACATGAATATAATTTTACTATAAATCATATTATGTTACAATAAATTAGAAAATAGTGAACAAAAATTGTAAAAATCTCAATCCGGGAAGCCTAGAGTCAGTGGGTAGCTTATTACATTGATACTAGATATAAATAATCACACCCCTAAAGATGAGATAGTTCATTAGTCCTATTTAACTAGAGACATAATTGAATTTCATATTAAAATTAAAAAAATAAAAGACAACATAGTATTTTATTTGAGTACACTATAATTACTTTTAGCATAGCCCTATATATCAAATCATAAAATACATCCTAGAAACCTAGGAAAAAATAAACACAAGAAAAATGGTGATCCTGTATGTTTTGTATGGGTATGCGTAAAACAAATACTATCATGAATAAATATTCATAAAATGTGTGACAAGGTAAATAACTAAAACACATTCCATTAAAATATTAACTTGAGTATAATATGGATGAAATAAATTAACACCATAACAACATAAGATAAAATTTAATAATGGATATTATAAATAATCATATAATCACATGAAAATTATTAGAAAATATTATTATGAGGGAATGCATAATGCCATACATCATAAACATAACATCAATGCATTAGCCTAGACATCATACATGGAAGGGTAAGACCACATCCAAAAACAAAAACAAGTTTGTCTCATGAGACCCATCGATGCATTGAAGAACTATAGTAATACATTCCCATTTCATACTATTTCCAAATAATTATTTATATGAAAGGGTTGAAATACAATAGACTAGTACATTTTTAATGAAATAAGAATATGAAATGTTAATAACATCCGCTAATAAATAAACATAATCATAAACCATCCAATGTAATATGGAAAATGAAATCAAAATAGTATATTCCTAGTCAAAACATATCATAAATAAACTAGTTAAATAATTTTTGTTGTTATTGATGAATTGAAATACTATAAAAATATCTTTAAAAACCTTATTGAGGGAAATATATTTTTTACATTGAAAATAACTTATTTTTTTTAAAATAACTCACACACTTATAAAAGATTTTTTTTTGAAAATAAACCACTAAAATATAAATGAAGATTTAATTCATTAAGGTGTCATGATGATGGGAAAATCTTCTCATCTCTTATAATTTTAAAAAAAATTCTTCCATATTTTTGTAGGAAAAGTCACAAAGCAACTCATTTGAAAAATGACAAAAAAGATTACATTCAATAAATTTTGTAAAAAATAAATAATGGTTAAATATTATTTTAAAAAAATTAGGAGAACAATAATTTTTTTATTTTTTTGAAAACATGGACATGGAAGATAATTATTCCATAGTGAGCTCTTAAACATAAAAAATCCCAAATAATGATGACATTGGGAAATGAACCAATACTATGGTGGAAATTTTTGAATCATAATCACCAAAAAAGAAATAAAATCAAATGAAAATTTAAATAACATGAAGATAAAGAGAGTCATGATATAAAAAATTTAATGAGTATTATATAAACCACACAATTAAAATTATTAGTGAATAAGGCATATGTCCCAAAGAAGTAAATGTGAGAAGATAAACCCTTACCTTATGTTAAAATTCCATTGTACATGTTTGATCCTCATATATAATAAATATTTTATAGAAAAAAAATCATATATATCATAACTTATATGATTTATTTATAATATTCTATCATTAGTTTATTGTCAATTCATTGCCAAAATCAATATTTTGGGTGGTAACTGCTTTTTTTTTTCATGAATGTTTTCAATCGATAGTTTTGGCCCTTATAAATTCATAATTGTTTCATAAAATATGGACTATTATTGGTGGTGTAAATATAATATATATTAAATATATAAATATTTAAATACATCTATAAATATAGTGATAAAAAATGAATTACAACATTCACAGAGATTGTAGGACATACATACTAATGAACATTATTTCAAATATTTAAGGGATGGAACAAAAGAAAGGGGAATATTAATTATACTTAAAATATTAATATTTATATTTAAAATATAATATATAATAACTATTTTCATATTTATAACCATAAAGGTAAATTGGTGGTGAAAAATGAAATACACCGCTATGTGGAGTCAGTAAACCGTAAGTACGCACAAGCATTTTTTTTTGATTTTTGAAGGAAAAAAGAAGAGATGGAAAATGGTTATTCCATAGAAATAATATAATATAATTATATATATTATAAAAATTTTATTACTTTAGAATCAGTAAAACACTCTAAGACTAAGTAGATGAAGAAATAAAATTAAAAGAGTCAGTAAAGATGATTACCTTCTCTCAAAGAATCCTACTTTGGATATCCTCTTGAGGACACTATGGTTACAATTTTTGGAAGAAAAGGACCTCCAGAACATGTATAAGTATTTTAATAATATAAATAGGTAGATATTGGTCGATCTATATGGATCAATGTTGTGTGAATAAGTGATGGAGGAGGTTCCATTTTATAATTGAGGTGAGTACCAATTTTGAAAATTTTTAAGATATTATATTTTAATAAATTAAATTCTCATTACAAATGCTTCAAAATGGGAACATATTTTATGATAAAATATGTTATTATTGTAATTCCATCAACTAATAGAATTTATATGAGTTTTTTTTTATTTTAAACATTTCATTCTGATTAGCCCCTTGGTTAATTACTTTTGACCTTAACCCTCGTAATAATAAGTTTTATCATACATGGTTAATAATGTTACTATAATTCTAAAACTTACTCATATTAGGAAAAACATGATTTTTAAAATATATAACATTCAAATTAAATAGTACATGTTTTTTTTATGAATTTTAAATAATTTAATAAAATATTATATTGAAAATTTATAGTTAATTCCTATTTTGACACTTTTCATTTAATTTGAATTTAAATACATCATTAAAATGGGAGAATTAGAATATAAATCCTTACAAACTCACTAATATGTCATATAGATCTATAAAATTAGTTTCACACATAATATAATTCAATTTTTTTGAAAATTATTATTTTAAAACCATTTATCTTATTTTTTTTGTTAATTAAATAAACAATGTATTAAAATTGAAAAAGCATTTAAGGAAAATATATTACTTCTATCAATTAAAAATAATTTTTTATATAAAAAATAACTTCATTAAAATAATAATAGACTTTTAGTTTCATTGTTATCCTGCATTTTTTACAATGTGGACACATAAAATATACAAAAAACAAAGAGAGTGAAATTTTATTAGAATCTTTAATTTAAATAATATATAAGTATATTTCATGGAATATTGTCCATTTAACAACTAAAATTAGATCTTAAGGTGATACAGGTTGAATTACCTACATATAAATATTTTTGGACATGTTTAGGTTATGTTTTTAATGTTATAATTTTTTAACCTCCCGTTAACTCTTTTGGAAATTCTCATACTATTAATCTTTTCTACTATTTAAGGGTCAATAATGTAACATTAGAATGAAAAAGACCAAAAAATGGAATATGTAAGATTTAATTAACAATATAAAATACATATTGAAAAAATTTAATATTTTTAGTATTTTAAAATTATTTAATAAATTATTATTTACATTAAAATATTTATAATGTCAATTTTTAGAACTATTCATTCCATTGAAATTAACAATATAAATATAACACATAAAATTAGAAAAAAATTATTATATCTACAAAATGTTGTGTTATGAGGAAAATTAATGGATCTCATTAATTATCTATAATTATATATATTTTAAAATTTTGAATACCATTTATTTTAATTTTTCAATAATTGAATAATTACTACATCAGCATTGTGAAAGAATTTAAGGTAATTATATATTCACAAAAAAATTAAAATAACTTATCAAGATGAAGAAAAATCTTTTATACATCGTAATAATATTTATATTCTAACATAACCTCTTGATATTCCTATATTAAAAATTATATAGTTATTAAACAAATGATTGTGACATGTTTGACTTTTCATTAAATAAAATATTATAAATATCATAATGAATTACAAGTGTAAAAAGGAAATTTATTAAAAATATTAATAATTATAGATGAAAATTTCTAATAAAATAAAGTTGGAATAAGTGTTAGGGAAATTTTTTTGTCCTTTACATAATGTTTTTATCCTTAATTACTCGATTTACCTTTTATCGTGGCAACAAAAATTACAATGGTTACTATTTATATTGACCAAAAATAAAAGGGGTATATTTACTAAATTTTGAACACATGATTCCAAATATTGAATCTGTTATTCCAAAATTAAATTTAAAAACGCTCATAATTTAATTTAAAAAAAATGGTAAAACATAAGAGAATACATTTGTTTAGAAAAATACCTTTAAAGTATATAATGTTCTTATAGTAAATTTAAGTATAAAATTAATTTTAAAGACCAAAATTAGAGTAAATGAATCTAATGAAAATTTAAAATTATCCAAAATAGAATTTTATATTATAAATTATTTAAAAATATACAGTTTTCAATGAATATTAATATTTTTCAATATTCACTAAGAATTCATACTATTTAGAAAAATATGAAAAAATCAACCTAAGAAAACAAAAAATCCAAAAATTAAATTCTCTTTTTAAAAAAAATATTCATTTTCATGAAATTAAATATAATATTCTCATAAAAATAAGAAAACCCTATTATTTAAGAAAAAATATATTTGAAAAATAAAACTAATTTGATAAAAATAAACTGCTTATTAAAAGATAATTAATTTAAAAAAAATCAATTAGTATGTCCTATGTTACATAATTTGGTTAATATTATTTATACCCATCAATTTAATGGCTAGTTTATTATAGTCATATTTAAATGATAATATTTTGGGGTACATTTAAGGTTGTTGTTTCATTTGCATATTCTATTGAATATATTGTGCTTTTAAAATATCAATATGTTACAAAGAATAAAATTAAACACAAAATTAACATATGATGTATATAAACTAAATTCAATAACTAAATTCATCAAATAAATATAACTTGAAACCAAGGTCAAGGTAGATGAAAAAATAATCTTATATAATTATTCCTATAATATAATGAAAGCACAAATAAGTTTATAAGAATTATTTTCTCACATAAACCAACGAATACATATATTTATAATATAAAAAAATTGTAACTATGAATAATCTAGGTAATAACCTTTAAGTAATTGAAAATTTCAAATATTTAAATATGAGGAAACAATTTTTGAACAATTTAAAAATAAAATCCAATTATAAAAACTTTATAATATTATCATATGTTATAAAAATTCCATACTCTATAATATAAATACATTATCTTTATTCTATAATATGAACTCCTCATATTATTCATTATATGAAATTTACTTTAAATATGTTTTATTTTTTGAAGGAAAAAAAAATTATAATTCAGCTACTATTATGTAAGAATATTGAATAATCTAAATATTATGCACAAAACATTATTTTAAACCTTTGTCATATCAACCATCATTCAATTTTAATGTGGTCTAAATAACATCGAAAATAAAGCCCTTAATTTTAATTGTTCAAATTAAGTATTATGAAGAATTCATAATATTAAAATATAAAAAATTATATTTTAGGATTATTTAATAATCATTAAAAATTTTTTAGATTACACATATAATCTTTAATATAAAAATTATAAATTTAGATTATAAGTCATACCAAATAATTTTTTTAAATGTATTTTTTTATTACTAAATTTTAATATCAGTAATATTTATTTATAAATGTTATATAAAAATTTATTTATGAATTATAAACTCTTAATAATTAATTAATTTATAAATAGTGTATAAATTAATCAATATCACCCAAATACCTTTTATCATAATTTATAAAAAAATTATATAATATAAATTAAATACCTCAGATTACATTATCATATAAATATAATCTCATTTTATAAGTAAATATTACATTATCACATAATTTAGTATCTATATTTGAGCCGGGATTACATTTATTACATAACATAGTGTCATAGAAGAAATAATGAAGTAATATAGAAATAGAGTGGCCTCTGAGCGGCATCAACCTCTCAACTCTCCCGATAAAGGGTTTCCTTAGTAGTGATTTAGAGGGGATGGCCCACGCTTCGTCTCATCTCCCCCATTCCTCACATCTTACTATTCCCTCCCACCTCTATACTGGGGTTCTTTTCTCTTGGTGATGTCTTCTTCTGATGGATTTGGTGGTATTGGAGAGGTCGAGTCTCTCTAGTGGCACCCATGTCCAATTCAAACTCTACTTTGGGTTCGTGTACCATCCCGAATCTCCCAGCTGATCTATGACTATGGTTTCAAGGAGGCTCCTAGATGTGATGTCTGATTGGTCAATGGTGTTTTAGAAGGCACATATTTGGTTGGTTTTTTGCTAGGTCAGGTGGTTGTTTGAAGACATTGTTCATCGACGACGTGGGATTTGGGGTGTGTTTCTCTATTGATGGTCTGTCAATGGGGATATTTGGAAGGGTTCATGGTTATGGTGCTGGTCCCTCCTACTATTGTGGCCTCAACCTTCTCCACCTATGCTATGTATTCTAGTTCCATCACACCTCACTATTTTGATCTAATGGGATGGTTCCTAGGAGGCATTGAGACTTTCTAGTTGAGAGGCTCACGAGGTTCTAGGAGGTGATTCCTGCGTTTTCTTTTCTTCTTCTTCTGGGTTTTTTTACAGTTTCTTTTGGATTTAATGATTTTCGAAGAAAGTTTATGTCTATAGTATTTTATTAAATTTGGGAGGATGTGAATCATTTTCTTTGGTTTTCTATTATGGTTTCTATGGTGACGACGTTGGGCTCTCGTAGACAGTTCTTCTTGTTTTTTATGAAGCAATTTCTCATTTCTCTGATTTTTGTTTGTGGATAGTTGAAAATGATGGTGAAGTGATGACAGTGCGGGAGGTTATTGTGATGGATTTAGTGGTGGTATGATATATTGTGGGTCTCACTAGAGATGTAGTCACCTCAGGGGGTGCGACTCAAGGCAGCTCGCACTTGAGTTTTCGGGTTCCAAGGTGATGAGATGTGTAGGTGCTTTACTTTTTTGAATTTCCAATTTGGGTTGTGGTTTTGTGGTTTATAATTTGGAAATCTATTTTTGGTCTGGTTTGAATCCATTTGTATATGAGGTTCCCACTTACCCACAATGCGGATTTTTGAAAAGAATGGATTTGGAGTTACAAAAACATATTTTTCATTATTATTTGATTATCACAATATGTAGTATCATTATTTGAGTCACATTTACGTTTATTACATAACAAAGTTTCTATAGAAGCATAAAAAAATTAATATTTTACATTATTATATGAATATAAAATATATATTCTATCCACATTAAATGATTATAATGTCTGGTATTAGATTTTTTTATTATTTTATTTCATGATATAACAATGATACAAAACAAGTCCAAAGGTGATTAATTGATCATGAAAATAATGGATGATGAGAAATGATAGGTTTAGAACTAAATAAAGGGATTGAAAATCAAAAATATTTATCAAATAGAGTGAAATTAGATAAAAAACATCATATCATAAATTACATTCATGATGTGAAAATTGAATGACTACATGTTGTGAACCAAAGAGTAAAGAATATGGAATCTAATTTCAAAACATGAAACATATTTTCACTCCATGATACATGAATGAGACACCCATAAATCTTTCAAAACCTGAAGAAAATCATGATATGTTTGACCAAATACATTAAACATTGTTAATAACATTCATTATGTGAAACCCTCATGGATAACCTATAAATGGTGAATTTGATGAGAATTTATGTCATAACTGCTCATTTATGATCCATGAAATTCATACAACCTTAGGATAGAATTAAAATTATTTTTTTTGATTTATTTATGGTATCCTATGAAAAACTGATTTCAATAAATTGAGGTCCAGGGTGATTGAGAAACTGATAACTTAGTGAGGGGAAGCTCTAGTCAAAGACCCACTAATGTTTTATTTCCATGAATTCCTTTTCTTTTTTTAATCTATGATTCCGTTAGTGTCTAATTCCCACTCACTTACCCTTCACATGTAGGGGTAAAGGTTTTAATTTATCAATCAATGGGGAGGCCAAACTAATCATGATTGGTTTGAGTTTTTCACCTAAATGAATAAAATATTTTCTTTCCTCCTCTTTCCACTTGCAATTGTCAATTTATTATTTACACTCAATGATACTATATTGGGGTTTTATCAAATTAATTCAAATTTCCTTGTTCTACTATCCATATATCCCTCCATCCAATTCCTATATGTTTACTACCAAAAAATTGGGTTTTGGTGGTGAGTGCTCGGGAATCATCATCATCTTTGAGGAATTGTGATGAGAAATGTTGTTAAATAGGGAATAACAATACCAAATTGGGGATTTACCAAACTTATCAAGAGAAGTTCCATTACTACACACATCATATAAAGAGTGTATAATTAATTGAGACCCAAAATATGGTTATCCTTATTGTCACCATCCACCTAAGTAGAGATAGAAATCGAAATAAGACTCTCCATCACGATGTCACCAATTTAGCAAAGGAAGAATATGTTAAAAATTGTAACAGTGATAAAATTTTCATAGATCCAGTTGATCCCAAACTGATCAACACATTCATCATAAATTTTTAATCAATTATTTATTCTTCTTTTTTAAAATCATTAGTTATCCAAATCAATCCAATTAAAATCAATTTTCCAAAGGTCATGTAAAAGTGAAAACCTATTTTTTTACTCATATTATGAAGATATCCCAATGTTAACTAACTATAATATTCCTATGTGATGAAAATATATTTTTCCATTCCCCAAGATAGGTTTTCATTAAATTTATCACTATTTATAGGTATCCAGTTTCGCAAAACACAAAAATCAAATTTCAAACTTTAATGATTCATTGTTCAGCTGACTAATTTATTGTTTTGGACCCTAAAATTGAACAAACACTAACCAAATTAAAAAATATTAATTTATAATAAGATTTTGAAGACATAAACCTTTCCAGTGACACACTATGTGTTCAAATATAAACCTAAGGAGATGGATTCTAACCCCTATCAAACTCTTTGGGATATTTATGAACCCTAATTTTATAATAATCAAAACTAAATTATTATGCATTCTGTACAAAATGAATTTGAAATATGAGTTAACATGATTCTGGTGCTCCCAAAATTTA
Organism: Viscum album; assembly: GCA_963277665.1. NCBI lineage: Eukaryota > Viridiplantae > Streptophyta > Magnoliopsida > Santalales > Viscaceae > Viscum > Viscum album. The sequence goes on from OY728163.1 coordinate 1,381,727,916, forward strand.
ATGGTCTTGCTGGAGAAATCCCAAATCATTATATCCAAGAATTTGAAAAATTCTACTAGAGAATCAGGATCAGAGGAGAAACTAAAGACAAATTCCAGGGGAGGGAATTCCTCATCTCACTCGAAAAAAACTAAGAAATGGTTATACATTATGAAACCAGGAGAGTTCCATGAAAGGTTTGACCTAAAATGATATTTCATACAATGATTCTTTCCCACATTCCACATCATATAAATTTGAAAGTAAATCAATGTCATCCAAAAATCAACTGGAGAGATGATGTATGATTATAGGGAAATCTTCAAGAATACTTGTACAAGAAATCAACATCAAGAAATGGAGGAACATTACTTCCTCATGTTCTTATATCAAGGAAATATAAAAAATGTATGATGCATTATTGATACATTTTTTAGAGTATCCCTAATTGAAATTTCACCAATCAATGATAGTGGATTGAATGAGAATATTGTGTATAAATCAAAAAAAAATCAGCCTAAAGGTATGAGCACAAGAGGAATCCATGTGGTACAAATATATGATTCATTATATTTAATTAATACAAATGTTAATGACCTCACTAAGTTACATAAAAAATAAATTTGAATCAAATAAGTGGAATATAATAAATTCCTTAGGTATGTTGTTTCTATTCTTAACATAACCTTTTTACCGATCATTTTCCATAATGTAGAGGATAGAAAGATAAGCTACAACCATTCAGCCATGAAAATTATTTTAGAATCATCCACTTAAAACCATGTCCCGACCAATATATAGAGACCAAGAAAACTAAGAGATATTATTTTTTCTAAATTAGTATCCCTATAAACCCCTTATAAAAACAACAATACCAAAATTCACCATCATTTCAATAAACCTATAATACATTGTATCAAAAACAATCCTATTAAAAACCTCCTTTACAATATAAAACTTATGAACCACATTCGAAATGGTCTCAAAATTTTTCCAATAATTATAGATTAAAAATATTAATAAAATATTCAAATCATTTTCTAGTATGTTTGACAGTAATATAGATTCTATGACCAAGAATCTATGGAAACTACCTGTGCATTAATTTTTGAATCCCAAAGCGAATATCAGCATGATTAAAACACGCTGCAGAAAAGTACTCCCATATCTTGAAAAATTAAATTCTAACAATTCAGATTGGAATTCTTACAATTAACCAAAATTGGTCAAAACCAAGTAGAAACATGGATATGGTTTAGAAGAGAAATGCCATAAATGACATTACTAAAAAATGGTATAAAATGACAATAAAGAACTCTTCCCATCTAGGATGATTGAGTAAAATAAATATGAGGAATATTGACATAAAAAAGAGTCTTAGGAGTCCTTCAAGAAGGTTGAAATAAATATCCTCTCATCAATGTAATATGAAAAATCATGAAGTGTGAAATATTTCTAAAGGAACTAGGCTCCAAAATAAGACGGCTAGATTGTAATGAGAAAATTATATTATAGAAAATTATCTCAATACTAATCACACCATTGATACCACAAAAATGACCAGTTACTAGGAAGCTCCCTATTCCATGCACTATTAGTATATTTAATTTTATTTATTCTTTATGTGATATGAGTGATTCAATAAATCTTATACTTCACTCAGTGTTCTCATACTTTAATATAATATAATTAAAACGCATATGAGTTATGGTAAAATTTAAAATTAGATCACAAATATTCCAAGAATGAGTTTTAGAAGATGTACTCATAGGTGTAAGCGAACTTATTTTTTCATATGACTTCGATGTCCTCACTATGGAAAAATATAGAGGACCAAAACACTCTCCCATCCTTCTAGGGAGACCATTCATAAAGAAAAAAATACAATCATCAACATAAAAAAAGTAATAATGATAATGGAAGATGGATATAGTACAATACACATCAATATTCTTGATATGATATAACATCATCTGAATAGTCACTCACATTATAAAATCTCTCATAAAGAAAGTAAATAACTAATTTAGAATTTAGGAATGATTTATTAATTCCTTAAATTAGGAGATAATTTTTAATTTTAGGGTATAAATAATCGAGAACCTAATTTAATGATTGAATAAGAGGTTACAAATGATTTTTTTGATGATTTAATAGAAGAAATTGGTATGATACAATAGATCAAGGACATAAAATTTGGAAACTTCATCTCAATCTCATCTATTGAAAAATCCACAAGTATTGATTCAAATAAAATTATGAGTGATTTATAATATTTCTACCTTATGGATGGAGATAAATTAAAAATCATCATTTCCAACAACCTATCCCATTCCCATGAACAAACTCTGACTAAACTTACTAAAAGAATAGTATAATCCTTTGTATGGACTTTAGGAGATTCACTCAGAATCAATCTTAATGTTTTCTCTAAACAAATGTTTTTATAAGGCGATTTATGAGTAGATTGGAAAAACAAGATAAGACATAATCCCACCATCAAGGAGGTTATTCAGAAATAAATAGAAAAAATATTAGCATCTAACAAAATTTACCCAATCATTGACTCACAGTGAGTTATCCCCATTCATGTTTTCCCAATGAAAAATGGTCTAACCATTTTTAAGAATGACGAAAATGAATTCATCCCTATGAAAGTGTAAAATATTTAAAGGGAATATATATATTACAAGAAGAAAAATAATATTTCTCGCAAAAACCATTTTCACATCCCATTCATCGATAAAATGCTACAATGGTTAGTATATAAAACTCATATGTATTTTTTATTGGGTTTCATGATATTTATAGGTACCAATTGTACTAGAATATTAGGATAAGACGACCTTTACCTATCATTTTGGCACTTTCATCTACAAGAGAATTTTATTTGGGATACAAAACACCCTAGGTACCATTAAAAAATGAATGGAATGTTTTTTCTTGAATCACATTGAATAATTCCTAGACGTATTTCTCGATGATTTTACTATTTCTAAAAATTATTTAGATCATTGGTTATGAAATTTTAGAAATTTTTTAGAAAATATGATTTGAGAAAAATATTGTTTTAAACTTTGAAATGTGTCATTTAATGGTTGAAAAAGTATTCATGGTAGGACACATCATTTCAAAGAATAGAATTAAGGTCAAAAAGTTAACTATTTAAGTAATAAATTTATTTCTATATCCAAATTATTTTTAATCACGTTGGATCATTATTCGGCCATGAAGATTTCTATAGAATGTTTATAAAATATTTAAGTAATAATTTTCTCCAGATATCAAGATTTCTTCTAAAAGAAAATATGTTTATTGTTTATGAACTATGAATAAAATTGTTCGATGTGTTGAAAGAAAGTCTGATTACACCACCAATAAGTCTTATTACACCACCAATAATTAAACTACCTAGTTCTTAACATCATTTTGAGCTGCTCTGTGACACACCAAATCATGAAATTTGGTTATCCCTCTCACAAAGAATTAATAGAAACCCTCAAGTCATAGTCTATGTATCAATGAAATTGGATTCCATAGAGACCAACTACAAGTCTATATAAATGGAGTTCCATGCAGTTTTTTTAACTCGATGAATTCAGATTCTCTCTGCTTGGAAACAAAGTTATTATTTTTTCTAATCATGTAGATATTTTGTATTTAATGAAAAGGGATGATGGAAATCCATGATTAGTAAAATGCATTCTCCCCTTAAAGAAGTTTTACATTAAAATTAAGGATAAAATGGGAATAGAAAATTAGGTGTTCAATCATTTGAGTCGACAACCCCACCCACCAATGTAGAAAATCAAAATCAGAACCCACTCAATGATAAATTCCTCGTAAAAAACATTACAACATTGAAGGTGAAGTATCATGGTACACAACATCGTAAATTATTTGGTTACTTTTAAGTTACCATCTCATTTAAACTCTCACTTGTAGAAAAAAAATTAATCATACTCTATATTTTATATTTGGTAAGACCAATTACTTAAAAGGTATGCACTAATAAAGTAATTAAAATATATTTACCTAAAAGTGAAATTGAATGTTTTTTTAATTATTTAATACATTAGTTTATGGGAGAAATTTTGGATCCTTATGGAAAACCATGAATTTTTTATAATCTAGAAGTTATTAGACCACATTATTTAAAGATGCATGTGATTTTTTTGAGAACTGTGAAAATGACAGTTTTTTAAAAATATCTCAAAAACACCAAAGATACCCTAAAGACAAATTAAAATAAATGAAATATTTGAAATTTGTCTTAGAGAATTAATGGGAACATTCCCAATTTCATTTTGAAAATATAATATTCTACTATCTATATAATATGTTTCAAAATTCGTGGAATAAACCCCCCACCCCCAAACTAACGATGCTATGGTTGTCTGTGATTTTATTAGGACAAAAATATTCTATTAGTTTCAGAACTACCATGAGAAATCATTAGTGATATAGGAGCCGACTTCTATATCAGGAAATGTATGCAATACTAAAATTATATAGGATGTTCGATAAAACATCAACCCCATACCATCCAAAAACCAATTGCCTAGTAGAATTTTCCAACATAGAATCCAAATTCATTCTAGAAATGTCGAACAGACCTGGCAAGAATGAATAGAGAAAAAGTTGTATGATAACATATAGGCTTATAGGAAAGTATATAAAAACCTATAATAATGAGCCCCTATTGATTTATTTATGGGAATAACTGCCACTTCCCAATGGAATTGGAAAACAAAGCCTACCTAGTTGTCAGAAATATGAGATTTGTCCTTAATAGAGATAGTCAAGATATGAGATTGCAAATTTAGGATCAAGATTAAATAAAGAGTGATGCTTTGTAAAATTCATTCCCTTATAATGAATGAAAAATGATAGCCCACGATAAGATAATTCAACCCCAAAACTTCAACCCTGGAGATCATGTTCTCCTATATTTATCGAAACTCATTCTTATGCTGTGTAAATTTTGTTCCATATGGTAAGGTCTATTAAATATTCATTCATTAATAAAATTTTTGTTCTTTGTATATTGTAATGGAAGGGGGGAGTAAATTAATTCACTATAAATTGTTAGAGGCTAAAAAAGTATCCCGAGAAAATACCTTAAGAACCAGTGCATGAGATTACACTCTTTCAACCATATTACTAATGATGACCCACAAAGTTGTAACTTTCCATTAAATTTTATTAAATGTAAATGTTCTAATTTTAAAGCTACTTACATGAACAATTTAAATGTTTAGAGGACACTACATAAATTATGTATAAACAATGGATTCTTGTATCTTAGGACTTCTTTAAATCTTTTCATTTTTTCAGTGGAGCTAATGTTGTTAAATAAAATCAATTCTAGGAGTAAACCCACATTTAATTTCATAGTATACTATTACAATTTAATATTTAATCTTATTTGAACAAGCCAAAACTATAAATATTTTATTTTTATTTTTAGGTTTATAAACATGCTCACAAAATGGTAGATCATGAATTTTAATAAATTTTCTATGAAAAATTCATGTTGTGAAAAGGATTCATGTCATAAAATATATTCACATCATGAAAATGTTGTAGAATCTAACTAAAGGACTATGTCCTACACAACATAGCTCAAGAATCATTTTTAAGGGGAGTATTATTCTACATTAATTATCTATTTTATTACCTATATTTTTTTGAAAATATATTTTTTTCTCTAAAATAAAATTGTTTGCACACAGTAAGTTTTATTTCATTACTTTACTACTTTATGAGACATGAATTTCTTAAGAAAACTATGATTCCTTGTCTTATATATTAAATTTATTGATATTTAATGGGTAGAGTGGGGGATTTAATATTTATAGTGAATCATGGATATTTAATTTATGACACATGATTTGATTGAATTATTTGATTTAGTTAAATTACATTTACCTACCATATTCAAACATTGAATTTCTGAAATATATATTGATTGAATTTTTATTGTTATTACATTCCATGAGGGATTTTCCCAAATTAAAATGCTTAATTCTCAAGAGGATTTATAAACTAAATACTATCTTTTTATATCATGGTCCTATATCTCGAGTGATCTTGGGGCATGCCATCAACTAGAACTTACATTAGAACTTATGGAAGCTATAATTGTGAAAACCCACATTTAAAATGATCGAGAAAATTATTATTCTTAAACCCTTATCCTTGGATCCACCATGTTATAATTTATTTTATCCTCGAGAATCCATGAATGAATTTTCTTGAAATGATCTATGTTTAAATCCATTTATAACCTTTTATACCATACTCTACTTATAATTTATGATTTATTAAAGTTTAAGTGTTGGGGATGCTTGAATTATTGGAAGAAGGGATGGATTACGTTGTATGAAAAAGAGAGGGGGGCTATATATATATTTTTGTAACTGATCATGTTACATTTATTATACTCTTATTATTTTTTCTTCTAATAAATTATATAAAAAAGAAAATAATAAATAATGGGTAATGGTTTGTGAAAATAAAAATTTACTGTTACCAGACCGAAGAGATTTTGATAGTATGTGGTTAGGTGGTTGATGTGAGATTTGTTGAAAGAATAAATTTTATAACTAATAATAAAAAAATTAATACATAAAATATCAATAAGGTGAAATTATTTTATTACACATACATCGATCATGTCGTTTATTTGATTTCTGGGAACTTAGAGTTATCATTTTTAGAGAAAAAATTTTCTTTTCATATTACTTTACATATGTTGAATCATGATTTAGAAATATACATAATTTTTTAGAATCGATATTTTGATAATCAATTCCCTAGAAACCTGATGATTTAGTGTCCCTAAAAACCTATTTGCAATGCCCTCATAATTTTATGTGAATTTTATCTTTATGCAATAGAGAACGTAGTTTCTTTGAAAACCTATGGAAAATGAGAATTAAAATGACACCACTGTAGCCTGAAGCCAGTGGTTACATTATTAAATTGGAAAAATAAATACGGAATCATATCCCAAGGTAAATAGTAGTTTAGAAGTCTTGGTAAACTGGATAAAAAAATTATTCATAAATTACATTTGAAAACATAAATAAAATTATGATATTTCGAGAACCTCATTTTTCTTCTATCTTAACCCCACATATAAATCATAATAAACTTCTTAGAGTAATGGGGAAATATAAAACATAATAAAGGGGTGATATTGGACTCCTAGTAAAGGTAACCATACTATAGAATCTATTTTAAATAAGAATAAACAATATGGAAATATAAAGAACTGAAACATATTCAACTTAGTTAATAACTCGAGCATAATATATAAAGAAAAAAAGATGATCAAACAATTCCATTCAAATAATAACATGAGATTGAGAACATAACCATTAATTTAAACTAATATAATGATCACACAGAAATCCATAACTAGTCTCATAATGATGAAATGCATAATTTCTAATATCTACAACTTACCATTGAGGCTTCATGCCAAGAATTTAATATCACTAAGGCTTCATGAGAATAATCTAATAAAAGGGTAAGGCCTTGTCCAAAATCCAATTTAGATTGTCTCATGACTTGTACCAATGTATCAAGGGTCTATAACATGCCCTTCCCATCATATAATAATTCCTATGAATTCCACACATGAAAGGGATGACCACACTCACCATAAAAATTAGTATTGAAACTATTATACGAAATGATAATAATTTTCCCAATCAAGAAATATAATCATAGACTATCTAGATTAATATCGTGAATGATATCAAAATTTTAAATCCTCAATTAAACTGATCATAAAACATTTAATAAAATATAGAATATGGTATGATATGATACCAACATCCCTGAATCATAGAATTCAACAAATGATGTATACATTGATGAAAATACTTTGAATTAGATCATTGAAAAAATATTTAGTAAAATACCCTTTCCACATTAAAAATACATTTTTTTAAATAATTGACAATTATAAATGAAGAATATTTCTTAGAAAATAACCATGTAAACATGTAACAAAATATTCAAATCATAAAGCTATCATGATGATGGGAAAAGATGCTAATGACGTATAAGTTAAAAAAACACTCCTTTAGTATTTTTAATGGAAAAGTCAAGAAGAACCTTCTTTAGAAAAGATCAAAATATACATTTCAAAAAAAATATATATATATAAAACATGATTGAAAATGAATTTAATCAATCATATGAGATTATTAAAAACATTTGTGGAAAAATTTTTAGAAAACATGGATATGGTAGAAAAAAAGAGTTTTGAGGGCATCTTTAAAAAGATAATATTTATAAAAGAAAGACACTTAAAAATATAATATCGTTGAAGTGAGAGTTATTAAAATGATTTGAATATCTGTAACAGATATAAATACACATAAAAATTATAAATACAACATAATATTTTGAGCTAGAAGATTAACCCATTGAATGGAAATTGAGTTAAGAAATCCCTTACAACTTATAATCAATAAAATCATATTCCCCATAAAAGTAATAATTATCAAATGAAACATTGAATACCATGGAAATAATGAGATAAATGAAATGATATATAAAAGGTAAGTATATACACTACATAAATGAAATTATTGGTGAATAATGCATATATCTCATATAAGTAAATGTGAGAAAAAATCCCCTACCCCATGATTCCCTATAGTTTATTTATACTTCAATTAATTTCCTGAGTATTTTTTGTGTTTTAATATGTTTTATTGTGATTTAAAACACATTTTAATCCGATATACACTCTTTTATAGATAAAATTATTTAATTCAATGTTTTTTGTGATTTTAAGGTGATTCCAGTCAATGTTACATATTGGGGATGATCAAAATTAAAATTTACATATACATTATGTGTACTTTATAAAGAAAAAATTTGTACTTCTTCCCAGACACGATGGGACAACCTCAATACATTCCCATGTAGCCGACCAGATAAAACATGTTGTGTACTCACTATTTAAAAACCATGTATGACCTTCCTGATGTGGTTGGTGGCTGATATAGATTCTACATGCCATTTATATCAGGGCCACATAACATGTACCATCACCAAATCACTACTAACACATTGAAATCAACAAGAGGTATGGTAGGCCACCTAATAGTGGATAAAATGAAGAAAAATGAAGTTGGACAAATTATATGTATTATACTTGTTTGTACAAATCATGTATTATAATTATCTATATATAGAGAGGTAGTCATCTGAGTTCTTGATTGGACCACCAACGAGGAGGTAATACAGCTCTACAGATCGATCTCTCCAGAATCTAAATTTATTTTTTCTTCTTCAGTTTTCATTTTCTATTTTAGTGTAATTCCCCTTCCCTCTTCTATCCACTCATATCCATAGTAGGGGTTTATTTCTTATCAAACCACACATTGTGACCATGGTCATAAGATGATATGTTTATTATGTTGGGGTTTTAATAAAGATTCGGGGCATTTTATAAATCAAATTTGGGTTTGTTTCTTCTATTATAATTTTTCATATAATTACATAACAGAACATAATTCCATAATTACTATTGGTATCATATTAGATCTTGAATTACACCGATGGTAAAAAAATTAGTTTTTATGAGTGATACAATGACTATTGGGTGAGATTGTTTCCTCTGAATAAGGGGTAAATAACATACGCTTGTTTTAAGTGATTGATCACCGTACCAATGAATTATCTTTTTGTACAAGTAATTGTATTATATCAAACAATGTAACTATAATTTAATTTAATCCCCATTTTAAACAATTACCCTTAATAATTTTAATGTTAAACAATGATTATTATAATAAACTTTAATTGAGTTTCAACCCCAACAAAGTTGTTATCTGGTTGTTCTGTCTCTTATATTCTTTAAACTGAATTTTTAAAAACCATTTAAATTTTTCATGTTGGTTCCTTAATTCATAATATGAAATATCATGACCATTGGGTGATATTGTTGCAACTAATTATGTGGTAAATAAATTAAACATGTTTTAAGTGATTAATCACTATACCAAGGGATTATCTTTTTGTACACATAATTATCTATTATCAGACCAAGAATGAAAATTTAGTTGCTTCACCATGGTAAAAAATTATCACTAATAATTTTATTGAAAAATAAGGATTATTAAAATAAACATTAATTCATTTTCAACACCAAAACAATTGTTTTTTGATTTATCTGCCTCTTCTTTTCCTCAAATGAATTTTCTCAAATCATTTCACATTTTATTCTCGTTCCCTTTATTAATATTTTCTACATAGATGGATAAGAATCACCAACTTGTGATGATTCTTTCTTTTACATTTCCCTATTTGATAAAACATGTCGGCTGCTATTTATATAGTTATTCAGATGAGAAAGAAACAATACATTAATTTTTTCGTGCCTCATGGTGGGAGAAATCATATTATAACATCATTTTTATGAATTTCAGAAAGCATTAGTGTGAGTTGAGGCCTATTTACATATAATTGTTTCCTTTTTATATTATTGGGACCCTAGACCCTACATTCTCATGGATTTTATTCTGACTAGAGCTTGGTACAATTCACCAAGAGGAGATTTTTATCCATATGATCCACAGATGTTGTACCTGTATCCCGAATAGTATTATCCGTACAAGGATGATGGTTTTCAATATGAAAAATACCCTTGTACATTATTTATCTAAACCATTTCATATTCACTATTGGGACTATCGTTGGGTATTACTATAAAGTTAATATCAAAGAGGGAATCCTTTAGCACACGCCAATTGGATCAAATCAAAATTTTGGGATGAAAATGGTAGAGAAAAATTCAGAGGTGATCTACAATATGGATGATATGGTTGAGATTGGGGTTGGGTTTTCTAACTGTATTTCAACTAAGGAGGCATATTATGTTATAATACCTACTTATAATTCAATAATGATTTCATAAAATGAGTTTTATAACTCAAAAATTGAATACGGTAACACATCAAGCCATGCTAATAATAAGTTTAATCAATTCTCTAATTAAGAACCCTTTGATGACTATTTAACTACATTGGATGATTTGTGTAATTTTTTTAGGTTTTAATAAATAAAAAGAAAGAACCCAAGGAGGTTTTAGATACAAATGATCAGAACATGGAAAAAGTATGATGTTGGCTTCTATTGTCCATAGAGCAGGGACACTGCAAGCCGCTGCATAGACCACATGTTGATTAATAAAATTGGATACAAGAAAAGGATATCATACATATGTAGTGGTTCGCATAGAAGAGGAAACATCAAATTTTTTATTTCGTGTAAGTATATTAACCCATGTACATCGAATGACCTAAAAGAAAGGCACTTATAGGGTTGCAACCCAACCACTCACCTTCTCTCTTTTTATCTCGCATTATATTTTTTTAATAAATTCATTTTGTGTACTTATTCCCAATATGATATATACCTTTCTTTCTCTTGATCACTATTTAAATATGAATGAAATGAGGTTACACGCCATGTGTACCTTTATACATGGAGTTTAATTATCTGTTTAGTGTATATTTCAATATACCTTTATTTAAAAATAAATGTTGAATAATATTAATAAATTGTAATGAAGTATGTGCCAATGTAAAGGTTCTAATAGTGTATCTGAACCATTGTTGGTTTGAATCACCCAACACCTACTTTTTGTGCAAGACTATTTATTTATAATTTCATGTTTTAATTAAACAATGTTTGGTATGTTTTAAAAAAATGGATCCATTTAAAAATAATATAAAAATGATGGTGGGACTAAATTAGCTAGAAGAGAATTAACCCATAGGTCAAAATGGCTCGAGTTTGAGTCCTTCAAGTCGGTTCAGTTCCATAACTTTTTAGTAAAATAAAACCATATGTCATATATTTTTCTAAATGTCTTGTTTCATATTTTATGTAATAATTTAAAACGTTTTCAAAATAATTAAATCACCAGTGGGTGATGTTGGTTGATGGGAAGAGTCATAAAATATGGTCTAAAAGACATGGGATTGAACTCGACTAATCTCCCATCATGAGCTCAATCATCAATAAGTAAAACAACACATCGTACATCCTTCTTATCACTGTATAGTGTTGTGGTTATACTATAAATATAAAAAGATAATTAATTTTATTGTATTAAAACCTTCACTCTAGTGGTTTTGGGATCACATTTGGACCGGCCCGATCACCTGTTCGAATCAAACCCTGAGCAACAGACTAAAGTTTACAGTTATCTTTTCCAAATTTAAAATATAGAACATGTATTTCTTTAATACACTATATGTATAGCTTCATTTTCATGTGTATATATCTATTTGTTTTTAATTTTAAATAATATCTCATAAATAGTTGATAATAATAACTATATTTTAAATACTAATAATATTATATCAATTATAATATAAAATAAACTTGAATAAAAAATAAAAAAATTTACACATCATCTATGTCACTATACACTATGTGTGGTTCGACTATATAATATCGAGAACCCTACCCAAACTCAAGTAAGGTCGAGACCCTCCCATTACACATTTTCTTCTACCGTACACTGCATGGGATCCACCACCATTAATCCATAATTGCACTATGTTTCAGGCTACAATATTCTTCTCATTATGATCCTAGGTCCATGAATGTCATTCCATTCCATCTATTTCAGGTTTTTTGATGCATAATAGTCAATTTTGGGATTGGGTGAGGTGGTTGAATGAGAACTGCTTTACATGGGTTGCAACAAATAACAAACTCCTTGTAAATGACATAAAAAAGGAAACTATTTTGAGATTCAAAATTTGAAAAAATGTGGTGTGTGTTTGGAACACACCATATACCCGTGCCTCCTCCCGGCCTAAATTAAACCGATGTTAACAAAACTACACGACCCTTCTACCCATGTACCATCACATGAGTTGTGAAACTGGTACACATCATGCACTTTCTTCTGGATGACTTGGCCATTTCCGGATGGATACATGGGAGAGATTCCATGTTCTTCTATTTTTGTCCCTAGTTGGTAGAGGTCGTGTCCCCATGGTACACGATAGGGACCCCATGTTATCACACATTATGTGTGTCTATTCTACACACCCTGTAGTATCATTTTCTTAATCACATTCCCATTCAGCGAGTGTATCTAGAGTACATGGGTTAACATAAATAGCACACTAAACACCTTATACTCTAGATTCACACATATTGTAATTTTTTATAATTTTTCTCTATATTTTTATATCGTTTTTGTTTTCGTTTGTTTTTTATCTTCTTTTATTTTCCACTCAGATCATGAAAAATATAGACATAACTTGTGGGAAGTGGTCCATGCCCGCAACTAGTGGGGGGAAACCCGTATTACATCTAGTCCGACTCAAGATACCAAGAGGGAATTTCACAATAGATATACATACTCACCAGCTATCATCTTTGGTGATTATGCATCTGTTCCCACTTGAACCACCATCATTTACATTAGCCTCCGAAATAATGAAAAATTAGAACTATCCTAAAGATACTAAGAGATATTGTATAGATGATATTACTACAAGCACATCACAATTGGGTTCTCTTGCACCACCATCCACAACTTCCAGCATTTCAGAGCAATCTAGGGTTGCAACAGCTGCACTAGCTACAATGAAAACCGAGCTTATATATTAGTAGTGTGTACCCCACCATAGCCAGCTCTGTAAGCAGCTTGACCTCAGCCACACCACTACATGATCTTCTATAAGCATAATTATGTGGTATACATGCTCTGAATATTTTCATGATTGACAATTCATCCGAGGGACCACTTCCTTGACATCACAATTAATCAATGCTTGGTAATTTGGGAGGAGATCAGTGAGATCCTGAATAAATCCCACCTCTTCAGCATGCTTCATATCAACACTCATATATTTAGAGATCAAATATTTAGAGTTTGATGATAATTTTGAGTACGATGGGCCCAAATTCTAAGAGACACACAACAATACGACAAATATGGTAAGATTTTGACTTAGAGGATGACATTTTCCCCTTCAAATCGATGAGTTTTCATGATAGTTCAGTTTCTACCCCCATCCAACCAACACACCCCCTGTTACATCACTCACCCAACCTCACCGTTCTGATCTCATTTCTATGTGGTTGGAGCTTGTTGGACCTAACAACAAGTATGAAACCACCACAAAGAAAGAAACACTCTTAATTTCCCCTACCATATGTTTCATCCACCATTTCCTTAGCCCCATTATTTTCCCCCTCCATGAGAACATGAGTGTCACGTATAAATGTGATATGGATCTCCTTTCATTTTCTAGAACGACAATCCTATCCTTAAATACTTCACCACCTCCTATTTACACTCAATGATCAGAGGCCTTTAGTGAAGCCTGAATAGTGGATTCTATGCCACCTGATTGTTGCACCATTTTGGTGGTGCTTGATCCCTCTCTCCCTCATGATCAATTAGGTTCTCCCCAGTGGATGTAATTCACCATGGTTATTATCACGTGGATGGTCAAGAGATGAGGAGATGCCTTTCTCATCCTACGGGATGCCCCAACAGTACTTGCAGTGATAGATGACTCACTTTCCAGTTATGGTTTGGCTACCCTGGTACCAGCCCATCCACCAGTAGACCTTCCTTCCCCATCCCTCCCTACTTCTTCCTCCCACCCATCTTGTCCCATTATTACCTCTTTTTCTATAACTTCTATAACCCCTAATCCACCTGCAACATATGATGATATCTCAGCTTCACTCTACCTTTCCTCCTTAGACCACCGCTATGACATTATACAGAACTACTAGACTATCATGGATTAGAGACACTGGATAGAAGGGATGTTGGGACTCATTATTTATCACCTGGGAATTTATTTCCCCCAGAACCAAATACTCGATCTGTTCCTTATTCTTTTACATTTAATTCCCTATTTACCATTATAGAATTGGATTCAGTGCTCCTATCTATTGATGGAAAATATGATACTTTTACTACTATGAATTGTGAGATACCGGTCACACCCACCCCATTAAGTGAGGACCCAATTCCTACAACTTCCACATACCTATTAGATACCAATGTTGTAGTCAATGCCTCTCATGAGGCCACACCGTGACTCTTTATGAAACATGCATATTTCATTATATATCTCTTTTTTGTGTCATTCATGTGATGTGATGGTTTGTTTGTATGTAAAATTATTTTTTGATTTCATCAACAACCATAGGTAGTTTGGCACGTCATGGGAATTTCATTTTGAATTCGTTCCACCTTTTCGACCTCGCCATGAGGGGAGTACTATATTGATGTTTCTTTCACTTATTTTTCATTAGATTACTTCTTTCAATTCTCTCCATCTTATTAGACTATTTTTGTTTTTCCATATTCTATTTTCATTCTTTTTATTTCACTTGGAAGAACATTTGTGATATTAAGTGTGGGGGAGAGTCTCTTCACTACGTTTTTCTTTTCCCATAAATTAATCATGGTGACATCATTAAAAAGTTGAAATATTTAAAAAGGTGGGAAATTATTAATTAATTATAATCATAAATAATAAATATATATCTCATAATTTAGAAAGTTACATGCTCATTTTAATATTAAATAATTTTAAAATGATTACTGATATAGTTTGATTATTGATTTAAATTCTTGTCTACTTGCATCTATTAGAGTGATAAATATTTTTCATGTAATGACCTGATTTACCAATTATTATCCTCATTCCTGAGAGGTATTCAAAACCAATTGTCATATTATTTCCTATACCCTTTTTCTTGAGAGATTATTGGGATATGGATTACTATTAGAAATTACGAGTTTTTATCTTCGAAACATGATGATTTTGAATGAAATTAAAATGGATAAGGCATTTGATTGATTTTTCAACCCCTTTAACCTTGATAACCACCCAAAATTATACCATTTTTAAAACCATAGAATCCATGAACTGGATTGATAAGAATCCACATTATAATCTGATTTATCCTTCGTACCCTAATTCTTTGATAATATTTCTTGATTATACATTGGATATTTAAATAAGGATTATGATGATCCATGGTATATTTTGGTAGGGAACCTCGAAATTAAGATTGGGGGAGAGTTACTCTTTTTCATTAGGGAAGAAGGGTTTGAAAACCACTATTCATTGTATTTATAAGTGGTCCATCTAAAAAACTCAAAAAAGCAGACTAAATTGATTAATTATGCAAATTGATGGTTTACAAACCCATGTTGGAAAAATAATATCATAGTGATGGTGGACTTTGATATATCAATATAGGGATTCATTTTCCCTGAGTTTTTCATTGAGAATGATGTTTATTGTTTAATAATTCAATATCCTTTTTAATCCTATGAGATTGTTTTTCACATCATTACCTACCTACCCTTAACCTAACAATCATTTAAACCTTATTGAATGTACACATGATTTTTGTGATTTCATTTCTATGTGGGGAATGAAAATACATGTAAGCCTATCGATAGAGTTGATATACTTGAGATTGAGCATAAATATGATTAAATGTTCTTGAGTGATGAGTGTGTTACATTCTAGTAAGATAAATCATAAAGTGGAATTTATATATATGAAATGTTGAAAAATGTAAATCGAATAGGATAAAATTATTTAATTTTATTATATAAGAGTTATGATTATAATATCTTTGAAATTGTAATATGTTTTGTGCCTTTTTAAAATCCTATATTATTGATATAAAATTTATAATAATAATTATAATTATATGTTGTGATTTTTATGAGTAAAGAGAATAACTATGTTTGAGGGAGTTTCATGTTCCTGAATTGTGTTTACCTTTCCTTACATTTTATTTAGTTTTGAAACACATTTTCAGTGGATATATATTATTTTATGGATCAAATGGTTTAATTTAGTGTTCAAGGTGTTTTTTAGGAATTTATGGTCAATGTCACATATTGGGGAAGATAAAAATAAAAATTCATATATACACATTGTTTTCTTTATTAAAACACACAACATATCTTTTCCTGTACATGGTTCAGCCAACCTCGGTTCACGACTATATAGACATCAAGAAACTACACACCATGTAATAGAAATTCAAACACCATGTACATCTTTCTATATATAGTTGTTGGATGATAGAGCTTATACATACCATGTATGTTGGTGCCACACACTATGTATCCTAACAAACTGAGCACTATCACATTGAAATCAAGGGGGGGGGGATGATAGTCTACCTACCCACGGAGAAAACAAAGCAAAAGACTATTGACCCAAGTACATGACATGTACATTTGTGTACTTATTGTATAATATAATTTTCTATAAATATAGATTCACACCTCCATGTTCATGGTTTGAAAACTAGGGGGTTTCTTCCCTTTTGATCAATCTCCCATGAATACAAATTTGAGTTTTCCTCTGCTATTTCCATTTTTTGTTTTTGTATGAAATTCCCCTTCCCTTTTATTCTTTATCATATCGATGGTAGTTATAGAGTTTCTTCTCAACCCAAACTCCTCCACCAAGGGAATAAGGGCATTCGTTTCTTATATTGGCAGTGTAATGAAGAATATGTTTATGCTGTAATTCTAATTCAGATGTGCTGTGTTTTTTTTATGATTTGGTCTTTAAATTACTTTCATGAACTAAATTCCACAATCCCTGTTGCTGTCATAACATAACAAAAATGAAACTAATGGAGAAAACTAAAGGAGTTGTAATGGGTAATCCCAAGACCATTGGGTGAGCTTTTTTTTTACTAATTTAGGTCAAATAACATAAATGTGTTTTATGCGATTAATCATTACTCTAATGGTATTTTATTTTGTAACGTAATTACCAATTATCAGACAACAAAATGAAAATTTAAACAAATCCCCATGGAAAACAATTATCATTAATAAATTTAATTCTAATGAATAATTATTATAAAAAATTATAATTGAGTGGAAACCTCAACACATTGCATTACTGATTATTTTGTCTATTCTTTTTATTTAATTGAATTTCTATAAATCATTCCACATTTTCATCCCATTAAATTCATTAATTATTTCTTGATAATTTCATAATAGTCTATGAATTTCACTGATAGTTTCTTTTTTGATTCCTTATGGGATAGACGCCGATGATCGCCAGCTACCTAGTTAGTTGGATTAAAAGGGAAAAATATTTTCAATTTTATACGTATCATGGTGAGATCAGTGATTTAACCTCTTTTATAATGTTATATAGAATATTATTAAATCATTCATGAACTATATTCATATTTATAATACGTTATATGTTCCTTTTATAACATATTACCACTCGTTCATTAGTAATATTTTATTATTTTCATTTTTTAGGTACATTTGTTTCTTGGTTTCATGGTCGGTTCATATGTGTATGATTATTTATTTTTTTAAATGGAAATTGAACTACCGAAGTGAAATATAATGGTGTTAATGTACATATATAAGTTTAAATGTACCAATATATAGCATTTTTATCTCTAATGTGATGATAATTCATTTGATAAAAAGATAATGATAATTGTTCAATTTATTTTGGCGTGTTCTCTGACCATCATGAACTAGTTTTATTTTAGTTAATATTATGAAATTATATCAATTTAAAAAAAACTTATAATATATTATCAAAATCACATTTAACTAGAATAATACTTTTATGAATAGCCTTGAAGAATGTAATCTCTTTTTATTTATTTCTATTTTTTGGAGTATCGATCCTCTTCTCATCTTGTAATTGATGAGAGTGTTATGAAATTAATAAATAGTGAAATCATAAATAACATTATATTCAAGTACTGAGATCATAAAATTAAAATTTTCTTTTAGAAATATAATGAGTTTCTACACTATGATAGAGTATTCCAGAGTTCCTCCAAACCCTCAAATGAAACTTTTAATAAAACTAACCATGGTAAATAATTCACCAATTGTTTCATCATCATTCATTCTAAAATCTCCAAAACACTACGTACTAATTTACATCTTGGATTTTTTTACCTTTTGGTTTCACTCATAAATTCTATGAAGCTTTTTCCAAATCACATTTCTATCTTTGATGTTAATGAATTGTGATATATCCTTTTCAGGTAAATAATATTACATGTCATTTATTTTATTTCTATCAGTTTGAATAATTATTTTGAAACCAAGAGACTATATTGTTTTTTCACTTAACATTTTGAACCATTTTTAAACTAAATCCATGATATCAAGGCCTAGAGAGAGAAGGAAGGGTTACCTTATATCATTCTAAATATTAAATCTGATTCTATAAAAATTTGGAATACCTTTTGTCTTGAAAAATTTATGTTGATCAATAATGATCCTCCAGAGAGATCACTAAGTGAAAACCTACCTTTGATATAAATTTAAAGGATTACTTAGAAGATAAGAAAAAAATTAGTGAATCAATGTTTTTATATTTTATACATTTTGAACCAAATTTCTCTTGTTCTTATTCCAAAATTTATCTATAAATATAAAAAGTGTAATAATAAAAACCATGATTTTCAATGAAATTCATCAATGTGATGGATGACTATATCCTCACTATATGGTTGTTTTTATACAATTCATAATGAAAAAACAGTATAAAAGGTATTAAATTGATCTTGTAAAGATGCTGGAACCAACCAGACATTCATGCAACACTAAATCACTGTAAAAATTTCCAGAATAAATCTTTGAAGTACAAACACAAGGGAAAGAACATGTCATGAAGACTAAGTTTAGGTAATGGTTTTATTTTATAACTCAACGACAATTGTCAAATGTATATCTCTTGTTCCCTATTCAATACTTTGTTATTCTCCAGAATATAGTATTTGGTTTATTTAGTAACATTAATTATTTAATCATTCCTTATCTTGTATCATGAATTATGTAGTCATATCTACTTATTTAAATATGGAAACTCCTATATTTATGATGGTGATATATTCTCATATTTAAATAGGCCAATAGAAAACATCCAGTATAATTCTCATTTAAATATCATTCAAATGCTATTCAATGTCTTAATTTAAATCTTCTTAGTGACTCTAGAATAAAAATCTCCATGTGAAATTAAAATTACCATGGACAATACATACCCCAAAAAATCATTGGCCATTTAACCCGTGGGGTCATGCATGTTTGCATGCATAGAGATATAAAACATGAGAAATAAATATACAATGTAACCAATTCTCACAAGACAAAACTAACATAAAATACCTTTTAATTCTACAAATAATTTATATTTTGGTCATTTATTTGAAAAACAATCGTGCATATATGCTTGTCACATATTTTGGGTTGTTGTGTTTACTAACAAATGTGGGTTGTATAATTTATAGTCACTACCCATAATATGGTTTGAAGGATTGCACATACCCTATAAGATCATCACAAAAGTTTCACAATATGACTATATCTCACAGTCAAAATGTTTTATTTATTTACAAACCACATAAAGAGATTGTGGATACCATGGAAGAGGATCTTGTGACTGTTTAAGAACCTCATCATTTAGGGTGGAGTGATGGAATTGTTTGGATGGCCACATGGATAATCATGTGAAAAGATTTTATGTAATGTAG
Source organism: Viscum album (assembly GCA_963277665.1). Taxonomy (NCBI): domain Eukaryota; kingdom Viridiplantae; phylum Streptophyta; class Magnoliopsida; order Santalales; family Viscaceae; genus Viscum; species Viscum album. The sequence goes on from OY728163.1 coordinate 1,381,748,487, forward strand.
AATCACATAGTGATGTCTAAGAATCCCATCATTTGTAGTAACATATATTAAGGCTTTACACAGATGGGTTTTTCAATATAGGAGTGAAACATAATTTTTGATTGGAAAGTTTTGGAGCCCTTGATTATATAAAGACCTTCTAATCACTTAATTTATAATGAGACCCGATTAATTATAGGTTTTTATTTTCATTAAATTACACTAATGTATAAAAAATTAAGTGATGACCAACAACCACTTGTGGTTGTATAACAAAATATCCCACATAAGGCATCATGTGGTGAATAATGACCATTTCATAGAGTTCATTAATGAGAATACGTGAGGCATACCATGTGTTGCATCTATAATGGTCATAATATTGAGGTAAAACAAATTGGAAATAACTCAGAGGGATCAAACATAGGATATTACATTATTGTATCATGAAGTAAAAATATATACCACATTAGGAGATGAAAATTTTATAAAGTAGTTTTCTATGGAAGAAATATTTTAAGAAAAGAAGGATTTTTTATCTCAGATGAAAATGGAGATTCATGAAAAACTCACATATGTGTGAGATGAATCTAAAATGATTTAGAATAATAGATGAATCATCAGGAGGATCATTGGATTTACTTAAATATATAATATAATGAGTTTTCATGGTGTGATAGGGTATAAGCTAGGGAGATAGTGAAAAATTAAAAATCAAATATCAACTCCATATAGACATATATCTTTATTTGGGTATTTATTTACTCTTTTTGGTATGAAAAATTAAATATTACAATATGCTCTACATCATTCAGATTGAGGAGACCGAGGTCCCTATTTTTTCAATCAAAATTATCCCCAAATGCATCCAAAACAAATTTTTTTGTTTAGATTCCCTAAATTTTGAATAATCGATGTTATTTCATCTTCATTTATGATAATATTCTTATGATTTTTTAGTGGTCTAAGATTTTATTCCATGGGTTTACCATCTTATCAATTTTATTGTGGTGTAAATGTTGCGGTCTTCCCACTTTTGATGATTTATTATTTATTATATATATTTATATATATGTATTTATATATTTTTATTTACAATATATATATATATAACTATTTATATTGATATATAATTATATATGAAAACATATTTATATCTATTTTTTTATATTTTATATATTCATAAATATTGATATGTATTATACATATACATATATATTAATTATTATTATTTATTTTTAATGTTTCATTTTTTATTTTTACTTTATTATTTATTAATTTTTATATAAGAATTAATTTTTATTTATTTGATATAATTTATATATTATTCATTATTTATTATTCATTAATTTATTATTTATTTTTTACATATTAATTAATTATTATATATTAATAATTATTATTACTTAATATAAAATATTATTATTATTACTTATTTACTATTTATTATTATTATTTTATTATTAATTATTAATTAATTATCATTTATTTTATATTTATTTATTATTTATTAATTATCATTTTAATATATTTATTTTTAATTAATTGTCATTTATTTATTATTTATCTTTTTTTATTATTCATTATTTATTAATAATCTAGTATTCGTTGGTTATTTATTTATACTTAATTTATTTATTTATTACTTCTTATTTACAAATGAAATTGAGCATATATATTTATATATAATAAATAATAAATAACAATCATAATAAATAATAATAACTAATAATAAATAACAATATAATATAAATAATACATAATAGATAACAAATAATAAGTAACAAAAAATATAGTTGTGTATATGTATTGAAATATATATATATATATATATATATTAATGTTTGTTTAGTCACTACATGAAAAGGTTTATGGAGTGCTAAAGTCTCTAAAGAAAAATGCAGAGGAAAGTGGTTCAAAATGCCAGCATTCTGGTATAAATTCATCATTTATGCATGTCATAATAAATAAAAAATAATTAGATATTTAAAATTGTATATAATAAAATAATTAAATTTAAAAAATAAAATATAAAAAATGTTATAAATAAAAAATAAATTTAAAAACTAAAAAAAATAAAACACCGCAGCTAAGTCAATACTCAATGCTTTCCAAAAAGTCTCGCAAATCCTTTCAATCCTCTATATTTCACAGTGGTTTAAATCCTTGATAAATGATGTTTTTATTATAGTGATTAGTAAATTTTCTTTTTATTCTCCTTAGGCTAACTTGGTTATGGTGAACTATGTGAAATTGGGGTGTCTTGTGCATGCTTTCAATTTTTTATATTGTTTATTACTACAAGATGAAGAGAGAATAATTTTTTTAATTAAGAAACATGATCAAAGTTGATGTTTTTTTAACATATCATATCCTAATTCACCCCTCTCCCCTCTAATGGTATTTAACCTACTAGGGAAAATATATATTTTTTCCATGTCATGGAAGTACCTAAATTTTTAAAACTCGTCTGGATTTATAATTATTTTTGAGTAATTGAGAGGTTTATTCCGTACACAAACAAAACTAGTGTCAAGTGAATTAAACTTCTTCAAAATTCATCATTTACAAAATCATGTCACAATTTTCTATGTAACTAACCATTATGGAACCATGAAATGACCCTTAAAAGCATTTCAAATAACACTTTTGTGCTTAGGGTTCTTTTTCTTGCTTTGTGACATTTTCTATATCAGCTACACATAATGACCCCTATGGGAATTTTGTAACCCTTTAAAATTTGAATTCACCCAAATGATACATGAGTGAATCTTATGAACTAGATTTCACCCATTCAAAACAGTCTTGGTGACCCTTACATTATTCAATGATGACCCTTATGAAATCCCAATGGTTCTTATAAAAAGAAAAATTACCCTTATGGAATGTCAAATCATCTTTATAAATTCCTTGGATAATCTTTACACGCATGTAATTCCTTTGTAAATTCTTTGTTTATACTAAAAATGACTCTTACGTGATGTGTAAATTGACTTATTTCATCATTTACATAGAATTTGAGCAACATTTAAAAAAACTCATCTTCCCTTAAGGGATCCTCATAGCTTTTCCAACTACTCTAAAATCATCTAAAAGAACATCAAGCATTCATTATCATGTCTTCATGACACATAAAACATCATTTTCATATGGGATGCACACATAAATAAATTGAATATGTTACTATGACCTGATTCTACCACATCTTCCTAAACACCACACACCAAAAAACTATTAAAAATTAATCACAACATAAACATAGCATAACATCACCAAAAAATAAGTATCTAATTTCCCAACATCCCATTTGATCACATTGTTACGAATTCCATTATTTTTCTTTTCTGATCCACATTATGTTCATATTATGCATTCATTTAAAACCATACTTTATTCATTAAGATACATTCATATTAACCATTATCATTTTATATCAATTATCCCCTTTTATAATTCATTAACCACTCACTACCCATAATTTTTAAACATTTTAAGTCTATAATTTTATTAATATTAACCTCATTCTATATTAATTGGTAACTAGAACAGAACCACATCATCTTTCTCAGAAGATACCAACCACAATAATATATCATTCAATTAGCTATAATAAAGATTGCAATTCCTTCATGAAATCATCTACCACATTTTCAAACCAACCATTCCAATCCACTACAACATGATAATAATATATCACCACCCAAATTCAACTACAAAAAGGATAACCACACATGTATAGAAGCAATCAACATGAACTATCAAAGTAAATAACAGTATGCATTATTCTTTATCCATACCTCCACTATTATTCAATACTTATTGCATAAACAATATCAACATTAATTACTAATTTTAATGTCTTCTTTATATCAAAATATTAATGTGATTTAATTTTTTTTGAAGGTGATAAGGAAAAATAATTACAAAAACTAATGAACAATAATATCACAGTAGCATGAATATCGAATCAATAAAAGAAATAACTCATTAAAAATAACATTAAAATAACATATAGACCATGTGAATCATATTTTAACTTTTAATTTCAATAATCCAATTCAATACCTTCATTAGGATAATTATAACCTCAACCCATTGGAAATTAGACATGACAATTGAACATTATCACTTAATTAAGTAATAATAGATAATTAATCCCCTCACTCAACTGGAGGTTCAATAATTATAGCACAATAAAGAGAAGTAATCAAGAATAAAACACCAACAAAATCTTAAGGAAACCCAAAAAAAACTATACTCATTAATCCTCCATCAAACACTTGATCAAAAATCTCCAAAATAGAACCTATATAAACTCCATAATATTCAATTAGAGAAGAATAAGAAAAATATATATGAAAGGAATGGAATTTGACCTTGAATTGAAAGATATCAATGAGAAGATTCTGGTGATTAATATCCACAAAAAGATGGCTATGGGGCACAAAATTTTAAATATATTGGAATTATGGTTCATTGTAGATTATAGAATTAATATAATTCATTTAGGTACTAAAAGTTATTTTAAAAACAAGGAATCATAACATCGTCATATGTCATTTTTTTCATGGTGCAATGGTGGATTGATTTTATAATCATGATTTGATATTCGTAAATCATACAGAGTCCAATTTATTTAAATTAATATAAATGAGTAAGGTCATAGTGAAATGGGATCATTTATGAAATAGTACTTGTAACACTGAGAATCACAACACAAACCACATCGTCTAGCTCAATCCCGATAACCACCAAACCATGACCATGATGAAACAAAACCATTATGGAATAATAGTTACAAAAATGGTACAACCAATACATTATATAACAATAGATTATATTTTGAACTAAATCCTCCTACATTGTAATCCAAAATATCACTCCACAGTCAAACCAACCATGATATGATGACCAAATATTAGACATACAGAGGCACACCAAACATTCATAAACCAAGATACATTCTATAACATATCACACCATTCCACAACCTCCTTGATTATAGCTAAAAAAACATGACTGCAATAACCCCTTTTCCTCTATACAACCAATCAAGGTGAAAACTATTTTCTATAATGAAATCATAGTTTCAAATTGAAATTTCATCCCAAAATCCACTTATCCTTCCACCATAATTCCTCAAAGACACCCCAAACACCTCCAACACTATAACAATATAGAGGTAAAAGTCAAACACCACACATGGGTAATAAATTAATGTTACAATTTGTTAGATTGTTTATAAAATAATTTTTCCCTTTTCATTTTAGGACCATATTCCTCAATTTGTTTTATTATGTTCATTAATTTCATCTGGGTTGTACCATTTGATGATGGTGATGGTGTGTTAGTTGGACATCTGATTGATTTCTACCATAGAAGGAGATATAATTAATTTTAGTGCACTTAAATTTTCTAGATATATTATCTTCAATAATATACGATTCTATAGATCTGAAAAAATAGAGAACTAAACTAGGAATCATTTTCTTAATGGATTTGTTCATATACAGGTTGTAGTGTACATTTTCCCAAGGACAAAACCTTATCAAGAAACCCAAACCAAAAAATTATGAAATTTGGTCAAATTTTTTTATAATGGATAATAAATAGGATATATATTAAATATTAATTACTCTTTGGTCTAGTATTGGGATTTAATTGGTGACTCGACCCACAACTCATTTAGCTTGATGATGTTATATTATAATAATATTTTTAATAGTAATTATTATTTTATAAATTTATTATTATTAAATAATTATTCTTATATTTTATCATTAATTTAATTATATTTTACCATATCATTAATTAATAGATAGGGTTCTCGGGGGAAAATTTTAAATAGGTTCAGCCTTAGCCTTCTTTTTCAATGGATGGCTAATAAATGGGCCAATTTGGCTTTAGTGTGATTAATAAATGGGTTAAGTTTAGAGTGTTCCAAACCCGATATCCTTATCACATGTACAAGTCTAAAAATTGGGGATCAAAGTTATGGGGTGTGGATATATTGACAAACTATAGTTAATTTTGAATGGGATCGTAGTTCTACATATATGAGGTAATATTTGGATTTTTAGAGTTTTTCATTTTCTCCAGAAAGTGTTTCAAGGATAGATTTTACTTGGGATGAGAAAATATATGAGAAAAATAGTTTAATTAAATTATTTACATGGAAGCCAACAATTATTATTCTTTTCTATCATTTATAGATTAATTTATTTGGAAATCGTGTCTTTATATTCATCTGATACCCATGAACAGGAGATGATAGGGGCTTCATTGGATGTGAAACCTAAATCTAGATAGGTTTAATTAAATATTAGGCTTAAGGATTCAATTTTTTATTTGGTTTCATGATTATTGCAATAAAGTCGATGTTATATAAATCTAGAGGTGTCAAAATAGAAGGGGATTTATTTCCCTCTTCTAATTTTTTTCTTTTATTAACATTCTAGTTAAATTTCATTGTTTAGTTATTTTTGTGTCTATTTAAACTTTTGATGTTCCTTATAAAACATTTCCAAGAGATTTTTTAATTTATTTTAAAAATAATTTAAAAAATTATATGACTAATAATTTTTTCAACATTACCTTTATCATTTATGAATTTTTATTACACGTTTTTCTGATATACCGATTGAAGAAAAACAATATCAATCATTTTATCATAAAAGTTAAATTTTATTAATTTTTTTTGTGAAACTGTTTATTTAGGGATTAGTTGTAGCATCGAAAAGTGAAAATAAAATTATAATATATTTAATTAAGAAAATATTTAAATGAGAAATTAATAGATTCAGAGTGGCAGAATAATAATTTTTGATATAAACAATGGTTTTATTTCCAATAATAATTTTAAATACTCATATTTTTTATTGTAATAAATATATATATAAATAAATAATGATATATAATCTTTTAAATAATTAATAATTTTTATTAAGATTATTAATATTTTATATATTTAATGTAGTACTTTATGAAAAATATATTTATGTAATAGTAAGTATTTTATCTAATGACATCAACTCCAGATTCAAATATTAATTACATACTTTTATTAAACGCATATCACCTCTATTATTCATTTACATTACCTTTCATTAAGTTTTTTTATTTTCATATTATAGATCATACTAGTCATTTCATCCTCAATAAAACATGATATTTTTTTATATTATATCATTTTATAAATCTTTTAATCCAAATAATGCTCATCCCTTCATTGAAAGTTGGGTAATGACCAAGATGTAAGGTGATATGTAATTTTGTATCAAACCCTATGATCAAATCTGGGGGGAACCCAATATTTGGGGTGGATGGAATATTTCTAGTGTAGCATGGGTGGTTTGTTCTCACAGGGAGAGGGAGGGTCATTCAGCGTGAATGACTTCAAGAAGGTTGGTCTAGTGTGAAGAAATGTCTAGACATGGGAGGGTGTACTCAATAACAGAATTAGTATCAAGAGTGAAGGAATGTCTAGCAGTAGGATTTTTAGAATCATCGGTGGAAAAGTTTCCAACGGCATCACAGAAACAAAATATTATATGGGAAGAGGATAAAAGCAGAAAAAATATATCAGATAACTGATGACATCCTGTAATAGGTTTAGAGAATGAATAAACCACCAAATGTGCTATCATATTATATGAATGAAAGTGTATACCTTTTCCATTGGTACCGGGATCTTTTTGGCCTTTCAATGGGTATTTTGAGCTAATCATATTTGAATGTCGAATTCTTAGGATGAAAGTTTAGCATCAACTATGGGGGGATTTTAGGTGGGTGTCTACTCTGAAGTATTGCATAAATTTCAGTTGCAGTCCTTTTAACTTGGGCCTATGGGCCATGTAATGTTAACCCACAACCTAATCAAAATTATGATTATAAAAAATTCTATAAAAAAATATCCTTTTGAGTTTTAGGCTCCACACTTTATTATTGTTTAAATCATATCCATTGTACTTATTAGTATTATGTGTTATCTTATAAATAAAATGTTGAAAACTTTTACCATTTTATTGAAGTATAATTTTGACACATTTGTATGGGAAGGGAATCAATGTATTCCTTGGAATTTATTTTTCTATATTATTTTAAAGGTTAATGTTAAATATTTTTTATAAATACTTTTTGTATTTTATTTTGATTCTATATTTTGTAGTAAATTTATAAAATTACATAAAAAATAACATATTATAAATATTCATAAAAAATAAATGAATGGTTAATTGTGTTATAATCAATAACTATAAAATCTTTTCTAAATGAATCCCCCATATTATGAATGTAACCAAGAAAATATATTCACCATATGTGGGTATTATGGATATGATACAATTTATTATATAAAGAATAAAAAATTACCAATCAACATTTATTTTTTCAATAATGGAAACCCTTATAATATGAATTTAAAATAAATTATAAATTATTAGAAAATGAAATTCTAGTTTTATTGGAACAATGTCTAATAATAGTTAATTCCCATTTTGATCAATTCTCTCAATTAAGTCAGAAAGATACTCAAATTACTAAATAGAATCAAGTTCATATTTAATTATTACAAAGCTATGATTAAAATATCATCCAGGTGATAGAAGATAAATAGGAATGGGAAAAAAATATTCAAATATCATTATCCATTAAAATATGAATGTTCTGTCCATAATTTTATTTAACGAGAAGTGGAAAATTTTGATCATGAATTAATTAATAATCATTAAATTATTAATATTACCACATAATACATTTCAAAGGAATTATATATTTAAAATTAATCAAAATACTAAGAAAATTTGAGAGATAATATAAATCTAAAACATTTTCAGTTTTAATATATTTGAGTACAAAATAAAATTAAATATTCTTTTTATTAAAATGAATTATTTCTCTTATTTTTCATTTTTATTGGAAGATAACATAGTATGATGTGAGAAATATTTTATTCATAAGTACACATTATTCGAAAATTTTAAAAAAAATTCTATGAAGTAATGTGTAATGAAAAATAAATAAAACATTTGGGACTTGAGGAAGATAAAATATGTTTAAAAAAATTAATTTTTATCTATCTAAAATAGAACTGAAATTCTATATTTCATTTATGGAAATAAAGAAATCCACTAATTACACATTTATTCTAGAAAAAGAAGTTATAGAGGATTATATAAAGAGTATAGTTTTTGGACTATATTAAAACACCTATAGAGTAGTCCTCTATTATATTTCAACAAATATTAATCATAAAATGGATTAATTCATTATTAAAAATTGTAGTGGGAAAATAATTATATTATAAGGAAAATGGGTCCTCTAATGGTATATTTAAGTCATTGGAAGTAACATTTGTTTAAAATAACCATGAAAACAAATCAATACAAACATTTTAATAAATTTTCATATCATGTATTTACGGAGAAGACATTATGAGGTGTTTTATATAGACGAAATCAAATCTATCATCATAATGTAGATAATTTTTGATGTAAAAATTTGTTAATGTCTTTAAACATACCACTATACGGGAGGAAACCATTGATTTTTCATCATGTTTTTATTTTTATTTTTATTTTTATTTTTGTTTAATTTCTTTCAATAAATCTTTCATCTAGTTGTTATACATTTTGTTTTCATTTAATGTAGTTTTATGAAACACATATTCTTATTTTCCCTTTTCATTAATTTAAAAACATCTTAATATGCATCATAACCTCCCAAATAGAAAACAAAACACAATAATTAAACTCCACATACTATTTCCATATTTCATCCAATATATTATTTTTTTACACAGATATAGAACATTGAGGAAAAATACCTTTAGGAATTGAATTTTTACATAAAAAATTCTATTTAAATCGATTTGATATGAAAAAAATTATCAGAGAGTGAAAATTTTTAATAAGGAAACACCTTTTTATTTTTTATCCTAGTTGTATATATCTTGAGGATCACATATTTAACTTAAAGTTTTAAAAATTTGTTTTAGTTTTCAGGATATTAAATTAAATAATAATTTTAAATATTTATAATTATAAATTATTGGATATTCATTTATTTCAAAAAATATTATTCCCTTGATATAGTTACATATTTTTACGGGAATAATATTTCTATAATTTTTTTATCTATCATTATATGAATTTAATTTTTGAGGTTTAGATTAAAAGATGTTTAAAAATTTATACTCAACTTGGAATTTAATATTTCAAAAAATATATATGTTTAATGCGTGGGGGAAGGAAATTTTTCACCACAATGTACTGCTTCATTACTACTTAAATATATCTTAATGATTTGAAATCTTATAATTATCAATTGTATATGGTGAGTATTCAGAATATATTAATTATATTGACACTATATTACAAATTTTCATTTTTTGGGTTACTAGTTTATTTATTTATTTCCATTTAAGTCCATGCTGTATTAGTCATTTTATTTTATTTTCTTAATAATACATTTTTAGTAAAAATATAAGAGTATATTTCACTTTTTTTATTTAAGCAGAGGTGTTCGTGAAAATAATACATTTAATTAATAGTTTTTGGAAATTTAGTAGGTTGATTCTTTGATACTTTCTCCTTAAAAATCAATAATGGTTTCAACTGATGCACGGTTATGGGTGATGGAGGGTGGTTTCAAAATTGTTTATGTTAGGATTACCATATTTTTATCTAACCGAAACTCTTGAAAGTTTCTACACCCATAAATGATTACATACCTTCTTTACAAAGTAAGACCATCCTTTGTGGTTACAAAACCAATGGAATGTTGGAACTCACATTGGTTTAGAGGATGGGAGGATAGGCTTATCGCACCCTTTTGGGGAAAATAAGTACCTATTCCACAACTCGATTATTAATTTATTTTATGTTCATGAAATCCTTCTTAGGATGTGATACAAGACTAGTTACCCCTATTGCAATGAAAAAATAAATACCATGTATTGATGAGAACAAATCTATGTGTTGTAGGTTCCCCATCATTCTCTTATTCATTTATGATTCATTAGTTTATAACCATGTATAGTCACTCAGGATTTTATTTTAGTCTAGAGTGGTGGTTTGTTTCTTGAATATGGTATTGAACCTCTATGATATTTCCAATGTATCATATCAAAGTTGTAATAAAAACCCATGTTATTCATTTGACATATTTTAAAAGCTTATTAAAGGATTATACCATGTATTTTTACCTCATGTGGTACAAACACAAATATTAGGCTCAGGCCTTAAGGTGGCATCCAACATATCTTGTTTAGATAGAAGTAAAACTCTATATATTTTTTATGGTTATTTGTATCATAAAATATGAAACAATAGAGTCCTTGTGTAGAAATTATGCATGCAAGGCCACCTTGAACATACTCAACCAGAATATGACCCTTTGAGTGAAGATAATATGTAATCAGACTCACATCCCAATGATGGGCTCTCACTAAGGGAATCCACATCATTGTATTTGTATAATAATTTCCATCCTCTAGGGGGAATCCTCAACATGATGTTTCTATAATCTTCCCCAGCCTCTAATCTCACATGATCCATACATGGTGTGAGAAACAAGATGTAGAGGAAGACCAAACACATCACATAAGAGCATATTTGTATGTGGATGACACATTATAGTTTTCCTTTATGAGGTGTGACTATTATTACTTGGGAGGATATGGTATGGATCTTGAACCCTATGAAGGAATCTAACAAATCCAGTTTATATTAAGAATCAGAGTTCTTGTAGACCATTTCATACCTAACCTGCAGATGGGGTTGAGGTACTTGATGTACTGGTAGAGGATTACACTTAAAATGATGCCCATTTAAAATCCCACATCTCATCTACAAATGGATGGGAAATAATGTTAGACCCATAAGAATAACTTATTCCAATTAGTAGAGAATATTTTAGATATTAAGGGACTTACACCAGGGTCGATTACCATTGAACCTCAAGGATTAAATGGCGCAATACGTATCCTTTTTGGACAAGAAAAATATTTTTCATAGTTCATTTACACCCTGACCAATTTATGGGTTGATTTGGGTGATTACAATCGAAGAAACTATTGATGTAACATAGGTTTTTGAATGTTATAGTAATATACATGGATTGATGCTCATGTTTTGTATTCATTATTATTTCTATTGAAGAATAAAGAGATGTAATTACAATAAATGTTCTATTGTATATGCTTGGAATGAAATGGAGGGCCCATATGAGAGAATTATCCAAATAGGGTTTCCTGAGTATATATCCCTAACCCATTGATGCCCCCACTATAAAGGGGGTATTATGTAAAAGGTTTCTAGCTAGGTGTTCACATGTTATAAGTCAAATTGTGTCTTCCCGATGACATTTTCATATATTCTCAACATATCTTGATTGACTATCTGACATGATTAGAGAGTTTGTTTGACATGGAATACACATTCAAGGGTGTTTTCCAAAAATTTATTTAGGGTCTTATAGACATTCCTAGGGTGTCAATTTGACATGGAAAACACATCCAAGGGTGTCTTCCTAACAAGCCTATTATTCATCACATGATCAAAGAAAAAATTTCCATTGCTGTTTGAAAAATAAAATGTATTGTCTTATATTTCTTCTCATGATTAAAGGACACATGTAAAACACCATTCAAAGAATAAATTGAATTGTCTGATATGTATTCACATGGTCAGGCAGAGAGGTCCAGTGCCTTTCACATAATCAACTGACTTGTCTGAGACGTTTTTTCATGATCAAAGAGAATGTTTCCAACACAATTTTTATAAACAATTGACATTTCTAGGATTTCTTTGAAGGATCAAAGTTGACATGTACAGTTCCATTAACATTATAAAATGACTTTTATCATATATCTTCACATGATAAATTTAGTCGTTTCCATGGGTTGTCCCTTTAAAATATTATAATTTCAATAGACTATCACATATAAATGTTGGCTTGTCTAGGTCTGCCACATAATTAACCAGGATTGTGCATAAGTTGTTACATGATAATAGAGACTTGTCTAAGGTCCATTTTACAATCAAAGTGAATTTTATATGGTTCCAAAATGTCATCATGAGACCAGTGATGAGTCTAGAAATCATGCAATATTAAGTGTGCTATGTAGTGGGGTGTCGTAGACATTTCTCGAATCACACTTATGTCCATTTCTTGAATATTCATATCCAAAAGTATCATTCCTTAAGGAAAAATGGACAATATTTCAATGGGAGGGAGAGACCATTTCTAAGGGATAATTACATGATTTCACATCCCCAAGATTTAATGTTTAGAGAATGTCATTTTTATGGGTTCATATGCATGCTAAGGTATAATACATGTTGACTAGTATCTCATTATGTCTTCACATGAATCTCCATTTCTCACAAAATTCATATAAAGACTAATGGGGACTTGTGATGGGATATGTGATCAAGCACATGGGAATTGTATAAGATCAGTTTCTTGAATTAATGAGAGTCTTTATATTGGGATTTAGTAAATTGTGCATGGACCATGGTTTTTTTTCAAGGTTGCACCTCCTAGGGTCTACGTGGAAAAGGTGATGGCATACCCATTGGGTCATATGCATGTCTAGGGTTTTTTTCATTACAATTTTTATTCCCAAAGATGTTCTAATGAATGATTCATGTAACTGGGATCTCACATCATATAATTTCATGGTGATTAAAGCAATACGCGATGACGTAAAGCGTATCTCATGATGAATATATCCATTACCCAGTGAATCTCTTTAAAATTAGTGTTTTATCCTCCTATGTTATCTAATATTATTCCATTCTTTCTCACCATTTTCATCCCCTAGTGTGATTGTTTGTGATTTTTCTATGAGGAAGGGTTTTATATAGGCGGTGGAAGTTTGGTATTGTTCTTGTTTTGTGGCGTGTGTGTCCCTTATGATAGACTAAGGTGGTGGAAAGCCTCACATTAATGTCATATTATGTTCATGTGATCACATGAATGATTCTATTGATAGTTATATGGAACTTTCTAATTGTCCATAATCCCTTTTCACATCGTTGTTCAGTCATGTAATGACATTATAGTGGGCTTATCATGATGGTATTCATTTCATCATTACCTGGTATGTAATGTTTTGAAGTGATGGTGTAACACCCCAGGTAAATAAAGAATATGACATTTTCATATTTATCCATATTTTTGAATATAATATTAATAATACTTTAAAGGGAATGCTATGCTCGAGGGCGTACCCAATACGCAACAACGAGTTTCTTTGAAATCTTACGTTGCACTTTAATAATAAAATAATATTATTTTAAAAGGGTAGTTAATGGCTAGCCATTATAATGGAGGAAATGAACGGAACTAACTAAAAAATGATTATATATGTTTGAGAAATATTTTTACTTTTATCCAATTAATTTTGGAGGCTTAAAATGCAAATGAATCCAATTTTAAGCATAAATCTTCTAATATTCTTTAAAAGGTCGATTAACCGCCTTTTGATTGAGAACCCTTTTTAAATATACTTTTGACAATTTTATATGTCTTATTTGAGAAAATAAAATCCTTATTTAGAATCTGGAAATCAAAATTTACTTTGTGTAAAATTTTGTTATTTTTCGGATAAAGATCATTTTTATTGAAAATGTTGCATTTTAATTGAAAACCTCCTTTTAATCTGATTTATTTATATGGATAGATTATATTTTTAATTTATATTAGAGTGTATTTAGAATATATTTTTACCATTTAATCTAATGGTGGTCATTGGAATTAATTTCACTTTGAAATTGGACTTAAACTAGTGTCAATCTTTTAATAGATATTGTTTCTTAAAAACACGCTATTTGTTTTGACAGCGGGAATTAATTATTACATTCATTAATGAAACATATATGTTTTGAATTTTGTAAAATAGACATAATTTTTGAATCCGAAATATCAAATATAGCTTAGGGTGACTTTTTGGTATTTTTCTGAAAAACTTCAATTTTTGATGAATAGTGAAATCACTAAGTGGTAGTTTAAAAACTGATTTTTCGTTTAAATGAAACTTTACCACTTCTCTGATTTGAATTACAAAAATCCGACATACATGGTTGTCATTAGGATGTAAAATGTGGTTCAATGGGATTAAAATAATTTTTTTGGTGAATAGTAACTTTTAAGTTTTTAATCGCGATTAGAGGTAGTTAGTGTAATTTAAGGTAAAAATAATGTTTTAATAATATAAAATGACCTATAAAAACCTCCTATCCTCTTATAAAAGGCCCCCACCTCTACCACCTTACACACACCTCTCAAGCCTTTGGCTCGGCCAAAACCTGCCCATTTCATCTCTCCACGTCCCTCTCTTCATCATTGAAGGCTCACCTTTTGGCAGAATCCTTTCCAAGGAAGCCTTTGAGATCAAATCAAAAAGAGTTACCCAATTTAAAGGTAATGTCTTCCCTTGTGTTCTTTTGTTTTATTTTGCTTCTCCAGCCCCTAAACTCTTTTTATTCATTTCTTTTGTAAACAATCCAGTATCTTCAATATACTAGGATGTTTTTATAAGAAGGATTAGAGCTACACTTACACACACCTATATCTAATGGTTAATGAACATACTGTTTCTGTGGATGGTGAATTTCTACCTCACGAAATGATGATTGTTCAATATTCTTTTAACACCCTCAAAGGTTTCCATTAAGATGTCACTATATTTATATATGATATATAATATGTTTATGTTTTACTTAATCTTCTGTATTTTTCATTTATGGAATACCTTTATGTTTTCCATTATGGTTAAACGCGATATCTTCATTTTAGGAAGTGCGGACTACCGCCCCCTCAAAGTGATTTGATCCGTTAATACCATATGTGGTACCTATAAAGGATATATTTAATGATATTATATATGATACCATACTTGAATTATAATAATATTATGTATCATTATGTTTTAATTCCATTAAATAAGAAATAGAAATGGAAGTAGCGTTCATGCGTACGTACGACTTACCGTCTCCATGAACGGTGCATTTCATTTCTTACCTCTAAATGTTATGTAATATTATAAATACATGTATATAATGTATATATATGATATATATGATATCTACATAATGAATATAATTCTGGATATAATATATATTTTACCACATGAACAACTTGTAATTATATAGAGTTTATTTTTGACTCAAGTAGCAATGATCTAGAAAACGACCATTGTTAACTTAAATAATTACATAGTGTTCATAGCATGGTAGTAATTGATATAATAGGAATAATGAACATGAAAAAGGTTCTTAATCAAGTAGAAATTAACTCAAGTTTATTATTCAGGAGGTTAAAGAACGATCGTTTCAAGTCAGACCCGAGGTAAGGGATCCTACCTCTCTCTTTATTTTTAAGTACACTCTTTTATGTCATTCCTTTTAAGCTCATATTTCTTATGATTGGGATGTTCTTTTATATTACACTTACTATAATTTTTATGTTCATTTGATCAGAGACCCTATTTTCTCTCATCAATCCATTTTGGAAGTTTTAATTGGCGCCGTTAGGCTACTGAAATTTTCGTAAGGGGATTTTTATCTCACTTCGTGTTTTCATGAGATTTATGATACATTTGCCAATATTTCCTTTTGAGTGGTGTATGTACTATCCATTATTATACTCTTTGTATAACATACTTTCTTTTATGAGTATTTACATCAATTCTGTATAGTTCTACTTTCATGGGGTGTACGTTTTGAAAGTTACCCAAATCGGTAAGAGAACCTTTCACCCTCCTCTTTTTAAAAGACTTATTTTGTTATGTCTTTTAATTTTCATCTTATTATGTGGGTATATGTTATTATATATCCTTATTTCTGTAAATTTTATGTCCAAGTGATGAGATACCCTTTATCACTATCATCAACTCTTTTTCAAAAATGTTATGTGACGCTGTTAGGCTGTCAAGGGAACTTCTTAACCCAATTTCGATTTCTTTGGGTTCAACATGTAGTTATTGAATATGTCATCCTTTGAATATGTGTGAATTACCCTTGATTATTTTACACTTAATATCAACTTATATTGGGTGTATTTATATTTGTCGGACATAATTATGAGATTGATTTATCCTTAATTTAAGGATACCATCTTTATAATGGATTTCATCTCAATTTACATTTCCATTGAGACTTCATTGTTGTTATGCACCAATTCACTCTTATATGGTGTATATACTGTCCTTTGGAATATTATATCATGAATCCCTTTATTCTCATGATATTAAAAAGTTTTGATTAAATGTTATTTCTCAATTATTGTATTCAATTGTCTCTCATTTTGTTAAAAACCCTTTAACTAAAATATCATTTTAAATGTTTTAATGATTTAATATTATAAATATTTCTCATTAATATCCATGTTTTCAAAATGGTTTTAAGGATTTATTTATATGGATATTAATGGTTTAAAATTTTAAAAGCTTCAATGTGGTATGGGACACTTTGATTTAAAAATCACTTTATTAAATGTTATAAATTGTTTTGAAAATGGTTTTTAGAATGGATTGATTATTTCAATATCTTAAAATGTTATATTGTTATTACAATGTGGGAATATTAACTTTCATTTATGCTTAAGTTATGTGCTATGATTATGTTATGGTTCTTGGGCATTGTTATGAAGACAGGTGGTTCCGTGATAAACTAAGGGCGGGTGAGCCCGATATAGCTCTCCAATGCATTGGGTAACGTAAAGGAGTTAAATGTTAAGGTTTCTCCGAAGATATTTCAGGAATATACTGTGATGGGTATTCAAAACGTAACCGAGAGGGTTACTCCCTACGTTTGAATGTTATAAATGCCTCAAGTTACCTTTATGTCTTATGATTTCTATGATTTATTCATGATTTTATGAGGTATGTTAAAGTGCTTATGTTTTATGGGTAAAGTATGATTTCATTCTTATGTATATATGTACTCATGTTTCCTTTCCATACTTTTTATAACCCTTACTGAGCTTTTTATGCTCATCCCATGTTTTTGAAATGTTTTACACAGGACTTAAAGATGAATAGGGTCAAGGATGGGATCAAAGAAAGACATGTTATCTAAAACATGGAACTAGACATGTTTCTTTTAAGAGTTTTTTTATTTATGGAAACTTAGTAGAAGTGTCTACTTTGTAATCTTTTGAGATGTAATAGTTATTTCCTAATTCTCTAAAACTCTACACTTGAAAAGATCCTCAATGTGAATTATTCATTTAATTCAATAATAAGTAATGTTTAAGGTCAGGGACTTATAGTTGGTATCAGATGTTTGTTTAGATAACTTTAGAGGTTAGGGTATTCTCTAAGCATAAGCGACATTACCATAATGGTTAGGATTTCAGAAAGAGTACTAGTTTTAGATAAAGTGAATGAGAAAGTATATCTTAGTTTTTATCTTCCTCATTAATACATGATGTTTTTGTTGATATACTCACACTGGAATTTCTATTTTTAGTGAATGGATGGATCTAGCAGGCACCAAAGTGACAATAGGTTGGAAGGAAACTATGGTGGTTCTCTGATTAAGAGACTGGATGAAATGGGGGATTCAACGAGGAAACTCATTGTTGTTCTAAACCAACTATCAAGGAGTCATGATCAACCACTTGAACCTTGGTATGTTCTGTAATGCATCATGTACGAGATGACCAATCGATGTGGAAGTTCAGGTAATAATTATAAAGGTAACCATTAGGGTTTATATGATCCTTACTTTTGAGGTAATTATGGGTTATTATATGTTATGATGGAAAATGAAAGGCATGAGATAAACTTGAGGTTAAAATATGTTATGATTATTTTTGATGATTTTATCTCGTTTTGGGGAATGTTTTAAGAATTATATAGTTTTGGAAAAAGGACAACACATAGACCATGTGAAAACCCATCGCATTGGACAAAGCTGCGGGAATAAAACCCACAACCAAAGTGTGACTGGTATTTATCGCCTACTATAGGACAATGTGAAGTCCCTGATTATTTTGACTGATTCTTTTTAGTTAGATGATTTTGGGAATCAAGAGTATGTTTATTTTGGGTTCTCTATGAAAATGATTAACCTATCATGGAGGATATGTGATTAGGTTAATTACTTTTCAATATGAGAATTTAAGAGCAACTGATGTTATTTGGAGATAAAACTTAATTTGTACCTTGGAAGACTATGTGATTAAATCCTTCAAATATTTGGGTTTCAATCTTAGTTTGGTTTACTTTGAAGAATTTTATGGACAATTGTTTATAGAATGGTCTTTGTTGAACTTTGGGTTTTAGTTTTGGTTAAGGTCTAAAGACATGGGAAGTATATAGTTCTCTTTTGTGGATTAGGTGATTCTCTAGAAGATGATTATAGTACTCTTAATGCGAACAAGTCTTCCTAAATACTCATCTTTTGGAGAAAATATGAGTTTGATTAAGGAATATAGTAAAAGTTGAAAGCCTACGTGACAAGTAAGTATGTTTCATTATGTTTTAGTTAATCTCATAAATAAATTCCTCAATGAAAAGTAACTTAAAAACAAAAATGTTGTCTGCTAATTTTTCCTACTGGGGAATCAAATACCGTTTAACCCATCACAAGTTTATGATTTTCTTGTTGTTAACTTTCTCCTAGACATGTTTACTATCACTCTCCATCAGAACATGACACTTTCTTTTTTCCTCCATATCCATATTTTCATACTTGGAATCCCAGTATGGGTTAAATCGGGTGACATTTGTACTTCTCTCCCATTATTTTAAAGTGATAGTTTTACTGACTCTTGTTCCGATGTAGGATTTTCAATGACTCTTCCAAACCCAATTTTAAAATTGCGAGGATGCAATTCCTAAAAGGGAGGAAGGATGTAACACCCCAGGTAAATAGAGAATATAAAATTTTCATATTTATCCATATTTTTGAATAAAATATTAATAATACTTTAAAGGGAATGCTATGCTCGAGGGTGTAACCAATACTCAACAACGAGTTTCATTGAAATCTTACGTTTCACTCTAATAATAAAATAATATTATTTTAAAAGGGTAGTTAATGCCTAGCCGTTGTAATGGAGGAAATGAACGGAACTAACTACAAAATGATTATATATGTTTGCCAATTTTTTTTACTTTTATCCAATAAATGTTGGAGGCTTAAAATGCAAATGAATCCAATTTTAAGCATAAATCTTCTAATATTCTTTAAAAGGTCAATTAACCGCATTTTGATGGAGAAACATTTTTAAATATAATTTTGACAATTTTATATTTTTTATTTGACAAAATAAAATCCTTCTTTAGAATATGGACATCAAAATTTACTTTGTGTAAAATTTTGTTATTTTTCCGATAAAGATCATTTTTATTGAAAATGTTGCATTTTAATTCAAAACCTCCTTTTACTCAGATTTATTTATATGGATAGATTATATTTTTAATTTATATTAGAGTTTATTTAGAATATATTTTTACCATTTAATCTAATGGTGGTTATTGGAATTAATTTTACTTTGAAATTGGTCTTAAACTAGTGTCAATCTTTTAATAGATATTGTTTCTTAAAAACACGCTATTTGTTTTGACAGCGGGAATTAATTTTTAAATTAATTAATGCAACATATATGTTTTGAATTTTGTAAAATATTCATCATTTTTGAATCCGAAATATCAAATATAGCTTAGGGTGAATTTTTGGTATTTTTCTGAAAAACTTCAAATTTTGATGAATAGTGAAACCACTAAGTGGTAGTTTAAAAACTGATTTTTCATTTAAATAAAACTTTAACACTTCTATGATTTGAATTTCAAAAATCCTACATACATGGTTGTCATTAGGATGTAAAATGTGGTTCAATGAGATTAAAATAATTTTTTGGTGAATAATAACTTTTAAGTTTTTAATCACGATTAGAGGTAATTAGTGTAATTTAAGGTAAAAATAATGTTTTAATAATATGAAATGACCTAGACACATGTACTACCATCATTTTATGTGTCATGGCCGACCAAGACAGTCCATGGGTCAACTTGGGTACCCCATGGAGCCACTTTGGTTGGAAAATGACATAAATAACTTTTTATTTTAAGTTAAAATAAAAATGTCACAAGCATGAGTTGTTTTACTAAATTTTTTTTAAATGGGGTTATACAAGTCATATTTTTGACTATAAATATTCATTAAAAATATAAAAATATTTCATACATCATGATATATTTTTTTATAATTTTTATACATTAAATAAATTAAATTATTTATTACATCATGATGATGCAACGATTACCTCATTAATAAAGGATTTAAATAAAATGAAAAGATAATGTTAAAACTATAACTTACACTTGTAAAAGACCTATTGGATGAGTATATTTCGAACCCTTACCACCATATCCTAGAAATACATCAATGTGGGACCTTTAAAATCCGAAACTCTTTTGAAAATAAAGTAACAGTTTGTAACTTTCCAAGAGTGCCCTCCTCTCCACTTATAAAAGGCCCCCACCTCTACCACCTTACACACACCTCTAAAGCCTTTTGCTCGGCCAACCACTGCCCATTTCATCTCTCCACATCCCTCTATTCATCATTGAAGCCTCACCTTTGGGCATAATCCTTTCCAAGTAAGCCTTTGAGCTCAAATCAAAAAGAGTTACCCGATTTAAAGGTAATGTCTTCCCTTGTGTTCTTTTGTTTTATTTTGCCTCTCCAGCCCCTAAACTCTTTTTATTCATTTATCTTGTAAAAAATACAGTATCTTCAATATAATAGGATGTTTTTATAAGAAGTATTCGAGCTAAACTTACACACACCTACATCTAATGGTTAATGAACATACTGTTTCTGTGGATGGTGAATTTCTGCCTCACGAAATGATGATTGTTCACTATTCTTTTAACACCCTCAAAGGTGTCCATTAAGATGTCACTATATTTATATATGATATATAATATGTTTATGTTTTACCTAAGCTTCTGTATTTTTCATTTATGGCATACCTTTATGGTTTCCATTATGGTTAAACATGATATCTTCATTTTAGGAAGTGCGGAATACTGCCCCCTCAAAGTGATTTGATTTGTTAATACCATATGTGGTACATATAAAGGATAGATTTAATGATATTATATATGATACCATACTTTAATTATAATACTATTATGTATCATTATGTTTTAATTCCATTAAATAAGAAATAGAAACTGAAGTAGCGTTCATGCGTACGTACGACTTACCATCTCCATAAACGGTGCATTTCATTTCTTACCTCTAAATGTTATGTAATATTATAAATGCATGTATATAATGGATATATATGATATATATGATATCTACATAATGAGTAGCAATGATCTAAAAAACGACCATTGTTAACTTAAATAATTAAATAGTGTTCATAACATGGTAGTAAGTGATATAAAAGGAATATTGAACATGAAAAAGGTTCTTAAGAAAGTAGAAATTAACTCAAGTTTATTATTCAGGAGGTTAAAGAACGATTGAGTCAAGTCGAACCCGAGGTAAGGGATCTTACCTCTCTCTTTATTTTTAAGTACACTCTTTTATGTCATTCCTTTTAAGCTCATCTTTCTTATGATTGGGATGTTCTTTTATATTACTCTTACTATAATTTTTATGTTCATTTGATCAGAGACCCTATTTTCTCTCATCAATCCATTTTGGATGTTTTAATTGGCGCCGTTAGGCTGCCGAAATTTTCGTAAGGGGCTTTTTATCTCACTTTGTGTTTTCATGAGATTCATGCTACATTTTCCAATATTTCATTTTGAGTGGTGTATGTACTGTCCATTATTCTACTCTTTGTGTAACATACTTTCATTTATGAGTATTTACATCAATTATGTATAGTCCTTCTTTCATGGGGTGTACGTTTCGAAAGTTACTCAAATCGGTAAGGGAACCTTTCAACCTCCTATTTTTAAAAGACTTCTTTTGTTATGTCTTTTAATTTTCATCTTATTATGTGGGGATATGTTATTATATATCCTTATTTCCTTAAATTTTACGTCCAAGAGATGAGATACCCTTTATCACTCTCATGAACTCTTTTTCTAAAATTTGATGTGACGCCGTTAGGCTGTCAAGGGAACTTCTTAACCCAATTTCGATTTCTTTGGGTTCAACATGTAGTTATTGAATATGTCATCCTTTGAATATGTGTGAATGAACTTTTATTATTTTACACTTAATATCCACTTATATTGGGTGTATTTATATTTGTCGTTCATAATTATGAGATTGATTTATCCTTAATTTATGGATACTATCTTTATAATGGATTTCATCTCAATTTACATTTCCATTGAGACTTCATTGTTGTTATGCACTAATTCACTCTTATATGGTGTATATAATGTCCTTTGGAATATTATACCATGAATCCCTTTATTCTCAAGATATTATAAAGTGTTGATTAAATGTTATTCCTCAATTATTGTATTCAAGTGTCTCTCATTTTGTTAAAAACACTTTAACTAAAATATCATTTTAAATGTTTTAATGATTTAATCATATAAATATTTCTCATTAATATCCATGTTTTCAAAATGGTTTTAAGGATTTATTTATATGGATATTAATGGTTTAAAATTTTAAAATATTCAATGTGGTATGGGACACTTTGATTTAAAAATATCTTTATTAAATGTTTTAAATGGTTTTGAAAATGGTTTTTAGAATGGATTCATTATTTCAATATCTTAAAATGTTATATTGTTATTGCAATGTGGGAATGTTATTTTTCCTTTATGCTTAAGTTATGTGCTATGATTATGTTATGGTTCTTGGGCATTGTTATGAAGAAGGGTGGTTCCGTGAAAAACTAAGGGCAGGTGAGCCCGATATAGCTCTCCAATGCTTTGGCTAACACGAAGGAGTTAAACGTTAAGTTTTCTTCAAAGAGATTTTGTGAATATACTGTGATGGGAATTCCAAACGTAACCAAGAGGGTTACTCCCTATGTATGAATGTTATGAATGCCTCAAGTTACCTTTATGTCTTATGATTTCTATGATTTATTCATGATTTTATGAGGTATGTTAAAGTGATTATGTTTTATGGGTAAAGTATGATTTAATTCTTATATATATATATAAATACTCATGTTTCCTTTCCATAATTTTTATAACCCTTACTGAGGTTTTTATGCTCATCCCATGTTTTTGAAATGTTTTACACAGGACTTAAAGATGAATAGGGTCAAGGATGGGATCAAGGAAAGACATGTTATCTAAAACATGGAACTAGACATGTTTATTTTAAGAGTTTTCTTATTTATGGAAACATAGTAGAAGTGTCTACATTGTAATATTTTGAGATGTAATAGTTATTACATAATTCTCTAAAACTCTAAACCTGATAAGATCCTCAATGTGAATTATTCATTTAATTCAATAATAAGTAATGTTTAAGGCCGAGGCCTTATAGTTGGTATCAGAGGTCGGTTTAGATAACTTTAGAGGTTAGGGTATTCTCTAAGCATAAGTGACATTACCATAATGGTTAGGATTTCAGAAAGAGTACTAGTTTTAGATAATGTGAATGAGTAAGTATATCTTAGTTTTTAACTTCCTCATTAGTACATGATGGTTTTGTTGATATACTCACACTGACATTTTTGTTTTTAGTGAATGGATGGATCTAGGAGGCACCAAAGTGACAATAGGTTTGAAGGAAACTGTGGTGGTTCTCTGATTAAGAGACTGGATGAAATGGGGGATTCAATGAGGAAACTCGTGGTTGTTCTAAACCGACTATCAAGGAGTCATGATTAACCACTTGAACCTTGGTATGTTCTGTAATGCATCATGTACGAGATGACCAATCGATGTGGAAGTTTAGGTAATAATTATAAAGGTAACCATTAGGGTTTATATGATCCTTAATTTTGAGGTAATTATGGGTTATTATATGTTATGATGGAAAATGAAAGGCATGAGATAAACTTGAGGTTAAAATATGTTATGATTATTTTTGGAGATATTATCTCGTTTTGGGGAGTGTTTTAAGAATTATATAGTTTTGGAAAAAGGACAACACACAGACCATGTGACAACCCATCGCTTCGGACAAAGCTGCGGGAATCGAACCCACAACCAAAGTGCGACTGGTATTTATCGCCTACCACTGGACTATGTGAAGTCCCTGGTTATTTTGACTGATTCTTTTTAGTTAGATGATTTTTGGAATCAAGAGTAAGTTTATTTTGGGTTATCTATGGAAATGATTAACCTATCATGGAGGATATGTGATTAGGTTAATTACTTTTCAATATGAGAATTTAAGAGCAACTGATGTTATTTGGTGATAAAAGTTAATTTGTACCTTGGAAGACTATGTGATTAAATCCTTCAAATATTTGGGTTTCAATATTAGTTTGGTTTACTTTGAAGAATTTAATGGACAATTGTTTATCGAATGGTCTTTGTTATACTTTGGGTTTTAGTTTTGGTTAAGGTCTAAAGACATGGGAAGTATATAGTTCTCTTTTGTGGATTAGGCGATTCTCTAGAAGTTGATTATAGTACTCTTAATGCGAACAAGTCTTCCTAAATACTCGTCTTTTGGAGAAAATATGAGTTTGATTAAGGAATATAGTAAAAGTTGAAAGTCTACGTGACAAGTAAGTATGTTTCATTATGTTTTAGTTAAGCTCATAAATAAATTACTCAATGAAAAGTAACTTAAAACAAAAATGTTGTCTGTTAATTTTTCCTACTGGGGAATCAAATACCTTTTAACCCATCACAAGTTTTTGATTTTCTTGTTGTTAACTTTCTCCTAGACATGTTTACTATCACTCTCCATCAGAACATGACCCTTGTTTTCCCTCTATATCTATATTTTCATACTTGGAATCCTAGTATGGGTTAACTCGGGTGACATTTGTACTTCTCTTCAATTCTTTTAAAGTGATAGTTTTACCGACTCTTGTTCCGATGTGGGATTTTCAATGAAGCTTCCAAGCCCAATTTTAAAATTGTGAGGACGAAATTCCCAAAAGGGGGAAGGATGTAACACCCCAGGTAAATAATGAATATGACATTTTTATATTTATCCATATTTTTGAATAAAATATTAATAATACTTTAAAGGAAATACTATGCTCGAGGGCGTACCCAATATGCAACAATGAGTTTTTTTGAAATCTTACGTTGCACTCTAATAATAAAATAATATTATTTTAAAAGGGTAGTTAACGCCTAGCCGTTGTAATGGAGGAAATGAATGGAACTAACTACAAAATGATTATATATGTTTGTCAAATATTTTTACTTTCATCCAATAAATGTTGGAGGCTTATAATGCAAATGAATCCAATTTTAAGCATAAATATTCTAATATTCTTTAAAAGGTCAATTGACCGCCTTTTGATGGAGAACCATTTTTAAATATACTTTTGACAATTTTATATGTTGTATTTGACAAAATAAAATCCTTCTTTAGAACCTGGACATCAAAATTTACATTGTGTAAAATTTTGTTATTTTTCCGATAAAGATCATTTTTATTGAAAATGTTGCATTTTAATTCAAAACCTCCTTTTAATCGGATTTATTTATATGGATATATTATATTTTTAATTTATATTAGAGTGTATTTAGAATATATTTTTACCATTTAATCTAATGGTGGTCATTGGAATTAATTTCACTTTGAAATTGGACTTAAACTAGTGTCAATCTTTTAATAGATATTGTTTCTTAAAAACACTCTATTTGTTTTGATAGTGGGAATTAATTATTAAATTAATTAATTCCACATATATGTTTTGAATTTTGTAAAATAGACATCATTTTTTAATCCGGAATATCAAATATATCTTAGGGTGAATTTTTGGTATTTTTCTGAAAAACTTTAATTTTTGATGAATAGTGAAACCACTAAGTGGTAGTTTAAAAACTGATTTTTTGTTTAAATGAAACTTTACCACTTATCTGATTTTAATTTCAAAAATCCGACATACATGGTTTTCATTAGGATGTAAAATTTGGTTCAATGGGATTAAAATAATTTTTTTGTGAATAGTAACTTTTAAGTTTCTAATCGCGATTAGAGGTAGTTAGTGTAATTTAAGGTAAAAATAATGTTTTAATAATATGAAATGACCTATAAACACGTCCTAACTTCATTGGATGTGTCATGGCAGACCAAGAAAATCCATGGGTCAACTTGGGGACCCCATGGAACCACTTTGGTTGGAAAATGACATAAATAACCTTTTATTTTATGTTAAAATAAAAATGTCACAAGCATGAGTTGTTTTAATAAAACAATTTTTAAATGGGGTTATACAAGTCATATTTTTGACTATAAATATTCATTATAAATCTAAAAAGATTTCATACATCATGATATTTTGTTTATAATTTTTATATATTAAATAAATTAAATTATTTATGACATCATGATGATGCATCGATTACCTCATTAATAAAAATTTAAATAAAATGAAAAGATAATGTTAAAATTATAAATTACACTTGTAAAAGACCTATTGGATGAATATATTTCGAACCCTTACCACCTTATCCTCGAAATAAATCAATGTGGGACCTTTAAAATCCGAAACTCATTTGAAAATAAAGTAACATTTTGTAACTTTCCAAGAGTGCCCTCCTCTCCTCTTATAAAAGGCCCCCCACCTCTACCACCTTATACAAACCTATCAAGACTTTGGCTCGGCCAACCCCTGCCCATTTCATCTCTACAAATACCTCTCTTCATCATTGAATCCTCACCTTTGGGAATAATCCTTTCCAAGGAAGCCTTTGAGCTCAAATCAAAAAGAGTTACCCGATTTAAAGGTAATGTCTTCCCTTGTGTTCTTTTGTTTTATTTTGCTTCTCCAACCCCTAAAATATTTTTATTCATTTATTTTGTAACAACTCCAGTATCTTCAATATAATATGATGTTTTTATAAGAAGGATTCGATCTACACTTACACACACCTATATCTAATGGTTAATGAACATACTGTTTCTGTGGATGGTGAATTTCTGCCTCACGAAACGATGGTTGTTCAATATTCTTTTGACACCCTCAAAGGTGGCCATTAAGATGTAACTATATTTATATATGATATATAATATGTTTATGTTTTACTTAATATTCTGTAATTTTCATTTATGGCATACCTTTATGGTTTCCATTATGGTTAAACGTGATATCTTCATTTTAGGAAGTGCGGACTACCGCCCCCTCAAAGTGATTTGATTCGTTAATGCCATATGTGGTACATATAAAGGATAGATTTAATGATATTATATATGATACCATACTGTAATTATAATACTATTATGTATCATTATGTTTTAATTCCATTAAATAAGAAATAGAAATGGAAGTAGCGTTCATGCGTACGTACGACTTACCGTCTCCATGAACGGTGCATTTCATTTCTTACCTCTAAATGTTATGTAATATTATAAATGCATGTATATAATGGATATATATGATATATATGATATCTATATAATGAATATAATTCTTGATATAATATATATTTTACCACCTGAACAACTTGTAATTATAAAGAGTTTATTTTTGACTCAAGTAACAATGATCTACAAAACGACCATTATTAACTTAAATAATTACATAGTGTTCATAGCATGGTAGTAAGTGATATAAAAGGAATAATTAACATGAGAAAGGTTCTTAAGAAAGTATAAATTAACTCAAGTTTATTATTCATGAGGTTAAAGAATGATCGAGTCAAGTCGGACCCGAGGTAATGGATCATTCCTCTCTCTTTCTTTTTAAGTACACTCTTTTATGTCATTCCTTTTAAGCTCATATTTCTTATGATTGGGATGTTCTTTTATATTACTATTATTGTAATTTTAATGTTAATTTGATCAGAGACCCTATTTTCTCTCATCAATCCATTTTGGAAGTTTTAATTGGCGCCGTTAGGCTGCCGAAATTTTCGTAAGGGGCTTTTTATCTCACTTCGTGTTTTTGTGAGATTCATGCTACATTTTCCAATATTTCATTTTGAGTGGTGTATGTACTGTCCATTATTCTACTCTTTGTGTAACATACTTTCGTTTATGAGTATTTACATCAATTCTGTATAGTCCTTCTTTCATGGGGTGTACGTTTCGAAAGTTACCCAAATCGGTAAGAGAACCTTTCACCCTCCTCTTTTTAAAAGACTTATTTTGTTATGTCTTTTAATTTTCATCTTATTATGTTTGGATATGTTCTTATATATCCTTATTGTCATAAATTTTATTTCCAAGAGATGAGATACCCTTTATCTCTCTCATCAACTCTTTTTCTAAAATTTGATGTGACGCCGTTAGGCTGTCAAGGGAACTTCTTAACCCAATTTCGATTTCTTTGGGTTCAACATGTAGTTATTGAATATGTCATAATTTGAATATGTGTGAATGACCTTTGATTATTTTACACTTAATATCCACTTATATTGGGTGTATTCATATTTTTCTCACATAATTATGAGATTGATTTATCCTTAATTTAAGGATACCATCTTTATAATGGATTTCATCTCAATTTACATTTCTATTGAGACCGCATTATTGTTATGCACCAATTCACTATTATATGGTGTACATACTATCCTTTGGAATATTATATCATGAGTCCCTTTATTCTCATGATATTATAATGTTTTGGTTAAATGTTATTCCTCAATTATTGTATTCACGTGTCTCTCATTTTGTTAAAAACCCTTTAACTAAAATATCGTTTTAAATGTTTTAATGATTTAATCTTATAAATATTTCCCATTAATATCCATGTTTTCAAAATGGTTTTAAGGATTTATTTATATGGATATTAATGGTTTAAAATGTTAAAAGCTTCAATGTGGTATGGGACACTTTGATTTAAAAATCTCTTTATTAAATGTTTTAAATGATTTTGAAAATGGTTTTTAGAATGGATTCATTATTTCAATATCTTAAAATGTTATATTGTTATTGCAATGTGGGAATGTTATCTTTCCATTATGCTTAAGTTATGTTCTATGATTATGTTATGATTCTTGGGAATTGTTATGAAGACGGGTGGTTCTGTGATAAACTAAGGGCGGGTGAGCCCGATATAGCTCTCCAATGCATTGGGTAACGTGAAGGAGTTACACGTTAAGGTTTCTCCGAAGAGATTTAGGGAATATACTGTGATGGGTATTCCAAATGTAACCAAGAGGGTTACTCCCTATGTATGAATGTTATGAATGCCTTAAGTTACCTTTATTTCTTATGATTTCTATGATTTATTCATGATTTTATGATGTATGTTAAAGTGCTTATGTTTTATGGGTAAAGTATGATTTTATTCTTATGTATAAATGTACTAATGTTTCCTTTCCATACTTTTTATAACCCTTACTAAGCATTTTATGCTCATCCCAAGTTTTTGAAATGTTTTACACAGGACTTAAAGATGAATAGGGTCAAGGATGGGATCAAAGAAAGACATGTTATCTAAAACATGGAACTAGACATGTTTCTTTTAAGAGTTTTTTTATTTATGGAAACTTAGTAGAAGTTTCTACTTTGTAATCTTTTGAGATGTAATAGTTATGTCCTAATTCTATGAAAATCTAAACCTGAAAAGATCCTCAATGTGAATTATTCATTTAATTCAATAATAAGTAATGTTTAAGGCCGAGGCCTTATAGATGGAGCTTCTCATGAACCTCATATAGGATTATCTTGAGATAGGGATTTATGTTCTTCTTTATAAAATGATTGTGATGTCTATCTGGCTTAATCTAATGATCACCATTTTAATTCCTCAATCATGATCCTTCTTGTGATGGATTTATAGTTGTATTTCCATTATCAACATCATATGATCTTTAATACTATGATCATGAGATAATCTAATAGATATCCACTTTTCCAGGGGTTGAGTGATATGTACATACAATGAGTTTTTTTCTCCCCAGTCCTAGACACTTCAGGTTTGGTCGGGATAATTTTGTGACCCCATGTTTGCTTCGAATAATCAATTGATTTTCATGTGATCTATGTTGTGTCATCAATACTTCTCATGATAATCACTATAGAAATCACATGATATTAGGACCTTATTATAGCATATTCATGAGGTTTTCATGATATCCTTTATGGGATTCCTCTGAATTCATTAAAAGAAGGTATGAATGATAAATTAAGTCTGGTCGCATGGCCCCAGGATATCAAAAAAATCTCATTCATATTTGTTTGATCATAGGAGAAGGATAGAATGGAGGTCATCGGGTGGTGGCATCATGCGAGCCTCAAGTGGTTCATTGAATAAATCTATTTCTATCTAGAGTGAGGTAGGTAAGAAGGAAGGAGGTAAAAATTAACATGAGAGTAGGATTGGACATCCAATATCAGCTTGATCGAATAACTACCAATTTTTCTATTTATTTTTAATGGAGCAGTTTCTCCATCTTTCCATCCCACATCATACTGAAACTCCATAAATATTTATTTAATAAAAAATTACATGGTAGTGATTCATCGATCGAGAATGGGGTTTGGTACCCACAAAAACTACACCATGCCATCATTGGTGCACCCTCCCATTCCATAACATGCATAATAAAACCTTCACCGTGCCCTATGTTCACACCATGTTATCTAATCTCCCCTACTCTTGGTGGAGGGCCAGATTCTAGTTCATGATTGAAGCATCTCTAAGATGTTCCCTTGGTTGAGATGGCTGGCTGATTTTCCAAGTTGGTCCATTTTTCTAAGTGGAATTCATACATACTTAGAAGTAATTATTAAATATATAGATGAATATTCTATGTAAAATGAATATAATAATAGAAAAAAGTATATTACCTTATAAATAAAACCCCACGCCTATTTATTCATGTTTTTTACCTCTATGTCCTTAGTGTGAGGCATATCAGTTTTTTTTCATAATCTCCATATTTCTGAAAATATTCAATGGAAGTGTGTATGGTGCACAATTATGGGTTCAAATAAAATTTTCCCCACTCCCTTATAATGATATCCATTTAGGAAAAAAGAATGTAATTATAAGGTAAAAATAGACCACATTTCTATGTTTTTTGAACATCAAATGGGCTATATATTGATACCTGTGAGAGGATTTTTCAATAGATTTTTGACTAAAGTATTTACAAAGCTATCAAGAGGAGACTCCTTGCCACATATTCTTGGATAAATACAATATAGGAAGAAGACATAGATTTCATCACAAATACCCTAGGACCCAAAATGTTTTTAAGTTCTAGGATGTAAATTGGGTTTTCTGGAATGGAACATGAATCTAGATCTAAGATATGTGTAATGGAGGTTTCTATGTATCCGAAGGGAATGTGAATCAAGCCATACATAGTTTTGAGATAAACTCATAATCAGACCGAACTCATGGATAGGGAATGTAGGTTCACTAATGAATAACTCTAGGATTAATGTATTTACATAAATCTAGATCATATGTAGGATGGGGAAGGTTATCACTTAGTAAAAACATCATGTGTTGGTACACATGTTTGGGTGGATACAATACACAGATCTAGATTTCATTCTATATTTATGGCCACACAAATTAGGTCACTCTATGTAGTTTATATTAATATAATATAGACCAAGTGTCATGTAGTTTTAATGATTGATAGGGCTATGTAACCTATAGTGTGTCCCAAGAAATATATATACCCTCCAATTCTACCATATATTAGTGGACCTAGTGAGTATAACTTGATTTTTACTAGGGAAAATATTGATCCCTACAAGATTATTATTTTCATTTTTTCATTGCCTAAATTTTTTCCTCATCTTCATATGGGGGATGACATTGTAGGCATGGAATTAGATTCCTCTCAAGCCACCCTGTTATGGGGTTTCAACCTTATATGTTTTATGCCTTCTCAATTTTATCAGCGACCAATATTTCCCAGATCACACAAATTGAATGTCCAGTATGTAGTGACTTGACTTTTTCTCTGGGTTCCATTTTTAGGTAAAAACCTGGTGAGTATTGGGGCCTCTTTCTGTTGTCTATTTTAATATCTTTAAAACTATAACATTTATGTTCTTGTAGTTTATGGACAACTAGACCAGAAATCCTATCACTGGAAATATACCATTAATGAATTTGTCTTCTCCATGCATTTTAATTTAATGCGATAAGGATGTTTTCAATGAAGTTTAATTTCATGTTGTAAGGACATATTCTATGTAGTTTAACTTCATGCTGTAAGGAAATAAAATTCTATGTAGTTTAAAGTATATATTCCATGATATGACTGATGAATATAGAATAGGGAAGGTGTATTCCGGATGACCCAAAACATCGTAATATGTTAAGTTCATCTATAGTGTTTTTAGGGCTCATGAGGATTGGATCTCATTTCCCGCAAGGAGGAGATAACTATAGATTGATGTTTATAAACCACTTTGAATTAGACCATTGTGATTACATGCATGGTCAAGTAAAGGTGTCCCTAATTGGTTATAAGGTCCATGAATGGTTTAGGATGACTATATTGGTTGATGTTAAAATATTAGAATAGCTAAATCTACTAGAATAGATGGAATATAGGCTGTGTGAATAAAATGTATAGGATATTGAATTGATGAATATGGATTGGGAAAAAAATACCAGGGATAAGTCAAAACACACTAAAGTGTTTGGTTCTTCCATGATATCATGAAAGCTCATGGGGATTGGTGTTACTTACCTGCTAGGAGGAGAATCCCATCATTGGTAGGTCAGAATCCATTATGCATGATCCCATAAGGCTTACAAGAATGGTCAAGTAAAGGGGACCCACACTCATTTCCATAGGCCATGGAGGATTTTTAAAGACTCAAACATCTAGACTATGATGTTGGGAATATGGAAAATCTCTATCCACCATGGGTTCTAGAACCCTTTGCCAGTTTATCTTTTGGATAGGAGGATCAGGATATAGACCATGTGGTTTTGAGTCACATGTTATGATGCATCAAAATATTTAGGAATGGAGTGTCAAATTCTTGATTTGAGAAAGGGTATGATACATAATGATGAAGCATCAAGGTTGTTGAATAAATTTAAATAATCATGTTATAAGTATTTTATGTAATGGTCTAGTGATATTTGTGTTAACTATAGGTGGAAACTTATGGTTACTGGTCCACCATTGTTAATGGGTAGAGCCTATAATATTCTATGAAATTGAGACATTAAATCCAAGATTTAAGTAAGTACTTCTTGATGTCCAAGGGTCTGTTTAAATGAAACGGTCTATATTACCAGTTTTTTATGGGGGAGAGCCAAGGCCAAGGAATTAAAATGTACATGGGGTTCTAAGATAAGGATATCAACTCATGGATCTTTTTGTGTCAGTTCATATAACCAAGGAATGCAGGTTGTTTTTGAAAATTGTTATATTCAAGAAGGTTTCAAACACCATAAAGTCTTTGTCAGCACTGAGTGGACACATTATCATGGAGAGGGGATGTGATGAATTGTTGACATATCTTTATCTAAGAACATGGGTCCAGTGATCATTGATCAACTTTTACTATTACCAAAAAAATTTCTTTATTAGTTTTTTTGAATTATTTATTATGATTTAAATTTTTTCAAAACTCTATAGATGAAGTGTTCAGTGAGTGGAGACTTAAACATTTCTCAGGCTTCTATTTATGAGTTTTCTACCTGACATATTTTATGTATCATTCTCTAACAGTTTAGAGTCTTTTGATTTGAAACTAAAATGCTAAATTTTATTTTCATACAACTTTGACCAAAGTGCATCCAGTTTAAGGTCGTGATGCATGTAGACATGGTATTAGGAGAATGATAAAAAGTAGCCTAATTTAGATGCCTAGTGTTAAGAGTACCCCTCCATACTTTTGTGTGGGAGAAGAAAATGTTGCAAAAAAAATCTCGAGGTTCTCATCCCAAGAGTAATGATATGGGAAAATCGTGTTGTGGATTAACCAGAACACCCTAAGGTACTGATATCTTCCATGGAAACATCACCATCATAAGGATCATAAAATCCTTCTTGTAGGGCCATGATGTCTTAGGTTGGTAGAAAAAACCCCTTATGAAACAATAGAATAGTCAAATAGATAGATCTCTTACAATTCCAAGGGTTGTGGAAGGTTTTCATCAACCTAAGGTTATCAAGACCTGAAGTTTGATTTAGGTGTAAGAACCCAAGATTTTATAGTAAGTTATTTTCTTTAAATTCAATAGCTTGCGCTACATGCAACACAAAGTTCGAGCACACCAAGACTTACCAAAATAACCGTTCAAAAGAGGTTATGAAAAGTATTAACTGGATTTTGAATTTTATATACTCTATATAATTTTAACTTATGTATTATGTGTTTCTTAGACATATTATAATAACAAATTCAATTTTCAGATAAAAAATGTATTTTAAAAAATAAATTTTATCCCCTTTTAATGGTGAACCCTTTTTAAATCCAATATTTGACCCTTTTACATATAAATTTTGACAAAATAAAATTCTTCTTTAGAATCGGGACATCAAAATTTACTTTGGTTGAAATTTTGGTATTTGTCTAATTATATTCATTTTTTATGAATAGTGAGAAAAAATTTATTTTAATTCAAAACTGCCTTTTAATATAATATATTTATATGGTTAGATTATAATTTAAATTGGGTTTTAAGTGTAATTAGATTATATTTTTAACGATTAATCCAATTTTGGTCATTGGAATTAATTTCACTTTGAAATTATACATAAACAAGTGTCAATCTTTTGATAGTTATTGTTTCTTAAAAACACGCTATTTGTTTTAACAATGAGAATTAATTTTAAATTAATTAATCCAGCTTCTATGTTTCTAATTTGGTAAAATAGACATCATATTTGAATTTGGAATATCAAATATATCTTAGGCTGAATTTTTGGTATTTTTCTGAAAAACATCAATTTTGATGAATAGTGAAACCACTAAGTAGTAGTTAAAAATCCGACTTTTTCATTTGAATGAAATTTTACCACTTCTGGGAATTGAATTTTGACAATCTGAGATACATGGTTGTTATTAGTAAGTAGAATTTGGTTCAATAAGATGAAAATAATTTTTGGTGAATAGTAACTTTTGACTTATTTACCGCAGTTAAAGGAAAATAGGGCAATTCAAGGTAAAAAGAATATTATAATAATACAAAATTACCTTAAAAATTGTCATAAACTTATTGGATGAGTAATAGATTACCATGGGCATCCTTGGGTCGATTTTGGGACCCCATGTATCCACTTAAGAATGATAATGACACTTTATTTTAATTAACTTAATGTAAAGACAAAAATGACATTAACAAATATCTTTTAATATATTAATTTTTACATGGGGTTATATAAGTCATATTTTCGACTATAAATGATAATTGGAAAGCTAAAAATATTTCATACATTATGGTAATTTTTTTATAATTTTTATACATCAAATAAATTTAATTATTTATGACACAATAATGATGTAGTATTTACCTCATTAATAAATGATTTAAATACATATGATTATTAATATTAACATAATATCTAAAACCTATCCAATTATTATGGGATGATTTTATTTCGACCACGAGTCATCTTATATTCAACTTTAATTAGTTTTGGACTTTTATAAACTGAATATCGCTATATAATAAAATAATATTTTCACACTTTCCTAAAGAGCCCCTCCTCCCCCTTATAAAAGGACACCGACTCTAACACATTCCAAACTCTTCTCAAGCCCCTTAGATCGTCCAACCCCAGACAAAATAATCTCTCAAGATCCCTCTCTTCCTCTTAGAAGCCTTAACTTAGGCAGAAGGCACTTCAAGAATTCCTTTTGGTTCAAACCAAAGGAAGTTACCCAAATTAAAGGCAACACTTTCTCTTAAATTATTTTGTTTTATTTTGTTTTATTTTACTTATACAACCCCATAAATTTTTTTTATTACATTATTTTATAACAAAAATAGTATCCTAAATATACTAGGATATTGTTATGAGAATTATTCTAACTACACCTATACACACCTTTATCTAATGGGTGAATAACATACTATTTCTGTGGATGGAAAACTAACACCTCACGAAATGATGATTGTTCAATTATCTCCTACCGCCTTTCATGGTTGCCATTAAGATGAAAATGTATTTATATATGATATATATATTATGTTTATGTCTTATTTATGATTTTTTATTGTCTATTTATATCATTATTTTATGGTTTCCATTATGGGTAAAACACGATAATTTCATTTGAGGAAGTGCAGACTACCACCCCATCAAAATGAAATGACTTGTTAATGCCTTATGTAGGATGTATAAAGGATAGAAATAATGATATTATATATTATATTATACTTTAATTATAATATAATTATGTATCATTATGTTTTAATTCCATTAAAATACATAATAGAAATAAAAGTAGCGTTCATGCGTATGTACGACTTACCGTCTCCATGAATGATACATTTCATTTATTATCCCCAAATGTTATGTACTATTATAAATAGATATATATAATGGATATATATAATATATATATGATATATAATTCATTTACATCATTTTTTAGATAATGAACTTTTGACCACATGGAAAAACTGTAATTATAACAAGTTCATTTTTGACTCAAGTTCCCAACATCGATAAAATATCCAATATGAACTCAAATAATTAATTGATTGTTATAGCAAGGTAATAAGTGATATAAAGGAATAATACACATGAAAAATGTTCTTAATAAAGTATAAATTAACATATGTTTATTATTCAGTAAGAACAAGGAACATACAAGACAAGTTAGACTTGAGGTAAGGGGTTTCTTATCTCACTCTTAATTCCATGAGATTTCCATTGTTCGCCCCTTATTTATTGCATGTGGTGTATTGAGTACTGAAATTTGATATATATAATCACGAATCTATTTATATTCATGCTATTTTGTGATTCATTTTTTTGTTATTAGCTTTTGGTCATACGACTCGATTGATTACAACGAAGTAATGGATTTTCATCTCACTTTTTATTCCCGTGAGATTCATGCTATATTGGAAACTATTTCCTTTTGTGTGGCATATGTACTATCTATGATTGTATTTATTGTGTAATATACTTTAATTTATGGGTATTTAAATCTTAATTGTATGATCCTTCTTTCATTGAGTATATGTTTCATAAGTTACCAAATCGGTAAGGGAATTTCAAATTTCAATTTCCACTCATTCGGCTTTACGCATACTTCATTGATAATTTTACTCCATGATTATGTGTGGAATAACTATTTATATTTATGTAGTAATTTCCTATCCCCTTTATTTGTATATACTTTTGATACACATAATCACCCCATTGATAATTTCTCAAGTCATTGATATGAACTTGATTAGAGTAATCTTAACTCAATTTCCATTCATTGAGTTAAACATCCAAGTCATTGTTGTTGTTTTTACAAGAATATATGTGAATGTACTCTGATTTATTTACACTGAATATCCAATCATATTGAGTGTATTTATATTTTTCACACATAATGATTTCATTGATTTATCCTTTACCTAATGATATAGTCTTTATAAGGGATCTCATCTCAATTTACATTCCTTTGAGACTTCTTTGTTGTTATGCACCAATTCACTTTTATATGGTGTATATACTATCATTTGACATAGTATATCATGAAATCCTTTATTCTCATGATATTATAATGTTTTTATTGCCTCTATTATTTTTATTCAAGCACATCTCATTTGTTTAGAAACTCTAACTAAAATATCATTTTTAAATGTTTTAAGGATTTATTCTTCTAAATATTTCTCATTAATGTCCATGTTTTAAAAATGGTTTTAAGGAATTATTTATATGGACATTAATTTTTTCAAATTAAAATTCCTTTTAAAAGTTTCAAAGTGGTATTGGAAACATTGATTCAAAAATCTATTTTAAACGACTTCTTGATAAATAGTGAGACTTTTAAATGTTTTCAAGAAAAATATGATTATTTCTCTCAAATAGTTTTGATGATTTTTTTTCATTTATGTCAATATCCTTTATTATTATCGATTGAGGTCAATTTTTTACAATACAATCTTCCATATTTTTTTTAATGAGTTATGTTTGACTGTAAATGTGCTATTTTTATTCCATTCATGGTTTGTGGACAAAGTATTGACATTTTGTATGTTAGTTTTAAAATGAATGTTTATGTTATGTTTCAAAGTGTTCATATGAGGAATTCATTGGACTTAGTAAGTGATGGGTGAAGCCTGCTATAGCTCCTCGATGCATCTGTAGGTCTTATGAGACAAACTAGTCTCTTGGACCAAGGCCTTGACAAAACATTATTTATAGTCTTGGCACAAGCCCTTGACTATGTGGTTATGATGTCTGGAATTATGAATTCCATCATTATGAGATTAGATATTGATATTTCATGTGGTTATTCGACTAGTATAATACCCATGACTATGTTTTATCATGGCATTAACTAGTCTGCTCATATTCCTGCCATAAAGTGTTCATGTTTATTATTTTTAAAGTCATGTGTTTTCAATTATTTACCATACCTAATGTTTATGTTATCTTCCATTGTATTGCTTACTATTACTGAGTGTTTGAGCTCACCCCTTTCTCATGTTTCATTTTCCCAGGATATGAAGAAGTTAGTTATGAGTGACTTGCAGGAATAATCTTGGAATCTTGGATGTTTCTAATGGAATAAATTAGTGTTTTTTTCTTTTCAAGTTATAGTGTTAAACTTATGAATGTATATTTTTTCCAAGACTACTAAAATGATTGGTCCTTATGGACTTGATTCCTTGTAATCATGACAATGTATTAAAATAATGCACTGACTCCTGGATTCTGGGGTCAGGGTATTACAGTTGGTATCATAGGAAGTTTAGTAAAAACCATTACCTCTAGAAATCCTAAGAGTATTAAACCAGCAATCAAATGATGACTAGGGTCCATAACCTACCATTGGCCTATGTGAAGTCCTTTTTATTATAAAATTTTAAGTTTAGTTAAACTATCTAATGAATAATAATTAAGTTTATTTTTGGGACATATGTTTTATCTAATAGAAAATTTTCAGCTTGATAAGTGATTTGGTGATTAGAACATTAATGTTATTTCAGAAGATGTATACTATTTTTGGATTTTTATATGATTGAGGTAAGTAGATTATTTAGGGTTTTTTATTTGAGAAATAAGGATAAATTATCTTTTGTATTCACATATTCTTTTATTATAGAATTATAGTGACTCATGTTATTTATGTAAATGGTTAGAATAATTAGAGATTATGTGATTTAAGAAATTGATTTTTTTGGTATGATAAATTATAAGTGATTGTTGTGAATTGGAGATGAATATTAAATTTATCTTGGAAGGATATGTGATCAAATCCTTCATATTTTGGATTTCAATATTAGTCTATAATATTATTGATGAATTTTGAGGATTGTTGTTTGTTGAAAGATATATGTTGAACTTTTGGTATTACATTTGAATTTTGGAGATCTTTTCTTTTTGGGAAGATACATTATCTTTTACTAACCATATTATATTGGATAATGTCTAAATTTAGGAGGAATATATTTTTTAAAATTTTGTGATCTGTAGAATTAGATTTTAGTGATTCAAGAATAAAAACAATTCTTAATCATCATTTGTGAAAAAATATGAGATTGTGGTAGAAATCCTTCCTATCATATATGTAAATTTCTTAACATTCGAATACTATACAATAATTTAATATTAAAATAAGAGATCTTATTAATCTACTTTTCATAACAAAAAAAAGATCCCTTTTTAAACATTCACATATTTAAAATTGTGTGATGGTAATATTTTTCATGACAATGTTTCAATGACTCTCCATTATTACTTGGGAGATAGATTTTCTCTTCCATCATGATGTCTCTTATATAAAAACCTAGTATTTTTTATTTGAGATCACCTTCTCACTTCCTTTTCTATCTTTTAAAGGGGTTGTTTTGTAATTTTTCCCCAATGATGGATTACAATAAAGGTATTTTCAATAGTGAAACCCTAGTAAACCTAAAAAAGTTCAAAATATGAGGATAAAATTTCTAAATTGGGTGGAAATGCATCTTCAAAATTTTAAAAGGAAACACTATGTTTGATTGCATACAACATTTGCAATATCGATATTAAAAGTAAAATAAAATAATATTATTTAAATGGGAATGCTATAACATAGTCGTTAAATTGGAAGGAATAAATAGTATTAACCACATTATGAAACATATATTGGCTATACTCATTTAAAATGTTTTAATTTATTATTTTTAAACAATTAATATATTTTATGTAATGCCATTGTTTTTTATTTTTAATAAATAAATTTTATTCATCAAATACATATTTTCTTCAATAAATGATTTTTATTAATTTTAATGTAAAAATATATAACTAATTTCTATAAATCATGGAAAATGTATTCTATAAAATTAGCGCATTTTTTAAAATCATCATAAAAAAATTAGTATATGGTGAAATTTTACAATGTTATAAAATGTTAAATTTATAGGGAATAGTATAAAAATATGGTTTTTTAAAATACAAGATCTTTTGGTGATATATTCAAGAAATAATTATGATATAAAAATTATTAAACTTATGAAATGAATAATATAAGATATTATAATAATAATACAATACAAAAAAATGCAGAATATATAAATTATAAATTATTCCATGATAAATATAAAATTCGTTTTCAGTGATAACATAGTGTATGCGCAGCATTTGAAAAGTCAAATTGGTGCCTTTTAGGTAATTAAAGAGTAATAAGAAGTCATAGGAAGATTTTTTTGTTAAATAATTCGTGTTTATGATGATGTTAGTGATATTTTGTGATTTTAGTGTTATATAACAAAACTCTTATCCATATAATTGTGCAATGATTGTGCAAGGTCAGAAAAGTCAAATTAGCAAATTAATTATGTTGTCTTGACATGGATATAGTTAAATATACATAATGAATGAATTTAAAGTATTATATTGAACATAATTAATTTATTTTAAATTTTTATATATGAAAAAATTACCATTAATGATTATGCAACACAGACTCATTGCATGTGCAAGCATAAGAAAAATACAAACAAATGATTTTAATTAAAATTATAAGAACCATTAAATGACCCAAAAAATTTCTGTAAATTTTAATATATGAGTAATTTTCGACCATAATAATCACTAGGATGATTTTAGGTCCCTTTTTATCCACATGGTTTACATTAATCCCCTTATTATTTTTTATTTAAAATAAAGTCAAACTATTCACACTATGGTTTTTAATAAGTATAAAATTTTAACATATAGCTTATAGAATATATGTTTGAAAAAAATAGTATAAAAATATATTAAAGATATATAATCTTTTGGTAAATATAGTTTTAATTTTTAGGGAATAAATAAGAACATTAATTGCTTCCATAATATTGATTAATTAATTAGTAAGTTAATTGAAAATTCAAATATATGATATTAAAAAATTTAAAAAAAAAATATTTTGAGACACTTAAGATGAAAGATGAATTATTTAGATAAATATTTCATGTATAAGATGTAATAAAATAGTTTTCTTTTAGTTTTTCACTCTGTTTGGATGTTTCTAAAGTCATCGTAATTTATAATATTATGTTTTACAACAATGATTTGTAAAAAATTAAAAAATTTATTTAAAAATAAAAAAATATAAAATATGAAAAATGGGTAAAATATATGGTCAAAAATGCCATCTAATATCATTTATATTTCTTTTTATGTCTTTTTCTTATATATTATCCTTATTATATTTTAATATTTTAATAAATTCTTAAAATTCCCCTCACCTCAATTATAAATGGGCACTCCTTCATTCACTTATTTTCACCAGCTTGAGCCTTTTAACTAGACCATCATCTACCAAATTATCTTTTCCCCATACATATACACATTGTAGTGGTTATGGTCTCATCAAAAGACCAATTCCACATTCCTTAAGGAGGATATAAATGAAACGATATTCAAGAGGTTAAATCCTCCGCCTTTCTATTTTTAATTCTTTCTCTATTCTACCTTATCCTCACCCCTATATAATGTTTCATGACAACTCAAGTATCATATATATAATGGACTATTATTTTTTAATGGAATATCCATTATAATATATATTCTCTTCTCCATTTATTCTTAAAAATGAAAACATCTTCCATTGTATGTCGATTCACCGCATTCATTGATGGTGATTTTTCATTTCCCATTACCTCATTAATGGAAAGGGTAAATTAAATTATAATAGCCTGAATTGAACTATATATATATATATATTATGGTATCAAATTATGGAATTATTATTTCTATATAATTTAAAAAAAATGAAACTAGTTCATGGTTGTCGAAAAACACACCAAAATAAACTAAAGTTTTATCAAATGAAACATCAAGATACGAGAAATAAAAATTATATATGGGACCCTTTAAAAATATTGATGTACATTATTACCATATAATTTTACATCAAGAGAACTATTCTCATTGTAAAGAGTATCCATAA
This sequence comes from Viscum album, assembly GCA_963277665.1. Lineage (NCBI taxonomy): Eukaryota > Viridiplantae > Streptophyta > Magnoliopsida > Santalales > Viscaceae > Viscum > Viscum album. Next base: position 1,381,792,031 of record OY728163.1, read on the forward strand.
ATATACACAAGTTAACCAACCAGAAAACCATGGAATCAACGCACCCAAAACAATGAAAATAATGAAATATTATTAATAAACTGGTGGAATGATATTATATAAATGTCATAGAAGGTATTATAAATATGGATAAAGTTGTATAATAAATTATAAACAGTTTTTAAACTAATATACAAGAGTTTTGATCATATTTGAAGGAAGTCGAACCTAAGGTAAGGGATTTTTCTTTAAATTCTATCTATTAATGTTTCTTTTTACAAAATTATAAAATTGGGATTTTTAAAACAGTATGGAATGAATATAATTTCCTAAAATAATGTCTCATTAATATTATAAATATTATTTTACAAGTATTTATGGTTACTTTCAAATAAAATGTTTTCCATTGTATATTAATAGTTTTTCAAAATGAGTGATTTTTGAAATGGAATGTTTTTTTCTTCAAAGAGTGTATAATGGTGAATGCTTTCATAATTTACATTTTTTTCATAGTTCTTGGGAGTTTTTTTTATTATGATGGGAGGTTCCATTATAACCCAACGAAGGGTGGTTCTGTTATAATCTAGTGGTGAGTGGCTACGTTATTGACCAATGATGAATGGTTCTATTCTAAACAAAGGATGAGTGGTTAAGTTATAAACACCAATGCACTGGGTAATTTGGTGTTAGAGTTTGACTAGATTGGTTACTCCATTTTTAATAGTGATATGGAATATGATATAACAAGTTAGATAAATTAATCTTATATTCTTAAATATGATTTTTCATGAAAATCATTTGATGTTAAAAATGTAAGATAATGATCATTTTTTAAAATATGATACTTTTTTCAATGAAAAAAGATTTGTTTGAGAGAAAATGTTTTTATGGGTTTTCACTAGACTAATAATTTATTTCCATTTATGTCCCTTACAAAACTTTTATTCTCATTCCATGTTTTATAATATTTTCAATGCATTTAAGGGGGACTAGAGAAAAATATGTGATCATGGGGAAAATTTTGAATATTATATTTATGAAGAGGGAAAATGTTTTATTTTAAAGACTTTTATTTTATGGAAGAAATTTATACTGTGTATATGTGTCCACCTATAAATTATGGGTTTACTATATAAGAGTATATTCTAAATCTCTAAAAATATAAACCTCTATGATCATTGGAAGTCAAGGAAGGTGAATTATGGTCTATATTCACTAGAATATGAAATGATTAAGATTGCTTCCTTACACATGTACATGATTATTTTGTCTATTAATGGAAATAAAACATAAGGAATATACATAATAAATGTGATGCATAATCATGTCTTATAGCATAATAATGTAGTGATTATGATTGTTTCCATAAAATAATTAATTAAAACACTCATTGACATTAATATGTTAAAATTAAGCATAATTCATAAATATATATGTCAAAATTAAGTGAAGATGTGAAAAAGTGTACATGTACCTTAGGAAATGTACCACTTAATTAGAGTTTTAGGGAAAATGGTAAAGTGTTTTAAAATGGTGGAAAGTGAATATTAATTAACATAAAATTGGAAATGAAATAAATAATAATTTCCATAATATAATGAAATTTTTTAGAATCAATGGATTATTTTACACAATATATTGATTGGTACATGAAATGGTGAAACAAATAGAGAATTTCCCTTTAACCAGGTTTTCTTATTGAATGAAATTCATAAGGGACCTTTTAAGAAATGTATAACCCCATCAAGTAAAAGAGAATTAAACTAGATATATATGTGTAGTATATATAAATCACATATTATGTAAATAATATGAATATAGAGAGAACATGAGGCAATGTGAGACATACCATAACCGAATGAAAATTGGGCAGTCTAAAGAGATGCCTTACCTTAGGTTCTATAATAGTCCTTAACTTTCACTAAACATACTAAATAATAAAATTAGATTAATTAATTAATTAATTAAGACTATTTAAGATATATATTTAATTTACAATAATGATATTATTTTTATTTATATCTATTTAATTGATATATCATATTTAACTTCTCTGTTCTAATGTCGTTCATTTTATAGATCCATCGTCAAGATAACTTGTTGATAATTATTGAATTTATTATAAAAAAAGACTAAAAATCTATAAGTGAATGTAAATTTTATTCATATCCTTAATGAAATGTTATTTTTATCAAATATTAATATCTATTTTAATATAGGGATAAATTATTTAGTAAAAATGCTAAAGTCATTCGGTTACTTCATTTATGCAGTTTTACCGACCATCTTGAACTAGATTTGTTTTAATTCATATTATGTTTATATATTAATTATTGGACATAAAATAAGTTCAGTTATACTTATTATCATCATATTTAACCATAATAATATTTCTATAACCATCCTTGAGGGTAGTGGATAAAAACTAAGTAGGTTGTTCACATAAGAGGTGAATATTTATGATACTAATTCTTAAGTGTTTATTTTGATATAAATCATATTGGAATGGTAGAAGAATAAATGAATTTAAAAAAGTTTTTTTTGAAAATATTTCCTCTTATATGTTAAATTTTGAAATAAATATTAAGGTATATTTTTTTTACCTTTTGGATGATTCTATATTGATAAATAAGTTTTCGAGAGATGTGGTGAGAGTGGGTAAGAGTTTGAGTAATCTCCAAGGTTTATAAGGTGTGAAAATAATTGGTGGTGAGGGGTGATATTTATATGGGGTGCAGAGAGGTGTTTTTTAATGTTATATTCATTACTTTGTTATTTTCAATAAAGGCTACCATAGTGACGAATTTTGTGACTATATAAAATAATATTTTAATGGTATGATGGTATAATAGTCACTTAAATCACCCAAGACTCATTTCTTCATTCATTTCAATTATTTTTTAAAACTCTCATATTTTGTCGTATTTTAGAATTTAGCAAAAATTCAACAATTTTGGAAAGATACAAAAAAATAACTCCAACCATTTTTTTATATGTAAATTCAGAAAATGATAAGAATTTTATGAAAATAATTTTCTAAATATGAGAAATTTAATTTATGAATAGAATCATTATTTATTTGAAAAATATCAATTTTGAAACTATGTTAAATTTTGTATCCCTTTGAAAAATTTATTATGGTCTCATAAAATTATATTATAATTAGAATAAAACATAATATTAATTTAAAAAAACATTTTTTGAAAATAAAAATTCTTTTAAATTATTATAGGTTTAATAAGAATTCAATTAAGACATATAGTTTTTTATAAAAATACAAACCTTTATTTTATCATTTTAGAAACATTTATTTTCTTGTATTTGGATATAAATATGTCATATTTTCATTGTATATGAAACCTAATTATTATTTCCCAATTATATTGGTGAGGATATAGTTATTACTATTATTTTAATATTCTTAATGGTTAGATAACTATTCTAATGATTAGATTTGTAATGGTTATATAGGTTATCTACCTTCTATAAATACATCATATTAGATTCATTCTTTATCCACCTATATTTTCTCTCAAGGTTATACATATTTTCTTTTTAAATATGACTATTGTATTAATAATATTTTTTTTCAATTTATATAGTGTTTTTTGTGACTGTGATAATTCTGGTTGATCAAGTAGATCCAATGTTTCATTTTTTTGTTATCATGTTTTTCATTTTTATCCCATTTTAAAATTTTAAGCCCTTATAAATTTATTATTCTATTAATGTTATTTAAATTTCATTAAAATAAAAATAATCTTGTTTTCATTGTGTTTTTCATGTGATTTATATATTAATACATTAATTAATTTTAAAATATTATATATGATGAAAAATTACCATGATAAATATTTTGGGGTCATCACAATTCAAATACGGCTTCTTATAATATGTGGTATAAGAAAAATTATTTAGCAAAATATTTTAAAAAATATTTCTAAATTTCTATTTAATCAAAGTTAAAAAACCAAATATGTATAAATTCAATAAAAAATCTAATGGTTAATTTATCAAATGAATGAATTTATAAAAATATTCAAAATGGAATGCTTTATTATTATAATGTCAAAATTATTGAAAAATATGTTGGTGGGTAATGTATCTAATAATGATAATGAATTTTGTTAATAGAATTGTAAGAATTTTTTTAAAATGTTTTTGGAGAGGATTATAAAGATGAGGACCTGTCTAGTGAAATGGATTCATAATGTACCAATGATGAATATATTATAGTTAAAGTATGTAAATAAAATATAAAATGTGAAAAAATCATTATGAATTTTTTTGGCCCGAAGCCTCATTTTTATTATTAAACCAAATCAAAGTCCTCTTTTAACTGGGTAGAGGGAAACCCATTACATAGCCCGAAGGCCCAGTGGGCTTGTAGCCCATTACATAGCCCGTATGGCCAAATTCTAAGGCCAATTCACATTCTGTGAATAGTAACCTACTGCTACAGTACCACACAGTATCGCCGCCGCTACAGTGCCCTGCCGCCGGTACAGTGCCCTGCCGCCGCTACAGTTCCTGCTGATGAACAGTGCCGTCACCGCTACAGTACTGCTACCGTACTTCTACAGTACCTGGGCCCCATGGGTTTTGAACCCCCATTTTCCATGTAGTATTACGAGGTGCTTACCACTAATCCAAACCCCAACTACATTATGAATGTTAATATATAATTTGAAGTAAATGTTCTCCTCTATAAATTATAAAGAGACTAAATTTTTCATGTAACACTATTTTGTTATAATGGGTTTAGGAAAAATCTGTTGATAAATCCCTTGAACATAAAGAATAAATATTTTAGAGAAACGTAGTGTTTGATTAGAATTAAAATAATTTCAGTTTCTATTTTCTCGCTATATTAATATGAAATAACATTAGTGGAACCTGTGAGGTTTTAATAAATAAACATAATAATAATAGTGAGGTTGTAATAAATTAATCTAGATTTTTTTTGTAATATATATTATAAGTGTATGTAAATGAATTTGTTGATACACTTTCTTCTATTTCAAAATACCAGGTTAATATAAATTTTATGTTATATTAACATAGTTTCATTATAATGTATGCCAAATAGATTACAAATGGTTATTCATGGATGATTATGTGGGAGAATATGTATTCATGGATAAATTAGAAGTAATTATACTAGACAGTGATATGAAAATTTATAAAAGTTGAATAAATATTCGTAGAGTATGAATAAAGAACCCAGAGCATGGTATTCCATGTTATAAAAGTATATAAATAAGATGAATTGTATTGAAGTCACTATAAAAAATAATCTTTATTTGAATGATATGATTATAAATAAAACAATATTTATTTTTTATATTGATCATATAAATTTTATAGGAGATGAGGAGTACATATACAATGAATGTTTTGATCAAACTGAGAACAATTTTAAAATCCCTTTATTGGGTGAAATTTAATTAATTTTTATAAAAAATTATAAATAAATAAAACTGCATACATTTTTCTTTAGAGAAATATAATATATAATTATTGAATAAATTTTGAATGGATTAATCTATAGAATTATGTACACATACGGAAGTTGTCATAGAAATATATTACATTTGAATTAGGCCTTGGTGTGAAAAAAAGAAGTTCAAAAAACAAATTATAAGCCTATTGTATCTCACAATAACTAATCATAAAATATTTATGTAGTGACATTGTTTACTATATTTTATTGTGATCCTATCAAATCACAAATTAAATATGTCAAAATAAGCATGAAATATGTGAAGGGATTAATGAGATTTGGTTTATGATATTAAGGAGCATAAAATATTGATTATATGGATTTAAAATGATGATAGAGTATGAAATTTTGGCAATATAATGATTATATCCTAAGTAACTATATTTATGGGTAACATATACATGAGTTAGAACTAGAATAAAGAAAAATCAATGGCTCTTAGTATAATATATGATGATTATATTGAACCATACATGTATATACAAAAGTTTTATAGACAAATGAGTATTTTAATGACTTAATGATGCATGTGGAGATTCCATTGAGGATGAATTATAATAATTAATATATATATATATAATTATATTAAAACTACCTTCCCCAAAACTCAGTAATCAACCCTGAAAATACTATTCTAGAATGTTACATGACATTAAATGTATCCCCCAATCACCAATGATTTATAACTATTGTTGAGGTTTAATAAATACCACCTTTATGAGACAATTTACCCTCAACACTCATGTAATTATACAACATATAAATATATAATAGTTGGAGAAGAGCCCTATTCATGAATTGAATATATAATGTATAATAACTCAATGTAAACCAATATTAAAAATATAACCAATTTCCTATCATAAAATAAATGAATGATAACCCACCCATCATAGTATCTAGTATCAAATATTCATTGCTTGAAACAACACCAATACTATCGCAAAAACTCACCTTCCAACTGGTAACTTAGGGAAAATATCATCATCATGTATAGTAGGGTACACATTTCATGGGTGAGTATAAAAAATTAGTATGAATTCCACAAATAACACCAAATGATTTCCATATAATTATAACCTAATGGTGTTAGAATAAGTGTATATGTAATGTATGTTATCTAAACCTGAACTAAATATATTCATGGATATATAATGACCATTAATAAGAAACAATATTACATAATAAGATATTAAATAACTAAAACTACTAAAGGATAACCCATATATAGAATAAAACACCTTGAGACACATCAAATTCCAGTATAATTCCCAAAACATTAAACACATAATCAGAACCACCACCATCCCTAAGTATACACCACACTGATCTATCATAAAAAAATCATACCCAATGATTCAATACACCCAACCACCTATCATATCATTTATAAACTTTATTCTTAACCATGTTATAGTAATCAATTTGATATTAATAGTATAAATACACAAGTATAATAAATCCACTAGGTCATTTATCCAAAATACCTATTATTTCAAACATAAATATAATGAAATTGGATCTATATACCTCATGTCAAAACTACACATTCATCATCATCCATTATAAAATTTTAAAACAATATAAGACATAATACTTTGAAAATTATTCAATTTTAATATCCAATAGAAATTATAAATCATATAGAAATGGAGATGTGCTCACCTCATTCCATATTAGCATCAAATAGAAAACTGACATCATGTAGTCAAGCCAACATGGACTCCTGACACCACCATAGAGAAAATCCAAAACATCCAAAAAGTTTTTCCCATTCCATGATGATATCCCTATCCAATTCCATAAATCTAAACCACCATTGTGAGAAAATTAAAAGAATGAGAAATTGGTAAACCAAGGAATAAAATATCATCAATCCCAGACTGAAACAACTTTATATTAGAGAGACAAGATACCTAGAAGAAAATTAACCAGAACAATCACCCAGGGAAAGTCACCTTTTGATTCCCCCATGATAAATGGGAAAAATTGAGATTATGGTATATTTTATTTGTTAAAATATATCTTTTTATTTTTTTTAAAAATTCAAGGTTCTAGGAAAATATACTCTAAATGTAACATCAAAAAAAAATTGGAATGTATTTTTCTCTGAATTAACACTGTGTTTAATAAATATTACTACACGATAAAACCAATATAAGCTAACCCCAAAATAGTAAGATAATTTTATGAATAAATATATATTAAACACTATGATTTATAAAAGATTAAAATTTATTACCATTAAAAGATTCAAAAGTAATATGTGTTAATATTGAAAAAGTTTACTTTCAATTAAAGCTATTTTTTATAAATTTCATTTTAATTTTCAAACTAAAATTTCAAATTATAGAATTTATATATGATAAATTTAAATTAATTATTTAATTTACCACCTCAAATTTTAAATAGAATTATTTTTTATCATTTTTAAATGGTTTATTTTTAGTAAATAATATTATTTTTATGACAATTCTGATTTTTTGGATTTTATTATTATGTAAGCATAACTTAGAAGATTAAAAAACATTTTAATTAATAAAACATTTATTTAAATAATAAAATTAGGATTTCTAAAATATCTTTTGAACTTGAAAAACTAATGTCCAATAGTATTAGTACTAATGTAAAATGTTACTTAAATAAAAAACGATATACAGACTTTTATTTAAAACAAGCATTTTTAATGTGAAATATGATTTTTGATTTATTTTAAATAATAATACCATTTATTTATTTTATAATAAATAATTTTTTCTATTGAATTAAATAACCATGATATTTTTACCTCATATAATTTAAACATAAAAATGTTTTGTAAAAAAACTATTTTTACACGATTGCATGTGTTTATTTTAAAATTAACCTTTTACACCATTATAAATTTAATATGATAAAATTATTTCAATATTTTAAATCAAAAGGCTAAAATTAGTGAATGAAGCAAATTTTTATATTTTTTTATTAAAATTAATTATTAATTTAAAAAATTAGTTACCCTGATTAAGAGTAAAAATGGTAAAAAGTCTTTCACTAAAGGAAAAAGGAAAAAACATGTAAAAAATGTTTTCCAATATATTTCCGATTTTTTTATAGGACATAAGTCTCTAGGTTTTCTCATAATTAAAATTTTCAGGTCCTTGGCCTATTAATAGTGAAATAACATTTCCGAATTTCAATTGATATTTCCAAAACAACTCACCTCTTCACATATTAAAAGTTATCACTCCCACCATATAATGAATAACACATTCATTGAATTTCATGACTAAATTCTGAAAATTTTATTCTCTTATAACCATTTCCCACTTAGATAATGTTTGGTTCACATTTATATTACATAAATTGTTTATTCTAATGTTGTTTTCCAAGAGAAAACTCAAGCTTCCTACAAGAGTGTTACTTTTTATTGTAATTATTTTTAATCTACCCCTACCTAATATTATTAGTACATATTAATATAATTAATTATGTACAATTATAATGCATAAATTTAATTATATTTATTATATGACCATTATTTATTCCTTTTTATCCACTATTGAAAACCAAATCATTATTTGAGCGTGTTTTTATAATACGAACTCCACAAAGATACATATTCCATTTTTCATAACCGCCTCTCAAGGTTGGTTTTAAAGATGTTATTGATAAATAAATATGAAATATAAATTATTAGTATGATTATAAAATATAAAATGATCATATATGTTATGTACCTCTAATTCATTGAAAATTTGATAATTTAATCATGTATACATGTGGACTACTACCTTCACGAGCATTGAGTTTCATTTTTCATCACCACCTATCATTAATGGAATTTAAAATTTATTTAAGATATATAATTTATTTACAAATCACTATTAATATTCTTGATACGATGAAACTATTTTACAATACTTTCTTCTATAGTCAAAATACTTAATGAGTTATGGAAAAATTTGACAAAACAATCTCCAGTAACCGACATATGCAAGAAAACTATATAATAAATAAAGAGAATATGTTAATAAATGTTTGATATTAAATAAAATATAAAAGATTAAGCTTAATAATAATATATATAATAAACATAATTTCATTATTCATTAATTTATCCACTTGTACATAATGAATCAGTAACAAGGTAAGGGATTCAACTCGATATTTCCTTCTTTTAGCCACATTTTCTTTTATGTGCCGAATTTAATTTAGATGGAGTGTATAATAAAAGTTTGATATATAATATCATAAATTATCTTGATTCATATTATTTTAACTTAATATTCATTTTATACAAATTTCAATTTTATTTTATTAGAACGTTTGTTAAGCCAAAGGGGTTTTTGAGAACTTAATTCTCTCTCATTCAGTTACAAAAATTGTTATTGAAATAAATTATTAAAGTTTGATTTATTCTAAAAAATGAATATATTTTTGTTACTATTTATTTCATGAGGTTTATAATTATTACTTATAACCAAAATATCATATAACTCTTACCTCAATGATTTTTCTTATTTTAAAGGGTTTTCACCGCAATTTCTCTTCATTGAGACATGTTTTAATTTTATGTACCAATTTATTATTTCATTGGTGTATATAATACAAAAGACAAATTGTTTTGTAATAATATATGATTTAATTCATTTTATTTATATTACCATATTATTTTGAAGCAACCAATGACTTTCTATTCAATAATTAATAAATCAATAAGTGGATTTTCTCTAAAATCCCTCTCTTTTAGACATGTTTTATCTTATGCACCAAATTTACTTTAAGTAATATATATTCTAACTATTTATAATTTTATATCATGAAATAACCTGAAATCATGGTAATCTAAGTTAAATTTTGAATTCTATATCTTTAAAGAGTTTTTTATTTAAATGATCCACAAATTGTTAGAGGTTTTCTTGACTCAAATATTTTTCTTTTGGTCATAGTCACTGCTCATTGAATATTATCATCCAAGATTGATTTATTCAAACATACGATGATGTTATATTGTATTTACTCCTTTTTTATAGATAAATAATGATTCAAACCAAAATATTATTCCTTGATGATCCTATTGTTTCATAAAAATGATGTTTTTAAATAATTTATATTTATATTAATGGATTTTTCTTATATATCCATATTTTTACTTTATTCCATTATTCTCTTTACACTGGAGAAAAATAACACTAGTTTTTTCTCCAATAGTCCTTTTATTCTGATTTATTTATTTTAATTTTTTTTATCCTTTTAATGATATGGGTTCTCAATAATGAAATTTCATAATAATTAAGGTATATTTTTCTAACCATGGTCTTATATTCTCAACAACTACCTCACATTTTGACATATATTTTATTTATTATAAAGGTATATTTTATTATTTTTAGGTAACTTTTAATATGTTTTATATTTAAGATCACTTTTTTTGGAAATATACTTGTGAATCATGTCATTTTTTTTGATGATATTATCAAACACTTTTTACCAAAAATTAATTTTTTGATTTGCCTTCAATTTTTGAATAATATTTCTCTAATGAAGTAATAGTTTATAAATGTACCTATATGTTCCCTTTTTAAATACTCATTTTGGGAGATCATGTTTTTCATTTAAAAGTATCATTATTTTTTTACCATTTTGGAAATGTTATTAAGCCCACTTTCCTTCCATGGTTTATTTATGATAAGATGAATATTGTAATTTTACATGACACTCATATGTATAGATTATGATGGGTGGCATCCAATCTCCCCCTAAAATGTATTTTTAATGCTTTATATCACCTAAGTTGATGAAATGATTCATGAATGAGATGAATTATTCTTTGAGAAAGATGTTTTTTTAGGAATGAGATATGGGAATCATTGTTCACAAGTTCGTTATGTGAATAAGATATGGGAAGAATTATTCCCCAGTTTTTTGTGAGAATGTTCAATGGGATGATTTTCTCACAATATTAATTTTTTAATGGTATGAAGAATGATTTTATCACAATTGTTTTGCATGAATGTTCTGAAGGAATATTTTTCCCAAGATTATTTTTTGAATGAGATCAGGAATAAATTTTCCCATGTTTTTTGTATGAACGAGCTGTATGAATTTTTTTACATGTTGGTTATGTGAATGAGATGTAGCATGATTTTTTGATATGTTTTTTGGTTTCTTGATATACAAAATTCTTTTTTCAGATGTTGTTCTATGAACGTGATGTTGGAAGCCTCTTCACATTAGTCTGACGAGTGTAAGTTCACTCCATTATTTTTCAGTACTATCATGGGTATTAATTTTCAAGAGTATTTGTTGATAAACTGTCACTAATTTTAGGTAAAACCTAAATATATCCTGATATTAATCAAATTATAAGGACATGTTTAGGACATAGTTATCTCAAATTTCTCTTGGTCTACATATATACAAGTCTTAGATACCACATGTCCTAGGAACATCACATCTTAAATCTCGAAGTCACACATCAGTATATTAGGCTAATTATTATGTTATTGATGCATACTCAAGACTATTTATTTTTTCCTATAATATTTATTTAGAGTCATAAATTAGATGAGGATATCATTGATGAAGTCTATGATAAACGAGTCAATGTATAAATGGAAGATCTTTCTTATGAGGTTCATGAAAATATTGGGTGCTTTCATTAACCAAAATGGTATTTCCATGTGCTCACACAATCCATACCTACCCAAAAGCACCGTATTTGTAAATACCATTTGGGTTAATGAAACGATTGGTTAAACCATACCTTGAGAGAGACTCGAACAATGTCATGGATGGTTTCACCATGCGTTTTCAATATTACCACCCAACGAGTGATACCAGTCCCTAGGGGAGACCCCTTGCATGGTTTTGATGAAACAATTGGTTACACCACACCATGAGAGAGACTCGAGCCCCTACGTGTGATAATTGGTATGGAATCAGAGGTCATTTGTTGTCAATTTTTACTCCATGATAGAGTGACACTTGAGACATCATACATGTGTTACTTAGGACGACACTCGGGCATGGACCTTGACTAAACCCTTCAAGCTATACATTCCAAGTCTTTAAATATTTCTATGGAAAGGCTAAACGAATCTCAACATGATTAATAATGAATGACCATGATGTTTTGAAGGTAAAAAATGTCTTAAAATTACAATTAGTTAGTTGATTTAAAAAATGTAGGGAAGTATCCACCAATCCCAACCACAATATTGGGGTTAGACCATCCTATTATACACTACATTAGTCACATTACCATTTCAGGATACCTTGGTTTAGACACACCATCTTTAGCTGAGGTAGGTAGATTTTATGGGTCTCAAAGTGGATCCCAATCCTATTATTTAATTTAATTTATTCTCTATTTTTTAAAATTTCTTATGGAACACTATTTAATTAATAAGGCATGAAATGGAAAGGAGTTGACACCATGGGTGGCCACCAAATATGATTATGTATCACACCCTACTTGGGCATCTTTTTTACCATAGTAGAATTTATGATTTCATTTAAAGATAAAGGGATGATGCAAGATTCCAATGTGTGATTTTTTTTCTTGGATGGAGTTTGGAGTAGATGACCGCTCCTATTCTCAAGTATCTAGATGTAACCATTTTTGTCTTATTTTTTATTCTATAATAATGTTGTGTTTTCTTATATCCATAACCCCTTATATAGTTATTTTTGTATGGACACATGACATACTATAATCATCAATTGATTTTGATTATTTATTCTGCACTTTATTTCATTATCTTACATGTTTATGATTTTGGTCTCCTCTAATATTTGGATGACATATATCTATTTATATTGTTTATTATATATCTATTTATAATCCCTAATCTGATCAATGAGAGCATAGTTTTCCAACATACTTACCAAAGTCCCTCACTTCTTGATAGAGGCCTCTGGAATTTAGGGAGATGTGCTTGAGGTCTTGTGGCCAACCGTCTTGGGGCACTATTGAGTGGCACTTAGGAAAAAACACGTCAATTTTTTATCAGATACCCTTCTTTTTTAGCTTAGTATTTTGGCTAACATGGGATAATGTGACAGGGAATTCAGTTAATAGAAAGTTATTAGGATTAGATACCACATGTATAGAGGAAACCCATGTTACACGGTATGGATAACTGTTGTTTTTTCTTCGGTTTGTTATGGTTTCATTGGATTTCACCAATGGTTGGCTCACATGATTTAATTTTTAATATTTATTTTACATTAAAGGTTTTTTTAAACCCATAACCAATGAAATAAGGGAATCTTAGAATCATGCATCATAATAGGCACAATAGGACTTGAAATTGCTCACATTATGCCATTCCATATCAACTTTTCATTATGAATTTCATGTATTCATTGTTATTTCCATTTGTTCCTTGTTTCGATGCCTTATAGTGTGACAATATTCTCAATGATGGCATAATTAGTTTACTTGACCCATAATTCCACCTTAGTTGGTTAGGTTGGTGAGTGCCAATAGAATCTCACTATATCATATAACATCTATGACGTGTTATGCACATTGTTTGGTGTAAAGGTCAAGATGTAGACATCTAACATGCCAACATTAATTTTTAAGGTTTATGGGTCCTTCTGAATTGGAAATGGTGACATAATTTACTAGATAAAAATTCTAATAACTAATTAATTAAGAATGAAACTAAATGAATTAAAATTAATATGATTCTTTAAATAAAATGTTTATTTTATACAGGATACCTTAACCATAATCTGACTAGGTAGTGGGTAGTAGGTCATGTCTCTTGTGTTTTCCTTCTGTGACTCACTCTTATCACCTTGACCTAGATCTTGGAGTAGGAAGAGAGTGCACTTCTGTAGTAGGATGGAATTGTGAAAGTCCATTCTTATAGATTCCATAGATATTATAAATATTTTTAGAGGGATGCACTATGAATTTGTAAAGATATTCCCCCATGATGACCTTTTTCTATATGCCCAGAAAGTGGTGATGATCATACTCCTAAGGTAGTGGGACTTGAGCCACCCACGATACCTCATGCAGTGAAACCTGATGTACCTCCTATAAGTCCTCCACTAAGTGTGGATTCCCAGTTCCAGGACAATCTTCTTTTCTTTATGCAATTAGTATAGGGTTAACCTCGACCTACCCCTTCTATGAAATACCTAATTAAGGAATTTTAGATGGAGCATCCTCCTACTTATTCAGGGGATAGTTGGAATTATGGTGATGAATCATGGATGGAAGCTATGGTATATATCTTCAAGAACATTGAGATGCCTTCGGAGTGGAGGGCCAGACTTGAGACCAATTTTTATGTGATTCTGCTAAGCATTTGTGCGGAATTCTGACTTAGGGTAGTCTATATAAAAGTATGGTTTGTATATACTTATAGACATAAATTTTCAACTACTTATTCCCACTATCCATGAAAACTAATCTTGTCCGAGAATTGATGGACCTAGGGCAGGGTGGCATGATAAGGATAGAATATTCAGCTTGTTTCACTGAATTGCAATATTTTTCACCAACATTTACTTGTGGAGAGACAACTACTAGGAGAAACATTGGGTATGGGATTTATTATTCCATTAGCTTGCTAGTGAATGTATTTTGGTTGACCACCATTTCAGATATCGTGAACCAAACCCAAATTAATTAGCAGAACCTAAGGGTGTTAGGTCATGTGAATCATGGATATAAATATTTCAGGAAGACTAGTAGTGGGATATCCTATGGAAAGGTGTGACAATTTGATGGTACACATTGGGGAAGTACCAACCAGGTGGAACACACAGACAAATTTTTGGTGTGTCACAAGTGTGGTATGATATGTCGTAAAAAGGCTCAGTGTGCGAGGAACCCAATCGAGTGTAAGGATTATGAAGGGATGGGTCACCTCCAATCCTTTTGTAGATCTTTTTCGACAGTTCCTAGTGAATGGGGATATGTGCCAGCACCACCATCAAGTGTAGGATTAGAAACACCTCATTAGGTAGAAACATGGTCTTCTACAGGCTATTTGAGAAAAGAAGGCTGTTGAGACTGTGGAAGTGGGACATCAGACATTCAGTGATAGTAGAGTGGACCTAATCAGACTATTCGGGCAGCATATATGGGCCAATGTTCATGCCATATCTATGTCATTTTGCCTAAAACAAAGGATAACTATCCATGGTCATATACAGTTAGAGTTACTATTTTGGTATCCTCTAATTTAGTATCCACCATGTTCGATAGACGTGCATCAAACTCTTTTCTATTTTTTACAAATAGGGTAAGTATGTGCTTAGTGATAGAAATATCAAGAAGATTTAAGACCCTTGAAATTCTATCAGGAGTTTATGTAGATATTTTATGCCAAGTCAAGGAGTTCCCCCTTGAAATATTTGCATCCAATTTTTTGTGGAGTTTCAACATCCTCGAGATGACAAGATTAGACGTCACTCTTGGTATGGACTGGCTTGTACCTGTAGAGAATAGGTGGAATATTATTTCCATAGAGTTTTAATTACATCTAATAATGGAAACATGTATATGTATAAGAGAGAATGGAATATCCATGTAGATCGAGCTGGACCCAAGTGAACTGGGTTGTGTAGGACGACATCCCAGCTAGACAGTCTTTTCATGTTGTGATGAGGAAAGGCATCTTGAAAATGTTCTGACTATGTTATATTTTTTTGGGATGTCTTCAATGATTATTTTTCTGGCTTACCATATGAGGGTATTTTTGAGTTTACCATATAGATTGTGCTAGGATCAGCACCAATGTCCATTCCTCTTTATAATATGACACCTATAGATCTCCATGAACTCAAGAAGCATCTTGACTACTTAGTGGTTAAGGGAAACAAACTACCCAGCACAACACCATGGGGTTCACCCATCCCTTTTTCCAAGAAGGTGGATGTTACCCTTTTAATTTTCCTTCATTACTGCTGACTGAACCATATTATAGTGAAGAAAGTTTATTCATTGCTTGATGTTGATGACCTCTTCGACCAACTCCAATGATCCACTAATTTATTTAAGAATTATTTGAGGTCAGTCTACCATCAAGTTCATGTGAGGTAATTAGACATAACATCTACAATGTTACATAGCTGGTATGAATAGTACGAGTATATTGTGATGTTGTTCATTCTGATTAATGCATAAACAATATTCCTGGAATTGATGAATCATGTTTTCTACTCATATATTTATTTCTTTGTTGTAGTCTTTATAGACGAGATCATAGTGTACTCGCACACCATACTGGACGATGTAGATCATCTTGATATCATGTTGAGTACATTGGGAGATGACTTGATATATGAAAACCTCTGTAAATTTTACTTCTGGATTTGAAAGGTTCAATTCTTAGGTCATATCATATATTAGGATGGAATATCAATTGACACAGAGAAGATGACCATAGTGGTTTCTTGGGATCATACCAGAAATGTGTCTGACATATTCAGATTCATATGGATAGATAGCTTCTATAAGAAATTATTCTAAGAATTTTAATGCCTAGATGCTCTACTTATGATCTTGAATAAAAAGGGAGTGAAGTTCGACTACACTAAATCTCTTTAGACAAATTTTTACGAGTTAATGTGAATACTCACGTAAACTCTAATTTTGATTCTTTCTGATCCAAGAAGAATTTATAATGTCTATTTTTATGCCTTTGGGATTAGACTAGGTGTATTTCTGATGCATGGTTATCAGGATGTAGTGTTGGATCTTTCCATTTGAGTCCCCATGAGTGGAACTATCCTAAGCATGACCTCGAATTAGTAGCTGTGGTTCATGAACTAAACTGTGAGAGGCACTGTTTATTGGGAGAGTGGTTAAACATTTACATAGACTATAGAATCCCCAAATATATCTTTACTGAGAGACAAATGACTTCGACATGGCATAGGTTGGTGGAATACCAATAGAAATTTGACTTTGACATTGATTACACATCTATAAACGGGAATTTCCTGGATCATGTCTTGATCTGTAAGACACAGATGAAAGTTGTCAAGGAGACTAGATGTTAGTAGTAGTATATGGCTCTATTTTCACAGATGCATATAGAGTTTCAGGAATAGCATGGGAAACAAATTCTAGAAGCTCTAGTAGTGACGTCATCTCTTCTTCAGCGAGTCCTGATCTGATAATTGTTTGATTCCGAGGGACTAATTTTGAGGGAAAGAATTGCGGGAAATAACACAGCTCTGGGATGGGTTGTTTATGATAGTGATACCTTACTCTTCCATGGATGAGTGTGGGTTGCTTCTGATATATGGGATGAGATCATGATGGAAGCACAAGCATTTGTATGGGTTGTTCATCATGGTCTTACTAATATGTATATAGATATGAATCATTAGTATTAGTGGGCATGTATGAAGAGGAAGATAGTAGGATTCATCACTTGGTGCTCCACCTGTTAGCAGGTGAAGGCAGAGCACCAGCGACCTACTAGACTTCTATATCATCTCTCCATTACTACGTAGAAATGGAATGACATCACTATGGACTTCATGATATTATTTATATAATCTACTCAAGGTAAAGATGTTGTATGGGTGATCTTTGATTGGATGATGAAGGTTGTACACTTTCTACCAATCCGAGAGACCTTACCTTTTGATGATATAGGAAGGTTGTACATTCAAAATTTAGTGAAACTTCACAGTATACCACGTTCTATCCTATCATATCGAGGAAATATCTTCACATTGTGCTTTTTTAGTGAGTTGTAGAAGTCACTAGTTTCACAGGTGATGTGGAGCACTACATATCACCCTCATACCAACTGGCATTCTAGGCAGACAACTGGGTGGTAGAGGATATTCTACAAGCTTGTATCCTAGAATATCAAGGTTCTTGGGAAAATAATATTCCTATAGTTGAGTTTTCTACAATAATAGATTTCAGGAAACAATTCATATGGATTTTTATGAGTCCCTCTAAGGTATATCATAAATTTAAGCTTTGTTCTCTCCTGAGGTAGGTCAGATAACTCTACTATGTCATTGACTTGTTAAGGAGACTTCTAAGTATGTTCATCTAATTAAAAAGTTCATGGATACAACTCAGTCTAAGTGGAAGTCTATTAAAAATTACTATCGTAGACCACTCGAGTTTGAGGTGGTACATCGGGTATTTATACATGTATCACCAGGATTGGGTCACAAAAGAATCATGAGGAAGGGGAAGTTATCACCTCAATAAGTCGAGCCTTTCGAGATAGTGGAGTTAGTTGGGATGATATCCTATCAGTTTCTATTACCTTAGAGGTACCATGACAAGAAAAATGTATTCAAAATATCTCATCTTCGACAGTACCATACCAATAAATCACATTAATTTGACCATAAGGATATTGAGCTGGAAGAGGATGCTCCCTTCAAGGAGTGTATGATACATATCATTGGTCAAAGGATGAATGCTCTTCAAGGCTGTTTAGTTCATATATTCTAGGAGATTTGGCAGCCTAGATGTGTACTAGATGAGATCTAAATGTGGGTGGAGGATGTGAGAGTGATGTAGCCAGAACTATTCTCAGATGACATTATAGTACCCATTGAAAGGAAACTTGGGGACGAGTTGTCCTATAGAGGGGAGATTGTAACCCCCTAACTATTCAAAAAGGTTTTGACCATTAATGTTTTGTTATAATTCATTTAATCAATCCTAAATATGATTCCTTATCAATTGATGAAGGTCTTGGGTGATTATGGGGGTCATACAATGCCCGATGCCCCGAAAAGGGGAGAGTAGAATGGGCCGCATAGTCTGTCTTTAACCGTGCGACCTAGGGTGCCCAACCGTGTCAGCCATAAGCAATCTACGAAAGAGATCATTTTCACTATTTTCTCATAGTTAGTCAAACTATGTGGGAAACCATTCAATGTTCCCATATTAGCAGTAAATGGAGCATGGTTGGGATACATCGTGTAGCCAAACCATGCAACCAAATCGCGGGTAGTGAAAAAATGGTTTTTTTTATAATTGTTTTTATAATTTTTTTATAAATAAGGTGCAAGGTTACTAATATTTTTAAAAATGGGTCTCATGATGCGTGAACCCCATTCACGCATCTTTTTTTTTGTGGAGAGATGCATGAACGGGGTTCACGTATCCTACATAAATTTTCTTTTTGTATTTTTAAAATTTTTATTTTGTTTTATTTTGTTTATGTATATATATATATATAACAAAATTTTCAATAGAATTTATCTGTTGTTTAATATAATGTAGTACTTCCAGTACAGTCATCCAGATTATGATAGAGACCCTCACCCAGGGCTCTCTTTTTTATGAGCGTTTTCCGTGGAAATCATTCTACATTTCCGATGTGGGATTCTGGTTCTCCCTTTCCTGCGCTAAACATTCTGCATTTCCGATGTGAGACTCTGTTTCAAGTGCGTGTCCTTGAAAGATTATAAAATACAAACTATAAGACCAATATAATGGAAACATAATACATGGATTAAACATATAAGAAATAGTTGAAAATATTAATAATTTCGTACAACATCTTGATGACTATTAATTTATAAGTTTTCAAAACCACCAACTAGAAACATAAAAATGTTTCAATTACATGTCTTTGAAAGACTATAAAATAAAAACTATAGGACTAATATAAATGAAATTTAAAACATGGCTTAAACATATAAAAAATAGTTGAATATAAAAATAATTTCATAATATTATTATTAATTATATAATAATTAACTAGTAATATAATTATTTATTATATAATAATTAATTATTAATATCATTATTAATTATATAATAATTAATTAGTTAATTTGTTATATAATTATTAATTATATAATAAATAATTAGTTAATTAGAAATATAATTATTTATTATATAATAATTAAGTATTTAGTTAGTAATATAATTATTAATTATATAATAATTCACTAGTTAATTAGTAAATTAGGAGTATAATAAATAATTATAACTATTAAATACAAATATTAGTTATTAATTATTAATTTTTAATTATATAATAATTAATTAGTTAATTAGTAATATAATTATTAATCATATAATAGTTAATTATTTAATTAATAATATAATTTAGAGTTATTATTATAATTATTAAATATATAATTAATAATTATAATACTAATTAAATAATTAATTATTATATAATTAATTTTTAATAATTAATAATTATAATGGTAATTAACTAATTATTTACTATATAATTAATAATTAATAATTATAATTAATATTTATTTTAATAATAATAATGAATAATTATATTACTAATTTAATAATTATTTATTATATATTTAATAATTATATTACTAATTAACTAATTAATGATTAAATAAATAATAAAGAATAACTAAAAGTTAAAAATTATAATTAAAAATTATATTACTAATTAACTAATTTATTATTATATAATTAATAATTACTAATTATAATTGGTAATTATATTACTAATTATAATTAATAATTATATTACTAATTAACTAATTAATTGTAAGATAATTAATAATTGATAGTTAATAATTATATTATTAATGAATTATTGTATAATAAATAATTATATTACTAATTTACTAATTAATTATTATATAATTTTATTACTAATTAACTAATTAATTATAGTATATCAGTTATTAATAATTATAATTAATAATTATATTACTAATTAACTAATTAATTATTATATAATTAATAATTACTAATTGTAATTAATAATCATATTACTAATTATAATTAATAATGATATTTCTACTTAACTAATTAATTATTATATAATTAATAATTATATTATTAATTAACTAATTAATTATTATATAATTAATAATTAATAATTAATAACTAATAATTATAATGATTAATTACAATTACTAATTATATGAGTAATTAATTAATTAATTATTTTATAAATAATAATTATATTAAAATTAACTAACTACTTATTATATAATAAAAAATTAACAATTTTATTACAAATTAACTACTTAATTGTTATATAATTTTATTACTTATTAACTAATTAATTATTGTATTTTAGTAATTAATAATTAAAAATTAAAAATTATATTAATTATTAACTAATTTATAATTATATTAGCAATTAACTAATTAATTATTAACTATTTCTTATATGTTTAATAAATGTTTTAATTTTTATTTATATTAGTTTTATAGTTTGTATTTTATGGGCTTTTAAAGCCATGTACTTCAAATGTTTTTATGTTTCAAGTTGGTGGTTTTGAAAACTTATAAATTATTAATCATCAACATTTTTTAAATTTTTTTTTATTTTCAATAATTTCTTATATGTTGAATCCATATTTTATGTTTCATTCATATTGGTGTTATAGTTTTTATTTTACAGTCTTTCAAAGACACATACTTGAAACATTTTTATTTTTCAAGTTGGTGGTTTTGAAAGCTTATAAATTATTATTCATCAACAATTTTTAAGAAATTATTTTTGTTTTTAACTATTTCTTATATGTTTAATCCATGGTTTATGTTTAATTTATATTGGTCTTATAGTTTGTATTTTATAGTATTTCAAAGACATGTACTTGAAATAGAATCCCACATCGGAAATGCAGAATGTTCTACGTAGGAAAGGGACAACCTGAATCCCACATCCGAAATGCAGGATGATTTTCAGGGAAAGCCGTCTTATAAAAGAGAGCCCTAGGTGAGGGTCACTGTCAGAATCCAGACTATTGTAATGTCAGTACTTCTAGATATTAAATAGCAGATAAATTCTGCTGAAATTTTTTGTTATATATATATATTATATATAAATAATACAAAACAAATAAATAAAAATATTTTTTTAAAAAAAAATAGTATAAAAAATTTAAAAATTAAACGTTTTTGTAGAATTTGTAAACCCCATTCACACAATACTTTATCAAATTTGTGAAGGATCGGTGAATGGGGTTCACACATCTTTTAGTGCGCTTAAGATGCGTGAACCCCATTTACACATCTTCGTGGAATCAGGGATACATGAATGGGGTTCACGCATCTCGGGACACATTTTTTAAAATAAGGGTAAACCTATACCATTTTTTAAAAAAAATTAAAAAACCCATTTTTAAAAAATACCCAAGAAAAATGGGTGAGTTTTTCAAAATAACCCTCTTTACAGAATTAATTTAACTATTTATTTCCTCCCCTCACATTTCTTGTGGGATCTCCTACCTCCAAGAATATAGAGCTCCTCCCTTATTCTATCTAGGGATTAAACTAACTCCTCCATTTCTTATACATTTCTATCACTGTTAGAAGCATTAGAACCATAGTGGTGAGCTCCTCCTTCCCTATCCATCTATTTCAATGTTCCCCCATTATCTATTGCGCTATTTTGTAGCAACGAATATATCCCAATTTTTGTGGTGTTTTGACAATTCAATCGTTTTAATTAAATCTATGTCAAATTAAAGGTTGATATTGGATGAGTAAATCTCTATGACCCAATGGTAAGTGGTATTTCCCTTTTCCCATTTATTTGTTATGTTTCATAAATTACCAAGTTGTACCGTGGGATGTACATTTCTAATTTCACAGCTATTTTTTAATTTAATTAAAATGGATGTCTCAACTAGATTTTGGCCACCAGATTAAATAGTGAAGCAACTTCGTGGGTTGATTGCCTTGAGATATGCAATCCAAATGGGTTAAGATATGTCTATAACGAAAAAATGCCTATTTTCCAATGTTTATTAAATTATTTTAAGGGGTTTTTTCATTATATTAAATACCTAGAGCTGTGTTTTTGAATTTCTAAGGGTGGGGAACAAAGTGACTAGCCTCTCCCCATGAAACTAATGTATAAGTGGAAATAAATTTAATTTTCTAGGTTTCTTTTCCTTGTGCGATATGACTTGAATGGAAAATGCCCAATGAAAGGTCTAGACAAATAGGACTAATGTGATCAAATGGATTGAATTAAATGTAATGGTTATTCATTTGAAATTTTTAATAATGAATTACATGTTTTTTGTTTTCACATTAGAGATGATAGTGAAATATGGGGTTTAGTGATAAGGACACTTTGGACGAGCTGTTGTACCATTCTGTTGAATATTTTAATTCTTACTAAACACATCGGGAGTGACACTAGCTATACATGGGACATGGTCATCTATTATCTATTTTACCTCAAGGCGTGTGAAACCAGTTCCATATGGCTCCCCCATGGAGGGTCTCGATGAAATTATTGGTTTCACAATGACACAAGAGAGAATCAATCCCCTATGTATGATACTAGGTCCAGACTTAGAGGTTTGTTGTTGTTTGTTCTCACTCCCTATCAGAGTGAAACTTGGGATATCAGACATGGGTCACCTTAGACAGACTCTTGGCATTGGACCTTGACTAACCCCTTCGATCGATGCATGTAATGTCTTTCTATATATCCTTGGATGTACTCAAGGCATCTCAATTGTTTAAATAAATAATAATCATGATGTTTTAAAGGTAATTAATGTTTTCAAATGAGAATTAGTCAGTTGATTTATAAAATGTTTGGATGTGTCCACAAAGCCCAATAAAAAGCTTGGGGATAGTCCAACCAATAGTAATTATCCATACTTGTATGTCTCGATTAAAATACACTGGCTTAGGTTGAAGTAGGAAGATTTGATGGGACTACAAGTGGAACCTAGTCCAATGGTTTAATTTAATTTATTATATATTGTACTTAAATTATATCTGGAACATTTCTTAATTTATAATGCATGAAATGGAAAGGCCATAACACCATGGTTTCTTAGATACTATGATTATATCTTACACATTTCCCATGAAAGTTTTATACATAGGTAGACTTTATGATTTTAGTTTTAGAGAAAAGGAAGAAGAAAACTTCCAATGTGTGAGTTACTTTCTCGAATAGAGTTGGGAGTAGAGATCTGAGCCTATGATTGAGAAGCTATTTGTAGTATTTTTGGATTATTTTTTATTTTTTCATCATGTTATATTTTGTTGTATCCCCTACCCCTTGCTTAGTAATTATTATATGGACACATGACATAGTATCATTATCCGTTTTTCCTTATCCATTAATCTTTCAAACATTATTTTGTTATCATGCATGTTTATTATTTGGGATTATGCTACTATATTGATGATACATATAGATATGTTTATCTTGTTTCTTATATATGTATTGTTTCATTCTCCTCTAAAAAACGAGGGGATAGTCTCCCCACAAAATTACCCGGGACCATTTCTTCTTGTCAGAATCCTCTGGCATTTGTGGAGATGCGATTGAGGTCATGTGACCAATCATATTGGTGAATATTTGAGTGGAACGTGGGGTGGGACACAACTTTTTTACTTCCAATAAAAAATTCATAGGCAAATACTAACATAAACCTTGGTGGACAAAATGGGTGAACCCTCTAGTGATGATCATGACCTCATAAAACCATTCCGTGTCATCTAGCTGAAACCTGAGCCCCTTCAGCTTAGTTGGTGTTGTATGATATGGGGTATCAAAAATGGATTCCAACCTAAAACATGATATTTTCAACATAACATATTTATCCTTTAGATTCTGTAATGGGTTAAGGATCCACAACAATTTCAACCCACTACCAGACCTGGCACATGTTCTTTTTTCACATGTTGTTCTATATTCATATGGCTATAATTTTTGGATCATGTTTAATATATCATGATTCCACACAATTTTTCTATGATATTGGTATATTGATATTATTTTACATGTATTTCTATCATGACTTATATAAATCTATTATTTTTCAAGGTTTTTTTAATAAAAAATTTCCCCACCCAAATGTTTTATTGTAATATTATAATTTAAACATCATTCAAATTTTGATACGTTTTACCTTACTGAGCATTTGAGCTCACCCATTTCTTATATTTTCATTTCCCTATGTTATAAAGATAGGTATAACTAGTTGAAACACTTTAAAATAATTTAGAGGAGTATTATAGGGAAATTATTTTAGATTAAGATGCTCATGTATATAGTCTCCAAGACACTAAAACATTTGGTCCCTGGGTTGTGTGACTATTTTTTATATGTATTATCTACGAAATGAAGTTAGTATATTATTTATGTTATGTTTAGCTATAGTCTCTATAATTTTTTTTTTCATTTTAGGTTATATATTATTTTGGATATTAGTTTAGTTATATTTGGTATCAAGGGTAGATAACCTTATTGAAAATGATATATATGATACTATATATATGATTATATCTGGAAACACTATTAATTTCATAAGTATGTAGTTTTAGTTGAAATAAATTGATTTTATGAAACTTTAAAATGGAGGAGGTTCTGTAATAGATGCCTCAATGGGTAATAACCCTGAAAAGTATTGGTTGAGAACTAAGACGATCATCACTATGATGTACGGTGAGTGGGCCTATGATTGAAAATTTTGATAGACACTCCCAAGGGATATTCTTTGGTTGATCCTATGATATATGAAATGAAATAAAGGATTCATTTCATATTTAATTTTAGGTATTGGTTTTAGAATTATAAGATAATTCAACATAAAGCTACCTAGGTCAAACTAATATTGAAATTGGTAGAACTAAAGTAACTGTAAGAGAATATGATAATATAAACGAACAATAAATTTTATGTTGGAATTCCTTTTATGATTTTGATAATTCCCTCATATTTCTAATTTTTTTACAAATGAAACCATTTTTGTTTTAGTAATATCATTATCCAGGAGAAACTATGTCAGTAATGGTTGAGATTGTCGAAGAATTAATTATCACAATTGGTAACAAAATGGGATAGGTGATGAAAATATTGTTTTTATACTTACATAACTATCTTGAGTTATGATAGAAAACATGAGTATTTTGAACATCCTAACCCACCAATGAAAAGAAATATGGAGATTCATAGAAATTTAGGTCATGAAGAATATGAAATAACGAAGATTTAATTTCCATTTTGTTAATTTTTTGGGAAGAAGTATCCATAAATTTGTTGGAGAGGAACAATTGAATATTTTATTTTAGGAATAGGGGATACAATTATTCTTATTATTGGAATGATATGTACAACATGATGTAAGGAAATAATGTCAATTGTGTAAAATGAAATGAGAATGGGAATTATGAAATTCTATTCCATAGTACAAGGGCTATCAAATAAAATAGACATCAATAACCCAAAAAAAAGGAAAAAAAAATTCCATTGAAATTTCTACAACTTAATTGGATTGTTTTATTTTAGGAACACATATCCTCTACTTTAGATCTCTTTATGTATTACTGGAGATTGATTTTTATCACCCTAGAATTTCAAGGATGTTTGTAAGTGAATAAAATGACCCATAAGGATTTTATTGTCAATGAAAACTTCATGATTTATAGATTTAGTATACTAGTTTGTTGTTTATGGTAATATTATTTATGTAAATTTTAATAGTTTTTACCTTAGTGAAACTTAATGTGATTTTGGATATCTAATATCTCTCTATGTGGGAACCCCACATCAATAATGAGAAAAAGAAATTCCCAATTATTATTTTAAACCAATCAATGATCATCTATAAGTAATGTTTTGGCTATCAACTCACTAGGAAAACTAATTCTATTTTATGATTTAGGATAACCAATCATGACTGATGTTTAATGAATTTTTTTAGATAAAACACAAAATTAGTATTTTCTTATTGTGGGGAAAATATATATATTTATTACTCATTAAAGAGTGATATCTCTCTATAAATTGTATCTAGTTTCACACATATCATTTATACACCCGTATATATTGTAATTAATATTAAATAATTAAAAATAAGATTACACAGCTTTTTAAGGGGTGGGAATGTAACACCCAAATATGTTGGAATATATTTTTTTCTAAAATAATATTATTTTTTATAACATAATTTACATGAAACACCCAATGTTAAAAACCATAACATATTAAAATAATTTTATTAATAAATATATAATAAATTGAAAGAATTTATTACCTTCGGAAGATAAATAATTAATACGAGTTAATTTTGAAAAAAGGTATTTTCAATTAAATCCATTTTTTATATTATATATTTTATTTTAAAAACAAAATTCAAAGATTATAGTACTTAAATTTGACAAAATATAATTCATTTTTTAATTCCTCAAATAAAACTTTACTTAGTATTAATGTTTTAGTTTTCTCTAAATAGTTTTATTTTTAGTCGAAAAATATAGGTTTCACAAAAATTGTGTTTTTTTGACTTTATAATTATGTTTGAATTCCCTAGAAGTTGAAAAAACATGTTAATTAATACAATATATATTTAAGTAATAAAAAATTATTTTTAAATGATTCATTTAACTTGGAAAACCTATGTACAATATTTTTTAGAACTAAAGTAAAGCTTTACTTTAATAAAAAAACATTTTTCAGCCTTTTTTGAATCAAGAATTTAAAAGGTGTATGCCATATTTGGAATGATATTAAAGAGTAATAAATATTATTTTTTATAAAAAATAAATTTATCTAATGTAATTATGTAACCATTATAATTTTACCTTATAAAAAATTATAAACTTGAAAACATATTTTACCAAAAAAACTGTTTTTATATGATTACATGTGTTTATTTTAAAATTAATATTATACTCATATAGAAATTATATATGATAAAATAATTTAAAATTTTTAAATAATAATTTTCAAATTAGGTAATAAGGTCAATTTCAATTTCAATCCTTAAAATAAATTACAAAAGTTAGAATTTAGTTACCCATGTAAAAAGTACAAATGATAAAAAAGTATTTTATTAAGGAAAAAAGGAATAAACATATTAGAAATGTATTTAAATATTTATGTCTGATGTTTTTCAAGAAAAAACACACCATTTATTATGTTTTATTTTTTGAATCCTTTAACCCTTTAATATTGTAATATCCTTACTTAATGAAAATTAATATTTCCAAGTCTACCAGTCTCTTCACTTATATAAATGTAACACTTACACCACATAAATAATCATATATAATTTTAATTTACTCGATAAAATTGGAAAATTATTTCTTTCTAGAACTCTTTCCCAATTCCATAAGCTTATTAACACCATTAATTTTATTAATGCCTTGATTCACAAGTCATTTCTCAAGATAAAACTCAACCATCCAAAGTGGGTAGTACTTTCTCCTAGTATTTTCATTTAATATAAACCTTCCTAATATTATATAATATTATTAATATAATTAGATAAGAATAATTATTATACTTTTTCATTATATTAATTTAACAACAATTATTTATTTTCAATCAAACACTACAGGAACAAAGTGTCATATGAGCATATATGCGAACTACCGCCTCTATGAAGAGATGCCTTCTGATTTTCATAAATATACCTCATCAATGATTTTAATAATTTTATTTATGAATAATATGATATATAAATATAAATATTTGTTTTTTTAAAATTAAAATTTTCATAATATTTGTTTCTCTCTCATTCATTAAGAAACTGAATCACTAATCGTGCGTACATGTGGACTACCACCTCAATGAGAAAGAAGTTTCATCTATCATAACCACCAATAAGGGATGTATTTTAGAATATATTTAATTTATTAAAAATATGTAAGAAAAAATATTAATATTATAGATACTATGAAATTATTTTACGATCCTTTCTTCTATGGTTACAAATATAAGGGGTTTTTGAAAAATTTACTGAACAACCTTAAGTAACTGACATATGCAATAAAAATAAAAAAAATAATAAACAAAATAATAAAATAACTTGTACATATTAAATTAAATATAAAATAATAAGGTTACTATGAAAGTATATAATAAACATAATATGAATTTTCTTGATGTTAGGTGCATGTGAATGATGAATCAGTCGTAAAGGAAGGGTTTCAAATCTATGATTCTATACTTTAGAAACAATATATTTTAGAAAAATAATTTCTTTTAAATGGTTTGTATAATAAATATTTACTATATAATTTCATTAATTTTATTTATTTATAGTATTTTAACATTATCCTTAACCTATATCCCTTTAATGGATTTTTATTAGAATGTTTATTAAGTCATATGAGTGTGTTCTAACTCAATTTTCAGCCATTGATTTGAAAACATTCATAATAAAATATATTTTAAAAAGTTCAATTCAGTATAAATAATAGATAGATTGATTTTTATTTCATACTTATTTTATAGGGTTATAATGTTATTCTTTATTGACTCATTATAAAATGAATCTTACCTCAAATATTATGCTTATTGTAAGGGGTTTTATCTCAATTTTTATTCACTAGAAATGTTTTGTACACGATATTTATAGATCTATATTATTTTCAATCATTCATTGACTTTCAATTGAAAACATAATAAATCCGTAAGATTTTTTCATCACAAATTAATTTATTTAAGACATTTTTTATATTAACTAATTTATTTAATGTTCTATAATGATGAATAATTGTGATTTATATGATAAGATACCATTTAATTAATTTAATTTAATTTCAATTCAAAACTCTATCTATCTTTCAAGTAATTTTCAGTAAAATTATCCTCAAATTGTAATACTGTTCCTTCACACAAATATTTTACTTCATTTATAGTCACTCCTATTTGAAAAATATCATTAAATATTGATTTATTGTAACCAATTATACTTTTATGTTGTATTTCTATATTGTTTACTGGTAAATAATGTTTCGCATAATTTTTTCTGAATTGTGATTCAATTATTTCCTAAAAATGCAATTTTTTATGAAAATTACCATTTCTTTTAATGAGGTTTTCGTCTATAACGACATTTTTGGTCCAGTAAAATGGTCTAATTTCCCATAAGGAAACTCAATTATTTTTATCTCTAATAAACCATATAAAACACTTTATGAAAATTAAATCATACGTTTCATTATCCTTTTAACTATGTAGATTTTCAAAAGATGTATTTCAAAATATATAAAAAGAATTTTCCTAACTATGATCATATATTATTTCCTTATGCATTAAATGTTTAAATATGATTTATTTGTTATCAATGTATCTTTATTAAAAAAAATTCATGTATATTTTGTGTTTTTTTCTTCTTCAAAAAATAGTTTTTAATGTGACATGAAAATCATGAATTTTTTATTTTGATATTAAGAAATTATTTTTAAGTATGGAAAATTAAATTTGTATTATATCAAACTATTTTAAGTAAAATGTGAGAAACCATTTTTTCATCTAGAAAATGAGATAAAGGAAGCATTAAAGGACAATTTAATTCTATTAGTGTTAATCTCCCTAAACAATTTCGAGGTTATAGAGGATATCATAGTGTTTGGTTCATCCATTATCAAATATTCAAACTCATAGGCCAGGTTATCCCAGGATTGAAAGTACTCATCTAGGATTATTTTCCCATTATTGATTAACCCAATGAGAATTAAGTCTGGCTAATTGATCCGAGTGTATTTATCCTTGTTAAGATCCACCATCAGTGACCTCCCCATTATTTTAGCATCTTTCTCTTCAGTGGAATTGAGTAATATAACCTGTTCGAACACTTCCTCAAATGAACTCAAAAAAATTCTAAGGGATGTTCACACACACCATGTTAATTCCCCTAGAAAACAACCTTGTTTTTAGTATTCTTGACATTAAGATTCTTGGATGATTGATTTTCTATAGAGGTGGTAAATAAGAGTAGTCCTTCCCTTTACTGGTTCCCTTCTGCCTCCTATTACTCCTTGATCTTGGAGGCTCACCTGCAAAATAATGGGTATCATCTTCGCTGGGCTCCGTCTCGTAGAACCCGTCATTGGATAGTTCTGGTTGATCAGTATTAAATCTTTCCACTTAATGCACTTCCAAATTCTTTCTTAGTTGAACCGGAGTCCGAGTCACTGGGATGGAACCCCCTGTATTTATAAATGTGGTTTGATTAGTCATTTCCTCGTTAATCCCTTGTAACTCCTCCTCAATAAAGGCACCACTCCCTTATCCTAAGACCTCAGCAAATGGAGCTGCATTAGTAGGGAAGGAGTGACCAAACATTACTGTCACCCCAATCAAGTAACATTATCCTCACAACCTACTACCGGTGCCATAGTACCATTAATTATATCCAATTGGACCTCACTCCTAGAAACATTATTCTAGAAAAATCCAATATCAGCCATGTACCATGCATTACGATCCGAAGGACTAGGAAAGTCCTATCTCAATGTACTAAAAATATCAAAGACCTTCAGTTTAGAAGGTGGTACCCCTTCTTTTTCATTCCCATTGTAGTGTCTGAGTTACTCCTACCAACGTCCCTACAATCATTTTGAACCGAAACTCCCCCAACCTAGGACGAAATATGGCACTCCACATTCAATAACTAACCAACATGAGAATCATTCGAAGGCCGAGTCACCTGACCCGTACCTGACAACTTCAAACCCCTATGCCATCAATCCTCCACACACTATCCCATTTTTATACAACACGAGTAGAATTGAAACCATTACTCCAAAAGAAACTCTTGCCTATACCGATCCTCCTTTCCCACAACAATAAAATACGACATAATATGTGGCTTAACAACATCAAAGTCGACACAAATTCTTGGTGAAATCAGATGACATAACAACTTAGTCCTACTATCTAAACATAAGTATAAACCTTCCAGATTACCAATAATAAGAAGGATCAATGGATTTTGAAAGGGAATAGGATGTTCTGAATATCATACCTAGAACTCTATTTTTGAATAATCCATGTTCATATGATAGTCATGGGACAACTTGAACAACATAATGTGAGCTCTGTCGTAGATTCGAGGCGTAATCGAGCAAGAAATAATCAGGCCTTCCCTGAATGAATACCAAATCACCATATTCCTAGAATCCAAGTTTATTGTGTAAATGAGATGTGGGAATATTTTTCAAAAGTCAGTTGTGTGAATGAAATGAAAGAAGATTTCATTAGAATTTTTTTTGTGTAAATGAGATACATGATTCTTTTTTTTCAAAAGTTTTTTTGTGAATGAGATGTAGGAATTTTTGTTCACATTTTATTGTGTGAACACAATATTAGATTATCTATTAATAATATTTTCAATTTTTATGTATTTTCCATATTTCATTATTTTACTTGATTCAATGACATGGAATATTTTAATATGCCCATGATTATGCTCATTAACCCGTGTTTAATGTGACCTGATTCTCTATACTTTTTCCATTTCATATGCATGTCCATTTCAGGTTACATGTAATTATATCATGACTTCTGGAAAGCCAATATTTTTCCATGTACTTATTAATATGAAATTTCTCCCAAGACGATGTTTTATATTATTCTTATGATTTAACCATTATGACATGTTGTTATGTTTTTCCTTTCTGGTCATTTGAGCTAATCTCTTTCTTATATATTCCATTATGTGTGTTATAAAGCTATGTATAACTTGTGGAAAGTATAAAAGGTAGTCTAGGGGAGTTTGGTTGTGGATACATGAATTTGATTAAGATTATTATGCGGCTAATATCCAATAAACTTAAAATTTGGTCCTTTGGTTGTGTGTATTTTTGTGATATATTATCTAAATCATGAAATTTTTGTATTATTATTTTTTATTATTTATGAAATTTAATAATTTAAAGGACTATATAATAACCATACATTTTCTTTGAGTTTAAAATTAACCCTTACTTACGAAAACTGCTCCAAACATCCTCTAACAAACTATCACAAAATTTACCATCCCTACAACATCATGTAACTATACTGAACTATCCTATGTAAATTCAGAAACTCCAATTTAACCCAAAACTAGGGTATTAAAATCAATCCCACTTATACTCATTTATATAAATAATTTATCAACTAAGACTATGGATAAAGATAAAAAAGTAAAACAATAAAATTAGATCCACCGCATATTAGATCTATAATTTATTTACTTATTTTTTGAAAAGTACAAAAAATTTTGATTAAAATTTTAA
The DNA here is from genome assembly GCA_963277665.1 of Viscum album. Lineage (NCBI taxonomy): Eukaryota > Viridiplantae > Streptophyta > Magnoliopsida > Santalales > Viscaceae > Viscum > Viscum album. The sequence goes on from OY728163.1 coordinate 1,381,825,444, forward strand.
ATAATATTTTTTCAATTTGTTTAAGTTCTTTCAATGTTTTTGGATGTGTACCTTTAAGAGAAAGAAACACCCCATGCATTGAACATTAAGATGGAGGAATTACAACTTACACAATTCCAGGATCAACACACCTCATGTCAATTTCTAATATAGAAAAAGGGGAATAATGTATTAAGTATTTCATTCCCATGTTTTATTATTTAAATGGGTTGATTTTCAATTTATGATTCTAATATTAATATATTCTTTTTTTGTGACATACAAAGTTGATCATTTGATTTTTTTATGTGATGTAATTTTATAAGAATATTCAATCCCTACAATGATCTAGAAAATAAAAACCATATAAATAATATTAAGAGTTGATCGAATAGACTATACTAAATCATAACCCTGGATCTATTTTTATCCCAACACAGAAAAAACCAAACTCAACTGTCATAGAAATATTAATGCCTAATCTGAGATATATTTATATGGATAATTAAGTATCCATATCTAATGTAGGGAGTGAAAATTATAACATAGTATTCGATAATAGATGAATGAAACATCCAAGTTCCAATGATTTTTTAGGATTCACATGAGATAGATTCATCATGCTAAAACATTTTTATGGAACAATAAAAAATTGATAAATTTATTGAAAAATATTTAAAGTTAAATTGATTTTATCTGTATTATAATACAAATGAATTTTCATTAACTATTATAGGATAGTGTGACATGGAGATTACTACACATATAATATAAAATTGTGAAATCACTCTTACATAAAAATTCTTATTACAAACATAGATAATGTACTGTTGTATTATTTCCTATGAAAACATCAATAACTAAAAAAATTAATAAACAAGTATGTTAGAAGAAAACAACACTTCTCACACTAATGGGAAATTGAACTTTTAGAAACCATGGGACATAACATTTTTACATAAATAAATAGACCTTTTTATTTGGATTTAGAACATTGTTATACTCGGGTTTATAATATAAGATGAAATGGAACTGGATGACTATGGGTTACTAAGTTTTATCTATTACTATTATTCTGTTACATTCATAATACTTCTATAAGATTTTTTGGTATGATTATGTTAATCAATTCTATTGGGATTTACTACTAAAATCAGGATCTAATATTATTAGTTTTTAATTATTTCAATTAGTCTATAGTGTTATTTTACTATAATTTATTTGGAATTATTTATAAAATTATGTATTTTTCAATGCTTATTCCACTTCAAAAAAGGTGAGATATTATTTTCAGTTCTACTATCTGACATAAATAATGTACATCGTGTGGTTCCACCATTTTAAAAGGATAAATATAATTTAGAGTTTCCTCTTATAAAATTCAAGGCCTAGTGCTATCTATAGCTCTCATGGAGTAGAGAGGATATAAATACTATATTATTACATTGTGACTCAAACATTATAATATTCTCATGCCCTTTATCTTTTATACTTTCATTCCCTAAAAAATTTTATTTTATTCAATTCACCACATCTTCAACTCTAGCTAGAAAATTTATCTGGGAAAATAATTGTTATTAAATGTAATAACTGATACCCAAATAGACCAGGTAAAAACTATATCCTAAAAATTATCACACAATGAATATGATATCATAAAAGGAAGATAATTTATTAATGTTTATAAGTTAAATTTCTAAATTTTAGAATTTTTATTTGTTAAAAAATGTAGTCATTCTTAAATTCATCATAAAAAAATTATATTATGGTTCATTTTTTATATTTTTCTAAAATAATCAATTTTTTGGTGAATAGTGAAAAATATTGTTTTTAATAAAATCACAGCACTTATGAACATTCTAAGAAATGTTTATAACTTAAATAATTATAAAAAATATTCCATGATAAAATATATATTTAAGGAATTAAACTACAAATTTTAAAATAGTATTTTGGTAAAATATTTTTTTAGTAAAATTCATTTTTAACTTGCTTAGAAAGCCACATATATTTAATAATAAACCAATTCATATTATAAAAACATAAAACATTAATAATTTTATCATATACCTAAAATTCAAGAATAAAAATACCCATTTTATCAAAATGGGTTTTTATATGTTACATGCGCTGATATTAAAATTAGTTTTTCTTAAACAAGGAAATATTTTTTAAGAAAATTAATATCTTATTTATAATAATTTGGTCTAAATTATGAAATAAGACCAATTTTATTTTCATACATTAAAATTAAACTACGTTGGAAAAAATTAATTTCCATGGTAAAAAACCAAAAAAGATAAATGGGAAATATCTAAGAGTAAAAGGATTCAAACATGTTTGAAAATAAATGGTTATTAATTTTTTTCCCCTATCTCCTCAAAAAAATCATTATTTAACACATTGGATTCATACACATTTGAATAATTTCACGCCATTATAGAAAAATTAACGAGTATTTACAAAAAACGAAATTTTATTAACTTATAAAAGGAGGTCTCTTCCACCACTTCTTGATGCATCTATTCCTTAAAAAATATTTATTAATATCTTAAATTTTGATCCTCCACTAATCTCCTCCAATTCTTAAAATCCACTATCCTCAATTATTTGGATGAAATGCACCATTTCTAAGAATATTTATTAGATATATATCATGTTCTCCACGTGTCTATTTCTTACTCTTTAGAATTTTCTTCTTAATCATCAACAAAAATAATATACTTACACTGAAATATAATGAAATCAGTATTATTAATGCAATGATATATTATTATATTAATGGATCAACCATTATTCATTCTTTTCCATCCACTATGAAAAAATTTAAATTGATTGTGCATGATTGAAGACTACCACCTCCCCGATCTGATATGGCTCATTTTCATCACTTCCACTCAGGGTTGGTATCAAGGATGGATTTAATGAATTAATATGTTTAATATATCCAAATTATGTAACATAAATTACAATTTATCATATAACTTCATTCGATCCCATTCCCCGATTAATAGAAACATTAATCGTGAGAATGTGCAGACTACCACCTCCATGAATGATGGATTTCATTTTTCACCAACACCCAATATAGATGGTTGTAATAATGAATTTAAGGAAGTTAAATGATATTTATCACTTTTTTATGACTATATAATAGTTATACCATTATATGAAAACATTTTGTTACTCCATAAATTATTATAACATAGTCTCATTCGGGTCAGTTTTACCACATACAAGAATGATGATACAATGTTTATATCATAAATTAATAAGGAATAATATGAAATTATAATATCATATAATAATAATAATTAATTTAAAATGTTTTAATAAATTTTTAATAGTGTTATTAATATTTAAAATATTCATTGATATGTCCACTTTTGATCCTTAAACACGCCCATTCTAGTTAATCACATTTTCCATTTTCAAAAAATGGTATCCATGTATTTTACCTAATGAAAAATATATTTAAGGGAATATAAAAAAATATTATTTTATCTTGAATAATATTTTAATGATGAAAATTTAATCTATATACAGGAATCAACACCGCCTTCTTGAAGCTAAACAAAAAAAAAACATAAACCATGAACATACGATGATAAAAAACTATAAATAACTAATTTATATGCAATAAATGAAAATAAATGATGGTTATAGATTTAGATAAGCCTATGAAATAAGTTATTAATATATTTATTTGTATTATACAGGTGATTCAAGAAAATTCATGGAAGTCATGAATTATGTTAATGGTCTCTGAAACTCAATTTTGATTCATTAAGATATGATTTATATTCACCACTTGTTACTTTTTTGAAGTGTATAAATTTCAATGAATTTTCTTTTATTATATTCTCCTTTTATATAAAGGTATTTATCAGTCTATAGTGTTATACCTCTATAATTTTTATTTGAAATAAGAGTTACCAAACCCATTATAAAACTCAAACATCTCCATTGTGGAAAAAGCATCATAAATTTTCTTGGTAATTACATCCTCATTTCGATACTTGAAAATAAATTCCTATATTTAATATACGATGCAAGGAATAATCTATAAAAAAGGGCTAGTTGAGTATAAACTAAATCAATACACGATTTATGATTAGTGGGCCTAGTATTTCACCCCAATATAGACACTCTTTATTTATATTCTTTGTATAATTTTCATGCTCTTACAATTCATAATGAAGGATTTTTCTACCGTTTTTATTGTCTCCCACTATCGAAAATTATCAATTAAGTTCCCTGTAAAACATTAAAATATGTGTTATTTATCTATCCATTATATTTCTTGAAATAGGTTATGATCATGTTAACCCTTTTATTAACATGGGTAAAAGTATTGATAGTGTCACGACCCGTCCATCGGGGCCCGTGCCGTGACTACCCCAAGCCCGAATTCCATATGCCAGTGGATGACGACTAGAACCAGAGGCGTAATTCCCTAAAACTAGGAAGTAATTGCATTTATAAAATATAAACAAACACAATAGATCACATAGATGGATACAAAACACTAAGTAAAAATGTATAACAAAATCGTACCAAAAAGTAAAGGGTTTGGAAATACAAGCCCAACTGTAAAGTACAAGGAAAATGGAAATTCATGTACAATTGAAGAAAGAAAAAACAGCTACTCGGTCGTCATTCGAGATTCCTAATTGAAGGGTTGGTACAGATAGGTACCTCAGCACTCCACATCAGTCAGTCTCCTCCATGTACCAATTCGTCGTAAGGTCCAACTTTGGGTACTGTCTAGTCCTGGTACTCTCAGCCTCAGTCAGTGTTGTCCGTAGTCTGCATCCAACACAATGAGGTGTAAGCATAGCCCATGCAGGGGTGAGTATAACGATACTCAGTAGGGACCATGAGACCCTCAAGGTATCTCAAAATCCAACAAGGATAACCAAAAAGTATGTAATCAAAATATAACCCCACTTAAGTATATACCCATGCATATACCTATGTTATCAAGTAATCTATCTCAATCATGAGGTAAACACAAAAGTTACTGAGTCAACTCACAGAGGTATACAAATTATGTAGAGAGTTTAGAGATGATTAGATTTAGCCGCTAATAATCTATTCTGTCAAACCCACGTAGGATTCAGGAACAGTAGTCAGAGCTGTCGAACCCAAATAGGATCCAGGAACAATAGTCAGAGCTGTCAAACCCACAAAGGATCCAGGAATAGTAGTCAGAGCTGTCAAACCCACATAGGATCCAGGAATAGTAGTCAGAGTTTTCGAACCCACGTAAGTTCCAGGAATAGTAGTTAGAGCTGTTGAACCCACATAGGATCTTGGAACAGTAGTCAGAGTTTTCGAACCCACACAGGATTCAGGAAGAGTAGTCAGAGTGCAACTGGCCACATGGTTCCTCACAAAGCAGGCTTGATTCTGGGAGGGTCCGCTCTTCAATCCAAGTGTTGATACATCAACTACCGTGCAGCCCCACGAAGAAGTATTCAAAAGGTTTGCCACACCATAGGGGAAAAAACCAAGAAATACGTGTCCAAGAAACAAATGATGAAATGACCAGGCCATTTTCCCAAAAAAAGTACACAGCGTATTGGAATAAAGTATGCACCATGTCCTCAAAACTTAGGTACTCCCCATGTACAATGGCCCGTGTCGAATGGCTGGTCCTATAGAAAAGTAAGTACATGGCGTGTGGTATGGTTACATGTTGTGTCCAAGAAACTGGGGTCGGCTTCGTGTACACTGGCCATGTGCCCGTACACGGCCTCAACCCATGTTCGCCAACCCATGTAACTGGTACACGAGGTAGCCTGTGTCACTAGCCTTTCCTGGCAGTGTGGTGGAGTACATGCCCGTGTACATCACCCCGTGTCCGTGTATCCTTGGGATACATGCTGAGTCTCGCGTAGCCGCCTCTGCTATGCTGTGTGGAGATTACACACCGTGTGATCGGGGTCGCACGCTATGTGATGCGTGTATGAAACATGAAACCCTAGCTGCAATACGCCCATACCACATGGCGTGTTCATCAGAAGTACATGCTGTGTATTGTGGAATTTTCCAGAAATGACGCTTCTGGCCAGCGTGCCTCCCGTGATGCCCGTTCTTTATTCCAATGAAACTGCACACTCTAGGTCGCCCCGATGTTCCGAAGTCATCATTGGTGTTTTCGGGCCTCCAATCGGCTATGAAAATACGTTATGATTCACCCGCTCGAAGAAAGGTCGAAGAATGGTCTTCCTGGTCCGGTCCGTTCCATCGCCCGCTATCGTCATCACACCTCCACTAGGTCGTCGTGATGTTGTGTCTTCAATTTTGGATTGTTGCATCACACAACGACCCCGCAATGATCCATTGTTAATCACTCATGAAGAACATGAAGAACACATCACAAGAAGTATGATGGAGAAATCGAGCTGTGTTAGTTTGGTCCGGTCCCTCCGCAATAGTTTGATAGCAAGCGGTTCAAGAGGAATAAAATAGCACGAGGAACAAGAATAATGTTGATCGAATCAAACACACCCCTACCTTTGTTTTTTGATCATTGATGTTGGCGTGAGAAGGCATACATTGATTCATTGTAGACGAACATGTCCAACGTCAAAGAAGGTTCCGAGGAAGGAAGTCGAAGATGATCCTCGCCGACATGCTTCGTTCTTTATTGGTGAGAGATTTTCTCCCTAAGCTCTCTCTCCTCTCCCATGATCCACCAAAAGAAAAATTCCAACCAAAATAATAGATTACGTTTATCTATTATTTACTCATTGGTATAAAATTCCAAAAGGGTGAATTAAATTAGGCTGGCTGCACTCAATTAAAGTGGAGGATTTGGAAAACATTTTGTGTTGGGGAGTTGAAGAGGCTCCCCTATACTTAATGTAAGGTGGCGGCTTTCTCCCCATTAAAGGGGAGTTTCAAGGGGGTTTAACCCCAAGCAGTCTCCACCCCAATAAACAAGAAGAGACCCACCACCATAACCACTCATGGGAGGTTAAGGTGTGGTGGTCCCCACCTCCAAATTCCACAAGGAGGTTTCAACCAACAAAAATAAAAATAAAGCTAAAACTTTATTTTTATTTAATTAATTCATTAAAACCCAAAAACTATCTTTTATTTCCATCCATATGCTATCAAGTTGAAAGTCTTATTAAGAGAATATCGACACAGCGAGTTCAAGGGTTCCCTCAGATTTCAATTCCGAGAACCGGTTAAAAAGTTATAAAAACCTGATCATAAGTTTATTGAACATACCCAAAAAAAACTTCATAAATTGATTCTGGGTACACCGTGCCTCAGAATCATGCACCGTAAATTTTCGCGGACTCATAAAATTCCCATTTAATTAAAAAAAATTACATGGAAATTCTGGGTCTTTACATTCTCCCCACCTTAGGGATCTGTGTCCCCATAAGCCACAACTCAAAAATAAAGGAAAAATTGGGGGTAATGAGCACATATCTGAACCTCCCTCTCCCATGTGCTCTCCTAGAGGTTCCCGTGCTACCAGCAAACACGGACCAGAGGTATTGACCATCCATATAGGACCCACTCCTATTGATCCTCAATCTCCACTGGATCCTTCGTGAAATTCTCCCCATCGTCGATGTCTATCTATCTATGGTCGATGATGTGAGTAGAATCATGCACGTATCCCCTCAGCTGGGATACGTGAAAAACGTCGTTCACCTAGTGCAACTAAGGGGGAAGTTCCAGGTAGTAATTCACCTCACCTACTCTTCTGAGGACCTGAAAAGGTCCGATGAATCTTGGAGATAACTTGCCGCCTCGGCCAAATATCCATAAACCTCATTGAGGTGAGACCCGTAGAAAGACATATTCAAAATCCTCAAACTCTATAGGTCTCTATCTTTTGTTGGAATATGACTTCTGTCTGCTCTGTGCAGTCTTCATCTGTTCCTGGATGATCTGTACCTTCTCCATAGTAGCTTGTACCATCTCTGGTCCCACTAGTGTTGAATGTCTAGGGTCAGTCTAGCACAAGGGTGATCTACAAGGTCGCCCGTATAATGCCTCAAAAGGTTTCATCCCTATGGTGGAGTGATAACTGTTGTTGTATTCAACTCCACTAAAGGTAATTGATCCTCCAAGATGCTTCTGAAGTCGAGGACACAAGCACGAATCATGTCCTCGAGGGTCTGAATGGTCATCTTAGTCTGGACATCCGTCTGAAGATGGAAGGCAGTGCTCAGACGAAGCTGCGTCCTGAAAACCTCATACAACCCCTTCCATAGCCGGGAAGGAACCCGCGCATCATGATCAAAGACAATAGAAGAAGGTAATCCATTTATCCGCACAATCATCAGTACATAGAGGCTTCCCAAGCTCTCTACTGATCCCTACTCTCTGATCGGTAGGAAGTGGGCCGACTTGGTGAGTCGGTCGACGATCACCCAAATCGAGTCTTGACCCCTAGATGTACGTGGAAGTCCTGTCACGAAGTCCATGGATATCCCATCCCACTTCCACTCTGGGACCTCTAAAGGCTGAACCAAGCCTGCTAGTACCTAGTTCTCTACCTTCCCTTGCTGAAAAGTGAGGCACCGAGAGACAAACTCTGCAATTGCCTTCTTTATTCCCGGCCACCAGTGCTGTCGCCAGAGATCTTGGTACATCTTCTCCACTCATGGATGTAATGCTAGAGGGGACGTGTATAACTCCCTCGACACTTACTTATGAAGTGACACTGGCACCATAGTACGTATTCTAAAGAGCATGACATGCTCCCCACCTTCAGAAAATCCATCAGGTGCCTGCCTTGCGGATATCTAAGCACATCGTGTCTCGCAATCAACGTCCCCATACTGTGCCTCCCTAACTCACTGAAGAAGTGGGGGAGTGACTGTAAGAGATTGAAGGAAGACTGATCCATCTCTATCCACAAAGGATATCTGTAAAGAAGCCAGCTACTCTGTCGCCTTGCCTAGAAGCTGTATACTAGACCTCCTATTGAGTGCATCTGCAACAATGTTCCCCTTCCTAGGAGTATAGACTATCTCGAAGTCATAGTCCTGGAGGAACTCAATCCATCGCCGCTGTCTCAGGTTCAGATCCTTCTGAGAGAATATATACCTGAGACTCTGGTGGTTAGATTAGACTGTGAAACGCTCTCCAATCAGATAGTGCCACCACATCTTCAAGGCGAAGACCACTACTGCTAACTCCAGGTCGTGGGTGGTGTAGTTCTTCTCATGATATCTCAATTGATGAGAACCATAAGTGATCACTGCTATTTCTTGCATCATGCCACACCTGAGTCTGGTCCCTGATGTGTTGCAGTAGACTACGTACTCTATTCCCTCCTCTGGAAGCCTCAAGATGGGGAAACTAGTCAGCCTCAGCCTCGGCTCCTGAAAGCTCTGCTGACATCTCTCTGACCACACAAAGGGTTTCCCCTTCTTCATCAAGGATGATAGTGGTGCTGCAACTCTGGATATGTCTAGTACTAACCTTCGGTAATATCCAGCCAAAACTAGGAAACTCCATACCTCCCTCACACTTCTGGGTGGATCCCAAGCATGTACCTCCTCAATCATTTCCGGATCCACTGCAACTCTAGCTTCCGATATGACATGTCCCAGAAAGTGAACCTATCGGATCTATAACTGGAACTTCGAGAGCTTACCATAAAGCTGGTGCTCTCGGAGTGTTTCTAGTACTACACACAAATGGTAGGCATGCTCCTACTCAGTAGTCGAGTAGATCAAAATGTCATCGATGAAGACTACGACAATGTGATCGAGGTATGGCTGGAAAATCCTATTCATGAGTCCCATGAAAACTGCTGGAGCGTTGGTTATACCGAAAGGAAAAACCAAGAACTCATAGTGGCCATACCGACATCTAAAGGTCGTCTTCTGCACATCCTCGTTTGGAACTCTGAGCTGGTGATAGCCTGATCTAAGGTCTATCTTCGAGAACCACCATTCTCCCTTTGGTTGATCAAAGAGGTATTCAATCCTCTAGAGTGGGTACTTATTCTTCATGTTCACCTGGTTCAGGAAACTTTAGTCAACACAATTTCTCAAGCTCCCATCCGCCTTCTTGGTGAAAAGAATCGGGGTTGGCTAGGGAGAAACACTAGGCTGAATGAATCCCTTCCCCTGCAAGTCCTCTACCTGTACACAAATATCGTGAAGCTCTACGGGATCCATCCAATGCACTGGTGTAGATATCGGTGCCGCCCCAGGGTACAAGTCAAAGTAAAAGTCCACATCTCTGCGAGGAGGTAGACCTATGACATCATCAGGGAAAACATCTGCATACTGGTCCACCACTATAGGATAGCTCGGACTCTCCACATCAACTACTCTGAGGGTAAAGTAGGCCAACTGATGGGTGATCAGCTAAACCCTCCTCTGAGTAAGTCTGTACTGTGTTTCAAAGGATCCCTTCTCACCAGTGAAGGTAAACCTAGTCCCATCTGTGCGTACACACCTCACTTTGCACCTAATACAGTCAATATGAGCATGGACTGTAGATAACCAGTCCATACTCAAGATGACGTTGTAAGGCCTCGACGCTGCTACGAGGAGATACCAGCCAAATCTCTCACCTCCTAGAGTAATCTCACACTGCTGGAACTAGTGTGTAAAAATCTAGTATGCTCCTATAAGAGTCTATATCCATAAGGATCAAGCTAATGGCTCTGTTGGAATCTCCGAGCTCTGAACGAGGGCAGTAGCAATGAAAGAGTGACTGGAACCTGTGTCTATATGAACTGCAGCTATGGTGCAATAGACACAGATCGTAACTCGACTCATCTCCGGAGCACCATGATCATAGGTATCAGCTACCTGGAGCTGAGCTCTCCCCTATCCACCTGCTCTTTGCAGTCGGGGTGGACCTCCTGGTGGTGGTGGTGGTAGGACATCGAAACGTCATCCACCACTTGCTTCTCATCTTGCTCCTCTACCACGCCCACCTGATCCCTACGAACCACCACAGTCACACCTCTACCTCTGCCTGGGAGGTCCCTCAACTATCGTTTGATCATCCGAATGGCGGGTTGGACAGTCACGAGTCATGTGACCCTGCCGGCCGCATGTGAAACACTACCTGTTCTTTGTATGAACGCCTCTGTCTTGGGTGCCTCGCACATCTGAACCTGAGTCTTGAGGTCATCCATCAGATGGTCTAGTCCGCTTGGATCTCTGTGGCATCTGCCTGATACTAGCTGCAGAAGACTCTGCTACACGACGCCTGATAGCGGGTCTCGCTACTGGTGACTGCTCAGCAAGGAAATTCTCTTCTAAGATGACTCTCTCCAATACCCCTTCCTGCGTCAGGATGCTAAGAGAGATCATTGAATCCCTGATCTCTCACATGATCCCCTAATAGAAGGTCTGGGCCCTGAAGAATGGGTCTCGTATCATATCTTTGGAGTAACGCAAGAGGTCGGTGAACCTCACTGAGTACTATGACACCATCATGCTGCTATGCTACAGATGAAGTATCTCCTATATCCACACTGCATGTAGGGTGGCTGGGAAAACTCCGCCAAATATAGGCTCTCGAAGTCTGCCCAGAGTAGTGTCACCTCATCATGCACCTGGAGCATCAGGCTCCACCATCTACTTGCTGCTACCTGAAGGAGACTCGTGACAAGGATCACCATAAGGCCGGATGGTGTCCCTAGCAGTATAAAGTCCCTCACCACATCCTCCAGCCAATCCTCAACTACCTTTAGGTCCATCTCACCCCTGAACCTGGGCGGCCTCTGGCGCTGGAACTCATGCAACATGCTCAGGTGGCGTTCACTCTTTGCTACTGGGGCTGGTGGCAACGGTTGCCGAACAGGTAGTGGTACCGCTGGTGCCTCCACTATGATAGGGACCTGCACCGAGGCCTCGTCGCTCGGTGGCCTGCCATCTCGTACAACTCTCGGAACCCTAGCTGGCTATCTACATGGAGGCATCCTAAAAAAAGCAGGTGCGCCACGGTCAAAAAAGTTATACCTGGTGAGATGATTCATAGAATTCAACAAAAACTCTTCAAAACACACATACAATCAGTGGTTTCATGCACTGAGTCAGAAATCAGAAGTCAGGGTCCTGGTGTATGGATACTTCGGCTGCCGCACCAATACTGGACCCCCTGAACTGAAAACCCCACTCACTAAACTTAACGCTACTGCTTCATAGAAAATAACAAAGTCTTATGTTCTGTGGTAGAACCGACTCCTTTGATACTAATTTGTCACGACCCGTACCCCGGGGCCCGTGTCGTGACAACCCCAAGCCTGCCTTCCATAGGCCAGGGGCTGGCAAATAGCACCAAAGGCCTAACTCCCTAAAACTAGGAAGGAATTGTCTTTATAAACTGTAAAAAAACACAACAAAGCACACAACTAGATACGAAACACTAAGTAAAACTATATAACAAAAGAGTACTGAAAAGTAAAGGGGCCGGAAATAAAAACCCAACTGTAAAGTACAAGTAAACTGGAAATACATGTACAACTGAAGAAAGGAAAAATAGCTACTGGGTCATCCTCAAGGATTCCTACATGAAGGGTAGGTACAGATAGCCCCCTCAGCACTCCACATACGTCAGTCTCCTCCATGTACCAATTCATCGTTAGGTTCACCTCTGGGTACCATCTAGTCCTGGTACTCTTAGCCTCAGTCAGTGTTGTCCGTCATCTGCATCCAACACAACGAGGTGCGGGCATAGCCAGTGCAGGGGTGAGTATAATGATACTCAGTAGGGACCCTGAGACCCTGAAGGTCTCTAAAAATACAACAAGGATAACCACAAATTATGTAATCAACATATAACCCCAATTAGGTATATTCCCATACATATACCTATGTTATCATGTAATCCATATCAATCATGAGGTCAATACAAAAGTTACTGATTCAGCTCACACAGGTATACAACTTATTTATAGAGTTTAGAGATGATTAGATATATCCACTAATCATCTATTCTGTTGAACCCATGTAGGATCCAAGAATAGTAGTCAGAGTTGTCAAACCCACGCAGGATCCAGGAACAGTAGTCAGAGCTATCGAACACACACATGATCTAGGAATAGTAGTCAGAGCTGTTGAACCAAAACAGGATCCAGAAACCATAGTCCAAGCTATCGAACCCACGTATGATCCAGGAACAGTAGTCAGAGCTGTCGAACCCACATAGGATCCAAGAACATTAGTCAGAGTTGTCGAACCCGTACAAGATCTAGGAACAGTATTCAGAGTGCAGCGAGCCATAGGGTTCAGCACAAAGCACGCTTGATTCCAGGAGGGTCCGCTCTTCAAGCCAAGTGTCGATACATCAACTGCCACGCAGTCCCATGAAGAAGTATCCAAAAGGACCGACATGTCATAGGGGAAAAAACCAAGAAATATGTGTCCAAGACACAGAGGACGAAATGACCAATCCATTTTCAAAAAAAAAAGTACACAGTTTGTTGGAATAAAGTGTATGCCGTGTCTTCAGAACTCGGGTACTGCCCGTGTACAACGGCCCGTGTTGAATGGATGGTCATGTAGAAAAGTAAGTACATGGAATGTGGTATGGTTGCACGCCATGTCCATGAAACTGGGGTCGACTCCGTGTACGCTGGCCATGTGCCCGTACACGGCCTCAACCCATGTTCTCCAACCCGTGTAACTCATACACAGGGTAGACCATGTCACTGGCCTTACCTGGCCGTGTGGTAGAGTACATGCCCGTGTACGTCACCCCGTGTCCGTGTATCCCATGGATACATGCTGAGTCTCGTGTAGCTGCCTCTACCAAGCTATGTGAAGAGTACACTCCATGTGATTGGGGTCACACACCATGTGATGTGCGTCTTACACTCGAAACCCTAGCTGCAATATGCTCGTACCACACATCATGTTATTCAGAAGTACACAATGTGTATTCTGGAATTTTTCAGAAACGATGCTTTTGGCCAGAACGCCTCTTGTGATGCCCGTTCTTCGTTATGACAGTATGATCTCCAAGAAATCGTATACTCTAGGTCTCCCCAATGTTTCGAAGTCATCACCGGTGTTTTTGGGCCTCCAATTGGCTTTGAAAACACGTTTTGATTCACCCACTTGAAGAATGGTCTTCCCGGTCCGGTCTGTTCCGTCACCCGCTATCGTCATCTCACCTCTTCTAGGTCGTCGTGATATTGGGTGTTCAATTTGGGATCGTTTCATCACACAATGAACTCACAATGGTTCTTTGTTCATCACCCATGAAGAATGTGAAGAACACACCAGAAGAAGTATGACGGAGAAATCAGGCCATGTTAGTCTGGTCCGGTCCCTCCGTAATAGTTTGATAGCAAGCTGTTCAAGAGGAATAAAACAATATGAGGAAGAAGAATAAAATTGATCGAATCAAACACAACCCTACCTTTGTTCGTTGATCGTCAATGTTGGTGTGATAAGATGGACATTGATTTGTTGTAGACGAACATGTCATACGTCAAAAAAGGTTCTAAGGAAAGAAGTCAAAGACGATCCTCACCGGCGTTCTTCATTCTTCGTTGGCGAGAGATTTTCTCCCTAAGCTCTCTCTCCTCTCCCAAGTTCCACAAAAAGACAAATTCCAACCAAAATAATAGATTATGTTAATCTATTATTTAATCATTGGCACAAAATTAAAAAAGGGTGAATTAAATTAGGCTGGCTCCACTTAATTAAAGTGGAGGATTTAGAAAAAATTAAGTGTTGGGGAGTTGACGAGGCTCCCCTACACTTAATGGAAGGTTGAGGGTTTCTCCCCATTAAAGGGGAGTTTCAAGGGGGTTTAACCCCGGGCGGTCCCCACCATAACAAAAAAGAAGAGGAGGTTTAGACCTTGGGTGGGCCCCACCACCATAACCTCTCATGGGAGGTTAAGGTGTTGTGATCTCCACCTCTAACTTCCACAAGGAGGTTTCAACCAACCAAAATAAAAATAAAGCTACAAATTTATTTTAATTTAATTCATTCATTAAAACCCCAAAACTATCTTTTATTTCTGTCCATATGTCGTAGAGGTGAATGTATTCTTATGCGAATATCAGTGTTGTGAGTTCAACGGTGCCCTCAGATTTCAATTCCGAGAAACAGTTCCAAATTTATAAAAACCCGCTTGTACGTTTACTGAATGTACCTGAAAAAAACATCAGAAATTGATTCTAGGCACACCGGGACTCGAAATCATGCGCTGTAAATTTTTACAAACTCGTAAAATTCCCATTTAATTAAAAAAGATTACATGGAAATTCCAGGCCTTTACAGACAGTCCATATATTTTTGTTTCAATATAGATGTTTAAGAAATAAATTTGATAATGCATGGTATTTTTATTCATATATTTCATATTGTGAATGAATGGGATATAATGAAACTATAGGTGGTGCTAAATATTATATATCCCATTGATGCATCGATTGGTATCATGAGACAAAAGGATTGGGTATTTGGTGTATACCTACCTAATACAATAATGATGTCTTGGTTATAGATTTTTTTGAAAGAATTATTCCTTTTCTATGACCTTGTTGTATAAAATAGTGTATTGGTAGAAGCGTTTCCAGTAGAGATCCATATGTCTTGTATTATGATTTTCATCATCATGAACTCAATTATTTTTATCTATGTGATTAATTTTTTATATGATGTTAAAATATATTTTTAATTCTTAGGATATTGATTATATGGATTGTTTATTGATTATTAAAACTTCTATAAAGTGTATCATTTTATGATATCTTCCAATGTACTTGTACCCATACTTATTTTTTGAGCTCACCATTCTCATGTTTCCATTTCCCCAGGGTACTAAGAAGTAATCTATAAATAAATTATAGGATTTAATATAATTAATAAATTTTTTTATGATTTTTATGATGTTTTTTAATTTTTTAATATGACATGTAAATCATTCATGTAACAATTCTCCCAAGACTTCTAAATTATCCGGTCCTTTGTGATATGATTCGTTATATTTTCTATCTATGTAATAAGGTGACTGATGACTCAAGGTAACTTGTATCATGGCATTATTTTTGGTATCAAAGTAATTATATTAATAACCATAGGAACTATATTTTTGAGGAACATATCTATAAAAAGAAATATGATAATTCTTTTGGATGCCTAATTACTATTATATACTGAATAATATTTATGGATCAATATTCATTATGTTATAATTTAATTAATCATATTCCATTTTTTTTGAGATGGTGCCTGATGACAATAATATAAATCATATCAATTCCCATAATAAATCTATGGTTTTGCTTCTAGATAAATTTAGCATGGATGATGTATGAATTGAATGAAATTATAGTTATATTAGGGTATTTGTCTGAGGTTATAACTAATAACCTTGCCTATATGGAGTGACCTTCTAATCCATAATATGTGGTAACTATGTTGGATTACTTTATGTAATAATTACCTCCAGTATACAATAGGACCACTAATCAATTAGTATATGAACAAAGGATCATGTCCCTAGAGAAGATATTTCTAACTTTGAAAATTAATGAATGGAAGAAGGTTTTCAGGCCAATTTATCATTCAATGGGATATTCTATTCTTTGGTAGTCATTGATTCAAAATACTAAGGAGGAGGAGATATAAATCTTGTAATGAAATAATTTCAAGGAGGTATTCATTTATAAATAATTCCCTCAATCAAAATCAGAAGATATTTAAATGAAATTACTTAATTTGATATAAAAGGAAGAGGAATGTATGGGTGAGTATGAAGCTAATTTTACATGATTTTCTAGTAGTGACGCAAACTATGTATGAAAACTAGAAAGCAAGATGTATTTTCAATTATATGGGATTAAGATGGTCGTGGGAAGAGATATAGTCACTCAAACTTTTTCCATCCATCCAATTGCCTGAAGGCCTTCTTTTTTTACTTATTTTTAATAATCCACCTTTTAAGGGGTGAGGTGGATCCCTTACAATGCCCGTAGGCATATGTATTACATGGATTTGTAGGCCATAAAGGAATTCATTGCACATAGGCTTCAAACATTAGAACAACCCAGACTAACTACTTGGAACTACTCATCCCATCGTCTTCATCGTGTAATCCGCTCTCTACCTTTGCATGGCTATTCGGATAGGCTATCCCATGCATGAACAGTCTTGTCTTGATGGAAGGTGCCATACCCTCTCATTCTTAGAATCCATGTAGCTTCTGCTGTGGTGAAATCTCCTTGCTCATCCTCCTATAGAGCTTGTTCCATGTAGGTTGTCTGGTTTGCATCTGTACTAAAGGTGGCCCGAAGTGCCTTGAGGTGGCCCGAAGGCCTTACTGGCCTGAAGGCTTGGGTGGCCCAAAGGCCTTAAAGGACTCGGGGACCAAATCAGGGGCCCGAAGGCCCAAACAGGGGAAAATTCCTGGCTGCTACTGTGCCAAACAGTGCCAAACAGTTCCCGTTACAGTACCTGCAACAGTACTGCACAGTCCCGCTACAGTACCTGCTACAGTTCCTGCTACAGTCACTACTACAATATTGCTACAGTACTACTACAATACTGCTACAGTACCCCCCGAAAATTGTTCCTCCGCGTGGATGTAATACCAGGTTTCCTGGATGCACTTAAGAGTCCTCACCAACTGGGGTGAGGCTCATGTGCGTCACTCAAACCTTTTCATTGTGTGATTATATATTGTTAACTTCCATAAATAATGAAATAGAATTCTCCAATTATTATATTTTAAAATAATTGAAGATAATAATAGGGAGATTGAGAACCATGGAAGAAGAAATATATAAATGAATAAGAATGGAATGATAGGACATACAACATGTGATAATTGTGGAAAGAAAGATATTGGAACATGATTAAATGGGACATGAGTTTATTACATGTGTGGATATAAGGCCCTTCTATATCATGAATGCAAAGGAAATAAAGAAGTTGTAAATATCTAGTTCTTGAACTATATAATGTTTGGGAATTACTCAAACCAATTACCTAATATTTAAGGGAATCTGCCTCTAATGAGGCTTTGGGGGAAATTCCATGCTTATGAGATTACTATAATTTAAGTTGGAGTTCGTCAAAATATAATAACATGTATATTGATCGTAAACTCAAATATAGATAATTCATTAATCTATTAGGGAAATTGAAACACTTTTATATCCTACTTATTTTCTGAGAATATTAAAACATTACCTAGCACCCTCATAAAGGAGTTTTTGGTCAAGTCAACGAATTAAAATATAATTATAATGTGTGTATTTCATCTTGTCCCCATTTGGATGCACAAACACACCAAAATTTTAAGCATGATTATGATTCCTATGTTTGACTTTGAAATAATTCTAGGAATTTATTTACTTTTAAATTATAATGAAAAAATTCATTCTCTAGAGAATGTGATCACAAATTAAGAGGGAGGGGGGTTGTTTTTTTTCATTTAGAAGTGAGGAATCATTATCTGAGTTTTACATTGATCCACTTCTAGTAGTCCACCTTAATGAAATAATTTGAGAAGAAAAGAATATTCATCCTATTATTGGAAAGGACATCTTAATAATATAGGATGTAACTATTGTGTATTAATACACTAATGTGTTTCCCAATTAAATACCTAGCCATCCAACAAAGTGTAATATATAATTTACTATTTAACTTTTTTTAAACAGATTGAATTGTGAATTGGAAACACAATTCACACTTCAAAAAATTTATTGAAATAAAAGAGTACAATGAAAGCACGAGATGGAATGCGCTTGCACCATTATACAAATAGATGAAAACAGAAAAAAAATCACAGCAGACATACCAAATCCTCACCGAATCAAGTTTTTCATTGGTGGCATCAAATTATAGAATGATTATTAGATACTAGGAGGCCAGTGTGGTGGAAAACCAGAATGTACCAGCCACTTCTAAAATCCAAAGACAGATCCTTCTAATCACTTCATCACTCTATCAACACTCAAGTCATTTTTATGCACACTAAAATCCTTTCGAGAGAGACCAAACCAACAGAAAAGCAGATTTATTCATTGAAAATCCCACAACAGCCCTTGATGACATCAAGAAAAATAGAAACTCTATTAATAGTAGACCCAAGCAT
Organism: Viscum album; assembly: GCA_963277665.1. Lineage (NCBI taxonomy): Eukaryota > Viridiplantae > Streptophyta > Magnoliopsida > Santalales > Viscaceae > Viscum > Viscum album. The sequence continues at coordinate 1,381,844,494 of OY728163.1, forward strand.
CCATGGACTGAAGCTTATATTTAGCCAAAATATCTCAAATGCCAGAAGAAACATCATAATAGATTCATTCAAGAAGACTGCATGATCAAGATTTTTCTGAAACTGGAAGGAGTACATTTTAAAGCCCCCATAGTGAAGGTCTAAAAAGATCCGCTATACAGTGCCATTGAGTAGAACTGGTTGAAAAAGAGAAACATCACAAGACAAAGAAGAACATGCTTCTGAGAATAAAAAGAATCTTGACAGCTTCATTTCCCGGGTATCTCATTAAAATTAAAGCTTGGACTCCTTTTAAACTCCTCTACCACTTGGATGAACATACTCTTTCTGCAAACATCCTCTTTATGCCTTTTCATTGATTCTAGAGAGATAAATTCCATTACTATGAATAATAAGTATCCTCTTCCACACAATTATGACTTATTTGATAAACTCTAAAGAGGTCAATATTTTTCAAAAAATAATTTATTAACTATTTATCACCAACCAATGTTGAAGAAGGATTTTATATCCGTGATGACATTTTATAAGATCTATGGACATTAGTAGTTATCATTGATTTCATTTTGATAGAAAAATTAACCCTATCTGTTTATGGATATGATGAACATACTGTTTAATGGTTTTCATAATTATTTTATAGTGGTATCAATTTATGATATATTGATATACTATATAATATTTGAGGGGAATTTTAATCATTTTAAAATAATTATTGAGACTCACAGAGAAAAGGAATTGTATGGAAAAAATATTATATTTGAATATTGCCTCCACGCCATTTTTTTCTTGGCCATGCTTCCTATGAGGATAGAAAATGTGTTTCTCCTTAAATGATGAAGGCATTTAAGGACTCATCTGCATGGAATAATATAATTTAGTTGCATTGTTATCTAAGATTAATCAGATACTATAAAGGAATTTTTCAAACTTTTTATTAATTATCCAAGTCATTAATAATGTTGTTACATAAATGGGTACAATTAACATGGTGAAATAAATGTTAGGATAGATTTGATGACATATATATGAGATCAGTCATGGCACCAATATTGACTATACTATTAGGAAAGGATGGATTATTAAATTATATTGATGCATCAAATAATGGTATGGGATCTGTCATTATGAAAAATGATATAGTAATTTCTTATGCATCAAGGAAGAAAATATCCACGAATAGAACTGTACAAATCATGTTCTTGAATTGGCGGTGGTAATCATTCTTGGAAGATGTTGAGGCACTATCTCTATGGTGAGATATGTGAGATATTTACGGATCACAATATTTTCATATTCATTTTTCAAAAAAATAATATCAACGTGATACATATGAGATTATTAGAACTACTCAAGGACTATTATATCTCAATAAACTACCAACATGGGAAATAAAAAAAATGGTTTTTGATGACTTAAGTAGGAAATATCAGCAGTTAAAACTAATATGTGGATATTAAAGGATCCAATATTCATGGAGATAGTAAATGCGATATTAGAATCATTATGGAAGGGGAAACATAAATCATTATCATAATGATTGGAAAATCATATTAACTAGAGAAGATAAGTTGGTTCCAGTAAGAAGTTCATGGTTTTCAAAAGAGATTTAAAGACTTTAATTACCGGAGTTTAATATTCATTTATAATGAATATGGTGTGATAATGTTTGGTAAGAAACTTTGTGTTCCATCCATTCTTAAGATAAAAAGGTATTTACTAGATGAAACAAATTGATGAAATTTTACTATACACATTGGGAGAACATATATGTATTGGTATTTAATATAACTTCTCATATTGGAATATATAAAGTCAAAAATTTTAGATTATGTGTCTAGATTCATGGCATTACAATAGGAAAATATTAATAGAAAACATACTAATGGAGTCACGAATCCTCTCCCAATATCATTGTAGACGTGGGAAAATATTAGAATGGATTTTATCACATGAATTATGGATAATCCTAGAATTAATAATGTTATATGGGACATTGTGAATAACTTCCCCAAGTCGACAAATTTCAAAGAAATAATGGTGGATTTACCTTTCAAACACCATTCATGATTCTATATCAATGATGTAGTGATATTTCATGATACAAATCAATAAATTTAATTTGATTATGACCCTAAGTTAATGTTGAAATAACAGAGGACCATTGAGGAGGATCCAAACTCCACAATACAATGGAGAAACACCTATCAACCTCAAAATAATGAGCTGCCTAAATGTATTATTCAGAAATTATAGGGAATAGTAAGATAATTACAACTTGACATTCAAGGTATATTGGATCACTATTTACCATTGGATGAATTTTCTTGTAATAATAGATTTAATTAAAGTATCTAAAGGGAAATGTATGAAGAATTATAGGGGAACTGATTCCATACTAAAAATTATTAGGATGAAGTTATAGAGAGTACTTTAGTTGTCTCATAACTTGTTGAAGAAACAACAATGAAAGTGAGAACTGCTCAAAAATACTTTAATAGAACTCTCAATAAATAGAATAGCTATGAAGATAATAAGAGAAAAATATATTGAGTTTCAGTAGGGGATAATGTATTCTTAAATGTACCACTATGGAAGGGATTTATAAGGTTTTGGAATAAGTTTAAATTAAATGCTAACTACATTAGTCCTCTTGAAATTTTGGAAATAATTGGATATGTGGATTATTGTCTTGATATACCACCCAACCTCTCTAAAGTTCATGATGTTTTCCATGTTTATTTTTCAGGAAGTACGTATCAAACCCAATGAGTATACTCACAAATATGGAAATAGAATTGGAACATAACATTCCTTATAATGAAGTGTCTATCAAAAATCATGATACTAGAGAGAATGTTTTATCGAATCAGTCAAATCGACTGGTTAAAGTGATTTGAAAAAATAACATGTTAGAGGATAAAATTTTTCAACCATAAAAGAAAATGATGAAGAATTACCCAAATATTTTATGATATGACATATATCAAATTTTAAGGATTAATGTATTTGAAGGGGGTATAATTTAATACTAGAGACCTAATTGGAGCTGGTTAGCATAATATCCTAAAAATTATCACAAAATGCACATTCTATCACAATAGTAAGAGCCTTTATTTATGTTAATAAGTTAATATTATAAATTATATAAAGTATATTTAATAAAAAATAATTAATTTATGAACTCATAATGAAAAGTTATCTTAGGGTGATTGTTTTTGTATTTCAAAAATAATTAAATTTTTGGTGAACGGTGAACATACAATTACTTCGAAATGATTTAAATTTATAAATATAACATGAAGTTAAAATAACAAAAATAATTTTAAAACATTTCTCATGACCATATATGAATTTAAGGAGTTAAATTAATAATCTCAAAATACTTTTTATAAATTTATAAACCTCTGTTTAACATTTTATAAACAAATGTTATGTTTTATTTTCCAAAAAATGAAAATCTTTTTAGTCTTTTATTTTACCAAAATATTATTTTGATTAAAAATTTTTAATTTTTTATTTTAATGAGATGTATATTTTATTATAAACCAATTTATACTATAGAAATATAAAATAATAATAATTTTAGCGAACACCAAAATTTCAATCATACATATACACCTTTTTTAAAAATGGGTTATTACGAATTACATGTAATAATATTAAAATTAAAAATTCATACACTGAGACATAATATTTGATAAAATTGTTATCATATATATAATAATTAATTATTAATATTTAATCATACCTATTTTTTTGTCATTAAAATTAACCTACTTAGTAAAAAATGTTTTACCACGGTAAACAACCAAAAAGGGTAAATGTAATAAATTGAAGAGTAAAGGGCATGATTGTTTTCTCAATAATGCATGAAAAATGAATTTTAGATTCTGAATCAACCTAATATCACCACATAATTATTTATTTAAACATTTTTATCCATTTAACTTTCAATATTGTTAATTAATAACTGAAAAGTTTATGGGTATTTAGAAAAATACCATTTTATTCACTTGTAAATGGGGAAAATTTCCACCACATAATGATAAAAAATTTAAAAACATTTATATTGAAAATAATCAAAATATATTATCCTATAATCCCTTAAAATTTTCATAATCCTATGATATTAATTATTTATCTTTAGGACTCTATTTATAAGGATATTTTCAAGAGAAATTTGAATTTCTCAATGTGAGTACTTCTTTCTCAGTATTCTTTTATTCATAATATTCCACAAAATTTTTTTATAGACAATATAATATAATGATATATGTATTATTATTATATTAGAATGTTATACTTTAGGGAATCAACCATTATATAATCCTTTCCATCCACTAAGAAAAACCAAACAACATTGATTGTGTGTTTGGAAAGACTACCACCTCCACGAGGTGAGGTGGTTTTTTATAATGAATGTAATGATAGGTAAGAATGATGTATTTTATGAGATTTTTTTTAATATTCCACAATTTTGATTCTTAAATGATAATGCATCATATAACTTCATTCTATCAATTCATAGGGGAATTGAAAAGTTAATTGTGTGAATGTCCAGACTACAACCTCCACAAATGACATATTTACTTTTTAACCACCACCCATCCTGGATAGTTCAAGGAATGAATTTAAAGTATAAAAATAATATTTATAAAATGTTTTAGTCTCTTCAAAATTAATATTTACATTACATAAAAAAGTTCCCTTAAAAATTAAATCATTACAACACACTCATATTGGGTCGATTATTTCTCATACGTGGATAAAGTTATAATGTTTATATCATAAATTAATAAGGATAACTATATAATTATAATATAATGTAATAATGATATATTATAGATTTTTTTAACCATTATAGAAGTGTTTTATTAATATTTAACACATTCCTTAATATATCTCCTTTCAGTCATTAATGACTCCAAAATTAGTTTATCACAGCTTCCATTCTCACAAAATCATTTCCATATGATTCTACTAATGAAAAATTTACTAAATTAATCATTAATAAAATATTATTATATTTAAGATAATATTATAATAAGGAACACTGAATCCATAATCATGAATAGACAACACCTTTGTGAATCTAGTAAAAACAAACAAATGAAACTGAAAACATCTGATGATGAAAAAACAAGAACTAACTAACGTATTTGTAATAAATGAATATAAATTGATGTAATAAATATGGATAAAGTTATAAAATAAGTTATTAATATAGAATTTTTTATTATATAATATATCCATTCTCTTTCATTGTTGTCAGGAATTAATGTAAGAGTTTTTAAATCAATTTTTTGATTCATTGAGATATCCATTATATTCAACACTTTTTTCCTTTTATGTTGTTTGTAAATTGAAATGGATGTGATTTTATAAAATCCCCCATTAATTTCAAGGTATTTTTGTGTCTATATAATTATCCCTCTCTCATTTTCTTTTGATGCAATTGTTACCAAAATTATTACAAAACCAAATGTTTTTCATTGTGGGAAAATTATCCTAATGTTTTGGTAAATTAAAATTGTCTATAGTTTCCTAGTAATTACATCCCCATAAGGATATTGGAATGTGTATACGTTAGTGGAATAGATTAACCTAGGGGTAATAAACCTAAAATTGTTGGTGTGGAATCAAATCAATCATAAATAAGTGCGTGATCAGTGGGACTAAGACTACACATTTGGATAGACACTATTAGGGGATATGCATTGTATAATTTTTAAACCCTTATGAACCACAATCAAGGATTTTCCTACCATTTCTATGGAAACCTACCATTTTAAACACTTAAATACTATTACTACCTCTATTGACCACCCAAAACATTGAATGTAACCTTCACAACTATCTTATAATTATTTCGTTGATGAGGGTACTTTATGTTGTATCATAAATGTTCCTATCATTGGATATTCACCTAATTCTACATATAATTCAATTTAAAAAGGAAATGTTCCTATCTTTATATGAGTTATAATCATGTTAAAACATTTATTGACTTGATGTAGTTAATTTACATTCCATATTTTTTGTTCCAATATGATTTTTTATGTTAGAAAGTTGATTATATATGGTATTGATATTCATATTCTTCATATGGTCAATTAATTGAATTTATATAAGTTAACGGTGGTGCATAAGATTATATTTCCCCTCAATGCATTGATTACTCTCCTGAGACAAAATATTTGGGTATTTTTAGTATTCATACTCAATGAAATAATGATTCCTTTGATATGAACTTGATGATAAGAATTATTTCTTATTTATTCCCTTAGTAGCAAGAGTTATGTTTTGGTTGAGTCCTTGATGTTAATGAAAAAGATGTATGGTATTTTGAATTCAATCTTGGGGAAATTATTATTTTTATCTATGATATTATATTCATTTATTTTCTATCCATGTATATTTTTCATAGACAATAAATGAGTTTTGTTTAAACATTATTGATAATTAACTCTTACATAGTTTGTTTACACTTTATGATAGCCTCCACTATACTTGTTCCCTTATTAGCGTGTGTTTTCACCCTTATTATGTTTTTTCTTCCCCCATGGTTCCAAGAAGTGAACTATGATTAAATTCATGGGTGAACTAAAAGGAATGAAAATGTTTCAAGAAAATTTTATATTGTATTTTAATGTTCTAATGTATTATAGAAATAATGTTTACATCAAGTATCCCAAGACTACTAAACATTTCAATCCTTTGTGATGTGATTCCTTGTGTCTTTTCAAAATGTAATAAAATAATTCTAGATTCTTGATTACCAGATCAAATGAATTACATTCCCATGTTTATATTATATATATATATTTGTTATTTTTAACCTTATCTTATACCTAAAACTGTGTATAGTAAATATATCATTTCATGAATTGACAATGGAAATGATGTTTTTTCACTTGAATATGTAATAGTTAATTGGATATTATTATGTACATGTGAAGACCAAGATTAATTAAGACATGAAGAATTTGCGTATTGAGATCTATACGTTCATGATAAATCCCGATTAAATTTTCAAGGATAATTTTGACACTCATAGGTAATTATATATCTATATATATATTTTGGATTATAATATTTGGAATATATATATATATATATATTATTTTATAAGTTGAAATATATTTATCCTTGTCCAGACTTGTAAGATAACTCATAAAATATTTAGACTAACATAAGTAAATAGATATGGAATTTAAATTTTCTAAAGTACCAAACATGGAATGATTTGGGTTGAGTACGATGATTTCATGATGTACCATGATGAATTTATTGTTTATTTATTCCATATATTAACAAGAATTTTGAATGGAAAAAGTGTATTAGGAGGGACATTGAATAACTCTATCATAGTGGAAAAGGTTCTAATATCATTACATATGAAATGTACTTTTAGTAAGGTTTCCAATGGTGAGTGAAAACATTTCTAGGACTATATATGTGATGAGTAGATTGGATCCTTGGTGAAGTATTAATGTGAACTATAGAATATTGTAGAAGAGGAAACCAAAATGAAAAACTTTGCAGCCATTAAATATTTAAATATATTTTCCTCTAATTATTATGAAATTAAAGATTCATATGATGGTTTTGAGTTAGAAAAAATATAGACAATTTTTAATGCACATATGAAATCAAAAAAAGGTTACACAAAGTGTCCTCGAATAAATAACAGAAGGGATAAAATTATAAGTTAGAGTGAAGTCAACTCAAATTCTAATGTAACGTGTCAGATTTAACATGTTTTTAATACAAAAAGGACTTATAAATAAATAATTCTAAAGGATAATGAATAAAATAATATATAAGAACATTGAGTGAATGAAGAATAGAGTAATGGATTCCTTCTAAAATTTCATTGAGGATATTGATTCAATTGATGAATCCAAACCATAAAATGAATTTTAAAATCTATGTGTAACATCCCAAACTGCACCATCGGGTCCGAGTTAGAATTCCACTTGACCACATTTATGACTCCCCATATGTAAGAGGATAATGATAAAAATATGAGGTTCTATGTTTGATAGTAGGGATACAATACCCTAAAAATCAAGTCATAGATAAACAGATAATAAACAATGATAATAATAAACAATCAATGTTTTCATGCAGAATAATAATGGTGTCATACAAGTAAGATAATAAATGGCCTCCAAGGATGAAATCCCATCAGTTTTATAAGGAGAATACAATGTAAATAAATAAACAACAAGTACTCCAAAGTTTGTCCTAGTCTTTTACTAGCTCCATACTCCTCTACTCAGTTGTCCACCACATATCCCTTTCCCTTCATCAGATCCCTCATGAAATCTGAAAGCACATCAAAATTACTAAGAATATACAAGACTCGGTAAGATATCACTAATTTTTCCATAACATCATGTTCTCATGTATAATATTGTATTCCTGAATAATTATCAATGCATTACAAGCATAATCAAAAAATCCAAAATTGCGGGGTCATGTGGTAACCAAGCCTCTATTAATCCCCGATTATACCTTCTTTAGCTCTATGCCAAAAATATATTGTATATCAACATGTATGCTAACCAACCCTATGGTTATTAGTGAGTAACTTATAATCCACAAGGAATTGAGTGAAAAGACCAATCTGGATTCAAAATGGAAACATGTAATACTCAGAATCCCTAAGACATAGAGTATCTATAACCTACTTAGAATCCACAAGGTATCATGTAACACAAGAAATCCACAAGGAATCAAGTGTCAGAAATCTACTTGCAATAAAAAAGGAATCAAATAGATTCCATGTTCCATGTTTATCATGATATACCACCGCGACTATTGTACACCATGTATTCACCCCAATAAAGAGTAATCATACAATGATGGACACCTGTAAAGTATACACATAAAAATCCTCCAAAAGAAATCATGATAGGTCATAAGATGATAAACCATATAAAAAAACATTAGAAATGTAGAATCATCATATAAATCAACATGTAGATTAAACATAATCATGGAATCATGGAATCAAATCAATCTCATTAAATTAATCATACCATAACATGGGCCACTCACACACCCAAATGTGATCACAATTTAAGAATGAATAAAAATCAAGCCACACATAAATCCAAATATGGAAATATTCGTGTAATGGGGGCCCACAATGTTTTGGAACTTCATACCTCAAAAATTTTCGATGTTGGAGGTAATAATAAGGCAAACTATATGGTTTGATAGCTGGCGTTGAAACCTGAAATGTAAAAAAACACCACTTCATAGACTTATTATCCAAAACGTCGACACATTTATTCTTGAGGTTCATAAAGGGATCATAGAACCAAAAATAGTTATTTTACTAAAAAATTATCACATATGAAGATAATTTCTCTATTCTTTATAATTAATGAATTATCAATCAAGACCAGTGTTTGGTCATAAGAATATTCTCCCTAAGAATAATTATCTTTCAATAATTTCTCATAAATTATCCCTTTATAATTTTCTTTTGAAAATTTATCATAAACTAACTTTTTATAATTATCTATAGTAATTTATCTGGAAGTATCCTTTATAGTTAGCTTTTGATAATGTATTATAAATTCTCCTTTATAATTTTCTTTTAATAATTTATATAAAATTATACGTTTATATTCATCTAATAAAAATTTATCATAAATTACCATTTTCTAATTATCTCTTGATAATTTATCTTCCATAATTATCTTTTGATAATTTATTATTAATTATAATTTAGAATTATAATTTTATAATTTATCCTAAATTACCCTTTAATAATTAAATTTTGATAATTTATTACAGATTATTCATTGTAATTATATTTTGACATTAAATTATCCTTTTATAATCTCACAATTATCATTTGATAATTATAATAATTGTCTTTTGATAATCATTGTAATTATCCTATGAAAATATTGATAGTATTTATTAAATTAAAATTACCTTATAATTATCCTTTAATAATTAATATAGTATTATCATTGATAATCTCATCAAATTATCCTTTTATAATTCTTTATAATTATCTCTTGGAAGTTCTTCATTATTATCCTTTGGTAATTCCATGTAATTACCGTTTGATAATTTCTAATAATTCATCCTTTGATAAATTTATTTAGAACTATCATTTAATAATATGGTGGAATCATCATGTCTAATATTATGTAATTGTCATTTGATAATTATTCATCATTATCTTTTGACAATTCGACGAAATTATCATTTTATAATATTTACACTTTTATTTCATCAATTTTGCAAAACCATCTTTTGATAATTGATGTATTTTCTATTTTCTAATATTCAAAAACATTTCCATAAAATGATAAATTAATAATGTATGAATAAAAAAAATAACCTAATTCTTCATATGTCCATATCCTTTAGGGGGAGTATGAATTGGTTCCCACATCTGTAACTCGAGGGAGGAACTTATATCAATCAATAGAGGTGCTCAAAATTAGTTTTGGTGACACCTGAACATGATAGGATCACCCAATATTGAATAATCAAATAGTTTTGGTATTTCAAAACCCCCAAGCTGTGAAAACATCCTCCATTTTGAAAATTCTAATTAAATCCTTGATTCATCCTAAAATTTAATACATTGATTTTTATTTGACCCATTTAAGGTGTTTATAATTTGAAAGAGTCAAAATGGGTATTAAATAATTTTATTGCATGATATATTATATTATAAGTGGTTGTCAGATGAGGTGTGTGGAAGATGAAATGAAATATAGATTAATTAATTATATAATTAATAATTAAAAATATTAAATCAATTAATAAAACCAGTACGTTTACCAAAAACCCGACACACGTAAAAGTTATACCCCACCTAGGGTAAACCTCGCCTCCTACACCTAACTGTGGTCTCATATTATTTATAAAATCTACCATTGTGGATATATTAAATTATTTATTAAAAATTAATATAATAAAAATATTAAATATGTTATCCACATGTGTGATGTAACTGAACACTCAAAATTCAAAAATATTATTCCCCACCTAGAGAAAACCTCATGTCCCGGACCTAACAGTGGCATCATATGTTCGATACAATACACTATTTGGGAGAAAATCATTTTCATAAAAAAACACATGTTTATATAATAATATATTTAATATATTCATTACATATATTCCAATCCTTACTAGCCTCATAATCTAACCCAACTCAGCACCTTACTACAAAAATATTCGATAGAATTTTTCAAGTTGCTAAATGACATTTTCACCCTATCTAAAGCCTTTAAAATATTTAATAAGTTATTTATATTTAACATTTATATTTTTACATAAAATACATATAAATTATTAAAATATATTTTTTCCATTAACATTAAAAATTATGGATATTACAATTCTCCCCCTCCATCAACTTCTCATCATTGATACGTATCTATAGAGGTCTTCCTTGAACAATTAAAGCCACTAAGATCGAACATCATAATCATGTTTCACATGTTTCCTATAGGATATTTCCATTATTACACTATATTGAAAATATTGGAATCATTTTAATGATGGAACACATTATTACCCAGGTCTATAATCCAAAACGGATTCTCCTCATATGATGGATTAGATTCCAACACAATATCCTCACAATCTATAACATGAGAAGGATTGGGAATGTACATACAAATATGAGACATGTGGAACACATCATGCATTCCTAAATAGCATGGAGGAAGGTTAAAATGGTACTCCATTATCCCAAATTGTTCAGTGATCCCGAAGGGTCCCACAAAATTGGTGCTAGATTTCCCTACCTTCTCAGATGACGCTTCCCCAATAGAGGATTCACTCACAAAAAACCAAGATCGCCAATAATGAAATTCAAATGTCTCCTCCTAATGCATGCATAATATTTTTGTCTAATCAGAGTGATGATAAGCATATTCTAAATCAAATTCACACTCATGGAGGTATCTCGGACCATAGTGGGACCAACAACTATTGTCTCACCCACCTCAAGCCAATAGACTGATGAGTGAAATAGCCTCCAATAAAAAGCCTCATAATGTGCTATCTAAATAAAATCCTAGAAACTATTATTTAATGTGAACATAATAAATTCAAGTCGATCATCTCATGATCCACCATATTATTGAATGAAAACTCATAGAATATCTTCCAATATGTGTATTGTTTGCTCAGACTATCACTCGGTCTAAGGATAGTACACCATGATTATTCTAAGATAAGTCCATAGAGATATTTGAAGCCCAACCAAAAGTGTGATGTAAATAATTCATATATATATATAATACTTCTCATGAAAAATTCATGAAATAATTTTATCTATCATAAATATAGATTTCCCAGCTTCTCCACAAAGTGAGCCTCTCTGAACAGTAAGAAGTGAGTAAGCTTCGTTAGCAGATTGAAAGTCACCCAGTCCATGTTATGAATACTTGGTGTGTAGGTGACACTATAAAAAAGTATATCATTAAAACCAACCACTTCCACATAGGTATGAAGAGTGTATGAAACAACACATCTAGATGTTGGTACTCAACCCCCACCCTCTAATAGGTAAGGCAATGGGAGGAAAAACGAGCAATGTATTTCTTCATATATGGACACCAGAATTTCCACTTGAAGTCATGATACATATTGGTCACGTAAGGATGTAATGGATATCTAGAGGATTGGTAATCCCTCATAATTTCTCTCTAAAAAATCACGGGCTACAATTCTTCCATTCACTAAGATCACATCATCATCATCTGTCTACCATCTGGGCATTGGGTCATCACCAGCTAGTTGTTCCATTATTATCACATACTTTGAGTATTACTTCGATTATGAATTTAACAAGTCCACATGTAAATATGTGACTACCAAGGGAGACCAAGTCCTAGAACCATGGTCCCTAGGGGAATATGTCCTCCAATCATCCAATAATCTTATCAAACATCGTTTCTCCTTTAAGAGCATCTCGTAAAGCACCCACTCTTCTGGCACCTTACATTTAAGGGAATACACAAAAACATTACCCCTCCTTGGTGAATATTCCACATTAAGGTAAAATATTTGTAGATACTCAACCTAGTGCCTCTATCTGAGGTTTAGTTACTTTTGTATATAGATATTATGAAGGATCTTTTGGTTCATGTAAACAATAAATCACCCACTAAAGAGATTGAATCAAAAACATTTCAAATAATGGACCATATTTGTTAGCTCCAAGTCATGTATAGGGTTTTTCTTCTCATGGGGCCATAGCTAATGAGACACATATGTTACTATCTTCTGCCACTACTGGAATGGAGGGCTATACCAACACTTTTATGCTAACGGTTTTAGAAAATCGTTGGTATATGTGGAGTACACACCTTTTTCCCAACGGTTTGATAAAACCATTGGGATATCTCCCAATAGAACCCACTTTTCCCAAAAATTTGATAAAACCATTGGGATATCTCCCAATTCCACCACCTTTACCAACAATTTTAGTGAAACGTTAGTAAAGAATAGTTTTCCCAACGGTTTTAAAAAACCTTTGGGGAAAAGTTCCTCCAAATACACAGAACCCCCAATTCTCTGTTCGCCCGACTACAGCCCAGAAATTGAAGCTCTCCCGATGCTCTCTCATTACCCACTCTCGGAAACTCTATCCATCCTCTTCAATCAAACAATTTTTCTGTTCTACACTTCAAATCTGTAAGTTCTACCTCAGTTATAATGTTCTTCATCTATTTTTTTTATTTTTTATTTTGATTTGACCTAAACGTGAGGGATCTCTCTATACAAAGACTCAGAAACTCGTTCCACTCATAGATCCATCTTAAATCAAACAATTTTGTAGTTCTACACTCTAAATATGTTAGTACTACCTTATTTTTAATGTTTTTAATTTATTATTTTTGTTTTCTGTTTTAATTTAGTATAAAATAGGTTGTGTTGTTTATGTCATGGGAAGGTTAGTGATATTGAGGATGAATTAGATGTTGGTTGGGTGATGGATTGGAATTATAATGTTGTTTGGATTAAGTTTAGCTAATTTTCAACGAATTATTTGGGGATTTCCTCCCTTTAACAGATCCCCCACTACTCATGGACCCTGGACACCCCCCCTCTTGGACCCTGGACAGACCCCCCTCCTGGAACTTGGACAGCCTACCCCCACTCTTTCCTGAAACTTGGACAGCCCCCTCCTGGACCCTGGACAACCCCCCTCCACCCTCCTCCTAGGACCTTGTATAGTCCCACTCCTTCCTGGACCCTAGGAAGCCCCCCACACTCCACCCTGGACCTTGGATAACCCCCCTCCTCAATAGACCCTGGATACCCCCCCTCCTTCCTAGACCATGGACAACCCCTTCTCCCCTTCTCCTTGACCCTGGACAGCCCCACCCCCCTTCCTGGACCCTGGACAGCCCCCACCCTCCTCCTAGACCTTGGACATCTCCCTCACCCCCACCTCAACCACAAAATACCCCCCCCACTTCAAAACATTGACCACCGAACTTGGAAATGCTGGATTTTCTCTAAAAAGATAGATTTGATCCTCAAACCACCTCAATAATATCCTAAACAATGCTTATAATGTGGTTTTTACCACATAGAATCTAATTTTATGCCAAGTCACTAGTCTATCCTCCCTTGTCTAGATTTTACAAAAAGCGCTCAACCTTAAGGATCCAAATAAAAATAAATTGATATAAGACATTTGATAATGGATTAAAATTTCAAATTGGGATCCAATGAGTAATATTTGAGATATTATGCATCATGTCCTTGAGTAAATCCATTTTCATATATCCAATAAGTTATTTTTCACAATTTTCACACATTAATTGTTTGTAAAAATGGGACAAACATTTATAAAGGTTCTAATATATAAAAATGAATCTATTTGTGGATGCAGCTTAACCAACAATGTGTAGCTTGTCTGCCTCTTCCATGATCATCGATGTGCATGTCTCGTCTCCATCTGACCTCGTACGACGGGCGACTCAGCATCTAGCTGATGGCGAGTGCCAGATTCTCTTACTTCCACACCAGATTCATGCCCGCTATGCTCCTGAAGTGATCAATCCCACTAAGCGTCCCTGTGAGCTTGATGACATGACCACCAGTTATTGTAAGAGGCAGAGGAGTTCTGAGCTGATGGACCAAGACGATTGACCAGTGTACATCCATCTGGCTGAAGACGTAAAACTTAGAGCTTCCTGGGAGGCAACCCATGTTCTAGAGTTTCATTATTTTTCTTGTTTTACTTTGTTTTAGGAAATAAACATGGCCTGTATCCAATAAGTTTTTAGCTACTTCTGATCTGTATGTGCACTTCTCATTACTCTGCATGTCTGCTTCTATTTTGTCTGATCCTTGATGTTATTTTTTATGACATGATGCAGCTATGTGCTTTATATGTGTAGATTTTGCAAGTACATCAGTATGTAAACTTTTCATTATTCCATTCTTCCCATGCTTAGGCCGATGGTATGAGGGAGGTTCGTACCAGAGGTAGACGAGCATCTACGCGTACCCGACTAGACCCTTCCCCTCCCACTGACATGTCATCCTCCTCCCTGGACCACAGACATCTCCCCTGACAGCCCCCACCCTCCTCTTTAGTCCTCAGACTACCCCCATATAGCCCCCCAGACAGCCCCCTGAATAGCCCCTCCACCCTCCTCCATGGTCCCCGGACAGACCCGAGACACCCCCCAGACACCCCCCCTCACCCTCCACCCTGGACCCCGGACAACCCCCGACGCTCCTCCTCGATCCCCAAACAGCCCCCCAAACATCCACCCCACCCTCCTCCTTGGACCCCAAACATCCCCCCGAACACCGGTATGTGACGTGTACGAGTAAACCCCACCTCAATACGAGGCTCGGTGTGGCCAACACCACTCAAAATGCCTCTGTCTTGTTAAAAATTGACTTAATTTTAAGTGAAATCAACAACTGACATATGGTAAACCAACCAAACGCATTCGGATGCTATTTTCACTACAGGAAAATGATCCATGGGTCATATGTGATGTATACGAGTCAACCCTGCCTCAATCCGAGGCACGATGTAGACGGTACCCTTAAAAATGTCTCTCTTTTGTTCAAAATGACTTAAATTTTAAGTGAAAACAACAACTGGCATACAGAAAACTGACCAAATGTGTTCCAAATCTGTTGAAACTTTAGGAAAATTATCCATGGGTCATATGTGATGTCTATGAGTCAACCCTGCTTCAATCCGAGGCACAGTGTGGCCGGAAGCACACAAACTGTCCCTCTTTTGTTTAAAATGGACAATATTTTATGTACATATGCCAAACCGATCAAACGGATTCTGATTGTGTTGATACTTTTTCACAATGATCCATGAATCATATGTGAAGTGTACGAGTCAACACCGCCTCAATTTGAGTCCCGGTGTGGCCGAAACCACTCAAAGTGACTCTGTTTCGTTAAAAATGGACTTAATTTTAAGTGAAATCAACAACTGACATACCGGAAACCGACCAAACACATTCAGATTCTATTGAAATATAAGGAAAACAATCCAGGAGTCAAATGTGACGTGTATGAGTCAATACCACCTCAATACAAGGCTCGGTGTGGCCAACACCACTCAAAATGCCTCTGTTTTGTTAAAAATGTACTTAATTTTAAGTGAAATCAACAACTAATATACGGTAAACCGACCAAACGCATTCATATTCTGTTGATACAATAGGAGAAATATCCATGGGTCATATTTGACATGTAAAAGTCAACCCAACCTTAATCTGAGGCGTGGTGTTGACGGTAGGATTCAAAATGTCTCTCTTTTGTTCAAAATGACTTTAATTTTAAGTGAAAACAACAACTGGAATACGAAAAACCAACCAAATGCGTTTTTAATCTATTGAAACTTTAGGAAAACGATCCATGGGTCATATGTGATGTGTACAAGTCAACCCCGCCTCAATCCGAGGCGCGGTGTGGCCGGCACCACCCAAACTGTCCCTCTTTTGTTTAAAATGGACAATATTTTACGTACATACGCCAAACCGAACAAACGGCTTCTGATTGTGTTGATACTTTTCAAAAATTATCCATGAATCATATGTGATTTGTACGAGTCAACCATGGCTCAATAAAAGGCCCGGTGTGACAGACACCACTCAAAGTGCCTCTGTTTTGTTAAAAATGGACTTAATTTTAAGTGAAATCAACAACCGACATACGACAAACTGACCAAACACATTAGGATTCTATTGAAACATAAGTAAAATGATCCATGGGTCAAATGTGACATGTGCGAGTCAAATTTTCTTCAATCCGAGGTGCGGTGTGGCCGGGACCACTCAAACAGCCTCTCTTTTGTTCAAAATTGACTTATTTTTAAGTGAAGTCAACAACTGACAAACGGGAAACCAACCAAACACCTTCTTATTGTATTGAAACTTTAGTATAATGATACATGGGTTATATGTGATGTGAATGACTCAACCTTGACTCAATACGAAGCGCGGTGTGGCCAGTATCACTCCAAGTGTATGTATTTTGTTTAAAATGGACAATATTTTACGTACATACGCCAAACCAATCAAACGGCTTCTGATTGTGTTGATACTTTTGAGAAAAGATCCATGACTCATATGTGATATGTACGAGTCAACCCCACATCAATCCAGGGCCCGGTGTGGCCGACACCACTCAAAGTGCCTCTGTTTTGTTAAAAATGGAATTAATTTTAAGTGAAATCAACAACTGACATACGGAAAACCGACCAAACGCATTCGGATTCTATTAATACTTAATGAAAACGATCCATGGGTCAAATGTGATGTGTACGAGTCAACTTCGCCTCAATCCGAGGCATTGTGGGGCCGGGACCACTCAAACTTCCTCTCTTTTGTTCAAAATGGACTTATTTTTAAGTGTAATCAATAACTGACATACGGTAAACCAACCAAACGCCTTCAGATTATGTTGAAACTTTAGGACAATGATCCATGGGTTATATGTGATGTTTACGACTCAACCCTAGCTCAATCCGAAGTGCGGTGTGGCAGGTATCACTCCAAGTGTATGTATTTTGTATAAAATGGACAATATTTTACGTACATATGCCAAACCGATCAAACAGCTTCTGATTGTGTTGATACTTTTGAAAAATGATCCATGAATCATATGTGACGTGTACGAGTCAACCAAACCTCAATCCGTGGCCTGGTGTGGCCGAAAACACTCAAAGTGCCTCTGTTTTGTTAAAAATGGACTTAATTTTAAGTGAAATCAACAACTGACATACGGAAAACCGACCAAACACATTCAGATTCTATTAAAACTTAAGGAAAATGATCCATGAGTCAAATGTGACGTGAACAGATAGCCCCGGATAGCCCCCCCACCCTCCCTAGACCTCGAACAGCCCCACCTCCCTCCTTGGACCCCGGATATCCCCCGGACATGAATAACATTTTCCTTTTGTACCACTTTGTATGCAAGTAAATGAGACTTGTATGCCTTATGTATAATTCTATTACAATTTGATTAAATGTTATACCCCATGTAAGATATGTAAATTTAGGCATGTTGATTTCACATGCCTTTTTTTGTTTCTTTGATCATGCAATGTTATTTGGGATTATTCCATATTTGTATGTCTTGAACTATATTAATGTCTTGGTAAGCTTATTAGGTCATGCTCATCAAATTCATGTGATGATATGTTTAATTTGAATAAAAATCCTTGTTGCACATTCTCCATGACCCCCACACTCGCTCCCTGGAAATCTCTCCTCCCCTCTTCCTGGAAAACCCCCTCCCCTCTCTCTACATCCCCCCACATCATATTCAATGCAAGTTATGCATCACTATAGATGATGCACAAATATTAACCACAATGTTAATTCACTTTATCACACATACCCCTCATGCCCCAATTTCTATCATAATCATCACCTTTTTGAGTAAGAAAAAATTGATATGTGTGAACCCAATAAATTGAAATAGGTTAATTGGAAGAGTTTTTGTCATATGACGAATGAAATGGGGAATTATAGAACACGACATGGTTGGAAGAGTGATGTTTTTATGTGTTTTTTTGTGCTTTTGCCAATGTTTTTTGTTGTGTTTGAAGTATATTTCTAGATGTTATTTGTGATGTTTTTTATGCAGGTGTATCAAGTGGAGGCATCTGTATGCAGGCTACTGGTTTTTTCTAAAAATACCCAATACCAACGGTTTAGAACCGTTGGTATACTTTGATCATATATGAATATATACCAATGGTTTATCTAAACTGTTGGTAAAAAGATATACTAGCAGTTTTGAACCGTTGGTTTAAGCTCAAAAATATGGATTTCCCAACGGTTTGAAACCGTTGGTAAATCCTTTTGCCAACGGTTAAGAGGAACCGTTGGGAAATTAAAACTTTCACCACCTTTTGCCAACGGTTTTCCTTAAACCATTGGTAAAGGGATTTCCCAATGCCTTACTTCCCTACGGTTTAGGAGACCATTGGTATATCTTATACCAACAGTTTTCTAGCCTGTACCAATGGTTTTGAACCGTTGGTATTGTCTATATTTCCAGTAGTGTCCCTTTTCATCATCATCGCTCCCAGACCAATGACTAACACATCATTGTACACAACCCAACAAATACTAGGTTTAGTGAGTGGTAGTACTAGATCTATCATCAAACTACTCTCTAGATCTAGGAAAGAATCTTCATACTAATCATAAAACTGGAACAACACTCCCTTCATTGTTATTTTTTCATGGTTGCTAGTAGTCAGAAGAAGTCGTATAAAAATAGTTGGTAATATCCCACTGAACCCAAAAATATCCTAATATAAAACATGATATAGGTAAATGTACATGACATGACTTCATCATCATTATTTTGGAATATAGATATTCTTACTTCAAACACCACATGTCTTAATTACATCAAATCTCGTATCTAGAAGTCACACTGTGAAAACATGGCATAAATCCCATGTCTTTGATTAGTAATCATGACTATCTCTAAGCACCATTAATTTTCTCCAGTGTTGATGATTATATGAGGATGTCATTGATGAACACTGTGATGAATTAGTCCATGTATGCATAAATGATCTTTTTCATGAGGTCCATGAAAACTATTGGTGCATTATTTATCTAAAAAAATAATCAACAACCATTCTTGTTATGAAATGTAATCTTACAAATTTTGTTTGCTCTCACTCACAACTGGTGATTTCAGAATCAAAGATCAATCTTGGAGAACCACCCGACTCCTCATAGCGGATTGAAAAGATTATCAATCCTATGGAATGAATATTGGTTATTCACCATCACCTGATTCATCTTCTAGTAGTTGATGTATAACTGAAAACTACCATCTTCATTATTGGAAATCAACATTGGTAGACCCCACGTTGAAGTACTCAACATTATGAATCCCTTCCAAGTCATCTAATTAAACGTTTTTCCCCATATTCTTGGTTGGAACCATATAATACATGGGAATAAAAATGAGTTAATTACTTTAAATGAGCTCAATATCATATTAAATTTTCAATCCTTTAGATCCTAGAGTAGTTCAACTATTCCCAAAATGATTTCAAACCATTATACAAAATCATGATATCATTTGGTTCTCTTGAAGAATAAATAATTTTGGAGTTTAAAATCATGTAATATTCGACCATAGTTTTAAAATAATTTTCATAGGACATGCACTTAGTGAATGGCTTCCTGAAGAAGTGGTCCTACATCCTTTACCACATAGTAGGTGTGGGAGAAAGCCCAACTACATTCTCCCACACATCTAATGGTAATGTTGAAACCCCATCCCTTATAGAAATACTTCTAAATGATTCTCAGGTAGTGCCATAAACTACATTAAGGTGACATCTTATGTAACTCAAGGAAACACTTTATAAGAGAAACATATATATCAGTATAAATACTATTCAGTTTATGGGATCACAAAAGGTTTCTTTTAACTATTATATGGGATCAAAAAATGATTTCCTAAGAGGCTAAATATAACCCAAGGTATACCCCTCCTATAAATAACCCTTATTTCCACCCATCCGTGTTAATGAAAATCATTCCCTATAAACTAACACAACATCATGCTCAGTTCAACATATTAATTCAAATAAAGATATATTAGATATCATGGAAACACAAATATTTCACAGAAGAGAAACTATCCTAAATAGATATCTCAAAAATTGGGCATTTAATTAATGAAATAATACACAACACAACAATATGTATATATAGGGAACGTCGACCTATGTGCCTATTCATGATGCATGAATGCACCCAAAATCATTCAAATCACATATAAACATTATATTCATATCCAAATGTGAGATTAATCAAAAATCATAATAAAAATAAATTCCCTATATTATGGAAACAGAGAGGTCCACTATACTATTCTGTTCATTCACATACATTTCTTCCCTTCTTGAGTCCCAACCATTCTATCTCCTGTATACCCTATCCCATACCATGATAAATAGAAGAAAGAGTTAGAAAATATTGATTCTCAAATACAATTTTGTAATATCCTGATATGAACCCCAGAGTCTGAGGTAGAATTCCACAAGACCTCATGTGTGCCTCCTTATTTCCTAGAGGCTACCGACTAGCAATGAGGGTCTAAGTCTGATAGTGGGAGACTATACCCTCCGTATCAAGTCATATAAAAAAATAAACAATGATATAAATAAACAATCAAAGTAATCACGAGGATTAATATTTATGACATACATTTCATATAATAAAGAGTCTCCAAGGGTGGAAATCCTGTCGTGTGTACAAGTAGTAAATAATGTAAATAAACAAACATTGGTCCATATAGAGTTTTTCCTAGTCTACTACTAGGTCCACACTCCACTAGTTAGTTTTCCACTATAGGGTTGTTTCCCATCACTAAATCCCTCATAAAATTTACAAGTGCACTAAAAGACCCACGCAGGGTACAAGACACAATATAACACCACCAATGCATACTTAACATGATGTTATCAAGTAAAATAGTGTATTCCATAATAATGAACAATGTGTAAAAAATTATAATCATATAATCAAAAATTGAGTGGTTGTGTGCTAACCAATACGATAAAAAACCATAGTAATACTAGCTTTGTCTCCATGCCATAAATGTATAGTATGTTAATAATTATCCACACCATCCAAAGGCTGTTGGTGAGTCACTCAGAATCCAAATGGAATCGAGTGAAATCAACCTACCTAGAATCCACAAGGCATAGGTTAATAATAATAATCCATAAGGAATTGAGTATCTATAATCATCCAAGAATCCACAAGGCATAGGGTATACTCTCAAACCACAAGGTATCAAATGTCAGCCTTCTCTTCTAAATCCATAGGGAATCAAGTATATATAAGGTTAAAAGGTTATCATGCCATGTATTCATCATTATTTTACAACTTATGTGAACCCCATAAGGAGTATTCTTACCACGATGGCCACCTATTAAGTATATACATACCAATTATCCAAAGGAAAACATGACTCTTCATAGCATGATGATAATCATAGAACACATCATGAGTAATATCACATTATCATATACATTTACAAGTGAATAAAATATCATCATTGAATCTAGGTATAACATTAATTTCATGGAATCATGCCAAAACATATCATGGGCCAAACACACACCCAATTGTGATCACAGGTCAAGCATATATAATAATTAATCCACACATAAATCAGATGATGAAATTTTGTATGTAATGAGAGCCCACAAATGTAAGGAAATTCCTAACTCAAAAGTCATCAACATCAATGGTAATTATAAACCACCATGTGTGGTTTAATAGCTGAAGTGGAAACCACAATAGTCAAGAACATCTTTTCATGGCCTTATTATAGTAAACCATGACATGTCAATGCTCGAGGTTTGTTAAGGTTCCCTAGAACGAAAACCAATTATTTTATTTCAAAAGAGATAAAATATCATATGTTATTATAATTTCTTTCCCCTAGATAATTTGTGAATTTTAGTTCATGGATAGCACATGCACTAGTAATATTCTCCATAATAATAATTATTACTTGATAAATTCTCATAAATTATCCCTTTATAATTATATCTTGATAATTTATCCTAAGTTACCCTTCTATAATTATCTTTGACAATTTATCCTAAATTAGCCTTTATAATTATCTATTGCTAATAATTATAAATTATCCTTTATAATTATTTTTTTTAACATTATCCTAAATTATCCTTTTATAATCATCCTATGATAATTTCTCATAAATATTCCTTTTATAATTATATTTTCTTAATTTATCCCAAATTATATTCTATAATTATCTTTTTATAATTTATTATAAATTATCTTTAAAAATTATCAATTTATAATTTATCCTAAATTAAAATTTTATAATAATATTTTCATAATTTATTACAAATTATTTTTATAATTAGGTTTCAGTAATATATTATACCTTCATAATATCACAATTATCATTTGATAATTATAATAAATATCTTTCAATAATCCATTTAATTATCCTTTTATAATTTTGATATTCCTTTTCACATGATAATGATTTTATACTTATCCATGAATAATTTATATAATAATAACTTCGATAATCTCATTCAATTATCATTTGATAATTCAATGAAATTATCTCTTAATATTTCTTCACTGTTATCCTTTGATAATTCTTTGTAATTGTATTTTTATAGATTTTAATAATTCATCCTTTAATAATTTTATTTAAAATTATAATTTCACAATCTGGTGGAATCATCATTGGTAAATCCATGAAATTATTATTCGATATATATTCCTAGCTATCTTTCACCAATATGATGAAATTATCATTTGATAATTATTATACTTATCTTCCAACTATTTCTTGAAATCGATCTTTGAGAATTTATGATTTCTTCATTTATTAAAATGAAACCATTTTTCCAGGAATTTTGGAAAAAACAATAAATCGTAGAATATAAAAATAATAAAATTGGAAATAACCAAATTCTTTATATGCACAGTGCCCTGGGGGGAATGGTATAACTATATTACACTTATGAAACTCGAGAGAGGAACCCAAATTGATCAACGGAGGCACATAAAAGTTGTTTCAAAGTAACCAAAATATGATAGGACCATCAAACACCAAATAATAAATACATTTGTCGATTTTAAAACACTCAATCCATGTAAACATTTTTTATTTTGAAATTGATAAATAAATCCATGATTCGACCAAAAATTAAATATAGAGTCTTTGATTTCACCCAATTAAGTTGTTTATAATTTTAAACAGTTAAAACTGGTTGGAAATCATGTTTTTAGATGCATAGGGGAAATAAAAATGGTGGTCACCAAATGTGGGAAGAAAATGAAATGTAACTTGTATTAATTAATAATAAAACTAATTATAATAAATTTATAAAATCACTTAGTATAAGGAGGATCTTGACCAAACACTCGACACGTATAGAATTTATACACCACCTAGGGTAAAACACCTGTCTTGGACCTAATGCTGGCCTCAGATTTCTCATTTTACATACCATTTTGAAGATAATATATTATTTATGAAAAAAAATAATAAGAAAATTAAATAAGTTACCCTCACATGTGATGTTACCAAATTCCCGACACCCACTAATGTTATACCCCACCTAGGGTAAACACTGCATCTCAGACCTAATGTTTATATCTGAGTTTTGATATGACACACCATTTGGTAGATATTAATTATTTTTTATAAAAAATACCCATGTGTAATATAATATATTTAATATTTCTATTCTTTTTGTACTGAGACTATACGGGCCTCATAATCTTTCACTAACTCATTATTATGCTCTAAAAATATTCTATATAATATTCCACAGTTCTAAATGGGATTTTAACCCTACAAAAATGAATTATAACATTTATTAATTGATTTCTACTGAAAATTTACATTTTCATATAAAATACATAAAAAATATTATCAAATAGTTTTTTTATTATCTTTAAAAATTTAGGATATTACACTACACTTGATTGAAATTCATGAAAAAACTTATTGATTATAACTATTATTCTAAAGGTTATAAAATTATTTTATAAAAGTTAAATGATATATGTGATTATATGATATTTGAAACTTTACATATTTATATAAAAATGAATGGATAACCATAAGAAGGAGGTTGAATAGAATAAGAATCTTACTCTTGAATTGTAAAAGATAATAAATTAAACTTCTATAAGAAAAAAATTATATTCTAATGATGTATAAGTTATTGATGTATATTTAGAAATATTAAAGGAGTCCTTGACCAAATTTATCAAAAGTAGTGACATTTATGAAAAATGATATTATTTTAATGAATAAATAAAACTATGAATGATGTTGGATATGGTGGAAAGTCTCCCAAATATATATAAACATATTAATAAATAGTTACAAAAGAACTGCATCTTCTATTACATACTTTAGATATGGGAGGTGACGTCACTCTGTTAGTAAATACTAACTTACACATCCACATTTTTTAGTAATGTTAATTATTTTTGTTGAAAAATGTTTATATAATATTACACCATTTAATTCTATATTAAAATATATTTATGTACCATAATAAAATCGTACAAATATACTTGGATCAAAAAGTCACAGGGGTACTAAATCCCCCTATTTTTTGAATATTTATATAGAAAATAAATGTATGTCTTAAGAATGAAATTTGGATCGTGCTCGATAAATTCTCAATGAACAAGATTATAGATCCTTTAAATTTTTAATATTTTAGAAAATATGAGGGTTACACTTTTCTTTTTGGAAATAATTCTAAAGATAGGGTAATTTTTTTAATGTGGTTAGTTTTAATAATTATATTATTAAAGTATTATATTTTTAATGTTTTCAATAGAACATGATTAGTATATCTTAATTATATGATGATGGTCTATCTATTATATTAAAAAAATGCACTATTTTTAAGTATGATGCACTTATTTGAAATTAATTGAATGGATAAGATGTATACCATTAAACATAATGGACTAACATTAGATAATGTAATGCTATTAAATATAAAATAAATAGTTTTTATTTTATGTCATAGAAGTATTTTTAATTGAAATTTCCGAATATTTTACAAAATTAAAAATAACCAAAGAGTTCTAAAAATGCTAATTTTAAATATTGATGTGAAACAATCATGTGATTATCATATGAAGGGAATGAAAAAAATTTGATCCTAAGAGGTTTTTTCAGAGATATAGAGTTATTGTTATATTTTTTAGACTTTAGAATAAGTGTTTTTAATCTAGTGCCAATGATAAATTCCCTAGAATGTGTTCATTTGTATAGGGAATAAGTATTGGATAATTTTTAGTGGATATGTTTTTTGTGTTGGATTATAATTTTATATAACAAAATATCATAATTAATCCACATTAAATAATATTTATTAAGTTAGGTTAAGTATTTTTTTATGAATGGAGGACTTTGACGATGATATAAATATGTTTAAATTAACTTATAATTTATTTTTATATTGAGTATTTTTTTATAGTGAAATGGATCAGTCTTTGATATTTCATAAGATTCATTATATATTTAATAAGAATCATTTTAACATTGGATTATAGAATTAGAAAATGGATGAACGCTTGGTAATGGTCATTAAAATTCAATAGGATTCATTTGGAAACTCCATAATAATCACATTACTTTTTATAAGGAATTTTGAAACTCTGTAATAATCATTTTTCTTATGGGGTGGAGAATTGGAAAACGGATGACTACATGAGAAGAATTATTTCAAATCCATATCAGTCATTTGTAAACTCTATAAGAGTTATTAACACTACATACTAGTCATTGGCACTCTATAAGATTCAATTTTAAATTCATAAGAGTAATTTACAACATTGTATGACCCATTTTCTTATCTCTATAAGAGTGATTTCAGAGTAAAAGGGTGTTTCAGACATAGAAAATTTCTATGTTTCATAAGAATTCATGTAGTTTAAAAATAATTTTTAGAAACAACTACAGTGTGATCTGGATAACCTAAAATACATCTAGACCTGTACAATATGTTACTAAAATTAATTTTTTGTGATTTAAATGGTTAAAATTATTTAATGGATATAGTTTTAATTGTAAGAATTTTTGAATCAATTAAAATATACATTTTATTTTAAATTTAGATTTCAATTTGAAGTTACTGCTATTAAAAAAATCAGACGATGTTGAGTCTATGCCTAAATAGATTAAAAATCACAAAGGGAGTTTTTTATTTAAGAAATGACGATGGAATATGGTTTTCTTCATGGAGGATAATTTTTCACTATGATAATCTCTAACTAATTTAAATAAAAGGAAAAAAAAGTGGCAAGAGGAAGAAAAGTTCAACCATTAGATTAAAGGGAGTTATTTCTCTCTATTTTGAATTTGAAATTCCAATACTTTAGAAGTAAAATAGATACTTATGGAAAAGAAAATATTTTTATTTTTGTGAAAATATTATTAATGAAGATACATTCTAAACAAATATATATAAATATTAACACATAAAAATAAAGTAATATGAAGAATGTGATAACTGTAATGTAAATTTAGATGATGAAGGATAAAGAAAAACAAAACAGTGAGAACTTGATAGAGGAGTTATCTCCTTGAAGAATCTCATGTTTTTGAAAATGGTTTTATATCATTGAATTACTATGGGATAATGTTACACAATAAAAAGAATTATGGGTAATGTGAGTTAATGTTTAACAACTAATCATTTCTAATAGACATGTTGAAATTAGTGGGCTATACAATCTCGAGTGAATCTAGATCATGCTAATAATTAACCTTCTCATTTTGAGTGGTGAACCTTAAAAAATATCTTTTTCCAAATGTCTTAGAATATCGTTGATTTTGGAAGTGATCATTATTATAACTTTAACTAATGATATAAGTTGTTTCAAGATGAAATATATAAAATTATTTTATTCACTGATTAACCCCACCCCTCTATCTTATTTATTTCTCACTTATCTTGAGGGTATTTTTAAGTTGAATCAGAGTGAGGTTTCAGTCAAAGATGATTATATATTTGATGTCTAGAGATAAATTATACTTCTATAACTGGTGAGTGGGTTATGAAATTATTTTGTAAAAATTGAAAACCAAAAATATGAACATTAAGGGGAATCCTATGTTCTATGAGAAAAACTAACATATAGTGAAATATAAAATGCTTCTCTACTAATAATCTATTAGTTTGGATGTACTGGAGGCTGTAACTTAAGGATTTATTCCTCATGCTAAAAGTGTTTCTATTAAAAAAAGTGATTAGAAGAACATGGAAAATTATGGTTTCAGTCAATATGATATTCTATAATATATTTCAGATCATAATAACCTGGAGGTAAAAGTGATCAAAATAAAAAATTGAATATTTGATAAATTAGAAGATATCTATAATGTAAATAAAAATCTAAAGGGGGTTACACTTTATGTTTGTAGGATGAGGTATGAAGACCTCATATTGATGGAGGAAAAACTATGGCTAACTTCTTTATGAGGGTTAATGAAAGTTTTAGTGTATATAGAGGTTTTTTGAAAACATGGATGATATAATTACCGTTGTGGAATTTATATGAATTCTTCAATTAATGTTTAAAAAAAAGTCTCAACTCTTGAAGATTTTGATCCAGGTACACTTCCTTTATGTGAGTTATATAAAATCCTTATTTCATATGAAATATAAAGTACAGTTTTTTTTTTCAAAAATAAGATTAAGGATAAATAATAAATTTCATTTAAAGCCTCAAAATAGGAAAATTGTAGGATAGAAAAAATTATATAAGATAATGATTATTAAGAATATGAATATGATATTGAATATAAGTTTGAAAAAATATGTTACTAATATCAAGAAGTCTGAGAAGAGGAATATGAAAGTCTAAGGGGTGTTTCAACCAATGTGTTTCAATTATGGAGCTAAAATAGATTTTGAAAAAATTTATCCAAATTTTAAATAATAATTAGAAGTAAATGATGAAGATGATTAGTGAAAAAGGAGATTATCTATGAAGAGAGAAACAAAATTTTAAAAAATCAATGTTTTACTCAAAAGTTAACGGAAATAATATCTTCAAAGGTAAAAATAGAAAATTGTTATCCATGTTAGATGATAGTGAGGAAAATGATGATGAATAAGAAGTTGAGAGCTCAAATAATATTGATGAGAAATAATAATCTAAAATGTGAATGATGTAGAGTTCAATGGTGATTTATGTATTGATGTTTTAAGTGATAGAGAAACAAAAATTGATTTTATCATAATGAGATAACTCAAAGAATATATTTCCAAGATATCAATGTTGGATAATGAGATAAAGAAATTGAATAAATAACTTTAACATTCATGTAACACAAAATATATTCATACTAAAGATGAATCAAGGATACAGAATGAGATTGATAAATTGAATAAATTACTTAATGAGGTTAAAAAAATTTAAATCTGGTATAGAAGATAAACTAAGTAAGATGTAAAAATAAATTGATATTTGTTAATTGGATTTTATCAATACTAAAAATGAATTAGAAAGCATAAATCTAAATTTCATAATTTTTTTCAAGGAGATAGTGAATGTTTAAAGAAAAAGGAAATGAAAAGTGTTAAAGATTGACATAATAAATAATAATTAGACTGGAGAGAATTATTTCATAGGGCCATTAATAAATTATATATTGAAACATAATTAATACATTATTAGTGGGAATTTGGTTTCCTCTAGGTAGAGGATTGTTTTGTGTGTGTTTTCCATTTGATTGATGGATTTGGAGAGTGAAAAAAATGATTTAATTTTTTATGATTTTAAAATTAGTTTTGGAAATAGTGCTCCAACAATAGATCATTCCCTCATTCCCCTTTTTAATAATTACTATAGTTGTTTACTTTCTCTTTATATAATCAAAATATATTACCTTTATTACTCTCACTTGGTTGTTTGATCTTGAATAATGGATTATAATGATTTCTATCCCCTAATCATTCCTAGCCTAGTGATTGGATATTTTCAATCAAACATAAGAAAACCCAATTATCACTAACACTTTAATTCATGTGAATCCAATTGGAATGTGTGTGAAATTCAGAGAGTGATATAGAATGTAATTAAAATCATAGATTTGTAGAAACCCCCAACTGATTATGAAATTAAATACATCTAGAGAAATGAATATTAGAATATAAGCATTAGAAAATAGAATTGAATCAATAGTGAATGGTGAAATTTTCTATGGCTCAACAACTGAAGGAATACCATTCCATCATTATTGAATTACAATAAGTAGAAATGAAAACATGAAAATGAAGCAACTATAGTTGATCAAACTTTTTTGGTTCTATACCTCCTCAAGATTGAATTGTTCTATATTTATAGAGATTCTCAAGACCTTGATTTTAGTTGTATCCTCTTATATGTGAGTCTCATAGACTCCTTCTCCTCCATTTTATCTGAACCTTTTATAATTTTCATAATTTCAATACCTAAATCTACTAGAAAATTGTCTATTTGGAAAGGCATAAATGTGACTGGAATTTAATTAATCGCAAATAGTCCATAAAAAAGAATGTTCTATGATAGAACTTTTTTCTATCAAAAAAGTAATAATTGTCAATGGAATAAATGTTACATCACAAATAAATTTAGAATTATTTCATGCCTCCTAGTATTAAAATCTGTAGCAGTGGCTAATAGCGATGGATATAATATTTATTATCTAATAGTCATTATGTAGGATGTATTTCAGTGTAAATTATTATCCATCACAATTATGTTTAATACCAAAATTTTTTGTGATGGTGTTAATTCTAGGGAAATTAATAATAAATTAAATCATATACCCCACCCCTTCATCCTTTCCATCCCCTGTCAATCTTTCTCCTGAACCAGCCACGACACAGGAATGATGACTTCCACCCTTCAAGATAATCTATTGTGACCACCTTTTTTTACAGATCCACATTCAAATCACCTTGGTATGAATACCTTTTATATCCTCATTTTTCCATTTTATCATGCTTGATTTATTTTGGTCAAACCCTTTGTTATGAAAATATTTTCCAATTTTCAAAGATTATTTTCTATTTAGTATTGTTATAATTTTATTATTCTAGATTTTTATGTATGATTTTTGATATACATATATATATATATGTTTTTATTTATGTATATAGGGATTTGATATGCATATTTGTTTAAAAAGTTTCAAAATATATTTAATGCAGTTATATTAATTATGAAATATAGTAATATATATATATATATATATATATATTACTCTATTAATATAAAAAATATAAACATTTGAAAAAAAACTTGTAAGGGTTTCAATGTATATATATTTCAGTGTGTGTGTCAACATGTGATTATATATATATATATATAATGTGTAAGGTTTTTGATATATACACACACATATAAAAACATTCAAAAAAACATATATCATTTTATATATATATATATATATATATATATCTGTGTGTGTGTGTGTGTTTTTATGTATGTATGTATGTATCTATTGGTTTGATTGATATATTTTGTTTAAAAAACATGAAAAACTATATTTGATTAAGAAATCATGTAACACATATACAAACATATTAACATCAGAATAGATATACATAAACATTATTTTAAAAACATGTAAGCTTTATTATATATATATGTTTGTGTGTGTGTGTGTGTTTATATAGATATAATATGTATATTTGTTTAAAAAATAATTAATTTATTTTATATATTAATATTAATTATTAAATTATGATATATGTATATATAATAATTATTAAAAATGTAATTATAATTTATATAGTTATAAATAATCATAAAATAATTGATAGAAATTAATAATTAATTAGTCAATATTATTAATAAATAGTTAATATTTTTGTTAATTAGAAAATATTATTAACAATACGAAAATATGTAACAATTTGTAGAAGAAAAAATATGAAATACTATAAATTTTTAAAAATTGGTAATATTTATTAATAATTTAGGTATAAATGAAACATAATTAGTATTATTTAATAAATTATTTTACCAAATATTAAAAATTATAAAATATTTGTAATAAATACTAATAATTTTATCATACCTTACAAAAAATAATAATAACAACTACTAAAAATTCACAACAATTCATACAAATCATGTATTAATTAAAAATAATTTGTATTAATAATCATTATAAATGTTCTAATATATATATATATATATATAATATTAATAACATATTAAATTTTTTACCCTCATGTTTTATGTTACCAAACACCTTATTTTCTAAAATGTTATATCGTGCCTTATGTACACTCAACATCCATGATCTAACAGTGGTATCTGATTATTCATATGATACACTGTTTGGGAGATACATAAATTTTGTATAAAAAAAATATAATAAAAATAGTAAATGAATTTCCTTAAAGTGTGATGTTACCAAACATCTAATGTGTATATATATGATATCATGCATAGCGTAATACTAGTTTCCTTGATTTGATGGGGGTCTTAGATTTCTGATATGATACACTGTTATAGTGATACATCGTGTTTTTGTAGAAAAATATAAAAAAAAATATTAAATTAATTACCATCATGCCTGATGTTACCAAACTTTCAATTCTCATAAAAGTTATTTCCCATATAGGGTAAACCCTAAATCTTGGACCTAACGGTGGTCTCTAATTTTTCATACGATCCACAGTTATGAAGATACATATTCTTTAAAAAATGTATATAATAAAAATATTAAATGAATTACCCTCACGTGCAATATGACCAACACCTGACACACAATTGTTATGTCGCACCAAGGGAAAACCCAGAATCCCTTATCTAATGGTGGTCTTAGATTTATGAAATGATTCACCATTATGAAGATACTTCATTTTATGTAAAAAGAATATAATAAATTTTTTAAATGAATGACCATTGAGCACAATGCTACCAAACTCTCGATACACACAAACATTAGGTCATGTATAGGGTAGAACCCACATCCTAGACCAAACTTTAGTCTTCATTTTTTCAAAATATAACCATATTGGGAGAAACAAAATTGTTTTATAATTTTTTTAATAAAAATATGAAATGAATTACCCGCATGGAAAATGTAACCAAACAACCAACACAGAAAATGTTGTTTCATTCCAACTATAAGCCTTGTATCCCAGAACTAAACATGGTCACATATTTCTTATATAAGACACTGTTAAGGAGATATTAAATTATTTTTATAAAATAGTGTTTTTGTGTTATAATATATTTACTATTTTTATTCTATTAGCACTGAGCCTCTGCAGGCCCTAGAATCAGTGCTAACCTCGTGCATCATTATAATCTTATTCCATAGAATATTTCCTAGGTGTTAAAATATAATAATATTTTTAGTTATTTATAATGGTTAGTAATATTTATTCTTATTTATATTATTTGTTAATAACTATAGTCCCATTGAGTAGACACCATTTTCTATTACACGATCATGAATGGTTAAATCGTCGTAAAAATCAAAATAGATCTGGTGTAAATAATCTCTACATTAGGGGTGTTAAATCATTTATATCATTCTCATATTCAAATTATTTTTTTTCTAAACGGATCAATTAAATGTCCTAGTAAAAAATGTCATCATGGGAGATTCGAAAAATTTGACAATGTTAGACTTCATCAATTGTGTTTTTCTTTTTGGAAAGATTTTATTTTCTTATAAACATGGTGGAAAAATTCAGTAGAGAATAAAATTTATTTTTTGTTTAAGATCAATTATTTTGGAATTTTTTACATGAGGTTTCTGGTCTATCTATTCATGTGGAAACAACATTGAATGATATTCCAAATACTGAATCATACACTTCTCAAATATAAAATTTGTTAAAATATGATGAGGAAACCATGTATTTGAGATTCTAGATGATCAAACATGAAAATGTTATAAAATTTATGGATATTAAATCAGAAATTTTAATGTAAAATATTTCGTTCTATTAGATATTGTTATTGGTAAACATGTTTTCTCCAGGTGTAAATACATTAACTATATGTTTCTATGAATGTTATTGGTTGGTTCATAATTTGGGTCTCAGTTTTAAAATGATTCTTGTGCATTAAAATGATTGAATATTGTTTTATGTTGATTATGAATCATTATTTAATTTTCCAACATGTGGGGAATTGAGCTATAAAGAGGAATAATACAGACATCCCATACATCCTATGAAACACTTGAGGTATTATCCAACTTGACATCATATACAAAATTTATTTAAGTCTCAAAACACAACTTCATTGATTACATGGAATAAATAAAATATGTTCATTAGTAATGATTAAAATTATCCATGTGATAGTGATTCATAGGAAAACATTGATATGATGCATCCTTATTTTTCTTTAGATCCTCATAACATATGGTTGGGTCTTTCTACTAATGATTTTTCTTCATTTGCTGCTTACGATAGTCAAAATTCTTATTGGTGTCTTCTCATAACTCCATACAACTTACTCCTTCAATGCTGATGAAGAAATCATATATATATTTAGTGATATAATTTCTAAGACATATAGTTAAGAATTTTAATTTTTAGATGAATACAATAATTGATGAATAAATTTCATTATGGAACAACAGTGTGACTATATTTGATATAGTTGTAGATCATAATTTTACACTGATGGTTTCATTAATATAAAAAATAGAATATTTTTCGACATATTGTATGTTACCTGGATGGAGTACAGATGTATTGAAATAATTTCTATACTAGATGAATGATAAAAAATAGAATATGCTTAGTAATGGGATAAAGACTAGTTATTTTGACTTCCATCATATATTTATTCCTTTGTATCACCTATTCAATTGAACAATAATAATTTTAAAAAAGGTAGAATTGAAAAAAAATATATGATTAGAAGTGAACTTAGATACTCAAGAAGAATGTATCATCTTGGAATTACCCACAGTTTTTTTCAACGAACCATAAATGAATAAAAAATAAATGTTTTTGGTAGATATTGTAGTTGGATAATGTAGATTATTTTGTGTGACCTTCTATATTGGTCTTTTTTTGGTTTATCAAAAGATAGATTCAATGCATATTGAGAATAAGTCTTTTTGGTAACATATTTTATACCTTTTTGACACACTAGATAAGACCAAATATAATGTAAAGTCATAGTTAGATCATGCCTATATTTGAAGACATCATGAACATGAATTATTTAAAGATGAAATATGACACAATTTAATGATGCCAAATTAATCATACACACATTATAATGGAATTATTTTTTTATTCTTTTATTGGAATCAAAATTTGAGGTTACCAGATGAGTATTCTTATAATTTGTATCTCTACGTTAGAAATTGAACGATTACTGGTTTAAAAAGTCATGAATTCCTTCTCATAATGGAAAGAATATTGTTCATTGGTTATAGAGGTATGTTTAATTATTTAATCTGGACTATGTTGGTAGAAATTTCATATTTCATTTGAGATATTTCTGTGGAAACATCATATAGATATGCATTGAATATGCTAAAAAATGATATTGTTTTAGTTTATTTAAATTATATAAAATATTCCTTCCATGATTCATTGAATCAATAGAATATTTAATTTTACATATTCTATTTGAATCTAAATGTGGAGGGATGATACAATTTTGAGGGAAGTACCCGTTCGAGATATTTATTCAAATTTTAAGAAAAATTATGTAATAAATCATTAGTTGAAGGGTAAATTATAGAACCATAATCTAAGGAATAAATTTAAATTTTCTTTTATTATTCTTCTCAATCATAATATACATCAAAACATAAATGAAAGGGTCACAACGGGAAAACTGATGATGATATCATACACCCTTAGATGGCAGTTTTTAATCTACATGAGATTTGTTTTGATGGTTATCACGAATGAGGGATTTTAGATATAGAACTCAACAAATCTCACACATATGTTCTAATGAATTTTTATAAAATGAAACTAAATTTGAAGTAAGTACTACTATTTATTATTTTGTTAAATTTTTATCATAGATACCATTATTTTCATTAATGTTTTAGACTATAAGATGAAAATATAAAAATGTTTATATAAATTAAATATGTTTCCGTAGAAGAACACCAACGACAAAATTATTCATATTGGTTTCAAATAATCGTATGATAAGTTTCTTTTGATGGATGAATAAATCAATTTTTTAAAGACATTTACTATTAATAACATTTCTTGTTTTCATGAAACACAACATGAAAATGAAATTTAATGTCTATTATTTGTTAACAAAAACTCTCTATTGGCATTTATAAAAGCGTATAATGTGTATGTGGATAGTGGAATTCAATTTCATACATGAATATATGGTGTCTCAATGAAATTAAAGAGTGGTGATGTTTTTTAAAGGATATCATTATAAAGAAAGTGAAGTCGACTTCTATGGTATGAGAGATGAAATAATTGTGTTATGTTGTCTAGAAAGAAATTATATAAGGATGTTTTATTTTCATTAGTTTGATATTGATCTATGGTTGTAAGTTCATCCATAATATAGATTCATTTACATTAAATATAACTGTATTATTTCATCAAATAAACTATTTAGGTTGGTACGTCAAGAACGTCATGTTTATTATGTAAATTAATTTTATTTTTGTGATATTTTAATGACTAGTAAAACGTAATAAAAATAAAATCACATGAAAATGAGTTTATTGAAAATGAAAATGGTTATATGGACATGAAACTTATTTAATTTTTTTAGAAAAATATCCAAAAATATATCTTTTACCCAAAAAGATATAAATACCAATGATGAAACCCCACAGTTAAGGGTTGATGATATAAATAATGTTGATGAAGTAATAACGTATGATAAAATTGAAATTTGAATGGATTTTTATGATATAGAAATGAGGAAGAAGACATTTTCCTAGATGAAAATAATGAAGAAGATGAATACTGATGTATTATATTCAGGTATTTATTTGTTTTTTATATTTTATATTTGTTTTAAAATTTATTTACTAGTAATATTGTTTTTTATATGGGTGGACCCAATGATCTATTTTGTTCCATCACTGATTCCAGAAATTATTAGTTTTTTATATTTGATATCCATATTAAAAAATTTAAACATGTAGGAATATTATATTCTACCTTCCATTTATTAGTTTTTCATATTTTATATCTATAATAATAGATATTTACAAGATAAATTTATATTTTCTGAAATTTATTTAAAGGTAATTATTATGTTCAAGTATTTATTATATATATATATATATTATTTTGGTATTAATAATTTCATACAAGTTATATTATTATATTCTAGTATTTATTACTTATTTATATTTGATATTTGGT
Organism: Viscum album; assembly: GCA_963277665.1. Classification (NCBI taxonomy): domain Eukaryota; kingdom Viridiplantae; phylum Streptophyta; class Magnoliopsida; order Santalales; family Viscaceae; genus Viscum; species Viscum album. The sequence goes on from OY728163.1 coordinate 1,381,881,917, forward strand.
TTAACAATTTATTACTGAAATGATTTTTTTTTTCAGATGTCTGGAGATTATTTTAATGACCTATTTCATTATCTCACTCATGTCATCCTTCCGACTGATGAGCGAGATTAATATAATCTACAGGATGTTACACCTATTAGGATGTTACATAGTCTTATTCAATTGATGATTCTAGACCCTATTCGAGAGAGATGTACATCTCTTGATTTTGATACAATTTTACGAAAGAATTTTTAACTATTTATGATGTTTATTTCATATTAAGTTTTTTATTAGTTTTGGTAATAATAATCTTGTTACTAGTTTTTAATTGCATTTTTTTCTCATTTATCTACTGTAAAGGCTTGTGTGATTATGAGAAATTAACTTTTTGAGCCATGGGTTTCATGGGACTATGTTTTCATCGTTGTTTGTCAGCAGATGTCCTACCATTGGATTGTATGATGTTAAATAGTATATACTCTTTAAAATTTATTTATTTACTCGAACATTTTTTTAAATTTTCGTGTAGGATTTATGGTCTCTAATTTCTCATACCCTGATAGATGATATCTAGGAGGCATGTGAGATTTTTTTACATGATCTCTTTCATCATTTTTTACACGGCCTCGGAAAGTGAGCTATGGATAATGCTTCTTCTACTATTTTTGACCAGTCTTGCACATACCATTAAACTAACTATATCTTAGCTCAGATATGGGATGAATTGTTCTTCTACTTGATAGGAGATAATTTTAGGATGAAGTTATCATCTATTTTTTAGAGCTGAGTAAGGTCGGAGGTCACACGTTAGGTGAGATGCCATACATTTGGCATACATAGATGACATATAGTAAGTTATATTATTTATTAATGTATATATACTTTAACTATAAAATGGTTGTTATATTATACAAACTTCTACTGACCTATCTACTATGGAATTTAATTTTTATAAGAAAAATTATACTAATCCCCGTAAAGGAGAACTTGTAGGAGAGAAAAAACTCCATATTGTGGTTAGTATTTATTTTTAAAATCAATAATACTAATTTTGTTGGTGTTATAATTTCTAATTATTTATGAGCGAAACATATGATACATTAACTTCTAATTAATGAGAGAGTTTATCAAAGTGGGAAGTTGATGGTACTGGTTATTTAGGTTTTGATGAGGGTGGCTGGATATAAGGAACTTTTAAGAGTGTTGAGAAAGGGTAAGTTATCTATGTTGGTTCTCAAATAAAACCAATGAGTTTTTATGGTACATATTTGATTCCATTAGTGAGTGAAAATGGAGTTGTGGAGATTCATCATCGATGTCTTCGTCTACTAAATAGTATGAGGAGAGGTGGAAAGCTTAGGATTAAATGACACAACTGCTGCGAAGAGAGGGGGAGGAGGAGCATGAGAAACATCCTTAGAGATATGAGAAGATATTGGAGTTTATGTGATGTATTGCACATAGAATAGGTATGGATTTTTTCCAAACGTAAAGACCCTGAAATTTCAAGGAATTTTTTTTTCTTAATTTATTTGGAATTTTGTGAGTGCGCGGTTTTAGACGACACCTGATTCTGAGGCCCGGTGTGCCCAAAATAATTTTCTGAAGTCTTGTTAAGATTAAATTAATGCATGTAAGCAGTTTTACTGAAAAAGTGTAATAACTATTAAACAGTTACTCATATCAGGAATCTGAGGGCTCCGTTGCGCTCAGGATGGCGGGTTTACCCTAGGCATGACTTAAGTTTAGTCGGCGTGGGCCTCCTATGAGCAATCCCAAAAATGACTTAACTGTAAATAAAATAATTAAAATAATTATTTTATTTTTCAAATGCTTATAACTCACAAATGGTAGCTCAGATTAAAAATCCGAGAAAACCGCTGAACTCGTGAGGGCAAGGTTTATTTAAGTAGATACTAACTTTGGCCGGCGCGGGCCACCATAAAAAGTTAGTTTTTGGCCGCAAATAAAATAATTAAATGAAAATTATTTTATTGTAAAATTCGTATCTTTTAAACGGTAACTCGGATTGAAAACCCGAGAGTACGGTTGGATTTGTTGGGGAGTGTTTCACTTAGCAGAGCCTGACCTTGATTGGTGCGGGTTGAGGGTGACTGATAATAATTTTCCGAACTTTGTTTCGGGTACGTTCAATAAACGTACGTGTGGGTTTTCCTATCTTTTGAATCGGTTCTTGGAATTGAAATCTAAGGGCACCGATGAACTCGAAGCACTGGTAAATGCTTAAGGGGACCTTTACCACAGTTGTGTTTGAAGTGGGTTGAGAATTAATAATTGGGGATTTAGAATTAAATAAATAAAGTTGGTTGTACACAATTTTATTTATATGGTAGTTATACCCTACAAAGGGGAGTTAAGGGTGAGACCCATAACCACCAACTACCCATGTGAGGATAAATGAGAGGTGGGGTCCACACAAGACCCTAACTCCTCACCTCCCCCTCAACTCCCTAAACCGCCCTTTATCACCCCTTAAATTAATTTCTAAACCCCCCTTTAATTATGTGAACTCCTCACCTTCTTGACTCTCTCCCATAAGTTTTTCCAACTTGATTTCAATTAATGAATTGGATCCTCTTAGTTTTAAATTTCTTGGCATTATTAAATTAAGAGGAAGCCTTTCATTTTATTGTTGGGCAATTAATCTATGGAGAAGATTTGGAGGATTAGAAGGAAAAGCTTACTTTCCACAAAGAACGCAATCTTCCTCTCGGCGAAGGGAATCTCCTTCAACCGAGGAAAGAATGTGAGGTGACGCCACGAGGAGTACCGTTCTTCCGCGATGCCCGACCACCACGATGCTTGCCTCTTTCCGCGGTTCGACGACGTGCGACGTCTTTTCGAGGTAGGGTTTTTATATACGATTGAATTCATTTTATTGATTCTTCATATCTTAAATTCACGATGATGATGACCAAATGAACATGGACATCGTCCCGCACATAAACCATTCTCCTTTTTTTTATTCTTCACATGTTCTTCGTGCAATCTTCAATGCCTATTATTTATTGATGCTAGAAACACAAAGTTTTGTTGAGCGTAATATATGGATGCGAAGCCCTCGACGCAAGGATCACAAATATGCGATCGTTTAATTTTTCGGGCTTGGAATGAAGCCGCAATGGCTCATGGAAGGAGGCGTACAAATATTTATTGACGCTGGAACTCAATGTTTCCCTGAGCGCGACATATGGACACGAAGATCTCGACCCGATGATCAAGGATATGCGTGCTTATATTTTTTACGAGTTAAATCGAAGTTGAAATGGAGTGCGGGAGGATCTGGAGGCGCAGCTGGGTGGGCAGACAAAGGTGGTGGCCATGCATAAAGAAGGGTGGTGCGTGAAGAAGGGTGGTGCGTGACATGAGGTATTTGAAAGAAATCAATTAAAATTAACAATATAATAATGGTATTATTAATTTTGATGATAAAACAATTTTTTGTCCATCACTTCTTCGTGCGATCTCGGTTTCACGAACCGTCAGTGGCAGTGCGACCATGACTTCCAGACGGAATTTTTGAGTCCAATATTGGATGTCTTTTTCGGGTTTTTGGATCGGGTACCAGAAGCGCCTGAAAAATAATAGATTTAATATTATTATTAAATCTTCGACCCACCATAACTCATGTGTGCGACGTCTGATTGGCTTGCCATCAGTGGAGATATAATCCTGTCATTAATACGGTCGATTCAATTCTAATGTTAGATACTAAATTCTAGTTCGTGGTGCGGGGCCACGAAACACCGAATAATAATATTATTATTATTATTACGGGATCTTGTATCGGACATATCTCTCTCATACGGTGTCAGAATGACGAACCGTCTGCGACGTTGCGACCCTGGAATTACGAAGGATGTTTCAAGACTAATTTTGGATATATAAGTCGAGGTTGAGGCATGGGCCCCACAAGGCCCGGTTCGCGCATGATGCGGTGAAATGCAACTTTTTCACCGGCTATCCGTTTGGGACCAATGGGTAGTCCATCTCGTGTGTTTTTCCGTATGGATCAAAATGGTGTGACCGGTTTGGTTAACCGGTGTCATTTGAAGTACAAATGGGTTGGATCGAACATGAATCCAACCGGGCCCTCGGAGCGGAAACACTTATAACTTGATATCTGGACATCTGATTGACGTGTCGTTGACTTTGTTGGATTCCTCTTGATGAGACAGAACTTTTGGTATACTTCGCCAGAGGTTTGGATGCTGTTGGAATATGGCTGGGTTGGATTGTACCCGAAATCCAACCGAGCCCCTAGAACGGAAAAGCTGATAACTTTCAGACTGGACGTCCGTTTGACGAACCGCCAACGGCGTTAGTAATATTTTTGAGAAACGGTCCCTTTGAGTATACCCTATGAGGGTTCAGGGTACAGTTGAGATACGACCGGATTGGTTCGCACACGAAACCAACCGGGCCCCTGGGACGAAACGACTAATAACTCAGAGACCGAGTGTCCGATTGATGCACCGTCTATTGCGTTGAGACCCCTATGACGAGGCGGTCCTTTGAGATACTTCTTCGTGGGACTTTGAGATACTTGGAGTATCGACCTGTAGCCCGTGGAACGGACCCTCCCGGAGACGAGCGTTCGGAGTACGGAGACCGTGTAGCCGGCTGAGACCTGACGACTGCTTGACCGACTCAACTTGGAGTGAGCCGACTAACCCAGTGGACGGAGCACTACTTTGTTGGGTGCAGACCCATGGCGGACGGAGCACTACCTTTGTGACAGTGGAGACCTGTGGTACTCGTCCGGAGAGTACCTCTGCAGGCTATTAGGGGGTGTGCACTACTGTGTTTGGGTGGCATAACCCGACAGGAAGCACTACTGTGTTTGGGTGGCTGGCACGCGGTACTCGATAGGAGGAGTACCTCAGCCGTCTTAGGTTAGTGAGCAGTACCTCGGAGTCGTGATAGGACCAATGTACACTCCAGAGACGAGACTCTTCAGCAGTTACGATTTCGATAATGAAAATACTGGTTTGAGCTGAGTCTATGACCTTTGTGTTTACCTCATGATTAAGATGGGTCACTTGATAACTTAGGTATATGTATGGGCATATACCTGGGTAGTGGTTATCTGTTGATTTCATAATATTTGTGTTTCCTCATGATTGAGATGGGTTACTTGATAACTTGGGTATATGTATGGGAATATACCTAGGTAGAGGTTATATGTTGAGATCTTCTTTGTGGTTATCCTTGTTGGATTTTGTGAGACCTTGAGGGTCTCGAGTCCCTAATGAGTATCGTTATACTCACCCATGCATGGGCTATGTCCTCACCTCGTTGTGTTGGTTTCAGACGAAGGGCAGCGCAGATAGAGGCCGAGTGTTCGAGGACTGGACGGTACCCGGAGGTGGACCTCATGACGAGACAGTATCTGGTGGTGGACTTCACGACGAGATGACACTCAGAGGAGGTTGAAGGGCGAGAGCGTTGTGGAGGCTATCTATACCTACCCTTCAGGTAGGATACTTGGTGGATGATCCAGGAGCTGCTTGTCACCTTTCAGTTGTTTTATCTTTTTCTTTGTACTTTACAGTTGGGCTTGTATTTCCGGACCCTTTAGTTTTAGCACATCTTGTTTCAGTTTTACTTAGTATTTTACTTCCGCTTGTACTCTGTGGTGTTTTGTTTACTTTTATAAAGGCAATGCCTTCCCAGTTATTGGGATTTACACCTTTGGTGCTAGTCGCCAGCCCCTGGCCTATGGAAGGCGGGCTTGGGGTAGTCACAGCATGAGCCCCGAGGACGGGTCGTGACAAATTGGTATCAGAGGATTCGGTTCTACCGCAGGACTTATAACTATGATATTTTCTTTTCTATGAAGCAATATTGTTAAGGGTACCGAGTGGGGTCTTCAATTCAGGGATTCCAGTGTTGGTGCGGCAGCCGACATATCTGTACACCAGGACCCTGACTACTGATTTCCGACTTTGTGCACGAAAACACTGATTGCGTGTGTGTTTCCAAAAGATTTAAAGTCATCTCAAACTAGGTCAGTTCACCAGGTATAAGACGTTGACCGTGTCGCATCTGTTACGAGGCGAGGCAAATTCCGAGATAGCCGAGGAATGGCTGGAGGCGATTGCTAGAGTTTCCCGCCTAGCTGAGACATTAAGAGAGTGGATGGTGGACTTGGCCACTAGTGTTTTCCATTGAATGACCATGAGGATGGTACGCATAGTGATGAGGCTTCAGTACGTGGACCGATTCCTGAGACAGTGCCTTCGGGTAGTGTGTCAGCTATACATCACTACCTGTTGGTCATCAGTTACAACCGGCGATACCGGTAGGTGACACATGTAAGCTTACTGCCTTACACGTGATCTAACATCAGATACCCTCAAGTTCTGAGGCGAACCTGATTCACAGGTAGCTGAGGACTGGCTTGAGGAGGTGGCAAAGAGTTTTCTAGAGCTTATACAACTTCGGCAGGACGACGTGTCCGTATCTGAGAATTCATCGAGGCGTACCGAACATTCTGGGTACTCGATGAATACGATTTGAGCCATCACTTTTTCCTCTATGAATTCCTAGTCACGTCAGGGTTCTAGAGAGAACCTTGAGGTTGAATGTTCTTTGGCTGAATGAATAGAGCTGGAGAATGTTAGAAGTTGGAATGCAGCGACCTGGTGCCAGTCTTAGAGACTTGGGCGTGCAAATGTTTCAAGAAGAGGAAATGTTAAGGACAGATAAATCTGTAGATCATCAGACGTGGAGGCAGAGATAGGAGAGCAGCATGAGGTGGTGTAAATTTCAACATATTACAACCACCAACCTTTGTTGTCCCCTCCAGGATCAGGGAGCTGGAGGGCAGGGGAAAAGAGTAGCTGCATGCGGTCAAGGAGTGCGACCGAAATGGCTCTAAGGATGATTCGAAGTGCGGAATTTCTCTTCTACTAGCTATCATAGCCACAGACATCGATACGAATCATCCCTTCCTTCCATGTATCTAGTCCCAGACCTAGAGTTTCTGGTTAAGCCGTTGACTTGACCCACACATCTGAAGATACCTTTGGGAGGAGACTCGATAGTCACACTTATGCCGACAGTGTGATCTGACCCTTGAGGTGAGAGTCTCGGTTGGGACCTCTTGGTGGCAGCGTCGAGGCCTTACGACGTTAGTTTGAGTATGGATTGGGGAATCACGGCTCATACTCAAATTGACGGTATTAGGCAAACGTTGGGATGTGTTTTCCTTGGTTGGTGAAAAGGAAACCCCAGGAGCACAAGATAAACTCGTGCATGGGAGGGTGTAGCCGATCATTCTTTGGTCGGCCAACCTTACCCTCTGGTAGCATGAGTTTTGAGTTTCAGTTCTAATCAAGAAATGGAGACCTCTAGAGTTCGAGGATGGAGACCACGTTCTTATACGGGTCTCACCTCGATGGGGTTTACGGAGATGTAGCTGAGGCGGCGAGATATCTCTGAGGTTCAACGGACCTTTCTAGGTCCCGAGCAGGGTAGGCGAGGTGGTTTACCGCTTCACCTTTCCAGCTCAGTTGCACCGGGTGCATGAAATCTTCCATGTACCACGACTGAGGAGAAAGGTGTAAGATCCTTCACACATCATCGACCTCAGGGAGTTGGACGTCGATGACATGGCGACATGCACGGAGTTTCTAGTGGAGATTGAGGATCGACAGGAGCGGGTCCTACGTGAACGATCAATTCCTCAGGTGTGCTTTCACTGGCAGCACGAGAACCTCCAGGAGAGCAAATGGGAGCGGAAGGCTCAGATGCGTGCTCAGTACCACTTTTGTTTCCCTAGTTTGTGTTATAGATTTATGGGTACGTAAATCCCTGAGGTGGGAGTAATGTAAAGACCCGGAAATTTCAAAGAATTTTTTTTCTTAATTTCTTTGGAATTTTGTGAGTGCGCGGTTTCAGACAGCACCTGATTCTGAGGCCCGGTGTGCCCGAAATAATTTTTTGAAGTCTTGTTAAGATTAAATTAACACGCGTAAGCAGTTTTACTGAAAAAGTGTAATAACTCTTAAACGGTTACTCGGATCAGAAATTTGAGGGCACCGTTACGCTCAGGATGGCGGGTTTACCCTAGGCGCGACTTAAGTTTAGTCGGTGCGGGCCTCCTATGAGCAATCCCAAAAATGACTTAACCATAAATAAAATAATTAAATAAATTATTTTATTTTTCAAATGCTTATAACTCACAAACGGTAGCTCGGATTAAAAATCTGAGACAACTGTTGAACTCGTGAGGGCATGGTTTATTTAAGAAGATACTAACTTTGGCCGATGCGGGCCACCTGAAAAAGTAAGTTTTTGGCCGCAAATAAAATAATTAAATGACAATTATTTTATTGTAAAATTTGTATCTTTTAAACGGTAACTCGGATTGAAAATCCGAGAGTACCGTTGGATTTGTTGGGGCGTGTTTCACTTAGGCAGAGCCTGACCTTGACCGGCACGGGTTGAGGGTGAATGATAATAATTTTCCGAAATTTTTTTCGGGTACGTTTAGTAAACGTACGTGTGGGTTTTCCTATCTTTTGAACCGGTACTCAGAATTGAAATCCGAGGGCACCAATGAACGTGAAGCACTGGTAAATTTTTAAGGGGACATTTACCGCAGTTGCGTTTGAAGTGGGTTGAGAATTAATAATTGGGGATTTAGAAATAAATAAATAAAATTGGTGGTGCACAATTTTATTTATATGATAGTTATACCCTACAAAGGGGAGTTAAGGGTGAGACCCATAACCACCAACTACCCATGTGAGGATAAATGAGTGGTGGGGTCCACACGAGACCCTAACTCCTCACCTCCCCCTCAACTCCCTAAACCCCCCTTTATCACCCCTCAAATTAATTTGTAAACTCCCATTTAATTATGTGAACTCCTCACCTTCTTCTCTCTCTCCCATAAGGTTTTCCAAATTGATTTCAATTAATGAATTGGCTCCTCTTAGTTTTGAATTGCTTGGCATTATTAAATTTAGAGGAAGACTTTCATTTTATTGTTGGGAAATTAATCTGTTGAGAAGCTTTGGAGGATTAGAAGGAAAAGATTACTTTCCATGAAGAACACAATCTTCCTCTCAGCGAAGGGAATCTCCTTCAACCGAGGCAAGAATGTGAGGTGACGCCACGAGGATCACCTTTCTTCCGCGATTCCTGACCACCACGATGTTTGCCTCTTTCCGCGGTTCGACGACGTGCGACATATTTTCGAGGTAGGGGTTTTTATATATGATTGAATTCGTTTTATTGATTCTTCATATCTTAAATTCAAGATGATGATGACCAAATGAACATGGACATCGTCCCACACATAAACCATTCTCCTTTTTATTTTTATTCTTCACGTGTTCTTCGTGCATTCTTCAATACCTATTATTTATTGACGCTAGAAACACGAAGTTTTGTTGAGCGCAATATATGGATGCGAAGCCCTCGACGCAAGGATCACAAATATGCGATCGTTTAATTTTTCGTGCTTGGAACGAAGCCGCAATGGCTCACGGAAGGAGGAGTACAAATATTTATTGATGCTGGAAACTCAATGGTTCCCTGAGCGCGACATACGGACACGAAGATCTCGACCCGAGGATCAAGGATATGCATTCGTATTTTTTTTCAAGTTAAATCGAAGTCGAAATGGAGTGCTGGAGGATCTGGAGGTGCAGCTGGGCGGGCAGCCCAAGGTGGTGGCCATGCATAAAGAAGGGTGGTGCATGAAGAAGGGTGGTGCGTGACATTGCGTATTTGAAAGAAATCAATTAAAATTAATAATATAATAATTGTATTATTAATTTTGATGATAAAACACTTTTTTGTCCGTAACTTCTTCGTGCGATCTCGGTTTCACGAACCGTCAGTGGCAGTGCGACCATGACTTCGAGACAGAATTTATGAGTCCAATATTGGATTTCTTTTTCGGGTTTTTGGATCGGGTACCTGAAGCCCTCGAAAAATAATAGATTTAATATTATTATTAAATCTTCGACCCACGATAACTCATGTGTGCGACGTCCGATTGGCTTGCTGTCATTGGCGATATAATCCCGTCATTAATACGGTCGATTCAAGTATAATGTTGGATACTAAATTCTAGTTCATGGTGCAGGGTCACGAAACACCGAATATTATTATCATTATTATTATTATTACGAGATCTTGTTTCGGACATATCTCTCTCATATGGTGTCGGAATGACGAACCGTCTGCGATGTTGTGACCCTGGTATTACGAAGGATGTTTCAAGAATAATTTTGGATATTTAAGTCGAGGTTGAGGAGCAGGCCCCACGAGGCCCGTTTCGCGCATGATGCGGTGAAATGCAACTTTTTCACCGGCTATCCATTTGGGACCAATGGGTAGTCCATCTTGTGTGTTTTTCCATATGGATAACAATGGTGTGACCGGTTTGGTTAACCAGTGTCATTTGAAGTACGACTGGGTTGGATCGAACATGAATCCAACCGGGCCCTCAGAGCGGAAACACTTATAACTTGAGATCTAGACGTCCGATTGACGTGCCGTCGACTTTGTTGGATTTCTCTTGATGAGACGAAACTTTTGGTATACTTCGACTGAGGTTTGGACGCTGTTGGAATATGGCCGGGTTAGATTGTACCCAAAATCCAACCGGGCCCCTGGAACGGAAAAGATGATAACTTTCAGACTGGACGTCTGTTTGACGAACCGTCAACGGTGTTGGTGATATTGTTGAGAAACGGTCCCTTTGAGTATACCCTATGAGAGTTCGGGGTACAGTTGAGATACGGCCGGGTTGGTTTGCACACGAAATGAACCGGGACCCTAGGACGAAAAGGCTAATAACTCATAGACCGAGCATCCGATGGACGCGCCGTCTATTGCGTTGAGACCCTATGACGAGGCGGTCCTTTGAGATAATTATTCGTGGGACTTTGAGATACTTGGAGTATAGACCTGTAGCTCGTAAAGCGGACCCTCCCGGAGACGATTATTCGGAGTACAGAGACCATGTAGCCGGATGAGACCTGACGACTGCTTGACTGACTCGACTTGGAGTGAGTCGACCAGCCCAGTGGACGGAGCACTACTTTTTTGGGTGCAGACCCATGGCGGACAGAGCACTACCTATGTGACAGTGCAGACCCGCGGTACTCGTCTGGAGAGTACCTCTGTAGGCTATTAGGGGGTGTGCACTACTGTGTTTGGGTGGCATACCCCGGTGGGAAGCACTACTGTGTTTGGGTGGATGGCCCGCGGTACTCGACAGGAGGAGTACCTCAGCATGCTTAGGTTAGTGAGCAGTACCTCAGAGTCGTGACAGGACCACTGTAAACTCCAGAGACGGGACTCTTCAGTAGTTACAGTTTCGATAATGAAAATCCTGGTTTGAGCTGAGTCTATGACCTTTGTGTTTACCTCATAATTGATATTGGTCACTTGATAAATTAGGTATATGTATGGGCATATACCTGGGTAGTGGTTATCTGTTGATTTCATAATCTTTGTGTTTCTTCATGATTGAGATGGGTCACTTGATAACTTGGGTATATGTATGGGCATATACCTAGGTAGAGGTTATCTGTTGAGATCTTATTTGTGGTTATCCTTGTTGGATTTAGTGATACCTTGAGGGTCTCGGGGTCCCAACTGAGTATCATTATACTCACCCCTGCACGGGCTATGTCCACACCTCGTTGTGTTGGTTGCAGACGAAGGAAAGCGCATACAGAGGCCTAGTGTTCGAGGACTGGACGGTACCCGGAGGTGGACCTCACGACGAGACCGTATCTGGTGGTGGACTTCATGATGAGACGACACTCGGAGGAGGTTGACGGGCGAGAGCGCTGTGGAGGCTATCTGTACCTACCCTTCAGGTAGGATCCTTGGTGGACGATCCAGGAGCTACTTGTCACCTTTCAGCTATTTTATCCTTTTCCTTGTACTTTACAGTTGGGCTTGTATTTCCGGCCCCTTTACTTTCAGCACAACTTGTTTCAGTTTTACTTTGTATTTTACTTCCACTTGTACTCTGTGGTGTTTTGTTTACTTTTATAAAGGCAATGCCTTCCCAGTTATCGGGATTTATGCCTTTGGTGCTAGTCGCCAGCCCCTGGCATATGGAAGGCGGGCTTGGGGTAGTCACGACACGGGCCCCGAGGACGGGTCGTGACACCAATGATCTTTTATGTGATCATCCTGCATCTGACATGAGTTGATGTGTGAAGTATTATGAATCTCTATAAATTTGGGGTGGAAAATTATTATGTTTAAAATGATGTATTATTTTTATGTATATATATTTTTTTTTTAAATTTTGAAATTTTAATATTTATTTTTATTTTTATTTATTTTAAAAAATTTATAATTTTTTATTTTTTTTAAATTTCATTATTAATTTTTTTAAAGTTTATTTTATTTTATTTTTTTTGGAAATATTAGTATTTTTTATAGAAGATCAGTTCGTCAAAAAAAAAATATCAATTGAAAATTTCTATTGTAGTTGATCATTTTAAAATATTGTGTGTATTATTTGCGATGATTAATTCATCTATCACAATTATTTGTAATTTTTGATGACCTATCACAAATAAAAACATTTGTGATGCCATATTTTTTTATAATGGTTTATTAGTGATGGACTCCCATCACAAATTAATTTTTGTGATGGATATCCTTCGCTAAGGCATCATTGAAAAAATGGAACCTTTGGTAGTGTAATTACTTTCTCCTTGATTTCAGTCTCATGTACAGCTTGAGGATTATGATTGGGAATCTCAAATCATCTAGATCCTTTTAATTTCAAATATAATATCCATTTCCATATTCCTTGGACAAACACAACATTGATAACATGAAACCTTATTCCTAGATTTGGATGAGTAGTAATAATTAGTATTGTTTTGATTTTTTTTCATAATTTTCCATATTGGGAATTTCCATATTTTTTAATCCCTATAGTGACAATTTTCTTTATGTCCTATACTGACCATATGAAGGTAAGGTCAAAATTTATCTTCTTTCACATGTCGTTTACCCATGGAAGTGGTTGGTTGTATGGTATATTGGGATTTTGAGGTCATTATATCACATTATGAATCCACTAAAAACCTTTGTAGTAGAATTAAATGATCATGAAGTCAATTGGAATTCACAAAGTTGGTCAATTTCTTTATTTTGAAACCTAAAATCTTCTTGTGGTATCTTTTTTCCATGTGAAAGGGCATGATGACTTCTCAAATTACTATTCATGATTGATTTGATCCCTTATTGCGTTTGATTATTCACACATTTAGTTAGGTGACACTTTTGACTATGCAACATTAAGAACAAATGGTCGGTTGATCCGTTTCAATTGTCCAACTTCAAACCTCTATATAGATAATCCAATAGCTTTAGTGTATTCTTTGTACCTTAAATTCATAATTGATTAAATTTTATTAATAAAATAATTAAAATACTTAAAATAATGTAATTTCAGAATTAATACCATGTATTGATTCATCCATTTTTCAAACATGAATAAAACAAAAAACCAAGATTTGATCCATTAATCATTTTTTTTTTCAGATTTCACAAAAGAAAAAAAATTACATCATTTCTATAAAAAATATGGGTTAATTTTATTTAAATAAAATAAGAAATATGTGAGGTGGTGGATTCCATCACTCCCCACATTAAATCCATTTCAATTCTAGGAAATACAAAGAATAATTTTTATTTAAAGAGATATTGTTGGGTCAGATATTTTACTTTATATATTCTATTTATATAGTTTTGGAAATCACAAACACCATCTTAAAAATTTGTTTACCAATTTTTCATGTCGTAAGTTATTTAGTATGTTTTTGTCAAAAATATTACATTTTAACTTACATAGAAATAAGTCTAATGTATTATAGATGTAAATTTATTATTCTTCATTATGATACATTAATTGAAGGATGTGTCTAATACATTAGACTGACCACAATCCTGATTAGTGGTTAGACTTTTATGTTGTCTCTTGTATTGAAAAAGTGATGACCATTATACTGATAGTGTTAATGATACATCAGACACATCCTTATAAATCTATAAAATTGAAAAATCATATGGGTGTTCATTGGATTATAATATGTTTATATTCACATATTTCAAATTTTTCCTATAGTAAGTAATATATATTAGAATTGTAATGGTGATGAAAAAACAACATTTAACATAATGTTATTCCAAATCAAAATGATATGTCAATTATAAGATATATGGTTCCATTGCAAATAACTTAGAAATATAACCATTGGATCTACAACTATAAAAATTTAGTCATTTGGAGAGTTGGGAGATTATAAAGTTCACAACTCAAGTCTTCTAATGTTTTCTCAACATGAACATATCCTTCTAAGTCAGTATAATAATTTACAGAGTTATACTTCTAAGGAATCCTTTCTCATAGTTATTGTCACCTTTTCTTTGTATTCTCCTTGGACTAACATGGTTATGGTGAACTATGTAAAATTGGTGTGTCTTGTGCATGATTTAATTTTTTATGTAATATAATACAATGATAAGAAGGTATTAGTGAATTGCTTTAACTAAGAAACAGGAAAAAATGGAATTTTTCTCAACAAATAATATCCTATTTCGCCTCTCCCCCCTCTCAAGGTATTTAACCTAGTATGACCAACATCATTTTCTACATGGTGGGGATGTACCTCAATTCATAAAAATCATATTGAATCGTAAATCTACTTAATTAATTGTGATATTTATACCATAAATGAACAACATTAGTTTCACATGATTTAAGCTTCTTCAAAAAAATTTATTTATTAACTAACATCACATTTATTTATGCAATTGACCATTATGGAACCATTGAATGAACCTTAAATGTATATCAAATAAAACTTTTGTTCTTAATTTTTTTTCTAAGTTTTTTATATTTTCCATACCAGCTACACATAATGACCCTTATGGGAAATTATAAAACCATTAAAATTTGAATTCACAGTTATGAAACATGAGTGAATCATATGAACTAGATTTCATCCATTCAAAATTTTATTGGTGAACCTTACATAACTCAATGATGACACTTTTAAAATCTCCATGATTATTACAAAATGAAAAATTACCCTTATGGAATATCAAATAACCCTTATGAATTCCTTATATAATCTTTACAAGAATGTAATTACTTTGAAAATTCATGGGTTCTACTTCATATGACTGTTAAATGAGGTATACTTAGACATATTTCAACAATTAAAAGAAATTCCAAAAACATTTTAAAGAAACTCATATACTCTTTTAGGATTCTTATAGAATTTACAACTACTCTAAAATCATCTCAAAGAACTTCAAGCATATCATTATCATGCCTTCATAACAAATAAAACATCATTTTCATGCAGAATCAAAATGTAGATAAATTGAAATTATTACCATGACCTACTTCTACTACATCTTTATAAACACCACCACTAATAACTATTGAAAACTAATCACAACACAAAGATTCCATAACATCGCCAAAAAATAAGAACCTAATATCACAACATCCCATTTGATCACATCTTTAATAATTCCACGGTTTTTATGATCCACATTACATTCATACGATTCAGTCATCTAAAACCATAATTTATTCATTAAGATACATTCATTTTAACTATATTAATTTTATATCAACCATCCCCATTTATAATTCATTTACCACTCACTACCCATAGATTTTAACACATTTTATATTTTTAATTTTATTAATCTTGACCACATTCTATATTAATATGTAGCTAAAACATAACCACATAATTCTTTCTCACATGATTCTAGTCAACATAATATCTCATTCCATGATATATTATAAAAATTAGAATTCCTTCATGAAATCGTCTACCAGGTTTTCAAACCAACCATTCCAAACCACTACCTCAAGATAATAATATATCACCCCCAAAATTAAAATACTAAATGGATAACCAAAAAATTATAGCAGCAATCAAAACCAAGTAACATAGTAAATAACATTAAGCATTTTTCTTTATCCATACCTCCACTATTATTCAATACTTCTGAAATAAACAATATCAACATAACTTCTGAATTGAAATATATCATTTTCAATATCATATTAATGTGATTTATCAAATTTTTAAGGTGATAAGTAAAAATAACTGCAAAAATAATGAACAATAATATCCCAATAACATGAATATCAAATAAATCAATGAAATAAATCCATAATAATAACATTGAAATAACATGAAGCACATGTGAATCATACCGTATCATTAAATTTAAATAATATAATTTCATTACCTTCATTAGGTTAATTAAAACCTCAATACAATTGAAATTAGATATGAAAATTAAATATTATCACTTAATTAAGTAATGATAGATAATGAATCCCCAAAATCAACCAAAGCTTCAACAATTATAGAACAATAATGAGAATTAATCAAGAATAAAACACTATTAAACTCTTAATAGATCCCAACAAAAACTATACTCATTAAACCTCTATAAAACACTTGAATTTTTTTTTTCCAAAACAAAACCTATATCAATTCCATAATATTCAAATAGAGAATAATAAGGAAAATATAGATAAAATGGAAGGAATTTTTATACTTAATTGAAATATCTCAGTCAGATGAATTTGGGGATCAAGAGCCACAAACATATGACTATGGGGTAGCGAATATTAACAATATATCCCTTATAGTTCATATGAGATTATAGAAATTGAATATAATTCATTTATTTTATTAAATTTTATTACAGACATGGAAGCATGACAACATGATATTTAAATGTTTTTCATGGTGTAATGGTGGCCTGATTTGAGTATCATGATGTGATATCCCTAACTCATATGTGGTCCAATCCATTTAAAATTAATATAAAAGGTGAAGGTCTTAGTGCAATGGGTACATTAATGACATAGTACTTGAACCAATGAAAATCACAACACAAACCTCACCCTTCACCTCAATCCTAATAACCACCAATCCAAGACCATGATGCAACACCACCACCATAGTGAAATAGTTACAAAAATGGTATAACTCATAAATTATATTGTAATGGATTCCCATGTTAAATTGTAACACCCCAAGATTTCATAGTGTGTTATTTCTTCAAAATAATTCAATAACTTTCACTACATGCAACACCATGTTCAAGCACACCATGACTTACCAAACAAGCCGTTCAAAAGAGGTTATGAATAGTATTAGATAAATTTTAATGTTTATATAATCCTTATAATTTTAGAATCCATATTATGAGTTTCTTAGATATAATGCAAGAACAAATTCATTTTCAGTATTGCACTTTTATCAACTTTAATAGTGAACCCTTTTTAAATACTATATTTTAAACTTTTTGACTAAATGGGGACATCAAAAATTTAAAATGAAACATCCCAAGCTTCCACGGTACGCTTTCTTTGAATAATACAGTAGCGTGTGTTGTACGCAACCTTGAGTTTTAACACACACCACAACCAATCAAACTAGCCGTTATGAATAGTAATACCTAATTTTTGAAATTATATATATTTTATATTTAAAAATGGACTTCGTTTTTGGATTCGGAATATCGAAATTATCCTAGGGTGAAATTTTGGTACTTTTCGGATAACTTTTATATTTTGATGAATAGTGAAAATTACTAAATTTTAATTAAAAACAACTTTTTTAATCAAAATAATTAATAGTGATAAATTATGAATTTGAGTGGTTTTAAAGTATATTTAGAATATATTTTTACCATTTAATATAATGTTGGTCATTGGACATAATTTTACAATTAAACCGAACATAAACGAGTGTCAATCTTTTGATAGTTATTATCTCTTAAAAACACGCTTTTTGTTTTGACAGCGGGATTTAATTTTAAATTAATTTCTGCCACTTCTGTGTTTTGAATTTAGGAAAATGGATTCCATATTTGGAATCAGGATGTTAAAATTGTGTAAATAGGTAACTTTTATTTTTAGACATTTTGAATAATTACTGCGGTAAATATTTTATTTACCATGGTTAAGGGTAAATCCGGTAAATAAGGGTTAAAAAAAATAATATTATAATAATATTAAATTACCCTAAAACGTGTCTTAACCCTATTGGTTGATACATGGTCGACCATGGGAATCTTTGGGTCTATTTTGGGACCCCATGGATCCACTTGTAAGTGATAATGAAACTTTATTTTAATTTAGTTAAAATGAATACAAAAATGACACAAGCATATATCTTTTAGAACAACAATTGTTACATAGGGTAATATATGTTGGATTTTAGATTATAAATATTCATTAGAAAGCTAAAAATATTTTCTACATAATGATATTTTATTTATAATTTTTAGACATTAATTAATTTATTTTATTTATGACACAATGATGATGCAGTAATTACTATAATAGTGAAAAATTAAAATAATTGATATTATAAATACCCAAATAAATATAATATGAAACTTTTAATGAATTAAACTAATTTTCTAGGATAATATGATATATTAGGATTGATTTAATTGACTTTTTTCGAAGTAATCAATCTGTTATGAGTTTCACAAAAATCAACTATTGAATAGTGTCAAAATTGACATAAAAGAGTTCTTAAAACAAATATTATATTATTAATTGATATTAAATTCCTAAAAATCTAAGGTTCGGCCAAGAGACTTATATTATGATAGGTTAATCATTAATGGACCACTTGGGGGTCGCTTGGATGTATATAGTAATTTTATTAACCATATTATATAAAAATACAAAGAGACATTGTAAAAGTGAAACTAATTAACTTAGAGTTAATACTTAAAGATAAGGTTAATATAAGTACCCAAACCTGTCTAAATTCTATTGGATGAGTTGTTTTCGACCTATCCCCACCTAATCCTTTGAATAGTCAACTTTGGAGCCTTTGGAAACCGAATATGAATTTATTATAAATTAATATTTCTAGCTTTTCCAAAGGTGCCCCTCACCCCTCTTATAAAAGGGCACGCCTCCTTCTCATTTCCTCACACCTATCAAGCCACTTGGCTCGTCCAAACTCTGCCCATCTAAGCTCCCCACATCCCTCTACTCCTCCTTGAAGATTCCCCTTAGGCAGAAAGCATTTCAAGAAGTCCTTTGGTTCCAACCAAAGTGAGTTACCTAAATTAAAGGTAACAATTTCTCTTAAAGTATTTTCATTTATTTTGCTTCTCCAACCCCCAAAATCTTTTTATTTCCTTTATTTTGTAACAACACCAGTATCCTCAATATACTAGGATGTTGTTATAAGAAGTATTCAAACTACACATTCACACAACTCCATCTAATGGATGATGAACATAATGTTTCTGTGGATGGCAAACTAACGCCTCACGAAACGATGATTGTTCAAATACATCTTACCGCCTCTCATGGTGGCCATTAGGATGGCACTGTAATTAAATATGATATTAATGATATATATTTTATATATAAGCTTCTGTAATTCCATTTTATTTCATACCATTATTCGTTTCATGTTGTATATACATACGATAATTTCATTTGAGGAAGTGCGGACTACCGCCCCCTTAAAATGATATGACTCATTCATACCACACATGGAACGTATAAAGGATGATGTAAATGAACTTAAGTAACATATATAAAATATTATATTATACTGGAATAGTAATATACCTATGTATAATTTGGATTCGATTCTTTTAAAATAAAAATTAAATAGAAGTAGCGTTCGTGCGTACGTACGGACTACCGTCTCCACGAACGCGATGAGATTCATTCTCCATCGTATAATTTGATGATTTAAAAATGATGTTTAAGAACTTGATACCATTCTGGATATGAATAATATACATCCCATTAATAACGAATATGTCTCACATAACAAAGAATATAAAGTAAAATGAACCCGTTAACACCCGAAATGACGATAATTCTAAAATATTATTAACAAATCAATGATAAAAGATCATATATGTTATCATATTAAAGTAAATGATTCTTTTATTATTCAATAACAATTATTTCACCATTATACAGGAGGTAAACCTACCATCGACCAAGGAAAAAGTACAATGTAAGGGTTTTCTTATCTCACTTTTAATTCCGTGAGAATTCCATTGATCACCACTTAATTATTGCATGTGGTGTATGTGTACTTCCCATGATCGTATTCATTGTGTAATATAATTTAATTTATGGGTATTTACATCATCATGGTATGATACTTCTTTCATGGGTGTATGTTTCGTAAGTTACCTAATCGATAAGGGAATTTGAGATTTCAATTTCCACTCATTTGGCTTTACACATATTTCATTGATTATATTACCCCAAGATTATGTGTGGAATCACTATTCATTTGATTATGTCATAATTTCCACTCCCCTTCCTGTGGATAGAAGTTTGATACACATAATCACTCCATTGGTAATTCTCAAGTCATTGATATGAATTTGATAAGAGTAATTTTAACTCATTCTCCATTTGTTGAGTTAAACATCCAATTCGTTGGTATTGTTTTTACAAGAATATGTGTGAATGTCCTTTGATTGTTTTACACTGAATATCCAATCATATTTAGTGTATTTATATTTGTCACACATAATTATGTCATTGATTTATCCTTAACCTAAGGATACAACCTTTTTGAGAAATTTCATCTCAATTTACATTCCATTGAGACTTCTTTGATGATATACACCAAATCACTTCTACGTGGTGTATATAATGTACTTTGACATAGTATATCATGAATTCCTTTATTCTCATGATATTACAATGTTTTGATTACCTCAATTATTTGTATTCAAGTGTCTCTCTTTTGGTTAGATACTCTAACCAAAATACCATTTTAAAATGTTTTAAAGAATTATTCTTCTAAATCATGCTCATTAATGTCCATATTTTAAAAATGGTTTTAAGGATTTATTTATATGGACATTAAAGTTTTAAAATTAAAACTCCTTTTAAAAGTTTCAAAGTGGTATGGGACACTTTGATTCAAAAATATACTTTTAAATGGCTTCTTGACAAATAGTGTGACTTTTAAATGTTTTCAAGAAAAGGGGGATATTTCTCTCAAATAGTTTTGATGATTATTTTCATCTATGTCAACATCCTTCATTATTATTGATTGAGGTTAATGTGATACAATACAATCTTCCATATTGTATCGAATGAATTATGTTTGACTGTGGATGTGCTATTTTTATACCATTCATGGTTTGTGGTGAAAGTATTGACATTTCGTATGCTAGTTTAATACGAATGTTTACGTTATGTTTAAACCTTTTCATATGGGAATGCATTGGACTTAATAAGTGACGGGTGGAGCCCGCTATAGCTCCTCGATGCATCGGTAGGTCTCAAGAGACAAACTAGTGTCTTGGCACAAGGCCTTGGCAAAATCTTATTTGTAGTCTTGGCACGAGGCCTTGGCTATGTGGTTATGATAGTCTGGCATTATGCATTCCATCATTATGAAAGTGGTTATTGATATTGCATGTGATCATTCGACTAGTAGAATATCCATGTGAGTAAGTAAATGGCATTATTTCATTTTACATTTTCCATTTTATGCTGAAGTTCAAGTTTAAAAGGCTTTTGTTTTAGTTATAATTTGCCTTAAGTGTTTATGCTCATTAATGAAAGCTTCTGCTATAATGTTATCCTTACTGAGCATCCGAGCTCACCCCTTTCAATGTTTTATTTATTTTTTCCCAGGATTATGAAGAAGTAATTTATGAATGACCTGCAGGGATAGTATGAGGGGATATGAAGACAAGATGTTTTTTTTATGATGTAATGTAAAAATTTATGGATGTATCTAGTTATTTCAAGGCTACTAAACTAATCGGTCTTTCGAGACTTGATCTTTCTCGTGATCATGCCAATGTTATGTAATTAATGCACCGACTCTGGGTAGCTGGGGTCGGGGCGTTATAGTTGGTATCAGAGGAAGTTTAGTACAAACCTTGCTAGCTAGATTTAGATAAACTCTGATTAGAGCACGTAGACCTAAGATGAACTTTGAGGATTAGTATAAAAAAAAACTTCCTAGAATTTTGGTATTGTAAAGATTTTGTGAGTTTTCCGAGCAATACATCCCTGTCTGGATACGAGCAGGTAGAGGCGGCTCTGGCACAGATGTACCTAGGGGTAAAACCCGAAAACACCGCTTTGAGCTAGACTCGAACGGGAACTGGTGCACGACAACGGGCCTTGCTGCACTCTTGGTTACGACACTCCCGGGGGATATGCTTAGGATAATTTACATTTTCTTTACAAACCGATTTAAGTAATATATACATAAGATGAGAGAAAATGACCTTGGTTAATCCTAATATGTTTCAAATTGAGAATATGGTGACATTTTAATCTCTAAATGATTTTACGACTACTATTACTCACACAATGCCTTCTGGTTTTAGTCAATGGCTGGATTCCAAGGAAGTCATAGTGACTTTGAGAATGATGTACAAGTTGGGAACAGTGGTGGCAATGAGCAAAAAAATGGAATGTTGATAGGCGTAAAAGATATCGTCTTTATGCCAAATCAGTTTTCCAAAAATATGATCAACAACATATATATTAACCAACTCCCAGACTCAACAAGGAAGAGAAAGGTGATAAATGATAAGATCTCCAGCAATGGAGACCATGGAGAAAAGAAACCTCAATTTTCATCATGCAGGAATTGTGGAAAGAGACACCTAGGAAAGTGTCTCAATGGGACAACGAAATGTTTTACGTGCGGGAAGGAAGGACATAAAGTGAAGAATTGCCGAAGAAAAATGAAGAGTACTATGGAAGAAGATAAAAATGGTCCCAAGAGTCCATTTACAGTCATTTGTCGTAAATGTAGGGGACCTGGCCATTACCCGAGTGAATGTCCTATTTTATAGGATATTTTCTTGGTCAAAGAAGAAGCTATGTGGAAATAAATGGCTGGAGAAAAATTTAAAAAGTATTAGCACTCCTTGTTGATGGGTTTGCTTTGGAATAATTTTCTCTTGTATTTGTAACCCCGCAGTTTGCCATGTGAGAATGATATTTGAGGAAGAATTGTCTCTTCTCTTGTGGATATAGGTATAAATAACCATTTGGTTTTATATGATCATTGGGGTTTGAGAAAATGATAAGTTATTATAATTTGGGATGAAAATGCAAAGTATGATATAACATTTGTGGTTAAATTATGTTATTTTGAGGAATTTATCTCATTTTGGTAATATTATAAAATATAGTTTTTGAAAAAGGACAACACGTAGACCGTGAGACAACCCATCGCGTCGGACAAAGCCGTGGGAATCAAACCCACAACCAAAGTGCGATTGGGATTTATCGCCTACCACTGGACTACGTGAAGTCCCTGGTTAGTGTGACTTTTTTTTTTGTTAAATGATTTTATTGATCAATAATAAGATGATTTGGGTTCTTATGTCTTATCAAATGAATACCCTTGGTATAGGAAAATGATTTGGTGATTAAGTGATAAATGTTATTTTGGAAGATGTTCGTTTTGTTAGGAACACTATATGCCCAAGGAAAATAGAATACAATGAGGTTTCATTTGTAGAGTAATGGTGGATTTTTATCTACATTTTTATTGTTGATTTATAGTGATTTGGGTTATTTATGGAAATGATTAACCTATAACAGAGAATATGTGATGATTACTTTTAAGTATGTGACTTTAAGAGTATTTGATGTAATTTGGTGATACAATGTAACATGGGAGACTACATAATCAAATTCTTCTATGTTTTGGGTTTCAATATTAGTTTGGATTATATTAAAGGATTTTAAGGACAATTGGTTATTGAATGGTATCTATTTAACTTTGGGGTATTGTTGGTTTAATTTTAGAAATTAAGATTAGTGCATATTTATCTCAATGAATATCCTTATGGGGGATCATTAGATCATTCACTAACCATTTTGGTTTTGATTAATATATGGTTTATCCTGCATGGATCATGTGATTCTATAGAAGTTTATTCTAGCTCTTCCAGTGTGACCAAGTCTTCTTGAATACTCATCGTTTAAAAAAAAAATTGAGTTAGTGGTGGAAATTTATTAAAGAATGAAAATCTACTTAAAATTTAAGTATATCTCATAATGTTCTTAGCCAATCTCATAAATAAAATCCCCAACATTAATAAAAGAAACATAGAACAAAAATGTTGTCCTAGATGGTACCTTAAATCATCACAAATTTATGGCTTTGGGATTTTTGGCCTTTTAATAGCCATGTTCTCTACCACTCTCCATCAGATAATTGATGGTTAGATTTCTCCTCCATATCCATATTTTCCTTCATGGAACCCTAGTATGTGTTATTTTCGGTAATCTTCATACTTTCGACTCTTTATTTTAAATATAGGCCTCATTAATTCATTTTTCGATGTGGGATTTCAACTAAGATATTTTGAAACGTCAAAAATGTGTTATCCTAATACCCTATGTTTTGTTGAACCGATGGTATTTCAAATCATCATAGATTAATGATTATAAGGACCTAAATTTTACACTTGTTTGTGATTGATGACCTCAATCACCACCTATAAATATTTACGTTTTTCCTCCAATTATATGTCTCTAGTTGCCACCAATGTTCTCCTAATCGAGATCATAATTTGGTGGTGACCCTTTTATTTCTCTTTTTCTCATATTAAGACTAAATTTTAGTAACCCAATTTCCGATGTGGGTTTTCCCACAAATATATTATCTATTTTCAACCTTTTTTTCGAAGAACAATTTCAAATTGCGAGGACGCAATTTATTGAAGGAGGGGAGAATGTAACACCCCAAGATTTCATAGTGTGTTATTTCTTCAAAATAATTCAATAACTTTCACTACATGCAACACCATGTTCAAGCACACCATGACTTACCAAACAAGCCGTTCAAAAGAGGTTATGAATAGTATTAGATAAATTTTAATGTTTATATAATCCTTATAATTTTAGAATCCATATTATGAGTTTCTTAGATATAATGCAAGAACAAATTCATTTTCAGTATTGCACTTTTATCAACTTTAATAGTGAACCCTTTTTAAATACTATATTTTAAACTTTTTGACTAAATGGGGACATCAAAAATTTAAAATGAAACATCCCAAGCTTCCACGGTACGCTTTCTTTGAATAATACAGTAGCGTGTGTTGTACGCAACCTTGAGTTTTAACACACACCACAACCAATCAAACTAGCCGTTATGAATAGTAATACCTAATTTTTGAAATTATATATATTTTGTATTTAAAAATGGACTTCATTTTTGGATTCGGAATATCGAAATTATCCTAGGGTGAAATTTTGGTACTTTTCGGATAACTTTTATATTTTGATGAATAGTGAAAATTACTAAATTTTAATTAAAAACAACTTTTTTAATCAAAATAATTAATAATGATAAATTATGAATTTGAGTGGTTTTAAAGTATATTTAGAATATATTTTTACCATTTAATATAATGTTGGTCATTGGACATAATTTTACAATTAAACCGAACATAAACGAGTGTCAATCTTTTGATAGTTATTATCTCTTAAAAACACGCTTTTTGTTTTGACAGCGGGATTTAATTTTAAATTAATTTCTGCCACTTCTGTGTTTTGAATTTAGGAAAATGGATTCCATATTTGGAATCAGGATGTTAAAATTGTGTAAATAGGTAACTTTTATTTTTAGACATTTTGAATAATTACTGCGGTAAATATTTTATTTACCATGGTTAAGGGTAAATCCGGTAAATAAGGGTTAAAAAAAATAATATTATAATAATACTAAATTACCCTAAAACGTGTCTTAACCCTATTGGTTGATACATGGTCGACCATGGGAATCTTTGGGTCTATTTTGGGACCCCATGGATCCACTTGTAAGTGATAATGACACTTTATTTTAATTTAGTTAAAATGAATACAAAAATGACACAAGCATATATCATTTAGAACAACAATTGTTACATAGGGTTATATATGTTGGATTTTAGATTATAAATATTCATTAGAAAGCTAAAAAGATTTTATACATAATGATATTTTATTTATAATTTTTAGACATTAAATAATTTATTTTATTTATGACACAATGATGATGCAGTAATTACTATAATAGTGAAAAATTAAAATAATTGATATTATAAATACCCAAATAAATATAATATGAAACTTTTAATGAATTAAACTAATTTTCTAGGATAATATGATATATTAGGATTGATTTAATTGACTTTTTTAGAAGTAATCAATCTGTTATGAGTTTCAAAAAAATCAACTATTGAATAGTGTCAAAATTGACATAAAAGAGTTCTTAAAACAAATATTATATTATTAATTGATATTAAATTCCTAAAAATCTAAGGTTCGGCCAAGAGACTTATATTATGATAGGTTAATCATTAATGGACCACTTGGTGGTCGCTTGGATGTATATAGTAATTTTATTAACCATATTATATAAAAATACAAAGAGACATTGTAAAAGTGAAACTAATTAACTTAGAGTTAATACTTAAAGATAAGGTTAATATAAGTACCCAAACCTGTCTAAATTCTATTGGATGAGTTGTTTTCGACCTATCCCCACATAATCCTTTGAATAGTCAACTTTGGAGCCTTTGGAAACCGAATATGAATTTATTATAAATTAATATTTCTAGCTTTTCCAAAGGTGCCCCTCACCCCTCTTATAAAAGGGCACTCCTCCTTCTCATTTCCTCACACCTCTCAAGCCACTTGGCTCGTCCAAACTCTGCCCAACTAAGCTCCCCACATCCCTCTCCTCCTCCTTGAAGATTCCCCTTAGGCGGAAAGCATTTCAAGAAGTCCTTTGGTTCCAACCAAAGTGAGTTACCTAAATTAAAGGTAACAATTTCTCTTAAAGTATTTTCATTTATTTTGCTTCTCCAACCCCCAAAATCTTTTTATTTCCTTTATTTTGTAACAACAACAGTATCCTCAATATACTAGGATGTTGTTATAAGAAGGATTCAAACTACACATTCACACAACTCCATCTAATGGATGATGAACATAATGTTTCTGTGGATGGCAAACTAACGCCTCACGAAACGATGATTGTTCAAATACATCTTACCGCCTCTCATGGTGGCCATTAGGATGGCACTGTAATTAAATATGATATTAATGATATATATTTTATATATAATCTTCTGTAATTCCATTTTATTTCATACCATTATTCGTTTCATGTTGTATATACATACGATAATTTCATTTGAGGAAGTGCAGACTACCGCCCCCTTAAAATGATATGACTCGTTCATACCACACATGGAACGTATAAAGGATGGTGTAAATGAACTTAAGTAACATATATAAAATATTATATTATACTGGAATAGTAATATACCTATGTATAATTTGGATTCGATTCTTTTAAAATAAAAATTAAATGGAAGTAGCGTTCGTGCGTACGTACGGACTACCGTCTCCACGAACGCGATGAGATTCATTCTCCATCGTATAATTTGATGATTTAAAAATGATGTTTAAGAACTTGATACCATTCTGGATATGAATAATATACATCCCATTAATAACGAATATGTCTCACATAACAAAGAATATAAAGTAAAATGAACCCGTTAACACCCGAAATGACGATAATTCTAAAATATTATTAACAAATCAATGATAAAAGATCATATATGATATCATATAAAAGTAAATGATTCTTTTATTATTCAATAACAATTATTTCACCATTATACAGGAGGTAAACCTACCATCGACCAAGGAAAAAGTACAATGTAAGGGTTTTCTTATCTCACTTTTAATTCCGTGAGAATTCCATTGATCACCACTTAATTATTGCATGTGGTGTATGTGTACTTCCCATGATCGTATTCATTGTGTAATATAATTTAATTTATGGGTATTTACATCATCATGGTATGATACTTCTTTCATGGGTGTATGTTTCGTAAGTTACCTAATCGATAAGGGAATTTGAGATTTCAATTTCCACTCATTTGGCTTTACACATATTTCATTGATTATATTACCCCAAGATTATGTGTGGAATCACTATTCATTTGATTATGTCATAATTTCCACTCCCCTTCCTGTGGATAGAAGTTTGATACACATAATCACTCCATTGGTAATTCTCAAGTCATTGATATGAATTTGATAAGAGTAATTTTAACTCATTCTCCATTTGTTGAGTTAAACATCCAATTCGTTGGTATTGTTTTTACAAGAATATGTGTGAATGTCCTTTGATTGTTTTACACTGAATATCCAATCATATTTAGTGTATTTATATTTGTCACACATAATTATGTCATTGATTTATCCTTAACCTAAGGATACAACCTTTTTGAGAAATTTCATCTCAATTTACATTCCATTGAGACTTCTTTGATGATATACACCAAATCACTTCTATGTGGTGTATATAATGTACTTTGACATAGTATATCATGAATTCCTTTATTCTCATGATATTACAATGTTTTGATTACCTCAATTATTTGTATTCAAGTGTCTCTCTTTTGGTTAGATACTCTAACCAAAATACCATTTTAAAATGTTTTAAAGAATTATTCTTCTAAATCATGCTCATTAATGTCCATATTTTAAAAATGGTTTTAAGGATTTATTTATATGGACATTAAAGTTTTAAAATTAAAACTCCTTTTAAAAGTTTCAAAGTGGTATGGGACACTTTGATTCAAAAATATACTTTTAAATGGCTTCTTGACAAATAGTGTGACTTTTAAATGTTTTCAAGAAAAGGGGGATATTTCTCTCAAATAGTTTTGATGATTATTTTCATCTATGTCAACATCCTTCATTATTATTGATTGAGGTTAATGTGATACAATACAATCTTCCATATTGTATCGAATGAATTATGTTTGACTGTGGATGTGCTATTTTTATACCATTCATGGTTTGTGGTGAAAGTATTGACATTTCGTATGCTAGTTTAATACGAATGTTTACGTTATGTTTAAACCTTTTCATATGGGAATGCATTGGACTTAATAAGTGACGGGTGGAGCCCGCTATAGCTCCTCGATGCATCGGTAGGTCTCATGAGACAAACTAGTGTCTTGGCACAAGGCCTTGGCAAAATCTTATTTGTAGTCTTGGCACGAGGCCTTGGCTATGTGGTTATGATAGTCTGGCATTATGCATTCCATCATTATGAAAGTGGTTATTGATATTGCATGTGATCATTCGACTAGTAGAATATCCATGTGAGTAAGTAAATGGCATTATTTCATTTTACCTTTGCCATTTTATGCTGAAGTTCAAGTTTAAAAGGCTTTTGTTTTAGTTATAATTTGCCTTAAGTGTTTATGCTCATTTATGAAAGCTTCTGCTATAATGTTATCCTTACTGAGCATCCGAGCTCACCCCTTTCAATATTTTATTTATTTTTTCCCAGGATTATGAAGAAGTAATTTATGAATGACCTGCAGGGATAGTATGAGGGGATATGAAGACAAGATGTTTTTTTTATGATGTAATGTAAAAATTTATGGATGTATCTAGTTATTTCAAGGCTACTAAACTAATCGGTCTTTCGAGACTTGATCTTTCTCGTGATCATGCCAATGTTATGTAATTAATGCACCGACTCTGGGTAGCTGGGGTCGGGGCGTTACATAAATGAATACTATCAACATATAATCCAAAATATCAAACAATAATCAAACTATCCATGATACGCTGACCAAATATTGGACATATAGAGGCACACCATAATTTTATAGCATAAGATACATTTTCCAACACATCACCCCATGCCAAAACCTCATTTATCATAGCTCAAAACACAAGACTACAACAAATAATTTTTCTATAGCCAACTAATCATGGTGAATAACAATTTTCTATAATGGAATATTAGCTTCAAATTAAAATTTATTCCCAAAATACCCTTATCCTTGCACCATAATTCCTCAAACACACCCCAAACACCTCCAAAACTCCAAAAAAAGAAAGCATAGGTCCATAAAAGTCAGATCCTACACATGAGTTATAAATAAATGTTACAATTTTTCTTATTTTTTATAAATTAATTTTTCATTTTTCATTTTTGGATTATATTCCTAGAGTTTTTTTAGTATGTTAATTAATTTCATTTGGGTTATACCATTTGATAATGGTGATGGTGTGTTAGTTGTCTATCTGAATGATTTCAACCATAGACGAAGATTAAATTTAGTTTAGTGCCCTAATAATATTCAATATATTTTGAATTCAATAATTTATGATTCTCTATATATGAGAAAACATAGATCTAAACTAGGGAACACTATAATAATGGATTTGTTTATATATATTTTGTAGTGTACATTGTCCCAAGGGAAAAACCAACTCAAGAAACCTAAACCAAAAAAATAATCTATTTGGTATAATATTTTTTGGAATGGATAATAAATAAGATATATATTAAATAATGATTAATATTCAGACTAGTATAGGGATTTAATTGGTGACTCAACCCATGACTCATCTTGATTGATGATGTTATATGATATTAATATTTTTTAAAGAAATTATAATTTTATGAATTTAATATTTTTTAAAAATTATTACTATATTTTATAGTTAATTTATTTACATTTTTAAATACCATTAATTAATATATAGGGTTCTAATAAAAAAATAGGTTAGGCCATATGAATCTTTTTCTATGACTTTATAATGATGGGTTAGTCTATCTTTATCATGATTAATAAATGGGTTAAGTCTTGAGTGTTCCAAACCCGATATCCTTGGCCCAGGTACAAGTATAATAACTAAGTATCAAACATAATGGATTTGGATATATTTAAAATCTAGAATGAATTTGGAATTGGGAGCATACTTCCACATATAGGAGACGATATTTGGATTTTTTGGAGTTTTACATTTTCTATAGAATGTTTTGAGATGATATATTTCACTTGGAAGGAGAATATATATGATTAAGATAATCTAATTAAATATTTTATAGGGAAACCTATGACTATTTTTTTCATTCATTTGTAGTTTCATTTATTTGGAAACCATGTTTTTATATTCATTGAGTACCCATGAATAGAAGATGATAGAGACTCCTTTGTATGTAAAACCTATATCTGGATAGGTTCATTTAAATATTATCTTTGAGGATTCTATTGTTTCATTGGTCTCATGAGTATTATAATGCAGTGGATGTTATATAAATCTAAAGGCATCAAAATAGAAGGGTATTTATTTCACTCTTATAATATTTATATTTTAGTAATAGTCCAGTTAAATTTCATGATCTAGATATTTTTGTGTCTATTTACAATTATGATATTTCTTAGAAACAATTTCATAAATATTGTTTAATATTGTTTGAAAATATTTTAAAATAATATTAATAATAATTTGTTCATAATTACCTTTATCATTTATTAAATTTTACTACATGTTTTTATAATAGACTGATTGGAGAAAAACAATATCAATCATTTTATCATTAAAGTAAATTTTTTTATATGTTTAAATTTTTTCATTAAGGATTAGTTTTAGAATAAAAAAGAGAAAAAAAAATTCTAATATATTTAATTAAGAAAATATTTAAATGATATATTAATAGAGTCAAATTGGTAGGATAAAAATTTATGTTATAAACAACAGGTTTATTTTAAAAATTACTATTAATTATTCATTTTTATTGTAATAAATTTATATATCAATAAATAATGATAATTAATCTACTAACTAATTAATAATTTTTCATAATGTTAATAAATATTTTATATAGTTAGTTTTTATGTATGAATAATAAATTTCTATTATAGTAATTATTTTATCAAATGACATCAATTATAACTTCCCACAATCATTAAATAATTTTGTTAAACTCATATCACCTATTTTAATCATTTAAATTACCTTTCATTATGTTTTTTACTTTCATATTATAGATATTATTAGTCATTTCATCCTTATCACAAATTTATATTAGTTTATTTTAGTTTATTTTTTTTGCTTTTTGTAAATGTTTTAATCCAAATAATGACAAACCCTTCATTAGAAGTTGGGTTATTGGCAAGAGGTATGGTGACATAAAATCATGTATCAAACCACATGATCAAATCCGTGCAGAACCTACATATTTTGGGGTGGATGGAATATTTCCAGTGTGGCACTGGTGGTTTTTTCTACCAGTGGAGGGAGGGTGCTTCGTTGTTGAAGACTATAAGAAGTTTGGTCCAATGTGAGATTATTTCTAGATATGGGATGAGGTCCTCAATGTAGGGATCAATATTTGGAGAAAAGGACTATCTAGTAGTTGTATTGTTAGAATCATTGGTAGAAGAGTTTCCAATTATGGTAGGGAAACAAAATCTTAAATTAGAAGAGGAAAAAAGGAGAAAATAAAAAAATGTATTAGATACTAGGTGGAATCCTAGAAGATGTTTAGAGATAGAAGAAACCACCAGTTGAGCTATTATATTTTTATGAATCAGAGGGTATGACTTTCCAATTCGCACCAATAACTAATTGGTCTTTCATAGGGTTTTTCGAGCTAATTTTATTTGTAGTTCAGATGATTAAGATGAAATTCTAGCATCAACTATGGTGGGGATTTTAGTGGTGGTTCTGGTCTTTAGGGATATAAATATTTCATTTCTATTCCTTGTGAATTCAGCCTATAGGCCTTATAAGGTTAACCCACAACCTAATTTAAAGTGGGGTTATCAAAAAATAAATAAAAAATAATATCCCTTTGGCTTTCAATCTCAACAATTCATTTTTGTTTAAATCATATTCATCGTACATTTTAGTAATATGTTTTATCTTATATATAAAATTTTGACAACTTTGAATGTTTTACACAAGTCAGAATTTAACGAATTTCTGTGGGAATGGAATCATTGTATTGATTGAAATTCATTTTTACATATTTTTTAAAAGGTTACTATTAAATATATTTTTATAAATAATATTTGTATTATATTTTGATTGTAAATTTTTTAGTTATTTTCCAAAATTTCATAAAAATTAAAATATTATAAATATTCAAAAAAATAAGTTAATGGTTATTTGTGTCATAATCAATAATAGTAAGATCTTTTCCTATATAATCCCCCATATAATGAAAGTAACTATAAAAATATATTCACCATATATGGGTATTATGGATATGATACAATGTATTATATATAGAATAAAAAACTAACTATTAACATTTGTAGTGTCAATATTGGAAACCTTTGTAATATGAATGTAAAATAAATTATAAATGTTTATAAAATTAAAATATTGTTGTAATAGAACAATGTATTAAAAGGATTTAGTCCTAGATTGATAAACTATATCAATTATATTAGAAAGATACTCAAATTACTAAATATAATTAGTTTCATATTTAAGGGTAAGAACACTATAATTGGAATCTTATTCAAGTGGTTAAAGAGAAAGAGGACTGAGAAATAATATTAAACTATCAATATCCAATAAAATATGAAAGTTCTATCTAAAACTTTTCTTAAAGAGAAGTGTAATCCTTTGACTATGAAGTAATTAGTAATCATTCCCATCATAATATTACCACACAATACATTACAAAGTAATTCTATTATTAAAACTAATTAAAACATCAATGAAATGGGTGAGATAATATAAATCTAAAACTTTTTCAGTTTCAATATATTTGAGTACTAAAGAACATAAAATATTCCTTTTATTAAAAAGAATTATTTCTTTTATTTTCCACTATTATTGGAGGATAAATTGGTGTAGTGTGTGAAATAGTTGGTTGACACGTACTCATTATTAAATAAATTGAAAAAATATATATGAATTAATGTGTAATGGAAACATAATTAAACATTAGGGACTTGGGAAAGATAAAATATGTTTTAAAAAAAATTAATTTTTATCTTTCTAAAATAAAACCTAAATTCTATATTTCATTTATGGACATAAGGATCTCAATCAATAGCACATTTTTTCTATATAAAGATGTTATAGAGGATTCTATAATTTTTTTTTGATTGTTTGACTATATTATAACACACATGGAGTAGTCCTATATTATATTTCTAAATATATTTACCACAAACTAGATTAATTCATTCCTAAAAATGGTGATGGAAAATGAATTATATTAAATTGAAAAATTGGACATCTGAAGGTACATTTTACACGGTGGATGTAACATTTGTTACAAAATAATCTTCAAAAAATATTTATACAAACATTTTAATACATTTTTATCCAGGATTCAAGGAGAAAACTTTATGAGGGGTATTATTTTGATGAGACCAAATTTATCAAAAAATATAGATATTTATTGATGTAAATATTTGTTAATGTCTTTAAATATTCCAATATATGGAAGGAAACCGTTGATTCTCAATGATGTTTTTATTTTTATTTTTATTTTATTTTTTTTTAATTTTATTTAATATATCATTCTTCTAGTTATTTTACATTTTTTCCCTTTAACGTACCTTTCTGTATCTCTTATTCTTATTTTTCCCTTTTTTATCTATTAAAAAAACATTATCTGCCTCATAAACCCCCAAATAGAACACATATCACAATACTAAAACTCCACATATTATTTACGTTTTTCTTCCAATATATTATTTGTTTACATGGATATAGAACATTGGGGAAAATACCATTTTGAATTTAATTTTATAATACTAAATACTATTTAAATCTATTTGATACAAAAAAATTATCGCAAAGTGAAAAAGTTTAATATAGAACCTCCTTTTTATTTTTTATCCTGGTTGTATCTTTCTTAAGGATAGAATTTTTAAAATAATGTTGTAATTATTTGTTTTAGTTTTCAGGATATCAAAAAATGATCATTTTAAATCCTCATGATTCAAAATTATGGGATATTCACTAATTTCAAAAAATATATTCAACAGATAGAGTTACATAACATTAAGGGAGTAATATTTCCATAAATTTTTATTCAATTATTACAGGAATTTAATTTTTTGGGATTAGATAAAAAGATTTTTAAAAATTCATAATAAATTAAAATTTAATATTTTAAAAAGAAAATACCTTTAAAGTAGGGGATAAGGAATATTCATTTTATACAAAAATGTATTTCTTTATTACTGCTCAAATTTCTCTTACTATTTTAAAAATTCAGAATTATAAATTATATAGTGTGAGTATTGAGAATATAATAATTATATTGAAAGTATGTTATTAATTTTTATTTTTGGGGTAATTAGTTGTTTTCATTATATTCATTAAGTCCATGTAGTATTAGTCATTTTATATCATTTTCATAATAATGCATTTTTGGTTAAAATATAAGAGTCTATTTGAATTTTAATTTAATCTAATGTGTTAATTAAAATCATACATTTAATTAAGTGTTTTTGAATATTTAATAGGTTTATAATTTGAGACATTCTCCCTACAAATAAAGAACGTTTTCAACCGATGCTCGGTTAAGGACAGTTGAGGGTGGCTTCACAATCGTTTAAGTGAGGATCACAACATTTATCTATAATGAAAACTAATGACAGTTTCCACATCCATAACTCAGTACATACCATCTTTCCAAAGGAAAATCATCCTTTGGGTTTACAGACCAAATGGAATATAGGAACTCACCTTGGTTGAGAGGATGGGAGGTTAGGCTTTTCACGCCCTTTTAGGGAAAAATAATTTCATATTCTAGGAATGAGTTATAGATTTAAGATATGTTCACGAAATTCTTCCCAATACGTGATATGAGACTAGTTCCCCTATTTCTATGATGAGATTAAGAATATTTTCTAACAAGAACAAATCTTTGTGTTACAGTTTCCCCATCATTCTCTTATTCATTTATGATTCTTTAGTTTATAGTCATTTTCAGGAACTTTGGGGTTTCCTTTAGTTAAGGGATGTGATTGGTGTCTTGAATATGGTATTGAACCTCTATATAGATTCAAATGTATCCTATAAAAGTAGTAATAAAAAACCATGTAGTTCATTTGACATAGTTTAAATTCATATGAAAAGATTATGGAATTAGTTTCTCCATGTGTGGTAAGGACACAAATAGGGCACGGGCCTTGAGGAGGTATCCTACATGTCGTATATAGATAGAAGTAAAATTAAACATATTTTTTAATGCATGTCTACATCATAAAATATGAAACAATATAGGAATTGAGTATGAATTATGCATTCAAGGACACCTTGAACAGACTCATCAAGAATATGACCCTCTAGGTGAAGATGATATGTAATCAGACTCACATACCAATTAAGGGCCTTCACTAGGGGAATTCTCATCATGATATTTTTATAATCACTACCATCCTCTAGGGGGAATCATCATTATGATATTGGTAAAATCATCACAAGCCTCTTATCCCCTGTGAGCCATACTTGGTGTGAGAAATAATAGGTGACAGATGATCAAACACATCACTTGAGAGAATACTTTTATGGGTTTGACACATTATAGGATACCTTGTGAGGTGTGACTACTTGTCCCATAGAAGATATTGTGTGGAGAATGATCCCTATGAAGGAATCCAAAAAAATACATTTTATAATATAAATCATAGTTCTTGTTGTTCATTTCATTCCTAACCTGATGATGGGTTTGATGTTTCTGATATCTTGGTTGGGGATTAAACATAAAATGATAACCATATAGAATCACACTTATCATCCACTTATGGATTGGAAAGGAAGATATTTTTATCAGAATAATTTATTCCCATGAGTTATAATATCTGGGATATGAAGGGACTTACACCAGGGTGGATACTCATTGGAGATCGAGCCATAAAAAGGTGTACTACATATCATGTTCAGATAGGAACCATAGTCCTCATAGATAAATTACACCATATCATTCTGATGGGTTAGGGTGGGTGATTATAATCAGAGAAATTGTTGATGTCACTGAGGTTTAGAAATTTTAGGGTAATATATGAGGATGAATGATCATGTTTCATATTCATTCATTTTTCCTCTGATAGAGAAAGAGAGGTAATTACTATTAAAGGTATATTGGATATGCTTGGTATGAAAACAAGGGCATATCTGAGAGCATGAAACAAATAGGGATCCTTGATTATATAGACCCAACCCAATGATGGAACCCCCACCCCTTATAAATGGGATATTATGCAAAAGGTTTCCTTCTAGGGGTTCACTTGTTATAAGTCCATGTTTGTCTTCTAGATGAGGTTGACATGTCTTCTCGACATATCATGATTGACTACCTAAAATGATTAGGGAGTTGGTTTGACATGGATTACACATCCAAGGGTGTCGTCCTGACATGTATTTATTTCCTTACAGACATATTTAGTGTGTTAGTTTGACATGGAAAATACATCCAATTGTTTCTTCCTAACGTGTCCATTATTCTTTACATGATCAAATACAACATTTCCAATGTTTTTCGCATAATTAAATGACTTAGATGTCTTCTCACGATCGAATGACACATGTCCAACCCATTTCAAATAATCAATTGAATTGCCTAAGATGTATTTGCATGGTCCAATATACATGTATAGTTCCTTTTGTGTAATCAAGTATCTTGTCTGAGACATCATTCCAAGATAAAAGTGGATGTGTCCAACACCATTTTCATAATCAACTAACCTGTCTGGGGTGTCTTTGACTAATCAATATAGACATGTCTATCACCTTTATCATTATCAAATAACTTCTATAATATGTCTTTTCATGATCAAAGTGGATATTTCCATGGGTTGTCTCATTAAAATGTTTTCATGTAAATGGACTATCACATAGAAATGGTTGCATGTCTAAGTCTTCCACATAATAAACTTGGATTGTTCATAAGTTGTCACATGAGCAATGATACTTGTCCATGGTATGTCTCATGATCAATTTGACATGTACAAGGTTACAAAAGGTCATCCCGAGAGAAATTTGGAGTCTTAAAATCAAGTGATATTAAGAGATCTATGCAGTGTGGTCTCGTGGACATTTCTAGACCACACACACAACCATCTCTTAACGTTTCATATCAAAACATATCATGCCTCGACGACACATGAAAAATATTTCCATGGGAGGGGGAGTCTATGGCTAAGGGATTATTCCATTACCGCACATACCCCAGATTGAATGGTTAGAGAAGGGCATGTTCATGGGTTCATATATATGATAGGGTCTAATACATGCCAAGGAGTACCACATGATGTATTCAAATAGAAATCAATTTTTCATGAAATTCATATAATGAAAAAGGGGGTCTTCTAATGGGTTATGTGATCTTGCACATGGGCATTGAATAAGATCTATTTCATGCGTTAATGAGAGTATATATATTGGGCTTCAATGAAGTGTGTAGGGACCATAGTTCTTTTCATGGTTTCACCTCCTAGGGTATACATGGAAAAGTGGATGGCATACCCATGTGATCATATAAATATATAGGGGTGTTTTCATGACAATTTTAGTTCACACAAATGTTCAAATGAATTCTTCATGTAATTGGGATCTCACATAATCGCATCGCATGGTGCTTAAAGTAGCATGTGATCACGTAAAGTTTATCACATGTTGAATATCACCATTACCTGGTGAATATATTTGAAGGGAGTGGTCAATCATTCTCTGTTATCCACTATTATTTCCTTCTTTCTCCCCATTTTCATCCACTTTTGTGAGTGTGTGTGGTTTTTCTAAGGGGAAGGCAATTTATATGGGTGGTGGTAGTCTGGTATAGTATTTGGTTTGATGGTGCGCATGTCGCTTGTGATGGACTGAGGTGGTGGAGTGCCTTACATAAATGTAATATGATGTTCATGTGACCACATGAAGTATTCTATTGATAGTTACATGGAACTTACCAACTGTCTGTAAGCCTTTTTCTCATCATTTTTCATTCATGAAATGACTTTATATTAGGATTCGTATGATTGTATTAATTTCATAATGATCTCATATGTAAGGTTTTAAGTTTATGGAGCTTCTATTGAACCACATATGGGATGCTCTTTTGATATATATTTATGTTCTTCTTTATGAAATTATTTTTATATCCACGTGTCTTTGTCTGTTTATCACCATTTTAATGCCTTAATGATGGTGCTTCTTGCGATGGCCTCATAGTTGGATTTGCGTTATCAGCTTCAAATGACTATGAATCATTTTTTCATGATATACACTAGTGGACACTCACTTTTCAAAGGGTCAAGTGATATGGAACTATACTATGTTCATTTCATTAGTCCCGGAGACGTCATGTTTTGTTGGGATAATTATGTGACATCAAGTTTTCTTTACATAGCCTATTGATTTTTATGTGATCTATGTAGCTCCATCACTACTTATGATTATCATCACCATAGTGATCATAGGATATTCAGAACATCTTGTGGTGTATTCATGTGGTTCGCATGAATTCCTTCATGGGATGCCATTGGATTATTTGAAAGTAAGCATGCAAGGAAAATTACATCTCGTCAATGGCCCCAAAATAATATGAATATGTAATACCCCAAAATTCATTGAATTTTTTCTAAAAGTTAAATGGGATTATTTCGAGAACAAGAACTGAGACATCATGCGATTCTGTGGCCTGGAGTGCCAGAAATGATCCGTCAAAAAATGTTATGTTTTAAATAGCAAGTGTGAGAAGTTTTCCTAAAAAACTAGAATAACTCTTAAACATGTTTCTAGGTTAGAAATATGAGGGAACCTTTGTGTTCAAGATGGTGGGTTTACCTTAAGTGCTACATAAGTTTAGTCGGCGCGGGACTCCAATGAGTGAACCCAAAAATGGAATAACTGTAAATAAAATTATTAAATAAAATTATTTTATTTTTCAAATCCTTATAACTCACAAATGGTGACTTGGATTGAAAATATGTGACCACTGTTGAGTTCGTGAGGGTATTCTTTCCTTAGGTAGATCCTAACATTGGCCGGTGTGGGTCCATAGTGGAATGTAATTTTTCATCGTAAATAAATTAATTGAATAATGTTATTTTATTTTCAAATCCTTATAACTAATAAATATTAACTCAAAATATAAATCCAAGAGTAACATTGAGTTCATTAGGGTATGCTTCCCTTAGGTGGATCCTAATATTAGATGGCATTGGTCGACTGTGAAAGTTGGTTCATGGGACATAACCGTAAATAATTTTTTTTAATAAAAGTTAATTTTTTTTTGAATCCTCATTACTCACAAATGGTAACTCTGATTAAAAATATGAGACCACTATTGAGTTCATAACGAGACGTTTACTTAAGAAGGACTTAACCTTGACTGGTGCTGGTTGAGGATAAAAGTTATTATTCGGGACGTTTTAAGGAAAAATAAAATAATCTTAAAATGTTTATTTTATATAAAATTGTTTCTCAACAAAACAGTGACATGTCTACTGTTTCACTCCATAAATGGAAATACATAACGGCGCTGCAACAAAAAGTAATAGAAATGTTGTTTCATAAGTGAAACAGTGTAACTACAATGACTCACTGTAACAAAAACAATGGGACATGTTTTCCCCATTTAATGGGATACCATTATTGGAGATCAAATTTGGATATTTCAAATACCTCTGAGCCTCTAAAGGAAAGCCCTCCATTGATGAATGCCAGAGAATAGGAAATTGGTGATGATACCCTTGGAGAGTGAATCGGTACTAAAGATAGATGAATGATAATGAATGATCATCCTCAACCAATATCCTTTCCCAGGTATAGGTTTGATGTTTTTCTGTGTGAATTTCTTTTCCCTGTTATTTCTTTTAAACGATGAACGTTGGTAAACTCACGAACAAGTTAACCCATAGATCAATTGTTTATTTTGGGATGGTTAATGAAGATTGATAAAAGAGGATATCTATTTAAGTGATTATTCCTCCATTTTTTGTTCTTCACGATCTTGCTAACAAGAATGTACCGGGTTCTATACGAACAAATTCCTGGACCATTCTTTGGGTGTTCTTAGTTGCGACTCCTTCCCCTCTCCTGTACTTGCAGACTTCCCATTCTTTGT
Source organism: Viscum album (assembly GCA_963277665.1). Taxonomy (NCBI): domain Eukaryota; kingdom Viridiplantae; phylum Streptophyta; class Magnoliopsida; order Santalales; family Viscaceae; genus Viscum; species Viscum album. The sequence continues at coordinate 1,381,922,887 of OY728163.1, forward strand.
TGCACCATAGGTGATGGCGCATCGGCCCGTGACACCAAGTGAGAAGGTTCGAGGACAGGAGGGCCGTGAAATATGTGAGAGGCTACGACATATGGTTTCAGTTGTGGCAGGAGGTCATGGAGGCATCAGGAGGCTACATCACCCAGGCCTCCATGTTAGTAGGAGCCACCGACACCAAGGAAAACAACATGCGAAGGCGGCCTACACCGGTGGAGTGACAAGGTGGTGTAAGCCTCGACCATCACGGGTCACAGTAGTAGAGACGTGGGCTGCCCGACAGACGTCGCGTCTGACCAGTTAACCCGCGGACCACTTTGCGGGTGACGTCACACGCTATGCACTATCCACGCGTAGGATATGGCCAATTTCAACCAGATCTATGATGTGGAACTGGACACGACAGTGTTGCATTTGGGCGGGGATGAACCTGCCCAACAACGAGCCAGTCTGAGGATAGGGGCAGGCCTATGAGCGGGCTATTTAGGAAAATTCATCCCACCAAAACGGGTGGGGCCGGTAGAATAAACTGTGCCGCTAGGTGGCCCAGTTGGGTAGTACTGGTACGACCAAGTCAGTTAGGGATGGAGAATGAGGATCGGGTCACTGGGAAATGTGGTGGGTTGGTCCCACATCCAAATTGGGTTGGGTACAGCAAGGCCCAATGGGCCTGGGCACTAGGACAAGCAGGACCAAGTTGGACCAAACCCAAATATGTCATGTTGGGTCGCCCTGAATAGGTTGGGTATTCAGGACCCCCGAGATAGGTTAGTCGGGTCGGCCCAACCATGTCGGACTGGGCTGAGATGCAACTAGACCATATTTACTAAAACACTAATATCTATTAGACCAGGTATCCATTTGAAACACCATTTATAGAATTGGGACTATTGAGACATGATGGTCATTTGTGAATACTCTAAGTGAGATTTCGAGATAGTTGAGATATAGTTTATGGATTGTAGCGTAGATTCTTTTATAATCAAGCGCACTAGAGAGCATGAATCCCATGGAGGGAAATGACACGATGGATATGTTGAGTAGACCCTAATGGTATAGCATATGAGCGTACATCAATGGTTCATTATATGAGAATAAATTAGTGGTTCAATAGATTATCATACCTTAGTGGTTCAGTCGACGACCATACCTTAGTGGTACAACCGACGAGTGTACCTTAGTGGTTCAGCAGACAAGTGCACCTTAGTGGTTCATCAGACAAGTGTACCTTAATGGTTCAAGAGATGAATATACCATAGTGGTTCAGCAGACGAGCATTCCTTAGTGGTTAAAGAAATGAGAGTACCTAAGTGGTTCAGCAGATGAGTGTACCTCATTTCTTTAGAAAACAAGTATAAATTCATGGTTTAGTAGATGGGCGTACCTCAGTGGTTTAGCAGATGAGCATACCTCAATGCTTCAGAAGATGATAGGATCGTAGTGGCCCAATAGGTGAGCCGACCTCAAGGGCTCTTTAGGGATGTGTCCCTTAGTAGTACAAGATGAATCAACTTTACTATTGATAATCTTACTATCGATATTGTGAGTTATACATGGTGTGAGCTGTCTTTGCTTTGTGGTCTTACTATGTGATCTTGCTAGGTGGTATTTATTTGGGGTCTTTCCTTTGTATTTTGGTGTCCCTATTGAGTATTGTGTTACTCACCCCTCCATGGGCATCACCCACATGTGTCTTGTCTCTTGGAGGCGATTGAAGATTTGATAGAGACCTTAGTGGTCCAGGATAAGGTGGTTCTTAGTGAGACAGGACAGATGGGACGTACTTTTATGGGTACAGATAGCTACCCTCCACCTAATCTTTAGGGAGGTTTTGAGCATACATGCCTTGACAATTTTACTTTCTTTTTTGGTTTTGGGATTGTATTATAGACCCTTTTTACTTTTCATCTATATTGTACTTTTAGTAGTTGTCTTAGTGACAGTTCTAGTTTACTTTGTGTTTACATTTAGTAGTTTGAGCATTCTGTGTGTATACATGATTAATGGATAATGCCTTCCATTTTAAGATATGTCTACTCGGTGCTAGTCTCCAGCCCCTGGCCTATGGAAGGAGGGATTTGGGTAGTCATGACATGGGACCTAGGGGACGGGTCATGAAAAAGTGGTATCAGAGGAGGTTCATTCTTCCATAAGAACTATGTGTCTATAAATTTTGATGGGGTAAAAATGTTAAGTGTTTTGAGTTTGGATTTTAGACTATGGAGTCTAGTGTTGGGGCGACATCTTATGTATCCAAACAACATGACCCAAAATTATGTTTTCTATCCCAGTACATGAATACATTGGTTGAATGTTTCTTCGAAAGTTTTCCCATGTTCTTTTTGAGTCAAAGTTAGCTAACAAGGTATAATAAAATAATAGTGGTTCATCTTGATACCGTTCAAAATGACTCCACACAGCTAGCCAGCCAGGATTCTAGTGCATGACCATGAGGATGGTCTATAGAGCGATGAGGCTTCGGTATAGGGGCCATTGCCTGATATGGTACCTTCAGGCGGTGTCTGAGTGACACCATCATCTTTCGGTCAGTAGTTACTACAAACACTACCAGCAGAGGAAACACGTAGGCTCATATCCTTACAAAAGTTCCAGAGATAGAGACCTCCTAGGATTATGGGAGAGACAGATTCTCAGGTCGCTAAGGATTGGATAGAGGAGGGGACACGAGTATTCTGCTTAGTGAGAACACCACATGACCAGATTGTGGTTCTAGATGCGAGCCTTATATAGGGTGGAAAACATTGAATAGGAGTTGGGAGAGTAGTAGTAGGTGGTATACATTTTTACAGGTTACAACCACCCCCCCCAATGTGGTCCACACTAGGATGAGAGAGATGGAGGATAGGGGAAGGGTATAGATGCTGGCAGCCATCTTTACCTACGTAGTAGTAAATGTTTTGAGTTTTCAGTTCCCTGAAGTGTTGGACAAGTAAAAGGAAGTATTTCTAGAGGATGTTTAAGGACTACCTTCTCGTAGATCGGTCGACTTCTAGATTGATATGTACCCTTGGATGGAACAGATATATACACTTGTATATTAGATGGCTCATGCAGAGCTCTGGGAGATGAGGGTATATATGGAGGAATTGTAGATGAAGAAGTTTGTAAGTCCCAACATTTCACCATGGGTTTCCCTAGTACTATTTTCTAATAAGGTAGAAAGATGCTTGAGGTTGTGTATGGACACATGACACCTGAACTAGGTGACCGTGAAGAATACAAATCCTCTATTTTGGATTGATGTCCTCTTTGATCTGCTGAAGGGAACAACTTTGAGTACTAGATGAGGACATCTCGAAGACAACTTTCATAAGTCTCTACGACCACTACGAGTACTTAGTGATGCCTTTTGGAATGACTAACACCCCAACGGTGTCCGTGAGACTCATAAACAACATCTTCTAGACATACCTAGACAAGTTTGTAGTGGATTTCATTATTTCCATATTAGTGTATTCAGTGTCTGAGGAGGAGCACGTGATACACCTAAGGATGGTTTTGGACACACTCTGAGACCACCAACATTACAGAAATCTATTGAAGTGTGAGTTATAGATATGAAAGTTCAACTTCCTAGGACATATCATCTTAGAGGCTGGAGTCACGTTGGATCCAGCAAAGATCGAGGTAGTGCTTGCTTGGGAATCACCCAAGACCGTTACAGAGTTGTAACATTTCCTTTGGTTGGCTGAGTACTATTGGAGGTTTGTACCTGACTTATCTAGAGTAAAAGCACCCATGACGGCATTGAAGAAGAATGGAAAACCCTTTGTGTGGAAAGAAGGATGCTAGAATAGGATTCAACACTTGTGGAAGAGCACGACGAGTGATCATATATTGAGGCTTCTAGAGAATGACTCCAACTACGTGGTGTACTGTGATGCATCAGGAACCGATCTTGGTTGTGTCATGCTGTAGATACAAGTAGTCATTTCTTATTTCTCACGACAGTTGAGACCTCATGAGAAGAACTATGCGACTCATGAACTTGAGTTATCATTGTTGGTCTTCGCACTGAGGATGTGGCAACACAACCTTATGGGTGAACGATTAATCATTTATTATGACCACAAGAATATCATTGATATCATTTCTCAAAATGATATGAATATGAGGCAATGACGTTGGCTAGAGTTCATGAAGGTCTATGACTTCATGATATTCTATACACCTATGATGGGGAATGTGGTGGAAGATGATCTCAGATTGAGATCAAGTTAACATCTACTGAACGAGGCATCATAGTAGTTTTCATCACTTCAGATATCCTATATATATAGAGATGATGCATCTTATCTTTAGTCGATGGTGGTTTCCCTTCCACTCATACAGTGAGTCAGGGATGTGAAACTCAGAGATGCTAGCTATGAGACCACATGCACCTAGATTTTGACAGGGCATCCCCCTGATGGATATTCCATATGTGGGGAGCACATCATCCTTTTCGGAAGATGCACTGTTGTACAATTCGCGTTACAGGAGAAAGTGTTGAGGGAGTTCCATACATAGCCTTTGGTGGAATATCCAAGAGTGTTGATGATGTACCAGGACATATGACATCATTACTAGTCTCTAGGGATGAAGAAGGTAATGTCATAGTTTGTCTCCGAATTCCTCACTTGTCAACAAGTGAAGGATGAGCACCAGGATTCGGAAGGATTGACACAACCCCTTGAGGTACTGGAGTGAAAGTCCGATGGGATATCAATGGACTTCATGATTGTCTTACCATGTACATCATGGGGGTACGAAACCATCTGGGTGATTATAGACCAACTCACCAGGTCATCCCACTTCCTAAAAATTTGAGAATAGGTTTCTGTAGATAGATTGGTATGCCTCTATGTGATGGAGATAGTTCAAATCCATAGAGTCCCATCTACGATAGTCTCATATCATTATGCATGCTTTACATCCTGGTTGTGGAAGGTATTACTGGAGGCATTTGGGACTCAGCTACACTTGACCATGGTCGTTCAACCATAGATGGATAGTCATATGGAGCGGACCATACAAGCCTTGGAAGACATGATTCATGCTTGCGTTCTTGATTTTGGTCGTAGTTGGGAGGACCACCTACCACTTGTGGAGTTTACATACAAAAATAGACACAACTCCACCATCAGAATTTCACTGTTCGAGGCACTTTACAGATGACCATGAAGGTAAAAATTATGTTGGATAGACCCAGGGGAGTCAACACTCATGGATCCAGAGATGGTACAGGCTACAACTGGAAAGGTGCAGGTTATCTCTGAGTGGGTGAAGACTGCACAGATCCAATAGAAGTCCTATACTAATAGAGACCCTCAGAGTTCGAAGAGGGGAACCAAAAATTACTACAGGTCCCTCCTCGATGAGGGATACATAGATTTTTTCGGGTGACATTTTAACTATAAGGTTCATCAAACCATTCCTGATACTTCATAGAGTGGGTGAGGTGGAATACCGCTTGGCTATACCACCACAATTAGAGAGAGTTCATGATGTCTTCCATGTATCCCAGTTGAGGTGATATGTGAATGACTCTTCTCACATCATCAACCACGGTGAGCTAGATATTGACGATGGGGAAACATTTGCGGAGTACCCGATGGAGATAGAGGATAGACAGGAAAGGATCCTTCATGGATGGTCAATTCCTATAGTACTTGTTCGTTGGCAACATAGTAATATATTGGAGAGAACTTGGGATTATGAGGCTAATATTCATGCTCACTTCTGCCTATTGTTTGATTAGCCCTTATTTTGGATTACCATGAAGTAATGTCCTAAAGGGTGGAGTAATGTAATACCCTATAATTACATGTTTTTTTAAAAAATTATATGGGATTATTTAGAGATGAGGTAATGAGATGACTTGCGATTACAAATCTTAGAGTTTTCAGAATGATTCGTCAAAAACTTTTATGATTAAAAAGGAGATAATGAGTGGTTTGTCTGAAAAAATGGAATAACTATTAATTGGATGTCCATATCATAAATCTAAGAGCACCATTACATTCAATATAGTTGTTTTACCCAAGTCATGACTTATGTTTAGTCAGCGTAAGCCTCTAGTGAGAAAACCCAAAAATTTCATAACCATAAATTAAATAATAAAATTATTTTATTTTATTTTTCAATTACTTATAACTCAATAATGGTGATTGGGATTGAAAATATGAGAGCATTGTTAAGCTCATGAATATATGATTTCCTTAGAAAGAGCCTAACATTATTTAGCATGGGTCAAAAGTGGAATGTAGTTTTGGGCCATAAATAATATAATTGAATAAAGATATTTTTTTTCAAATCCTTATAACTCATAAATGGTTACATGGAATAGAAATATGATAGTACCATTGAGTTCTTGAGGGTGTTCTTCCATTAAGAGGAGCGTAACATTAGACGACACAGGAAGGCATTGAAAGTTGGTTTTTGGGATGTAACCGTTAAAAAAATAATTTAAATTAATTTTATTTTATTTTAGATTCCCCATTACCCACAAATGGTAACTCTGATTAAAAATATGAGACCACCATTGAGTTCATAATGAGATGTTCTCCTTAAACATTATTTAACCTAAACCAGAATGGGTTGAGGGAAAAAAATTATTTTTGGGGTCCCTACTGAGTATTATGTTACTCACCCCTGCATAGGGATCGCCCAAACGTGTTCTGTCTCATGTAGGTGATCAAAGAATCAACAAAGACCTTGGTGGTCCATGACTAGGTGGTGCCCAGTGAGATGGGATGGATGGGACATACTTTTATGGTTATAGGCTACTACCCTTCACACACCCTTCATGTAGTGTTTGAGTAGATAGACCTTAGTAACTAAACTTTCCATTGTGGTTTTGGACTCGTATTCTGGCCCCTTTTTAAATTTTAGATGTACTGTATGTCTAGTAGTAATATCAGTGACATTTTTTTAATTTTTATTTACATTCTACATTTTTATCTTTTTGTGTGTACATTTTTAAAGTAAAATGAATTCTGTTTTTAGGATATTCCAATTTAGTGATAGTCTCCAGCCCCTGACCTATGGAAGGCGGGCTTAGGGTAGTCATCAAATCAGCCCTGGGTAAAGGTTCATGAAATTATATCTCCTTAATATTGGTTTGATCATAGGAGAAGTATATCATGGAGATCATCAAGTGGTGGAGTCCTATGAGGATCAGGTGGTTCGCTGCATCAAACTAGTGCTATCTGGAGTGAGGCAATCAAGTGGGAAGTAGAAAGCTAAAGATGACATCTAAGTAAGATTGGAGAGACAATATTAGATTAATCGAATAGGTACCAGTTTTTATGTGTATTTTTATGAAGGACTTTCTCCATGTTCTCATCCCACACAAGACAATAAATCCATCATGATTCAATTAAAAAACAATCCCATTGCAATGATTTATCGATCCGAAAGCGGGGTTGGTAACCACAAAACATGCACCATGAACTCATTGGCTGAACCCTCCCATTACAAAACATGAATAGGCACACTTTCAATATGCCCTATGTGCAAACCATGTAAGATAAGGTCCCCATACTTTCGGTTCTTGGCCAACTCTTATGTCATGATTGAAGCAAGTCTTACATATTCCCTTGGTTGAGTTGGCTGACCGATTAGCCAAGTTGGTCTATTATTTATGAGGGGGGAATTTAGATATACTTAGAATAAATTTATAAATATATATATGAATATTCTAGGTAAAATGAATATAAAAAGTGAAAATGTATATTCCCTTATAAATAAAATCTCAATCCTATATTATTCATGTTTTCTACCTTCGAGTCCTTAGTGTGAGGTATATCAGTTTTTATCATAGTCACCATAATTATCATAATTTTCAAAAGATGTGTGTATGGTGCACAATTTTGGGTTCCAATAAAATTCCCCCCACTCCATTAGAAAGGTATTTATTTGGGACTAAGAGAATCTAATTATAAGGTAAAAATAAATCGCTTTTCTATATTTTTTGAACATCTAACGGGCTTTGATATTGAGACCTGTAAGGGGTGTTTCAAGAGTGTTTTGACTAAAGGTTTTAAAAATCTATTAATATGAGACACTTTACCATGGGTTCTTGGATAAATCCATGATTGGATGTATCATTGTTTTGGGGAACAAATACCTTGATACCAAAATGTGTATATGTTCTTGGATAGAAAAGGGATTTGTTGGAAAGGGAAATGTAACTAGATCCAAGATAGGAGGCATGGACGTTTCTACATATCCCTTGGGAATGGGAATCAAGCCATACATTTTTAATAGATAAACTCATAAGAATATTAAAATCATGTATATAGAAGGTATATTAACTGATGAAGGACACTATTATTGATGTACTTACATAGATTAAGATCATATGTAGGAAGGGGAAAGTCATCGATTCATGAAAACATCATGCGTAGGGACCCATGTTTTGGTGGAGAAATTCCACACAAATGAATTTCATTCCATATTTATGGAAAAACAAATCAGGGAACTCCTAGTAGTTTATGGTCCAATAGCATAGACCATGTCTCATGTAGTTTTAATAAATGAGAGGACCATGTAACCAAATTTGGGTCCCAAGAAATATATACACACTCTAATTTATTGCTATATAAGTGAACCTAGATAGCGTAACATTATTTTTACTAAGGAAAAATAATGATCCCTATAAGTTTTTTATTTTTACTATTTCATTGCCTAAATTTTTTCCCATAATCATATTGGGGACGACTTAGTAGTGATGGAATTGGCTTCTTCTCAAGCCATTCTATTATAGGTTTTCAACATTATAAATTTAATGAATTCACAATTTTATAAGTTCCAAAAATTTTCTGGATCACACAAAGTGCATGTATAGTATGTAGATACATGACTGTTTCCCCAGGTTCCATTTTTAGGTTTTCAACATGGTGAGCATTGGGCCTGTTTCAGTTGGTTGTTTTAAGGTCAAGAAAACTAGGACATTTTTGACATGTAGTTTAGGTCCTTATAGATCGGACCTTAAATCACCGAAAATATACCATTCATGAAGTAGTGTTCTCTATTTATTTTAATTTCATTTGGAACAAACTTTATCTATGATGTTTAATTTCATACTTTAAGGAAATCATCAGCGTAGTGTACCTTTATGCACTGAGGAAATAAAATGCTATGTAGTTTAAAGTCTAGATTCCATGACATGATTGATGAATATGGAATAGGGAAGACATACCAGAGATGCCCCAAAACACCATAAGGTTTCGAGTTCATCCATAATGTTTTTGTCCCCCCTAAGGATTGGAGCTCGTTTCCTATATAGAAAAGATACCACTAGTATGACGGTCATAAACTGTTATGAATGAGACCATAGGGATTACATGTATTGTCATGTCTAGGTGTCCCCAATCCATTATAAGGGCCATAAAGGATTTATGAGGACTGTATTAGTGGATGGTAAAATATTAGAATAGAAAAATCCACCAGAAGAGATGGGATATAGGTTTTGTAAATCACATGTCTAGGAGATTGGATTGATTAATATGGAATGTGAAAAACATATCAGGGTTAACTCAAAACACCCTAAGTTGATGGGTTCTTCTATAATATCATCGAGTCTTATCAAGATTGGAGTTCCATAACTACATGGGGGAGATTCCTCTAGTTGGTTGGTCAAAATCCCTTATGTATGATCCCATAAGGCTTACATGCACGATCAAGTAAAGGGGATCCCTACTCTTTTCCAAGGGACATGGGGGATTTTTAAAGACTCAAACATCTAGAATATGAAGTAGGGAATATATAAATTAATTATCCATGAAATGTTCTAGAACCCTTTTCTAGTTTATATTTTGGTTTGGAGGATCAGGTCATATGGCATTAGGTTTCGAGTCACATGGAATGATCCATCGAAATGCATAAGAATGGATTGTCTCATTATTCATTTGAGAAAGGGAATGATACATGGTGATGTAGCATAAAGGATGTTGAATCCATTTGAATAGTCATGTTATACAGATTTTAAATCATGGTTTAGAAATATCTAGGTTTACTAGAGGTAGGAACATATGGGTACTGGTCCACCATTTTTAATGTAAGTAGAATATAATATTCCATGAAATTGATACATTAACTCATATATTTAAGTGGATACTTCTTGGAATCCAAGGGTATGTTTGAATGAAACGGTCCTTAATACCTATTTTCTATAGGGGAGATCCAAGACCATGAAACCCCAATGTCCATGGGGTTCCAAGAATAGGATATCAACTTAAGAAACTAGTTGTGTTAGTTTAGATCTCCATGGAAAGAATGTGGTTTCTAAAAATTATTATATTCAAGAAGGTTTTGAACACCCAAAAATCTTTGTAACTACCCAGTGAAGATATTATCATTGTGTGGGGATGTGAAAAATCATTGACCTAAATTTTTTCCAGACGAGGGGGTCCAACGAGCATGGATCAACTTTTACTAGGGAAACAATGGTCTCTATGAGATTTTGGAATTATTTATTTCTACTTTAAATTTTTCCAAAACTCTATCAATGAAAAGTTTAGTGAGTGTATTCTTGAACATTTCTCAAGATTATCTTTATGAGTTTTCTACCTGATATGTTTTATGTTTCATTCACTTGAATTTTAGTGTCTTTGGAGTTTGACCATCAAAGGCTAAATTTTATGGTCATACAACTTTTACCAAAGTGCATTCATTTTAAAGTCATGATGCATGTAGTCCTGGTTTTAGGGGAAAGTCAAAAAATTACCTAATTAAGATTAATAGTTTCATGAGTACTCCACCATCCTTTTGAGTGGTAGATGAAGATTTCTTAAAGAATATATTTATGTTCTCATCCCATTTGTAATGATATGGGAAAATCGTGTTGTGGATGAACCATAACACCCTAAGGTACTAAGTTCATCCATGGAAGAATGGGGATAAAATGATCATAAATTCTTTCTTATAGGGATAAGATATCTCGGTTGGTAAAAAATATACCTTATAAAATAATATAATACTCAAATAGAGAGATATATTACCTTTTTAAGGCATGTGGAAGGTTTTCGGTAACCCAATGTGATCAAGACATGAAGTGTGATTTATGTCTTAAGTTTCTTAAATGATGTTGAAAGCCCCCTAGTCTGGTTGAACAGGTTTTGGTTCTTATGCGCCTTTGATAAGGAATGATGATGGGTGATTGAATTAATCTCTTAACATTATTTTGTTTGGACATGTCTATCATGTTATTTATCTTCATGTGATTAGAAAATTTTCCTTACAATTTAACATCATGTTGTAAGTATTTTTTCCTTTCTATTTAATGTAATGTGGTAAGGATGTTTGACTCCCAATTTAATGTCATGGGGTATGGATGTTTTCCTTTCAGTTTAACATCATCCAGTAAGAATGTGAGAACTGACAAAAAATTATGCAAGATATCATTGGGGACACATTGCACTGGTCGGGGGATTTTGGGTGTATGAAGCACCTTTAATCCATAGACATGATTATTTCTTGGTATCTATATGTTTATGAATTTATTGCATAGTTTTATCAAGTGGGAAATTAAGATGTACATAGATCTTACTCATGGGTAGGTAGAATGAGAAATTATGACTTAAAACTCTTTAAACATCAGTACATCAATTTTTACGGTGATGCTTCCCTAGGTTTCCCTACAAATATTGTATGTGTAGGAGGAGATTCATAATAAACCCCTTTTAGGAGATCCCACTATGTAGACATGGCTCATATAGAGGGGATATAATAGGAAGTGATGATGACCCATGAATGAGTACAAGATAGAGAATCTAGGTGTTACTATAGATCCATTTATGGTAAGATTCAAGCCACACATATTTCTCAGATAACTATGTGAAAAGGTCCAGCACATATATAGGTGGGGAGAATTTTTATCATCGATATTGTGATTAGATCTGTGATTAGAGATCCAGGTTCAGTATATATATTATGATGATAAGAATCAAGTCATAAGTAGTTCTTGAATGGGAGACTCTCCACATTTTTCTGACCATCAAGTAGGTGGGGTATTGTCCCCATTGATTGTTGTTGTTGGACCCAGGATTGGAGATCTATGTGTCACTATGTATCTGGTTATTATAGGAACAAAGCCATATGTAGTTCTCATGTGATGGTTCCCTATGCAGGTTTGACCTATACATAGGGAGCGACATTTTTATGTTGCAGATGTGCCAAGAATTGGATATTTGGGAATCACTGTGCATAAATTAATGACATAAATTAGGCCACATATATTTATTAAATGGGAAACTATCTATGTTAGTATGACCTATTTATAGAGGGGTTATTTGTTCCCATTTATTATTATAGCTGGACCAAGGATGAGAGATTCAGGTATCACTACCTATCCTATGATGTTAGGAGTCAATCCACACATAGTTATTGAATGATGGTGTGTTTGTATACTAAAACCAAATATTGTGGTTATCTCAGGTGAGATACATAGAAATTCATTGTTTATTTCACACAAAAGGCATCAACCATTATGTTTAACATCACGTGGTTAGGGATTATTTTGTTCATTTTATGGTCTTTCATCGATGACCATGATAAATTTTACATGAAATGATATGTCCTGATCAGGTGGGGAATCCCTTACTAGAATTAGTAATACCTTGTGATCTATGATCAGTGTAATAAAAAAGAAATTTAACAGGTTTATTTCACCAAATAGATGTAATTAAAAGAATTTATATGGGAATTTTGTATCATGTGGTGGCTGTGGTAAGATATAGAATTTAGGAATCCCTATATTTCTCATTCTAAAGAGAATCAATCCAAGCTTAGTTCTCTAAAAAATATGTTGTTTAACAACTTGCAGTAAGAATGAAGGTTACACAACATGAAAAATAATGAATAAATCCTTCTAAAAACTACCCAAGAATTTGTGGAATCATCTCACAAGAGGGATCCAATGTTTGTGATATAAGTTTTTTTGAGGTAGTTCCAATAGAACACTATGCTTAGTACAGAGGGTAATTCTACATTTTAACATTGTCTACTGAACAAGTTATCATACATCTTGATGTATTACAATTGGGATAGATATATTGACTTTAGAGCCAAGATTTGAGATATGGGAATCACTACATATCCAATTATGGGAGGAATCAAGCCACACATAGATATTGAATGAGGAGATTCCTTTTGTGGATCTGACTCAAACACAATAACGGGAACACTTCATTTTTGTCTTGTGAATATGTATTTCATGTGTAGTTGTTTATGGGTGAATTAATTTTTTTAATGAGGTTTAACATCATATGGTAAATATGGATGAAATATTTTAGTTTTTGTTCATATGACTATATCCAGTCATGCAGTTTAGAATCATTCCCCCAAGAGGATTTAATTGTATTTTAACATCAATCATTCCGGACATATCAAGTAGTTTAATTTAATTTCATAGGGATGTTGGTAGAAAATGTATTTTAGAGTTTTACTTATAGGACGTGATAGAATTAGAGATTTTCATTCTATTAGATCTCTTCATGAAACTTTCGTGGTCATCAGGTAAGACTATGAGATTCATTTCTACATCGGGATTCATCCAGATAATTTTTTTATAATTCCAAATGAACATGTATTGAAACTAATTTTTAAATATACACCTCTTTATCTTAGAGAATCATGATGGAAATATTCATTATTTTCCATGATTATTTTTATTTTCCTATATTTACATTCTTGAGATGATCGAGGAGCTGGAGAAACCTTCCTCAAATGAAAGAGGGGTGATCCAACACCATTCTCTTCTTATTATGCCTTTGAGTCCTTGAATTCATTTTCAAACATGGTAGATATCTAGGTATATCTTTATCACTTTCTAGGTAAGAGTGTCAATGTGAAGAGAAATTTCCATCATGAAATTACGACATCCTCACATAGACACCCCAGAGTTGATTGTTTTCTCTTGTCTTGTCACTGTGGAGAAGTGAAGCCTAGACATTTAGATTAAATTAATACCATCCCCATTTCCATATAAATGTGTTTTATGTAATATTTTAAATCATTCAAAGTGTTTTTATCATGTATATACAACATTCCATATGTGTTTGTTATGCTCTCCCAAAACTGGCTCCCGAACCCCAGAGAATGCATCTGTGTCTAGCAGACAATATAGTATATTTATGGTTTGGATGTGACCCTCATATTATTGATAAGGAAGGTGTATATAATTTCATATCTGATAATTTTTAAATATATTTGTGTAAATATAAAGCATTCACACCCCTTATGACCTATCTAGGATCTCATATCTAGAAGTGGAAATAGGCCTAAGCTTGTATGGAAGGTGGTTTCTAAAAAACTATCTCAATATATTCATGGAAGACTCTTCTTTATTAGGGTATATTTCTTCACCTAGTGATACCAGATAGGATTCCTCTTGGTGTCACTAACTGACCATCTTGAACTGCTTCTGATGGTTGATGGGGCACTATATATGGTTAACTCCGGTGTTTTGAGAACCTTTATATACAATGGTGCTAATTGTTTGAGAAACTCTCTATAAAATATTTTCTGGGGATGGGGGGTTCCTTGTAATATGGATATATTACCTTGGGGAGGTTAACCAATGATGATATTAAGAGTAGATTCCCTATGATTCGTCTCCATAATACCATAAAGAGGACTATCGAGGTAATGACCACCTATGTTTCGGTTGAAGATTCGAAAAACCCATGATTTGTTAAAGATAATCATCAAATAACATAAAGGACACTAGCATTGAGTAGATCACAAATATTAGCCTTATTTTGTGTCATATTTTGAACATTCCAACCTACATTTTAGGCTTACGTATGTGTATAAGCATTCTATATGATAGCTTCTAACACATGTTATTAATCGTCTGCTAATGTGTGAATATGATTCTATAGCTGATTAGCTTCCAAATTCTGCCAATGTACTTCTATATTGATTTTAGGGATATAATCATGCCTATAAATGGTTTCAAGAACATACCAATCAATCCTGTCTGAAGTGGGGATTTGATCCCAGTTCATAAATGCATTTCTCATCAGAATACATTGATGATACTATGAATGAGAGAAGGGATATGAGAATCCTCCTATAAAAAACTAGAATATATCATGTAACTTCATTGATTCGAATATGATCATGTATCAAGGCATGCTCGAGTCTCGCTTTATGATCACTGGTCAGAATGGGGATATGATCCAGATATTATCCCATTAGTGTATGACACTGTTCTTTTTTATAGGAATATGAGCATGTCCTGGTGTATGTGGAGCTTATACATTGTGAAGCTCGGTTGGAACGAGGTTATGAGCCCGGTCCTATTCTTTTATAGTGTTCCACATGTCTTATTATATAGGAAAGAGAGTCTATCCCGAGTCATGTGCCCCCTCTAACTTTTTTTATCCCTAGTTATAAATGGGATATGATCCCAATCCTATGCCTCATCCATTACAATAATATGCTATCAATCCTCTTGGATTGAAGAAATAATGTGTTCTTTATTCAGAGTATATACCTAAAAATGTTGATCATGTGGTTGAACTGCTCTACTTGTGGGGATAAGAATGTGTGACTATCCTTGAATCATCAATTGAATATATCATTAGAGATCCATTTTTCTATAATAAAATATTGTCACATTAATAGGTTATGAACAATAATGTATGTTTTTATGCTCTCAGTTTCCAGGATATGTTGGTCAGTGTCTTTTATTGATGTTTGGATATAATCCCAGTCATATACTCCTTCTACCATAAAAATATAATGATTGAATTTCTGTATGGGGGTGTGGTACCAGGCCTACCCCATTTATACTTTGCTGATATGATATAAGAATTTTTTTGAACTAATAGGGATACGATCTTGCTCCCTCTTGTTCGGAAGTTTCTATATTTGACTAGGTGTCCTTGATTCCAATATATGAGTGGTTGGGGAGGTGGACTTCCAGATAACGAGCTCTACAAGTGACTGTGGAGTATTAGTGATTTTGTGATATTACTGGGATTTAGGCTACACAATATCAGTTGTACCTTTGGAAACTGTAATTTCCACTTGGTGCTGATGATGACTCCAAAATATTAGAATTTCATATAGTTTATTGTCCCGTGACTGGGACATGTTCCATTTAGTTTATCGTTATGAGACCAGTATGTTGTCATGATATTTAATTTCACATGACTACGACATTGTCCTGTAGTTTAATATCATGCGACTAGGAAATGTTCATAGAGTTTAGAGTCATCCAACTAGTACGTATATTTTTATTTAACATCATGCGTCTATGATGTTTCTTGAAATTTAGCATCATGAAACTAGGATGTATAATTTAGTTTAACATTATTAAATGAAGACAATTTCATGTTGTTTATTTTCATGGAACTAGGATGTATCGTATCATTTAACATCATGTGTTCCGAACATATAATCCAGTTTAACATCATGCAATTAGGATGTATCATGTAATTTAAAATTATGAGACCATGATTTATTATGGAGTAAGCTATCAGGAGGGTGTATTTCTTGAGGGATCATGAATGAACATTATGCATATTGTTTGATTTTCAGGATCCACTAACTCTTTCAGGACTTAATTAACCTGTTTTACATTCCATTTTTTAAAAAAAAGGACACCTATATTTCTTTCATGCGATATCAGTGGTAGGGGATGTAATTTTTATGGTGTATCAGCCACACCTCAATCAACTTACATATTACTATGAGTTTTATAAAAAAATTCTCTATGGAGTAATCAAAGTACTAGGAACATGATTTGTTTTGAAGGAATTGGATTTATTGAACCTCGTGTTGGAAGATGGTTGCCTATCACTGGGATATTTCTGGTCCATGATCTACTACAATGATTGGGAGTTATATTAAGATTTATAACATGATTGTATTGGTGATTCAGGTGTCTATGGATCCAAAACCACCACATCAATATCTTATAATCCTAGTTTCTAAATAAAATGAAACTCTCTATTGTGCGACAAAGAGTTGGTGGAATGGGAGGTGGTTTTCCTAGCTTATCAACCCTGCCTCACTTGACTTTTTTATTCTCTAGTGTTCTATAAAACTATTATATGTGATGTGATAAAATTACATATGGGAATGTTTGGGTTATAAGGAAAATATCCTCAAATTTTTATCATTAAATGGAAGGTGACCATGATCCTTTTGCATGTACTACATATATATTTGTTGGTGTGAGAACATAGATGAGTTTGGGTTCTAGAGTGAATAGTTCATGTCCTTATTGGTTTTGGGGAAGGTACTAATGAATTGTGGGCTTGGGTTATCCATACATTTCCCACTTTTTAAAAGAATTTGTCTCTTTTTTGAGATAATATGATAATTAATGTGGTCAGATGGTCTCCAGAATAATATCGACGAGGAGGTGGAAAATATGGAAATTCCACCATCTCTAAGGGATGCGGTTATTGAAAATATAATAATTCCCCCAACCCTATGGGATGGGGTGTAGTGAAAAAATTTCTATATTTCATCCACTAAGGTAATCAAAAATTTGAAAATTCAACCAGCCCTATGGGCTGCCACAATTCACAATAAGGCAGGTCTCTATAATTACGTCTTGGTACGTCATTTTGGGAAATAGATTCTAGGAGAATCCACACAACTAATTCCCAGAGATCCGTATTTTCTCTTTGTATTTGAGTGACTTCTTCCTCTATAGAAATTGAGTTTTTATCCTTAAGGGGATGACTGAAAGGATCCATGATGAAACCCTTCATCTATTAATGGTAGGGTGAGTGGATGATGATGTTAGTATCAACATAGACCATGGAGAATGAATCTGATGTTGCCATTGGTCATAGTATCCATCAATATTGCAATGTGAAATGCCATCATGGTTGATAATAATTTTTATATATGCTAGAAAGTTATAGTTGAGCCCTGATTTTTCTTTTACATGGGAAGAAGGTGGGCCAAACCATCATGAATCAGATGAATATAGGAAGGCACGATTATACTTTTTAAGAGTACACTCATTCAGATTAGATGAGAAGTCCCCAGATTTAGTAGATATCATATTGATAAATACATAAGTAGGATAGTTCACCTCTTCAATGAAATATCTCATTTGATGGGTCGATGAATGATATGTCATTTCTTGTTATGGTGTTGGCTTCACCATTTGGTAGGTTAGAACCCATAATATCATCTGGTGAGTTAGTGCCCATTATACCTTTTGTTTGGTCGATGCTGATAGTACCGTGTGAGGGTTCAGTTCATGTAGTATTGTTTAGGGGTTGTTTCCCATAATGAAAATGATCCTTGGGGTAAAAGATAATAAAAATTCCACCATCCTTATAGGCTTGGGTTCTCCCTAAGACTCTATATTCCCCAAGACTAGTTGTGATGAAGTCAGAATATTCTCACTAGAGATGATCTGGGGTTGATTCTAGGCCACTGTTATGATACATATGTGTGCCTCAAATATATTTATGGTGTAATTGATATAATAATGCTCTATAATTTCATTATTTGGATACCTTTAGTGGGATATTAAATGGATACCCCATTTTTGATGGGTCTAGAGGTCATATATTCCTCTACAGTGTTATATGGAATCACGATCACATGTTGATGATTATGGCCAAAATGTATTGGATCCCTTCGAGGTAGCTCCATAATGATTTAATTGACATAGAGATTATCCTCATAAACCTCTATGAGGTATGAAAGTATTTTAATGTTTCACTCTAGGGATTGTCTCTCAATATGGTTGAATCTTGAATCACATGCCACTTTCTCGTCATTGACCTATCGTAAGAAAGAAAAATTATGAGGATTCATCCTCAAAATTATTTCATGAGATGATTCGAATGTCAAGATGGGTCCATTGATATTTTACTCTCAGACCAAGACATTCGGAAAATGGCACCTGCGGTGTTGTGTTGGTGACAACATACATCAAGGACTCAGGGATAAAGATTACATGGTGGACAATAAATATTATTGGGGTGTTAGTTAGTTAGTCAAATTAGCTTGATGTGTTTTAAATGTATTACTAGTTCTTATCTCAGTCTCAATATCAATTGGTACATTCGATGATTCCATTTGATTATTATGAATTTGAGAAATTCGGAATAATTAACAGTATATATTATTAGTCAAGCATCATATGTAATAGTATATATTTAATAAATTACATCCACAATTAATGTATAAAGAGTTGGTTAATAAATTTAAAAAAGGGTTAGTGTAGTTAAAAAAATCGGTTCACTATTTTGTTTTGTGAAAAAATGTGCATTATATAGATCGACAGAAACAGGGAAGTCAATCCATTTTTAAAAACTAAAAGGGATAACACAGTAAAATATTTCCACTTAGGGTTCAAAATTTTGATTCCAGGAAATCTACAATGGTTTCCCCAAAAACATTATTTTGGGTGATTGAGGATGGATGCATTATCATTTGCATTCGGTATACCATATTTGTATCTAATGAAAACGCCCAGTTTTTTCAATATCCATAATTATGTATAGGCTTACTTTTCAAATGCCAAAATTCCAATGAAGATACAGAACCAAAAACTATTAGTAACTCACATTGCTCGAGATGATGGTGCATCGGTCTCATCAAAACCTTTTAGGGGGAATTATTTCTCATTCTGGGACTCTCTTACACAACATGTACAATTTTCATGTCGTGTTTGTTCATTGAGTATCAGATTTTGTAGCTTTCACACCATGTAGTATATTCACAATGTGTTCTAGGTTCATGTATTTTAATTCAGATTCACACCTATTTATTTGGATATCATGTGGTTTGGTTAGGGAATAACCATCATGTTTTGGGTACATGAAGTGTAATGTCCCATTTTTCCCACCATTTCCTCCTTTAAGTCTTAAGTTCCCATTAATTTAAAAAACAAACCCAAACCCGGTGTACTATCAAAAAAATCATGATTAATTCATAAGGAAATGTATCTATATATATATATATTCACCATATCACATTAATAATGTCGATAATGATAAAAAATAAACAATAAATAAATAAAAAACATATCAAAGACATTTTGAGAATACAATAAAGACTATGTAAGAAGTATTTATTGATCAAAATTATAAACTAAAAAACATGACAATATTATTAAAATTGAATATGAATATTTAAAAATAAGTGAATCTATATTTTTGGAGAATAAGTTATATTTTACAATGAAATTAGAATATTTAAATTACATGTTTTGAAAATAGAAAATATAATAGAAATACATTGATTCAATTTTTATTAGAAGGATAAAGATCTAATGGATGTGAAATCAAAGCATTAGTAATGTGAAGAAAAAATAAAAATTTCAAATATGATTTTGAAAAAGATATTTAAATATATTTAGCATATTTATATGTTACTATGAAATAAAATTATACCACCAAAAATTAAAATAGGCATCATAAATTTTAAAGAAATCATTCTTTGGTTAAATAAGGCATGAGATTTTTTGAAGGTATATCAATATTTAAATAAATGAAGAATAAGGTATATTTTAAATTTGAAAATTTAGAAATTCAAACATTTAATTCACTAAGAAGAAATGTTTAAATTGAAATTTTAATAACATTATAGTTGAAAATTAAGGAGAACATCCATTTTTACATGAAATCATGTCAAAAGCACACCAAATAATGGTATCTAGTAAATCAAAGTCAATATGTAACTTGTTTAGCTCAAAACAATTAATACAGTGTGATTGTAATTTATATGAATAATTGAAAAAGTTCAATATTAAATTGGTATTATATGTTTTGTGGTATATATGGGTATAAATATGGTTTCTACTAGTATAACATGTCGTTTTTAAAATATAGAGAAATTAAAAAATAATGGAATGGAAACATGACGAGAAGAGAAATTATGTACAGATAAATTTTTTTTTTCTAAAAGTGGGGTTAAAATGTGAAGACTCAAAATATATTTCGAAATCATCCTGATGTGTGTAGAAAGTATAATCAATTTGTCCACTAGTTTAGAGAGTGATTTATTCCCCTTCAAGAATTGATGTAACAAGTATAAGGATTCCAAAAAACATGATGGTGAAGATAATCTAAGAATTTATACATTATAGAAGATTTATAAAAGAAAAATAATTTGTACAAGTCATGGGTTCTTGAAATTTTGTACTCTTCTCATATGACTAGGGATACAAAGGTTATAAAGAAAATACAATGTTATATTGTTGGTTCTATAAATGTTGGTAATTGAAGTCATTGAAGATCAAATGAGAAAATACAATGGAAATAAAAATATAAATACTAAAGAGAAAATAAGTATTGTTTTTATAGACTTGAGATCAATTTATTAAGAATGAGTTAACTATATAATACTAGAAGTGATGCTATTTTTAAAAAATAATACTTGAATCATTAAAATTTTAAAGGAAAGAAAAATTGTAACTAAAGGATAAATAACTAGTTGTAGTTTATTATAAACCATGAAGACTGTGAACTCTTGTTATTTTAAATAAAATTATAAGAAAAAACTCTAGTGCAATAGACCTGTTAGTATTGGACAATAAAGAAGGGGTAAGATTGAAAAATAATATTTTGTGATCCAAATTCACAAACTATAAATAAATATGTATTTTTTAATTTTGGAGAACTTTAAAAGGAATATATCATACATAATATCCACAATAGATTAAAATAATGTAAAATATGCCACTAAAATTAATACATTCAGATTTGTGTGGTCATATAAATCACAAGGAAATGAAGGGATAAATTTATTTTATCACATTCATTGTCTATTTTATAAAATTGGATAATTTTTTATTTTATAAGAACATGTAAGATTTAGTTTCGAAGATAAATAAATTCATAAGGGGTATTAAAAAAATGAGAATGTATATTTTTAAAATAAGGGAAAATAATGGAAAATAATTTTCTTATAATAATTTTTTTTATATTTTAAATAATAGAATACGAGATGAATACAACACCTTATACACTCAATAACTGAATTATGTTTCTTGGAGGAAAAAACAAACATATGGTTTAGATAGTAAGAACCATACTATTTATGTATGAAATTACAAAACACTTTTAAATATAATATAAATCCATTATTTTTCATATTCAAAATATATTATTCCTTACATGATATTTATATAGAAACCTAATAATTTTTCATGTATTGTAACATGTTTTTAACATAAATATGAAATAAAAAATAAAAACATTAATATGCCATGTGTATTTCAATTAATAGATTTATAATACATAAAATTAAAAAATTAAACAAAACATAATAATTTTACTCTTCAAAATGAGCTTATAAATTCCTATGGTATCAAAAAACTGGATAGGATTACTTTGGGAATACATTAAGAAAAGGGTGAGATTAAAATAGCAGAAAGGGAATAAAAATTATGAAGAAGTATAGAATATGATTCAAAGGGATTAATTGAATATAATAATATACAAGGATCATGGATAATCTTAAAAGAACATTATATAAAGAACATAGAATCATAATATAATGGAATCATAGAAATGTGGTGGAAACATTAAACATGACATAGCCAAATGTCATGGTTAACCTACTAAGAAATATCACATGGTGACCAGAGTTTCATCATGGATTAGGTTTACACCCTAATACCATAGATATTATCTCATGAGATATAAAAATTAACCAGTGAATTGGATCCTTATGCTAGCACAGTAATCCTGACTAATGCATGATTATGTGTTCCAAAAATGGAAATCAAATCTAAGGCATAATCATAAGAATTAAAAATTGAAATAAATGGATTGAGAAATCACGTCTCATATCATAATAAGTCATTGTATCATAATATTTTCCATTAAATAAAGTATTAAAACATTCTTAGACATTAATAGGTGAAAATATTCACAATTCATGAAAAATGATGTTCAATAAATGATTTTTATTACTTTTAACATATAAATAATATAAATATATGTTGAAACAAATTGAAAATGTATTTTATAAAATTAACATCATTTTTGAAATCATCATAAAAAAATTTGTCTACGGTGACATTTTGAAAAGTTTATAAAAATGTTAATTTTTTTTGGAATAGTAAACAAATATGGTTTTTTA
Organism: Viscum album; assembly: GCA_963277665.1. Classification (NCBI taxonomy): domain Eukaryota; kingdom Viridiplantae; phylum Streptophyta; class Magnoliopsida; order Santalales; family Viscaceae; genus Viscum; species Viscum album. The sequence goes on from OY728163.1 coordinate 1,381,945,966, forward strand.
AAATACCGTATATTTTTGTGATATATTCAAGAAATAATAATTATATAAACTTTATTAAACTCGTGGAATGAATAATGTATGATATGATAATAAAAATTCAATAAAAAATACCATAACCAATAAATTATAAATTATTCCATGATTAATATAAAAGTATTTTTCAGCTTTAATGTAGTGTCTACGTAGCATTGGAAAAGTCAAAATTAGTGCTTTATATATAATTAATGCGTATTAAGAAGTAATAAGAATATTTTTTTGTTAAACTTTACGTGATTATGATAATGTTTATTGATATTTGGTGATTTTAGTGTTATATAACAAAACTCTTATCCAAATAATTTTGAAATGATTGCCCAAGGTAAGAAAAGTCAAATTAACTAGTTAAATATGTTGTATTGACATGGATATAGTTAATTATTAATAAGGAAATAATATAAAAGATTATATGAACATAATTAATTAATTTTAATTATTTTAATTTATTATTAATTTTCCCATATAAGATATTTACCTTTAATACTTATGCAACACAGACGCATTTCTTGTGTAAGCATAAGAAAAATAAAAAAATGATTTTAGTTAAAATTATAGAAACCATTAAATGAACAAAAAAATTCACTAAATTCTCATTGATGAGTAATTTTATACTACAATCATCTCTATATTGATTTTAGTACCTTTTGGATCAACATGGTTGACATCATGTCCCTTTTATTAGTTTATTTAAATAAAAATCAAACTATTCACATTATGGTTTTTAATAATTATAACTTTTTAATATATATTTTTATAGAAGATATGTTTAACCATAAATAGTCTCAATTTTTTTTAAGATCTATCCTCTTCTAGTAAAATTGTTTTTGATTTTTAGGGAATAAATAAAATACTCAATTGCTTCCACAACGATGATGCAATAATTATTTAATTAATTGAAAAGTCAAATAAATGATATTACAAATATTAAAATAAATATAATTTGAGATACTTAAGATAAACCATGAATTATTTACATAAAAATTAATTTAATAAGATATAATAAAATATTTTTTATGAGTTTTATACATTTTTGGATGTTTTTAATGTCATAGAAGTGAATTGTATTAGATTTTACAATAATGATTTCTAAAAAATATAATATTTTATTAATTTATTTTAAAATAATAAAAATATAAAATAAGAAAACTGGGGATAATATATGGTCCAAAATTTCATCACATATCATTAATATTCCATTTTTAAAACTTTTCCCATATAATAACCTTTTTATATTTTCATATTTGAAAAAATTCTAAAAATTCCCCTAACCTCGATTATAAAAGGGAACTCCTTCCATAACATAATTTTAGAAGATTGAGCCATTCAACTCTACCATAATCTACCAAATTATCATTTACCTATACATATATACATTATAGTGTTTATGGTCTCACCCAAATACAAATTCTATGTTCCTTAAGGAGGTTCTCAAGAAGATGATATTGAAGAGGTAAAATCCCGATTCTTTCCCTTTTTAATTATTTTTCTCTTTTACCTTATCCCTACCCCTATATAAATTTAAATGATAACTATAGTATCATATATATAAGGGAATGTTATTTTTTAATGGAATAACTATTATAATATTTATTCTCTTTTCCTTTTATTCTTAAAATTTAAAACATCATCCCTTGTATGTTCATTCATCGCATTCATGGATTATGGGTTTTCATTTCCCATTAACTCATTCATGGAAAGATTAAATTTAATTATAATTGTTTAAAATGACCTATACATATTATATGGCCACAAATTATAGAATTAATATACTTTATTAGTTTTAAACAAAATGATACTAGTTCTTGGTTGTCGCAAAAACCACTATAATAAACTAAAGTTTTATCATTAATGTTTTATCAAATGAATCATCCAAATGGAAGAAATAAAAAGGATATATGGGACCATTTAAACATATTGAAGTACATGAATACCATATATTATTACATTAGGAGAAATAATCCCATTTGAAATGATCTTCCATAAATATATACTAGTTAACCATCCATGAAACCATGGAATGAATGCACCCAACACAATGAAAATAATGAAATATTATGAATAAACAGGTGGAAAGATGTTATAAAAAGTTCATAGAAGGTATTAAACATTTGGATATAGTTCTATAATAAATTAATAACACAATTTAAACCATTATAATTGAGCTTTGAACATATTTTAAGGAAGTTGAACCCGATGTAATATACTTTCCAACAAATTTTATCTTTTATTGTTTCTTTTTAAAAAATTATAAAATAATGATATTTAAAACAATATGGAATGAAAAAAATATCCTAATTTCATGTCACATTCTTAATTTTTATATTACATTAAAGGTTTATATGATTACTTTCAAATAAATGTTTTCCCATTGTATATGATCATTTTTTCAAAATAAGTGATTTTCAATGTGGATAGTTTTTTTCTTTAAATACTGATTTATGATTAAAGCATTCATAATTTATATTTGTGTCATAGTTTATGGGAATTTTTTATTATGATGGTTAGTTCCATTAAAAACCAATTAAGGTTGGTTCTTTTATAAACCATGGGTGGGTTTCTACATTATTAACCAATGATGAGTGGTTCAATTCTAAACCAACGTTAGGTTGTTTAGTTATAATGACCAATGTAATGGGTACTTCAAAGTTAGAGCACTGAAATATTGTTAACTCTATTTATAAGAGTGATCTGGAAAATGATGTATCATGTCACATACATTACTCTTATATGATTTTATATTATTTTTAATGAAAATAATTTGATTATAAAAGGGTACGAAAATGAACTTTTTTCTAAATATGATTCATTTTTCCAAGGTAATAATTTATGTAGAAGAGAAAAAGGATTTATGGGTTTTCACTAGAATAACTATATCCTTCCTTTTATGTCCCATACTAAGCTCTTATGCTCATCCAAATTTTTAAAATTGTTTAACTAGATTTAAGGGGGGAATAGAGGCAAATATGAGATCAAGGGGAAATTGTGAAGATTATTTTCCTCAATAGAGAACATATATTATTTTAAAGAATTTTATTTTATGGAAACAAATAAATAATATCTATATGTTTCAACCTATAATGTATAGGTTTAATATGTAAGTGTATATCATAATTCTCTAAAATAGTAAACCTAAAAGTTATTTGTGAATCATTGAAAGTGAATTATGGTCTATATTCACTAGAATATGTAATATTTAAGAGAGGTTCCTCACACATGTACAATATTAAGTATTCTATTAATGGAAATAAAACATAAGGAATAAACAGAAGAAATGGGCTGCATAGTCATGTCTTTTAGCATAACCATGTGGTGAATCTTGATGGTTTCCATTAAATATGAGATTAAAACACTCATTGAAATTAATAGGTTAAAATTAAGCATAATTTATAGAAAATGATGTAAAAATTAAGTGAAAATGTGAAAAAGTGGAGATGTTACTTTTGAAGTATACCACTTACGAAGGGTTTTGCGGAAAACAATAAAGAGTTTTTAAAGGGTGGAAAATTTATTTTAATTTACATAAAATTGGAAATGAAATAAAAATAAATTTAAATAATTCGATGAAAAATTTTAGAATCCATTGATGATTTTAAAAAATTTATGGAGTGGAACATGAAATGTGGAAAAAAACATAGAATTTCCATTTTATCAGGTTTGGTTATTGAATAAAATTCAGAGAAGACTTTTTATAAAATCTATATCACCATCAAGTAAAATTGAATTAAAAGAGACATATCTGTGAAGTATATATATAATATATATTATGTAAATAAGATTAATATAGAGAGAAATTTATGTAATTTGAGAGAAATCATAACCTAATAGAAATAGAGAAATTCTAAGAGATCCATTTCAGTATGTTTTAGAATCGTTCTTCATGTGCACTTAACATAGTAAATAATGAAATTAGATTCATTAATAACATAATTAAGACTATTATAAATATATATTGTATTTACAATAGATATATTATTTTTATTTATAACTATTTAATTGATATATCACATTTAATTTCTTGGTTCTAAGGTTGTTTGTTTCATGGATCCATCGTCAAATCACATGGGGATAATTATTGATATTATTATCAAATGAGAATAATAATACATAATTTAAATTAAATGTGATTCATATCCTTATATAAATTTAATATTTATAAAATATTTTTTTATGATATATGTATGGAATATTTCATAAAAACATTAAATTCTTTCAGTTAGTTCATTTATGTTGTTTTACGACTCATCTTGAACTAGATTTGTTTTATTTAATATTATATATATATTTTCAATATTGTAAATAAAATAAGGTAATACATAATTATTATAAACAAATTTAACAATAATAATATTTATATAATCATCCTTGGAGGTAGTGTAGAAAAATGAAGTACGTTTTTCGTGGAGGAGGTGAAGAAAACATATTTTGAAAAATGTTTTCATTTTAGAATCAATAGAGGTGAGGGTAAAATATAGATATTTAAAAATAATAACATCATATCAGTATATTTGGTATAATAATTTTACAATGTTTATTTGGATAGAAATTATATAGGGATGGTAGAGGAAGAAATGAATTTAAAAGAGATTGTTTGAAAATATTTCCTCTTAAATGTTATATTGTGAATACATATTAAGGCACTTTTTTTACCTTTTGAATGAGTCTAGAATGATAAATAAGTTTTTGGGAGAATAGGATACTTTTGGGAAGTGTTTTAGTAAGCCTCAAGGTTTTCAATGTGTGATGATAAGTGGTGGTGATAGTTTATTTTTATAAGGGGTGCAGAGAGGTGTTTTTTTGAATATTATATTCATTACTTTGTAATTTTAAAAATATTCTACTAATAGTGACGAATCTTGTGTCTATATAAAATAATATGTTCATTTTAGGAGGGAATAATAGTCACTCAAATCATCTATGACTCAAATCTGCAATTATTTCAACTATTTTTACAAATTATCATATTTTGCGATATTTAACAATTCACTAATAATTCAACCATTTTAGAAAGATACAATTAAATCACACCAACAATTTTTCTATTTTTAAAATCCAAAAATGATATTCATATTATGAAAATAATTTTCTATAAATGAGAAATTTTCTTTATAAATAAAATCATTATTTGTTTGAAAAATATCAATTCGATATTATGAAAAATTTTGCATCCCTTTGAAAAACTTATTATGGTCTCATAAAATTATATTATCATTAGAATAAAACATAATAATTATTTATAAACCCATTTTATGAAAATAAAAATTCATTTAAAATATGATATTTTTTATAAGAATACAACTAAAAGATAATTTTTCTATAAAAATACTATCATTTATTTTCTCATTTTTAAAACTATTTATTTTCATGTATTAGGATATAAATATGTCATATTTTCATTGTATATGAAACCTAAATATTATTACACACTTTCATTAGTGAGGATACAATTTTAATTAATAGTTTACTATTACTAATGGTTATATTATCATTCTAACGATTATATATTGAAGGTCATATGGGTTCCCGAACTTATATAAATATATCATATTAGATTTAGTATTCATCCACCTATATTTTCTATCAAGGTTATATATATTTAAATTTTAAATTTGAATGTTGTATTAATAACATTTAGTTCCACTTATATAGTGTTTTTTGTGAGTTGGATTATTTTGGTGGATTAAGAATATCTAAATTTTCATTTTTCAGTTATTTTTTTTTAATTTTTATACCATTGTAACATTTTAAGCCCTTACAGTTTTATTTTTATATTAATTCCATTTCCAATTAATTAAAATAAAATTAATGTAGTTTTCATTATCTATTGCATTTGATTTATATAGTACTAAATTAGTAAACATGACATAATTATATATGAATCAAAATTACCATGCTAAATATCTGGGGTCATCATAATTCAAATATGCCTTCTTATAATATGTCATACAAGATAAATTCATTAGAAAAATATTTTAAAAAAATATTTAGAAATTTTATTTTAATCAAAGATAAAAATCCATATTTGAATTAATTCGATAAAAATATAAAGATTCTTTTATCAAATGATATAACTTATAAAAATATTCTAAATAGAATGGTTTACTTTTTTAATGTTAAAATTATTTAAAAATATCATTTTGGGTAATGTATCTAATAAAGATAATAAATATTTTAAATATAATTTTCAATAAATTTTTGAAAAGATTTGTAGAGAAGATTTTAAATATAATGATATTTCTACTAGAATAGATTCATAAAGTACTAATGATGAATATATTATAGTTAAAGTATCAAAATAAAATATAAAAAATTTAAAAAATCATTTTTACTGTTAAAATATCACTGTAATTAAATGTTCTCTACTATAAATAAGAAATAGACTAAATTTTTCATGTAACATTAATTTGTAATAATTGGTTCAGGCATAATCTATTAATATAACCCTTGAATATAATGAATGGATAGTTTACAATAACGAAGTGTTTGATTAGAATTAAAATAATTCCATTTTTGATTTTGTTGCTATATTAAAAGGAAATAACATCAATGGAACCTATGAGGTATTAATAAATACACTTAATAATAAATATAATGTTGTAAATAATTAATCTAACTTTTTTTAATAGTTATTCTCAAGGGTATGAAACTTCATTTGATAATACACTTTCTCATATTTCAATATTTGAGGTTACTCTAATTTTTTTGTTATATTAACTAAGTTTCTTTATATATTATGTCAAATGGATTTCAAATGGGTATTCTTGAATGATTATATGGAATAAGATGTATTAATTTATAAATCATAGGATATTATACAATATAATGATATGAAAATGTATAAAATTTGAAGAAATATTTGTAGAGTTTGATGACAGAACCCATTGAATGGTATTCAATGTTATAAAAGTATATAAATAGGAGAAATTTTATTGAATTCACTATAAATAATAATCTTTATTTGAATTATTTGAGTATAAATACAACAATTTTTATTTTTATATTGATCCTATTAATATTACAGTAGATGAGAAGTACATATACAAGGAATGGTTTTTGAAAAATTAAGAACAAATTTAAAATATCTACGTTGGGTGAAATTTATATCTTTTTTAGAAAAAATTATAAATATGTAGAAATGCATACATTTTTCTTGAGGTAAATATAATAAATAACTGTTGAAAAAATATTTAATGGATGAATCTAGAGAAGAATGTACACATATAGACATTTTTATAAAAAAATATTACAGTTAAACTTATCCTAGGTGTGAATGACAAGATGTTCATAAAACCAATTATAATATTATTTAATATCAAAACAACTTATCAAAATGTATTTTATGTTGTGACATTGTGTATTGTATTTTATAATGATCCGAAAAAATCAGACATTAAAGCTGGTAAGGTAATCCTGAGATATTTTAAGGGATTAATGATTTGTGGTTTATGATATTAAGGAGGATGAAAGATTCATTATATAGATTTAAAAATGATGATATAGTAGTAAATTTGGGTAATATAGCTTTTAAAACATGGTTAACTATATTTTTGGGAAACATATGCATGAGTTGGAACTAGATGAATGAAAAATCAATGGAAATTGGTAAAACATAGGATGATTATGTTGATAATATACATGTATATACACAAAGCTTAAATATAAAAGACTATTATAATGTCTAAATGATGCTTGGGGAGTTTCTATTGAAGATAAATTATAATAATAATAAAATATATATTTTTAATAAAATTAACTTCCCCAAAATTCACTACTAAAACCTGACTACAATAATGATCTAGAATGTTACATAACCTCAAATGTGTCCACAAATCACCAATGGTTTATGACCAGTTTCGAGGATTAATCTATACCACCATTTTTGGGAAATTTTCCCTCAATACTCATACAATTATACGATAAATAAAAATATAACAGTTGGAGAAGATCCCCATTCAAGAATTGAATATATAATACATAATAATACAATGTAAACCAATATCACAAGTATAACCAATGTCCAATCATAAAATGAATGAAGGATGACACAACCCAACATATTCTCTAGTATATACTATTCATTATGTGAAACATCACCCATATTGTCCCTAAAACTCACCTTCAAACTTGTAACTCTAGAAAAATAACATCTTCATGTATAGAAGGGTACAAATTTCAAGGGCGAGTATAAAAACTTAGTATGATTTACCTAAATAACACCCAATAAATTACATATTTTTTAATTATATTGGTGTTAGTATAAGTGTATATCGACAATGTATGTTATCTTCCAATTAACAAAATATATTCTTGGATACATAATTATTATTAATAAGAAATGATGTAACATAATAAAATATTAAATAACTAAAACTACTAAAAGATCACTTATATATATCATAAAACCACTTGAGATACTTCAAATACTGGTATAATTCAAAAATAATTCAACACTTATCAGAACAACCACCATCCCTAGCAATACACCACACTGATCTGTCATAAAAAAATCATACCCAATGATTCAATACATCTAACCCCATATCATATCATTTATAAAACTTATTCACAACCAAGTTATAGTCCTCAATTTGACATTAATAGTCTAAATACATAGCTATAACAAATCCACTAGATCATTTATGCCAAACAAATGTTATTTCAAACATAAGTATTATGAAATTGGATATATCTACCTTATGTAAAAAATATTCATTCATCATCATCCATTATAAATTTTTAATGAAATATACAGCACAATCCTTGGAAAATTCCTTAATTTTAATTTCCAATAAAAATTCTAAATCAAATACAAATGTAGAATTTCTGAGAATCATCCATATTATCATGAAATATATAATCAACATCATTTAGTCAACCCACAATTGACTCCTAACCCCACCATGGATGAAATCCCAAAAAATCAAAAACAGTTTTCCCATTCCATGAAAAATACCCTATCCAAATCCCTAAATCTAAACCACCATGAGAAACCCCTATCCAAATCCCTAAATCAAAACCATCATGGTAAGTGAAAGGAAATAATAAGAAATTGGGAAACCACAGAATAAAACATTATTAATGCAAGACTGAATCCACTTTATATAAGAGAGACAAGAGACCTAGAAGAAAATTAACTAGAAAAATCAACCATGGAAGGTCACATTTTGAGACCCCCATGAGAATTTAGGAAAATTGAATTTATTCTATATGTTATTTGTTAAAATATAACTTTTTTTTAAAAAATTCATGGATCTAGGGAAGTACACTCTACCTGTCACAAACTTGTATTTTGGAATATACATTTCTATATATTAATTATATGTTTAATAAACTTTGTTACATGATAAAACCAATATAAAAACAACAAAAAATATTAATATAATATTATTAGTAAATCTATAATAAACAATAATATAGACATTCATTAAATATTATTACCTTTGGAACATCAAAAAATAATATGTGCTAATATTGAAAAAGGTTACATTAAATTAAGGTTATTTTTTATATATTTCATTTTATTTTAAAAAATATATTTAAAAACTCTATATTTTAAATTTGATAAATTAAAATTCATTATTTAATTAATCACATTTGAATTTATATACTATGAATTTGTGATAATTTTGAAAATGTTTTTAACTAAAAAATATGGTTTTTAGGAAAATTATGATTTTTTTGATTTTATCATTATGTAGGCATGACTGATAAGACTAAAAAACATTTTAATTAAAAAAATATTAATTAAATAAAAAAAATATGAATTTTAAAATATTATTTTAACTTGGAAAACGAATGTCCAATATTTTCAGTACAAACGTAAAACGTTGCTTATATAAAAAACTATATTCAATATTTTCATTAAATCAAGATTTTTTAATCTGAAATATGGTTTTTAGATTTCTTCTAATAAACAATACCATTTATTTATTTTATAATAAATCAAATTTTTTCCATTGAACTAAATAACCATGATAATTTTACCTCATATAATTTTTAATCTTAAAAATATTTTGTAAAAAGCTATTTTTAGATGATTACATGCGTTTATTTTAAAATTAATAGTTTACACCATTATAAATTTAATATGATAATATTATTTCAAAATTCTAAAGAAGAAGGTTAAAATTAGGTAATAAGGTAATTTTTTTTATTAAATTTAATTAATAATTTAAAAAATTAGTCACCCCTATTAAGAGTAATAACAGAATAATGTCTTTTACTAAGTGGAAAAAGAAAAAATATGTAAAAACCTATTTTCAAAAATATTTTTGATGTTTTTATGGGCAATAATTCCCCATGTTTTCTCATATTTATAATTTTAAATCATTGTACCATTTAATAGTGAAATAACATTATTGAAATTCAATTGGTATTTCCAAAACTACTCATCTCTTCACTTATAAAAACTCATAACTACCACCACATAAAGAATAAAATATTCATATAATTTCATGATTAAAATCTACCAATATTATCCTCCTATCACCTTATACCACTTTTAGAATATTTTTTTCACCATTATTTAACATAAATTCCTCATTCCAATGTAGTTTTCCAAGAGAAAACTCAAGTTTCCATAAAGATTATTACTTTCTATTAGTATTTTTTTACTCTAATCCTACATAATACTATATAAACATATTAATATATTTAATTAAGTATAATTATAATGCATAAATTACATTATAATTTTTAGACAACCATTATTTATTCCCTTCCATCCTATAAGGAAAACCAAAGCGTTGTTAGTGCGTGTGTGCAGACTACCGACTCCACGAAGCCACATCATCCACTTTTCAAAACTACCTCTCAAGTTTTGTTTTAATGATGTTATTGATGAATAAATATGATATATAAAATATTATAATTATTATAAAATTTAAAATTATCGTATATTATATTGAACTATCATTTATTGAAAATTTGAAACATTAATCATGTGTACATGTGGATTACTACCTCCACGTGAAATGAGTTTCATTTTTCCTCACAACAAATAATGGATTGAATTAAAAAAATATTTATCATATAAAAATTATTTACAAAACAATACTAATATTTTTGATACTATGAAAATATTTTAGAACAATTTCAACTATAGTCGAAATACAAAATGAGTTATGGAAAAACTATACCAAACAATCTCAAGTAAACGATATATACAAAAAACTATATAATAAAGAAATAAAATATGATACTAAATGTTTTATGTTAAATAAAACATAAAATAATAATTTTCCTAATGATATATATATATATTAAACATAATTTCATTATTCATTAAATTAGGCATGTGCACATAATGGATCAAAAATAATGTAAGGGTTTCATCTCAAAATTTGTTTCTTTTAGAAACATAATATTTTAAGCACCTAAGTAATTTTAAATAGACTGTATAATGAAAATTTTATATATAATATCATTAATTATATTTATATAGGTTATTTTAACTTCATCCTCATTCTATATAACTTTCAATTCCTTTATATTATAATGTTTTTTAAGACAAAAAGGATTTTGTGAACTCAATTTTATCTCATTAACATACCAAAAAGGTTATTGAAATTGATTATTAAAGTATTATTTACTCTACCTAATGAATACATGTTTCCATTTCCCCCCATTTCACGAGGTTTTAATTTTTTTACTTATACCCTAAATATCATATGACTCTTACCTCAATGATTTTTCTTATTTTAAGGGTTTCAAATATCAATTTATCATCCATGAGACATGTTTTAAATTTATGCACAAATTTATTATTTCATTGGTGTATATAATACCCAAGAAATAATTCTTGGAATAAACTATTATTAAATTCTTGGTATTTATATAACCATATTATGATTATGTTCCCAATGAATTTCTATTAAAAATTTAATAAATTTATTAGTGGTTTTCATCTAAAATCTCTCTCCTATAAACATGTTTTTTAATTATGCAACTAATTTACTTTAAGTGAAGAATATTATAAGTAATTGATATTTTATATCATCAAATAAAGGTTAATAATGGTAATATATATTAAATTTTGAATTATATATATTTAAAAAGGTTTTTATTTAAATACTCCACAAATTATTAGAGGTTTTCATCAATCAAATATTTTTCTTTGGGTCATAGTTACTGCTCATTGAATATCATCTTCCACATTTTATTTATTGAAACCTATTAGGAAGTTATATTGTACTTACACTTTTTTATAGGTAAATAATGTTGAACTAAACAATATTATTCCTTTATGATCATATTCTTTCAAAAATGATGTTTTGTTAAAAATAATTTCTATATCTGTTAAAGTATTTTTCTTCCAAATCCACGTGTTTACATTATTTCATTGTTCTCCTTCCACTAGAGGAAAATTACATTGTTTTTCTCACCCATATTCCTTTTATTCACATTTATTTGTTTTAAAAAATTACTAATCCTTTTAATTATTTGGGTTTTCGAAAATGACATTTCATAATACTTAAGGAGGATTTTCCTTACCATGATCTTATGTTCTCCAATTCCAGTTCAAATTTTGATAGATATTTTATTTCTTTTAAAGGTTTATTTTCTTGATTTAATTTTTTAATATGTTTTATATTAAACATATAATTTTTTTTTGGAAAGATACTTTAGAATCATTTATTTTTTAGAATATATTATCATTAACATTTTATAAAAAATTAAATATTTTATTTCCCTTATATTTCAAATATTTTTTCTCTCAGGAAGTCATTGTTTGTAAATGACCCAATTTGTTATCTTTTAAAATACTCATTATTGAGATCATGTGTTGGAATTAAAATATCATTTTTTTGTTCCATTTGGAAATGTTCTGAAGACCACTTTCTTTTCATGGTTTAATTATAATAAGATGAATATCTTAATTTCACATGGCACTCATATGTATAGATTATGATGGGTGACATCCAATTTCACCCTCAAATATTTTTTAATGTTTTATATCACATGAGGTGATGAAATGATGCATGAATGAAATTAATGATGATTTTCTCATAAGTTTTTCTTATGAATGAGATGTAGGAATATTTGTTAAAAAGTTCATTTTGTGAATGAGATATAGGAAGATTTATTCACATGTTTATTGTGTGAATGATACATTGGATGATTTACTAACAATATATTTTTTTAAATGGTATGTAGAAATATTTTTTCAAAATTATATTGTGTGACTGTGATTCAAGAATATTTTTTCTATGGTTGTTTTTTGAATGAAATGTGGGAATCGTTTTTGACATGTTTTTTGTGTGAATGAGATGAAAGAATTTTATTTCTAAAGTAGGTTATGTGAATGAGATGTAGTAATATTTATTGATATGTTTTTTGTGTGATTGAGATCTAGGATTATTTTTATGATGTTATTCTTTCAATGTGTTTTTGGACTCTTCTTCATATTGGTCTGACCATTATAAATACACTTCATTATAGTTCAACACTATCATCAGTGCTGATGGTCAAGATAATTCTAGGATAAACTATCAATAATATAATGGTAAAACATGAAACCTCCGGATCTCAAACATATTATATGGACATGTGCATGAAATAACTATGTAAGATTTCTCTTTTTCTATAGATATACTAGTCTTATACACCACATGTCTTAAGAAATTCACCTCTCGAATCCAGAAGTCCCACATCAGTAGCATGGTGTAATTATTTTACGCTTGAAGCATACTCATGACTATTTATATATTCCAATAATGTTTTTTAGAGTCAATAATTATATGAGGATATAATTGATGAAATCTATGATAATTGAGTCAATGTATGGATGAAAGATCTTTTTATTAGGATAATGAAAATATTGGGCACATTCATCCACCCAAATGGTATTTCCATGTACTCGAACTATCCAAACCTACCACAAAACCCCATATTTGGAATATTACCATATATAAATTACAACTATTGGTATCCTAATCAAATATCATTCCATGATAAAAACTGAGATCACTGCATCTGATCGAAATGATCCTTGATCCTAGGAAACATATATTGGTTCTATACCATCACCTAGTTTAGAGTAACATTCTGACATTTAAAAAATGTATTTACCATTAATTTATTAGTTATAATTATTTTCTATTTCCACAAATATGAGGCATAATCAATTAAAGTAGGTATCATGTGAGTACGGGGGTTGTTCAGAGCCTGAAACACCAAAAATGGGGGATGAGACTGGGCCACACAGTTTTTCTTTAACCATGCGCCCAAGGGAGAATAGTCGTGCGAGCAATATGTATTCCCTGGAAGAGGTATTTTTCAATATTTTTTCATGGTTAGTAAAATTTTGTGGAAAATGTATGATGAGATCCTAGTAGTAGTGAATGGTACATCATTTGTGCATGGTTTGTCCAAACCGTGTTTAGGGGAAAAATGGGTGAATGTAACCAAATACCCTAATTAGTGAACTAAATAAATTGATTCTTTCCACTCATATCATTTATTGCAGGATCTCCTCCCTCTAGGAACATAGAGATCCTCCATTCATCTACCTAGGGATCAATGTATCTCCTTCATCTCTCATCTATTTCTCTCACTATCAGAAGCAATGAAACTGTAGTTGTGACATCCTCCTCCCCCATGCCTCTATTTCAAATTTTCTCCTTTATACATTATGATATTTTTGTGTAATATATTTTAGAATATTTTCTAGGTGTTTTATGGTTTTTAAATTCTTCCAATCTTGGTTGAGTCAAAGGTTGAAACTAGACAAGGAAATAACTACGAGGCTAAGGTAGGTGGTCATGTCCTTTTCCCATCATTTCATTGTGTTTCACAAATCATATTGTGGTGCTAGGAGCCTAACTTTTCCAGTGTCACCTTTTTTCCAATTTAATTAAATTCTTGTCTCCCCTAGTTTTTGGTTACCAAAGTCAATGGTGAAGTAACTCTATGGGTTGATATCCTTGAAATTTTCCACCCAAATGGGTTGATCTATACATATAATGTTTTTTTCTTTTATTGGGTTTTGTTAAATGATTTTAAGTGGGTTTTCATTATATTAAATTCCATGAGATGTGTTTTTAATTAATAGGGGTGTTGAACCTAGTGACTATCCTTTCCCCATGCCACTTATGTATGGGTTGACTTAAAATAAATTGGTTAAGTTTCCTTACCCAGGGAAATATGACCTGAAAAGGAAATTCCAAATGAAATTACTTGACTAATAATCCTATTATGATCAAATGGATTGAATTAAATGTAAGGGTCCTTTAGATTATATTTTTTAATATTAATTTCTTGTTTGGAGTTTTCAAATTACAATCAAGTGTGAAAATATGGGTTTTGGGTAAATGACTCCTTGTATAGTCTCTTATTCATCTTGTTGGATATGTTAGTTCTTAGTAAACTATGTGGGAGGAACATGAGCTATGTCTGGGATGGGTTCACCATGAGTTTTTGATTTTACCTTCCGATGCGTGAAACTAGTCCATAGGGGAGACCCCATGGATGTACTCAATGTAACAATTAGTTGTACCATGCCACAAGAGAGACTCGGGAACCTGCATGAAATATTAGGAATGGACAAGGAGTTCAGTTTTTGTCTTTTTTTACTCCATGCCAGAGTGATATTTGGGACTTAAGTCATGGGTCACCTAGGATGGAAACGTGTCCATTGACCTTGATTGAGTCCTTCGGGCGATACATTCCAATTCCTTCCATATTTCTATGGATGGGATAAAGGCATCTTTACTTGTTTAATAAAGAATGTCCCTGATGTTTTCACAGTCAGAATTTTTTTCAAATTAGATTTTTTTAGCTGGTTTAGAATATGTTGGGTAGTTTCCACAATCCTAAACACAAGCTTGGCGATATTCCAGACTATTATACATTACCATAGTTACTTTTAAATTTCATGATACCTTGGATCAGACACACCAAATAAGGCCGAAGTAAGTAGATTGTAGGGGTCTCATAGTGGATCCCAGTCCAATGCCTTAATTTAATTTATTATCTATTTTTTTAAAACATATATATAGAACATTGTTTTATGAATAATGCATGAAATAGAAAGGCCATGAAACCGTGGTTTCTGTCCTACTGGGATTATGTGTGACACCCTACTCATGTGACATTGGTACCTGAGTAGAAATTAGGATTTTAGGTATAGAAAAAGGGAAGTAGTAGTCTACTAATGCATGATTTAATTTCTTGGATAGAGTTTGGAGTAGACAACTGAGCCTATTCTCGAGATTCTAGATGTAGTTGTTTTTGGATTCATTTGTAGTTTTCTTCTCTATGTTTTTTATGCTTGTATCCCCAAACCCTTACATAGTAATATTTTTATAGAAACATGACATATTATCTTCATCAGTTTCTTTTGATTATAAATTTAGCTTCTAGACTTTATTTTGTTATCTTTCATGTTAATGACTTTAGATTCCACTAATATTTGGACGATATCAATCTATTTATAGAGTCTATTATATATCTATTTCTACTATCTACTATAATCAATGAGGACATATTCTCCCAACAAACTATCCCATGACTGTCACTGCTAGTCGGAAGACTATGGAATTTGGGGAGATGCCTTTGAGGTCTTGTGGACAACAGCCATAGGGAATTATTGAGGGGCACTTAGGTTGGGGTTATTCAAAGTGGAATCAAATACCCTTATCCCTTTTGGTGAAACAATTAATTGGATTATAAATCTTATTGACAATTAAATAATAATGAAACTAAATGAATTAAAATAAATATGATTCTTTAAATGAATTGGTTATTTTATACACGATACCATGACCCTAATCTGACTAAGCAGCAGGTAGTAAGTTAGGTATCATGTTATTTCATTTTGTTACTCGCTTTTATCACCTAGATCTATCTTTTTTATTACTAGAGGGTGCACATTTTTAGTATGATGAAATTTTGTGAGTCCATTCTTATATAATTCCATAACGATTATACATATTTTCTAAGGTATTCTCTAGGACTTTGTAGAGATGTGACACCATGATGACCATGCATTGTATACTGTGAAAGTGGTGATGAGCATACTCTTAAGGTGGTGGGGCCTTAACCACCCATGATACCTCATGTAGTGCCACTTGAGGTACCTCCTACAGATCCTCCACAATGTATAGATTCCTAGTTTCAGGACAATATTCTTCTCTTTAGGAAATCAGTACAGGGTGCACCTAGACCTTTCGCTTCTATGGAAGAGCTATCAATTGAATTTCAATAGTAACATCCTTCCTTTTTTTAGGGTATGGAGGGTCTCCGGCTACCAAGTCTTGGATGGAAGCTAACACATCCATCTTCGATCACATGAAGATGAATTTGGAATGGAGGGTCAAGATTGCACCCAAACTGTTATGTGATTACGCTAAGAGTTGTGGGGAACTCTAAATCCAGAAAGACAACATAAAGGTACAGTTTGGGAAGACTTCTATAAAACCATTCTCGACTACTTCTTTCCTTGGACCTTGTGAACTGATCGTGCTTGAGAATTCGTGGACCTGGGGAATGGTGACATGACAATGTTGAAATATTCATATCGATTCACTAAATTAAAAGGTTTTCCACCAACCATGACTGACGAAGAGATGATTACTGTGAGAAATGTTGAGGATGGGCTTGCTTATTCCATTATATTACTGGTGAATTCCTTTTCATTAACCACCATTTCCAATACCGTGAACCATGACCTTATTAATGAGCATATCCTGAGGGAGTTAGTTGATGTGAATCAAAGAAGTATATCAGTTAGGAAGACTAGCAATGGGATAACCTGTGGAAATAAGTGATGATTTGAGGGTACACATAGGGGCCATACCAGAAAATTGGAACACAATGACATCTTTCTTGTCTGCCACCATTGTGGTAGGATAGGTCATAAAAAGCCTTAATGTAAGAGGAACTCAATTGAGTGCAGGGATTGTAGAAGGATGGGTCACCTCCAACGCATCTATATATCCTTTTCTCTAGTTCCTAGAGAATGGGGATATGTTTCATCACCACCTTTCATGTGTAGGATCAACATCATCTCATTAGGTAGGATGCTGGTCTTCTGCATGTCGTTTGAGATGATAAGGCAGTTGAGTATGAAGAAGTCACACTTTAGAAACTCATTAATAGTAGAGTGGACCTTCTCAAACTATTTAGGCCATTTATTTGGGCCACGGTTCATACCATATCTATTTCATTTAGCCTAAAACATTGGAAAAGTTTCCATTCCCTTCTACAGTTACTATCTTGGTGTCCTATACATTAGTATACACAAAATTCAATATAGGTGCATCACAATCTTTTCTATCTTCTATAACTATGGGAAGGCAAGAATTTGTGGTAGAAATATCTAGTTGATTTAGAACCCTTGATATTCCATTAAGAGGTCAAGCATAGGGTTTAAACTAGTGCTTGTAGTCCCCCCTTGAAATAGGTGTGTACCAATTTTTTTGGAGTTTCATCAACCTCAAGATGTTAGTCTTAAACATCATTCTCGGTTTGGAATGGATCATAACTTATCGAGCCCGGGTGGAATTTTTTCACCATCGGGATTCATTTACATCACATGATGGAAACATGTATATGCATAAGGGAGAATGGGATATCAAAGAAGTTCAAGTTGGGAAAAAGAGAACTAGGCTAGGAAGGATGAAATCCTAGGTTTCCAATCTCTTCATGAGCGATTCAGATAGGTAGATTGTATATTATTATCATATGGTATAATTTTTCAAGGATGTATTCCATGATTATTTCAATAGATTACATCCTGATAGGGTGATTGATTTCTCCATATATCTTGTTCCTAGTGTGGCACCATTTTCCATTCCTCCTTATAGAATGACACCTATTGTGCTCCATGAAATCAATAACAGGTTGGAAGAATTGGAGGATACGGGATTTATTCAACCCAACACATCACCTTAGGGTTCACCCATCCTTTTTCCAAGAAGTTGGATTGTAACCTCTATTTTTTCATGGACTACCACCACCAGAACTAGATTAAGGTGAAGAACATGTATTCATTTCCTTATATTGAAAAATTATTGGACCCACACTAAGGAGGAACTATTTTCTATATGATGGATTTGAGGTCAGGCCACCATCCGGTTCATGTGAGGTAATCAGACATACCATGTATACTGTTCTGGAGAAGGTATAAATTGTTTGATTATTTGGTGATGTCATTTATGCACTTCCAATATTCATGGATTTGATGAATAATTTTTTCTCCTCGTATATTTATTACTTTATGGTTTTATTTGTAAACAACATTGTGATATACTCTTGCAATAAACATGACCATGTGGACCATCTTGATATCATCATGAGTACCTTGGGAGAGCACTAGATATTAGTGAAGCATAGTAAATTCCACTTTTGGATTAGCAAGGTTCACTTCTTGGGACATATCATATCTGAGGCCTGAATATCAGTTGACCCAGTGAAGGTGACTATCTTGGTTTCCTAGGAGCATCCCAGGAATGTGTTTGACATATACAGCTTCTTATGGATATCAAGACACTACATAAAATTCATCTAGGATATTTCATTCAAATAATCACAACATATGGGATTGACTAAGAATGGTGAAAAGTTTTAATGGACTGAATCATGTGAGACAAATTTTTTGGAGTTAAAGTGAATACTCATGTAATCTCTGATTATGATTATTTTTTATTTGGAAATATGATATATAGTTTATTATAATCTCTCAAGGATCAGGCTTGGTGTATTTTGGACGAATGTTTATTGCATTGAAGTTTGGGATCCCTCTAGCTGAGGCCTCATGAGGAGAAAAATCTTAAGAAAGAGCTCAAACTAGTAGTTTTGGTTCATTATCGACATTGTTTGAGGCACTAGTTGATGGGTTAGTGGTTTTTCATTTACATGGATAATAAAAATCCTAAAATATATCTCTACTGAGGAAGTCACGACTTTGATGTAACACAAGTTGGTGGAATACCTATAGTTATTCGACTTTGAGCTTGCTTACACATCTGAAAAGAAGAATTTTATGGTTGATGCCTTTAACTGGAAGATGTAGACCAAAGCCATTGAGGAGGAAAGATGTGAGTGGCAGTTTATGGATCTATTTTATGAGATGCAGCTAGTAGTTTAGGAACAACATGGGAAACTTGTTCTAACAGCTCTAGTATGGAGATCCCCTCTTCTAGAGTGAGTCTATATTTGACAGTTTATGATTCTGGGGGACTAATTTTGAGGGAAAGCATCTGAGGAGACATCCCACCTCCGAGATGGGTTTTTTCTTGATAGTGATACCTTACTCTTCCATGTAAATGTTTCAGTTCCTTCTTATATATGAGATTAGATTATGATGGAAATGCATGCCTTTGTATAGGTAGTTCATCTTGGACTTACCAAGATGTATAGTGATATGCATCATCCATATTAGTGGATCTATATGAAGAGGAAAATAATAGGTTTTATCACTCAGTGTTCCACCTGCAATTTGTTTATGGTATAGAACTATCAACCTTTTGTACTTCTACAACCTCTACCTATTACTGAGTATAAATGGAATGACATTACCATGGATTCATGTTAGTCTTACTGAGATATCCTTGAGGAAGTGATGAAGTATGGGTGATCAACGATTGGCTGAAAAAGGGTGTACATATTCTACCAATTCAGGATACCTTCACCTTTGATGATTTAGGAAGACTATACATTCTTGAGATAAGGAAACATCATAGAGAACCACGTTTTATCATATCGAATCGAGGAGATTGCATTATGTTGTGGTTCTCAAATGGGTTGTAGAAGGCACTTGGTTCATTGGTTATCTTGATCACTGCATATCACTGTCCTAACAACAGGCATTCTAATATGACAATTGGGTGTTATATAATTTTTTACAGGAGTTTTCCTTGACTTTGGAGGTTCTTGGGAAGATAATATTCTTACGGTTGAGTTCTCTACAACAACAGATTTCCCGAAACAATTCAGATGGCTCTGTCTGATTCAATCTATGGTAGACCATGTATTTAAACTTTTTTTCTATCTATAAGAGTGTGAGATAACTCTAAAAGGTCCTATTATTTTTCAGGAGACTTCAGATTATGTTCATCTTATTCAGACGTGCATGGATATAACTCAGTCTAGGAAGAAGTATTTTACTGATTATTCTCGCGGACCTCTGTAGTTTGATGTGGGACATCAGTTATTTTTACGTGTATTACCTAGATTTGGTCACAGATGAATCATGATAATGGGGAAGTTATCACCTCAATATGTCAGGCCTTTCAATATAGTGGAGCGAGTTGGGCCGGTAGCATATCAGTTTCTGTTACCTTAAAGGTACCATGTCATGCACAATGTTTTCAAGGTTTATCATATTCGACAATACCATAACATGCCATTTCATTCATTTGACCATAAGGATATTGAGTGGGATTCAGATGTTTCCTTCAAGGAAGATCTGATACATATCGTTGGCTGAAGAATGAAGGATTTCTGAGGTAGGTTATTTCCTTGGGTTTGGGTGCATTGGTAGCATAAACATGTACATGATGAGACCTAGGAGTGGGAGTCTGATGTGGGTGTGTAGTGGCCATAAATCTTCTCAGACAAAATCATAGTACCCTTAGAGGGTAACATGGGGATGAGTTAAAGTAATGTGTTAAGGTTGAAACATCATAACTTTTCATAAAGGTACATACCATTAATTTATTGCTCTAATTCTTTCAAACAGTCTTAAATATGATGCATAATCAAGTCAAGAAGGTCTCAAGTGATTTTGGGGGTCGTTTAAAGCCTCAAACCCTAAAAAGGGGAGATTATAATGTCTGAAAAGTTTTTATGAAATCATGAGACCCAAGGCCCAAAACCATGTGATCCATTTATATTCTATGGCAGAGAGATTTTGCGTTGCTTTCACATGGTTAGTCAAACGATGTAGAGGTCTTTGTGATGTACCCCTATTAGTAGTAAATGGAACATGGTTGGTGCATGGTTTGGCCAAACTGTGTAGCCAAACCATGCATTCAAACCATGGACTATGCGAAAAAATGGGTAAATTTACCAAAATAACCCTATTTAGTGAACCAAATCTACTCTTTCATTCCTCCCCTCTCATTTCCAGTAGGCTCTCCTCCATCTAGGCATATGGAGCTCCACCCTTTATCTATTTAGGGATCAATGTTCCTCCTCTATTTCTTGTCCTTTTCTCTCATCGTCAAAATAATATGAACCATAGTGGTTAGATCCTCCATCCCCATTTCACTATTTCAAATTGTCTACTTTTTCTGTTGCACTTTTTTGGTACAACAACTATTTCCCAATTTTTGGGGCGTTGTAATAATTCAATAAAATTCTTGGAATCGATGTCTAATGAAAGGATGTAAGTGGACAAGGAATGATCTATGAGCCAATTTTAGGCGTTCATTCCTTTTCCCCTCATTTCATTTCATTTCCAAAATCATGATGTTATACCATGAGATTGGCATTTCCAGTTTCACCTATGTTTTGACAATTTAATTTAAATGGATGGATCACCTATTTTCTGGCAACCCGATTAAGTAGTGAAGCAACTCTATGGGTTTATCACCTTGAGATATGGAATCCAAATTGGTTGAGATATAAAAATAATTAAAAAACCCCTTTTCCTTCGTATATTAAATGGATCTATGGGGTGTTTCTTTATATTAAATACCTAGATCTATGTTTTGAATTTCTATAGGTGTCAAACCTAGTGACTAGCCATTACTGATGCCTATTTTGGATTTATGGAATTAAATTAAATTGGATAGGTTTTCACGCCTTGTGCCATATGACATGAATGGAAAATGCCCAGTGACATGCCTTGAATAATTGGACTAATGTGATCAAATGGATTGAATTACATTTAATGGTTATTCAATCTAAATGTTTAAATATAAATTACTATTTTGGGGTTTTCACATTTGATCCAATAGTGAAATAGGGGGTTCCAATTTATGGAAACTTTGAACGAGATCTAGTTCCATTATATTGGATATTTTAATTCATACTAAACACATCGGGAGTGACACCGACTATTCATGGGACATGGTCTTCATGATTTGTCTATTTTACCACCAGAAGTGTGACACTAGTTCCATTGGGGATACCCCTTGGATAGTCTCAAAGGCATGATTGGTTTCACCATGCCACAATAGAGAATCGGGCCTGAATGAGTGATACTTTGTACAGACTCGAAGGTCAGTTGTTGTCTATTTTCGCATCAAGCCAGAGTGACACTTGGGACATTAGACAAGGGTCTCCAATGATAGAGTCTTATCAATGGTCCTTGACTGAGCCCTTAGAGCGATACTTGTAAAGTCATTCCATAAACCCATGGATGGGCTCAAGGCATCTCGACGTGTTTAAAAAATAATGATCATGTTGTTTGAAAGGTAATAAATATTTTTAAATGAAAATTAGTCTGTTGATTTAGAAAAATGTAGGGATGTATACACAAAGCCCAATAAAAAGCTTGGGGATAGTCCAGCCTATGTTAATTTTCTTTACATACTTTAGAATTCCATTATCTCTCGATTAAGACACACCTACATAAGATGAAGTTGGTCGATTGGATAGGTCTACAAGTGGAACCCAGTCTAATGCTTTAATTTAATTTATTATTTATTTTATTTAAACAATATATAGCACATTTATTAATTTATAATTCACAAAATATAAAGTCTATGACACCATGAGTGATAGACTACTAAGATTATGTCTCATAGCCTTCTCATGAACCTTTGGTACGTGAGTAGAAATTATGATTTTAGGTACAAACCAAGTGAAGAATCCAGCTTCCAATAAATGATTTACTTTATAGGATGGAGATGGAAGGAGAGGACCGAGACTATTCTCGAGATTCTAACTATAATTGTTTTTGGATTATTTTTTATTTTTTCATAATGTTGAATGTTCTTGAATCCCCTACCCATTTTATAATAATATTTCTATGGAAACATGATATATTATTATCATCAATTTCAACTAATTATTTATTCAACTTTCACACTTTATTTTTTTTTATCTTGAATGTTTATGATATGGGATTCCACTACTATATTGATGATTCATATCTGTTTCAGATGTCTCTTATATATATATATATATATATATATATCTTTTGTTTCACTATACTTTGATCAATGAGGGAATATTCTCCCCACGGACTAACCCAAGGGATATTCTTCTTGTCGACATCCACTCACATTAAGGGAGATGTGCTTGAGGTCTTGTGGCCAAACATACTAGGGAATAGTTGAGTGGAACTTAGGGCATGAAACTACAATTTTCTTCTAATAAAAATTTCACAACAATATACTACCACACAACTTTTTGGTGAACAACATAGGCGAACCCCATGGTGATGTACATGACATCATGAATCCCTTCCAAGTCATCCAGCTAAAACTTGAGCACCTAAAGCTCATATAGAGAAGTATGATATGGGGTATCAAAAAGGAATGAAAACTCGGAACAATCTATTTTCAGCATAACATATTGATTTTTTAGGGTCTCTAATAGGTCAAAGATCCACAAAAATTTTAACCCACTACCCTACATAAAACTTTCACTTTTTCATATGTTGTTCTATATACAAATGGATATGATCCTTGGATAATGTCTAATGTATCATGATTCCACACACTTTTCCTTCATATTTGTATATTCATTTTAGTTTACATGTCCATCTATCATGATTTATAGAAAACTCAAAATATTCCATGTCTTTTTAATAAGAAATTTCTTGAGTCAAAAGTTTCCCCAAATTCATATGACTTAATCATCATAGAAATTTCAATATGTTTTCCATTACTATGCATTTGAGATCACCCATTTCTTATGTTTTCATTTACCAAAGTTATTAAGATAAGTATAACCAGTGGAAGGTCTTGAAAGGATTCTAGATGAATTTTATAGGGAAATTATTTTTGATCATGAATCTTTTTTATATAGTCTCCATGACACTAAGCCTATTGGTCCCTAGGTTTTGTGACTGTTTTTGATATTTATTATCTAAATAATGAAATTAGTATATTATTTATGTTATTTTTGGATTAAATATCTATATTTTTCATTATTGAAGGGTTTACATTATTTTAGATATTAGTTTGGTTATATTTGGTAATAATTGTAGAGAACTTTAGTGAAAATTATTGAGATGATTCTATATATATGATTTTATCCAAAAATATTGGTAATGTATTATGTATGTTGTTTTCCTAGAAAAAATCCATGTTTGTAAACTATAAAGTGGATGATGTTGTGTAATAGATTCACCTAGGTGTAATCACATAAAAAGGACTGGTTGATAATTGACATGGTCATCTTTATGATGTACAATGAGTTGGCCTAAGATTTAAAATTTTAATAGAGAGTATGGGTGGATATTATTTGGTTGATCATAAGTTATTTAAAAAATGAAATAAAGGATTCATTTAATTTTTAATTTTAGGTATTGGTTTCAGAATTATAAGATAATATAACTTAAATCTACCTAGGTTAAACTAATATTGATTTTTTTCAAACTAAAGAAACTATAATCCAATATGATAATGTAAAGGAACTAGACATTTTAAGCTTGAATTCCTTTTATGATTTTGAAAAGTCCATCATATTGATTATTTTTTCACACATGTAATCTATTTTGGTTTCAATAATAGAATAAGCTATGAGAAACCAATTTAATAATGGATGTGATTGTCAACGTATTAATTATCCAAATGGGAAACCAAATGGGACAGGTGATGAAAATATTGTTTTTATAGTTACATAACTATCTTGTGTTAAGATTGGAAACATGAGTATTTTTAACATCCTATCCTACCAAAGAATGCATGGATAGGTATTTATAGAATTTCATGTGATGATGATGATGAAAAAAGTATGATTCAATTTACATTTTAAATTTTTTTGGGAAGAAGCATCCATATAATTTTTGGAGAGAAATAAGTGTATTTTTGATTTTTGGGTTAAGGGGATATAATTCTTATGATTATTGGAATGAGATGTACAACATGACAGAAGGAAATAGTGTGCAATATTTAATATGAAATAGAAAAGGGAATTATGAAAATATACACCATAATCCAAGGGTTATCAAAGAAAATAAACCACAAAAACCTTCAAAACAAAGGGAATGAGTAAAATCCTATGAAATTACTACCACAAAAATGGATTGTTGTATTTTTGGAACACTTTTCCTCAACTCTAAATCTATTGATCTATTATTGCAGTATGATATTTAGAACCCTAGAATTTTAAGGTAGTTTGTAAGTGAATGAAATCAACCCTAATAATTTGATTATCAATGAAAACATCATGATTTATAAAGGTTGTTTTCCAATATGATGTTTATGGGATTTTTATTTATCTAAATATTATTTATTATTCCCTTAGAGAAACTTATTTTGATTTTAGATATTGAATATCTATCTCTACGGTAACCACACATCAATTATGAGAAAAAAGAACTCATAATTCTTATTTTAGACCAATCCACGATCATCTATAATTGAAATTGTGTCTATGAAGTTTCTCAGAAGACTAATTATATTTAATTATTCATGATACCCAATCATGAGTTGTGTTTAGTAGAAATTATTATATAAAACACTATATTAGTATTTGTTTATTGTTTGAAAAATAGATATATTTACCTAAGAAATAAAGAGTGATATCTCTCTATAAGTTGTATCTTATGTCACATGTATCATTTATACACAATTGTATATTTTAAATAGTATTAAATAATTAAAATTACAAGGATACAACAGGTTTAAGGGATGAGAATGTAACACCCATGATTTTGAAAAATAATTTTCTCTAAATTAATACTATTTTCTATAACATAAGTTACATGATACATGTAATGTTAAAAACCTTATAATAATAAGAAAACATTATTAATAAATATATAATAAATATTCAAAAGTTATTATCTTTGGAATATAAATAATTAACATGAGTTAATTTAAAAAAAGTTGTTTTCAATCAAAGCCTTTTTTATATTATATATTTTATTTTAAAAACTAAATTTAAATAATACATTATTTAAATTGGATAAAATATAATTAATTTTTAATTCCTCACATCAATGTATACTCAGTATAAAATATTGAGATTTCACAAAATAGGTTTATTTTTAGTCGAAAAATCCGGGTTTCAATTTTTTTCTTTTTTTTTGTGATTTTATCATTATGTAAGAATGTACTAGAAGATGAAAAACCCTTTGAATTAATACAATATATTATTAAAGAATAAATTAATATTTTTAAAATATTCATTTAACTTGGAAAACCATTGTACAATATTTTTAGAACTAAAGAAAAACACTACATTAATTAAAAAAATTAGTGTTTTCTTTGAATCAAGAATTTCTAAGGTGAAGTTCGTATTCAAAATAATTTTAAATAATAATAACATTTAATTTTTTTATAAAAATATTTATTCTATATAATTAAGTAACCATAATAATTTTACTTTATAAAAAATTTAAAATGTATATACAGGTTTTATCAAAATATCGTTTTAACATAATTACATGTGTTTATTTTAAAATTAACATTTTACTCATATAGAAATTATATATGATAAAATTATTTAAAATTTCGAAATAATAATTTTCAAATTATGTAATAAGGTTAAATTTAATTACAATCATTAAAATTAATTACTAATGTAAAAATTTAGTTACCCAGGTAAAAAGTAAAAATGATACAAAATATTTTACTAAGGTAAAAAAGAAAAAAAATGTTAGATATGTGTTTCAAATATTTTAGGTTTTTTTCTTTAAAACACACCAATTTTTAATTTTTCCTTTTTAATCCATTAACCCATTAATAGTGGAATAACATTATTGAATGTCAATTGGAATTTCCAAGTCTACCAGTCTCTTCACTTATATAAATGTAACACTTACAACACTTCAAGAATTAGATATAATTTGAATTTCAAGAATAAAATTGGAAAATTATTTCATAATATAACTCTTTACCACGTCAATAATCTTCTTAACACCTTTAATTTTCTTAATTACTTAATTAACATATAGTTTTTCAAGAGAAAATTGAATCTTCCATGGTGAGTACTACTTTCTCTTATCATTTTAAATTAATATACTCCTTCCTAATATTCCATAACCTTATTAATATAATTAAATAAAATTAATTATTATTCTTAAATTTCATTATATTAATTTAACAAAAATTGTTTATTTTTATCTAAAATGTAAAGTAAAAGTTTGTCATTAGTGCATAGGTGCAAACTACCACATCCTCGAAGTGATGTCTTCCGATTTTTGAAACTGTATATCATAGTTTTTTTAAATGATGGGATTTATGAATAATATGATATACAATTACAAATATGATTTTAAAATTTAAAAGTTTCATATTATTTATTTCTATCTCATTCATTTAGAAATGGAAACATGAATTGTGTGTACATGTGGACTATCGCCTCTATGAAAAATTAGTTTCATCTTTCATAACCTCCTATCATGGATAGGTTTAAGAATATATTTAATATATAAAAATTATTTTGGAAAAAATATTAACACAATAGATAATATGAAAATATTTTATGATCCTTTCTACCAAGGTCACATATAAAAAGAGTTATTGAAAATTTGACAAAACAACATTAGGTAACTAACATAAGCAATAAAAATCAATAATAAATAAATAAAATAGGAAAAAAAATTGTAAATGTTAAAATAAATATAGAAGAATATGTTTACTAATAATGTATATAATAAATATAATATGAATATTCAGTATGTTAAGTGCGTGTTCATGGGATGAATCAGGGATAAAGGAATAGTTTCATCTCAAAATTTACATAAATGAGAAACATTTTATTTTATGACCTATTTTCATTTAAATGGTGTGTATACTGTCCATAAATTACATAATATCATTAATTATACATATTAATAGTATATTAACCTTATCTTCATCCTATCTCCCATTCAATGGGTTTTTATTAGAACATTTTTAAGCCGTTGGAGTTTGTGCTAACTCAATTTTCATCAGTTGATTTGAAAACATTCCTAATAAAATCTATTATAAAATGTTAAATTTACTAAAAATAATGAATAAATTTATTTTTATTTTGTACTATTTTTAGGGTGTTAAAAAATTCTTCCATATAGACTCATTATAAAATGAATATTACCTCAATTGTTATGCTTATTGTAAGAGGGTTTATCCCATTTTTTATTCACTAGAAATGTTTTAGTGTAATAAACTAATTTCTAATTTTTATAGTGTATATAATACACAAGAATGTATTTTTTAACACTCTATTATTTATGATTGATATTTATTGATCCATATTATTTTCAACCATCCATTGAATTTTAATTGAAAAAATACTAAATCTATAGGATTTTTTCATCTCAAATTCTTATCATTGAGACATGTTTTATATTAAAAAATATATTTTAAGTGATTTTATGATGAATAATTGTGATTTTATATTATTAAATACCATTTAATTATGGTAACTTACATTCAATTTAAAAATCTCTCTATATTTTAAGAGGTTTTCAGTAAAATGACTCTCAAATTATAAGATTGATTCTTTGCATGAATATTTTCCTTGAGTCATAGTTACTTATATTTGTCTGTTATCATTCAAGATTGGTCTATTCTAACCTATAATATTGTTATGTTATATTTCCATTTTATGGGTAAATAATGTTTCACACAAATTTATTCTTAATTATGATTTATTTATTTCCTGAAAATTTCTTTTTATTATGAACTATTTCCATTTATTTTAATGGGGGTTTCTTCTATATCAATGTTTTTACTTTCCTATAATTTTCTTATATCAATTTTGGATACTAAATTTTCTTCATCTCCAATAAACCATATATTAGACATTATTAATTTTAAATCACACATTTTACTATCATCTTAACTTTTTGGGATTTCAATAAATGCATTTTCAAATATGTAAAAAGGATATTCCTTACCATGATCTTATATTGTTTCTTTATAATTTAAATTTATATATATGTGTTATTTATTGTCATTGTATCTTAGTTGGTTTTTTTATGTTTATTATAATGAACAGAAATTTCCATGTATTTTTTTAAATATATGGGAATATAGCGAGTCCGTGAAAATTGACGGCACATGATTCCAAGGCCTAGAGTGCCCATAATGAATTTCTGAACATTTTTTCAGGTACATTCAGTAAACGTGCGAGCGAGTTTTTCTATCTTTTCAACTAGTTCTTAGAATTGAAATCTGAGGGCACCGTTGAACTCACATCGCCTGTTCTCTCTTAAGGAAACTTTCACCTCGACGACAGTGGGTTGAGAGTGAAAAACAGTTTTTGGGATTTTCATGTAATAATAAAATAATAATAAATATGTGTGACATTTTTTATTTGCACACCCATGTGTGTGTTGGGAGGTGGGGTCCACCAAGAACTAAACCTCCATGTGGAAGTTGGATGTGGGGACCACAAGACCGTAACCTCCAATGAGAGGTTATGGTGGTGGGGACCACCTGGGATTAAACCCACTTGAAACCCCATTTAATTGAGATAAACTCTCAACCCCCTCAATAACCTAGAGGAGCCTCTTGACTTCCTCCACATTAATTGTGCCAACTGACATACCTTTAATTGTGCCAACTTATTTAATTGGCTTGCCCCCTTTTTAAATTAAGTAACTACGTCGTTGGAATTTAGGAAGGTTCCTAATAAATGAACCGTCATAAATTCCATGATCATTACCCACCTTCCCCCTCTCCTATATATAGGGAGCTTGGGAGGAGGTTTTGGGATGACTTCACCAGGCGACAAAGTGCTAATAATGTGACGTGACACCCAACCTTTGGAAGAAAGCTTCTCCAATGAAGAACGCTTCCTCCAAGAAGAACGTCGGTGAGGAACATCTTCAACTTCTTCCTCAGAAGCACCTTGCGGAGGCAACCGATGTGGGACATCTTCGATGACCGAACTTCCATCCTCATCATCGTCAACGAAAAATTTCGGGGTAGGATGGATATTAAATTCGTGAATCTTCTCGATTAATATCCTCATTCTTGATTCATGATTAATGTTTACCCACTTTCTACCAATCTAAACGCGGAGGGTGCCGACCAAACTAACATGGCCCAACCCCCTACACTATTCTTCTTTGTGGTGTTCTTAAGAATGGAGGAAGATGATCAAGGCGATGAAGGAAATGGAACCACCACCCACAACCACCACGAATCGCGCCACCCTCACGGTGCTCCGGCCTCCCGGCCGAACTGGCTACATGCCCTCGCCACGCTGCGCCGCCCCGGGCTGAACTGGCCACGCCGCCCTTTGGTCGTGCCACCCACCAGCCGAGCCACCCCAACCGCGCCACCCACCGGCCGTACCACCCACTGGCCACGCCGTCGCGGGCCCTTCGAGCCCCCGGCTTGCTACCGCCCACCGACCACTCGAGGGGCCCGCGCCCCTCACGGGGCCCTCTCCAAACCGGCCTGTTCCACTCACGACGACCTTGACGAACCGGCCCGCACAACTCGTGGGACCCCAGCCGAACTTGCCCGCGCCCCTCGTGGGGCCCCAACCGAAGCATCCCGCGCCCCTCGTGGGGCCTCGGATGAACTGGCCCACGCCCCTCATGATGCCCCAATTGAACCGGTCCGTAGCCCTCGCGGCACCTCGGCCGAACCGGCCCATGCCCATCAAGACACCCCAGCAGAATCAGACCATGCCCCCCACGGAGCCCCAACCTAACCGGCCCCATGCCCCCGCGATGTCCCTACAAAACCGGCCTCACACCCTCGCGGCACCTCCACGGCCCCTCGAAGCCCTCGTAGCCTAATGGACCTCTCAGCAGACCGGGCCACATCACGGGCTGGGCCGGACCCAGTAGATGGGGCCTGGTCAACATGAACCGGGTCGACCCATGCCAGGTCAGGCCGGGTCGGTCCGACCGGGTCGGACCAGACTCGGGTCCACTAAGACTCATTTTACTTTCTTTTGGCCATATCTTTGGCACCAAACGTGTACTTGACAAACCGTCTACGATTCTGGAAATCTTGGAGCGAGACAGTCCCTTTTAGAATATTCCACTATGTTTTGTTTTGAGATGGGAAACAGTCAGGTTGGATCAAGCACAAATCCAACTGGGCCCCCAGGACTAAAAGGATAATAACTCACAGACTGGGTGTTTGATTGACGTGCCATCTATTGCGTTGAGAGACCTTTGATGTGGAAGATATATGAGATTCTTCTTCGTGGGACTTTGTGACAGTTGGAGTTTAGACCGGTAGCTTGTGGAGTGGATCCTCCCAGAGACGAGCGAACATAGTGCGAAGACCTAGTAGCTAGCTGAGACCTGACGACTGCTAACTATTTTGACTTGGAGTGACTCTACTAGCCCAATGGGGAGCGCCTTGGTGTCTCGGAAGACCCACTGTGGGGAGTGCCTTGGTGTCGCGACAGTCCCACAGTACTCGACAGGAAGAGTACCTCAGCAGGCTATGAGGGGGAGCATGCTTGGTTACGCAGCAGACCCGCGGTGGGGAGCGCGCATGGTGATGCTGCAGATCCATGTTACTCGACAAGAGGAGTACCTCAGAAGTCCAAGGTTAGTGAGAAGCACGCTTGGTGTCACATCAGGCCCACTATACTCGATATAGGAGGTGTTCTCTAGTAGTTGATGTTTCGACAATGTGACGGGGGATATTACTTGATTCTATCCCTAGAATAAAATCATGGTTTGAGCTGAGTCAGTTTTTCTGTGTTTTCTTTATGATTGAGATAGATCACTTGATAACTTTGGTATTTGTATGGGCATATAACTAAGTAGTTTTATCTATTGGTTTCTTTCTTTTTGGTTTATCCTTGGTGGATGTTGTGAAACCTTGAGGGTCTCTAGGTCCCTACTCTGTATCGTTATAGTCACCCCTACACGGGCTATGCCCGCACCCTGTTATGTTGAATGCAGATGACGGACATCGATGACTGAGGCTGAGAGTACCAGTACTGGGCGGTACCTAGAGGTGGACCATACGGCATGTCGATACACGGAGGAGATGGACATACATGGAGTGCTGAGGAGGCGATCTGTACCTACCCTTTAGGTAGGAACCCAAGAGGATGATCCAGTAACTGTCTTCCCTTTTTTTAGTTGTATTGTATTACTATTGTACTTGTACTTTCCAGTTGGGCTTGTATTCTGGCCCCTTTTACTTTCATCAATCTTTTTTACATAGTTTACTTTGTGTTTCCTCCAGTTGTGTGCTTTCTTGTGTGTGTGTTTACAGGTTATAGATTCAATTCCTTCACATTATTAGGGAATTACACCTTTGGTGCTAGTGACCTGCCCCTGGCCTATGGAAGGTGGGTTTGGGGTAGTCACAGTATGAGCCCTGGGGGACGGGTCATGAGAAATTGGTATCAGAGGAGTCAGTTCTACCATATATCTGAGGACTCTGATATTTTCTGAGAAGCAATAGTTTTATGTATAGTGAGTGTGGTTTTCAATTTAGGGAGTCCGGTGTTGGTGTGGCAGGAGATGTATCCATACACTAGGACCCTGGCTTCTGATTTCCGACTCGATACACGAAAGCATTTATTGCATGTGTGTTTTCAGAAGTTTTCATTAAGTCATCTCACCATGTCAGCTCATCAGGTATAAGTTTTAACCTTAGCTCACTTGTTTATTTTCAGGATTCCTCCACGCAGACAACCGGCTAGATTTTCAAGATTTATACACACAAATAGCCCACCGAGCGACGAGGCCTTTGTACTGGGCCCTTTTCCAATGGAGGCACCAGCGGTACATTTCCCCATTGGGCCACCATGCGACCAGCCCCAGCAGCAGACGATGCATGCCACTTGAGCGCATTGCATGAGTTCTAGTGCTAGAGGCCACCCAGGTTTAGGGGCAAGATGGACCCATAGGCGGCTGAGGATTGGCTGGAGGTTGTGGTGATAGTTTTTCGACTGGTAGGGACACCACCCAATCTCATGGTGATTCTTGCTGCCAGCCTTCTACAGGCAGCAGCGGGCAGATAGTGGAGATTGATGCTCTAGGTCCATGACGAGGTGACGCTTCTCTGGGCATACTTTGAGAGCATGTTTTGGGTAGAGTTTTTTCCAGAAACTCTTCACGTCGTACGCATATAGGAGCTACTTCATTTGCAGTCGGGCATCATGACTGTAGATCAGTACTCTGCGAGGTTCATTGACCTCTCATGCTACCCCACAGATATGGTGTGGGACCCATTATTCAGGGCCCAAACCTTCGATATGGGACTCAGGTGGGAGATACAGTCTTCGGTGATCTCAC
Organism: Viscum album; assembly: GCA_963277665.1. Classification (NCBI taxonomy): domain Eukaryota; kingdom Viridiplantae; phylum Streptophyta; class Magnoliopsida; order Santalales; family Viscaceae; genus Viscum; species Viscum album. The sequence goes on from OY728163.1 coordinate 1,381,980,281, forward strand.
TTAGCATCCCGACACAGGCGGGGGTGTTAGAGAGAGCCCTCTTGGTGGAGAGTTTCCTTGCTGAGCAGACACCCGCAGTGAGACCCACTACCTATCGTCACGAAGTAGAGTCTTCTACAACTGGAAGAAAATCGTTGTCATAGAGGTCCAAGAGGTCTAGACCTACTGGTGGACGAATGAATGACTCATGATCGGTTGTGCAGGGCACCCGAAGCGGAGCTAGTCATGCTAGGAGCGGGCAGTGTTACGCATGTAGCGGGCAGGGTCACATGGCTCATGACTTTCTGAACTGTCATTTGGATGATCAACAGATGGTCGAAGGACCGCCCAGGCAGAGACAGAGGTTCAACCGAGGAGGTCAGCAGGGAGTTGGTGGACGTGGTAGAGGAGCAGGTAGTGTAGCTCGTGGTGGGAGACGATTCGAGATGTTACAACCACCACCACCAGGAGGTCCACCCCAATTGTAGGGAGCATGTGGACAGGGAAGAGCTCAGCTCTAGGTAGCTGAGACCCACGATCATGGAACTCCAGAGATGATTCGAGGTACAATCTGTGTCTAATTCACCATAGCTGCAGTACTTATAGACAAAGGTTCCAGTCATTCTTTTATTGCCACTACCCTTGTTCGGAGTTCGGAGATTCTGATGGAGGCGTTTGTTTGATCCTTACGGCTAGAGACTTTTATGGGAGTAGATTTGATGATTACGCACTCATTCTGGTAGTGTGAACTTACTCTAGGGGGTGAGAGCTTCAGGTGTGATCTCTTAGTAGCAGCATTGAGACCTTACAACTTCACCTTGGGTATGGAATGGTTATCTATAGTCCATGCACAGATTGACTATATTTGGCACAAAGTGCGGTGTGTTCGCACAGATGGGATCAGGTTTACCTTCATTGGTGAAGAGGAAGCCTTTGTATCATAGAATGGACATGATCGGAGGAGAGTGCAGCCGATCACTCATCAGTTGGCTAGACTTACCCTCAGAGCTATTGATGTGGAGAGTCCGAGCTATCCTATAGTGATGGACAAGTACACAGATGTTTTCCCTGATCATGTCCCAGGTCTACCCCCTCGCAGAGAGGTAGAATTTTACATTGACGTGTACTCCAGGAAGACATCGATATATACACCAGTGTATCAGATGGCTCCCATGGAGCTTTACGAGCTGCGAGTACAGCTAGAAGACTTGTAGGGGAAGGGGTTCATCCGACCTAGTGTTTCACCTTGGGAATCCCCGATTCTATTCTCCAAGAAGGTGGATGGGAGGCTGAAGCTTTGTGTCGACTACCAGAGCCTGAACCAGGTGATCATGAAGAACAGGTACCCACTCCCAAGGATTGACGGACTCTTTGATCAGCTGAAGGGAGCACGGTGATTCTCAAAGATAGACCTCAGATCAAGCTATCACCAACTCAGTGTTCGAGATGAAGATGTGCATAAGACAACCTTCAGGTGTCGGTATGGCCACTACGATTCCTTGGTTATGCCATTTAGCATAACCAATGCTCTAGCAGTGTTCATGGTACTCATGAACAAGATATTTCAATCGTACCTTGATCGCTTCATAGTAGTCTTTATAGAAGACATTCTAATATATTCAACTACTTAGGAGGAGCATGACTATCATTTGCAGGTAGTACTGTACACACTTCAAGAACACCAGATTTATGGTAATCTCTCTATGTACTAGTTTTGGATCCTAGAGGTTCACTTTATGGGAAATGTCCTATCAGAGGCTGGAGTTTCTGTAGATCCTGCAAATATTGAGGCAGTACTTGCTTGGGAGCCACCCAAGAGTGTGACGGAGGGGCGAAGCTTTCTGGGTTTGGCTGGATACTACCAGAGATTTGTGCCAGATTTCTCCAAAGTTGCAGCACCACTATCATCCTTGACAAAGAAGGGGAAACTCTTTGTGTGGTCGGAGAGATTCCAGCAGAGCTTTCAAGAGAAGAGGCTGAGGCTAACTAGTTCCCCCATATTAAGGATTCTAGAGGAAGGCGTAGGGTACGTAGTCTACTATGAAACATCAAGGACCGGACTCAGATGTGTCTTGATGCATGGGAAAGCATTGAAAACATATGGTTCTCGACAACTGAGAAAACATGAGTAGAACTACGCTACCCATGACCTGGAGTTATCAGTAGTGATATTCACCATAAAGATGTGGCGACATTATCTGATGGGCAAGCATTTTACCGTGTACTCTGATCACAAGAGTCTCAGTTATATCTTCTCCCAGAAGGACCTGACCACATGACAACAACGTTGGCTTTAGTTCTTCAAGGACTATGACTTCGAGATAGTCTATACTCATGGGAAGGGGAACGCGGTAGCAGATGCACTCAGTGGGAGATCCAGTATACATCTTCTAGGCGAGGAGACGAAGTAGCTGGGCGCTCTGCAGATATCCTTTATGGATAGAGAAGGATCAACTTTTCTATAGTCTCTTACAGTCACTCCACCACTTCTTTAGCGAGTCAGGGAGGCACTGTGTGGGGATGCTAACTGCGAGACACGACGTGCTCAGATATCCACAAGACAGGGAACTGATGGATTTTCTGAAGGTGGGGAGCACATCATCCTCTTCTGAGGACAAACCATGGTACCAGAGTCACTTCAGGAGGATGTGTGGAGGGAGTTCCACAAATCCCCTCTAGAGGTACATCCATGAGTGGCTAGGATGTACCAAGATATCCGACGACAGCACTGGTGGCTGAGAATGAAGAAATCAGTTGCAGAGCTTATTTCTCAATGCCCCACTTGTCAGTAATTAAAGGAAGGGCATCAAGTACTAGTAGGCTTGGTTTAGACTTAATAGGTACTAGAGAAGAATTGGTATGGGATATCCTAGGACTTCGTGATAGGACTTCCACGCACATTCAGAGGTCATGACTCGATTTGGGTGATCGTCAACCGACTCACCAAGTCAGCCCACTTCCTACTGATCAGAGAGGAGGGTTCAGTAGAGAGCTTGGGATGCCTTTATGTGCAAGATATTTTGTGGCTACATAGATTACCTTCATATATTGTCTTTGATCGTGACACACGTTTTAATTCCCGGCTATGGAAGGGGTTAGATGGGGATTTTGGGACGCAACTTCTTTTGAGCACCACCTTACATCCTCAGACGGATGGTCGGACTGAGTGGACTATTCTGACCCTCGAGGACATGTTGTGTGCTTGTTTCCTTGACTTCGGTTGCATTTTGGAGGATCACTAACCTTTGGTGGAGTTTTCATAAAACAATAGCTATCACTCCACCATTGGGATGACACCTTTCGAGGCATTATACGGGTGACCTTGATGATCACCCTTGTACTGGACTAACCTAGGGGAGTCAGATCTAATGGGACCATAGATGGTATGGGCTACCACAGAGAAGTTCCAGATCATCTAGGAACAGATGAAGACTGCATAGAGCAGGAAGAAGTCATATGCCGATAGGAGATGGAGACCTCGGGAGTTCGAAGATGGTGACCACGTATTTCTACAGGTATCAACTCGATGAGGTTTGTGAATATTTGGCCGAGGTGGAAAGTTATCTCTGAGGTTCATTGGACCCTTTCAAGTCCTCAGTAAGGTTAGAGAGGTGGCTTACCACTTAGCTCTTCCACCTCAGTTTCAACGAGAGCATGACATCTTCCACGTATCCCAACTGAAGAGATACATGCACGACCCTTCTCACATCATCGACCATGGCGAGATGGATGTCGACAATGGGGATAATTTTATGGAGGTTCCATAGAGATTGAGGATCTACAGGATCGGGTCCTTCGTGGATGGTTGATACCTTTAGTGCACGTTTACTGGCAGCACGGGAACCTCCAGGAGAGCACATGGGAGTGGGAGGCTCAGATGCGTGCTTAGTACCCCCTCTTGTTTACATAGTTTGAGTTGTGGGTTATGGGGACGTAGAGACCTATGGTGGGGAGAATGTAAAGAAGTGGAATTTCCAGGTATTTTTTTAATTATATGGGAATTTTTTGAGTCCGCAAAAATTGACGGTGCGTGATTCCAAGGCCTAGAGTTCCCGGAATGAATTTCAGAACTTTTTTTAGGTACATTAAGTAAACATGGAAGAGTGTTTTTCTAACTTTTGAACTGGTGCTCAGAATTGAAATCCAAGGTCACCTTTGAACTCACAGTGCTGATTTTTTCTTAACGAGACTTTCACCTTGATGATAGTGGGTCAAGAGTAAAATATAGTATTTGGGTTTTTCGTGTAATAATAAAATAAAAATAAACGTGTGTGAAATTTTTATTTTTCTTTACGACTCCTATATGGGCGTTGGGAGGTGGGGTCCACCAAAACTAAACCTCCATGTGGAATTTGGAAGTGGGGACCACTAGACCATAACCTCCCATGAGCGGTTATGGTGGTGGGGACCACCTAGGATTAAACCCCCTTAAAAACCCCCTTTAATTGAGACAAAATCTCAACCCCCCTCATTAATCTAGAGGAGCCTCTTGAATTCCTCCACATTAATTATGCCAACACACATACCTTTAATTATGCCAACTTAGTTAATTGGCTTTCCCCCCTTTTTAAATTATGTAACATCGTCCTTGTAATTTAGGTATGTTCCTAATAAATGAACCGTCTTAATTTACCTGATTTTTACCTAGCTTCCTACTCTCCTATATATAAGGATCTTGGGAGGAGGTTTTGGGATGGCTTCACCAATCGATAAAGCGCTGGTAAAGTGACGCAACACCCAACATTTGGGAGAAAGCTTCACTATCGAAGAAAGCTTCCCCCACAAAGAATTCTTCCTCTATGAAGAACACCGGTGAGGAATGTCTTCAACTTCTTCATTGGAAGAACCTTACAGAGGCAACCGATGTGGGAAGTCTTCGACGACAAACCTTCCCTCATCATCATCATCAACAAACAATACGAGGTAGGGATGGTTATTAAATTCATGAATCTTCTCGATTAGTATCCTCGTTCTTGATTCCTGATTACAGTTTAGCCACTTGCTACCACTCTAAACGCAGAGGGTGCAAGCCAAACTAACATGGCCCAACCCCCTCCATCATTCTTCTTTGTGGTGTTCTACGGAATGAAGGAAGACGACGAAGGTGATGAAGGCAACAACACCTCCACCCGCGACCACCATGAACCGCACCGCCCCCATGGTGCTCTGGCCTCCTGGCCGAACCAGCCGCACACCCTCACCCCACCGCAACGCCTCGGGCTGAACCGGTCGCACCTCTCATCGGCAGCGCCTCTCGCCGACCAAGCCCCCCCCAGCTGCATGGCCCGTTGGCTATGCCACTGCCGACATTCTGAGCTGCCCCAAATCACGACCGCTGTCCAGCCACCCGAGCAACCCGCACCCCTCGCGGCGCCCCGGCCGAACCGGCCCGCACCCCCTGCGGTGCCCCGGCCGAAATGGCCCACGCCCCTCATGGTGCCACAACCGAACTTGATCACACCCCTCGCAGTGCCACGAACGAACCGGCTCGCACCACCCATGGCGCCTTAGTCGAACCGGACCACACCCACCATGGCGCCCCAGCCGAAGCAGTCCCGTGCCCCCGCAGTGCCCCGACCGAACCGACCCCCCGGCCTCACGGCACCTCTGCTACCCCTCGCTGCCCTTGCAGCCTGTTGGAACCCTCAGCGAACTGGGCATGACCTTGTAGGTTGGGTTTGGTCGACCTGAACCGGTTCGACCCGTGCCAAGTCGGGCTGGGTCGGTTCGACCGGGTCGGACCGGACCCGGGCCCACTACGACCCAATTTACTTTTTTTTGGCCATATCTTTGGCACCAGATGTCCGTTTGACGAACTGTCAGCGGTGCTATAAATCTTGGAGAGAGATGGTCCCTTGGGGTATATTTCCCCGAGTTTTGGTTTGAGATGGGAAACAGTCAGGTGGGATCGAGCACGAATCCAACCGGGCCCCCGAGACTAGAACGCTAATAACTCACAGACCGAGCATTCGATTGATGCACCGTATGTTGCGTTGTGACCCCTATGATGTGGAAGACCTTTGAGAGTTTTCTTCGTGTGATTTTGTGATTGTTAGAGTTTCGAGCAGTATCTTGTGGAGTGGATCCTCCCAAAGACGGACGGGCATAGTGCGAAGACCTAGTAGCTGGCTGAGACCTGACGACTGCTGACCATTTTGACTCGGAGTGACTCTACTAGCCCAGTGGGGAGTGACTTGGTGTCACAGAAAACCCACAATGGGAGGGCCTTGGTGTCACGATAGAGACACAATACTCGACAGGAGGAGTACCTCAGTAGGCTATGAGGGGGGCGTGCTTGGTGATGCGGTAGACCCACGATGGCGAGCGTGCTTGGTGACACAACAGATCCACGATACTCAATAGGAGGAGTACCTCAGCAGTCCTAGGTTAGTGGGAAGCGTGCTTGGTGTCGAGGTAGGCCCACTATACTCGATAGAGGAGGAGTTCTCCAGCAGTCGAGGTTTCGACAATGTGATGGGGGATGTTACTTGATACTACCCATAGAATAAAATCCTAGTTTGAGCTGAGTAAGGTTTTCTGTGTTTTCCTCATTATTGAGATGTATCACTTGATAACTTAGGTATATATATGGGAAAATACCTAAGTAGGGTTATCTGTTGATTTAATTCTTTGTGGTTTATCATTGGTGGATTTTGTGAGACCTTGAGTGTCTTGGGGTCCTTACTGAGTATCGTTATACTCACCCCTGTATAGGCTATGACCGAACCTTGTTTTATTGGATGTAGATGACAAACAGTGCAGAATGAGGCTAAGAGTACCAGGACTAGGCAGAACCCTGAGGTGGACCCTACGACGTGTCGATAGGTGGAGGAGACGGACAGACGTGGAGTGGTGAGGAGGAAATCTGTACCTACCCTTCAGGTAGGAACCCCGGTGGACAATCAAGTAGTTGTCTTCCTTTTTTTAGTTGTATTTTATCACTGTTGTACTTGTACTTTCCAACTAGGCTTGTATTCTAGACCCTTTTACTTTCATCACTCTTTTGGTATACAATTTACTGGGTGTTTTGTTCAGCTGCATGCTTTTTTCTGTGTGTATTTATAGGTTATAAAGTCAATTCCTTCCCATTTTTAGGGAATTATGCCTTCTGTGCTAGTCTCCATCCCCAGTCTTATGGAAGATGAGCTTGGGGTAGTAACGACACGGGCCCCGGGGTACGGGTCGTGACATTTATTTTATGTTTTCCTTTTTATATTAAAAAAATGTTTTTGGAATGTGACATGAAAATCATGTCATTTTTAGATGATATTATGAAATTCTTTTTCATAATCATAATTTTGGTGATTTCTCTTCGATTTTAAACTAATTATTCTCTAATAAAGTAAAGGTTCATTAATAAACATACATTTTCACCTTTTAAATACTCTTTTTGTGTGATTATGTTTCTAGAACAAAAGGATCATGATTTATTATACCATGTGGAAGTGCTATAAAACCAATTTCCTTTTAACATATAATTTATGATATGATGATTGATTTGATTTTATGTAGAGACCCGAATCTTGACGTACATTAACATTACATTACTTTTGCGGAATACTTAGTACATAACAAAAACACACACAAGGACCGTAACAGTTTAGTGTCTCTAGAAACTCGGAATATAATCTTCTAATCGTGGTGAAAGATCTTCAACATTTCCCATAAATATCTTCTTTTTTTAAAACCTAAATCCTTTTTTTATGTCCTGGGGAAAATAAAACATAAAAGGGTGAGCTCAAATGCTCAGTAAGGGTAAATAAAAGAAATATCAATCACGTCATATTCATAAGAACATATCTTTTGGAAATCTTAACCTGCAAAAGAGATCATAATTTCATAACATGGGATAAATCCTAGTAGTGCAATGTAATCCCAATAATCATAACTTACAACATGAAACATTGTGTCATACACACATAATCATAGAAAATCATTTCTTATTAGTCAAGACTCATTGCCAAGACTATCTTAGTGGAAAAAGTCCCTTTCTGAACCGAGTTCACTCCTCGTTTCAGTCCTGTTTCACGGAACTGGTATAACCTACCATTCCAGCCATTTCTATCTCATGAGATATAAAATCTTTACCCAATGCATTTGAGGGAGATATAGGTCCCACCCATCTCATAATGATACCATTCTTATGTGTGCCACAAAATCATAAACCATACATCATTGCATAACCCATGTAATAAAAATGGGATTCTTAAACAACATGACATCATAAAACAATTCATATAAGATAAAGGAATTCATAAAAATATAATTCCTTCACAAAATAATCAAATCAATGTAATAATAGGGTTAAAAACAGAACCCTTTATTATCTTAGATGGAAAATAATTTTGATAAAACACTTGAACTCCATTCTTGAGGAAAATATCCTTTCTACTTCAAAAACACTTTTCCTTTCTTAACATGTCATAAAAATTTAAACTAAAAGAAGCTGATTAAAAATAAACTTGAAAACTTGTAAAGGAAGCTTCTTGGAAATAATATTTTAAAAATCCATTCATGCCGTATAAGTTAAAAAAAACATTCTTCGTACTTTTGTCAGAAAAGTCAAATAGTACCTCGTACGAAAAACGACAAAAGATTCCTTTAATATCTTTTACTAAAAACTCACCGAAGGGTAAAATTGGATATAAAATATTGTATAAGGATATAAATATTACATATTGAGGAAACATGGATGTGGATGATAAAATACACCCCAGTAAATTTCAAAGTATAAACAATCTCGGATAAAAATGAGATTGTGATATTTTTCTTTACCTTTGTTCTGATATGCTTTGTACGTGTCCGAACCTCCTGTATAATGATTCAAATAATGTTATTGACCTATTAAAGAATCATACTTATATTTATGATATCATATATGGTCATATTTTTAGCTTATTATTAGTAATATTTCATTACTACTTGTTATTCGGGTGTTTATTACTTTTTGTTCTTATGTGTGTTTGTCGAATAAATTCTTATTCTTCTCTTTAGGTTATAGATACCTCATTTCCAGAATGGTATTAGTGTAATATATATCATATTAATTCATTCAATTCATTTATATAATCATTATGAAATGAAGATTATGTAAAACGAGTCGCATCACATCATGGAGACGGTATTTCGTACATACGCACGAGTGATGATATCGTTCCTATGATCGTGCAATTGTATTGGAGTGTATGTATACTATTTCAGAATCCATATCACTTTATAATAGTCATATATAGTCATTATTTACACCATTATACCCATCCAAGTAAGGTGGTGGTGGAAAATAGATTACACCACGGCGTGGAGATGGTATTCCGTACGTACGCACGCGCGGTGATTTCATTTTCCGTAGGATGGATAGATGGTTAAATAGGGATGTTTCATACATATAATAACATATCAGTATATGAGTGATACTGATGTTATTACTTCATAATGAAACAACTAAAGAATAAGAAGTTGAAGAAGAACGAAATTGGAAAGGATCGGTAATGGATATTACCTCTTCTTTGAAGTGCTTCTTTGAGACCTCCTTTTAGGGCACTAAAGTTGGTCTTTTAAGAAGACCAGGACCTCTAGGATGTCTCTAGGAAAGTGGAGAGGAGAAAATGGCAGGGTTTGGCCGAGCTTTAAGGCTCAAAGTGGTGTGAGGAAGAGAGGGAGGAGGTGCCCTTTTATAAGGGAGGAGATGGGCACCTTTGGAATAACTAAAAATATTATTTTAATATAAAGTCAAGTTCGGTTTTAAATAGCTCAAAATTGATTTATTTCGAGGATAAGGTGGGTATGGGTCGAAATCCTCTCATCCAAAAGAATTTAGACAAGTTTAGGTTTCTATTTTAACCTTATCATTTTGATTTAACATTAAGTTAAATAATTTTACTTTTACCGTGTCTTCTTGTGTTCTTATACTATAAGGTTGATAAACTTACTATAAGAAGCCAAAAGAACCCCAAGTTGTTTATTATTAATATATATAAGCTTATCTAAGTCATTTGGCCTAACCTTAGATTTTTAGGAATAAAATAACAATTAATAATATAATATTTGTTTTAAAAACTATTTTATGTCAATGTTGACACTATTTAGTAATTGATTTTTGTGAAAATCATAACAGAATGATAAGTTCAAAAACAGTTATGTAAATCAATAATAACATGTCATATTAACCTAGAAAATTAGTTTAGTTCATAATAATACTCAAATTATATTTATTTGGTTATTTATAACATCAATTATGTCAATATTTCATTAATAAGATAATTACTGCATCATAGTTGTGTCATAAATAACTTAAATTATTTAATGTATAAAAATTACAAATGAAATACCATTATGTAAGAAATCTTTTTAGCTTTCTAATGAATATTTATAGTCTAATTTATCTTATGTATAACCCCATATTAAAAATTATTTACTTATTAAACATTGATTTTAACTATTTTAACCCTTCTTTAAATAAATTAATAATAAATGTCCTAATATAATCCAAGTGGGCCTAAATGGTCATATTTTCTTCCTAAGGTTGTTTTTGGTCGAATTACACTTATCCAATAGAATTAGGACATGTGTTAGGGTAATAATAATACCATTTTTACCCTTAATTACCCTATTTACTTTTAACCGTGGTAAAAAAAGTAAAAAGTTACTATTCACCAAAAATTATTTTCATCTCATTGAACCACATTTTACTTACTGTCATCAACCGTGTCTCTCGGATTTTTGAAATTCCACTCACAGAAGTGGTAAAATTAAGTTTTATGAAAAATTCATTTTTTTTAACTACCACTTAGTGGTTTCACTATTCATCAAAAAAATGAATGTTTCCAGAAAAATACAAAAAATTAGACCTAAGCTATATTTGATATTATGAATTCAAAAATGATGTCTATTTTATCAAATTCAAAACATATCAGCTATATTAACTAATTTAAAAATTAATTCATGTCGTCAAAACAAATAGCGTGTTTTTAAGAGATAATAACTATCAAAAGATTGGCACTTGTTTATAACTGGTTTAAATGTGAAATTACATCCAATGACCAACATTGTATTAAATTGTAAAAATATATTCTAAATATACTTTAAAACCACTCCAGTTAATAATTTATCACTATTAATTATTTCGATTAAAAAAAGCTATTTTTAATTAAAATTTAGTAATTTTCACTATTCATCAGAAAATAAAAGTTATCCGAAAAGTACCAAAATTTCACCCTAAGCTAATTTTGATATTCCGAATCCCAAAATAAAGTCCATTTTGAAAAATAAAATTTACAAAATTTCAAAAAGGGGTTATTACTATTCATAACAGCTAGTTTTAATAATATTTTAATAGCATATTGTTGTTTAGTGAAACTCATTATTGCATACTACACACGCTATCGAGGAAGGTCGCGATTGTGTGTAATGCAAGGAAAGTCAAGGATGCGTGTTTTGAAAGCTCCTTGTAGCGTACAACACAAGACATTAATTAAAATAAAAAGATTATTTTTCATAAAATCTCGGGGTGTTACATTCTACCCCCCTTAAAATGAATTTCGCCCTCGAAATTCGTCAGGGTTATAAATGGTTTACTACTTGAAATTTTCTTTAATAGAATCCCACATCGTAAAAAGGAATACCAAAACCAATCTTTAAAATCAAAAGTATGAAACGTAATGGTTACCCAAATAAACTAATCACTGTGTTTCCACATAGGTGAAAATATGGATATGGAAGAGAAAAGCCAGCAATCACAAAGCCATAAATTTGTGACGATCTAAGGTACTATCTGATTCATCAGATATAAGAGCACTAGGACAACATTTTTGGTTTTCAAGATCATTTCCCTAAAGTTGATGAAATGGGAATTAGAATAAATACTTTCGTGATTTTTGTGTAGTCTCACCGTTTGTTGTTCTTTGGACAATTTACACTTCATCTCTTAAAGAAATGAAGATGAAATTGTCATTCGTGATGTGTTAGTAGATCATGTGATAGAATGATGGGTCAATCCATCTATCTCAAACAAAAGGTTAGAAAGGTTACCAAAAAATACATAAGTCCATCTATAGTGAGATTAATCATATATAGTTCCTAAAATGGACTTATACTTCATATATCATATCGCTTAATAAAATAAAAATAGTTTCTACTAACCAGGGACTTCCTGTAGGCCAGTGGTATGCGATAAAGGCCAGTCACACTTCGGTTGTGGGTTCGATTCCTACGACCTTGCCCGACACGATGGGTTGTCGCCCGTCCTGCAGGTTGTCCTTTTTCTAAAACTATATTACTATAACATCCCACCAATAATATCGAGAAAAACTTCTATCCTTAAACAATACTAACTTATGACCAACATAATCCATTCTAATCTTTAGGCTTATCCATAATACTGCAGTCCATTCTCATAATATAGTGAAAACGATTACCAGAGATTTAATACCATCGTTGATCCCAATATATCAAAGGATATGTCTTGTTGGTCACATTCCAAACATTCAATGGCCTTAATCATGTATTCTCTTGAATACCCATTGAACCTTAGTGAAAACATGAATGTAGTTAAAAGTTAACACTTTACACATACCAAAATCCTCAAAATTCTATATACTCAAACCATGATATCACTTAGTCCTTATATCAATCATGAGCTCATGAATACTATCAAACATATTAGATTCTCTTTATCCCTTCATTATGTGCATATCATCTGCTTTCCAAAAATATTTCAATCACTTTTCATGGTTACCGATGCCATAAAATTATTGAAAACCACAATAGACCAAAACATAAATATTCTAATATTCCACGATACTATATACAACATTATTTTCAAATCCCATTACATAAACACTTAATCATTCCACCACATCGTTTCCATATTCAACATCGCAAATGGTGATCGCATGTGACTTCCCTTTGTCCTTTGCCTTAAGTGGTTGCTCATGTCGATCATCACTAACCCTTGGATTAGGGCATTTGTTAGCATAATGCCCCATTTCCTTGCACTTGAAGCATTGAAGTGTTGTTGGTGCGTTCTCTGCAATTTTTTCTTTATTCACATCATTAGAAACCCTTTTTCCATTACTTCAACACTCAGCTGCTCGATGACCTTATTTTCCACACTTAAAACATTTTCTAGTCCCTTTAAGGCAATCTCCACCATTCTTCTTTCCACACCTTGAGCATAAGGAAACATTTATCTTCTTTTCACCATTATTCTGAGATTTCTCCTTGAACTCCATATTTCGTTTCTTGTCAAATCTATGAGATGGTTAAGTAACACCAAATTCAATTTCTACCTTGATAGCACAACGCACAATTTCTTCATAGCCACTGAAGTCTCTTATAGCTAATGCCCTTCGAAGATTTGGTTTTAAGCCACTGAAGAATCGATCAACTTTACTTTCAGGTTGGATGATAAATCCAGATGCATACCTTGCATGCCTTGTTAAATTCACTTCATATATAAAAACAGATTCATCATCCTTTTTCTTTAGTTCAATAAACTCCTTCTCCATCTTTTTTCGAAGAATACGAGGGAAGTACTTATTGAAAAATAAGTTCTTGAACTCGTCCCATTCCATGGACTCAATTTAATCTATTGGACTCGTATTCTTGATAATATTCCACCATTGATCAACATAACCTTCCAAACGATACACTACTAAGATGACTTTATCATGTTCAGAACATTGAAGAACTGAAAATATCTTTTCAGTAGTACTAATCCATTGTTCAGAAACAAGTGGATCAGAAGACCCACTGAAGAAAGGTGGACATTGCCTCATGAAGGAGTCAATAGAATATTGTTCCCTTCTCTGCTCATTTGGAAGTCCAGAATGATTCATAGCTTGTGTAAGTATAGCAATAATATTTTTCACTCCATCTCCCATAACATTTGTTTGTTCAGGAGGACAATCATTGCATTGTCCATTGCATTGATCAACACGGTTCTTTCGGGTTCCAGCCATCGTCTAAAACCCAAAAACAATAGTGTGAGAGGAAAAAATCATGCTAGGGAAAACAACATAATAAAGGGGGAGTACCTTCAATATCTAACATCTTAAGTTTAATTCTATGATCATTAGAGTAATTCTAGTACTATAACCTATACGTATACTTAACATTAGGGACATCCCTAGACATACCTTGGAAATATCTCTAGGGATCTCACTAACGTTTTCGCATCCTAGTTTCCAAAGGTTGACTAAACCTTTCCTCTGATACCAACTGTAGAGACCCGAAGCTTGACGTATATTAACATTACATTACTTTTTCGGAATACTTAGTACATAACAAAAACACACACACAAGGACCGTAATAGTTTAGTGTCTTTGGAAACTCGGAATATAATCCTCTAATCGTGGTGAAATATCATCAACATTTCCCATAAAGATCTTCTTTTTTTTAGACCTAAATACTTTCTTTATGTCCTGGGGAAAATAAAACATAAAAGGGTGTGCTCAAATGCTCAGTAAGGGTAAACAAAAGAAATATCAATCACGTCATATTCATAAGAACATATCTTTTGGAAATCATAACCTGCAAAAGAGATCATAATTTCATAACATGGGATAAATCATAATAGTGAAATGTAATCCCAATAATCATAACTTAAAACATGAAACATTGTGGCATACACACATAATCATAGAGAATCATTTCTTATTAGTCAAGACTCATTTCCAAGACTATCTTAGTGGACAAAGTCCCTTTCTGAACTGAGTTCACTCCTAGTTTCAGTCCTGTTTCACTGAACCGGTATAACCTACCATTCCGACCATTTATATCTCATGAGATATAAAATCTTTACACAATGCATTGGAGGGAGATATAGGTCCCACCCATCTCATAATGATACCATTCTTATGTGTGCCACAAAATCATAAATCATACATGATTGCATAACCCATGTAATAAAAATGGGATTCTTAAACAATATTACATCATAAAACAATTCATATAAGATAAAATAATTCATAAAAATATAATTCCATCACAAAATAATCAAATCAATGTAATAATAGGGATAAAAACAGAACCCTTTATTATCTTAGATGGAAAATAATTTTGATAAAACACTTGAACTCCATTCTTGAGGAAAATAACCTTTCTACTTCAAAAAAACTTTTCCTTTCTTAACATGTCATAAAATTTTAAACTAAAAGAAGTTGATTAAAAATAAACTTGAAAACTTGTAAAGGAAGCTTCTTGGAAATAATATTTTAAAAATCCATTCATGCCGTATAAGTTAAAAAAACATTCTTCGTACTTTTGTCGGAAAAGTCAAAAAGTACCTCGTACGAAAAACGACAAAAGATTCCTTTCATATCTTTTACTAAAAACTCACCGAAGGGTAAAATTGGATATAAACTATTGTATAAGGATATAAATATTACATATTGAGGAAACATGGATGTGGATGATAAAATACACCCCGGTAAATTTCAAAGTATAAACAATCTCGGATAAAAATGAGATTGTGATATTTTCCTTACCTTTGGTCCGATATGCTTTGTACGTGTCCGAACCTCCTGTATAATGATTTAAATAATATTATTGACTTATTACAGAATCATAATTATTTTTATGATATCATATATGGTCATATTATTAGCTTATTATTAGTAATATTTCATTACTACTTGTTATTCGGGTGTTTATTACTTTTTGTTCTTATGTGTGTTTGTCGAATAAATTCTTATTCTTTTCTTTAGGTTATAGATACCTCATTTACAGAATGTTATTAGTGTAATATATATCATATTCATTCATTCAATTAATTTATATAATCATTATGAAATGAAGATTATGTAAAACGAGTTGCATCACATTGTGGAGACGGTATTCCCTACGTACGCATGAGTGATGATATCATTCCTATGATCATGGAATTGTATTGGACTGTATGTATACTATTTCAGAATTAATATCACTTTATAATAGTCATATATAGTCATTATTTACACCATTATACCCATCCAAGTAAGGTGGTGGTGGAAAATAGATTACACCACGGCGTGGAGACGGTATTCCGTACGTACACACGCGCGGTGATTTCATTTTTCTTAGGATGGATAGATGGTTAAATAGGGTTGTTTCATACATATAATAACATATAAGTATATGAGTGATACTGATGTTATTACTTCATAATGAAACAACTAAAGAAGAATAAGTTGAAGAAGAAAGAAATTGGAAAGGATCGGTAATGGATATTACCTCTTCTTTGAAGTGCTTCTTTGAGACCTCCTTTTAGGGCACTAAAATTTGTCTTTTAAGAAGACCAGGACCTCTAGGATGTCTCTAGGGAAGTGGAGAGGAGAAAATGGCAGGGGTTGGCCGAGCTTGAAGTCTCAAAGTGGTGTGAGGAAGAGAGGGAGGAGGTGCCCTTTTATAATGGAGGAGAGATGCACCTTTGGAATAACTAAAAATATTATTTTAATATAAAGTCAAGTTCGGTTTTAGATAGCTCCAAATTGATTTATTTCTAGACTAAGGTGGGTATGGGTCTAAATTATCTCATCCAATAGAATTTAGACAAGTTTAGGTTTCTATTTTAACCTTATCATTTAGATTTAACATTAAGTTAAATAATTTTACTTTTACCGTGTCTTCTTGTGTTCTTATACTATAAGGTTGATAAACTTACTATAATAAGCCAAACGAACCCCAAGTTGTTTATTATTAATATATATAACCTTATCTAAGTAATTTTGCCGAACCTTATATTTTTAGGAATAAAATAACAATTCATAATATAATATTTGTTTTAAAAACTATTTTATGTCAATTTTGACACTATTTAGTAATTTATTTTTGTGAAAATCATAACAGAATGATAAGTTCGAAAAAAGTTAATTAAATCAATACTGACATGTCATATTAACCTATAAAATTAGTTTAGTTCATAAAAAGACTCAAATTATATTTATTTAGGTATTTATAACATCAATTATGTCAATATTTCATTAATAAGATAATTACTGCATCATAGTTGTGTCATAAATAAATTAAATTATTTAATGTCTAAAAATTAAAAATAAAATACCATTATGTATGAAATCTTTTTAGCTTTCTAATGAATATTTATAGTCGAATTTATCTTATGTATAACCTCATATTAAAAATGATTTACTTATTAAACTTTGATTTTAACTATTTTAACCCTTCTTTAAATAAATTAATAATAAATGTCCTAATCTAATCCAAGTGGGCCTAAATAGTCATATTTTATTCCTAAGGTTGTTTTTGGTCGAATTACACTTATCCAACAGAATTAGGACACGTGTAAGGGTAATAATAATATCATTTTTACCCTTAATTACCGTATTTACTTTTAACCGTGGTAAAAAAAGTAAAAAGTTACTATTCACCAAAAATTATTTTCATCAGATTGAACCACATTTTACTTACTATCATCAACCGTGTCTCTCGGATTTTTGAAATTCCACTCACAGAAGCGGTGAAATTAAGTTTTATGAAAAATTCAGTTTTTTTTACTACCACTTAGTGGTTTCACTATTCATCAAAAAAATGAAAGTTTCCAGAAAAATACCAAAAATTAGACCTAATCTATATTTGATATTATGAATTCAAAAATGATGTCTATTTTATCAAATTCAAAACATATCAGCTACATTAACTAATTTAAAAAATAATTCTCGTCGTCAAAACAAATAGCGTGTTTTTAAGAGATAATAACTATCAAAAGATTGGCACTTGTTTATAACTGGTTTAAATGTGAAATTACATCCAATGACCAACATTGTATTAAATTTTAAAAACATATTCTAAATATAATTTAAAACCACTCAAATTAATAATTTATCACTATTGATTATTTCGATTAAAAAAATTTGTTTTTAATTAAAATTTAGTAATTTTCACTATTCATCAGAAAATGAAAGTTATCCGAAAAGTACCAAAATTTCACCCTAAGCTAATTTCGATATTCCGAATCCCAAAATGAAGTCCATTTTGAAAAATAAAATTTACAAAATTTCAAAAAGGGGTTATTACTATTCATAATGGCTAGTTTTAATAATATTTTAATAGCATATTGTTGTTTAGTGAAACTCATTATTGCGTACTACACACGCTATCGAGGAAGCTCGCGATTGCGTGTAATGAAAGTCAAGTCAAGGATGCGTGTTTTAAAAGCTCCTTGTAGCGTACAACACAAGACATTAATTAAATTAAAAAGAATATTTTTCATAAAATCTCGGGGTGTTACATTTTATGTCTCACTCATATGTATTGATGATGATAGGTGGGGTTCCATATAACCCTTTATTATATTTTTTAGCATTACATATCACATGATATGATAAATTGATATGTGAATGAGATGCAGTTGTAAATTTTTACAATATTTTTTGTAAATGATAAATATGAATATTTTTTACACAATTTAATTATGTGAATGAAATGAATGAATCTTTTTTAACATGTTTTTCATGTGAATGAGCCATGTGATGATTTTATCCCTAGTTTATTATATTAATGAGATCATAGAAGATTTTCTCCCATATTTTTTGTGTGAATGAGATGCTTGAAGATTTTTTTCACATGTTTTTAGCATAAATGAGATGTGGGAATATTTATTAACAAGTTGATTTTGTTAACGAGATGCAAGAAATTTTCATCAGAATTTGTTGGTTTGAATGAGATATGGGATTCTATTTTCACATGTTTTTTGTGTAAATGAGATGTAGAAAGCATTGTTCAAAATTTATTGTATGGACATGATATGGGATTCTCTATTCATAGTATTTTACATATTTATGTTTGTTCTATAGTTCATTTTTATATAATGATTCAAGGATATGGAATATTTCAATATGCCTATAATTATTCTCAATGACTCATGTTTAGTGTATCATGATTATGTATAATTTTTTACATGGTATATGATTGCCCATGTGAGGTTATATTTAATAATATCATGACTTATGGAAACCTAATATTGTTCTCTATTCTTATTACTAAGAAATTTCTCCATGGATGTTTTTTTTCTAATATTCTTATAATTTAACCCTTATGATATGTTCACATGGTTCCCATTTATAGAAATTTGAGATAATTTCATTCTTATTTCTTCATTTCCTTGTGTTATAAAGGTATGTATAACTTTTGGAAAATATATAAGGGATCCTAGGGGAGTTTCATTTTGGATAAATGAATTCCGATTTAGATTACTATGAAACTAATATACAAGAAACACAAAATTTGGTCCTCTGGTTGTATGTATGATTGTGAGATATTATCTAAATCATAAAAATTATATATTATTTGTGTTTTGTATAGATTGGGATTCTGGACTACCAACTAACTCATCACCCTCTCAAAATTATGAAATTTCATAATTTTAAGTACTATATTCTAACTATACATTTGTTGTGAATTAATAAAACCCTTTACTTCCCAACATGTCACTAAACATTATTTATCTAACTCTTACCAAATTTATCATCCCTCTAATAGTATGTAATAACATTGAACTGAACTAAAAAATTAAAAAAATTCCAATTTAACCCAAAACTAGAGTATTAATAATATATCCCAGTAATTATAATTATTAAGAAACATTTAGCAACTAAAAATTTGAGTAAAGATAAAAAAGAAAGTAATAAAATTATATCCACCACCAATTAGATCTATAATTTAATAATATTTTTTTAATATGTACGAAAATTTTAATTTAAATGTTATATTATTAATTTTTCTAATAGTTATAGTGTTTATTATGTTTTGGATGTGTACCGTGAAGAGAAATAAACTCCCCATGCATTGAACAATAAGATGGAGTTGTTAACAATGTAATATGAATTATAACTTCACACAATTCCTACACCAATGCACCTTATGTCAATTTATAATATAGAAAAGGGGGAATAATTTGTTGAGCATTTCAATACCTTGTTTTATTACTTCAATGAGTTCCTTTTTTTCTTTATGATTATAATATTAATATATTATTTAATTATACAATTAAAAGTTGAACATTTATTTTTTTATGTACTATAATTTTATATGAATATAGAATATCTCCAAAGATCTAGAAAATGAAAAATCGTATAAAGAATCTAAAGATTTTAACAAATAGACTACACTAAAAGAAAACATTGTATCAAGTTTTATCCCAAAACAGAAAAAACTAAACATAGCTATAGTAGAAATGATAATGGTTAATCTAAGGTATATTTATAAAAAAATTAAGTATCTTGATCCAATGTTGAGAGTGAACAATATAACATTGTAATTGATAATATATGAATGAAACATGCAAGTACCAATTATTTGTTTAAGGATTTTCATGAGATAACTTCATCATTATAAAACGTTTTGATGGGAAACAATTTATAAATTGAGAGAACAATATTTAAAGTTAAATATTTTTTTCACTATATAAAAATACTAATTAATTTTCATGAACTATTGTAAGACATTATCACATAGAGATCACCCTTCAAGGATTAGAAACATATAAAATTAAATCACAAATTCACTCTTATGTAATAATTACTATTTGAAACATTGATAATGTATTGTTGTATTATTTCCTATGACAACATCAACAAAAAAACATTAATAAATGAGGATGTGGGAAGAAAACAACACATTATACACTAATGGTAAATTAATCATTTATAAAACATGATACTTAACAAATTTACATAGAGAAATATGCCTTTTTCATTTTTAAATAGATCATTATTGTGCTAATGTTTATAAAATAAGAAGGAATGTATCTTTTGGACTACTAGTTACTATGTTTGATCCATTGCTATTATTCTATTATTTTGACTCTATATATTCATGATTTTATGGTTTTATGGTGTTCATTAATTCTATTGGAATTCACCATTAAAATTTTGATCTAATAATATTATGATTTAATTACTTAAATAATTCAAGAGTGTTATTTAACAGTAATTGGTTTTCGATTCTTTATAAAACCATGTATTTTGCACCATTTATACCACTACTAAAAAGGTGTCAGTATAATTATGGTTCCACTATTTTTCAATATTATTTGGTATCTGGTGGTGCCACCCTTGTTAAAGGATAAAAATAATTTCGTTTTTTACCCTTATAAAATTCAAAACCTACTATTATATATTCCTCTCATAGAGCAGAGAGGATATAGGAACTAGATTGTAACTTTGTTCCTCAAAAACACTAATATTCTTCTTCCCCTAATCTTTTATGATTTAATTCACTAGAAAATTATATTTTGTTCGATTCACCACATCTTTACCTATAGATTTATAATTTACTTGGGAAAAAAATTTCAATTAAATGTAATACTCGAGGCCCAAATAGACCAGCTAAAAACTATATCCTAAAAATTATCACACAAGACATAATCTATCATAATAAAAAGAAAATTTATTCAAGTTTATATGTTAAATTTCTAAATATTAGAATGTATATTTGGTGAAAATTAATTCATTTTTAAATTCATCATAATAAAAAATTCTTTGGGTAAATATTGATGATTTTTCTAAAATAATTTATTTCTAAGTTAATAGTGAAAAACACGGTTTTTATTAAAACCTTTTAAAATATTAAGATACCCAGAAATATGTATAACTTAAATAATTTTAAATAATCTTTCATGATAAAATATATATTTAAATAATTAAACTATAAATTTTAATTTGGTATTTTGTTAAAATATTGCTTAGGTAAAATTCATTTTTAACTTGATTTGAATGCGACATAAATTTTATAACTAACTAATTTATATTATGAAAATATAAAACATTAATAATTGTATCATATAACTAAAATCCAAGAATAAAAATACACATTTTATAAAAATGTTTTTTATACGTTACATGGACTAATGATAAAATTAGTTTATCTTACACAAGGAAATATTATTTGATAAAATTAATATATTGTTTATAATCATTAGGTATAAATTCTTCAATAAGGCATATATTATTTGTATACATTAAATGTAAACTACTTTGGAAAAAATTAATTATCACTGTAGAAAATAAAAAATGATAAATGTGAAAAAATCTAAGAGTAAAAGGCATGAAACGTGTTTAAAAATTGATTGAAAATGAATGGTTGTGGATTTTTTTCCCTTATACCCCCAAAAAAATCATTATTTAACACTTTAGAGCCATTAAACATTGAATAGTGTTAATCCATCAGGTGAAAAGTGACAAGTATTTATAAAAAAAGGAAATTTTATTCACTTATAAAATATGATCACTTCAAACACATCATGATGAATATATTCCATAAAATTTCCTCATGAATGTTTGAAATTTTTATCCTCCTTATATACCCTCCCATTCTCATAAGCCACTAGCCACAATTAATTTTCTGAAGGACACCATTTCCAAGGAAAATTTCTAGATAAATATCATGTTTTCCACATTTTTATTTTTTACTCCTTAGTATTTTATACATAATCATCCTATAGAAAATTTATAAAAACTTAAATATAATTAAATAAATAATATTAATATAATTATATATAATTATATTAATGTATCAACCATTACTAATTATTTTCCATCCACTATGAAAAACCAAATAATATTGATTGTGCATACATGTAAACTACCAGCTCATCGAAGCAATGTGGCTCATTTTTCATCACTTCCACTCAGGGATGGTATCAATGAGGGATTTTATGAATTAATATGTTTAATATATCATAATTATGTAACTTGAATTATACTTTATCATATAAATTCATTCCTTCCCATTCACTGATGAATAGAAACAGTAATCGTGGAACGTGAAGACTACCACCTCTATGAAAGATAAATTTAATTTTTCAACACCTCCCATCATAGATGGTTTTAATAATGAAATTAATAAATTTAAATGAAATTTATCATATTTATATGACTATATAACTATTATAAAATTAAATTAAAAAATTTTGTTCATTCATTAAATCATTATAACACAGTTTTGTTTAGGTCAGTTTTACAACCTACGTGAAAGATGTTACAATGTTTATATAACAAATAAATAAGGAATACTATGAAATGATAATATAATATAATAATAATTTATATAATAAGTTTCAGTAATTTTTAAATGGTTTTATTAATATTTAAATTTTTCATTGATATATACTCTTTTGATCATTAAATATTCCCAAACTAGTTAATCACAATTCCCATTTTTAAAAAATAGTATCAATGTATTAAATCTAATAAAAATATATGTTTAATGAATCATTAAGAAATATTATTTTATCTTGAATAATATTATAATGATGATAATTTATTCCATAAATAAGAATCAACACCTCCTTCAAAAAGCTGAACCACACAATCAACCAGAAGCAACAACAATCGATAAATTGGAAGATATCGTAAAAAAATATGTGATCACCATAATTTAAATTGGAAATCCTCAAAATATGATAAAATGTGCATTGATCAAATCTCAGATCTAGATAAAAATTTTATCTATTAAATATATTTACATTATTTTATAACCGAATTATTTTCTAAAAATATTAAAACATTACCTAAACCCACATATATGAGTTATTAGTCATGTTTCCCAATTAAAATATATTTACAAAGCATTTATTTCATCTTGTATCCATTTGGATTTAAAGAAAAAAATTGTAATCTTGATTATGATTTATAAGGTTGACTTTAAAATAATTCTAGGTATAGATTTCCTTCTGAATTATAATGAAAATATTTATTCTGAAGGGAATGTGATTAAAAATCATAAAGGGGGATATGGGTTTTTTTAATTTAGAAGTGAGGCATCAATACATGAGTCATACCTAGATCAAAATCTATTATTCCACCTTAACAACATAATTTAATAAGAAAATAAGATTCAACCTATTATTAGAAAGGATAGATTAATACTGAAGTATGTACCTATTCTGTATGAATATAATAAAGTGTATCCTAATGAATTACCTTGTCATACACTGAAGTTTAAAGTAGAGTTTACTATTAAAATAATCCTATAAGAAAAACCTATATCTATGACTCCAGAGAAAATTGACATTGAGGAATTAGTGGAGTTAAAGAAATAAATTCAAGAGATATGTGTTATAGGATTCATCTTCCCTAGTGTTTCACCTTGGCGATACCATGTACATTTTTTTAAGATGAAGGAGGAGTACATAAAGTTATGAATTGATTATATGGATAAAAATTCCATTTCGTTGAATAATAAGTATCCTCTTCTATACATTGATGACCTTTTTGATCAAATCTAGAGAGATCAGTATTTTTCAAAAAATAATTTATTAAACTGTTATCACAAACTAATGTTGAAGAAGGAATCTTTATCCAAGATGACATTTTATAAGATGTATGGAAATTAGTAGTTTATAATGATTCCATTTGGATTTAATAATGCACCCTATGTGTTTATGGATATGTTGAACATAATATTAATTTATTATCTTAAATATTTCATAGTTGTGTTCATTTATGATATATTAACATACTATAGAATATTTGAGGGGAATGATAAACATTTTAAAATAATTATTGAGACTCTTAGAGGAAAGTAATTTTATGGTAAATATAGTATGTTTGAATTTTTTCTCCAAGACATTTCCTTTCATATCCATAATTTTTATAAGGATAGAAAATGTGTTGGTACTAAAAATATGAAGGAAATAACGAATGAGCTGTATAGAATAATATAATTTAGATATGTTGTTATCAGGGATTAATAGGTTACCATCAAGGAATTGTTTAAATGTTTTCTTAATTATCCAACTCATTAAAAATTTTCTGACATAAAGGGTTAAAATTAAAATTATTAAGGCAATTTTAGGAGATATTTGATGAGATATATATGAGATTGGTCAGGGAACCAATATTTACTACACTCTTAGGAATTGAAGGATTTATAAATTATATCAATGCATTAAATAATTGTATAAAATTTATCATTATGAAAAATGTTATAGTAATTTTGTACGCATCAAGGAACCAAATATCAATGAAGAGAACTATCAAAATCAAGGACTTGAATTGGAAGCGATAATCATTCTTGGAAGATATTGAGGCACTATCTCTATGGTGAGATATGTGAGATATATACGAATCACAAGATTTTCAATTTTATTTTTTCAAAAAAGGATCTCAATGTGAGTCATATAAGATGACTAAAACTAATCAAGGAGTATGATTTCTCATTCTAATACCAACTTGGGAAAAAAAGGTGGTTTATGCTTTAATTTGGAAAGATCATAAGTTAGGACTATGATTGGGATGGTCAAGGATCCACTATTCATAGAGCTAGTAAATATGGATATTAGGTCATTATAGAAGGGGAAATATAAATCATTATCAAAATTATTGGAAAATCATATTTACTAGAGAAGATAATAAAGTTAAAGCATGAATATAATGGTCTTAATAAGAGAATGAAAGGCTTTAATAATAAGAGTTTAACAGTAATTTCCAATGAATATGGTGTGATACTGTTTGGAAACACAACTTTTTGTTCCATCCATTCCTGATATGAAGAGGTATTTACTAGATGAACCATATTGTTCAAATTTATCTATACATATTGGTAACACATTGATGTATATGTATTTAAAATAACTTCTTCTATATGACTATATAAAGTATACAGTTTTAGATTATATGTCTATATTCATGGTATTCAAAAAGTAAAATATTGATAGAAAACATACTAAAGGAGTCATGAAACCTCTCCATATAACATGTAGAGGTGGGAAAATATTAGAATTGATTTTATCACATGAATTACATAGAATCATAGAATTAATAATGTTATATGGGACATTGTGGATAACATTACCAAGTCGATACATTTCATAGAAATAATAGTGGATTTAACTTTCAAACTTATTTCATGATTCTTTATCAATGATGTAGTGAATTTTCATGATAAAAATCTATTACTTTTATTTGATCATGACTATTAGTTGTAACACCCCAATATTACACGGTATGATTCTCTTTTAATAATATAGTAGTGTGTGTTGTACGCAACTTCGAGTTCTAACACACACCACAACCAATCAAACTAGTAGTTATGAATAGTAATACCCACTTTTTGAAATTTTATACATTTTAACTTTTAAAATGGACATTAATTTTGTATTTGGAATATTGAAATTATGTTAGGGTGAATTTTTGGTTCATTTCTGATAACTTTCATATTTTGATGAACAGTGAAAATTACTAAATTTTAATTAAAAACAACTTTTTTAATCAAAATAATTAATAGTGATAAATTCTGAATTTGAGTGGTTTTAAAGTATATTTAGAATATATTTTTACCATTTAATACAATGTTGTTCGTTGTACGTAATTTCACATTTAAACTGGACATAAACAAGTGTCAATATTTTGGTAGTTATTATTTCTTAAAAACATGCTTTTTTATTTTGACAGCGAGAATTAATTTTAAATTAATTTTATGCCACTTCTGGGTTTTGAATTTAGAAAAATGGATTCTATATTTATAATCAGGAGGTCTAAATTTTGTAAATAGTTAAATTTTTTTTATACATTTTGAATAATTACTTCTGTAAATATTTTATTTACCATGGTTAAAGGGTAAATCCGGTAAATAAGGGTAAACAAATAATATTATAATAACAATAAATTATCTTAAAACATGTCATAACCCTATTGGTTGATACATATCATACCATGGTCATATTTGGGTCGAATTTGGGACCCCATGGATCCACTTGTAAGTGATAATGACCCTTTATATTAATTAAGTTTAAGTAAATACAAAAATGACATAAGCATATATCTTTTAGAAAAACAATTTTTACATAGGGTTATATATGTTATATTTTCGACTATAAATATTCATTATAAAGATAAAATTATTTCCTACATAATGCTATTTTTTTATAATTTTTAGATATATAATAATTAAATTTATTTATGACACAATAATTATGCAGTATTTTCCTTATTAATGAA
This sequence comes from Viscum album, assembly GCA_963277665.1. Classification (NCBI taxonomy): domain Eukaryota; kingdom Viridiplantae; phylum Streptophyta; class Magnoliopsida; order Santalales; family Viscaceae; genus Viscum; species Viscum album. Next base: position 1,382,007,194 of record OY728163.1, read on the forward strand.
AGAAATCAAATAATTAGTATTATAAATGTTAAAATAAATATAATTTGAAAGTTTTGATGACATAATTTTTTTTTGGTTAATATGACATGTTATAATTTCTTAAATGAGTTTGGTTTGAATTAATAAAGTTGTTAAGACATTAACAAAAATCAATTATTAAATAGTGTCAAAATTGACATAAATGAGTTTTTAAAAAAACTATTATATTATTAATTGATATTATATTCCTAAAAATATAAGTTTCAGACAAAGGTATTATATAATGATATTTGTTTTATTACTGGACCACTTGGGGGTCACTTGGAAGTATATATTATGTTTATTAACTATATAAAATAAAAATACAAAGAGACACAGTAAATGTCAAACTATTTAACTAAGAGTCAAATAAACATTATAAAGTTAATATAGTGACCCAAACCTGTCTAAAACCTATTCATTGAATGGTTTTAGACCTATCCCCACTTTTACCTTTAAATAATATACTTTTGAGCCATTAGAAACCGAATATGATTTTATTACAAAATAATATTTCTATCTTTTCCTAAGGTTCCCCTCACCCCTCTTATAAAAGGGCACTCCCCATTCACACTAATTCACACCTTCAAAGCCTTTTGGATCAGAAACCACCTGACCAAATATTCTCTAAACTTTCCTCAATTCAACTTAGAGGCCTTATTTTGATCAGAAAGCCAACTTAAGGATCCATTTTGATCAAATCAAAAGGAAGAACCAGAAGAAGAGGTAATGTTTTCACCACCCTCTTTCAAGTTCCTTTCTTCTTCAACTTCTTATTTCTTTGTTATTTCCCTTAAAAAATAATAACTCCAGTATCTAATATATAATTTGATGTTATTATAAATATGGTACAACCATATTCAGTATTCTATCCATCCTTTGAATGACATGTCACCATACATGCGTACGTACGACCTACCGTCTCCACGTCATGGTGTAATTGTTATTCAATATATTATTATTTGGATCAGTATAATAATGATGTGTAATTCATGTAAATAATAAATAGAAAATGATAATTATTCTTTATATATGATATACCATCCAATTATATATTATTTTAATATCAAAAGAATGATATTTTCGCTCATGCGTACGTATGGATTACCGTCTCCACGAACGCGATGTGATTCGTTCCCCATCATATCCATTCAAGGCTAAATTTCATTTTATGATTAAAAATAATGTTTATATACATGATATAATTATGGATATGAATATGATACATCCCATCCATAATGCATATAGCTCACATAACAATGTATATAAAGGAAAATGAATCCGTTAACACCCGAAACGACGATAATACTAAGATATTATCAACAAATCAATGTTAAAAGATCATATATGATATAATATTGATGTATATGATTATTTTATAATTCAATATCAATTATTTCACAATTATATATGAGGTTAACCTACCCTCTACCAAGGAAAAGTACAAGGTAAGGGTTTATTTCACAATCTCTTCATTATCCGAGGATGTTTATACGTAATTATCTTATGGGACCTCTTTATCATCCACATACATGTTTCTTAAAAATGTATTTCAAAACATTCTTACTATTTTAAAGAATATGTGTTAAAGTCATTTATACCCTTTTATGAATTTTTATAAGAAGTTTATAAAGGAATCTTTCTGTCATTTTCCAAACAAGGTCCTTTTTAACCTTTTCGACAGAATTAAGGTAAGAAAGTCTTTTTTTTAAATTAGAAGGTGGGTGTAGCTATTTTCCACCATTATAAAATCATTTAATCTTCCCCTAAAAGCTTATAAGAATATTTTTAAAGTAAATGTTTTATTTTAAAATGATGTGTCTTTTAAATGATTTCAAAAAAAGAGATATTTATCTCAAATAGTTTTGATTTCATCTATGTCAACATCCTTTGATGGATTTTAAGCTTATTTGAAGTTGATTTATTGTGATACAAAACTTCTATATATTATTTAAGGTTTTGTGATATGTTTGACTGTGAATGTGTTATTTTTATACCAATCATGGTTTATGGATAAATTTTGACATTTCGTATGCTAGTTTCAATACGAATGTTTATGTTATGTTTAAACCTTTTCATATGAAGAATACATTAGACTTAATAAGTGATGGGTGGAGCCCGCTATAGCTCCTTAATGCATCAATAGGTCTCATGAGACAAACTAGTTTCTTGGAACAAGGCCTTTACAAAATCTTATTTTTAGTCTTGGCACAAGGCCTTGACTATGTGGTTATGATAGTCTGGCATTATGCATTCCATCATTATGAAAGTGGTTATTGATATTGCATGTGATTATTCGACTAGAAGAATATCCATGTGAATAAGTAAATGGATTTATTTCATTTTATCTTCGCCATACTATTCTTAAATTCAAGTTTAAAAGGCTTTTTTAGTTATAAATTGTCTTAAATGTTTATACTTATTTATGAAAGTTTCTACTATATTGTTATCCTTACTGAGCATCTGAGCTCACCCCTTTCCATGTTCTATTTTTCCCAAGATGTGAAGAAATATTTTGTGAATGACCTACATGGATGGTATAAGGGGATATGAGTGTGGAGACAATATGTTGTTGTAGTTTTCACTTTATGATGTAATTTAAAGTTTATGAATGTATCTAGTATTTCCAAGGCTACTAAACTAATCGGTCTTTAGAGATTTGATCTTTTGGGATCATGACAATGTTATGTAATAAGGAACCGACTCTGGGTAACTAGGTTCGGGGGGTTACATAAGTTGTTATTGAAATTTTGGAAGATCATTTTGGAGGATCTCAACACCAAGATGCATTTGAGATACACCTATCGCCCTTAAAATTATGAATTATCTGAATGAATTATTTAGATATTATATAGAATGATAAGATAATTATATCTTGACTTCCAAGGTATATTGGATCACTATCTACCAGTTATAGAATATTCATGTAATAATAGCTTCCATTCAAGTATACAAAGGTAAATGTATGAATAATTATAAGGGAATATATTTTTTTCTAAAAAATATTATGATGAGGTTAGAGAGAGGATTCTAGGGGTCATAGACCATGTTAAGGAAACATTAATGAAAGTGAGAGTTGTTCAGAAATACATTAAGATGACTCTGAATAGATAGAACCTCTATAGAGATAATAAGAGAAAATCAATTGATTTTTAATAGGATATCATGTATTCATAAATGTAACACCATGGAAGGGAGTTATATGGTTTCAGATGAAAGGGAAATTAAACTCTGGGTACATCGGTCCTCTTGAAATTTTGGAAGTAATTGGATGTGTAGCTTATCATATTGTTGTGCCACCCAACCTCTCTAATGTTAATTATGTTTCCATTTTTAATTTTTGAGGATATACATATTGGACCCAATGAATTTAATTGTAACTAAGGAAATAGAATTGTAACTAAACGTTTCTTATAATTATGAGCCTATCCAAATTCACGATAGTAGAGAGAAATTTTTGTGGAATAAGTCAACTCTATTGGTTAAAGTGATTTGGATAAATCACAAGTTAGAGGATTAAATGCGTGAACCATAAAAGTAAATGATGATGATTTACCCAAATATTTTATGAGATGAAATATATAAAATTATAATGGTGAATGTATTTGAAGGGGGATATTTTAACACTCGAGACACCATTGGACCTAGAAGACACAATATAATAAAAATTATCACAAAATGCACACTCTTTCACAATATAAAGGACCTTTATTTTTGTTAATAAGATAATATTTTGAATCCTAGAATATATAATAAATAAAAATTAATTAATTTATGAACTCATCATGAAAACAATTATCTTTTGGTGAATTTTTTAGATTTTTTGAAAATAAATAAATTTTAGGTGAATGGTGAAAAATATCGTTTTTACTAATACTATTAATTTTTTTAATATAAAAAGAATTTTAAAAAACAAAAAAATTATAAAAAATTTTTCATGACCATATAGGTATTTAATGAGTCAAATGACTAATTTTAAAATACTTTTAGTAATTTATAATCCTCTCTTTAACATTTTAAAAATAAAAGTTGAGTTATATTTTCCAATAAAAGAAACTCTTTTTAGTATTTTATTTTAATAAAATATTATTTTGATAAAATTTGTTTTATTTTTATTTTAAAGAAACATATGTTTTATCATAAACCAATTTATATTATACAAATATAAAATAATGTTATTTTTTCCAACACCTAGATTTCAATCTTACATATACACCTATTCTAAAAATGGGTTTTTAAGCATTACATGCGTTAATGATAAAATTAAACATTCATACACATATAGATATTATTTTATAAAATGGTACTCATATATAGAATCATTAATTATAACTATTTTATTATACATATTTTATTATTTTTATTAAAATTAATCTACTTACTTAAAAATTAATTACTACGATAAACTTCTAAAAATAGTAAAATTGAAAATTTATAAGTAAAGAGTATGAAAATTTTTTAGCCAGGTGAAAAAATAAATGGTAGATTATGCATTAACCTCATATCACCACATAATTAATTTTTTTACACTTTGGAACCATTTACCTTTCAATATTTTCAAGTAATAATTGAAAAGGTAATGGGTATTTATAAAAATTTTATTATATTCATTTGCAAATTGGGAAAATTTCCACCACATATTGATAAAAAATCCATTTAATTTTTGTATAGAAAATATTACACATATTTTATCCTATAGTACCTTGTAATTTTCATAATCCTATATTATTAATTATTTAGAATGAGTCCTCTATTTTTAATGATATTTCCAAGAGAAATATGAAGATCTCAATGACAGTACTTGTTACACTTTAGTATTTTCATAATAATATTCCCCATAAAAAAATTTCATAGATATTTCAATATAATGAAATATTAATTATTATTATATTGAAATGTAATTATATTAGTGGATCAAATATTATAAAATGCCTTCCATCTACTAAGAAAAACAAAACAACATTGATCGTGTGTTTGTAAATATTACCGCCTCGATGAGGTGATGTGGTTTTTTTCATCATTGAATCCAAGGATTGGTAAAAATGATGGATTTTATGAGTTATTGTGTTTAATATGTCACAATTATGATTCTAAAATACTAATTTATCATATAACTTAATTCGATCAATTCATAGTGTAATTGAAATGCTATTCATGTGAATGTCCAGACTATAACCTCCATGATTGAAATATTTTATTTTTCACCACCACCCATTTTTTATTTTTATTGGATTGAATTTAATGTTGGTAAATGATATTTATAAAGTTTTTAAGCTTTTGTAAACTTAATATTTACATTACATAAAAACACCCCCTTAAACATTAAATCATTATAACATGCTCATGTCGGGTTGATTTTTTCTCCTACGTGAACAACGTTATATTGTTTATATCATAAATGAATATGGAATATCATGTAATAAAGAAATATTTAAGATTTTTTAATGATTATAGAAGTTTATTATTAATATTTTACATATTCAATGATAAATCCCCTTTCACTCATTAAACAAGCCAAAACTTGTTTATCACAGTTTCCATTCTCACAAAATCATATCCATATATTTCAGCTAATGAAAAATTAACTAACTGAATAATTAATAAAATATTATTATATTTTAAATAATATTAGAATAATGAAAATTGAATCCATAAAAAAGAATATAAAACACAATTTTGAATATTGTACAAAACAAAAAAATGAAACCAACAACATCTAATGATGAATAAAACTATAAGTAACTAAAGAGTTTGTAATAAATGAATATGAATTAAGGTAATAAATATGGAAAAAGTTCTACAATAATTGATTAATATAGTAATTTTTATTATACAATATATTAATTATCTTTGTTTGATATCAGTATTTAGGGTAAGATTTTTTACATCTTATTTTTGATTTATTGAGATGTCATTTTTATTCAACACTTCATTACTTTTTTTAATATATTGAAATGGATGTGAATTTATAAAATCCCCCCTGAATTTAAATTGATTTATGAGGATATATAATTATCCCTCCCTCACTTTATTTTGACTTAAGTGTTACCAAATGTATTAAAAAAATAAAAAAATCCATAGAGGGAAAATGATCATAATGTTTTGGTAAAATAAATGTGACCATAGTTTCCTAGTAATTACATCCCCATAAAGATATCAGGAAGGGTATACATTTGTGGTATATATTATCCAAGGGTTAATCAACCTAAAATTTCAAGATGAGAAACAAATCAATCTTTAATCAGTGCATGATTAATAGGCCTAAGACAACACAATTAGTTAGACACTCCTGGGGAATATACATTTTATAATTTGTAAACCTTTACTGACCATAACCAATTATTTCCCTACCATTTCTATGGTAACCTAAAATTTCAAAATATTAAAGTTGATTACTACCTCTATTGACCACCCAAAAAATTTAATGTAACCTTCAACACAGTCTTATAATTATTTCATCAATAAGGATAATTTATATTGTATTATAAATATTCCTATCATTGGATATTCACCCAGTGATCCATATTATTATATAAAAAAAGAAATATTGATCATATAAATAACCAATGTTTATATAATAATAAATATTTATTATTAATCCCTTATTAGGGATATTTTTTTAGAAAGAATAAGATAAGTATTATTTAACCATGGATGTTCTTTCTTTATATGAGTTATGATCGTGTTATCCCTTTTATTGACTGGGAGTAAATTATTGTTATTAAATATTTGTTTTGTTCCAATATTAATTTTTATGATAGAAAATTTATTATTCATGGTTTTATTATTCATATTTTTTATACGGTGAATGAATTGGATACAAATAAGTTAATGGTGGGGCCAATGATTATATTTCCCCTCAACGCATGGATTTCTCTCTTGAGACAAAAGGTTTGGGTATTTTCGTTTGCATAGCCAATGCAATAATTATTCCTTGGATAGGTGCTTGATGAAAAGAATGATGTCTTGTTTATTCCCATTGTAGTGAGAATTATGTTTTGGTTGTTCCTTGATGTTAATGAAAAATATTTATGGTATTAATAATTCAATAATCAAGAATTTAGTTATTTTTATCTATTTTATTATATTCACTTCTATTCAATACCTGGATATTTTTTAAGCAGTATATTTATTATATTTAAACATTATTGATCATTAACTCTAACCTAATGTGTTTTCATTTTATTATAGCTTCCATGGTACCTGTACCCTTACTAAGCGTTTGTGATCACCCTTCTTATGTTTTCATTTCCCCTATGGTAATATGAAGTGAACAATGAATAAATTCTAAGATGAACTGAAAGTAATGATAATGTTTCAAGAAATTTTTATATTGTATTTTGAAGTTCTAATGTATTATAGAAATCATTTATATATCTAGTATCCCAGTACTGCTGAACATATCAAATATTTTTCAGGAAATTCCTTTTATCTTTTAATAATGTAATAAAATAATTCATGATTTTGGAATACTGGAGCTAGTTTTTTGCATTCATATGGTTATATTATATATATATATATGTATATACATGTGTGTGTGTGTGTGTATTGGTTATTACTAACCTTTTCATATACCGAAAATGGTATAAGGGAAAGATCTATTTTCATGGATTGACAAGGGAAATCAATATTGATTTCAATGGAATCCACCATAGATTAATAGTGATTATTATGGATATGGGTAGAGCAGGATGAATTCGTACTCGAAGAAGATGATTATTGATAACAAAATATTCATGATGAAACCCTATTAAATTTTTATCGTTGATCTTGACACTCTTATAGGTAATGATCTATCTATATATATATATTGGATTATAATATTAGGAATATATATATATATATTATTTTATGAGTTGAAATATATTTATCCATGTCCTAACTTATAAGATATATCAAGAAATATTTATATTTACACAAGTAAATAGCTATGGAATAGGGAAGTTATAAAGGACTAAAAAATGAATGGTTTCAGTTGAGTACCACAATTTCATGATGTCCCAATATGAATTTATTGATTAGTTATTCCATATATTCACAAGGATTTGGAATGTAAAACTTTTATTATGTGGGACATTGAATAATTCTATCATAGTGGAAAATGAACTAGTATCCTTACAAATGAAATGTCATGTTAAGAAGGTTCGTAATGGTGACAGAAAACATTTCAAGGACTATACACATGATGATTTTATTGGATCCTTCGTAAAGTATTAACATGATCTATAGAATATTGTAGAAGAGGGAACCATTATGAAAAAATGTGCATCTATTAAATATTTACAAATCATTCCTATAATGCATATCAAATTAAAGAGTCATATGATGGTTATAAGTTAGAAAAATTAAAAATATGTTTGAATGGACTTATCAAATAAATAAGGGGTTAAAATAATAGTCCTATAATAAATAAAAAAGGTTAAAATTATAGTCTAGAGTGAAGAAAACTCAAATTATAATTTAAAATTGTCAGATGTAACAAGTTTTGAATATGAAAAGAACATATATATATATATAATTCTCAAATATTAAGAATAAAATAACAGATAAGAAAATTGAGTGAATGGAGATTAGAGTAATGGATTCTTACTGATGTTTCATTGAGGATATTGATTGAAGTGATAAATCCAAACCTTAAAATGAATTTTAAAAAATATGTGTAACATCCCGACCCAATCTATCGGTTTTGAGATGGAATTCCACATGACATCATGAGTGACTCTCCATATGTAAGAGGTTGCTGATGAGTAATGAGGGTCTAAGTCGAATATTAGGGATATTATACCCTCCATATTGAGTTACAGTAGAATAATTAATAAATAATGATAACAATAAACAATCAAAGTAATCATGTAGAATAATAATGGTGGAATTCATGTCAGATAATAAATTTCTTCCATGGTGGAAATCCTATCAAGTGTTTTAGAAAAAGAAAATGTAAATAATTAAACAATGGGTCCTCCAGACTTTTTCTCGGTTTGCTACTATCTCCACACTCCTCTGCTAAGTTGTCAACCACAAGACCCTTTCCCTTCATTTGATCCCCTGTGACATCTACAAGCACATCAAATTACTATTTAGATACAAGACTCAATAGGATACCACAAATATGCCCTTAACCAGATTTTCTCATGAATAATAGTGCATTCTTTAATAATGATCAAATTATTACAAGAATAATTATATCATTCAAAATTGAGTGGTCATGCGCTAACCAAGCCTCTAGGAACCCCTGGTCATACCTTCTTTATCATTATGATGAAAATGTATTGTATATGGATAAGTATTCACACTAGACATTATGTTTTTAATGAGTCACTAAAAATATATAATGCATTGAATGAAGAAAACCAGCCTATAATCAAAAAGTCATCATGTAATACTCAAAATCCCCAAGGCATTGACTATATATAACCCTCCCAGAATCCTTAAGGCATCATGTAACAATAGAAATCCCCAAGGCATAATGTTTTAGACACATATATGCAATTAAAAAGGCGTCCAATAGATCAATTATTCCAAGTTTATCATGATACACCATCTTCATGAACGTACACCATGTATGCACTCCCAAAAGGAGAAATCATACCATGGCCGCCACAATCAAAGTATGCACATAAAAATCCTTCAAACGAAAACATGACACTTCATAACATGACAAAAACCATAGAAAACAAATTTTGAAAAATAACATCATCATATAAATCAACATGTGAATTAAACATTATCATAGAATATAGGTATCACATCAATCTCATTGAATTATTCCATTCCATATCATGGGACAGACACACCCATATGTGATCACAAGTCAAGCAGGAATAAAAATCAAGCCACACATAAATCTTAAAATGGAAATACGCATATAATGAGATCCCACAATGGTTTGGAACTTCGTACATCAAAATATTTTGATGTTAGAGGCTGTAATAAATAACACTATATGGTTGGATAGTAAGCATTGAAACCAAAAAAGTAAAATTTTCCACTTCACAACCTTATTACTGTAAACGTTAACACATTTATACTTTAGGTTCATAAAGGGTTCATATAATGAAAACTAGTTGTTTTATTTAAAAAAAATATCTCATGCGATGGTAATTTCTCTCTCCTAGATAATTACAAAATTATCATTATAGGCTAGTTCATGCACTCACAATATTCTCTATAAGAATAATTATATTTTGATAATTTCAAATGAATTAACCATTTATAAAATAATTTTGATAATTTATCATAAATTAACTTTTTATAATTATCTCTAGTAATTTATCTTGAATTATCCTTTATATTTACCTTTTGATAATTTATTATGATTATTCCATTGTAATTTTCTACTAAAAATTTATTCAAAATTATCATTTTATATTTAGACAATGAAAATTTATAATAAATTAACATTTTATAATTATCTCATGATAATTTAACCTAAACTATCTTTTATAATTATCTTTTTGATAATTTAGATTGAATTATCCTTTATAATTATAATTTTATAATTTATCCTAAATTACAATTTTATAATTATAGTTTGATGATTTATTAAAAAATATTATTTATAATTATCTATTGATAATTAATTATTGTTTGATAATAACACAATTATCATTTGATAATTATAATAATTTTCCTTTTATAATAAATGTAATTATCCTATGATAGTGTCACAAGTCTTTGTGACATTATAATTACCTTATAATTATCTATTAATAATTTGTATAATATTATATATGATAATATCATACAATTATCCTTTGATAATTCGTTGTAATTAACACTTGACAGTTCTTCATTATTGTCCTTTAGTAATTCCATGTAATTACCATTTGATACTTTTTAATAATTCATCATTTGTTAATTTTATTTAAAATTATAATTTGATAATCTAGTGGAATCATCATTGAATATTTTATTTAATTATCATTTGATAATTATTCATAATTATCTTTCAGTAATTTGATGAAATTATCATTTTTTAATATTTGCACTTATATGCCAAAAATTTCGTGAAACGATCCTTTGATAATTATAGTATTTTCAATTTAATTAAATTCCACCTTTTTTCCAAAATAAATGAATAATTTATGAATAAAAAAATAACATAGTTCCTCATACTTGCATCTCCCTTAGGGGGAAGGATTATTTGGTTTTCAAATCTATAACTCAAGGGAGGATCCCAGATCGATCAATGAAGGTGCTCAAAAGTAGTTTTGGTGTCACCCGAACATGATAGAATCATCCAACCTTGAATAATCAAATCGTTTGGGAATTTCCAAACCCCAAAGTTTTGTAAAAATCATCCATTTAAAAAATTATATTAAATCAATGATTCAACCAAAAATTTAAAACCTAGTTTTTTATTTCACCCATTTATTGTTTTTATAATTTTGAAGAGTCAAAATGGGTAAGAAATCATGTTATTGGAAGCTTTTGGGTGTTAAAAATGGTGTTCAGATGAGGTGTGAGGAAGATGAATTGAAACAAAAAATAATTAATCAATTAATTAATAATAATAAAACTTCATCACTTAATCAAATGAGCGATTTGACCAAACGACTGACACACATTAAAGTTATACCCCACCAATGTTAGACTAATCATCCTGGACCTAACTATGGTCTCATATTTTTCATACAATGAACCATTTGGGAGCTAAAAATTAATTTATTATAAAATAATATAATGAAAATATTAAATACGCTATCCTATTGTGCGATGTTACCTAACAATCAAAATTCAAAAATATTATGCCCCACCAAGGGTAAACCCCAGGTCCTGGACCTAACAGTTGTATCATATATTTGATACCATACACTATTTGGGAGAAATTCATTTTCTTAAAAAAATCCACATTCACATAATATAATATATTTATTATTTTCATTCCATCTATGTTGATCCTCTACCAGCCTCATAATCCCACACTAACTCAGCACCTAACTCAAAAAATAATCTATAGAATCTTCCAGGTTGCTAAATGATTTTTTAACCCTATCTTGATCCTTTAAAAAAATTAATAAGTTATTTTAATTGAAATATTATATTTTTATTTAAAATACATATAAATTTTTAAAAACATCTTTTCATTAACTTTAAAAATTATGGATATTACAATTCTGCCCCTCCATTGACTTCTCATCCTTGAGAAGTATCTCTAGAGTTATTTCTTAAACAACTCAAGCCAATGAGATCGAACAACATACTCATGTTTCCCATGATTCCTCTTGGATCTTTTCATGTTACCACAAAGTCTAAACTAGTTATGTCATTTTTACCTTGGAAAGCATTCTTACTCAGGTATATAATCCACACTGTATACTCCTATTAAGATGTATTATGTTCCAACTCAATGTACTCACAATATATTACATGCATAGGATTTGATAATATTGATATCAGTAAGTAAAATGTCGTTCAATAAGATAAAAATAATTTTTGGTGAATAATAACTTTTGACTTTTATTTACCACGGTTAAAAGTAAATAGAGTAATTAAAGGTAAAAATGATATTATTATTACCCTAGAACATGTACTAATTTTATTGGATAAGTGTAATTCGACCAAAAATACCTTAGGAATAAAATATTATCCTTTAGTTCCACTTGGATAAGATTAGGACATTTATTATTATTTAATTCAAAGAAGAGTTAAAAGTGTTAAATTCACAGTTTAATTACTAAATGATTTTTAATATAGGGTTACACATAAGATAAATTCGACTATAAATATTAATTAGAAATATAAATAAATTTAATACATAATTGTATTTTATTTATAATTTTTAGAAATTAAATAATTTAATTTATTTATGACACAATGATGATGCAGTAATTACCTTATTAATGAAATATTAAAATAATTAATATTATAAATACCCAAATAAATGTAATTTTAGACTTTTTATCAATTCCACTAATTTTCTAGGTTAATATGACTTTTTTCGGTTGATTAAATGAATTTTTTTCTAAGTAAAAATGATATTATGAATTTAACAAAAACAAAATAGAAAATAGTGTCAAAATTGACATAAAAGCATTTTTTAAAGAAAATATTATATTACTAATTGATATTATATTCTTAAAAATATAAGGTTTGGCCAAAGGTCTTAAATAATATTATATATGTCATTAATGAACCACTTGAGGTTCTCTGGGAAGTTTATAGTAAGTTTATTAACCATATAATATAAAAATAGAAAGAGACATGATAAATGTCAAACTATTTAACTAAAAGTTAAATCTAAATGATATGGTTAAAATGGTGAACTAAACTTGTCTAAAACCTATTAGTTGAGAAGATTTCGACCCATTACATCCTTATTCTCTAAATAAATCATTTTTGAGCCATTAGAAACCGAAAATGATATTATTATAAAATAATATGTCAATCATTTCCTAAGGTGCCCCTCACCCCTCTTATAAAAGGGAACTTTCCCTTATCTCAAATTAACATAACAAAAGCTTTTTGGATCAGCCAATCCCTTCCCAAATATCCTCTATACTATCCTCCCTTCATCCTAGAGGCATTAATTTATTCATAAATCCATCCTAAGGATCCCTTTTGATCAAATCAAAAGGAAGAACCCGAAGAAGAGGTAAATATTTCAGCACCTCTTCCAAGTTCTTTTCTTCTTCCACTTATTCTTTCCTTGTTGTTTACATTATAAAATAATAACTCCACTATATTCTATATACTGTGAAGTTATTATAAATACTTTACAACCATATTCATTATTATATCCATCCTATAAATGACATATCACCATACGTGCGTACGTACGGCTTACCGTCTCTACGTCATGGTGTAGTTGTTATTCAATACATTATTATTTGGATGGGTATAATAATGATGTATAATTTATATAAATAATAAATATAACATGTTAATGATTATTTATATATGATATACCATCTATTTACATACAATTTTAAATCAAAAGAATGATATTGTCGCACGTGCGTACGTACAGACTACAGTCTCCACGAACGTGATAAGATTCATGTCCCCATCGTAATCATTCAAGAATAATTTTCATTTTATGATTAAAATTAATGTTTAAGAAATAAATATCATTCTAGATATGAATAAAACACATCCTATCCATAACAAACACATCTTATGTAACAAAACATATAAAGGAAAACGAATCAGTTAACACCCGAAATGATGATAATACTAAAATATTATTAACAAAGCAATATTAGAAGATCATATATGATATCATATTTATGTATATGGTTCTTGTATAATTTAATAAAAATGGTCTAACTATTATACAGTAGGTTAACATACCCTCAACCTAGGAAAAGTACAAGGTAAGGGTTAATTTCACAATCTCTTTACTATCCGAGGTTGTTTTTACATAAGTAACTACTGGGACCTATTTATCATCCACATTAATGTTTCTTAAATTTTTTTTTCAAAACATTTTTACTATTTACTAGAAAATGGATTAAATTAATTTATACCCTTATTTTAACTTATATGTTTTGAAAGGAATCTTTCAGTCGTTTTCCAAACAAGGTACTTTATGACCTTTTTGAAAAAATTAAGGTAAGAATGTTTTTTAACTTATATAGTGGGTGCAGTAATTATCTTCCATTATAACATCATCAAAGCTTCCATTACAAGCTTATAAGAATAGTTTGAAAATTAATTTTTTCTTTTTTTAACTTATACGGCGGGTGCGGCTGTTCTCTACCGTTATAACATCGTGAAAGCTTCCTTTACAAGATTATAATAATAGTTTCAAAATAAATTTTTTTCTTTAGATAAACTCTAGTCAGAGCACATGGCCATGAGATTGAATTTCAGGATTAGTATAGAAGAACTTCCTAGAATTTTGGTACTGTAGATATTTTGTGTTTTTTCCAAGAAATACATTACTTTTCTGGATATGATTAGGTAGAGGCAGCTCTGGCACAGATGTACCTAGGTGTAAAACCCAAAAACACCACTTTGAACTAGACTTGAATGGGAACTGGTGCATGGCAATGGGCCTTGCTGAACTCTGGGTTACTACACTACCGGGGGATATGGTTTAGATAATTCCCATTTTCTTTACAAACCATTATGAAGGGTTTATGAGTTTATACATTCTCATAGAAAATATTTTTTATAATTATGGATTATATCAATAAACTGTTCAATTAATGTTAAGTGTGTACATGTTTGGAATTATGTATTTCGATTCATAAAATAATCTAGTTTATGCCATTTTTTAGAAATGGAACCTAGTGGAAGGAATGGAAACCATATCAATGGATGTAATCCATGTATGATTTTTCATTATACTCAAGATAATTATAGTGGAGCTGGTGAAGAAACTGGTGCTGATCAACTTATCACTATAATGGGACAACTCACTCAGGTTATGAATAATAAACTTACCTATATGGAGCACCCTGATCCACAACGCATAGGATCAATGATAGACCACTTCATGAGACAACAACCACCAAAATTTCATGGGAATAAAAATACATTCATTGCTTAACAATGGATAATTTTCTTATATAAAATATTTCATGCTTTGGGGAGTCGCGAAAGGGAAAAAGTTTTCATGGAAGTTTATAACCTCACAGGAGATGTAGATAAATGGTGGTCATTAATTAAAAACACAAATGAGGATGAAGAAGTGTCAAGTATGTAATTGAGGGAGTTTAGAGAACTTTTCTTAGAAAAAAACTTTCCTCGTGACCATCGAGCGGATATGGAAAGTCATTTTCTCAGTCTGGGGAAAAAAGAGGATGAGAATGTTGCAATGTATGAAGCTAACTTTACATGATTTGAAAGGCATGCTGTAGATTATATACGTAATCCAATAAGTAACATTGACCCTTTCATTGATGGGTTAAAACCATTTATCTGTCAATAATTAGTATTGAAATTCTTCTCATCGTACGAAGATATTATCTCAGGTTCTATCAAGAAAGAAAAGGAATTCTCTATGTCTTATGACTTTAAAGCAAAGCAAGAGAAGAAGAGACCTGTTGAACACTATGGGAAAGGAAATAAGGAAACAAGGAAGAAGAGAATAGTTGAATTTCCACTATGTGATAATTGTGGAAGGAATCACTTTGGTGACTATCTAAAAGGAAAAGGAGTATACTACAAATGTGGATAAAAAGGTCATCTTGCTGGTTATTATATGGGAAATAAAGATGCTACCAATGTTCAATGCTATAATTACCGGGAGATGGGACATTATGCAAATGAATTTCCTAATTTACAAAGACAACTTAACTCAGAAAAGACCAAGTGATCAAGTCCAATTCAATGAGATCACTACTACTGAGGTTGAAGCTCTGTAAGATGAGGTGGTAGACAATTTAATAGTTTTCTCATGTTTAGCCAATTCCTTATTTGATTCTGGATCATCGCAATGTTTCATATCTTCCAAGTTTGCTAAGAAAATTATATATTTCCAATTTTATTTAAAAATGGATTTGTCAGTCAAAACTCCAAAGAGAAGTATCATTGCAACAATGTTTTGTGAATTAGTCCCTATTAAGGCTCATAAATGTTATTTATCTGTTGATCTCATCATCATACCCATGATTGAATTTTATAAAATCCTCAACATGGATTGGCTTTCGGACCATGACACAAAAATTTATTTTAAGAAGAAGGAAGTTACAATTTTTTATGACGATGATAAAGAACACCTTATCTTTAGAGTAGAAACGTCCCCACATCATACTTATCTAGATCCACCACCAGTATCTCAACTAAATACAATTATTGGGGAGGGATAGAATGAAATAATAATGTGTGAGGAAAAGAATGTTCAAATAGAGGATGTACCTATTGTGCCAGAATATATTGATGTGTTTCTAGAAGATTTACCTGGACATCCTCCAGAATGAGAAATTGAGTTTTCGGTTGATTTAATTCCTGGTTCAAGGCCCATATCAAAGACCCCTTATAGAATGGACACTGTGGAATTAGTGGAACTAAAGAAACAACTAGATGAATTTAATAATATGGTATTTCATCACGCTAGTGTTTCTCCATGGGGATCCCATTTTCTTTTTGTTAAGAATAAAGATGGATTTATGAGGTTTTGCATTGACTACAGGGGGATCAATGTTATAACAATAAAGAATAAGTATCCCCTACATCGCATTGATGATTTATTCGACCAACTTCATGGAGCTGAATATTTTTAAAAAATTGACCTTTGATCTGAATATCATTA
Organism: Viscum album; assembly: GCA_963277665.1. Lineage (NCBI taxonomy): Eukaryota > Viridiplantae > Streptophyta > Magnoliopsida > Santalales > Viscaceae > Viscum > Viscum album. The sequence goes on from OY728163.1 coordinate 1,382,024,412, forward strand.
GTTTTTTGTGAAGAAGGAAGAAATTTTGAAAATAGAATTTCGAACCAGGTATGGGAATTACGAGTTTACAGTAATGCCTTTTGGGAAGACTAATGCACCCTCTATTTTCATGGATCTAATAAACAACTTTTTCATGGAATATCTTGATGACTTTGTAGTGGTATTTATTAATGATATCCGGGTATACTCCAAAAGATATGAAGATCATGAAAATCACCTGCGCATCATTCTAAAAACCCTCAAAAGAAATGAATTATATAGGATGTTTAGTAAGTGTGAATTTTGGATTCAAGAGATTTGTTTTCTTGGCCATATATTCTCTAAATATGGAATCTCTGTTGACCCTTCTAAGACAATGGAAATCCAAGAATGGCCGCACCAAAAAGTATAACTTAGGTATAATGTCTTATTGGTTTAGCAGGTTATTATCGACGTTTTGTCCAGAATTTTTCCCTATTGGGGAAACCCTTAACCATGCTCACACATAAAGGGGTTAAATTTTTTTGGACCGAAGAGTGTGAAAAATGTTTTTAAGAACGGAAGAGAATATTATTCAATTCACCTATCTTGAATCTACCATCTAAAAATGATTGGTTTGTTATTTATAGTGATGCCTCAAAAAAAGGACTTGGTTTTGTCCTTATACAGAATGATAGAGTTATTACCTATGCATCATGACAGCGGATAGTTCATGTGAAAAACCATCCTACTCATGATCATGAGCTAGCAGATATAATCTTTTCTTTGAAGATTTGGAGACACTATCTCAATGGTGAAAATGTGAGATTTATAGTAATCACAAGAGTTTAAAGTATATTTTCTCACGAAAAGAACTCAACATGAGGCAAAGGAGATGGCTTGAACTACTCAAGGATTATGATTTCACTATGAACTACCACCCGGGGATGAAAAATAAGGTGGTAGATGCTTTGAGTAGAAAGGATCATGGATTAATGAACAAGATGAGAGTTGAAAAGGATCCTTTATACATGGATCTAGTAAAGATGGATATAGGAATAACCATGGAAGGTGAAACATCAATGTTTTTTCAAATGTTTTCCAAACCATCTTTACTAGAAAGGATAAAGTGTTCTCAGACCGATGGTGAGGAGTTTCAAAAGAAGATTAAAGATATGAATGACGAGAGATTGAGTGACTTCATATATGAAGTTGGGGTTTTTAAATTTGGGAAGAGGCTTTGTATTACCGATATACCTGATCTGAAAAGGGAATTGTTAGATGATTCTCATAGCTCCAATTTCTCTATACACCCTAGTAGCACTAAGATGTATACAAATTTGAAGGAACATTTTTGGTGGGACAAAATGAAGAGGGAGATTTCTGATTCTCTGTCAAGATATATGGTTTTTCTACAAGTGAAAGCTAAAAGGAAACAACCTGGAGGAGTCTTGCAACCTATTCCCATACCTGATTGATAATGGGATAATATTACGATGGACTTTTTCATGGGACTATCAAAGAATCCTAGAAGGCATGATTCAATATGGGTTAGTGTTAATCATCTTACCAAGTCTGCAGATTTTCTTTCTATAAGAGAAGATTTACAACTTCAAAGTTTAAAAAGACTATATATTAATGATGTTGTAAGACTTCATGCAGTACCCCTATCAATTGTTTTGGATCGCAATCCCTGTTTTACATCAAGATTCTCAAAAATCCTTCACAAATCCCTGGATACTGAACTTCGTTTGAGCACTGCCTACCACCCTCAAACTGATGGACATTCAGAACGGACTATTCAAACCTTAGAATACATGTTGAGATCATGCTCACTTGACTTTCAAGGCAAGTGGGATCAATATTTACCTCTGGTATAATTTTACTATAACAATAGATTCCATTCATGTATTCAGATGGCACTATAAGAATCATTATATGGAAAGAGATGTCATACACCAACCTGTTAGGGTGATGTTGGTGAAAGAAAACTCATAGGGGAAGAACATGTTGAGGAAATTATGGAAAAAAGGAAGGTACTCCAAATCGACATCAAAGAATCTCAAAGTAGGAAAAAGAGCTATGCCGATAACCGAAGGAATGATTTTGAATTTCAAGTAGGAGACCATGTTTTCATGAAGGTATCTCCATGGAATGGTTTTATACGTTTCGGTAATAAGGGTAAAGTGAGTCCAATTTATATCAGACATTTCGAAATTCTAGAATGAATTGGGGCTGTAGCTTATCGTTTGGAAATGCCACCAAGTCTCTCCAAAGTTCATGATGTCTTCCATATATCACGGTTGAGAAAATACATGCCTGACTCTCTGCATGTGCTCACCTATGAGGAATTTGAACTGGAACCCTATCTATCTTATTGTGAAGATTTTGTCAATATTCTTGATACAAGAGAACAAGTGTTGAGAAACCAGACAATTTGTCTGGTAAAAGTTCTATGGAGAAACCATAAAATGGAGGAGGCAACGTGGGGACCCGAGAAACTTATGATGAAGAACCACCCGAATCTTTTTATGCAGTAATATTCTAGAAATTTCGAGGATGAAAATATTTGAAGGAGGGGAGAATGTAACACCCCAGGCTTCTACAATACGTTCCCCTTTGAATATTACGATAGATTCCAACGTACGCAACATCGAGATTCTAACACACCGCGTCCAATCAAACTAGCCATTATGAATAGTAATACCCACTTTCTGAGATTTTAAGAAATTTATTTTTCAAAATGGACTTCATTTTTTGATTCTAAATATCAAAATTATCTTATGGAAAATGTTTGGTATCTTTCTGAAAACATTCAATTTTTGATGAATAGTGAAAAACGCTGAGTTATTGTTTAAAACTGACTTTTTATTTAAATAATTAATTATTATATTTAAATTTATTTTAGGTCAAAACAGATACATAATACCTATATAAGTTCAATGTAATTCATTGGAGCCAGTTTATAATAATTTTAGATATATAAAAAATTTTATCGAACTTTTTACTATCTTTTACCCACATTCTAGGAGCATTTAAAAATTTGCATAAAACATAATTTTACAGCTTCTGTGAATTGAATTTACAAAATCTTAGAGACACGGTTGATATCAGTAAGTAAAATGTGGTTCAATAAGATAAAAATAATTTTTGGTGAATAGTAACTTTTGACTTTTATTTACCACAGTTAAAAGTAAATAGGGTAATTAAAGGTAAAAATGATATTATTATTTCCCAAAAACATGTTCTAATTCTATTGGATAAGTCTAATTTGACCAAAAATAACCTTTGGAATAAAATATGATCCTTTAGGTCCACTTGGGTCAGATTAGGACATTTATTATTATTTAATTCAAGAAGAGTTAAAAGTGTTAAATTAAAAGTTAAATAACTAAACCATTTTAAATATAGGGATAAACATTAAATAAATTCGACTATAAATATTAATTCGAAAGATAAAATGATTTAATACAAAATTGTATTTTATTTATAATTTTTAGAAAATAAATAATTTAATTTATTTATGACACAATGATGATGAAGTAATTTCTTTATTAATGAAATATTAAACTAATTGATATTATAAATACCCAAATAAATGTAATTTGAAACTTTTTATGAATTAAACTAATTTTATATGTTAATATGACATGTTAGGTTCGATTAAATGAATTTGGTTTGAAGTAATAGTTCTATAATAAATTTAACAAAAACCAAATAGCAAATAGTGTCAAAATTGACAAAAAACAATTTTTAAAAAATATATTATATTATTAATTGATATTCTATTCATAAAAATATAAGGATCAGAAAAAGGTCTAAAATAATATTATATATGTCATTAATGAACCACTTTAGGTTCTCTTGAAAGTTTATAGAAATTTTATTAACCATATAATATAAAAATACAATGAGACATGGTAAATGTCAAACTATTTAACTAAGAATTAAATCTAAATTATAAGGTTAAAATGGTAAAATAAACTTGTATAAAACCTATTGTATGAGAGGATTTAGTCTTATACGTACCTTAGCCTCTAAATAAATCATTTTGGAGCCATTATAAACCGAAAATGATTTTATTATAAAAAACTACTTCAATCTTTTCCTAAGGTGCCCCTCACCCCTCTTATAAAAGATAACATCCTATTCTCTCAAATTCACACCTCAAAATCCTTTTGGCTTAGCCAAACCCTGCCCAAATATACTCTCAACTTCTCCCATCATCATAAAGGCCCTCCTTTAGTCATAAATCTAATATAAGGATCCATTTTTATCAAATTAAAATGAAGAACCTGAAGAAGAGGTAAATATTTCATCACCTCTTCCAATTTATTTTCTTCTTCCAATTCTTCTTTCCCTATTATTTAAACTCTAAAATAATAACTCCAGTCTATTATATATACTGTGATGTTATTTTAAATATGGTAAAATCATATTCGATATTTTATCCATCATATGAATGACATATCACCATACGTGCGTACGTACAACTTACCATCTCCACGTCGTGGTGTAGTTGTTATTCAATACATTATTATTTGGATGGGTATAATAATGATGTATAATTGTTTTAAATAATAAATATATCATGTTAATTATTCTTTATATATGATATACCATCTATTTACATAATATTATAAACCAAATAATGATATTGTCGCTCGTGCGTACGTACGGATTACCGTCTCCACGAACGCGATGAGATTCATTTCCCCATCGTAATCATTCAAGAATAATTTTCATTTTATGTTTAAAAATTATGTTTAAGAAATCAATATAATTATGGATATGAATCAAATACATCCTATCCATAACAAACACATCTTATGTAACAAAAAATATAAAGGAAAACGAATCAGTTAACATCTGAAACGACGATAATAATAAAATATTATTAAAAATAAATATTATAAGATCATATATGATATCATATCTTTGTATATGGTTCTTGTATAATTTAATAACAATTATTTAACTATTATATAGGAGGTTAACGTACCATCGCCCAAGGAAAAGTACAAGTTAAGGGTTAATTTTACAATCTCTTCATTATCTGAGGTTGTTTTTACGTAAGAATCTACTGGGACCTCTTTATCATCCACAAACATGTTCTTAAAAATGTATTTAAATTTTTTTTACTATTTTCTAGACAATGGGTTAAATTTATTTATACCCTTATCTGAACTTATATGTTTTGAAAGGAATCTTTCAGTCATTTTCCAAAAAAGGTACTTTACGTCCTTTTCGACAAAATTAAGGTTAGAATGTTTTTTAACTTATACGGTGGATGCAGTTATTCTCTGTAGCTATAAAATGATCAGATCATCCCTTAAAAACTTATAAGAATATTTTCAAAATAAATGTTTTCATTTATAATTATGTAACTTTAAATGGTTTCAAAAAAGATATATTTCTCTCAAATAGTTTTGGTTTTATCTATGTCAACACACTTTGATAGATTTTATACTTGTTTGAAGTCGATTAATTATGATAAAAATTGTTCATATTGTATTGAAGGTTTTCTGATATGTTTGACTGTGGATGTGTTATTTTTATACCATTTATGGTTTATGGTTAAAGTATTGACATTTCGTATGCTAGTTTTAATACGAATGTTTATGTTATATTTTAACCTTTTCATATGAGGAATGTATTGGACTTAGTAAGTGATGGGTGGAGCCCGCTATAGCTCCTCAATGCATCGGTAGGTCTCATGAGACAACTAGACGTGGAATTGGCTGAGGGCTTTCCCAATTTGATATATGGTTTTGGTCGAGGACTTAATCATTTTTAGATGTCTTGGCCGAGGCCTTGACAAAATGTTTCAGAATGTCTGGCATTATACATTCCCTCATTATGAATATAATATTGATGGTTCATGTAGTTATTAGACTAGTAGAATACCCATTACTATGTTTTATTATGGCATTATTTACTCAGCTCATATTCCTTCCATAAAATTATTAATGTTTATTATTTGTAAAGGCATGTGTTTTAAATTATTAACTATGGCTAATATTTATATTATCTTCCACTATATTTCTTACCCTTACTGAGCATTTGAGCTAACCCCTTTCTTATGTTTCATTTTCCTAGGATTTGAAGAAGTCAATTATGAGTGACTTGCAGGCTTAATCTAGGAGGCTTGGATATTTCTTATGGAATAAATTAGTGTTGTATTTGTTTTCAAGTTGTAAAGTTGAACTTATGTATGAATCTTGTTTCCAATAATACTAAACTGATTAGTCTTTTGGGACATTATTTCCTTGTGATCATGCCAATGCTATGTAATAATGCACTGACTCTGGGTAACTGGGGTTGTGGCATTACATGATTCACTCACAGTAAATCTCAGATCGCCAATAATGAAACCCAATAATCTCCTATTATTTTCATCGTATGATTTGTGACCAATCATAGTGATGATCAACATATTCTAAAACAAATTCACTCTCATGGTGGTATCTCATTCCATACTGGGACCAACTACCACTATCCCACCCACCTCATGAAAATAGTGCGATGAGTCACATAGCCTCTCATTAAGAGCCTCATAATGTACAGTCTAAATCAAATCCTAGTAACTATTATAGAATTTGAACTCAATAAATTCTATTTGATCATCCCATGATCCACCAAAGCCTAAAATATAAGCCCAGATCCTATCATCCCATACGACTATTGTCTGCTCAGAATATCTTTCGATCTAAGGATGGTATACCATGATTAATCTCAACTAAGAACATAGAGATTTTTCAATCCCATCCAAAAGTGTGATGTATATCATGCATCTTAATCCAAAAAAATGATCATTGAAAAGCCATGAAAAAATACGATCTCTCATACATAGTGTTTTCCCTAATTCTCTACTAAGTGAATCTATCTGATCAGTAAGAAGTGAGTAGACTTCGTTAGAAGATCAAAAGTCACCAAAACCATGAAATGGTTACATGGGGGCCTATGTAAAACCATGAAAAAGTACATCATAACGTCCTACCACTTCCGTAGTGGTATATAGAGTGGATGAAACAACCCATCTGGTTGCTGGTGCTCAACCTCCACCCTCTAAAAGGTAAGGCATAATGAGGAAAAACTAGGAATTTCTTTCTTCAAACATGGCCACCAGAAATGCCACTAGAAGTCATGATACATATTTTTCACACCAGAATGTAATTTACTCCTAGAGGATTGTTAATCCCTCATCACTTCTATTTATAGGAATCAATGATGATTATTCTTTCATATACCAAGATTACATCATTTCCAGCCATCAACCATATTGGCATTGGGTCATCACAAGCTAGTTTTCCATCATTACTGCATACTCAGAGTCTTACTTTTATTAAGAATTTAACTATTCCACATGTGAAGATGTGACTAACAAGGGGGAAAAAGTCATAGAACCCTGGTCCTCTAGGGAATATATCCTCCAATCATCCAATAATCCCATCAAGCCTCACTCCTCCTTTGAGTGCCTCTCACAAAGTTTTTTATATACCTGTGTCTTACTTTTAAGGGAATCCACAAAACATTACCCTTACAAGGTGAATATTACATATCAATGAAATACAGTTTTATATTCTCAAACCAGTGCCTCTTTCTTAGGATCATGTTCTTTTGTGAGATAGTATTGTGAAGTCTTTTGTGGTTCTTTTAGAAATTAAATTACCACCAAAGAGATAGTGTCTCTAACATTTCTGATAATAAACCATATTTTTCATCTCCATGTCATGTGTAGGCTATTTCTTCTCATGGGGTCATAGCTAACGACACCCATATGTTAATATCATCTATATTTTCATTATCACCGCACCTAGAATAACACCTGATACATCATTGTACACTGTCCTACCAATCCAAGGGTCATGTAGTGTCAGTACATGAGCTATCATCAACCTTAATTATAGATCAAGGAAATCCTATTTAGACTAATCTTACAATTGGAACAACACTCCCTTATTTTTTAATGTTTTTTATGGTTTTATATAGTTGTAAGAATTCTTGAAAAAACAGTTGGTAATGTACCAAAAAACCCATTAATCCCCTAATATCAAACATGCTCTAGGGACATTTACATTCCATGAATTCATCATCATTCTTGGGTTATATATATATATTGGTCTCAAAGACCACATGTTTTATGTACAAAAAATCTCGAATATAGAAGTCACAATATGACAACATTGAATAAAGCCTTTGTTCTCGAAGATCTCTTAGGACTATCCATGGGAAGCTAGAATGTTCTCTACTGTCGATTAGTATATGAGGATATCTTTGATGAAAACTATTATGAATAAGTCCATGTATGGATAGAATATCCCTTTCATGAGGTCCATGATAACTATTGGTGTGTTCTTTATCCCAACCATCCTCACCGACCAAGACTAATATGAAATTTCATCTTCATAGTTTCATCCCCTCTAACTCAAAACTAGTGAGAGCCTAATCAAATATAAATCCCATAGAACCATCGAGCTCCTCATAGATGATTGAAAAGATCCTCAATCCTGAGTAATAAATATTGGTTCTTCATCATCACTTGATTAATATTATATTAATATATGCATAGCCCAAAAAGACCATCTGACTTCTTGGAAAACAACATTGGTGAACCCCATGGTGATGTAATCATCGTTATGAATCCCTTAAAATTCATACAAATAAACCATGAACCCCTTTAGCTTGAATGGAACAAAATGATGCTTGGGAATCCAAATGGGTTACATAATTCCAATGATCTCAATATCATCTTATCATTTTAATCCTTCAGATTCTAGACTAGTTCCAATATTTCATAAATTATTTTTAAACCATTCTTCAAAATTGTGAGCGCCTTTGGTGATCTGGGAGAATAATTTTTTTTGAGTTTAAGATCATGGAATATTAAACAATAGTTAGAAAATAATATTTATAAGACAAGCATCAAGGGAAGGAATTATGGTTGAAGTGATCCTGATTTCTATACCACATAGTATGTGAGGGATAAATCTCAATTACATTCTCCTACACATATAATGGGACAGATGAAACCTCCTCTCTTATGTAAGTACTTTGACCTCCTTCTAAAGTAGTTCCATAAACTATATCAATGCTACATATTCTGTATCATTAATGAAACACTTTATAAGATAAAATGATATGTTAGTATAAACCCTAATTACTCTATGTGATCACAAGAGGACTCCCTTAACAATTCTATGGGATCAAACAATGCTTTCCTAGAAGGATTCCCTTTACCCAAGGAATACCCCTCCTAGAACTAACCCTTGTTTCATCCTTACACATTAGTGAAAATAATCATATATAAACTAACAAATAAGAATTCTCAGTTTATATAATTAATTACAATAATGATATATGACATAGAATTGAAAGACAGATATATCACACAATAGAAACTATCCGAAAAATAAAACACAAAAAGTAGGCATTTAATTAATGAACTACTTTTCAACATAATGATAAGTATATATAGGGAATGTCAACCTATGTTCCGAGGCATGATTCGTGAATGCACCCAAAATCTCTTAAATCACATATAAACCTTATGTTTATAATCTAAGGTTAGATTATTCAATAGTTATAACAAAACAGAAATTCTCTACATTATAGAAACACAGAGGCCCCTATACTATTCTGGATATACTCTATAATAGTTTCCCCACTCGAGTCCCAATCATCTTATATCATATCTACCATGTACCATCCCACAATAAATAAAAGAACATGTTAGTAAATCCTGATCCTCAAATTCCATTTTGTGATATCACGATATGAAACACTGAGTCTCAGCTAGAATACCACATGACCTCATGTGTGCCTCCCTATTTTAAAGTTTATTTCGAGTAGTGATAAGGGTCTAAGTCTGATAGTATTGGGATTGTAGCCTTTTTATTATGTCTTATAATAATATTAAATAGAAAATGAATAAATTAAATTATCTTTGTAATCATGTGGAATAAAAATAAATTCATACATTTCATATAATAAAATAGTCTCCAAAGGTGGAAATCTTATAATGTGCAGAAGTTATTGATAAAGTAAATAAATAGGAAGTGGTTCCCTTGATATTTTTTGGTATACTTCTAGATCCACACTCCACTGGTCATTTTTCTACCACATGACCCTTTCCCTTCACTGAATCCCTCATGAAATCTACAAGTGCACCAAAATAGCCCCATAGGGTACAAGACATAGTAGAACACCACCAATTCATCCCTAACTTTACATGATCCGGTATAATAGTGTGATAATACTAAATGTTATATATATTTTTATATAAATTTTCTATTATTTTCCGTTCATATTCTATATAATGCATGTGGTAGATGTCCAATTTTTCATGAAACAGAGCATCACAATATTCCATTTAAGAAAGGAAGAAAAGCTACAAAAATGACCAAGTACACATCATGCCATCTAAGTACACATCGTGTGCTTGATGATCACATAATGCTTGAAGCTGTGAATCTCAAGTCGTGACCAACAACGATGATTGATGGAATTTGAAGTTCACATCGTGAGACCCTTTTACACGTCATGACAACAGTCAAACCAAACTCTGAGAAATCCCTAAGGATTCAATGCAAAAATCCAAGTGGATATGGAGTACACATCACGAACCACCTCCACAAAAGATGATCATGGTCAAACACCATTAATCTGCCAAAGATCTGCATGCCACAATGGAGATCCTCATCGAAATGACACTGATTAAGGGTTCACAACATGACGATCTAGTACACGTCATGACCATTTCCACCTATATAAGGACAAGCACGATAGCTCATTAAAAAGCATTCATAGATTATATCTCTCTCCCTTTTAGACTCATTTGGAAATATCATTCTCTTTAACTCCTTAAAACTCTTTTTCTTTTTTCATTTTGTTACATTTTCAATCAAAGAGTCATGGATTCACTTATCATCAATGACTTCAATTCTAGTGCCATTTCAATCCCATTCGTTTAAATAAGGTTTTATTTAAATTATTCCTGCATGTTCATTTCATATCATTACTCGAAAAATTACATTAGCACTGTTATCATGATTTCTTATATCCCTTTTATTTCTTAAATTTCTAATTTGAGTAACTAAATGCATCAGGGTAGGGATCAAGATTCAATGTATCTAAATGATTAATTAAATCTCTAGTTATAATATTTGAGAAACAAAATGGATTAGTAATTAGGATATAAACCAATGATCAACCCCATTGGTGTGACTGTACTGTTACCATCAGACATTCATGCAAATGACCCTATCCTAATTGAATTAAACTATTACTATGACCATTAGCATAGGGAAGTTTCTACAATGAAAGATGAATTTAATTCATCTAGGACTGTAGATATCCTATTGACCATAGAATATCTACATCCTATGTAGTTCTAGAATTATGGGCCGAGGATGACTAGTGCCTACCGCTTGCTTCATTGACTAAGCACTTAGGACCATTCTAAGATTAGAACTATGATCACCTTTATCTAAATACATGGAATTGATGCTGCCCCCTCTTTAATCACATGAAGTCAAAACCATAATTAGTTTGAAACTCCCAAACATTAGTCAAATAGTAAGGACTCTTGCAAAGGATTTAAGACCGGATTTTATTAACCCATAGAATAACTTCCTCCTTATGGGATCGACCCCAGACTTCTACTTTACTATGCCCTAGTATTTTGTAATGTTTAGGAAACATATGAATTTCTTATTTGAATAATATCATAAATAATTAAAGAAGACTGTGGGTGGCCGGTCAAATTTTGGCACCATTTCCAAGGAAACAATGCTATTTTTTTGTGATTAGGACTCTGATCAACATCTTGGATTACCTTTCCCTCACCCCCTTTCCATTGTTTCTAGATTCCCTTGATTCTTTATTTTTTTATCATTATCCCCATTCATATAAAAAGAACCTTTGAATCATTCAAGGAGTCATGTAGAACAATCCATTTTTTCCTTCGATCCTGATATTGAAAGGCATCTCTCTTTTTTTTCTAGTCAACAATGGATGATCAATTCCACCATGTGGGAACTAACTCGCCAAACCCCAACCATCAAATCAATCATGGAGAGAACACAATAATGAACCAAGAGAAAACAATCACGGGCTACGGCTTGACATAAATTTATGGCATGAATCATAGTATTTTTCACCCTCTATCCAAGCCCACACATTTGAGATCAGATCTGGGCTCATTCCTATAATCCATAACAAGGGGCAATTTAGTGATCTTCAGAGTGAAGATCCACATGAACATATTGAAAAATTCTGAGAGGTATGAAATACCTTTCCTAACCCGGGAGTTTCATTTGATGTAATAATACTCCACATCTTGACATTCTCCTTATGAGAGAGAGCCAAGGACTAGCAAAAAAGTCATGCTATTGAGTCAATTACGACTTGGGATGAACTTTCCAAGATATTTTTGGACAAGTACTTCCCACACATCCGAACCTAGTAGCATCGAATGGACATTCGAAATTTCAACTAAATTGATGGATAATCTGCTTGGGAAGCGTGGGACCACTTTAAAGAATTAATGAGTAAGTGTCCACATCATTGACTGGATATATGGATACAACTCCAAACATTCTATCAGGGACTCCAGTCAGTGACTTGAATTGTTTTCGATGCATCCGCTGATGGAGGTCTCATGTTCAAGACTCCCGAAGCCGGAAGATCCATTCAAGATGAAGTATCTCACAATGCTAGTCTGTGGAAGATTGATCATGGACTACCACAGCATGGAATCCATCATAATGGTGAGACCATAAGGATAGAAGTGAAAGTGGACACACTCACAAATAAAATTAGAAGCATTTTTATACCAACTTCTCAACCCCCTCCAACCCCTTTAACGGAATTACAATCATGTGAGATGTGCAGTGGCACACATCTATATCAAGATAGAAAAGCTGTATATGAAGAACCAAAACAACATTGTAATTACATAAATTACAATCAACCAAACCAGCCATTCCAGTAGCAAAAGTATTATCAGTAGAGGCTTGTTCAGCAATAACCTTATAGAAATTAAGGTTATTTTCAATTGAGAGGAGGACAAAGCTAATTATGAGATCAAGGACCACTATGACACCCTCCGATGAACCAGTACCAAGACCAAAAGATAAAAAACACCCATTCTCTCAAAGAGCACAACAATTTCATCCACCTCAGCCAAGACCTCAGTAATAAGATATAAAGAGAAATCTAGAAAACCTCCTAGCATCATCAGTGCAAAAGTTTGATCAATGACTGACAAACTATGAGATAGATATGAAAAACTAGAGAATTGCGCTAAGGAACCTAGAAATGAAAATGGGCCAAATCTCAAAGACCTTATCTAAGAGATTACTAGGTACACTACCTGGTAACACTAAGACATACCCATTATAGGAAGCTAAGGTCATGGTGCTGAGGAGTGTAAAAATTATAGACATCCAAAAACCTAATGAAACAAGGCTACAAGAAGAATAACTTAGAAAAAAACCAGTACCTGATGATGTAAATCCCACCATACATCATGAAGATGAAAAAACTGAGAAGGAACATATATCTGAGAAATAGAGGGAACTTGTGTAGGTTTCCCTGACTCCATATCATCCACTTATTCCCTATCTGGAGAGAGCAACAAAATTTATGTAGGAGAGACAATACAAAAAGTTCCTGGATATGTTCAAGCAATTAAATATCAACATCCTGTTTTCTGAAGCTATTTACCAAATTACCATTTATGTAATATTCTAGAAAGACTTGTTATCAAATAAAAGAAAAATATAATACTTAGTAGTCATCTAATTAAATGAAGAATGCTCTACTATTGTAAATTAGAAAATTCTACCAAAGATGAGAGACCCTGGAAGCTTCACAATCCCTTGTGATATAGGCACATGTAAATTTGGAAGAGCACTCTATGATCATGGAGCAAGCACTAAACTCATGCCAATGAGGAATTTTCAACAACTCATACTAAAATAGCTGAAATAAACAAGGGTGGATTTACAATTATGTGATCGCTCAGTCAAATATCCTCGAGTCATTTTGGAAGATGTACAAGTAAAGGGAAACGAGTTCATTTTCCCTGCTGATTTCCTGGTATTAGACATGGAATAAAATGGAGATTTTCCTATTAAACACGGAAGACCATTCCTAGAAATAGGGAAGGAACTGATTTATGTGAACAAAGGAAGTCTCATCTTCTGAGTAGGAGAAGAACAAGTTGAGTTCAACCTGATTTGAGCTATGAAAATCTCAAATGATAAAAAATTACTATAATTTTATATCTCTTACCTAGAATGAGGAAGATTCCATGACTAATAATAAGAAATGTGATGAATCTATTACAAGAAAAGGAGTCTGTGAAAAGTTAACTTTATTGAACCACCCACCAGAGAAGTGGTACCTTCATTAATTCCATCCATCATTCAGCCTAGTACTTCAATGTACTCATTTCTAAGGGGATCCTCCTCTTTACCCATTATTTTCCACTATGAGTTATACATGGATAGATCACCATAAATAAATACATGATCAATGATTGAAGATGTTTCATGAACAATTCCACAAGAACTATGTCATCAAATGAGCATTAATTGAGTCAAGCTATTGAAAATAAATGAAGCACTAACTGGGTGGAAACCCAGAATTAGAGTTAGTTAAGTTATAATTGGGAATGTTTTTATAGAGTCTACATTTTGTTTGAATAAAAAGGCATGGACAAAAAGAAGTAAAAACTTTATGAAATCATCGAAGTACACGTCATGAATCCAAAGGTCATGATGTGAACCATTGTTACTCCAAAAATCAAGTTTTCCTAATTGTAATGATGTGACTATAAGGTACAGGTCTTGACCCGGCTCAGGTCATTTTTTAAAAATTATCCAAGGGTAACAACCTGTGACCCTTCCACTTGTCTCCTCAACTCCCGCAACACCCCACTTATTGAAAACCCAAACACAACCCTTTCCTTCCTCTACTAATGACACCATCCTACCTCATTTCCCCACATCGACCTCCACCACCTCCTACCGTTCTTCTAGCATGCGACCCTCTTCTTCTCCTTAAAATACACCAAGAGGCCACAGTTTGAAGAATCTCCAACATCATTGAGTTCTTCCTCTACCTCCATGAGCTACCAACCACCTGATAATCACCCACTCTCTCTATCTTCCTCATAAGACATGACCTCCTCCCCATATACAGATGATAATATTCATTTACATAGAATTCTCTACTTTGAAAACCCACAACACTCGGTTAATCTCATTCAGCTCCAGGCCAAACCCATGTGGACCAACAGGACCGTAGATATGGTCGTGATTGCGATGATTAACATCACAGATGCCATCCTTAGCTTATTGGAGATATTCCACATTGACAACATCATTGAAGTTAGGGAGGAGACGTACATGTAATTGTTTTTGGAGTTCTTGTCCACCTTTGACATCTCAGTGGATGCCCTCCACATCAGGCAAGGCGGAAGGCCACACCAGTTCACCATGACCTAGTTTGGTGTAGGACTCTATATCTACACCGAGGAGTTCATAATCATAGGAAACTATCTTATTTTCAGAAAAGGATTTCTCAAGAAGAAACATCAAGCCTTTGGCATATTGTTTCATGTGACCCTTGATCCAATCATGACCCCAGGATAGCGAAGTCCACCCAAGTAAGGACTCCAGCCCTGCGTATACTGCACCGGGCCATGGAACATGGATTGTTACCATGAGGCGAGACCCATGGTAGCATCAGTAATCTTGATGTTATTATCCTTGCTGCTACCATGGGAAGACCACCCATCAAAATGGATGCTCAGTTCTCCTCTTATTACAGAATATTGGAACAGAAGAGGTAGGGCACCCTTATGGGTGGATCATTAATCACCAGGATGGTAAGATACCTCCATGTTCTTGTCTCCTCATATTATCTCACCTCAGTAGGCCCAGTTTATCTGATTGATATTGTGATCCTATATAATATGTGGATGTTGCTAATGGAGGATTTCATCTATTTCGGGAAACCTAGAGTCCAGGAGCCAGTGCTTTGACCAGATGCACCACATGCATTTGATCAGCATGAGAAGCCACCGACAATCGCAACCGATCCCCCTAACCATCCACAATCAATCTAGATCACCACCCCTCAACCCATACTACACCTACCCATCCCACCCCTTATGAACATTGTTCACTCCTCTAGAGCATCTTAGATAATCAGTGTCAGCTCGCTACCCACCTCCACTATCCCTTCAATGAGCCTTCCTCATTCACCCCTCCACCCCCTGCTACCACTGCCCATTTTTCATCAAACATTACTCTATCACCCTATCTACCCTATGAACATCCTCATGACATCACGAACCCAACGACTTAGAATAATTTCTTGGCGGAGCATGCTCGGAAGTGCAGGGGACCATCCACCGAACTCACTCCTGACATCCCTTTCATTGATCCGGCTATGAGACACACAACCTCTGTACGGATTAGGGATTCCCCACTACCCACCCTATCCCAGCTACCCACCTCCACCACACCACCATCGACCTAAGACCCACCTACCACTGATTCTGATACCAATGGTGATTGAGATTCCCAGTTCATTCCATCTTCTAACACTGGTCTGGCCATGGATAATATTTTTGGCCGAGAGCACTGATTTGCACTTTCATACTTTTTTGGGATTTGGGAAACTTTTTCCTATGGGAATCCTGCTTTCTTTCTCAGTCATTTTTACTACACTGGGATCTTTAAATACAATTTTGGATTTCTTTTACCTTTTGAACATATGACTACTTTTTTTTTATTTTTTTTATTTTTTCTTAGTAATGTCTAGCTCTTCTGAGTCATATGATGTTATCAACTGACCCATTCCTCTGTCTGTTCTTTTGCAATGAGTAACCCATCATGTCGTGGAGTTTTCCAATCAACATAAGGTTTTATCATTGGAAATACATCAGTGAAAAAACTACCTCCACCAATGACTCCATTTATACCACATTTAATATTCGGTCAAGATTCACCTGATGTTGTGAATCTAGGTAAGAGGCCACGCAAACATGAGGACACAACGACCAGTAGATACAATCACAAGAGGAGGAACATATCTGGTGGACCCACTCTTTGAATTTTGGGTCCACCCATCTAGCTGACGACTTTAAATTTAGCGATTTATGGGAGGCAACCCATAGTTTTTTTGCGTTTGTTTTGAGTTTCATAATTTTCAGTGTTTCATTATAGTACTTTGTACAAACCTTCATTTATAAATAAAATGGTTATTATTATTCCTTCTTTTTACACTTACCTACTTTTAATCCATTCAAATGTTTAAACCTGTGGATTAATGTTTATTATATAGTGCAAGATTTTTTTATGAACATATTTTGCAGGTGCATCAAAATAGAAATGCTAAGACAACTCAGACACCCCCATGGCATACCACATCATCTTAGGGATCTCTCAAATCCCTTGTTTTAAATTCTTTCAACACTTCCATGTCAATTAAATGATAAATAAATCAAAAATCAATGCCACACCATGAAAACCAATTATTTGATAGAAAATGGGGACACTATCTCCTTTTATATAAGGGGGTTCTTTCTCATATTTTCACAGATCTACAAATTATTTTTGTTTATTATAATTGTTATATGAGACATTTTTTTCAAAATGTTAAGCATGTTGTAAATTTGAAAACCATTATTCCCATGTAAATTAAAAATAAAGTTAAAAAGAAAAAATTATGAACCATATTTCGACCTTCATTATAATTTTATAATGATTATTGAGCATAAATTTTTAATTCAAATTCATAAGCGTTAAAATCATGATTAATTGACTCACGATAAAGGATTTATTCCATTTTTAATTGTCAGTTTTTATTTTATTCTAAATACCTAAGAGGATTCTAAGCCTTCAATATCAATTTCTTTTCTGAGCATATTTCTTGAGAGATACCTAGGGCATAGAATCCAACTAGAACATGCACTGATATCTTGTCAATACAATGACTGAATAAGTGTAATTTTAAAATGGTTGAAGAAGCCTTTGATTGGCATTTTACCTATGCCCCACCTAACATCTATCATTCGTTTAGCCCACAGTTTCTATGAATGAACATTATGAAGAAAAACTATTTCAATCATATTTCCTTTCCTACCCTTCTCTTTGTACAATGCAGGCATATTATTTTTTGAACAATTATGGGGGAGGAATTCAGACAACATGGGATTATTTCACTTCCAGAGATGTACAATGCACCCACCTAACTACCAGGTTATGATCCATATGCCCTTTTTGTATCTCATTCATACTTTGTTGTTTTGTAAAATTTATAAGAAAATAAAATATTTGTATGGATTGTGTACTAGGAGGGTCAAAAATCACCATTTTTCAGACATATACATCCCTCAAAGGATCATATCTGGTTAGGTAATGGATATGTGATCTATCGTAGGAATAACTTTTAAAAATAAAAATAAAAAACAAAAAGGGAAAGAAGAAAATAATTTATTTATATACTTACTTGTAGTATATATGGATACAACCCGAGCCAGTGGAGTTTGGACCTGACTTTCCAGATAGAGGAATTTTGTCACAATTATCTTGTTGAATCAATATTTCACTTTAGAGATTTTTCTTCTTTTGATCCCGATTTTCACATTTTACCCACCTACCTACTACCTTCGAGTCGTCCAAAACCTTGTTGATAAAATCCCCCAAGATTATTTTTATACTTTTTATTACATAGTGGAGATGATAGAACTAATGAAATACTATGGTTAAGAGCATGGACTCAGGGTAAGAGGATTCCTTACATACATTTTACCTTGAATGATGAGAGAATATCATGGCGAGGTAAATTTCAAGTGGGCATACATCTTAAAGAACAGTTAAAAGATTATGATTAAAAAAATAGAATTTCTTTTGAAAATATGAACTATGAGGAATTACTAATTTACTAGGAATGATTAAAACTAGAACTTGAGTACTTTTCTTCTTACACCTAATTTAATTTCATGTACATAACACACATTTGTTTCTTTTCAAACTACTTATCCTTTTTTTCAAATCCTTGTTGATATATTTAGGTTAAGGATAAGGAATGGTTCAAGTGTGGGGGGATTTGATAAGATAATATGTTATATATATTTTTATGTCACTTTTACATTATTTTTCATTCTAATACTAGATAATGCACATGGTGGATGTCCAATTTTGTAGGAAACAAAACTTCACATGATTCAAAGGAAGAAAGGTAGAAAAGCTTCAAAAATGTCCAAGTAAACGTCATGATGTCCATGTACAAGTTGTGTAAATGATGATAACATCGTACATCAAGATGTGATGATTAAGTAGTGACCAACAATGATGAATGAAGGAATTTATAGTTCTTGTCTTGACTCCCTCCTATAGGTCATGACACAAGTCAAACTGAATGCTGAGAACGAAACAAGGAGTCAATGCAAAAGAAGCCATCAGGCCATGGAGTACACATTGTGATCCACCTTTACAAGACGTGACCATTGTCAAACATCATTAATCCATAGAAGATCTGAATGCCACACTAGAGATCCTTGTCAAAATAATGTGGATTAAGGGTTCACGATGTGATGATAAAGTACACATCGTGAACATTTCTACTTATATAAGGAGCAGTGCGATAGCTCTTTAAAAAGCATGCTTGGATTAGATCCCTCTCCCTTTTAGACTTCTTTCTATATTTCCTTCTCCTTTTCCTCCTTAAATTTTTTTTTGTTTTTGTAATTTCATTACTCTTTCAATCAAAGATCCATGGATTCACTTTTCTTTAATAACTTCAATTCCCATGTCATTTCAATCCAATTACTTTCATGTAAGTTTTTATTTAAAGTATTATTGTGTCTCCATTTCATATCATTAAATGTTCTATTCCATTATCATTGTTATAATGATTTCCTCTATCCCTTTTATTTCTTTAATTACCAATATGGGTAGCTAAACGCATCAGGGTTGGGATCAAAATTCGATTTATCTAGATGCTTAATTAAATCTCCAGTTATAAGCATGGAAAACCTAAATGGATTAGTAATTAGGATATAAACCAATTGTCAACCCAATTTGTGCAACTGTACCATGACCATCGGACAAGAAAGCAATCGAACCTATCCTAATAGACGTAAACTATGACTATGGCCATTATCATATGGAACTTTCAGCAATAGAAGCTAAACATATTGCATCTAAGTGTGTAGCTAGAATCCTGACCATGGAATATCTATATCCTATGTAGAACTAGAAGACTAGACTGACATTGACTAGTGCCGACCGCATGCTTTGCATAATTATAACATGGGACCTTTCCAAGATTAGAACTAGGATCACCTTTATCTAGAAACTCAAACTTGATCTTGACCCCCTATTTTATCACTTCAAGTCAAAACTAGAATTAGTTACAAACTCCCAAACATTATTCAACTAGTAAGGAACCCTACCAAGAATTTAAGACCAGATTTCTCTCACCCATATAACAGCTTCCTCCTCATGGGATCGACCCCAAACTTCTACTTTATTATTCCCTAGTAGTTAGTATAGTTTGTGAGACATATAAATTTATAATATAACTCACACCAAGAGAATTAATTATGATCATGGGTATATGGTCATAGTGTATTCCGTAATAATGATCAATGAGTAAAAATAATAATCATAAAATACAAAATTGAGTGGTTGTTCACTAACCAAGATGATAAAAAACCCTAGTTGTACCAACTTTGGATCAATGACATAAATATATTTTATGTTGATATGTATCCATACTAGTAGCAAGTCTATTGGTGATTCACTTAGAAGTCAAAAGAAATTGAGCTAAAACAACCTACTTGGAATCCACAAGGCATAGGTTAATAATAATAATACACAAGGCATTCGAAATCTATAACCTTACAGGAATCCACAAGGCAAAGGGAACACTCTGAAACTACAAGGAATAAAATTTCATCCTTCTCCTATAAATATACAAGGAATTAGGTATATACAATGTTAAAAGGATATCATGCTATGACTTCATCATAGTCGTACATCTCTTGTGCACCCTTCAAGGATTATTCCTACCACAAAGGCCACCTTTTTTGTATATACATAAAAAATATCAGAATGAAAACATGACAGTACATAGTGTGATAAAAACCATACCACACATAATGGGTAATATAACATTATCACATACATCGACATGTGAATCAAACATCATCATGGAATCTTGCTATAACATTAATCTCATGGAATAAATACAGAACTTATCATGGGCCACAGACACACCCACATGTGATCATAAGTCAGGAAAAAATAATAATCAAGCCCCACATAAATCATAAGATGGAAATATTCATGTAATCAGAACCCACACAGGTAAGGAAGTTCCTACTTCAAAATTCATCAACATCAAAGGTAATGATAAACCACAATGTGTGGTTCTATATCTGGAGTGGAAACCTCAATAGTCAATAACACCTCTTGAAGGCCACGTTATAGTAAACATTGACATGTCAATACTCATTGTTTTTCATGGGTTATGAGAACCAAAACCAATTATTTTATTTCCAAAATAAATAAAACATTCTATGATAGGATACTTTCTCTCCCATGGATAATTTATTAATTATCATTCTGGGATAATACATGTGCTTGTAATATATTCCATGAAAATATTTATCTCTCAATAATTTTATATATACTATCCCTTTATAATGATCTCTTGATAATTTCTTATAAATAATCCTTTTATAATTATCACTTCAAATTTATCCTAAATTATCCTTCGTAATTATCTTTTTTTAATTATTATAAATTATCCTTTATAATTATCTTTTAATAATTTATCCAAAATTATCCTTTTATAACTATCTTATGATAATTTCTTATAAATTATCCTTTTATAATTATCTATTTCAAATTAAGCATAAATTATATTCTATAATTATCTTTTGATAATTTTTTATGCTTTATCCTTAATAATTATTATTTGATAATTTATCCTAAATTATCCGATTATATTTATATTTCAGTAATTTATTTCAAATTAATATTTATAATTATCTATTTATAATATATTACCCTTTAATAATCTCACAATTATTATAATAATTACCTATTGATAATACATTTAGTTATCCTTTGATAATTTTGAATGTTATTTTTATACGATAATTACTTTATAATTATCCATTAATAATTTTTAGAGTATTGTCTTTGATAATCTCACGAAATTATCATTTTATAATTCATTTTAATTACCTATTGATAGTTATTCTATATTATCCTTAGATAATTCCATTTAATTATATTTTTATGGATTTTAATAAATAAATATTCAATTATGTTATTCAAAATTACCATTTGATAAGCTGGTGGAATTATCATTGTTAAATCCTGGAAATAATTATTCAATTGAACTTATTAATTACTTTTTTCTAATATAATGAAATTATCATTTCATAATGATTATACTCATCATCCAAGTATTTATTGAAATAGAACATTAATAATTTAATATTTTTTCATTTAACAAAATGAAACCATTTTATTCCAATAATTTAGGAAGAAATAATAAATTAAGGAATACAAATAATAAAAATTGAAAATAAAAAAATTCCTCATATGCGTAGTGCACTTAGGGTAGAAGGTAGATCTGGATTCTACATCTATAACTCATGAGAGGAACTCAAACTGATCAATGAAGGCACTTACAAGTAGTATAACTGTAACCAAAACATGATAGGATAATCGAACACCAAGGAATCAAATTGTTTGGGTATTTCAAAACCCTCAATCCATGTAAATATCCTCTATGTTGATATTGCTAATTAAATCCATAATTCAATCTAAAATTAAATCCGATGTCTTTGAATTCATCCTTTCAAGGTGTTTAAGGTTTTAAAATGTTAAAACGGGTTTGTAATCAAGATTTTGGATGCTTCAGTGCATTATAAATGGTGGTCACCGGATGTGGGAGAATGATGAAATGAAACTTTTATTAATTTAAATTTAAATTAATAATAAAAAAAATGAAATATCATAATCTAAGGAGAAGTGTGACCAAATAGCCAATGCATATAAAAGTTATATACCACTTAGGGTAAACCCCATGTCTTGGACCAAATGGTGGCCTCATATTTCTCCTACGATGTACCGTTTGGGAGATAATAATTTTTTTTGAAAAAAAATATAATAATAATATTAAATAAGTTATCCTCACATGTGAGGTTACCAAATTCCTTACACCCACCAATGTAATTACCCTCATAGGGGAATCACCGAGTCTCAGACCTAATGTTTGTATCACATTTTTTATTTGACACACAGTTTTGGAGATATTCAAATTTTTTAGAAAAAAATGTCTGTGTAATATTATATATATAATTTTTTTTATTTTGTCTATGACGAGACTCTATGGGTCTCATAATATTACAATAACTAATCACCTAACCCTGAAAATATTCTATTGAATATTGGAAAGATCTAAATGATATTTTACCCTGAAACAAATGCATTAAAACATTTATTATGTGATTTTTATTGAAGAATTACAATATCATATAATATAATTATAAATTATTAACATATATGGTTTTTATTATCTTTAAAAAGTAAGGATATTACACTGTTCTTAGTTGAAATTCATGCACAATGAATTGATTATAACAATTACTATAAATTTTATAATACCATTTTATAAGAGTAAAATGATAAATGTTATTATACGATATTTTATACATTACATATTTATATAAAAAAATAATATAGTAACATAAGAAGGTGGTTTATAGGAATAAGAATCTTACTCTTGAAGTGTAAAAGATAGGAAATTAAAATTATATAATAAAACATTATATTTTAAGGATGTATAAGTGATTAAAGTATATTCGGAAAGACTAAATAATTCCTTGACCAAATTTACCAAAGGTAGTGATATTTATGAAAAATGATATTATTATAATGAATAACTAAAACTATTAATGAAGATGGTTACAATGGAAAGTTTCCATAATATATATGAACCTCTTTATAAAGAGTTAGAGAGGAATTGTATCTTCGATTGAATGCTTTAGATATGGGTTGTGAGGTCACTCGGTCAATGAATACTAACTTATGGATCCCTAGTTTTTTAGTAATGTTAATTATTTTATAAAACATATTTATCTAATATTAACCCATTTAAATATCCATTAAAATTTATTTACGTACCTAAGGAAACATTGACTAATATACTTGGATCAAAAAGTCGTCGAGGTACTACAAACCTCTATTTTTTTACCATTTATAGAGAAAATACATTGATGTATTAAGATGTAAATTTTGAACATGTTTAGTGAGTTCTCAAAAAACATTATTGGATATCCTTCAAATTTCTAATCTTTAAAAAAATATGATTTTGACAATGTTAATTTAAAAAATAGTTCCAAATACAATGTAAAAATTATTGATGTGGTGAATTTTAATGATTATATTAGTAAAGTGTCATATTTTAATGGTTTACAATATAACATGATTAATATATCTTAATCATATTATGATGTCCTATCTGTTAGATTAAAAAATTAAAAATGCACTATTATAAAGCATGATTCACTCTTTTACAGTTAATTTAATGAATAAGATGTGTACCATTAAAAATAATTTACTAGAATTTAAAAATGTAATATGTTTAAATATGTTATAAATGGATATTATTTTATTTCATAGAAGAATTATAAAATGAAATTTTATAATATTTCAATTAATTAAAAAGAATAAAAGAGTTATACAAACAATAATTTTAATGATTGATGTGAAGCAATTATGTGATTCTCACATTAAGGGAAAGAGACATTATTGATCACAAGGGTTTTTTAGAGATATTGAGTTCCTGGGTTATTTTTTAGACTTTATTAGATTTTTTTTAATCTAATTATAATGATAAATTTAATATAATGTTTTCATTTATACAGATATTTAAAATTGAATAATTTTGAGTGGATTTGTTTATCATGTTGGTTTTTTATTTTCAATAAAAAATATCACGCTAAACCTCAAATGAAATAATATTTATTTTATGAGATGAAGTATTATTGGATGTATGGAGTAGTTTGACGCTGATATATATTGAAGTTTGAAGTGACTTCTAATGTATTTTTAAGTTGAGTAGTTTTTTAGTATAGAAATGTATAAGTCATTGAGATTTCAACAAATCCATTATATATTTCATAAGAATAATTCTAAATTTTTGGTATAGAATTAGAAAAGGGATGAATACTCTGTAATGGTCATTCAAATTATATATAATTCATTTAGAAACTCCATAATAATCACTTTAATTTTTAGAAGATATTTGGAATCTTTGTATGAATCATTTGAAGTATGGTGTGGGGAATTGAAAAAAGATGATTACTTCATTAGAATCATTTTAATTCCATAGGATTCATTTGGAAACACAATAAAAGTCATTAACACTCTATAAGAGTCATTGAAACACAGTAAGAGTCAATTTTAAATTCATAAGAGTCCTTTACAACATCATATGATCCATTCCCCTGTCTCCTAAAAAGGGATTTCTAAGGCAAAAGGGGTTTTAGACCTAGAAAATATTGGAGTTTCAAAATAATTCAGGTAGTTTAAAAATTATTTTTAAAAACAACTATATTGTGATTTGGAGGACATAGAATACATCAAGACCTATACAATATGTTTCTAAAATTAATTTTAGGTGATTTAAAAGGTAAAAATGATTTAATGGATAAAACTTTAATTGGAAGAATATGTGAATCAGTTAAAAGAAACATTTTATTTGAAATTCAAATAGGAATTTGATGTTACTTCTATATAAAATAAATCATAAGATGTTCAGTCTATGCCTTCATAAATTAAACATCATAAAGGGATTTTTTTTATTTGTGTAGTGATGAAGGAATATGGTTTTATTCATGGAGGATAATGGTTCATTGTGATAATCTAGAACTAATTTAAATAAAAGGGAAAAAGAAGTTGGAATAAGAATAGAAGTTCAACTAATAGATGAAAGGGAGTTATTTGTCTCTATTTTAAATTTGAAATTCAAATTTGTAAGAGGTTAAATTTAAGTTGTAGTTGACGAAAATATTTTTAGTTCTGTAATAATATTATTAATGATGATATGTTATAAAAATAAATATAAAAATATTATCATGGAGAGATAATGTAATAAGAAGAAGAAGATAATTTTTATGTGAATATAGAGTAAGAAGAATAAATAAAAAACAGTGAAAATATGATAGAAGGGTTTTCTGGTAGAATAATCTATTGTTGTTGAAAATCATTTTATATCATATAATTTTTGTTGGATAATGTTACACAATCGAGCGAATTTTTTTTTTAAATTGGGTTCAAGTTTAACCCTTGGTCATTTCTAATAGACATATTGAAATTAGTTGACCAAACGATCTCAAGTGTGCATAGATCATGCTAAGGACCAACCTTCTCAATTATAGAGGTGAATCTTAAATAAATATGTTCTTCCAATTGTGGTGGGAATATGGTTGATTTTGGGTTTGGTCATTATAATAACATTAAATATTGATGTAATTTGTTTCAAGAGGAAATTTATAAAATAATTTTAATCACTGATTAAACCCCCTCAATATTATTTATTTCACAGTAATCCTGATGTCCTTTTCAAGATGATTCCAAGTGTAGTTTAATTCAATATTGATTATCTATTTAATGTTTTAATATAATTTAAATTTCACTGATTGGTGATTTTGTTATAAAATTATATTGTTAAAATGGAAAACTAAAATTTGAACATAATGGGGAGTCCAATGTTCTATGAGAAAAACTAATATATATTGATATATAAAATGCTTCTCTACTTATTATCTATTAGTTTGGATGTACTGTATGATGTAAATTTTGGATTTGTTCCTCATGCTAAAATTGTTTGTAAGAAAAAAAGTTATTAGAAGAACTTGGAAAATAAATGATTCATTCAGGATGATATTATATAGTATATTTCATAAAAGTATAACCTGAAGTTAAAATGGATCAAAATACAAAATTAAATGTTTGTAAAATTAGAAGACATCAATAAAGTCAATAAAAAGGTGAAGGAGTGGAAACTAAAGGTTTTTAGGATGGTGTATGAAGACATAATAATGAAGGATGATGAAACTATGAATGACAACTTCACAAGGGTTAATGAAATTTTGAGCATAGATAGAGGTTTTTCTAAAAATACGAAGGATATAATAGTAGTTGAGAAATTTATATGAATTATTCTATTTATTCTTGATAAAAAAGTCTCAAATATTAAAGACTATGATCCAGGTACACTCCCTTTTAATGAAACATATAAAATCATTTTTGCATTTGAAATATAGAATGGAATTGTTTTCAATAAGAATATAAAGTCTAAATAGTAAATTTTATTTTATTGTCTCAAAACAAGAACATTTTAAGATAGAAAAAATGATTGAAGATGAATATTATTGAGGTTAAGAATACGATATCACTGAGAAGTTTGAAACAATTATTATACTAATATAAATAAGTGTGAGAAGAAAAAAGGAAAGCATACGGTTGTTTCAAAAAACTTGTTTCAAGAGTATAGAAAACATAAATTTTGAAAAAAAACCAATGTTGAAAGAAGAAATAAAAGTCAATGATGAAGGTGATTAGTGGGAAAAGAGATTATATATGAAGAGACAAATTAAATTTAAAAATACATGTTTTATTCGAAAGTTATGGGAAATAATATCTCCAAATACAAAAAATAAAACTTCTTATACTTGATAAATTATAATTAGGAAAGTGATGATGATGGAGAAGTTAAGAGTTCCTATTATATTGATGAAAAACTGAAAATCTCTAAAATTAACGATATAGAGTTAACTAGTGATGAATGTAGTGATATTGTAAGTGAGTAAGAATTCGAAATTGAGTTTATGATAATGAGATAACTCAAGGAATATATTTCAACGATATCAAGGTTATATTAGGAGATCAAAAATTTGAAAAAATCACTTCAATATTCATGTAACAATTAATATATTCGTACTGAAGATGAATCAAGGTTACTAAAAGAGATTGATAACATTAATAAATTACTTAGTGATGAGAAAAAAAATTAAAAGATGATATGGAAAATAAGTTATGTATAATGTAAAAATAAATTTATATTTCCTAATTGAATTTTATCAATATTGAAATGTAATTAGAAATATATAAATCCAACGATCACAATTTTTTTCAAGGTGTTAGTGAAATTTCAAAAAAAGGATATGAAAGGTGTTGAAGATTCACAGAATTAATAATAAATAGAATGATGAGAATAATTTCATAGGGCCCTAAATAAAGAATATTTTAGACATGGTTAATACATTATTAACAAGACTTGGGTATTCTCCAGAGAGGATATAGTTTTGGGAGTGTTTTTCATTTGATTAATGGATTTGGTGTGTGAAAAAAATGATTTAATTTTGTTTAGTTTTAAAATCAATGTTGGAAATATTTCTCTTAATGTTGACCATTCCCTCATTCAACTACTGAATCATTATTCTTTTTGTAACTTTATCATTATCTAATCAAACAATATTTCCTTTATTACTCTCAATTGGTTGTTTCATCTAGAATAATAAAGTACAACGATCTTATATCCCCAAATATTTCCTACCCTAGTGATTGGATAATTCTAATCACAGTAAGGCCAAAGAAATACTCACTATCACATTATTCAAGTGAATCCATGTGACATGTGTGTGAAATTCATAGAGTGGTGTATAATGTAACCAAAATGTTAGTTTTTAGAAACCACCAACTGATTATGAATTTAAATACATCTAGTGAAATGAATATGAAAAAATATGAATTATAAAAAAGAATTTAATCAATAGTGAATGAAGTTATTATCCATGGATAAAATACTAAAGGACTACTATTTCATCATTACATCATTACAAAAAGTAAAAATAAAAACAATAAAATGTATCAACTCTAATCAATCAAACTATTGTGGTTCCATACATCTTCTAGATTAAAGATTTATCAATATATAGAGATTATCAAGACCTTGATTACAGTTGGTCCCTCTTCAATGTGAGTCACATTGACTCCTTTTCCTTCATTATATCTGAACCGTTTATAATTTTCATAATTTCAATACCTAACGCTACTAGAAAATTTTCTTTTTGTAATGTCTTATATGTGATGGGTAGTAAATGCATTGAAAATAGTCCCTAAAAAGAATTATTTATCAGGGAACTTTATTCTCTGAAAAAAATTAATAATCTTCAATGTAATAAATGTTACATCTCAAATAAATTTAGAATGATTTCATTCATAATAGCATTAAAAGATGTAGAGATGGATAATAGAGATGGATATAATATTTCTTCTATAATAGTCTTTATATAGAATGTATTTTTAAAGGAAATTATTATCTACCCCAAATATGTTTTATGAAAACTTTTTTTTATGATGGAGTTAATTCTATCACAATTAATAATACATTAAAACCTATACCCACCTTCTTCCTCTCCAAACCCTCTCTCTTTATCCCAAGCCAGCCATGACACATGATCGATGACTTCCACCCTCCGAGATAATCTGTTGT
Organism: Viscum album; assembly: GCA_963277665.1. NCBI lineage: Eukaryota > Viridiplantae > Streptophyta > Magnoliopsida > Santalales > Viscaceae > Viscum > Viscum album. The sequence goes on from OY728163.1 coordinate 1,382,053,974, forward strand.
GACTAATTGTTTTGCAGATCCACATTTGAATTGCCTTGGTAAGAATTCATTTTCTATCCTTGTTGATTTTTTGGGTATTTTTTCATTTTATCATGCATGATTTAGTTTTTCAAAACCATAGGTTAAGAATGTATTATCCAATTTTCATGGTTTATTTGGTATTTAGGATTGCTAAAAATTTATTATTCTCTATTTTCATGTTAATGAGGTCTTCATGAGTTATTTCAATTGATATTAATTTATTTTTACTGTTGTTTAATTTGGATATATGTATGTGTATGTGAGTATATATATATTAACTTATGAATATATACATATAAAAAGGATTAAAAAAAGAATGTATGATTTTGATATATATATATGTGTGTGTGTGTGTGTGTGTTTATGTATGTTTCTATGTATGAATATATAGATTTGATATGCATATTTTTCTTTAAAAATGTTTCAGAATATTTTTTATGTAGTTATATTAATTTATAAATCTTATAATATATATATATATATATATATTAAGTTCTGAATATAAATATATATATTTTAAAAAATATTGATAGGTTTTCAATATATATATATATATCTGTGTGTCTGTGTCAACAGGTAAATATATATATATATATATATATATTACTTTTTGAAAAAAAGGTTTATGGTCTTTGATACACACACACACACACACACACACACATATATAAAAACATTCAAAAAAACATATATGATATTTGATATATATATGTATCTGTGTATGTGTGCGAGCCTGTGTGTTTGTGTGTATCTATCTATTGATTTGGTTTATATATATATATATATATATATTAAAACATGAAAAAATATATTTGATTAAGAAATCATGTAACATATATAAATATATATTAACATATAAATAGTTATATATAATTTTTTTAAATAATATGTTGGTGTGTGTGTTTATATAGATCTCATATGTATATTTGTTTAAAAAAGAATTAATATATTTGATGTATTTATATTAATCATGAAATAATGATATATATAGTTAATAATAAAAATGTAATAATAAAGTCAATAATTATTAATAATAATTAAATAATTAATAATAATTAATAATAATTAATAATTAATTAGTCCATATTATTAATAAATAGTAAATATTAGTGTTAATTACAAAATATTATTAAAACATTGGAAATTAGTGAAAATATGTATAAGAAATAATATGAAATAATAGTAATTATTAAAAATTTGTAATATTTATTATGAATTTAGTCATAAATAATACATAATTAGTGTTATTTAAAAACCAATTTTATCAAATATTAGAAATTTAAAAATATTTGTAATAAATAAAAATATTTTTATCATATCTTGCAAAAAATATTAAAACAAATAACAGGTATTAGTAATTCATAATAATTCTTATAAATATTGTATTAATTAATTTAATATGTATTAATTATATTTATAAATGTTCTAATATATGTATATATATAAATATATTTGATATTAATAACATATTAAATAGGATACCCTCACGGTCTATGTTACCAAACACCCGACGCACACAAATGTTATGTCTTTCCTGGTGTAGAATCAACCTCCCTAATCTAACGGTGGTATCTGATTCTAGATATGGAACACAGTTTGGGAGATACTTAAATTTTTTATAAAAATGTATTATAAAAATATTAAATGAGTTACATTCACATGTGATGTTATCAAAAACCCCACACGTAAAAATTTTATATCGCGACTATGGTAAACAAACCATACCTTATTTAATGGTGGTCTCATATTTTTGACATGATACACTATTATGGAGATACTTCATATTTTTGCAAAAAATTATAGTAAAAATATTAATTGATTTATCATCATTCATGATGTTTCTAAACTCCCGAATCTCACAAATGTTTTTTCAAATATAGGGTAAACCCTACATCTCAGACCTGACAGAGGTTTCTAATTTTTTATAAGACACATAGTTAGGAAGATAATTAATTTTTTTATATAAAATTGTAATAAAAATATTTAATAAATTATCCTCATGTGCAATATAACTAAATACCAGACACACACAATTGTTATGTTGTACCAATAGTAATCCCAGAATCCTAGATCTAATGGTCATCTTAGATTTTTAAAATGATACTACATTATGACGGTACTTCATTTTTTAGTAAAAAAATTGAATAAAATGGTTAAATGAAAGACCATTATGAGTGATCTTACAAAACTCTCAACACACACAAATGTTATGTCATGTCTAGGGTAAAACACATATCCCCGAACGAATAGTAGTCTTCAAATTCTCATTATATATAGAGTTTTGTAGATAATAATATTTTTTATAAAAAATATATAATAAAAATATTAAATGAAATACCCTCAAGTACAATGTAATAAAACACCCGACATAGAAAAATGTTATGTCTTCCCTTTGGTAACCCTTGTATCCTAGATCTAACAATAGTATCATATTTCTTCTATGAGACACTGTTCATGATATATTCCATTATATTTATAAAAGAGTGTTTCCCTGATATAATATATTTAATATTTAAGTTATATTAGCACTGAGCCTCTACCGTCCCCATAATATATTTTTAACCTAGGGTCTCCTTATGATCATATTCCATAGAATATTTTTAGGAATTAAAAAATAATAATAATATTCAATTATTTATAAATATAATTAATAATTATTCTTATTTATATTCTTTTTAAGATAACAGTGGACTCATATTGTATACACTAGTTTCTATTACATGCTCATGATTGGATAAATCATTGCAAAATCATAACATATCTAGTATAAATTAGGTCTATAATTGTAACGACCCACGACCGGATCCCCTCCACAGGTGCCCTGTACCCGGTTCTCCACATGACATCAAGTGTGTTTCCCCAAATGCTAGAGGATGCCAAAAAACAGTGAGGGCCTTGGTGAGTCAGTGGGGAAACTATGACCTCATTCGGTAAGGTATACAAGGTAAGAAAACAACAATAAACAGCAGAAGCAGTAAACAATATGCATAACAACAGAAACCAAACGGCAGAAGAAATGTAGATATATAACTATGTTGAAAATGATGCAACAGGTACAAGTATATAAGGAAAATAGTAAACACAACAACGTGCTGAAATACAACTGAAACCAAGTGCAAAAGAAAACAAAGTATGCTCCTCAGCATCGTGAGCCACGGCTCGCCCCATGCTCCCCAAATCCTGGTGCAATCAAGATGCTGAAGTAGAAGGGCGCTTGCCCATATCTATACCTGCAGAAACATAGTCTTCTTGGGCCCAAAATCATGGCCCAAACAGGGTGTGAGATACAATCCCAGTAGGGAACCACCCAAAGATTTGTGCCTAACAGTCGATGAATACATGGCAGTAATAAAACAAGAAGCAGTAAACAGAAAATCACAAGTAGCTACAATCCACAGTTCTAACAAGTAAAGTACCCAAGTAAGAAACCAGCAACAAGAAGAAAACAGGTAACCCTCTGGGTAGCTCTCACAGTTTTACCCCTATGGTTCATCCTCTAAGTACTAGCAACCCTCTGGGAGGCACACACAGTCTCACACCTCTGGTTCAGCTACGTAACTAAGCAGACTCTCTGGGGAAGCACTCACCATTAATTCCCCCTATAGTCTCGTATCGTGTTAAAGCCTCTCTAGGGAATCACTCAACGTCAATTACCCCTGTGGCTCGCATCGTAATTAAAAGACACTCTGGAGAATCCCTTCCGTCAATTCTCCCCTTGGTCTCGCATCGTGATTTAAAAGATACTCTTGAGAAGCCCTTCCGTCAATTCTCCCTTTGGTGAACTACTCTATGTTCTCATAGTCCTGAGTATAACTAAACACGATCAGCGCGTGTGTATCGTCCAAGTACCTCAAAAACTACTTGGCTATCATTCTACGGCTCAAAAACAAAACAAGGAAACAGTCCACAATCCTACAACTAAGCATGGAAACTGGCAGAATGCCAAACAGGAAGAATAAGCATGGCAAAGCAATATGAGCACAAATAATTTTACTCTAATCACAAGCAATAACCTGTACAAAAGAAATCAATCAAAGCAGGAAAGTAACAAGGGAAAAACAGGAAACACGCAATAACCGTTCAAGGGTATTGGTGGAAATTGCACAAAATATTCATCAACTTCTTATGGAAAGGCACAAACCACCTACCTTGATCTGAGGAGATCGATATACGTGAACCTCGACGATAGATTCCTCTTAAAACAACGTAGATCTGAGAAAACACACAAAATGTTCATCCCATGATAACTTGAAAATGAGGAGGAAATCAAGAAACGAGGCTAAAGTAGAAGGAAGAACTCACCGCTGTGATTCCAACGCAACTTACCATCCTCGAATCGGAGAACGGACGGCGAGGCGGGAGTTCGTCAAAGATCCGGCCATACGGTCGCTCTCGGATGGACGAAAAATGGAGAAGTAGATGGTTTTTGGGGTTAGGCGCGACCCCAGTCTATTTAATGAAAAAAAAGAAAGTACACGACGTGTACTTCTTGAGTACACGATGTGTACTTCAATTTTTCCGTACTCCGAATTAACCGGCCTCCACCTCAGCCTTACACACCGTGTGTGTGGCCCGACACGGCCAGCACACGGCTTCGAGCCAGAACAGAGTATACGACATGTACTCTTAAAGTACATGGCGTGTACTTCTGAAATTTCCAAAAAATTTATTTTCTTTAAAAACTCCAGAAAAATGAAAAACGTACCTGAATAAAAGATCCGGGCTCTTACAAACTTCCACCCTTAAAGAAATTCGTCCCCGAATTTCCTTAATGAGTTGGAGAAGAAGAAACCCCAAAAAACTCTGGCCACTGCGATCGTACATCGGTCTCCCTCTCCCAGGTCTCGTCCTATACTCGCCCGTGCTGCCATATCACTCGTACCAGAGAAACAGACCGCCTGCAGAGAACCTTCGTACTGCGATCGACAATCCAGATAGGATTATCCTTGAACGACGCATCCACTTCAAGCTCAACTTCATCCGGCTGAAAGACATGAGATAGGTCTGAAAAGTAACGTCGGAGCTAAGAGACATGGAAGACGTCGTGAATGTCCTGATACCTCTGAGGTAGCTGCATCCGATAGGCGACCGACCCCACTCTCTCCAATACCTCAAACGGCCTGACGTACCGCGGTGAAAGCTTACACTATCTCTGAATCCTTTTGTGTCCCAACCTCAGTGCGACACATAGGAAAACCTGATCTCTGACCTCGTACTCCAGAGGTCATCTCCGCTAATCAGCATAAGACTTCTATCGAGACTGTGCTGTAGCCGTCCTCTTCCGAATCATCTCTATCTGCTCTGATGTCTCCTGAACAAGACAAGGTCCCAACAAAGCTGCCTCTCCTGACTCCAGCCAGCATAAGGGTGATCGACATGGCCTACCGTACAAAACCACGTATGTCTCTATCTAAATGGTCGCCTGGAAACTATTTTTGTAGGCGAACTCCACGAGAGGAATATGCTTCTCCCAAGAACCGATAAAGTCAAGGATGCAATCTCGGAGCATATCCTCAAGCACCTGGATCGTGAGCTCGGACTGGCCATCATTCTATGGATTGTAAGTTGTACTCAAAAGTACCTGTGTACCCAAGGCCTTCTGAAGTCCCTACCAGAACTGGGAAGTAAAGCATGCATCCCTGTCTGAAATAATAGAGCGTGGAACTCCATGCAGACGCACAATATCTCTGATGTAAAGTCATCCCAGATCATCGACACTGAAGGTCTACTTGATCGGCAAGACGTGAGCAACCTTAGTAAGACTATCGACGACAACCCAAACAACATCGTTCCCTTGAAGAGATCTCGAAAACCTGGTCACGATGTCCATCACAACATCGTTCCACTTCCACTCCAGAATGGGTAACTGCTGTAAGAGCCCCACTGGTCACTGATGCTCTGCTTTCACCTGCTGACAAGTAGAACATCTCACGACAAAACCAGCAACATCTTTCTTCATACCTGGCCACCAGTACTGGCGATGAAGATCCTGATACATCTTGGTGATGCCAGTATGAACTGCCTAAACTGAGGAATGGAAATCCCGCATCAGCTCCTCCCATATGTCTGCTGGCACCCATACACATCCTTGGAAACTCAAGATCTCATCCTCACCCACTATCCATCCAGGAATAGGGTCCTCTCCTGACACATTCTCCCACAGGACTAAGCCTTCCGAGTCTGATATCTGCCTCATCCGTACCCGATCAAGTAGCGTGGAGGTAACAGCTGCAGAAGATAGAAAGGCCTGTCCCCGTCTGTCATGCACCTCCAGATGCATCTCAGAGAATAGAGCCATCAGCTGCCACTCACTAATGGCTTCCTAAACTTCCAGAATCTGAGTTCTCCTGCTCAACATGTCTGCCACGGCGTTGCCCTTTCCCGGCGTATAGGCAAGCTCGAAGTCAAAAGACTGAAGATACTCGACCCACCTGTGCTTCCTCAGATTCATATCACGCTGAGTGAAGATATACTTGAGAATCTTGTGGTCGGTGAAGACCACAAAGTGCTCTCCCAGAATATAGTGTCTCCAACAGCACAAGGCATGGACACTAACTTCCAACTCCAGATCATGCATAGGGTAGTTCCTGTCATGTGGCCTCAACATCTGAGACCCGTACGCAACGACTCCATCTCCATGCATAAACACAGCTCCCATCCCGATACCTAAAGCATCACAGTAAAAAGTGTAGCTCTTGCCTGGCTCCGGCAAGACTAGTATCGGTGTTGACGTCAACCTCCCTTTTAGCTCCTGAAAGGCTGACTCATAAGAATCTGACCATAAGAACTTAGCACCCTTCTTGGTCAGTCCTGTCAAAGGTGCTGCTAGATGAGAGAAGTTCCGAATGAAGCGTCTCTAGTATCCAGCCAGCCCTAGGAAGCTTTGTACCTCAAAAATGTTCTTCGCCTGCTTCCAGGAAACTAGAGCTCTCACTTTCTCTAGGTCCATAGATACTCCTGCCTCTGAGATGACATGACCCAAGAAGTGAATCTGATCCATCTAGAAGTGGCACTTTGAGTGTTTATAATAAATCCGATGCTCTCTCAGTGTACTCAGAATGATCTCAAGATGTATGGCATGGTTGTGTCGAGTGTGAGAGTACACCAAGATATCATCCACAAAGACCACAACGAAGGAATCCAAGTAAGTATGGAACACTCAGTTCAACAGTGCTATAAAACTGCAGGTGCGTTTGTGAGTCCAAAATGCATGACTGTATACTCGTAAATATTATACCTGCTCCTGAAGGCTGTCAAAGGTATATCTGATGGTCTAACAAGCAACTGATGATAACCGGATCTCAAGTCGATCTTCAAGAACACTCGGGCTCCTCAAATCTAATAAGAAAGGTCATAGATCCGCGGAAAGGGATATCCGTTCTTGACCGTCAACTGGTTCGACTTCCGATAATCCACACAAAGCCGAAGGGTACCGTCTTCCTTCTTCGCAAACAGAACAGGCGAACCCCAAGGAGAAGTAATGGGTCGGATGAAACCCTTAGCCTGTAGCTCCTCCAAATTCCTATTGAGCTCTTGCAACTCAGGTGTGGCCATCCTATAGGGAGGAATGGACACCAGTGCCGCTCCTAGCACGAGTTCAATAGAAAAGTCTACCTCATGCTCCGGAGGAAAACCTGAAAATTATTCTGGAAAGACATCCCTGAAGAGATCCACCACTGGAGGAAAGTCCAATTGTGGAGTCCCCTGATCATCCAGATAAAGACTAGAAATCTGGGCTGTCACCTTTCCTAGCCCAAGATGATCAAGTCCCGCCTGACTCGCCCGAACATCCCATTCGCCTCTATGAAGGAAAGATTCACCCTATAGTGAAATGAAACTGCCTCTATGGCGATAATAGTAAACGACTACCTGGAAGGGAATCAACCAGTCCATGCTGAGAATGACATCATAGCCTGTCATCTCTAGGACATAGAGATCCCATAAAAAGTGATACCCTGCAACCTCAAGAGGTCACTCTCTACACTGGCGTACACTAGATGTCCTCATTTCCAAAGGAGTGTCTAGTGTCAAGGAGTCGGAAGAAGAAAAGATGCAGAGCCCAAGGCTCTCCACAATGGAAACAGAGATAAATCTATGAATAGCATCAATATCAAAAAGGGTTGAAGATAAAACTGAGGCTACTAAAGTCGTACCTCGAACAGTAGAAGGGTCGGGATCCTGCTCATGATAAGTCTGCTCCATGGCGAAATACTGGCCTGCACTGCGGCCCTGTGCCCCTGACTGACCACATTGAGATGAACCTCCCTGCTGGTGATGAGGGACTGGTGGCTAGCTGCCACACCCTTGACCTCTACCTTGGCCTGAACGGCCGAAAGAACTCCAGTTCCCTGACTGGTGAGAGACCGGTGGGGCTACTCCTGAACACGGAGTCATGAAAGAACCCCAGTCACCTACTGCTGGTGAGAAAACCTGGAAGAAATGCTGAAGGTGACCAATCTTGCCGCAAGATTGGCACTCCATAGGGTCTCTCTGGCACTGTAGCCTCGTGTGCCCTGTCCGGCCACCCTGGTATCATGTCACCTGGCTACCTGATGATGCGTCACGCTTCCTCGAATCACCGCATGTGGGCTCCCTACGATGCTTCTTGATGTCATCTGGATGAAGGCTAACTCTGGACGCAGAACCACCCTGACTCACAGCTCTAGAGACTCTCATATTGTGCTCCGTAATCAGTGCCTGATTGACGATGGAAGGAATAGAAGTCAGCTGGATGATGTTCACCTGCGAGCATATCTCCCGCCTAAGTCCATCCTCAAACTTCCTCACCAAGAACACCCCACTCCCATCCTGAAGGGGTGTAAAATGCTTCAGATCAGTGAAACATGAGGAATACGCCATGACAAATAGAGTAGCCTGCTCGAAGCTCATGAAATCCCTGGATCGATCGACCCTCAAGGTCTCCGGGTAGAAGTAGTCATAGAACACGCGCTGAAACTCCTCCCAAGCCATAGAATACTGCTGACCCGCCTGTGAGATCACATCCCACCACCTCTTAGTGGAGCCTCGGAGCATGTAGGTGGTGAGCTTGACACGCCTCTCTGGAGGCGTCTCCAGATGCTCGAAGATATTCAGCATGGCTTCCATCCATGACTCTGTAGCCTGAGGTCCTCCCTCCCCCAAGAACGTGGGAGGATGCTACTGCTCGGAAACCCATGTAAAGTCTGCCATAGACGAGGCAGGAGGCAGTGCTCCCTGGAAGGCCTGAATCATCCTCATGAAACCTTCCCTGAACTGCGAATCAGCACCTGCGACTGGTATGAGAGCTTGTGCCAATGCTGGCCCGACTGGGGGATCGGCAGGAAGTCCCTGATCGGCCCTATCTGGCATCTGATCACTGCCAGACGACAGATGTATGACCGGAGGATGTCTCGGAGGAATAGCCGTGAATGATCAAAATCAAACCTTAGATTAGGAAAACAAGGACAGAGAACACAAGAGTACAAAATGGGAACAGGGGAAGAAAAACACACAAGATTGCAAAACACGACTACACGACGTGTATAAAACTACACGACATGTCTTCTTGAACCACTGACATGGGCATGTACTCCTGCCCTAAAAGTCGTGTACACTTCAAACTACATGGCGTGTTGACCCCCCACACATGGTGTGTACTTGAAAACTATTCCCCTACCCGAATCTCCTTGCACGGCTAACCCACACGGTCTGACTCAACCCGAGGATACACGGCTTGTTCGAAACAAACATGGCGTGTACTAGACAAGGCTTCGACGACCTGTTTTGTTAAGCATACGGCCGTATACACGGCTGAACCTTACACAGCGTGCTCCGAACAAACACGGCGTGTATAGGTGAAGGTGACACTGTCCTGTGTTGTTCGTGACATAGCCGGGTACCTGGGAAAGACTACACGGCGTGTTCCGAACAAACACGGTGTGTGGAAAGGAAGGTAACGCCGACCCGTGTTGTTCGTGACATGGCCGGGTACATGGACAAGACTACACGGCGTGTTCCCTATGGACATGGCGTGTTCTACCCGAGCTTCCCTGTCCCGTGTTGTTAGTGACACGATTGGGTACAAGGCTCCGAACTCACACGGCGTGTACCAATGGTACACAGTGTGTTCCTGAAGTTACACCTACGACACCGTGTTTTGCTCACATGGTCAGTGACACGACCTGAAAACTACACGGTGTGTTCTCAAGAAGTACACGCCGTGTATTCTGGGTTTTTCTGGGTAGTAGCTCAGAAACTGCATAGAATTCCAGAAACACTAAAAACAGGGGAAAAGATGCCAAATTCCGATCCATGAGGGCACATAACACATAAAGAACCAAAATTTGGAATTCAGTTAAAGCAAGGAACAAAATAAACAGTTTTCTAACACAACAACAGAGAATCTATCAAGCATCTATCACAACAGCATGCATAATCTACACAGAGCCTATCAAAACAGCATGCAATCGCTAATTCACCTTAGATGGGATGGAAAGAATGCATAACATGTGATTTCTACAAGTTCTTATATGATGAATGAGATGGAATACCCTCATCTCATCAGGTTGCGACAGAAATAGAACCGAAATATGAAACAATAACCGCACAAGGCATACGAATCACTCTAGGTGAAATCAGATCAACTATAAAATCACAAAACCAGAAAACTGCAATTAACAAGGTAGTATGGCTTTTACCTATACACGAGTTAGATACTCCTGGGTACAACTTAATACCAGGTACCAAATCCATCCTATCCCTTTCTAAAGTATCCAAACAGTAAGGAAAGAGAAATTAACTCCTCTGATACCACTTTGTAACGACCCGAGTCCGGAGCCCCTCCACTGGTGCCCCGTACCTGGTTCGCCACATGACCTCAAGCGAGTTTCCCCATACGCCAGAGGCTACTGACTAGAAATGAGGGACTTGTTGATTCGGTGGTGAAACTATGCCCTCATTAGGTAAGGTATACAAGGTAAGAAAACAACAATAAATAGCGGAAGCAGTAAACAACTTGCATAACAACAGAAACCAAACAACGGAAGCAATGTAGATATATAACTATGATGAAAGTGACTCAGTAGGTACAAGTATCTAAGGAAAATAGTAAACACAACAACGTGCTGAAATACAATTGAAACCAAGTGCAAAATAAAACAAAGTATGCTCCTCAGCATCTCTAGCCACGACTCGACCCCATGCTCCCCAGCTCCTGGTGCTATCAAGATCCTGAAGTAGAAGGGAGCTTGCCCTTATCTATACCTACAGCAACATAGTCTGATTGGGTCCAAAAGAATGGCCTAAATAGGGTGTGAGATACAATCCCAGTAGGAAAACACCCAAATATTTGTGCCTACCAGTTGATGAATACATGGCAGTAATAAAACAAGAAGCAGTAAACAGGAAAGCACAAGTATCTACAATCCACAGTTCTAAAAAGTAAAGTACACAAGTAAGAAACCAGCAACAAGAAGAAAATAGGTAACCCTCTAGGTATCTCTCATATTCTAACCCCTATGATTCAACCTCTAAGTACTAGAAACCCTCTGAGAGGCACAAACAGTGTCACCCCTCTGGTTCAGCTATGTAACTAAGCAGACTCTTTGGGGAAGCACTCACCGTCAATTCCTCATATAGTCTTGTATCGTGTTAAAGGCTCTCTAGGGAAGCACTCAATGTCAATTCCCCCTATGTCCCACATCGTAATTAAAAGACACTCTAGAGAATCCCTTCCTTCAATTCTCCCCTTGGTCTCGCATCGTGATTTAAAAGACACTCTGGAGAAGCCCTTCCGTCAATTATCCCTTTGGTCCACTACTCTAGGTTCTCACAGTCTTGAGTATAACTAAACATGCTCAGCACACGTGTATCGTCCAAGTACCTAAAAAAATACTTGGCTATCATTCTAAGACTCAACATCAAAAGAAGGAAACATTCCACAATCCTACAACTAGGCATGGAAACTGGCAGAACGCCAAACAGGCAGAACAAGCATGGAAAAGCAATCTGAGCACAAAAAATTTTACTCTAATCAAAAGCAATAACCTCTACTAAAGCAATCATGAAAAGCAGGAAAGTAACAAGGGGAAAACAAGAACCATGCAATACCCCGTTTAAGGGTATTGGTGGAAATTGCACAAAATATTCATCAACTTCTTATGGAAAGGCACAAACCACCTACCTCGATCCGAGGAGATCGATATATGTGAACCTCGATAAAAGATTCCTCTTAAAACAATGTAGATCTGATAAAAAGCACAAAACATTCATCCTACGATAACTTGAAAATGAGGAGGAAATCAAGAAATGAGGCTAAAGCAGAAGGAAGAACTCACCGCTGTGATTCCAACGCAACTGACCGTGCTCGAATCAGAGAATAGACAGTGAGGAGGGAGTTTGTCAATGATCTGGCTGTACGGTCGCTCTCGGATAGATGAAAACTGGAGAAGAAGATGGTTTTGGGGGTTAGGCGTGACCTCGGTCCGTTTAATGAAAAAAAAAAGAAAGTACACAGCTTGTACTTCTTGAGTACACGGCGTGTACTTCAATTTTTCCGTACTTCGAATTAACCGGCCTCCACCTCAGCCTTAAATACCGTGTGTGTGGCCCGGCATGGCCAGCACATAGCTTCAAGCCAGAACAGAGTACCCGACCTGTACTCATAAAGTTCACAAAGTGTACTTCTGAAATTTCCAAAAAATTTATTTTCCTTAAAAACTCCAGAAAAAGGAAAAAACGTACATGAAATGAAGATCCAGGTTCTTACAATAATAAGGGTGTTAAAACATTTATATCATTTTAATTTTAAAATTAATGATTTTTTTGTAAAATGTATAATTAAATTTCCATGTAATAAATGTCGTCATGGGAGATTCAAAATGTTTGAAAATGTAGGACATCGTCAATTTGGTTTTTCTTTTCAAAAGGATTATATTGTATTGTATAAAAATGGTGAAATTAATTTAGTAGAAAGAAATTTTTTTTGGTTTCATATCAATAATTTGGAATTTAGTACATAAGGTTGTTGGTCTGTCTATTCAAGAGGCAACAACTTGGAATGATATTCCAAATCCTGAATCAGAACCTTCTTAGATTTATAATTTCTTGAAATATTATGAGGATACCATATATCTGAGAATCCAGATGAGAAAACATGAAGATTTTATAAAATTTATGTACATTATATCAGATTTTGTAATGCCAAATATTTATTTCTATTTGATAATTTTATTTTTTAGATCACCGTTTCTTAAAGGAATTATATTACTTGTAGTTTCTATGAATGAAAACGGTTGGATCATAATTTAGGTCCCAGTTTTCAGGTTATTCCCATGTGTTAAAATGTTTGAATCTAATTTTATGGTGATTATGAATCATTAGTTAATTTTACAACATTTAATGAATTGATATAAAATAAGGTAGAATAAGGAAATATCTGATTTCCTGTTGAACAGTTGAGGTATTTTCCAATTACACATCATATAAAAGATTTATTTTTGTCTCACAACATATCTATTTTGATGAAACGAGGTAAATAAAATATTTTTATAAGTAAATTATTAAATCATCCATATGATAGTGACTAATGGAAAAACATTGATCATATTCCTTATTATTATTCTTTAGAGCCTTATAACATATGATTGGATCTTTCTACTGAAGTTTTTTGTCTATTTGGCAGTTACTACATTCAACATTCTTTTGGGCCTCTTTTCATAACCCCATACAACATACTCATTTAATATTGATGCAGGAAACATATATAAATATTTGGCTCTATTAATTCAATGATATAAAAATAATACTATAAATGTTTATTTGAATCCACTAATTGGTGAATTAATTTCATTAGGGAACAACAATGTGACTACATTTGATATTGCTCTAGATCATAATTTATTACCAATGGTTTCATTAATATTGAAAATTAATGCTTTTACAGAATATGGTATGTTATCCAGATGGAGTACCCATATTCTAAAATAATTTCTATATAAAATGTATGAGAATAAATAGATTGTTATTAGTAATGGGAGAAAACTAGTTATTTTGACTACAATCATATTTTTTTTCTTTTTATCACCCATTTAAAAGGAACAAAACTTATTTTACAAAAGGTAAAATAAAAAAGGTGGAACTTCAGTAGTGTTCTTAGGTATTCAAGAATAATCTACAATCTTGGCATTAGATATAGTAATTTTTGGATGGACCATAAATGAACAAAAAATAAATGTTTTTGAGAGAGATTATAATCGGATAATGCAGAGTAATTTTGTGACTTTTCATATTGGTCTAGTTTTTTGGTTCATCACATGTTAGATGCAATGCATATTGAAAATATTTCTTTTTGATATAATATTTTATACATTTTTTGACATGATAGGTAAGACAAATGATAATTTAAAGTCATTGTATGATCATTCCTAGATTTGAAGATGTCCTGAATCAGAATTATTTGAAGAAGAAAGATCAAACAATTTAATGATGCCAGAATCATTTTACACACATTCTAATTGAAACCATTTTTTATTCTGTCAATGGATTCAAGATTTGAGGTCAAAAGATTGTTATCCTACTAATTTTTTTATCTTCATCAGAAATTGGAAGAGTACTGGTTTAAAAATTCATTAATTCTATGTTATAACAGAAATAATATTGTCCTTTGGTCTTAGAGGGGTGTAGAATTATTTAATGTGAAATGTGGTGATAGAAGTTTCGTATTTCTTTTATGATATTTATGAGGAAATATCAGATTATAATGCATTGAATATGATGCAAAAGGTTATTTGTTTTACTTTAGTTTAAATTAGAGAAAATATACCCACCATGATTCTTTGACTCAATGGAACATTTAATTTTACATATTCTATTTGAGATAAATGTGGAGGGATGATAAAATTATGATGGACGTACCTGTTTGAGAGATGTATACAATGTCAACAAAAAAATTATGTAATAAATCATTGGTTGAAGGGTTAATTACATAATCATACTTAAAGGAGGAAATTCCAATTTTCATTTCTTATTATTTTCAATCAGAATATCTATCAAAACATAAAAGAAGGGGTTATCGTGGGAAAATTATTGATGATGTCATAGACCATCAGTTGTCAGTTTCTAATCAACATGAGATTGGTTTGGGTGGATATCATGAATTAGGTATTTTAGATGAATAATTCCACAGAATTTATATATATGTTCTGATGAATTGTTAAATATGACACGATTTGTGTAGTAATTACTAATTTATATTATTTTGTTATCATTTAATAATAGAAACCTTTATTTACATTAATTTTTAGACTATGTGATGAAAATAAAAAAAATTATATAAATTACATATTCTACTCTGGAAGAACGTTATCAAAAAAAATTATTCATATTTTTTAAATACATGTATGTTACGTTTATTTTTATTGAACAAAAAATCATTTTTTAAGGATTTTTATTATTAGTAACATTTATTGTTTCCCTGAAAACAACATGAAAATAAAATTGATAGTCTATTATTTGTTCAAAAAAACTCTATATCAACATTTGCAAAATAATATAAAGGGTATGTGGATAATGGAATTAAATTTCTTACTCACTTATCTAGTGACTCAATGAAATTAAAGCATAGTGATGTTTGTTTAAAAGGATATCATTATAATGATAGTAAAGTTGACCTCGATGGTATGTTAAATGAAATAATTTTGTAATAATATATAGGGAAAATTATGCAAGACTATTTAAATTCCATTGGAATGACATTGATCAATGGCTAAGAATTCATCCATAATATAATGTCTTTTACATTAAATATAATAGTATTATATCATCAAATAAACCATTTATGTTGGCACATCAAGAACATCATGTTTAATATGAAAATATATTTAATGTTTTGAGATATTTGAATGACTGGTAAAGTTTAATAAAAATGAAATCACAAGAAAATTAGTTTATTGAAAATTAAAATGGTTATATGAAAGTAAAATATATTGAAAATTTTCATGTAACCAAAAATATATCTTTTACCCAAAGAGATGTAAATGTCAATCATGAATCCTTCTAGTTAAGGGTCAATGATATAGATAATGTTGAAGAAGTTATAAGGGATGATAAAATTGAATGTCTTATGGATTTTGATGATGCAAAACATGAGGATGAAGAAATTTTACTTAATGAAAATGATGAAGAAGCTGAAGATTGATGTATTATATTTTGGTATTTATTAGTTTTATATATTTTATATTTGCATTAAAAAAGTGAAGGTAATATTATTTATTTCAGACGGGTTGACCAAATGATATATTTTATTCCTTCACTAGTTCAAGTAATTATTAGTTTTTTATATTTGATATCCATATTGACAATTGTTGACAGGTAAGAATATTATCTTCTACAAGATATTAATTAGTTTTGAATATTTTATATCTATATTAATATATATTTACAAGTTAAATTTATATGTTCTAAAATTTATTTTTTGGTAATTAGTATATTCTAGTATTTATTAGTTTTTTATATATATTTAATTTTTTATTAAAAATTTATTATAGGTAAGATTACTATATTCTAGTATTTATTAGTTATTTATATTTGATATTTGTTTTCAATTTCTTGCTAGTATGATTATTTTTTTAGATGTCAGGAGATTCTCTTGATGACCTATTTCATTATCTCACTAATATCATAAATCCATATAATGAAATGAATTAATATGATTTATAGGATGTTGTTCCTATTAGGAGGCGGCATGGTATTTCTAGATTAATAATTCCAGACCCTATTCAAGGAAGATGTACATATCTTAATTTTGATACAATTTTATGGAGGTATGTTTAAATATTTATGATGCTTATTTTATATTATGTTTTTTTATTAATTTTGGTAATAATATTCAGGTTGTTTGTTTTTATTTTTATGTTTTTTCACATTTTTCTATTGGTAGTGCATGTTTTATTATGAGAAATTATTTTTCAGAGCCATGGGTCTCATGGGACTAAGATTCTATCATTTTTTTCATCAAGGCCACTGGATTGTATTTTTTCAAATTATGTATTCTTTTTAATATTTATTTAATTAAAGTAATTTTTTTATTTGTATTTCAGAATTTATGGTCATTGATCACTGATACCCTGAGAGATCCTATCTACGAGGCAAGTGATATTTTTATACGGTATTTATTTCACCAGTTTTCAGATGACCTTAGAAAGTGAGCTATGGATAAAGCTTCTTCTAATTTTTTCGACCAGTATTTCTCCTCCCATTGACCTAACAATATCATATCTCAGATATAGGTTGAATTGTTCTCCAACAAGCTAGAAGAGACTTTTAGGAGGAGTTTACCATATATAAATCATTGTCGGGTGAGGTTGGAGGTCCCAAACTGAATGGGATGTCATAAATTTGGAACACATAGATAAAATATGATAAGTGATATTATTTATTAATGTATATATAATTTAACTATAAAATTATTGTTATATAATACAAGTATCTACTGACCCATCTATTATGGAGTTTAAAGTTTATAATTTTATGTATATTGATCCCTGTATAAGATAATTTGTAGGCGACCAACAACTTTATATTGTCGTGAGAATTTTCAAAAAACAAAATCTCTAATAATAATTTTATTATTATAATAATTTCTAATTATATTTTAGGGAAATATATGTGACTATAACTTTACATTCACGAGAGAGTTGATCCAAGAGGGAAGAAGATGCTACTGGTTACTCATGTTTTTATTAGGGTGGCTAGATACATGCGACTTTTAAAAGTGTCGAGAATGTATAGGTTATCTGTGTTGCTTTTCAAATGAAACTTATGAGTTTTTATGGAACATCTGTGATGCCATCAATGATCTCAAAGAGAGATTGTGGAGATTCATCATCAATTTTGTTGTCCACTACACAGTATGAGGATAGGTTGAAATATTAGGATTATGTGACACAATATATGTAGAGAGAGGGGGAAGAGAAGCTGGAGTAGTAGTATTAGAGATATGAGAAAATATTGGAGTATATGTGATGGATCGCACATGGTATTGATATAGATTTTCCTACCCCCGATCCTTCATGTGATCGTCCTCCACCAGAGATGAGTTTCTTTGTAACGCTTTATGATTTTTTTTAATTTGGGGAGAAAAAATTATTATTTTTAAAATGATGTAGTACTTTTATGTCTCTTTTAATTATCTTAATACATGATTTTCTAAATTATTTTTCATTATTTTTAATATTTTTTGTAATTTATTAATTTATAATTCCTTTTAAAATATTTGTAAATATTTTTTTACAAGTTTATTTATTTTTTCTTTCTTGGAAAATATTAGTATTTTTGTAGGAAGTTATTTCCATAAAAATAATATCAATTACAAAGGTTTGTCGTAGTTGATCATTTTAAAAGAAAATGTGTATTATTTGTGATGGTTATTCCATACATAAAAATTATGTGTTATTTTTTATGACCCATTGCAAAGAAACCCAAGTGTGATTCCATTTTTTATTATGGCGAATTAGTGATGGACTCCCATCACATATTATTTTTTTTGATGGATGTCTATCACTAATGTATCATCGCAAAAAATGGAACCTCCAGCAGTGTAATTACTTTCTATTTTATTTTCGCCTCATGTATATCATGAGGATCATGATTGGGAATCTCAAATCATTTAGATCCATTGAAATTATACCATACTATCCATTTCTATATTCCTTGGATGCACACAATATGGATCACTTAAAACGATCTTCCTAGACTTGGCTAAGTAGTAAGAATTTTTTTAATTTTGATTTTAGTTCCTAATTTTACATATTGGTAATTTTATGATTTTTAATCCCCATAGTGAAAATTTTCATAATTTCCTAGACTTACCATATGAAGAGAAGTTCATAGTCTCTCTTTTTTCACATCTCGTTTATCCATGGGAATGGTTGGTTGTCTAGTCTATTTGGATTTTGATTACATTGGATCATATTATGTATCCACTTCAACCCTTTAATGTTGTTTTAAATGATCATGAAGTCAATTGGAATTCAAAAATACAGTAAATTTATTCATTTTTAAACCTAGAATCTTCTTGAAGTCTCTTTCTTCCAATTTTAAAGGGCATGATGACTTCTCAAATTTCAATGCATGGTCAATCTAATTCCTTATTATGTATGATTTTTTCACACAGTTACTTGGGTGACATTGTAGGCTATGAAAAATTATAAACAAATGATTGGATTGTCTTTATATATTGTTCAACATTAATCCCACATAGAGATAATCAAGCAACTTTAGTGTATTATTTTTCCCTTCAATTCAGAATTGATTGAAATGTATTAATAAAATAACAAAAATACTTTAAACAATGTAATTATAGAATTAATTATATGTGTGGATTCTTTAATTATTTCAAACATAAATAAAACCATTATACCTAGATGTATTCATTAATAATTTGTTTTCAGATTTCACCAAATAAAACAATGAAACAATTACCATGGTTCTATCAAGATTATGGGATTAATTTGATTTAAATAACATAAATAATATGGGATGTAGTGTATTCCATTACTCCCCCACATTTAAACAATCTTAATCCTATGATATAGATCACAATATTTTATTGTAATGATGTTTTGTTGAGTCAAAAGTGTTACTTGTTACAATCAATTTATTTAGTTTTGGAAACCACAAACACTATCTTTAAAATATGTTTACTAACTTTTAATGGCTCAATTTATTTAGTATTTCTTTTTCCAAGATGTCACATTTTACTTAACAGAGAAATAATTCTAATGTATTATGGATGTAAAATTATTACTCTTCATTAAGATACATCGAATCAAGGATACAACTGATTTATCGAACTGACCACTATCCTAATTAGTGGTTCGTATTTTTTCATCTCTATATTGACCGAATTCATGACCATTAGACTGATACCAGTAACGATACATCATATTGGTCCTTATAAATTATATTGAATTGAAAAATGACAAGGAAGTCCATCAGAATATCATATGTTTATAATAAAATTAGTATTTTTTTCTATTATATGTAATATACTTTATAAACTTAATTTTTTTTAAAAAAATGAAATTTGACATTCAGTTACGCTAGATCAGAATGTGTTATCAATTGTACGATGTCGTGGTCCCTTGCAACTAACTCAAAAATATGAAATTTGGGGATTCAAATTTAAAAACTCCATCATTTAGAGAGTTGGTAGATGATAAATTTATCAACTCAAGTCTTTTAAGGGTTTCTTGACATGAACATATCAATCTTAGTAATTTTAATAATTAAGAGAGTTAACATTATAGGGAATCCTTTCCCCGGTTGTTTCCTTTAGAACATTTTCATTTGTATTCTGAATCCAATCATTATTATGACCGATCTCTTCAAAGGATAGAAAGAGGGTGAATATGATCCATCAGTGGCGATGAAGTCTTTCTCGGTGTATGGAGACGTGATGTCAGGTACAGCTTAATGTGGTTGTGCGAATCAAAGTGGATGTGTCGCGTCGGCAATGATTCCGCTTGATAATATGAATTTTGAAAATTTGAAACAACTTTTGGAATGTTCGTGTACCACTGAGGATCTGCTGCTTTTGAATCTCGGTATTTTTTTGTAAGGTTACCAGTGATCCTTAGACCGTATTTCTAGAAAATAATGGATTGGTGATCAATATGATCCATCAGATCGAGGACTTCCAAGGCTAGAAAGACATATGTTGATCATCATATCAAGGGCTTCTGAGAATAGGAAGAAAAATCTTATTCCAATCATCATATCGATGGTTTTCCTAGTAAGGAAAGAGATACATTATATTAAGTATAATACATTAGATACCATTGGTTATTATTTCTGACTACATTTAATCTTAAGGATAAAAGAGTTAATTCCTTTAATATATCATTTAATTTATTCAATCCTTTACTATATATTTTATTTCTTGTATTTATAAGCCCTTATTCCACAGTGAATATTATAGTAGAATGTTTGATTAAAAAATCATTTATATCTTTTGTTTTAATAGTGTATCAATGAAAATAATTAAAACATAATCTGATATTATTAGACACTTTATGGTTCTTATTTTGATACTCTGATCATCAGATGATATGTGGGTCTGATCAATTTTTTAATAAGTATTTTGTTTCTTTTAAGATTATTTTTTAAACTAAAATTCACCCCTCTTGTAAATAGTAACCATATTAGTTACTATTTTTATCCAAAAATTGGTATGATATAATGTTCTGCTACTTTATCTTTCTAATTTTTTACTTTCTTTATCAACTGAATGTTTATCATGTTTCTTTATAAGCTCTTTGTTTATAAATTGTATTTTTTCTAATGTGTTTTAGTATAGAAAGAGTTTTTATTTTTGTTAATATGGAAGTTATGAATATTGAATATATGGAAAATATAAAAACTATTCAATCACATATGTTTTATTGGATGACTATTTGTATCGGAGAGGTTAAATTATAGCTTTTTTTATTGACACTAGAGTTGATAATTTCCTCATACTTAACAGGTTGTAAAAAATTCCTTATATGGAATTTTCTTATTTTACTTATAATAAGATGTAATCATATAATTCTAATGAAAAATTTATTAATAAATTATTGTGAATTATGAATAGGAATATTTAAAGCCATATATCATCCTTTGAAGCATTAAATATTATTTGGAGTTAGTTGGAAGTAACACATTTTGGTACATCCAAAGTCATTGAAACAAGAAGAGCTATGCTTTGAGATGATTACATAGAATTTGGTTATCTATGTGAGAGGAATATGCCGAGATGCACTAAATATTTATGACAATTATCATAGTTTACATTCTTCTAGTGAAAAATGTCTTCATGGTGATATTTTGGTCGAAAGGACTATTGATATAATTCCCCATGAGTGGTAATATAAAATAAATATTATGTACGGTAAAAGGAAGATTACTAATATAACTCTTGATGATCTTATTAGAACCACCATGAAATATGAACATATATAAAAATAGATGATCAAAAGGATAAAAAAATGGTGTAGTTTCTTTCTCTACAACATCAAATATTCCTACTAATGTTTAATCAGTAGAGAAAGTAGTAAAGTCTCCATGAAAGAATAAATTTATTATTGAATCTAATTCTATTTCATAAAATAATTCTAAAAATGAGTTTTCTAATATTTCTAGAAGGATGAATAAGATTTTGGAAAAGGATAATTTCAAGTATAGATAAAAAAACGTCCATAAGGATAAATGTGATAGGAAGGATTGAGATTTCACTTTTTATAAAGGTATAGATCTGTACACATCCAACCTAATTTTACTAAGCTCAAAAGGAAATAAAAAAAATTAAAAAATTCAGATAGATATGACAAGTATTATTATAAGTCAAAAGGTAATAAAATTATAAATTCTTATTCCACTTGGAGAGATGGTGGTTGAGATTATTCATACAATTATTTGGACAATGACAATTCTGAACATAAGAACATTGACTTTTTCACAACGGTACAAGTGGTAAATCATTGAATTATGGAAAAATTACACACTCATGAGTACCTTAGAAATATTTCATCAAATTAAAACTATCCCAATGATGAGAAAAAATATACATATTCCAATGAAGAACCTTGTTTAGAAAGAGTTCATGCTTTACCAAGTTTGGAAGATGTTTCTATATTTTCCAAAATTTTAGAAAATTAAAACTGAATGATTCGTAAAAAACCTGATAATAAAAAATTAAAACATAAAAAGTCAGATTCAAGAATAATTATTTAGACTAACGAGATATCCGATTTTTTAAAGATCTTGATAATAATAAATTTGAAAAAGAAAGTATTTCAAAATAACATGAGGCTACATTTTCTCTGAAAAATATTTTACAAACTTATTTTTATAAACATAGTTATAGAACGACACCTAATGAGGATGAAAAAATATCTTTAAAACTAAAATTTGGAATTTCTAGTTTAGAGAAAAATATTTCTAAGATTACAATTAGTATGAAAAACATAAAAAAATGTATTAAAAAAATTAGATATCATGGTAATAATTCTTGAATGGGTTATAAAAGTAAAAAAATGTTTTTAGTAATAGATATTTTGTTCCTAAATGTTCACCATTTTGTAAAAAAATTATTTATTAGACATTGGAAGAAAAATTATTCTTTGAGTAGAGTTTAGTATCTTCGTTTTCATAATGTTTTTTCCAAGGAAATGTTATTTTCTCAACATAGTAATGTTGGGCAAATCTAGTTACCTAAAATACTATTTCTGGTAATACCAGAAGAAAGATTTTTTTGGTTCCAAAACACTAATTATTTTATTTTCATGAAAATAATGATCATACCAAAATAATAATTGGGTACATGGATAATGGTTTCTCTAGACACATGATTGGAAAAAAATATTTCTTTGATAAGTTTATCAAGATTTGAGGTGGAAAATTATCTTTTTGAGATAATTCTCATGAATAAATCATTTATATAGTTATCGTTGTTTTTTTGGAAAATAATTATATTCGAATGTTTTATTTTTTAGGAATTATAAATAATTTTATAAGTATAGGTCAATTATATGAGGAAGGTTATCTTGTAATCTTTAGAAAATATAATTGTACTTTACATCATTCCAAGTATTAATTTATTACTTATACTAATGGGCATGATATTGTTTACACACTAGAATTATAAGGCCTTAGGATCTATGACGTAACATGTATTAGTGAAATAGAATACCATTAATTGTTATGGAATAGATGGTTAGGACACTGTAACCTTAGAACATTATCTTTGTTAACTAATAATGAACATGTTAAAGACTTATCCGTATATAGTTTTAAAACATCAATAGTTTGTGATATTTTTCTATATAGTATGAAACATAAATCAAATTTTAAACAAATTATTGAAGTCCCGTCATCTGATTGTTTAGATTTAATTCACATGGACTTATTCTGTCCTACAAAATCTAGATTTATTGGTGGAAAATACTATGTTGAAGAAATAGAGTTCTTTAGGATATTAGTAGAAACATGTTGTTTTAATTCTCAGATGCAAATCAATTTTGGGCTAATGTAGGTAGTAATACCGCATATACTATAAAATTTGTTCTAATTTGTGCTTTTATTAATGAATATCCTTATGAGTTATAGATTGAAAGAAATCAAAATGTTTAATACTTCAAGTATTTGGATGAAAATAATTCCTCTTGAATACTCAATATAACACGTATATATTTTCCCCAAAATATGATGCATAAATATTATTATGTTATCCCACTACTTATAAGGATTATAAATATTTTAATAAATACTATTGAACGGTTAAAGAAATAGTACGTGTTATGTTTGATGAAACAGATCCTTTTGTTTTCCAACAACCACAACCTAAATCCTCAGATGTTATTTACAAAATTGATTTTCAGCCTTTGTTATAATGTTCTTATCATAATTAAATAACATAAGAATCTTTTTCTAATGTTATTCATCAAGAATATTTTTGACTTGATGTTGACGAAAATACTTTTTAAAATCTATGAAGTGAGTTGTTTCTTAGGAATCATCCTAGTTAAAGCATCATTTGTGATGTAGATCAACAATTTAGGGCTATAAATACTTCAAGAAATGTAATAAAACATCTATCAGATTTACCACAATTAAAACCTATGAATCCTGATGAGGATTTATGTGATGAGGATTGGAAAAAATTAATGAATGTAGCATTCAATTATATTTAAATGAACAAGGTCCAAACACTAGTTGAACGACCTAATGAATCTTTTATAATTTGAGTAAATTTTTTTTTGAGACCAAATGTAATGAAAGTCTCATAATAGTTTGAAATAAATCTAGACTTGCAACTAAGGGATCTAACCAAGAAGAGTGAATCGATTATGAAGAAACTTTTTCACTAGTAGCTATTCTATATGCTATTCCAATAATTCTAACATATAAAAAAAATTTAATTTCAAAACATTTCAAATGTTTTTGAGGTGTTCTTTTCTTAATTGATATATTCAAGAGGAATTTTATTTTGAACAAACCCCTAGTTTGGAAAATAAAAAAAATCAAATTATTTTTTATATGCTTTACCAATGAACATTATAGAATTAAACAAGCCCATAGAGTTATGGTATGATAAGATAACGAGATTTTGCTAAAACAAATTGGAGAGGAACATTGGATACAACTATTTCAATAATATAAGTAAATAAAAAATTATTATTTTAAAAGTATATATTAATTTAATTATATTTGGTTCAACCCAAAAATCATTAACATATTTCATTTGTAGATCTTATGAAGCCTGAGTTTCAAATGTGTATTATGGGTGAGTTAACATATTTTATTGGTTTTCAAATTACACAAAAATAAGAAGGTACTTTTGTATCTCAACATATGCACATAAAATATTTACTTAATAAATTTGGGTATGAAAACATTACAAGTATTAGCACTCCCATAAGTATATCCAATACTTTAGATCCTAAGAATACTAGGAAACCATTTGAAATGAAAATTTTTGGTTGTATGATTAGAATCTTACATTAATTAACTATTATTCATCTATATAATTTTTTCAGTAATAATGTGTTCTAGATATAAATACAATCTAAAAGAATCCCATCTTAATGTTGTAAAAAGAATATTTTATCTTAATGGATCTATGGATTTAGGCTTATTCTATTCTTCTAGGAATGATTTCAAAATAAAAAGTTATTTAGTTGCCGAATTTGGTGGATATAGAATGAATAGGAAAATTACATCTAGAATAAGTCATTTACTAGTAGACTCTTTAGTTTATTTGTCTTTGAAGAAACAAAAATTAGTATCACTTTCCACCGCTAAAGAAGAATATGTTTCAGTTGGAAGTTTTTGTTCTCAAATATTATGGATGAAAAGACACACTCAGAGACTATGGAATGAATTTTACTAAAACTTGAATGATTTTTGACAACAGAAGAACTATTTCCCAAATTAAATACCCAGAACATCACTCACATATGCATGGGTAAGCATATGTATATGAAAGTTCTCCCATTGTTTGTATATTCACCCATGGAAGTGAATATATATATATAGGGCTAGATTTTCTTATGTATGATGTAAAAATTCATACATGGTTATGTGTTAACGGGTGTATGCATATGATCATTTATATAAATATTCAACTACACATATAAATGGCAATGAAAATATGTTCATAGGGGCTAGCTATCCTTAGGCGTATGCGAAGGTGCATATGCTCGGATGTAGGGGCACCAGCTTCATGTTTTTGTTGTTAAAAATTGAAAGATCCAAAGTGTTGTCTTAGTCTTCTTTTGATGATCAATCCCGATCATTGAAACTTTGAATTTAAGAATTTGTTTATTGCTTCATTAATTAAATTTAATTAGGATACTTATTTAGTAATTATTTTTTGAAATTTTGGAATGAAATGCTTCATTGTGAAAAATTATTTGTTTGAGAAACAATGTCATGATTTTATAATTAAAACCCTACAACAGAGGTGTGTTGTCTTCTAAATAAAATATATTTTATTATTTGATTATTAATTGATTTTATTAATGCTTTATGGTGTTTCAATGATTCATTTCATAGTGTTATATATAGTATGTTTAGGACATGGACCCTCATGGAATTAGGAAATTGATTGTTTTCCTTATAAACATTTATGGAACCATTGCACCTTCTAAGTGCTATCTATTTCCATTATATTTGAATTTACCATTCTTGAACCACCCATGGTGGTTAGTTCCTATGATTTCCTAGTTAGAGGAAGCTTATATATAACTAAAGGGAATCTTTTTTACTTAGTTCAGATATGGGTTGCCTACATAGCACATTGATGCTTTTGACTAATAGTTTTTATGGAACAAATTACTTGTTTGGATAAGTCTTACCTCCTTACCTAATAAAAATTTATCCTTCTATGCATGAATTGTTTGACTGGATTAAATATTAAGTGGTTAAAAAACCAATAATACTAATTTGGTTAGTTGAAATGTTTTAATGGTTAACTAAAAATGGAAATGATATTGGGTAAAAATTTTATATATATATATTGAATTTTAATTGTAATAATGTGTCAGTATACTCCTTGGTTTCATTGATTATGAATTGGTATACATTAGTGCGTATATTCATGATATGTTTTTTTTATGTGTTATAATTAATGAGTGGGTATACTCATTGCATAATTTAAATTTAAATGGTTATATATGAGTGGGTAGACTCAAAAAGTGTTGAAACTTAATTGTTATGAAATGAATGATTGTATAGATTCCATGGAAAACTCTCTATAGATTTTTAATATAGTAGTGGATGCTTTGGGTTCAGTATGTCCCTTGGTATGGGATGGCTTGTTATTTTCTAACCCTTGAGTCTAGATTTCTTGGATTCACATAAGACATTTTTGATATGAAATTCTCATTGGACTCCAACTGGGGCCTAACTGAGTTTCCACCAAGACACTCCTAGCTCTCGATGAGGATTCCTTTGTCTTTAACACCTTAGATCTGGTGCTTCGTGGTCAAAAACTTATACATACGACAAAACTATGAGATATATGATACATTCAGTTATATGAATTGGACATGGTAACATTTTTCATGTGTAATTATAAAACTCAGTGGTGAATGATAAAACTCTTCTGGTTGAATGGAAAGGCCGTGATTGATATGAAACGTTGGGTATATGGAAAGGCCATTATAGTATAACATGTTTGGATGAAAGGCAAGGTTAGGATGTTTATTGGAGCATTATTTGCTACAGCCTCATTATTGGAGATTGAAAATATTTTGAAGGGACACTTGAGGGGCTATTTCAATTTTAATGGTTTAGTAGTCTAAATTCCAAGGGAATCATTACTCCCATTTACTATCAAACTATTTATCAGTGCACTTCTGTATTACTATATTGAACTAATTTGATATGGATAGATCATTTGGGTGTTGACCTACATATATGTTATCTCACACCCTGATCGAGTTCCATTGGTTCTCAGGTAGACCCTCTTGATTACAGAAATATGGACCTCTTCTTTTACTATTTTTTCTTTTGCCCGAGGAGTTAGGATCACATGACTGATTTGGATCTATGGATGGTCATGGAGACTGCATTTGGGATTTTTTGTTCTCTTCTCTATTTAAGTCATTTGTTGTAATAAATTTTAAATAATGATGTTTGTTACGCTTTAGCTTATATATCATCATATGGAATGCATGATTTGTATAAAATGGTGTTGGTCGTATTCTATATTTAGTTGATATTAATTTTTATTCTGCTGATTTAGGACTAATTTATACAGTTTTTTTGGCTTTATATTTACTATATTCTGACCCATGTGAAACATTTATTACGAGTGAATAGTCTCCCCACTAAACTACCTTAACACCCTCTTTTGTATTTTCCAGCCTCTGGCGTACATGGAGACATGCTTTTGGACATGTGGTGACAGGTCTAAAAACTAGTTTGGTGCTCATTCGGGCTAGGATGTTATAAAGTGGAATCAGATCCTATTATTCCACTGTCTTACTATTTTAGTCTAGTAGATAGGTGACTAGTAATGCTTTTATTCTTGATAAATATCCATTCATGGGATTGATCACCCAATTATAAGAAATGGACCTATATCCAAGGCTGGGATTTATGTTCATGTTATTTGATATTACAATTGATTATTATTTCACCTTGGGCGACTGAGGTATTGTTTTCATTTCTTATTTATTATGGGAATTATGGAATTATTTCCATTACCTTTTATGACAATTATGTACCATTAAATGCATATTATTAGGAGCATAGAAGTTCCTATTCAAGGAATATTCAATTCCATGTAGTTTCACTAGTAGGTTAGCAGCTAATTTTGGTTGTGTTATTGGATGTTAGACCATTCTAAGCTACACCTATTTATGTAACTTTCAGAATACATATTTTTATAACATGTTTAAATGAATATAGTCCCTACTTATTCTTCTTCTAGAACGTTTTACTAATATTCCATGCTTCTATGTTGTAGTATGCTTTCTATGTTATTGCTTATGATAACATGCTAGATAATGTTTTATGTGTAAGTGGTTGTATGGGATAATATTTATTTATTATGTTTATGATGGGATCCATTTTTCAGATGAAATTTATATTGATGCCTTAAATTTGGGAAGAGGTAAAAAATGCATTCGAACCATTGAAAATAGGCTACTACATTTAAAATGTTAAAGTGAATTGATTAGATTAAATGGGAGCCAAATTCCACCTGTAGAGTTTGTGAGAACTTTATTTATTTTTATATGTCCACCCATATTATAGAGACATTATATAAAAATGGTATATCAGGATATGGTTATAAATATTAAATCTATTATTTTTTGAACATAAATGCATTGGTTAACTTTTAAAATGCTCAATTTGACCCATGTTGGTAAGATGGGGCATGCTTTTATGAGATGAACTATTATGGGTGCTCATGCTTTCTATATTTAAATAGATTCTATTAAGTTTCTTTTGGAAGAACCCATGTTGGTTTAAGGGAACCCTCATAGGTCACCTTTTTAGTTAAAATGAATTTACATAGTCAATTGACTAATTATGACGGGATGTGAAAACGTGTATAATGTTTTAAATGGAATTTTTCTGAGACATTATTATTTTTTCCCATCAAGAATTGGTTAAAATAAATTGACTAGTGTTTTTTAAATAGTACCTGATCATTTTAATTTAATCCTTTAAATTTTTAATGATTTAAATGCTAATATGTGAAATGGTTTTAAAATGGAACTTGTAGCAGTTCCCTCAGTTTTAACCCTCATGTAAGGGTTGTTTGGTCTTCTCTTCAGGTTCATTGTAATGGAAGAGGGATAATTTTTTAAATATCTTCATCTACGAAGAAATGGCTTAAATGAAAAGATTTTGAGCGTGGTATAATCTATTATCATGACTGAGTAATCGGGTTGACGCTTATGCTTTGTAAGTGGATAACCCCTTGTAGGTATCACCCTTAAATCTTGAAATGTCTTTCTAATATAGTGAGATTCTTGAATTTTGGTGTTGGTGGGTGTCATTGTCCATTTTAGTAATTTTAGTACTAAAAGGTCACCCTTTTTCTAATGGGTATTCATTGTATCTTGACCCATGTTATTGGAATGAGCATCGGGTAGTTCTTGGATCAGTAGGATAGAGATTCGTCCCACATGGTAAGCTACATAAGAGGTTGTGTGTACCTTTATTTTCTTTTGTGATGGATGACCTGACACATCATCATCCAAGTTAATGGTTGTATGCTTTGATGTGATTTTGAGCCAAATTATGCTAGAGCCATCTGATACATGATTACATTGGAAGATCATCCTATGGATAGTACTCAAGATGTGTAATTTTCTCTTGTAAAATCATGGTAGTATGCTTGGTATACACTGTACCTGTTGAGTGTTAAATGATCTAATGAACTGGTTGAGTTAAGCCAAGTTGTTGAGATTTACACTATCGAGGGATTTATCAGGACATCTCTGAGGTAGAGTGGCCTGGGCTTTAAAGGCATCAACTTTGTCTCAATTTTCAAGAGGAAATTCTAAAGACATGAGTGTTTTGAGATTTCGATCAGTTTTATTTGTTTTTCATTACAAATTCTTTGATGTGGTGATCATGGGTCGGAGGATCATCACATGTTTGGTTGAGGTGTTATATGAACTAGAGTTCTTATAAGTGATTGTATGTCTATCCCTTCTTTCGAAGAAATGGACACTCCGACGGTGGGGAGCTACAAGTCCGTTTTTATAAAAATTTTAATCTCGGAAAAAGCAGTGAATTTATGGAAAACCATTAAAATTGTTAAAAAAATCGAATTCCATTGAATGATGTAAGTCTTATTTTTGGTCAGTTCTTTCTCGGCATTACAATGTTGACGAGGATAGCTGTGTGAGAAACCCTTTATAAATATCGTTATCCTTGGATGGGTTTCAATGGTAAAGTTCAAATGTTCATGAATTCCTTGAGTGGTATGAGCATCATCGTTTGGTTGATTATTCATCAGTAGGTGAAGTCGAGTTTCTTTCTTATAGTCAACCAGTTGTGGTTTGACTGTTCATCTTTCAAGTAATTATTTATGATTGACTGGAAATCATGAAAATACTTTTACTATATTTTTCAAAGCAACGAGCATGTACCCTACCATGAATTCCTCCTTGATGCACTAAGATAGCATCTGTAATACTCCACTCCAAAAAATTAATTTTTATTAGTATTCTTTAAGGGATCCTTTAAGTGTTGCACGCATAGGAATGGTTCTTGTTTTCGGGTTATGGTTGGTGAAGAACTACTTTTAGTCATGTCATCAGGAGAAGTTGAGTTCTTGTATATTGGATGTAGATTTTCATGGAAAGCAGGAATAACATGGATTTTAGTTGAGTGGAAATTGACCATTAAACCATTTCTAAAATCAGGTGAGGGGCATTATAAGAAACTCAACACATTCCCTCTTAGAAAATCACAATGTTGGATGATCAATGGATATTAATTTTTTGTTGAATTCCAATACTATTATAGGGGGCACAAATAATCTATTGTTTAAAGAGATGATGAAGATATCTTGTCCCTAGTTAAATGGGCTCGGTTAAGAAATTAATTTATATTTTAGTTGGAAATTGAGATTTGGATTGAGTTTTTATGGTTTAAATACTTTAAACTTGTAAAATACTTTATTTTGTGTTTGGCATTTGGAAATAAAATGCGGATATTCAAAAGAAGCATCGTGACCCTTATAGGTTGGGTTATTTTTCTTTTGTTCCCAAAGGATTTCTGGGGATGAGAATTTCTAAGATGGGGAGATTGTAGAATCCTATGTTGTTGGACTGGGTGGAATTCTATAGGAATTTTAACTTTTGTATTTATGGGATAGTCCATTTTTACAAAATAGATTTGAAATGAAATTTTGAGTATTGAAATACCATAATATATTGTTTTTGAAATTTTATAAAATCTTGGGATGTTTCCTAGGAGTCCCGATAAGCTTTGGGAGCACCAGACCTAGAATATCATGTTTTTAAGGACCTTTAGAGGAGCATAATTTTTCTCAAACTATGCATCCCATATCAAAAACAATGCGACCCTATGTTGGTGGAAAGAGGCTATTACACAGTTTGTTCTTGGTTTACCAAAATGTGTGCCTACCCTCATGGTTAGTGGGAAGAGACATTACCTAAGGACTATACACTATAGTGTTTGTGAATCGTTAAGAAAACCGTGCAGGGTACTCCAGGTTCCCAGTAGAGGGCACATATTTGGCACATGGTTGGACAAACTATGCGGTCCAAACTGTGCATAGTGGCTTGCATTTAAAAGGGGTATTATTTTTTATAAATAAAAACCAAAGGAAATAAAAATTAATAACCATTTTTCTCCTCTATTAAATCGAAATTCAGCCCCCCCTGAGCTCCCATTTGAATAGTGTGACACCACTCATTTGGATCTCTATCCATCATAGATTTCTACCGGGTCTTCATGATTCTCTACTGATTTTTCTACGTAAGGCCTTCTTCCCCCTTCTACTTCCTCACTTGGGCTTATTTTCCGTTCTCAATTGCCTTATCTCATTCGTCTCAAACACTAGTATTGGACTGACGCTAGATTTTTGTGTTTCTTCATGTTCTAGGGTATGTGGTGGCTATCCTAGGACATCATTATGTGTATCCTAGAATCCTCTTCTGATGGCTATGTAGTTTTAAACAATTTGGTTCTCCACCAATAGTTTGGGGTATGTTTCTCTTCTGTTCTTTTTTCATTTCTCATATTATAATAGGGTTTGGTGATTTATGTGTTTGTGGCAATTTTTTATAAGTGAGTTAGATTTTTTGGGGTGGTTTCAAGTTATGAAAGTCACTGGAGACTTATTATGTATTCATTGGTAATCATATGTATATATAAGTTCCCTCACTTTTTGTATATTAACCAATGTAAGTGAATACATATATATATATATAGAGCTGGGTGAGCCTACATATAATGTTTAAATACATGAGGGGGTAATTGTTAATGTGTGAATAAATATAATCATTTCTGTAAGGATCCCCTTACACTTATTCATGACCATGAGGATATGTGAAAAGGGGATAGGAGTCCTTATGTATATTCAAAGGTACATATGCTTAGTGGTGGGAGGCAGTGACTTTGAGTGGTTCCTTTTAAAAATGTAAAGAGTCAGAGCAATGGATTAGTCTTCTTTTAAGGTAGGATCCTTATCCTTAACCATTTGAATATTTGAATTATTTTAGTGCTTCATTATATAAGTTGGATTACGATTCTTCTTTGGTAGTTTTAATTGAAATTATAGAATCAACTTCATAATTTTGATAAATGAATTATTTAAAAAACAATGTCATAATTTTATAATAAAACCCCTCCAATAGAGGTGGGCTATATTCTAGTATAAAAACAATTCAAATATTTGTTTAATACATTTCTGGATTAATTATTTTTGGTTTTCCTATGATTTATTTCATAGTGTGATATAATTCATTTTTAAGACGTGGCCCCTAATGAATTTATGAAATTTAATTTTTTTTATAAACATTTATGGAACCATTTCACCTAATAAGTTCTATCTTGTTCCTATTTATATGATTTTCCTTGATTGAAACACCCATGGGGGTTTGTTTCCATGATTTCCTAATTAAAGGAATCTTAAATATATCTAAAATGAAACAATTTACATAGTTCAGAAATGGGTTTACTATATAACATGTTGATTATTTTGACTAATGGTTAATATGGAATGAATATCTTGTTGGGAGATTTCAGGCCTCCTTACCTAATGCCACATTCGTTTACCATTCATGAATTTTTTGAATGGATTAAATGTTAAACGGTAAAATGAGTGGGAATAATTATTCGGCTGGTTGAATTTTTTAATGATCTATATTGAAAAATGTAAATTTGAGTGGGTAAACTCATATTATATGTATATATATATATATAATTCACATTTGAATATTAAAAAAGTGGATATAATCCTTGGTTGATTTGATTATTAATTTGTATAAAAGAGTGTGTATACTCATGGGATGTTTTCGTTATGTGTTGTGAGTAATGAGTGGGTATACTGATTGTTTGATTTAAATATAAATGGTTATATATGGGTTGGTAGACTCATATAGTGTTGAACCTCAATTCTTTTGAAATGAATGATTGTATAGATTCCAAGGAAGGATCTAAGTGGATATTGAACATGATAGTAGAAGCCTTGGGTTGAGTATGGACTAGGGGTCTTGATTTTGTGGGATTCCTTGGGCCTTAATAACCCCTGTATCTATCATTCTTGGACACATGTAGGACACGTCCGGTATGACCTGTTCCTATGACGCCAACCAGTTCCTAACAAATTTTCCAATGAGATTTTCTTGGGACTTGATGAGGATACCATGGTCTTCGACACCATTGATCTAGGAATTCATGTTCTGGATCTTTAATATATTACATTTCTATGAGATATATGATACCATCAGTTATATGGATTGTCTATGGTATGTTGTGTCATGTGTTATTATACGGCTCAACCGTGAATGTTCAGAGTCATCTGGATGAACATTAAAGTAATCATTGATATAGAACAAGAGTTATACAACAATGTCATGGTGGTATAACTTGTTTGGATGAACATAATGGTTGTGCTCTTTATTTTTGCATTAATTTTAACTTCCTCATTATAGGAACTAGACCATATTATGCAAGGAGTATTGAGGGTATATTTAGTATTACTAGTTTATCATTTTACATGCCATGGGAATCTTTACCCTCATTTACTATTTAAATATTTTCTATACACTTACTTGTTAATATATTTCATTAATTAGATTGTGCTAGACATTGCGGGTGCCAGTATAAAATGATGGTATCTCACACCCTTATCAGATAACATTTTTACTAGTGTAGACCCTCCTGTCTGTAGGGATATGGACCTTTTCCTGAGCTATTTTGCATGTACATGAGGCGTTAGGAGTACCAGATTGAGCCGGAGCTTAGGATTCCAATGAAGATCTCATTTTGGGTTTTTAGTTACTATTATCTACTTGGTTCATATATTGTAACTAATTGTAAACCATGTTGTATGTTACACTTTATCTTATGTATCATCATTCGGCATGAATGGTTTTTATAACTTGATAGTGGCCATATTCTATATTCAGTGGACATTAAATTGTCTTCTACTGCTTTATCTCTACTTTATACTACATTTTCTGTTGCTATATATTTACTATCTATTTACAACTATGCAACTCATAATGATAGGGAATAGTCTAACCATGTAACTACCTTGACACTCTGACTTGTAGTCAGAAGCCCCTATTGTATAGGGAGACATGCATGAGGCCATGTGGCAACCATCCAGGCTACCAGTTTAGTGGACATTCAGGCCATGATGTTATAGAGAGAATCCTCAATCATCTCAACTAAGTATTATAATGTATACAAAGATATAAAATATTATTATAGAAAAAGTATGACACGTTCAAACAAGAAGTAGAAATGAACACACCCATCATTGTTTCTGCCTGTTGAAATAAGATATATGAATGAGTAATTGGAGAAAAAAGAGTGGGATGATTATATGAATGATGAATTATACTTGATTAATAAGAACAAAACATTGGATTTGGTACCCATGCCTCAAAAAAAGAATGGTTTTTGAACAAAGATAGTGTTTCCAAAAAAACAAAATGGGAATGGAGAAGTCGCAAGAAACATGAAAATAGTTGTTTGAAAAGGATACTCCAAAGGTAAAGGAATATATTTTTAGTAGAATCTCAAATTAGTTTTTGTATTAGAGACCATAAGTATATTTATTGTTATTTCAGCACCCATAAAATTCCATATATTCTAAATCATTTTTAAAACATCCTTCCTCTATGGATAATTGGATGAGGAGATATACATTAAGAAACCCAATGGTTTCTTTCTTAGTTAACAAGAGGGTTATGATTATAGATTAAATAATGTTCTAAATGGTATAAAAAAATCCCCAAGAACATATTATTATAATTTATATAATTTCATTAATAAGTTTTAGATCAATAATGGAAGAGTGTAATACAATCTATTCATAAAAAATTACAATGAGTTATCACTCATTGTTATTTTGTATGTAGATGATAAATTTTTATTGAAATAAAGAAGGAAATTATGAATAGTTTTCTTGGGAAATGAATATTTTTGTTGAAATGTACATAATTAAATAAATGAAACATTTTATTGGTAAATAAATTTATAAAGTGTAAGTTCACACCATTATTTACTAAGAGAAGCAACCCCAAGAGCCCTTAATTATTATCAGCATGTAGGATATAAAACTATTTTCCAAATCTATCTTAGAAAGAATAATTTTTTTATGAATGATAAAGGGGGGAAAGATGACCCAATATAATTTATTAAGATTATTATAAGTTTACTTCATCATCACTGATGATTATTTTATATTTTTTTACATTATATTCTTGTTATCAAAGTGAACTAAATGAGTCTCATTTCATGGTTTGAAGGAGGATTATAAGATAAATGAGAAGTGAAATATAATATGGACTAAAATATGATAGTAGTGGAAATTTTAATTTATTTGGGTAAATAGATAATAATTAGTATAAAAATATAGATTATAGAATGTTTACATATTATGGAGTTTCTTGGGCGAGTGGTGTGTATGTTTTCCATAAATAAGAAAACTTTTATGACCGTGAGTATAGCTGAAGTATAATATGTGGTTGAAACAAAAGATATTATCAAATTGATTTTGATGAAATATCACTTGGAATATATAAATATGGAAGTAAAGTTTCCACTTCTTGAAATATATGATTATAAAAGTGCTATCAATTTATCTAGAAATTTTCGCAGGATTCAATATAAAATTAAATTGATATAAAATGTCACATCACCAAAGGTCTTATGCAGAAACATTTTTGAATTTTATATTTTTTCTAAAAAAGTGTAAATAACATATATTTTTAATAATGAATATCCAAAATATTCCGTTCAAATATTAATATTGATGATGGTATTTCAACATCATTCCTCTCAAGGATAAAACATAGTGAATTCATACCCTCTCTCAC
The DNA here is from genome assembly GCA_963277665.1 of Viscum album. Taxonomy (NCBI): domain Eukaryota; kingdom Viridiplantae; phylum Streptophyta; class Magnoliopsida; order Santalales; family Viscaceae; genus Viscum; species Viscum album. The sequence goes on from OY728163.1 coordinate 1,382,091,062, forward strand.
TTTTTATTTTGTTATTGTTGTAAAATAGGGACAAAGGAAACATAAATCAGTTTATTCTTTAATCTTTAATGTATATACGTTTGGAAAGGGGAAATATATTGTTGGGTAGAATAAAAACACATGTCTTTTATCTATTAGGGAGAAGTTTCTAATTTTGGGAGAGTATATATCTGGATAGAATTATTAAAAAGGGATAGTTGTGAGTTCACCATGTTGGTGGGCATGTTTTGTGAGTTTTAAATTGTTATAATATTATTAGTGTGATTTTATATAAGTATTTATCATAAATATAATTCAAGGATATAATTTTTAAGTAGAATATGTATTGATTATCAGTTTTCCTCAAGTGTCATCAAGGGTTAAGAAAATATTATTTTTCAATTTGGAACAAGTGGATCACGAACTTTGAAAAAAGAATGTATTTCATTTTTAATAGACATCATTATATTATTATACAATTTTCTTATTTATTACATGGAATTATCTCCTAGGGGATTAAAAGTATTTAATGATTTCAATTCTATATATTTTGAATATGAAGTGGATTTATAATTCTTGGTTATAATGATATCAAGAGGGGATATTATTAATACCAATAGGTGTTTTTGGATATATTGTGTTTTTTGGTATTTTTGATACCAATGTTGAAGTTTATATTATATGATGTTGAAGAAAAAGTACCTAAAACTTGGTAGTTTTTCAAGAGTATATATATTGATGAATTTAGAGCAGATATAATTATTTTGTTTGTTTTTTTCAATAGATAAATCAAATTCAGATTCATCTGAAAAAATATATATTATTTTGTGTAATATATCTATTTATATTTTGGAGGAGTTTTATGTTGGTATGGATATTTTTTTATGTAACCTAGATAAGTATTTTAATTTCAATTGTTTTTTAATGAAAATATTAAAAGTCTATAACATTCCATATGAGTCATCTCATACTCCATAAGAATCATTTGATATTTTTAGTATAGAATTGAAAATGTATGAAAACACATTAGGAGTTATTTAAATTTTATTAGGGACATTTGGTAACTCCATAAGAATACTTTCAATACCATATGAGTCATCTTGATACTCTATAAGAGTCATTTAATCTTTATAGTGGAGAAAAGTCAAAGGGATGGCTATTATGTAAGAGTCATTAATGGTCTATAAGAATCATTAACAATCCATTAGAGACAAATTAAACATTATTTTAGTCATCGTGACATTTATTTGAATCTATCAGAGTTATTTTTTAGATAAAGCGGGTTCCAACCTTGGGAAAATTTGGGACATATATGATAATTAAATAAGTTTTAAAATGATTTAAAAAAAGATTATTGTGTGATATGGAAGAGTTATAATAGATCAAGGCCAACATAATATGTAACATAAAATAATATAAAGTGATTTAAAAGGTTATAATGATTTAATATATTTTGTTTTATAGGTAATAAATTCATAATAAGCTAAATGTATTTTTTTAATTTTAATCTCAATTTGATGTTATCACAGATGAAAATTAATCAGATGGTGTTGAAGCTAAGCTTGCATGGATTGAACGTTGCAAAGGGATTTTTTGATCCATGTAGTGATGAAAGAATATTGTTTATGTAAGGGAGGATTATATTTCATTGAGATGAAGAGTAATTGATATAAAAAAGTAAAAAGAAGTAGGAAGATGAAGAGATGTTGTAGCATAATTTGAATGAAAATAATTTTTTTTGTATAATAAATATGAAATTAATAATTTGAAAAACGAATTTTACCATCACTATAGAATAGAATATTTCTAGTTTTATATAAATATTATTATTAATGATATTTTCTAAAAGGAATTATATATATAGATTATTCATGAAAAATAAAGGATGGAGAATAATAAGATTCTTTCAATTATAAAAGTAGAGGAAAAATAAGAATGGGGAATAATGAAGTGACAAAATGATAGTAATATTATCTTTTTGAAGGTTCTCTTATTTATGAAAATATTTTTATATTATTTTATCAATGTATAATAACTTTAAATAGATTGGAGTCTTCTATGTAATGTGATATGAAGGATAAAACATGCACGTTTGTAATCTATAAGCTGAAACTTGTAGACTAAATGATCTCATGTAAATACAAATCATTCGAAGTATTTTCCTACTCATTTTGAGATCACATACCTGTAAAAATCAACTCTTCCATCCATGTGATCAATTGTTTGAGTTTTAAAGTGACCATTTTAATCACTTTAACGAGTAGTGATGGACGTTTCAAGATGAAACATATAAAGAAATTGAAATCACAAATTCAAATCCCCTAATAGTGATTCCCACTCATCTTCAGGGTATTTTTAATCACAATAAATCGTTAATATTATGAAAATAAGTGAAAATAGTAGAATAATTTCCCTAATTTATTTATATATTTTATGACATATATAGACTTTATGTCCTCGAGGAAATAGGTACACCATTATTATAGTAAATGATTATACAATATTTTCAGGGGTATTATTATTGGAAAACAAATCTTTAAAAGTATAATATATAATATAATCTATAATATGATGAAAAAGGTTATATGGTAGTATCAATAAGAATTTTCCTTGCAGTTAAATTATAAAATTATTAATTTGAATGGTTTTATGAATATAATAGGTATTTTCATTATTTCTTATAAAATAGTACCACACACAAAAATGTAGTATAAGGGAGAATAAATTGGATAATAAAGGAGTTGGAAAGGAATTTGGTAAAATAGTATAATTGGAATGTGTTTTTAAATGAAGAATCTATAATAAAATGTGTTAGGTCTCTTACATAATTCTGGTAATATAAATCTTCAACAAGTCTCTTTATAAAAATTGTAATGGAAGGTATTAAATAGTTCAATATTTTTAAGTAATTGGCTATGATGTTTTCATCCTTAGTAATAATGAAAATTTTGAAAATTTTGACTGAAATTTGGATACAAGTATCTTATTAAGACACTCTAATCAATGTAAGCCTTAATGAGTATTCAATAAGAGGAATAGGGGGGGTATAATAATATGTTCATATTAAAGTCTTTGAGAAATATCCATAGGAGAATATAGTATCATAGAATATTTTTAAGAATGTTTTAGTGATTTTAATCACAATGAATTATGACCTTTTGAAATATGGACTCAACGAGAATCCACACTAATTGAGGGAGAGCATGAGACTACTATTCCAAATATTGTAGAAGACTCATGCAGATCATCCCATTTATATTTTATTTAGTTATGTTGATTGAAGTATTAAAATAAGAAATACTATAATTTGAATTTGAGAAAATATTTTTTATAGATTTTCCCAGATGTTTTTTGAAAATATCTAAGGGGCGAAGTTGGCTTCTAGTAATGATAGGTGATTTGATCCACTTTTTAGGGAATATATTTTAAGAACTTTTAATTCCACAAGGTTAAAAAATGCATTTGAATAAAGTGGATACTTAAGAATAAGTTGGTTGAGTTTAGAAATATTTTAAGGAATATAGTATAACTTATATATCATGTTTATAGTTAATATGAAGGCATTGTCCATGGAGAAACATTTCCTACAATAAATAAATTTTAAGACATTATAATAACTTTTCAAAGCCTTCTTATAATGTTTTAACGTTGTAAAAATTATATATAATGATTTATTTTTGTAATGGATTTATAACTTCAAATATTTATGTTATAAATTCCCATTATTTTGAGCATTATCAGTGATTATAGAAGTTTTTAAGTTTCCAAAGGCACTATTTGAACTAAGAAACACCCCTCAAGCTAAGAATTGGGGGACTAGAAATTTTTTATTACAGAATTATTTTGATAAATGATTGGTAGATATTAACATATTTATTATAAATCACTTAATGGATATATTAATATTATATGTATATATATATGGATGGTATAAGTTTTGAATATTTTAGAAATTTTCTTTGAAACAAGTATTCTAAATTGATGAAAAATTAATTTGAAATTAGTTTCATAGGAGACCTCATGTTCCTTTGGGAATTTAAAATATATTTGAGAGATTATATATTCTTATTATGTTATTTTTTTAATTAGTTAGTGAAAATATTTATCTTCGACTCTATTGAAATATTGAGATCTCTAATGTGTATTATATCTCTATTGGATGAAGAACAAGATTTTAAATATTGTTATCAAAGAAAAATTTAATTAATTATTTTTATTTCATCATAGTTTATAGTAATTAGTCATTATTTGACATATTTTGTGTGATTATGTGCATGATTTTAGGATGATTTTAAGGAATCACATATGGCATCAGTTGAGAGTGTTATTAAACATGTTAATATGATAGGTAAAATCTGTTAATTCTATAACTAAAATATCTATTTCGAATTGTTAAGATATTCAATTTTTTTTGGGTTTTCAAGATAGACAGGAAGAGTAAGAGTATCATGTCAAACTTTCATAAAAAATCTAAGTATCATATATTATCAAGAAACAACATTTAGCATCTTTAACAACTATGAAGGTAGAGTATATGGATAAGGATAATTATTATACATGAACTCTTTGGATCCTGATTTCTTTTCATAGTTTGGGATTCATTATGAGAGAATAAATATAATGTATGATAAATATTATTTTATACCAATATCAAATAATCCACTAAAATATTTAAGGAATACAAATATAAAGTGAGATATCATTTCACATGAGTTTATGTGTTGAATTGTAATATTTTATTGAATTAATTCAGAAAATAAAACAAATAAAAGATATATTCATGAATAAATAATAATAATATAAGTTTTAGGCTATTAAGATTAATCTTACTATGGAGGATATATAATGAAGAATTTATATTTTAAAAAAAAGTAATAAATTTTAATTTAATATAATTTATAAGGGTTTTCAAATATTTAATGTTATGTAGTAAGTAATGTTTTCATTAGAGCATCAGAAAGAAATATAATTGAATTTTTAATGTTCTACTACTCAAGAAGGAAACAATTAAGAATGTTAATATCATCACCATTTTATACGGAGTTAGAATTTGGATGTTGTTTGTGTCAGATAGTGATATAGTGAAATATTTTCAATGCCAAATAAATTTGGATCATAAGAAAACATCATATAGCCAATGATTCTTCCCAAGAATGAATTTTCTGAATCGGAAAACTATTTTTATACACTAAATATTATATCTATCTCAAAGATGTGATTTATTTCCAATTCCACATAACAATTAAATGTGGAAGGAAGATAACATTTGATAAGTTTTCAAGAGAGAATGTGTAGAGTTTATATTTATGATCCTCGATTAATATATAATGCATATTGAGATAATAAATAAATAGTTATTGATTATAGGATATGAATCACATCAAATTTGATGATCCCATCTTAATTTCTAATACATGTTACATTAACCTTGAAAATTCATCTCAAATTTAAATTTTATCATTATTCATGGATATTTTTACCATATTAGAAATTTGAAATTTAATGAAACGGGGAATTTAATTTCATTTTAATATAATTATTAAATTAAGTGTACATTTTTATTGTATGTAATTATTTTGAATTGTAATTTCATTTTGATTTACTCATGTTATGAATTAATTTCTCATTTGAGTGTTGGAGATTATATATTCTTCAATCATCAAAATCTGGAGGTTTGGTTTTATTAATATTTTCAAGATTTATATTTTATTTTTAAATACTTTTAAATAGTTCAAAAAATGTAAATGTATAACACCCCAAACATTTATGGTATGTATCCTATTTAAAAAATTAAACTCATTCTATAACTTCTGTTTTGCACAACACAAGTATTAAATGAATAGTAATATACAATTAAATAGTAACTCAAGCATTGGAATAGTAACATGGCCATCAGTAATAATACTGTGACCAATAGATTAGTAACCTAACCTATGAAATTATATATATAATTTAGGTATCTTAAGATTGAAAATATTATATATTTTTATCATGGAAAAAGTTAGTAAATGTATTATAAAGGATAAATATAGTGTCGATATTTTTATAAAACATAAATATTAATTTACAATTTTTTATTTATTATAATAATTTAAAATACAGTTTATTTTTATAAAATATAATCATAGGATATTATATTTTTATATTTTTATTATAATAAAATTTTATAAGACCTCAATAAATTTTTAAAAACAGTCATAAAATCATTATAATTTCAAAATCAACATTTTTTTGAATAAATGGTGATTTTAATAGGAAATTTAATTTCTCATATTTAGAAAATTATTTTCATAAAATAAAGTTTGTTTTTAAATTATACACATTAAACAATGTTAAAGATTAATTTTTAGGATTTTTCTAGAATAGTTGAATTTTTAGTAAATAGTGAAATACTGTAATTTACATTATTTATATAGTATATGTTAAATTCACTATTTATTGAGTCATTATAGATGAAAAAAAGATAAAATAGAACTATAATTATCTATTTATTGTATGTATTTATGATAAGGAAAACTATTCATATTCTTGAGACTAAATAATAAAATAATGAATAAAATAATAATAAAAATCCTTTTCCTCCACTATAAATATCACCCCTTCTCCTTACACCATACAAGACTAGAATATTTCCCAATTTCTACCCAATACTCTTTCCACGTCTCCCCACCATGTATAATATCATTTTGACTCAATAAAATTCCCAAACTAGTGTTCCTTATGGAGGTTCTCAAGGTGAAAAATTCACAAGGTAAAACCCTTAATCCTTTTATTTCAATATCATTCAATTTAATTTTAATTATTTTTTATCCATCACATACTCTATAAAAATATGCAATAAAACATATATATCATATATATACTAGAATTTATTATTTTTATTTAAAAAAAATTACAAACCCCTTCATCTCTCTCTTTTATACTAAAAATGTAAATATCACCTATGACATATAGATTTACCACCATTGTGGATGATGTTTTTTCATTTTCTAGTATATCCTTCAAGGATGGTCATAAAACCAATATAATGGTTGAGAAAGATTTTTAAATTTTTATAAAAATTTATTTATAATTTTAGAACAATTATATATAGATAATTAAATAATAAAAGAAAACTATTTTTGATAATAAAAAATCACCTAAATAAACTAAAATTCATAGTGAATATTTATATCAAAGGAATCATCCTTGTTTTTTATAAAAATTGATATATAAGACCATTAAATCTTTTCTATTTCCATTGATAAACATAATTTCAATTCGGGATAATTATTTCCCCATGATCTTCCATATATGTATACAACTGAACCAATCATGAAAACGTAGGAAACGAACACTCTTGCATGATAAAATTGAATCTTATAAATCATCAAAATGGTCATAAATGAACTTAATAAATTTTTCCTAAATTAGATACTTTTTTAATAGTTTTGGAATTAAATTATTCAATAATCAAAATTCATTATCTTGTATATTAAGTTCAAGTGAAGAACACTTTTGAACATAAGGTAAGGGATTCTCCCCGAACTTCCATTCTTCCCTTTGGATATGATTCCTCTCTCATTTTCATAATGTAGTACTTAATTCTTCTTATATAATCTTCCTACATTATTTGATTATGTTCCATGTTTATTTACATATCTTATTTATTATTTATTTTATAGGAAATAATTTTTTTATAAGGATCCCTTTTCGATCCCCCCCCCCCCGATATGAAATCCAGATTAAAGTGAGCTTCCCAATTTAATACCCATTTTGAAGTATAATCCATAATGTACTTAAGGATAAAAATATTTTTATAAAATCACTGATTTTATCATAAAGAACAATCTTTATTTATTTATGGAATGATGCATACAATTATGCCTTTTTTCATTTTAATTCTCTTACTATTTTACCACAAATCGTAATAAAGAGGCTTATTTTGAAAGCTTCTTAAACACACCTTTTACATGTTTTCAATTCAGCTGGAATTAATCTTACATGATCTATACCTATTTTCCCTTATTAAATTCATAGTATTATTTAAATCAATTCTATTATGGAAACTATTATGAAATTTTCTTTGGTTATGCCTTATTAACAACATATTCATTATATGTGGTGTATATATACTTCTATTTCATTTGTGATGATCATTCATTAATGATTTTTTTAAAAAAATAACTATTTATTGTATCCTTGATATTATTATTAACTTATCCATGTAACATTTTTAGATAAGGTATTTTCATTGAATGTTGTTTTAATTATCAAAATACTGATGAATCTGTATCCTCCACCCAATACAGATATTTTAATTAGTCTTATTTTTCATGAATTAATTCTAAATATAAATAATGGTTTAGGATTGCAATTCCTAGTGGGGAATAGTTATATATATCCCCATGATGTGCCGATAAGTCCCATGATACTGAACTATTAATGAAAAACCCTTCATGTTTGTTTCCAAGTAGAATCAGATGGGTTTCAACCCACATACATAAAATATCTTGATGGTATAATGGTTCATGTTCTAGATATATGATTTCCAATGATTAATCATTTTCTTCATTCTGAATTTTGTTATTAATTTCTAGCGTATATTAACTATGAAAAAAATATATGGATGCATTTATATTCTCCATTTATTAATGCCATGTGTTCTTCGATTATTTACCTTTCCACTATGATTATTCCTTTTTGGTTTTTTTCACTTATTTTTGATTTACGTAATCCTTATTGAGCATTTAATCTCACCCATTTCATTTTTTTGCTTCCCTGGGTTATGAAAATTAAATATTTAAATAATTTTCAAGGAATCATTTAATTTTTATTTGTTATGTTCTATGATTATTTACCAAGGTAATAAGGGTACCATGTATGTATCTAATTTTTCAATACTACAAAACTGATCAATATTTGGCGATGTGATCAATTATATATATTACATTTTAATAAGATTACCAAAAAATTTGGGCCACAATATTCGAGGTTGTTATAGTTGGTATCGAAGCATGTTTTGAAGAAACCTTGAGAACTAGATGTTATGTAAACATGAAGTTTATAATAATCCTTTATAGTGAATTTTTGGATCAATACCCATTATTATTATGATCTAACTTACTGGGTTCCAATAATTAGTGATGAAACCTAATAGAAGGAAGTGAATCAATACCCTAAACAAATATAGGGATTTCCTGTAACACCTTGACCCTAGTTACCCAATGCCGGTGCATTTTTACAGAACATTGACATGATCACAAAATATCAAGTCCCGAAGGAATGATTAGTTTAGTAGCCTTGGAAACAATAGATACATTCATAATGTTTACATTACATCATAAAGTGAAAACTACAACACCATCTTGTCTCCACACTCATATCCCCTTATACTATCCCTACAGGTCATTCATAAAATACTTCTTCACATCCTGGGAAAAATAAAACATTAAAAGGGGTGTGCTCAGATGCTCAGTAAGGATAACAATATAGTGGAAACTTTTAAAATAAGCATAAACATTTAAGGAAATGTATAACTAAAACAAAAGACTTTTAAACTTGAATTTCAGTATAATATGGAAATGATAAAATGAAATAATTCCATTTAATTATTCACATGGATATTCTACTAGTCAAATAATCACATGAAAAATAAATAACCACTTTCATAATGATGGAATTCATAATGCCAGACTATCATAACCACATAGTCAAGGCCTTGTGCCAAGACTACAAATAAGATTTTGTCAAGGCCTTGTGCCAAAACACTAGTTTGTCTCATAAGACCTACCGATGCATTGAGGAGCTATAGCAGGCTCCACCTGTCACTTATTAAGTCCATTGTATTCCTCATATGAATAGGTTTAAACATAACATAAACATTCATATTAAAACTTGCATAGGAAATGTCAATACTTTCTCTATAAAACATGAATGGTATAAAAATAAAACATCTATAGTCAAATATATCAAAAAACCTTCAATACTATATGGAAGTTTTGTATCATAATAAATCAACTTCAAATAAGCTTAAAATCCATCGAAGGATGTTGACATAGATGAATTCAAAACTATTTGAGATAAATATCTCTTTTTTTGAAATAATTTAAAAGTCACATAATTATAAAATAAAACATTTACTTTCAAAATATTATAATAAGCTTGTAAGGGAATATTAGAGGATTTTATAATAGCAGAAAATAGTCGCACCCACCGTATATGTTAAAAAATACATTCTTACCTTAATTCTATCGAAAAGGTAAAAAAGGACCTTGTTTGGAAAACGAAAGAAAGATTCCTTTATAAACTTCTTATAAAAATTCAAACAAGGGTATAAATGACTTTAACCCATATTCTGTAAAATAGTATGAATGTTTTGAAATACATTTTTAAGAAACATGGATGTGGATGATAAAGAGGCCCCACTACATAATTACGTATAAACAACCACTGATAATGAAGAGATTGTGAAATAAACCCTTAACTTGTACTTTTCCTTGGTCAAGGGTAGGTTAAACTCCTGTATAATGGTGAAATAATTGTTATTGAATTATACAAGAATCATATACATTAATATGATATCATATATGATCTTTTAATATTTCTCTGTTAATAATATTTTAGTATTATCGTCGTTTCGGGTGTTCACTTACTCATTTTCTTTTATATGTTTTGTTACATAAGCTGTGTTTGTTATTTATAGGTTGTATATTATTCATATCCAGAATTATATCAAGTATTTAAAAATTAATTTTAATAATAAAATGAGAATTATTCTTGAATGGATACATTGGGGAATGAATCTCATCGCGTTCGTGGAGACGGTAGTCTGTACGTACACGTGAGAAATAATATCATTCATTTGATATTAAAATAATATATAATTGGATGTTATATCATATATACAGAATCATTATCATGTTATATTTATTATTTTCATCAATTACACATCATTATCATACCAATCCAAATAATATTGTTTTGAATAACAATTACACCACGATGTGGAGACAGTATGTTGTACGTACGCACGTATGGTAACATGTCATTCAAAAGATGGATAGAATACTGAATATGGTTGTACCGTATTTATAATAAAATCATATAATATAGTAGATACTTGATTTATTATTTTAGAATGGAAATAACAAAGAACGAAGAAGTCGAAAAAGAAAGGAACTTGAAAGAGGGTGGTGAAAACATTACCTCTTCTTCAGGTTCTTCCTTTTGATTTGATCAAAAGGGCTCCTTAGGATGGATTTATGATCAAACTAAGGCCTCTAGGTTGAATTGAGGGATGTTTATAGAATATTTGGGTAGGTTTTGGTCGATCCAAAAGGATTTTAAGGTGTGAATTAGTGAGAAGGGGGGGGGGGGTTCCCTTTTATAAAAGGGGTGAGGGGCACCTTAGGAAAAGCTAGAAATATTATTTTATAATAAATTCATATTCGGTTACTAATGGATCCAAAGTGGATTATTTAAAGGTTACGGTGGGGATAGGTTGAAAGCCACTCAACCAATATGTTTTAGACAGGTTTGGGTCACTATATTAACATTATCTTTTTCATTTAACTCGTAGTTAAATAGTTTGACATTAACCATTTCTCTTTGTATTTTTATATTATATTGTTAATAAACATAATATATACTTCCAAGAGATCTCCAAGTGGTCCATTAATAAAAAAACTATCATTATATAAGTCCTTTTTGCGACCAATAGATTTTTAGGAATAGAATATCAATTAATAATATAATATTTGTTTTAAAATCTCATTTATGTCAATTTTGACACTATTTAATAATTAATTTTTGTTAAAGTCTTAACAAAATTATTAATTCAAACCAAATTCATTTAAGAAATAATAACCTATAATATTAACCAATAAATTTTTTTATGTCAGCAAAACATTCAAATTATATTTATTTTAACATTTATAATACTAATAATTTGATTTCTTTCATTAATAAGGAAAATACTGCATCATTATTGTGTCATAAATAAATTTAATTATTCTGTCTAAAAATTATAAATAAAATATCATTATGTAGAAATCTTTTTATCTTTCTAATAAATATTTATAGTCTAAAATATAACATTTCTAAACTTATGTAAAAATGGCTTTTCTAAAAGATATATGTTTACATCATTTTTGTATTTACTTTAACTTAATTAATATAAAGTGTCATTATCACTAACAAGTTGATCCATGGGGTCCCAAAATCGAACCAATGATGACAATGGTCGGACATTTATCAACCAATAGTGTTAGGACACTTTTTAGGGTAATTTATTATTATTATAACATTATTTTGTTACCCTTATTTATAGGATTAACCCTTTAACCATTGTAAATAAAATATTTAACGAAGTAAATATTCAAAATTTCTAAAAATAAAAGTTTAATATTTACACAATTTGGACCTCTTTATTATAAATATGGAATCCATTTTTCTAAATTCAAAACACATAAGTGGCAGAAATTAATTTAAAATTAATTCCCGCTGTCAAAACAAAAAGTGTGTTCATAAGAAATAATAACTATCAAAAGATTGACACTTATTTATGCCTGGTTTAAATGTGAAATTACATCAAATGACCAAAATTATATTAAATGGTAAAAATATATTCTAAATATACTTTAAAACCACTCAAATCTATAATTTATCACTATTAATTATTTCTATTAAAAAATGTGTTTTTAATTAAAATTTAGTAATTTTCATTGTTCATCAAAATATGAAAATAATCAGAAATGTACCAAAAATTCACTCTAAGATAAGTTCAATACTAAGAATACAAAAATGAAGTCCATTTTGAAATATAAAATATATAAAATTTCAAATAGTGGGTATTACTATTCATAACAACTAGTTTGATTGGTTGTGGTGTTTGTTAGAACTCAAAGTTGCGTATAACACACGCTACTGTATTATTCAAAGAGAAGCATACCGTGGAAGCTTGGGGTGTTACATTCTCCCCTTCTTCAAATAATTTCATCCATGAAATTTCTAGAATATTACTGCATAAAAAGACTCATGTGGTTCTTCATCATAAGTTCCTCATGTTCCCACGTTGCCTCTTCCATCTTATTATTTCTCAATAGAACTTTTACCAGACGAGTCGTCTGGTATCTCAGCACTTGTTCTATGGTATCAAGAATCTTGATGGGATCTTCGTAATAAGACATATCAGGTTCCAGTTCTACTTCCTCAAAGGTGAGTACATGCGTTGGGTCAGTCATGTATTTTTTCAATAGTGATACGTGTAACACATCGTGAACTTTGGAGAGACTTGGTGGCATTTCTAAATGGTAAGCTACAACCCAAATTCGTTCTAGTATTTCGAAAGGATCGATGTACCTGGGACTCAATTTTCCCTTCTTTCCAAAATGTGTAACTCCCTTCCATAGAGATACCATCAAGAAAACATGATCTCTTTCCTTAAATTTCAAATCCTTCCTTCGATTATTGGCATAGATCTTCTGCCTACTTTGAGATGCTTTGATGTGGTTTTGGATTACCTTCACCTTTTCCATCATTTCCTCCACCAGTTCTGGGCCTACGAGTTTTCTTGCACCAAAGTCATCCCAACAGGTTGGTGTGAGACATCTCTTTCTGTATAACGCTTCATATGGTGCAATCTGAATACTTGAATGGAAGTTATTGATATAGTCAAATTCCACCAAAGGTAAATATTGATCCCACATACCCTAAAAGTCATGTGAGAAAGATCTCAACTGTATTCTAAGGTTTGAATAGTCTGTTCTGATTGTCCATCAGTTTGGGGGTGGTAAGAAGTGCTCAAACAAAGTTCAGTATCCAAGGCCTTCTGAAGACTCTTCCAGAATCTTGAGGTAAAATGTGGATCACGAACAGAAAAAATTGATAGGGGTAATCCATGAAGTCTCACAACTTCATTAATATATAGCCTTTATAGAAATTCAATTGGTAGATATTCTCTTATATCAGGAAAATGTGTTGATTTGGTAAGGCGATCAACAATGACCCATATTGCATCGTTCCATCTAGGAGTCTTTGGTAGTCCCATGACAAAGTCCATCGTGATATTATTCCATTTCCACTCAGGTATGGGAAGAGGATTCATGACTCCTCCAGGCTGTTTCCTTCCAGCTTTCAGTTGTTGACAAACCATACATCTTGACACAAAATCAAAAATCTCCCTCTTCATGTTGTCCCACCAATAATGATCCCTCAAAGCGTTATACATTTTGGTACTCCTAGGGTGTATAGAGAAATTGGAACTATGAGCATCGTTCAACAATTCCCTTTTTAGATCAGGTATATCGGGAACACAAAGTCTCCTCCCAAATTTTAAAATTCCATCTTCATACACAAAGTCACTCAATCTCCCATCATTCATAGCTTTAATCTTCTTTTGAAATTCTTCATCATTGGTCTGAGAACCCTTTACCCTTTATAATAAATGTTGTTTGGAAACAATTTGAAAATGTATTGATGTTTCACCTTCCATGGTGATTCCCATATCCTTCTTTACAAGATGCATGAAAATAGAATCCCTCTCAACTCTCATCTTGTTCAAAACTCCATGATATTTTCTACTCAAAGCATTTGCAACCTTATTTGCCTTCCTCGGGTGGTAGTGTATCGTGCAATCATAATCCTTGGGTAGTTCAAGCCATCTCATTTGAATCAAGTTGAGTTATTTCTGTGAGAAAATATATTTCAAACTCTTATGATCAGTATAAATCTCACATTTATCACCGTAGAGATAGTGTCTCCAAATATTCAAAGAAAAGATTACAACTCCTAACTCAAGATCACGAGTAGGATAGTTCTGCACATGAATTTTCAGATGTCGTGATTCATAGGCAATAACCCTATCATTCGGCATAAGGACAAAACCATATCCTTTCTTCGATGCATCACTATAAATAACAAACCCATCATTCCCCAATGGTAGAGTAAATATAGGAGCATTGAATAATCTTTTCTTCAGTTCATCGAGACATTCTCCACACTCTTTTGTCCAAAAAAATTTACCCCCTTTACATGTGAGATTTGGTAATGGGTTAGCCAACCGGGAAAAATTCTGGACAAAACTTCGATAATAACCTAATAAACCAATAAAATTGTGTACCTCAGTTATACTCATCGGTGATGGCCATTCTTGGATTTCTCTTGTCTTTGAATGATCAATAGAGATTCCATCATTAGAGACAATATGTCCAAGAAAAGAAATCTCATGAAGCCAGAATTCACATTTTCTAAAAATCCTATATAATTCATGTCTTCTCAGAGTCTTCAATATAATGCCCAAGTGATTTTCATGATTTTCATAGCTTTTGGAGTATACCAATATATCATCAATAAATACCACTACAAATTCATCAAGATATTCGTTGAAAACTCTATTCATTAGATCTATAAAAATAGAGGGTGAATTAGTCAGCTGAAAAGGTATTTTTGTAAACTTGTAATGCCCATACCTAGTTCGAAATGCTGTCTTAGGAATGTATTCCTTCTTCGCACAAAATTGATGATATCTAGATCAAAGGTCAATCTTTGAAAAGTATTGATATCCATGCAGTTGGTCAAATAAATCATCAATGCGAGGTAGGGGATACTTGTTCCTTATTGTTATAGCATTGATCTCCCTGTAGTCAATACATAACCTCATAGATCCATCTTTATTCTTAACAAAAAGGACAGGGGCTCCAGATGGAGAAACACTAGGGTGAATAAATCCCTTATTACTCAATTCCTCTTGATTTTTCTTTAGTTCAACTAATTCCGCAATGTCCATTCTATAAGGGGTATTCGATATGGGCCTTGAACCAGGAATTCAATCAATGGAAAACTCAATTTCTCATTCTGGAGGATGTCCAGGTAAATCTTATAGAAACAAAATTACAAATTCTTTCACAATAGGTACATCCTATATTTTTATATTCCTTTCCTTACCCACCATTATTTCATTCTCTTCCTCTCCAATAATTGAATTTAGTTGAGCTACTAGGGGTGGATCTAGGTAAGAATTGTTGGAGTTGGTGGCCTAGAACCAACTACATTGTACTTTATTCATTAATAAAAGCCTTATCACATCATGATTGTTCTTATGTGTGACAATGTATGTGATAATGTCCTAAGGACTGCTATTTCATTAAAGGTTCATAGCGGATCCCTGCTATGATGAGAACCCGGAAGTGCCATAACACTGTTCTTGAATAAATGTTCTATGGCTGGATGATATTATTTGAGGAACACAAATAATACAGGTCATTAGGGGTGAGGACTCATAAAATTTTGAGGCACCTTCTCATGGTGTGCGCCTTTAGTAATATCCAGGAGGATATTATGAGAACGAGACCCGTCAGTAGGAAATCCACATTTCATAGTGTCATTGGATGTTCCTATCTGTGGACATGTGTATTGGTCCTTAGACTTTAAGATTATTATTAATGGGTATTAGAACTCGCACACATAGATGTTTTGATGAAAACTGTGATGACACACTGTTCGCAGTGAGGTAGGATACGTTGGGTGCGTAATGAGTAATACTACATTAATAGATAATGCGAGAAAGGATTTGTCTCTTCTGTTACATAACGAAAGTAGATATCTCAGGCCCTTTTATGTAATTGATATACCCTAAATAAATCCATGGCCTTGGTAAGGTATGGGCAAGTTCAGTTCTGGGAAGTCAAACAAAGAATAATCGAGCACAAGGGTTGATGGCACTAGCATGCAACCCGCTTGATTAGAGATATTGAGGCAAATGGATTATATTACACGATAAGCATTTGTAGGAGGTGACATGTCATTGCGACATTAACTTCTTTCTCTATAGGTTCCTTGGCATGTTGCTAGACGCTAACCTTGGTCTTTAGACAAGCTCTGCCTAATGCCACTGAGAAAGAGGCCTAGAGGGTCACACACTAAGTGTGTCCATGTATCTCAGTTAAATATTATTTTAACAAGTTAAATAAATATTATTCCCGACTGTGGTTTAATAATTATTTAAGGATGCCTGATCACATTTATTTCGACACTAGTTTTTCGAGAGAATATATTGTGGGTGAAATAATATATTTATTAGCGAGTAATGTAGTTACATTTATTTAAGAAATAAATATCCATTACTCAAGGCCTAATAAATGTGGTGGATAAAAATGGAAAATAAAAGAACACACCATGTATCTTAAATATACACACCGTGTAGTTTTATGGAAAACAAGTACACGTAGTGTATTAATTATTACACACCGTGTAGTTTTCCAGTCGGTATTTTAAGGATATAACATTGTTTTATTAAATGATATTAATTATAATCAGCGTGGGTGCATGTCAAGGAATTAATAATTCAACATGGGGGTTTCAATAAGAGTTAATGATATAAATAAAACACGTAACACATTTATTTATTTCCATAACTCTATTAACCTCAAACCTGATTATAAATATCCTCACAGCCCCAACATTTTTTCCAAGAGATCCATTTGTTTTGCACAACGTATTTGGAAATACTCTCAAGCTATGAGAGAAATACCTTTCCACCTAGAACACCCTCATGTTATGAGAGCGAGATCCTCCACCGGATCAAGGCGGTCGAAGGCGGACATCGCAAGTGAAGGTTCTTCCACGCTAGCACCTGGAGATCCATTTAGAGATGTTCAGAGATACGTGGGGTACATGTGGATCACTACTAGAGGAATCCTATACTTGGATTCGACGACGCAACGGCAGATCACAGGATCGTGACCGTAGACATCAACGAAGAAAGAATTCCACCGAGGTAATTCTTGTGAATTAATTAAATTAATTATAACCAAACTATGATTATCCTTTCCCAATGGTTCTGGGACCCTTCTTTTCTTTATCGTTCTTTGTTCCATTCTGAAGATCCGGCGTTTTATATTGTGACGGATCTCGGATAGAACATTGTATAACGCTAAAATTAAAGTTGGGCAAACGCACCAACGCACTTCCGCTGCTCCCAGAACCTACAAGTTGTATCAGATCGGTCATATCGTGGATTATAATTATTTAGTTTTTCATTGGTGATTTACGCATTTAATAATTTAGTTATTTCAATTCATGTTTAATCGTTTTGGAAATATGAATGTCGAGATATGTTCCTCCTCACTCGCTTCTCGTTAAGCTCATAGAAACGATTTTTTCTTTTAAATTTGATTAAAATAAAATAGAGGAACTCATCCGGTGGAGCCAAACGTTTCTGGCCGTACAACACCAGAATACACGGTGTGTATTTGGAAGTACACACTGTGTAGTCTAGGTTTAATGCATTGACTGATCCTCCAAATCAGGGAATGTATTGAAGTCATTTATGATCCCGTGTTTTGACTAGAAATAGGTGGCACACGCTTTCCGGATTACACGCCGTGTGGTCCAACTAAACATGACGTGTATTCCCTTCGGGTTAGGGTTGGACCATGTACCCCGTACAGGGCTTGCCTAACTTGAAAACTTGTAACGTGGAGACTACACATCGTGTGTCCCATGGAACACTCCGTGTAATCTAAAAATTTCCGAATTACGTAAACATGCCATGTCCTCGGGTGTGTACTTCGGATGGACGGGGAAGAAAAGTACACGCCATGTAGTCGGAAATACACGCCGTGTACTCACCCAAATTACACAGATTTATTAAAATTTATTATTATATTATACAAACCTTTGAGACGTGTACCATGGTGCAGGAATAAAGCTGAGGAACAACACGTGATAGGTGTTTTATATATATGTGTGTTTAATTTAACATCTGCGTAATGAACGAGAATTCACCGGGTTGCCTCCAAGGCACAAGTTACGTACAAGGATAATTTTAAATGAAGTTATTTGTTTAAAATTATGATGGATGATAATATCAAGGATGTTCAGAAAAGGGTTTAAGATAAAAGGATTGAATAATTAAAGATAATTAATTGATTCGAGCGTGATTTATCTTAAACAAAAATAATTAAATAATTGAATGCTAGTTTTATTTATGCATAAATATCATTGCATGTATGGATGATCATGAGCTAGACCAGGACCTTTGTATGCGAATGGTTTCTTTTAATTTATTTATTTAATTTAAATTTATTATCCTGCGAGCCATCTCCTCATTAATAAGTAGGGCCTGCGCGCCCAATGATTCTTTTATGTAAAACCCCCTTTTTACCCCTCACCTGCGTGTGAGATAAATGCATATGTAATGGATGGAGCTCCCAAGCTAGTGGAGGCGGCTCAAGTCAGGAGCTAAGGTGAAACCAATCCAAGGAGATACAATGGTGGAAAGCTGTTAAAACAAACCTGAAAGGTTCAAGGTGTTTCTCCCCTAGGTCTTTGGTTAGTTTATCAACTGCTAGATAAACTAACCAATTGAAAAATCTCACAATCATAACATTTATTTTATTTCTGTCAGTTGCATGGTTTATGTATTGTGGGTGTGTTTTCATGATCACACAATTAATGAATTAAACGAGCATGCAAGATGGAACTAAAATAAAACCGTCTTATACGTAAATATTATTTTAGATATTGTTAATCACTTAAGTATATCCCACTTAATATTAACAAGAATGTAATCAAAGATAATAAAATAGAAATTTACATATAAGGATAAAATCCCTCAAAAGAAATATTAAGTTGGTATAGCCTTCCATAATCTTGGTTAGAATCCAACCATAGTTCAAAGTGCTTGACCAACCCTAGTTGGGGTGCATTCAATTATCGAGGAATTCTAATTCAAGGTTTTGGGTTGACTTGACTTGGTTCGCATCAAGGGTTGACTGCCACGGTAGGACTTGGCATGACCAAGAGGCAAAGCTTGAGGAAACCCAAAATAAAAGGATTTCAGGATTGGGGAGTCCACTCAGCGGATCATGGAGCTACGAGTTAATGCAGTTGGAATTTGGAATGACTACCTAAAACCCTTCAAGCTACATGACTAACCCTAGTTGGGGTAATGCAAAGGGAAATATGGATCCCTGCTATTAGAATATTTAGGTAACAGAATATTCCGATGTCAATGGAGAGGGCTATTGGATTTTGATAAAATAGTGGGAGACTAATAAGTATTAGTTTATTTATTTGTCTCATTTTTGTAATAAATTACAAAACCGTTTCTCATCTTAATTTTTAGAAATGACAAGAAAATGAATTCAAACATGTCATTGCAAACCATACTCGAGAAGGAAAACCTTCTCACTGGCACAAATTTCCATGAGTAGCAGAATAGTTTACGCATCATCCTTCTCCATGAAAGGAAATTATATGTGCTAGAAGAGCCTATTCCAGTTGCGCCTGGGAAAGAGGTTAGTGATGAGTAATTATCACTCTATATGAAACACATGGATGATGCCACAGATGTCCAATGTTTCATACTATCGACCATGTCCAATGATGTAACACCCCGAGCTTCCACGATACGCTTCTCATTCAATAATGCAATGGCTTGCATTATACGCAACTTCGAGTTCTAAAACACCGCGACTAATCAAAGTAGCCGTTATGAATAGTAATAACCACTTTTTTAAAATTATAGAAATTTTATATTTCAAAATGGACTTCATTTTTGGATTCGGAATATCGAAATTAGCCTATGTTGAATTTTTGGTATTTTTCTGAGAACTTCTAATTTTTTATGAATAGTGAAAAATACTTAAAAACAACTTTTTTAATAAAAATAATTAATAGTGATAAATTATACTATTTAGTGGTTTTAAAGTATAATTGGAATATATTTTTATCATTTTATCCAATGGTGGTCATTAGAATTAATTTAACATTGAAATTGGACATAAACAGTTGCCAAACTTTTGATATAAATTGTTTCTTAAAAACACGCTATTTGTTGTAACAGCGGGAATTAATTATAAAATTAATTAATACAACTTATATGTTTGGAATTTTTTAAAATAGACATCATTTTTGAATTCGGAATATCAATTATAGCTTAGGGTGAAATTTTGGTCTTGTTCTGAAAAACTTCAATTTTTGATGAATAGTGAAACCACTAAGTGGTAGTTAAATAACTGATTTTTCGTTTAAATGAAATATTACCACTTCTGTGATTTGATTTTCAAAAATCCGACATACATGGTTGTCATTAAGAAGTAAAATGTGGTTCAATGAGATTAAAATAATTTTTGGTGAATAGTAACTTTTAAGTTCTTAATCGCGATTAGAGGTAATTAGTGTAGTTTAAGGTAAAAACAATGTTTTAATAATATGATATGAGCTTGACACTTGTCCTACTCCTATTGGATGAGTCATGGCCGACCAAGACAACCCATGGGTCAACTTGGGGACCCCATGGAGCCACTTTAGTTAGAAAATGACATAAACACCTTTTATTTAATGTTAAAGTAAAAAATGACACAAACATAAAATGTTTTACTAAAACAATTTTTACGTGGGGTTACACAAGTCCAAATTTTGATTATAAATATTCATTAGAAAGATAAAAAGATTTCCTACATCATAGTATTTGTTTTATAATTTTTAGACATTAAATAAATTAAATTATTTATGACATAATTATGATGTGGCGATGACCTCATTATTTAAAGATTTAAATAAAATGAGAAGATAATGAAAAATCCAAGGCTTACACTTGTCCAAAGCCTATTGGATGAAGATATTTAGAAACCTTATCACCTTAGCCTCTAATTATATAAGTGTGGGACCTTTAGAATCCGAAAAGCATTGTGAAATAATGTAACATTTCAATCTTTCCAAAAGTGCCCCTCCTCTCCACTTATAAAAGGCCCCCACCTCTCCCACCTCATTTACACTTTCAAGCCATTTTTCTCGGCCAACCTCTGACCAAATACTCTCCCAACATTCCTCTCTTACTCCTATAAGCCTCACTTTGGGCAGAACTCTTCCCAAGGAAGCCTTTGGCTCAAATCAAAAAGAGTTACCCGATTTTGAGGTAATGTCTTTTCTAATGTTGTTTTGTTTTATTTTTCTTCTCCAACCCCCTAAACTCTTTTTATTCATTTCTTTTGTAACAAAACCAGTATCCTCAATATACTAGGATGTTTTTATAAGAAGGATTCGAGCTACACTTACACACACCTACATCTAATGGTTAAAGAACATACGGTTTCTGTGGATGGCGAATTTCTGCCTCACGAAACGATGATTGTTCAACACTCATATAACACCTTCAAAGGTGGCCATTAAGATGTCACTATATTTATATATGATATATAATGTGTTTATGTTTTACTTATGCTTCTGTATTTCTCATTTATGGCTTACTTTATGATTTCCATTATGGGTAAAACGCGATAATTTCATTTTAGGAAGTGCGGACTACCGCCCCCTCAAAGTGATTTGAATCGTTAATGCCATATGTGGGATGTATAAAGGATGGAGTAAATGGTATTATACACTATATTATACTGGAATTATATTATACATTTATATCATTATGAATTAGTTCCATTAAATATGAAATTGAAATGAAAGTAGCGTTCATGCGTACGTACGGCTTACCGTCTCCATGAACGGTGCATTTCATTTCTTACCTCTAAATGTTACGTAATATTACAAATGAATGTATATACTGGATATATAAGATATACATGACATCTAAATCATTAATATAATTCTGGATATAATGGATATTTCACCACATAAACAACTTGTAATTATAAGAAGCTTATTGTTGACTCAAGTTCCAAAGATCGACAAAACGACCGTTATTAACTTAAATAATTACATAATGTTCATATCATTGTAATAAGTGATATAATAAGGATAATGAAATTGAAAATGGTTCTTAATAAGGTATATATTAACTCTAGTTTATTATTCAGGAGGTTAAAGAACGGTTGAGTCAAGTCAGACACGAGGTAAGGGAACTTCTTAACCCAACTTCCATTCTTTGGGTTAATCTCCTACTTTCAAATTATGTCATGATATTATTATGTCCTATATTGTATTTGTACTTTCTTTATGTGTACATATAGTGAATACACATAACAGATCTATTTCATTTTAAAAATGATCTTTTTAAGGACTTCGTCTTAATCTCCTTTCATTGAGGCATACTTTGTTTTATACACGAATTTATTTTATATGGTGTATAAACCCCTTTGACTTTTACGTTTTTTCAAAAGGAATCTTTTTATACGAAGCGTTTACTAAACGACAAAATGGAATGTTTTGGTCGTACGTATGCGGCGAGAATGACTTCTCTGCCGCCGTGATCACTATTTGAGTTTCGGCTTCCTCTTCAAGCCATACCTTTTTTAATGAAAAATAAATACCATGTTATACTTTTATTTTATTTTGGTATTGAAAATGGTTTTGAAAGCGTTTTTATTATATCAATGTGTTGTATTGATATCTTGTGATTGAAATGTGGAAATGTTATGTTTCCTTTATGCATGTTTTATGTGATACGATTATGTTATGGTTTATGATATGTTTAAACCTATTCATATGAGGAATGTATTGGACTTAATATGTGACGGGTGGAGCCCGCTATAGCTCCTCGATGCATCGGCAGGTCTCATGAGACAACTAGACGTGGAATTGGCCGAGGCCCTTTCCCAATTTGATTTATGGTTTTGGCCGAGGCCTTAATAATTTTAGATGTCTTGGCCGAGGCCTTGAAAAAGTGTTTCAGAATGTCCGGCATTATACATTCCCTCATTATGAAAGTGGTTATTGATATTGCATGTGATTATTCGACCAGTAGAATATCCATGTGAAGAAGTAAATGGCATTATCTCATTTTATTTTTTCCATATTATGTTGATGTTCAAGTTTAAAAGGCTTTTGTTTTAGTTATACATTGCCTTAAATGTTTATGTTTATTTATGAAAGCTTCCGCAATATTGTTATCCTTACTGAGCATCTGAGCTCACCCCTTTCAATGTTTTAATATTTTCCAGGATGTGAAGAAGTATTTTATGAATGACCTGCAGGGATAGTCAGAAGAGGATATGAGTGTGGACTATGGAGACTTTGTTATTGTAGTTTTTCACTTTATGATGTAATGTAACGTTTACGAATGTATCTAGTGTTTCCAAGGCTACTAAACTAATCGGTCTTTCAAGACTTGATCTTTTGTGATCATGCCAATGTTACGAAGTAATGCACCGACTCTGGGTAGCTGGGGTCGGGGCGTTACAGTTGGTATCAAAGGCAGTTTAGTACTAACCTTGGAAGCTAGATTTAGATAAACTCTGATTAGAGCACATAGCCCAAAGATAGACTTTGAGGATTAGTATAGAAGAACTTCCTAGAATTTTGGTATTATAGAGATGTTATGACTTTTCCGAGCAATACATCCCTGTCTTGATACGAGCAGGTAGAGGCGGCTCTGGCACAGATGTACCTAGGGGTAAAACCCGAAAACACCGCTTTGAGCTAGACTCGAACGGGAACTGGTGCACGACAACGGGCCTTGCTGCACTCTTGGTTACGACACTCCCGGGGGATATGCTTAGGATAATTCTCATTTTATTTACAAACCACTATGAAGGGTTATGAGTATATACTTCCTCAAAGAAAACATTTCTTTTTATGATTATGGATTATATCCATAAATAGTTCAATTTATGTAAAGTGTTTTACAAGTATGGAATTATGTATTTTGATTCATAATCTAATCTAGTTTATGCCATTGTTTAGAAATGGCGCCTAGTGGAAGGAATGGAAACCATATCAATGTACGAACTCCGTGTAGGGATTGCCCTCCTGATCAAGATAATTATTGTGGATCTAGAGATACAACTGGTGCTGATCAACTTAATACCATACTGGGACAACTCACTCAGGTTATGAATAGTAACCTTACTCGTATGGAGCACCCTGATCCGCAACGTGGAGGATCAATGTTAGACCGCTTCATGAGGCAACAACCACCAACCTTCAATGGGAGTACAAATCCTATAGTAGCTGAGCAATGGATAAATTCCTTAGAGAAAATATTCCATGCTTTGGGGAGTAGTGAAAGGGAGAAGGTTGTCATGGCAGTTTACCGCCTCACTGGAGATGCCGATCAGTGGTGGTCGCTGATTCGAAACACAAAGGAAGATGATGACGTATCGAATATGGAATGGAGGGAGTTCAAAGAGCTTTTCTTAGAAAAATACTTTCCTCGTGACCATCGAGCAGATATGGAAAGGCAATTTCTGAGTCTGAGGCAGAAGGAGGATGAAAATGTCGCAAAGTATGAGGCTAACTTTACAAGGTTAGCAAGGTATGCTGCAGATTACATACGTAACCCAAGGAGTAAGATTGATCATTTCTTTGATGGGGTAAAACCATTTCTCCGTCGAGCTTTGGTATCACAATCCTTCTCATCATACGAAGATATTGTCTCGTGTGCTATCAAGATAGAAAAGGAATTCTCTAAGTCTTATGACAACAAAGTAAAGCAAGAGAAGAAGAGAACGGTGGAACAAGAGACAGATAAAGGGAAAAAGGGAAAGAAGGATTTTCCATTATGTGATAATTGTGGGAAGAATCACCCTGGTACTTGCCTAAAAGGAATGGGAGTTTTTATAAATGTGGAGAAAAGGGTCACCAGGCTCGTGATTGCAAGGGAAAGAAAGAGGCTGTCAAAGTTGAATGCTACAATTGTAGAGAAATGGGTCATTATGCAAATGAATGTCCTAAGCGTCAGGGAAACTTACCTCAGAAAAGGCCAAGAGATCAAGGACAATCTTATGCTGTTACTACAGTTGAAGCAGAATAATTAATGTATTGGTGCTTTTGGACTCATGGATTATATTATGGTTATTAGAATAATGTGATATATATATAAGGATTGTACTGCAGTACTTGTTTATTTCAGTAAGGTTTTAATATGATGAAGGTAATTATATTTTTAGTATGTGACAATAAGAGAAACTTTTCTTTGTTTGGGGAATCTGATGTTACAATTGATTTTGGAATTTAGAGACCTTTTAGAGAAAGTCTGGATGAAGGTATTTTGGATAACTATAAAGGTTGGAGTGGATTAAGTTGAACTTTGGATAGTATTGTTTAAGGTTAAAACATTTATGAAGATTATTTTTGGAATAGTATAGTACTATATTTTTAGGAAAAGGACAACCTGCAGGGTGGGGAATAACCCGTCGCGTCGGACACAGCTGCAGGAATCGAACCCACAACCATAGTGCGACAAGCCTTTATTTCCTACCACTAGCCTACAGGAAGTCCCTGGTTATTACAAAATAGTTTTACTAATCTAAATGGTATGTGTTAACATTTTGAACCTTATACAATTAGGATAAATAGAATATTTTTGAGTTCTGTTACCATTTGGAGTAAAAGTTGGGTTTGTGGTAAAAATTTATTAACGAATGAAAGTATACATAACAAGTATGTATATTCCCTTACGTTCTTAGTAAATCTCATAAATAAATTCCTCAACATTATAAAAGGTAACTTAAAACAAAAATGTTGTCGGTTAACTTTTCCAACTGGGGATTCAATGACCGTTTAACCAATCACAAGTTTGTGATTTTCTTATGGTTAAACTTTCTCCTAATCCTGTTTTCTATAACTCTCCATCAGACCTTGATGGTTTGTTTTTCTTCCATATCCATATTTTCACAGAATCCTAGAATGGGCTATATCGGGTGACCTTTGTACTTATCTTGCTTTCTTTTAATGTTATATATTTATTAACCTTATTTCCGATGTGGGTTTTCCACAAAGGTATTTTCTATTTTCAACCTTTTATTATCAAAGAAAAATTTCAAATTGCGAGGACGCAATTTATTGAAGGAGGGGAGAATGTAACACCCCGAGCTTCCACGATACGCTTCTCATTCAATAATGCAATGGCTTGCATTATACGCAACTTCGAGTTCTAAAACACCGCGACTAATCAAAGTAGCCGTTATGAATAGTAATAACCACTTTTTTAAAATTATAGAAATTTTATATTTCAAAATGGACTTCATTTTTGGATTCGGAATATCGAAATTAGCCTATGTTGAATTTTTGGTATTTTTCTGAGAACTTCTAATTTTTTATGAATAGTGAAAAATACTTAAAAACAACTTTTTTAATAAAAATAATTAATAGTGATAAATTATACTATTTAGTGGTTTTAAAGTATAATTGGAATATATTTTTATCATTTTATCCAATGGTGGTCATTATAATTAATTTAACATTGAAATTGGACATAAACAGTTGCCAAACTTTTGATATAAATTGTTTCTTAAAAACACTCTATTTATTGTAACAGCGGGAATTAATTATAAAATTAATTAATACAACTTATATGTTTGGAATTTTGTAAAATAGACATCATTTTTGAATTCGGAATATCAATTATAGCTTAGGGTGAAATTTTGGCCTTGTTCTGAAAAACTTCAATTTTTGATGAATAGTGAAACCACTAAGTGGTAGTTAAATAACTGATTTTTCGTTTAAATGAAATATTACCACTTCTGTGATTTGATTTTCAAAAATCCGACATACATGGTTGTCATTAAGAAGTAAAATGTGGTTCAATGAGATTAAAATAATTTTTGGTGAATAGTAACTTTTAAGTTCTTAATCGCGATTAGAGGTAATTAGTGTAGTTTAAGGTAAAAACAATGTTTTAATAATATGATATGAGCTTGACACTTGTCCTACTCCTATTGGATGAGTCATGGCAGACCAAGACAACCCATGGGTCAACTTGGGGACCCCATGGAGCCACTTTAGTTAGAAAATGACATAAACACCTTTTATTTAATGTTAAAGTAAAAAATGACACAAACATAAAATGTTTTACTAAAACAATTTTTACGTGGGGTTACACAAGTCCAAATTTTGATTATAAATATTCATTAGAAAGATAAAAAGATTTCCTACATCATAGTATTTGTTTTATAATTTTTAGACATTAAATAAATTAAATTATTTATGACATAATTATGATGTGGCGATGACCTCATTATTTAACGATTTAAATAAAATGAGAAGATAATGAAAAATCCAAGGCTTACACTTGTCCAAAGCCTATTGGATGAAGATATTTCAGAACCGTATCACCTTAGCCTCGAATTATATAAGTGTGGGACCTTTAGAATCCGAAAAGCATTGTGAAATAATGTAACATTTCAATCTTTCCAAAAGTGCCCCTCCTCTCCACTTATAAAAGGCCCCCACCTCTCCCACCTCATTTACACTTTCAAGCCATTTGGCTCGGCCAAACTCTTCCCAAATACTCTCCCAACATTCCTCTGTTACTCCAATAAGCCTCACTTTGGGCAGAACTCTTCCCAAGGAAGCCTTTGGCTCAAATCAAAAAGAGTTACCCGATTTTGAGGTAATGTCTTTTCTAATGTTGTTTTGTTTTATTTTTCTTCTCCAACCCCCTAAACTCTTTTTATTCATTTCTTTTGTAACAAAACCAGTATCCTCAATATACTAGGATGTTGTTATAAGAAGGATTCGAGCTACACTTACACACACCTACATCTAATGGTTAAAGAACATACGGTTTCTGTGGATGGCGAATTTCTGCCTCACGAAACGATGATTGTTCAACACTCATATAACACCTTCAAAGGTGGCCATTAAGATGTCACTATATTTATATATGATATATAATGTGTTTATGTTTTACTTATGCTTCTGTATTTCTCATTTATGGCTTACTTTATTATTTCCATTATGGGTAAAACGCGATAATTTCATTTTAGGAAGTGCGGACTACCGCCCCCTCAAAGTGATTTGAATCGTTAATGCCATATGTGGGATGTATAAAGGATGGAGTAAATGGTATTATACACTATATTATACTGGAATTATATTATACATTTATATCATTATGAATTAGTTCCATTAAATATGAAATTGAAATGAAAGTAGCGTTCTTGCGTACGTACGGCTTACCGTCTCCATGAACGGTGCATTTCATTTCTTACCTCTAAATGTTACGTAATATTACAAATGAATGTATATACTGGATATATAAGATATATATGACATCTAAATCATTAATATAATTCTGGATATAATGGATATTTCACCACATAAACAACTTGTAATTATAAGAAGCTTATTGTTGACTCAAGTTCCAAAGATCGACAAAACGACCGTTATTAACTTAAATAATTACATAATGTTCATATCATTGTAATAAGTGATATAATAAGGATACTGAAATTGAAAATGGTTCTTAATAAGGTATATATTAACTCTAGTTTATTATTCAGGAGGTTAAAGAACGGTTGAGTCAAGTCAGACACGAGGTAAGGGAACTTCTTAACCCAACTTCCATTCTTTGGGTTAATCTCCGACTTTCAAATTATGTCATGATATTATTATGTCCTATATTGTATTTGTACTTTCTTTATGTGTACATATAGTGAATACACATAACAGATCTATTTCATTTTAAAAATGATATTTTTAAGGACTTCGTCTTAATCTCCTTTCATTGAGGCATACTTTGTTTTATACACGAATTTATTTTATATGGTGTATAAACCCCTTTGACTTTTACGTTTTTTCAAAAGGAATCTTTTTATACGAAGCGTTTACTAAACGACAAAATGGAATGTTTTGGTCGTACGTATGCGGCGACAATGACTTCTCCGCCGCCGTGATCACTATTTGAGTTTCGGCTTCCTCTTCAAGCCATACCTTTTTTAATGAAAAATAAATACCATGTTATACTTTTATTTTATTTTGGTATTGAAAATGGTTTTGAAAGCGTTTTTATTATATCAATGTGTTGTATTGATATCTTATGATTGAAATGTGGAAATGTTATGTTTCCTTTATGCATGTTTTATGTGATACGATTATGTTATGGTTTATGATATGTTTAAACCTATTCATATGAGGAATGTATTGGACTTAATATGTGACGGGTGGAGCCCGCTATAGCTCCTCGATGCATCGGCAGGTCTCATGAGACAACTAGACGTGGAATTGGCTGAGGCCCTTTCCCAATTTGATTTATGGTTTTGGCCGAGGCCTTAATCATTTTAGATGTCTTGGCCGAGGCCTTGACAAAGTGTTTCAGAATGTCCGGCATTATACATTCCCTCATTATGAAAGTGGTTATTGATATTGCATGTGATTATTCGACCAGTAGAATATCCATGTGAAGAAGTAAATGGCATTATCTCATTTTATTTTTGCCATATTATGTTGATGTTCAAGTTTAAAAGGCTTTTGTTTTAGTTATACATTGCCTTAAATGTTTATGTTTATTTATGAAAGCTTCCGCAATATTGTTATCCTTACTGAGCATCTGAGCTCACCCCTTTCAATGTTTTAATATTTTCCAGGATGTGAAGAAGTATTTTATGAATGACCTGCAGGGATAGTCAGAAGAGGATATGAGTGTGGACTATGGAGACTTTGTTATTGTAGTTTTTCACTTTATGATGTAATGTAACGTTTACGAATGTATCTAGTGTTTCCAAGGCTACTAAACTAATAGGTCTTTCGAGACTTGATCTTTTGTGATCATGCCAATGTTACGAAGTAATGCACCGACTCTGGGTAGCTGGGGTCGGGGCGTTACAAATGAGCTCTTGAAGCAACATGAAAACATGGACGTGTATAGCATGATGTATCACCTAAAGGATCTCTACCAAGAGAAGATGAGACATGAGATTTAGGAGATATCCAATGCTTTTTTTACAACTAAGCATATAGAGTATGCACCAGTTGGGCCTCATGTAGTCAATCTTATTGGCTACATTGAATGCCTAGACATCTTAGGGATTAAATTCCTGTATGGGTTGCATACAGATCTCGTCCTATCATCACTGCCCAAGACCTTCTCTAGCTTCATTGTCAACTATAATATGAGCAGCAATGAGAAGAGTCTATCAGAGCAGCTGACCTTAATTCGCCAGGTAGATAAGGAAATGGGGTATGACAAACCCGCAGTCCTTATGGAAAACAATAAAAGGACGGACAAGGAAAAGGGGCCAAAGACTTATAAATAGTATGAATCCCCTGAGCACCGTCCCTCCAAGAAGGGGAAGATTCATGGGTAGGGCAAGGAACGGGAGGCAGTTTGTTTTTCCTATGGCCAGTAGGGCCATTAGAAGAGGAACTGCACCCAGAAGCATGAGGATGCTAAAGGTGAATTTGTTATCAAGTGAAATCTTTCTATTTATACACATTGGGTATTAGATACAACTTTTGGGGCTCACATATGCATTCAAATTCAGGAACCAAGTATATTTAGAAAGATCGATAGAGGAGAGGTGGATCTTTGAGCTGCCAATGGCGCAAGGCTGGATGTGTTGGCTATTGGCGATTATCACCTCTCATTGTGAACTGGCATGATTTTGGTTTTTCAAAACTGTTATTTTTTCCCTAATGTTACCAAGAACATAATTTCTATATCTTGTTTGGATATGGATGGATTTGTTTTCAAGTTTGGAAATAAGGGTTGTCTCTTTTATAAGAATAATGTATGTTATGGTATGGCACATTTGAATAATGGTTTGTATGTATTAAATTACGAAAACCAAGTGTTGGCAATGGATATTGAAACAAACTCACATGACTCATACATCACCCAGTTGTGGAATCACCGCCTTGGCCATGTAGATGAGAAGCGCTTGACAAAGATCTGTCAAGATGGCTATTTAGACTCTACTAAGCTAAAACCACTTGATAGATGTCACTCTTGTTTACAAGGTAAAATGATGAAGCTGCCTTTTGGTGGACAGGGTTAAAGGGCCACAAAGCTTCTAAGATTGGTACACACGGATGTATGTAGACCATTTACAGTAGAATCTAGAGGTGGATATTCTTACTTCATTACTTTTTCTAATGATTTGAGTAGATACAGATTTGTCTACTTAATGAGGTATAAGTTAGAAACCTTAGAGATATTTAAGGAATTCAAGAATGAAGTAGAGAATCAGCTTGGTAAGATGATAAAGAAGCTTCGATCAGATCGAGGTGGAGAATATCTGAACCAAGAGATCATCGATCTTCTATGGGAGTTATCTCATCTCACTCATCTTTATACACCATAGTGGAATGGTGTTAGTGAAAGGAGGAACCACACCTTGTTGGACATGGTGAGGTCGATGATGAGTCATGCGGGTCTTCCATTATCCTTTTGGGGATATGCATTAAAAACTACAGCATACACATTAAACCGAGTACCAACTAAGGCAGAAAATATAAATCCCTCTGAGTTATGGAGTGGAAAGAAACCCATTTTGTCGCATACACGTGTATGGGGATGTGAGGCATTTGTTAAGGCCTTATCAGGCAAAAAACTGGCACCCCGGGGCACGAAGTGTATCTTTTTAGGATATCCCAGGGAAACGAAAGGATATTACCTATATAACCCTCAAGAAAAGAAAGAGATTGTCACCAGACAAGCCGTCTTTCTTGAGAGGGAGCACATCCTCAATAAGGATAGTGGGATCAAGATTGACTTTGATGAATTTGATGATCAAGATACACAGGAGTTGGTATAGGAACAAGTTTCACAGGTCCCCGTGGAAGAGGTTCCAGAATCACAAGTACTACGTGGGAGCTCAAGAGAGGTAAGGGAACCAAAGAGATTTGATTTCCTAGTCACTGAGGATGGTGAATCATTATTGTTGGACAACGATGAGCCTCTCCCCTACAAGGAAGCAGTAGAAATCTCAGAAGCTACAAGATGGATAGAAGCTATGAATTCTGATATGGATTCCATGTATCAGAACCATGTTTGGGATCTGGTCGATGATCTAGTTAATGTAAAGCCTGTTGGATGAAAATGGGTATTCAAGAGAAATCTAGACATGGATGGTCAAGTTATCACCTATAAAGGAAGGCTAGTGGCTAAAGGACTCAGACAGCGTTAAGGAATTGACTATGATGAAACCTTCTCGCCAGTTTCCATTTTTAAATCCATAAGAATCATACTTTCCATAGTAGCTTACCATGACTATGAGATTTTGTAGATGGATGTCAAAACAGCATTCTGTAATGGGAACCTTCAGGAAGATGTCTATATGACACAACCAGAAGGGTTTGTGACTCCCGGTGAAGCCAAACGGGTTTGCAAGTTGCAGAAATCCATTTATGGATTGAATCAAGCATCCAGGTCATGGAACATTTGATTTGATGAAGCCATAAAGGAATTTGGGTTCATTAAGAATGAATGTGAGCCATGTTTTTATAAGTGGTTTAATGGGAATGTGGTCGTTATCCTAGTAGTATATTTTGATGTCATATTTCTTATTGAAAACGACATACCATCCTTACAGTCAGTTAAGGACTGGTTGAACAAGTGTTTCTCCATGAAGGACTTAGGAGAAGTAGCCTACATTCTAGGGATCAAGATCATTCGTGATAGATCCAAGAGGCTTCTTGGACTAAGTAAGGGTACATACATTGACCAGATACTAAAGAGATTTATTATAGAACAATCCAAGAGTGGATTGGTTCCAGTGTCACATGGCCTACATCATTCTAATAAAATGTTTCCTTAGACACAACAAGAGAACGATAGAATGAGTAAGTTCCCATACGCTTCGGCTATAGGATCCATCATGTATGCCTTGTTATGTACCAGGCTTGATGTTTCCTATTCACTGATCATGGTAGGCAGATATCAAGAAGATCCAGGAGAACATCATTGTAATGTTGTTAGGACTATCATTAAGTATCTGAGAAGAACTAAGGATATGTTCCTGTTGTATGGAGGTGACGAGGAGCTTGTCATCAGAGGGTATACTGATGCTGGTTTTCAGACAGATCATAATGATCTAAAGTCACAATCTGGACATGTTTTCTGTCTCAATGGAGGAGCTGTGAGCTGGAAGAGTTCCAAGCACCCAATTGTCTCTGATTCTATAGCGGAGTCCGAATATATAGCGGCTTCTGATGCAGCGAAGGAAGCTGTCTGGATTCATAACTTTGTCCAGGAGCTTGATGTGGTGCCTATCAGTGAAGATCCCATTACATTGTATTGTGATAATACTGCAGTTGTGGATCTTGCAAAAGAACCAAGGTCACATCAATGGGCAAAGAACATACTCCGGAAGTATCACCTCTTCTGGTATTTCTATCAGAGGGGTGAAGTTGCTGTGAGCAGAGTGTCCACAGAAGAGAACGTGGAAGACCCCATGAATAAATGCCTATCTTAGTAGAAGAATGAATATCATGTGAGAGCTAGCGGGTTAAATGTTGTTTGCAGTTGGTTCTAGTCCAAGTGACAGTCTGTTGGATTTGGTGGCCTAGAACCAACTACTTTGTACTTTATTCATTAATAAAAACCTTATCACATATTGATTGTTCTTCTACGTGAAAATGTATGTGATAATTTCCTAAGTATAGTTGTTGCATTAAAGGGTCATAGTGGATCTATTCTATGATGAGATCCCAGAAGATCCCTAACACTGTTCTTGAATAAATGTTCTTTGGTTGGATGATATTATTTGGGGAACACAAATAATACAGATCATTAGGGGTGAGGACTCATAAAACTTTGAGGCACCTTCTCATGGTGTGTGCCCTTGGTAATATCCAGTAGGATATTATGAGAATGAGACCCACCAGTATGAAATCCACATTTCACAGTGTCATTGGATGTTCCTATCTAAGGACGTGGGTATTGGTCCTTAGACTTTAAGATTATTATTAATGAGTATTACAACTCGCGCACTTAGATGTATTGGTGAAAACTATGACGACACACTGTTCGCAGCGAGGTAGGATACGTTGGGCGCGTCACGATTAATACTGCATTAATAGATAATGTGGGAAAGGATTTGTCCCTTCTGTTCCATAACAGATGTAGATAACTCAGGACATTTGATGGAATTCATATAGCCTAAATAAATCCATGGCCATGGTAAGGTATGGGTGAGTTCAGTTCTGGGATGTCAAATAATGAATAATCGAGCACATGGGTTGATGGCACTAGCATGAAACCCGCTTGATTAGAGATATTGAGACAAAGGGATTATATTACACGATAAGTGTTCATAGGATGTGACACATCATTGCGGCGTTAAATTATTTCTCTATGGGTGCCTTGGCGTATTGCTAGACACTAACCTTGGACATTAGGTAGGCTCCACCTAATGCCACTGAGAAAGAGGCCTAGAGGGTCACACACTAAGTGTGTCCATGTATCTCAGTTAAATATTAATTTAACAAGTTAAATAAATATTATTCCTGACTGTAGTATAATAATTATTTAAGGATGTCTGATCACATTTATTTTGACACTAGTTATTTGAGAGAATATATTGTGGGAGAAATAATATATTTATTAGTAAGTAATGAAGTTACATTTATTTAAGAAATAAATAGCCATTACTCAAGGTCTAATAAATGTGGTGGAGAAAAATGTAGAATAAAAGTACATGCCGTGTATATTAGATATACACGCCGTGTAGTTTTATGGAAATAAATTACACATCATGTATTAATTATTACATGTCATGTAGTTTTGTAGTCGGGATTTTGAGGATATTATATTGTTTTATTAAATGATATTAATTATAATCAGTGTGTGTGCATGTCAAGGAATTAATAATTTGACATGGGGGTTTCAATAAGAGTTAATGAAATAAATAAAATGCGTAACACGTATAGTTATTATCATAACTATATTAACCTCAAACCCGATTATAAATATCCTCACAACCCCAACATTTTTTCCAAGAGAGCCATTTGTTTTGCACAATGGATTTGAAAATACTCTGAAGCCAAGAGAGAATTCCATTTCCACCAAGAACACCCTCATGTTATGAGAGCGAGATCCTCCACTGGATCAAGGCGGTCGAAGGCGGACATCCCGAGCAAAGGTTCTTCCACGCTAGCACCTAGAGATCCCTTCAGAGACATTCAGAGATACGTGGAGAACGCATGGATCACTGCTAGAGGAATCCTATACTTGGATTCTACGACACAATAATGGATCATAGGATCGTGACCGAAGACATTGATGAAGAAATAATTCCACCGAGGTAATTCTTGTGAATTAATTAAATTAATTATAACCAACATATGATGATCCCATCTCAATGGTTCTGGGACTATTATTTTCCTTTTCGTTCTTCGTTCCATTTCGAAGATCCGACATTTTATATCGTGACGGATCTCGGATTGAACATTGTTTAACGCTAAAATTAATGTTGGGTAAACCCACCAACGCGCTTCCACTGTGCCCAGAACCTACAAGAATCAGGTGGTGACGATTTTGATCTAAAGATAAGGTGTTCTTTATCATCATCAAAAAAAATCATAGCCTCTTTCTTCTTACAATAAATCTTTGAATCATGGTCCTAAATCCAATCCATATCGAGGATTATATCAAACTCAATCATAGGTATGACGATGAGATAAGCAGATAAAGAACATTTATATGCTCTAATGGGAACAAATTCACAAAACATTGTTACAATGATACTTCCATTAGGAGTTTCAACTGACAACTCCCTTGTTAAATGAAATTTAAAATTTCTAATTTTCTTAGCAAACTGGGAAGATATGAAACAATGCGATGATCCAGAATCAAATAATTCATTTTTTAAACTTGAGGAAACTATTAAATTACCTACCTCCACGTCTTTCGGAGCTTCTACCACAGTAGTAGTGATAACATAAGCTTGGCCTTGATCCCTTGGCCTTTTCTGAGGTATGTTTCCCTGATGCTTTAGACATTCATTTGAATAATGTCTAATCTCCTTGAAATTGTAGCATTGAATATCCGTAGCTTTTTCTTCCCCTTGCAATCATGATCTTGGTGGCCTTTTTCACCACACTTGTAATAGACTCCCATTACCTTCATTCAAGTACCAGGGTGGTTCTTCCCACATTTACTACAGGATGGATATTCAACTTTTCCCTTCTTCCTCTTATTTCCATTTCCGGAGTGATCGGAAGATCTCTTCTTCTTTTTCTTTGCTTTAATGTCGTAAGACTTAGAGAATTCCTTTTCTGTCATGATATCACATGAAACAATATCTTCATATGACGAGAAGGATTCTGAGACTAATGCTCGATAGGGAAATGGTTTCAACCCATCAAAGAAATGATCAATCTTAATTATTGGGTTATGTATATAGTCTGTATTAGGCATTTTTATCCTTGTAAAGTTAGACTCCTACTTTGTAACATTCTCGTCCTCCTTTTTCCTCAGACTCAGAAATTGCCTTTCCATATCTGCTCGATGATCCTGAGGAAAGTATTTTTCAAATAAAATCTCTTTTAACTCCCTCAATTACATATTTGATACTTCATCACCTTCCTTTGGGTTTTGAATCAATGACCACCATTGGTCAGCATCTCCAGTGTGGCGGTAAACTGCAATGATGACTTTTTTCCCTTTCACTACTCCCCAAGGCATGAAATATTTTCTCTAAGGAATTTATCCATTGCTCAGAGACTAGTGGATTTGTACCCCCATTAAATGTTTGTAGTTGTTTCCTCATGAAGCAATATAACATTGATCCTCCATGCTGTGGATCAGGGTGCTCCATACGGGTAAGGTTATTATTCATAACCATAGTGAGTTGTCCCGGTATGGTGATTAGCTGATCAACACCAGTTGCATCACCAGTTCCACTATAATTATCTTGAGCAGGAGGGAAATACCTACATGGAGTGCATGCATTGATAAGGTTTCCATTCCTTCCACTAGGCGCCATTTCTAAACAATGTCATAAACTAGATCAGTTTATGAATCAAAACACATAATTCAATACTTGTAAAAAACTTAACAAAAATTGAACTATTTATGGATATAATCCATAATCATAAAAAAATGTTTTCTTTGAGGAAGTATATAATAATAAACCATTCATAATGGTTTGAAATGAAAATGAGAATTATCGTAAGAATATCCCCTGGGAGTGTCATAAATAAGAGTGTAGCAAGGCCCGTTGTCATGCACTAGTTCCCGTTCGAGTCTAGCTCAAAGCGGTGTTTTTGGGTTTTACCCCTAGGTACATCTGCGCCAGAGCCGCCTCTACCTTCTCGTATCCAGATAGGGATGTATTTCTCAGAAAACTCACAAAATCTCTACAATACCAAAATTCTAGGGAGTTCTTCTATACTAATCGTCACAGTCTATCTTTGGGCTATGTGCTCCAATCAGAGTTTATCTAAATCTTGCTTCTAAGGTTAGTAATAAACTTCCTCTAATACCAATTTTACGCCCCGACCCCAGTTACCCAAATCTAGTGTATTATTACATAACATTGGCATGATCACAAAAGATCAAGTCCCGAAGGACCAATTAGTTTAGTATCCTTGGAAACACTAGATACATTCATAATGTTTACATTACATTATAAAGTGAAAACTACAACAACATCTTGTCTCCACACTAATATCCCCTCATACCATCCCTACAGGTCATTCATTAATGTAATGCCCCGACCCCAGCTGCCCAGAGTCGGTGCATTAATTACGTAACATTGGCATGATCATAAGAAAGATCAAATCCCGAAAGACCGATTAGTTTAGTAGCCTTGGAAACACTAGATATATTCATAAGTTTTACATTACATCATAAAATGAAAAACTACTACAACAACATAATGTTTCCAACGTCCACACTATAAACCCATAATATCCCTGCAAGTCAATCATAATTTACTTCTTCACTACCTGGGAAAAATAAAACATAAAAAAGGGGTGAGCTCAAATGCCCAGTAAGGATAACAATATAGCGGAACATTCAAAATAAGCATAAACATTTAAGGCAATGAAATACTAAAACAAAAGCCTTTTAAAAATTGATCTTCAACATAGTATGGCAAAAGTAAAATGAAATAATGCCATTTACTTGTTCACATGGATATTCTACTAATCGAATAATCACATGCAATATCAATAACCACTTTCATAATGTTGGAATTCATAATGCCAAACGTTAATTTCATTGTCTCGGCCTCATCCCAAGACCTAGGGGTTACTTCTAACCGGAACCCAACCCGGAGTGCCTCTAATAACCGGACACCAACCCGGAGTGCCTCTAATAACCGGACACCAACCCGGAGTGCCTCTAATAACCGGACACCAACCCGGAGGGCATACTTTTACCAGTCCCTAACCTGGAGGGCTTACTTTAACCAGTCCCTAACCTGGAGGGCTTACTTTAACCAGTCCCCAACCTGGAGGGCTTACTTTTACCGGTCCCCAACCCGGAACATACTTGTTTAGCACATTCATCTGAAGAAAAGTTTGAAATATAACATAAACATTCGGGTTAAAACTAGCATACGAAATGTCAATAGTTTCACCATAAACTATGAATGGTATAAAATAGCACATCCACATTCAAACATATCACAAAACATTCAATACAATATAGAAGTTTTGTATTATAATAAATCAACTTCAAATAATCTTAAAATCCATCAAAGGATGTTGACATAGATGAAATCAAAATTCTTTTAAAAGAAGTATCTCCTTTTATTTGAAATCATTTAAGATCCATATAAAATAAAACATTTTCTTTGAAAATATTCTTATAAGCTTGTATGGAAATCTTCGACGATTTTATAACGGCGGAAAATAACCGCACCCGCCGTATAAGTTAAAAAAAACATTCTTACCTCAATTCTGTCGAAAAGGTTAAAAAGGACCTTGTTTTGAAAACGACGGAAAGATTCCTTTATAAACATCTTATAAAAATTCAAACAAGGGTATAAATGACTTTAACCCATATTCTTGTAAATAGTAAAAATGTTTTGAAATACATTTTGAAGAAACATGGATGTGGATGATAACGAGATCCCAGTAGATTATTACGTATAAACAACCTCGGATAAAGAAGAGATTGTGAAATAACCCTTACCTTGTACTTTTCCTTGGTTGGGGTAGGTTAACCTCCTGTATAATGGTGAAATAATTGTTATTAAATTATACAAGAATAATATATATTAATATGATATCATATATGATCTTTTAACATTGATTTGTTAATAATATCTTAGAATTATCGTCGTTTCGGGTGTTAACTTACTCATTTTCTTTTATATGTTTTGTTACATAAGTCATGTTTGTTGTATCTTATTCATATCCAGAATGATATCAAGTACTTAAACATCATTTTTAAATCATTAAATGATAATTATACTTGAATGGATACGATGGAGAATGAATCTCATCGCGTTCGTGGAGACGGTAGTCCGTACGTACGCACGAACGCTACTTCCATTTAATTTTTATTTTAAAAGAATCGAATCCAAATGATACATAGGTATATTACTATTCCAGTATAATATACTATTTTATATATGTTACTTAAGTTCATTAACACCATCCTTTATACGTTCCAAGTGTGGTATGAACGAGTCATATGATTTTAAGGGGGCGGTAGTCCGCACTTCCTCAAATGAAATTATCGTATGTATATACAACATGAAACGAATAATGGTATGAAATAAAATGGAATTACAGAAGATTATATATAAAATATATATCATTAATATCATATTTAATTACAGTTCCATCATAATGGCCACCATGAGAGGTGGTAAGATGTATTTGAACAATCATCATTTCGTGAGGCGTTAGTTTGCCATCCACAGAAACATTATGTTCATCATCCATTAGATGGAGTTGTGTGTATGTGTAGTTTGAATCCTTCTTATAACAACATCCTAGTATATTGAGGATACTGGTGTTGTTACAAAAGAAAGGAAATAAAAAGATTTATGGGGTTGGAGAAGCAAAATAAATGAAAATAATTTAAGAGAAATCGTTACCTTTAATTTAGGTAACTCACTTTGGTTGGAACCAAAGGACTTCTTGAAATGCTTTCTTCCTAAGGGGAAGAATCAAGGAGGAGGAGAGGGATGTGGGGAGCTTAGTTGGGCAGTGTTTGGATGAGCCAAGTGGCTTGAGAGGTGTGAAGAAATGAGAAGGAGGAGTGCCCTTTTATAAGAGGGGTGAGGGGCACCTTTGGAAAAGCTAGAAATATTAATTTATAATAAATTCATATTCGGTTTCTAATGGCTCCAAAGTTGACTATTCAAAGGTTAAGGTGGGGATAGGTCGAAAACCACTCAACCAATAGAATTTAGACAGGTTTGGGTACTTATATTAACCTTATCTTTAAGTATTAACTCTAAGTTAATTAGTTTCACTTTTACAATGTCTCTTTGTATTTTTATATAATATGGTTAATAAACTTACTATATACATCCAAGAGACCCCCAAGTGGTCCATTAATGAGGAACCTATCATAATATAAGTCTCTTGGCCGAACCTTAGATTTTTAGGAATTTAATATCAATTAATATTATAATATTTGTTTTAAGAACTCTTTTATGTCAATTTTGACACTATTCAATAGTTGATTTTTTTGAAACTCCTAACAGATTGATTACTTCGAAAAAAGTCAATTAACTCAATCCTAATATATCATATTATCATAGAAAATTAGTTTAATTCATTAAAAGTTTCATATTATAATTATTTGGGTATTTATAAGATCGATTATTTTAATTTTTCACTATTTTAGTAATTACTGCATCATCATTGTGTCATAAATAAAATACATTATTTAATGTCTAAAAATTATAAATAAAATATCATTATGTAAGACATCTTTTTATCTTTCTAATGAATATTTATAATTGAAAATCCAACATGTATAACCCTATGTAAAAATTGTTCTTCTAAAAGATCTAATCTTATGCCATTTTTATTTTTATTTTAACTTTATTAATATAATGTGTCATTATCACTTACAAGTGGATCCATGGGGTCCCAAAATAGACCCAAAGATGCCCATGGTCGACCATGTATCAACCAATAGGGTTAAGACACGTTTTAGGGTAATTTAGTATTATTATAATATTATTTGTTTAACCCTTATTTACCGGATTTACCCTTTAACCATGGTAAATAAAATATTTACCACAGTAACTTTTCAAAATGTCTAAAAATAAAAGTTACCTATTTACACAATTTGAACATCCTGATTCCAAATATGGAATCCATTTTCCTAAATTCAAAACACAAAAGTGGAAGAAATTAATTTAAAATTAATTCCCGCTGTCAAAACAAAAAGCGTGTTTTTAAGAGATAATAACTATCAAAAGATTGACACTTGTTTATGTTCGGTTTAATTGTAAAATTATGTCCAATGACCAACATTATATTAAATGGTAAAAATATATTCTAAATATACTTTAAAACCACTAAAATTCATAATTTATCACTATTAATTATTTTGATTAAAAAGTTGTTTTTAATTAAAATTTAGAAATTTTCACTATTCATCAAAATATGAAAGTTATCCGAAATGTACCAAAATTTCACCCTAGGCTAATTTCGATATTCTGAATCCAAAAATGAAGTCCATTTTGAAATATAAAAGATATATGATTTCAAAAATTAGGTATTACTATTCACAACGGCTAGTTTAATCGGTTGTGGTGTGTGTTAAAACTCGAAGTTGCGTATAACACACGCTACTGTATTATTCAAAGGAAAGCGTACCGTGGAAGCTTGGGATGTTTCATTTTAAATTTTTTTTATGTCCCCATTTAGTCAATATGTTTAAAATATTGTATTTCAAAAGGGTTCACTATTAAAAGTTGATAAAAGTGCAATACTGGAAATGAATTTGTTCTTGCATTATATCAAAGAAACTCATAATATGGATTCTAAAATTATAAGGATTATATAAAGTTTAAAATTTAGATAATACTATTCATAACCGCTTTTGAATGGCTTATTTTTGTAAGTCATGGTGTGATTGAACTCGGTGTTGCGTGTAGTGCAAGTTATTTAATTATTTTGAAGAAATAACACACTATGAAATCTTGGGGTGTTACATTCTCCCCTCCTTCAATAAATTGCGTCCTCGCAATTTGAAATTGTTCTTCAAAAATAAAAGGTTGAAAATAGAAAATATATTTGTGGGAAAACCCACATCGGAAATTGGTTTACTAAAATTGAGTCTTAATATGAGGAAAAGAGAAATGAAAGGGTCACCACCAAATTATGATCTCGATTAGGAGAACATTGGTGGCAATTAGAGACATATAATTGGAGGAAAAACGTAAATATTTATAGGTAGTGATTCAGGTCATCAATCACAAACAAGTGTAAAATTGAGGTCCTTAAACTCATCAATCTATGATGATTTGAAATACCATCGGTTCAACAAAACATAGGGTATTGGGATAACACATTTTTGACGTTTCAAAATATCTTAGTTGAAATACCACATCGAAAAATGAATTAATGAGGCCTCTATTTAAAATAAAGAGTGGAAAGTATGAAGATTACCGAAAATAACACATACTAGGGTTCCATGTAGGAAAATATGGATATGGAGGAGAAATCTAACCATCAATTATCTGACGGAGAGTGGTAGAGAACATGGCTATGAAAAGGCCAACAATCCTAAAGCCATAAATTAGTGATGATTTAAGGTAGCATCTAGGACAAAATTTTTGTTCTAAGTTCCTTTTATTAATGTTGAGGAATTTATTTATGAGTTTGTCTAAGATCATAAGGAGATATACTTACTTTATAATTAGAGTTTTATCTAATAATAAATTTCTACCACAAACTCATCTTTCACTCTAAGAGATAATAGAACGTAAAAAAAAAATTTATACAGGGTTCCAAAATAAATGAATTTATAATTCATATACCAGATCTTTTAATAAAAACTAAATTATTTAATCCAGGACATCTCGTGGGCCAGTGGTAGGTGATACACCCTTGTCGCCCTTCAGTTGCGGGTTCAAGTCTCACAGCCTTGCCGGACGCGACAGGTTACCGCCCAACCTCCGGGTTTTCCTTTTATGGTAATCCAAAATAATCCAAACTAGAACTATCCAAAATACTTCTATCCAGACTCACAGTCCAACATTTATAAGTAAGGTAAACATAATGTAGAACCTTTTTACCCCGTAATATCATATGAATACCTTCATCATGTATTCTTTTAATACACTGAAACATCCTGAATTACCATATTCCTTATTGATTACA
The DNA here is from genome assembly GCA_963277665.1 of Viscum album. Classification (NCBI taxonomy): domain Eukaryota; kingdom Viridiplantae; phylum Streptophyta; class Magnoliopsida; order Santalales; family Viscaceae; genus Viscum; species Viscum album. The sequence continues at coordinate 1,382,134,943 of OY728163.1, forward strand.
TTCATGCTCCCTTACTCCATATAGAAAGCTGGATATACTTCATTAATCCAAAAATGTTTTAAACCCCAAAAATGATGGAATATACAAATCATTAATCAGTTCGAAGGTAGTCAAGAATATCCAATATAATTTATCCAAAACAATCATGTATTATTCCAAAATCACTACTTCGGTATCAGAACTATATTATGGTTTATCATTCTCTCAACCATATATTTTCCAAAAATTTATCCTGCTATTGAGTCACTTTTCTTTGTTCCACATAATCTCAAGTCCTTAATGAAATAGTATTGCAGTACAATCCTTATATACTCCATAATTATTATAACAAGTACATTGTTGATACAACACTCAATTGACATAATCAACATAAGAACTCTAATCATTCCTCCTCATCTGTGGTAGTATCATAACTTGATTATTATCCAATAGCATCATTTGCGGCATAGTCTGATGACTGGGACATAGGTTCGCATAGTGTCCAAACTCCTTGCAAATGAAGCATTGTACATTTGAGACCATTTTCTCACCCTTGCAGTCACGTACATTGTGCCCTTTTCCTCCACACTTATAACAAACTCTCATTCCTTTCAGGGAAGTTCCAGGGTGTTTCTTTCCACAGTTACCACATATGGGAAAATTATTCTTTTCCCTCTTCCCTTTATCCATCTTTCTCTCTTCCAGCCTTTTCTTCTCTTGCTTCCCTTCAAAGGCATAGGACTCAGTAAACTCTTTACTTATCTTATCAACACATGATATTATTTCTTCATATTATGATAATACATGGGTGACTATTTCTCTTATAAATTCTAGCTTAAGACCATGAAAGATATGATCCTTCCTTCTCTTTGAATCATGTGTATTTCTGGAGTTCTCATTCCTTCTACTGGGCGCCATTTCTAAACAATGGCATAAACTAGATCAGTTTATGAATCAAAATACATAATCCCATACTTATAAAACACTTGACATAAATTGAACTATTTATGGATATAATCCATAATCATAAGAATGTTTTCTTTGAGGAAGTATATACTCATAATCCCTTCAAAATTATTTGTAAAGAAAATGAGTGTTATCCTAAGCATATCCCCCGGGAGTGTCGTAACCAAGAGTGCAGCAAGGCCCGTTGTCGTGCACCAGTTCCCGTTCGAGTCTAGCTCAAAGCGGTGTTTTCGGGTTTTACCCCTAGGTACATCTGTGCCAGAGCCGCCTCTACCTGCTCGTATCCAGACAGGGATGTATTGCTCGGAAAACTCACAAAATCTCTACAATACCAAAATTCTAGGAAGTTCTTCTATACTAATCCTCAAAGTTCATATTAGGTCTACGTGCTCTAATCAGAGTTTATCTAAATCTAGCTTCCAAGGTTTGTACTAAACTTCCTCTGATACCAACTGTAACGCCCCGACCCCAGCTGCCCAGAGTCGGTGCATTAATTACGTAACATTGGCATGATCACAAGAAAGATCAAATCCCGAAAGACCGATTAGTTTAGTAGCCTTGGAAACACTAGATATATTCATAAGTTTTACATTACATCATAAAATGAAAAACTACTACAACAACATAATGTTTCCAACGTCCACACTATAAACCCATAATATCTCTGCAAGTCAATCATAATTTACTTCTTCACTACCTGGGAAAAATAAAACATAAAAAGGGGGTGAGCTCAAATGCCCAGTAAGGATAACAATATAGCGGAACATTCAAAATAAGCATAAACATTTAAGGCAATGAATTACTAAAACAAAAGCCTTTTAAAAATTGAACTTCAACATAGTATGGCAAAAGTAAAATGAAATAATGCCATTTACTTGTTCACATGGATATTCTACTAATCGAATAATCACATGCAATATCAATAACCACTTTCATAATGTTGGAATGCATAATGCCAAACGTTAATTTCATTGTCTAGGCCTCATCCCAAGACCTAGGGGTTACTTCTAACCGGAACCCAACCCGGAGTGCCTCTAATAACCGGACACCAACCCGGAGTGCCTCTAATAACCGGACACCAACCCGGAGTGCCTCTAATAACCGGACACCAACCCGGAGGGCATACTTTTACCAGTCCCTAACCTGGAGGGCTTACTTTAACCAGTCCCTAACCTGGAGGGCTTACTTTAACCAGTCCCCAACCTGGAGGGCTTACTTTTACCGGTCCCCAACCCGGAACATACTTGTTTAGCACATTCATCTGAAGAAAAGTTTGAAATATAACATAAACATTCGGGTTAAAACTAGCATACGAAATGTCAATAGTTTCACCATAAACTATGAATGGTATAAAATAGCACATCCACATTCAAACATATCACAAAACCTTCAATACAATATAGAAGTTTTGTATTATAATAAATCAGCTTCAAATAATCTTAAAATCCATCAAAGGATGTTGACATAGATGAAATCAAAATTCTTTTAAAAGAACTATCTCCTTTTATTTGAAATCATTTAAGATCCATATAAAATAAAACATTTTCTTTGAAAATATTCTTATAAGCTTGTATGGAAATCTTCGACGATTTTATAACGGCGGAAAATAACCGCACCCGCCGTATAAGTTAAAAAAAACATTCTTACCTCAATTCTGTCGAAAAGGTTAAAAAGGACCTTGTTTTGAAAACGACGGAAAGATTCCTTTATAAACCTCTTATAAAAAGTCAAACAAGGGTATAAATGACTTTAACCCATATTCTTGTAAATAGTAAAAATGTTTTGAAATACATTTTGAAGAAACATGGATGTGGATGATAACGAGATCCCAGTAGATTATTACGTATAAACAACCTCGGATAAAGAAGAGATTGTGAAATAACCCTTACCTTGTACTTTTCCTTGGTTGGGGTAGGTTAACCTCCTGTATAATGGTGAAATAATTGTTATTAAATTATACAAGAATCATATATATTAATATGATATCATATATGATCTTTTAACATTGATTTGTTAATAATATCTTAGAATTATCGTCGTTTCGGGTGTTAACTTACTCATTTTCTTTTATATGTTTTGTTACATAAGTCATGTTTGTTGTATCTTATTCATATCCAGAATGATATCAAGTACTTAAACATCATTTTTAAATCATTAAATGATAATTATACTTGAATGGATACGATGGAGAATGAATCTCATCGTGTTCGTGGAGACGGTAGTCCGTACGTACGCACGAACGCTACTTCCATTTAATTTTTATTTTAAAAGAATCGAATCCAAATGATACATAGGTATATTACTATTCCAGTATAATATAATATTTTATATATGTTACTTAAGTTCATTAACACCATCCTTTATACGTTCCAAGTGTGGTATGAACGAGTCATATCATTTTAAGGGGGCGGTAGTCCGCACTTCCTCAAATGAAATTATCGTATGTATATACAACATGAAACGAATAATGGTATGAAATAAAATGGAATTACAGAAGATTATATATAAAATATATATCATTAATATCATATTTAATTACAGTTCCATCATAATGGCCACCATGAGAGGTGGTAAGATGTATTTGAACAATCATCATTTCGTGAGGCGTTAGTTTTCCATCCACAGAAACATTATGTTCATCATCCATTAGATGGAGTTGTGTGTATGTGTAGTTTGAATCCTTCTTATAACAACATCCTAGTATATTGAGGATACTGGTGTTGTTACAAAAGAAAGGAAATAAAAAGATTTATGGGGTTGGAGAAGCAAAATAAATGAAAATAATTTAAGAGAAATCGTTACCTTTAATTTAGGTAACTCACTTTGGTTGGAACCAAAGGACTTCTTGAAATGCTTTCTTCCTAAGGGGAAGCTTCAAGGAGGAGGAGAGGGATGTGGGGAGCTTAGTTGGGCAGAGTTTGGACGAGCCAAGTGGCTTGAGAGGTGTGAAGAAATGAGAAGGAGGAGTGCCCTTTTATAAGAGGGGTGAGGGGCACCTTTGGAAAAGCTAGAAATATTAATTTATAATAAATTCATATTCGGTTTCTAATGGCTCCAAAGTTGACTATTCAAAGGTTAAGGTGGGGATAGGTCGAAAACCACTCAACCAATAGAATTTAGACAGGTTTGGGTGTTGGGTCGGAGGTGATGGCAAGAGGGGGGGTGAATTGCCTTTTTAAAATTAATTAACAATTTAAAACAAATTTAAATGCAGCGGAAAGTAAAATGGCAAGACACAATTGATAACGGAGTTCGGCTTTAAACTCAAGCCTACGTCTCCGCTCCCAACTCAACCGTTGGGAGATTTATACGACCGCTTGCTTTTTAATGGTTATAGCAAGAAACCCACTAGCCGTTTTAAGGTAGGCTAGATCACCCTCTTACAGCTTGCTTTTTTATATTGGTTGTAGCAAGAAACCCAAATTGAAAGAAGAAAGAAAACGGGTGGTTTGTTTTAATACAAACCCAATTAAGAACTAAACAATTGAAGTAAATAAGTTAGAACAAACTAGAGGAAGCCTTGAGCGCCAAGAAGTGAGTGTAGTTGATGTAGAGGCAGCCCAAGCTTCAAGGGTGGCAATTGGATCCCAAGTGGCCTTTGAGAATTGTCGTAGGAGCCTCAAATGATCAAAATAGCTTTGGTATGCTTTGGTATATGATCGGTAGTCTTCCCGGCATCCATGTACGTCTATTTATAGGATAAATACTCCCAAATACTTCAATATGGCCGTTGGAGGGCTTTCGGAGCCGTTGGGGATCAAGTAGACAAGTCTGGTCAAGCTCCAACGGCTAGTTTGACTTTGCTCACCGGCTGACCGGTGCTTGTCCACCGGCTGGCCGGTGCCTTGGAAGGTGGAGAGAGCTTCTGTCCAGGAGCCACCGGCTGGCCGGTGGGAAGGCCACCGGCTGGCCGGTGGTGAGACAGTAGGTCTCACTGTTGAGCCCTGATTCCACCGGCTGGCCGGTGGCAGAGCCACCGGCTGACCGGTGGTCTGGACAGAATGCATCCCATTCTGTCTGGGTCCACCGGTTGGCCGGTGGCCAGACACCGGCTGACCGGTGGCACCTGGCAGAGGGCAAGCCCTTCTGCCTTGTCCACCGGCTGGCCGATGGGCTGGATCCGGCTGGCCGGTGCCCCTACCGGCTGGCCGGTGGTCCTACACCGGCTGGCCGGTGGACTTGAAAAAAGTCCACTTTTCCTTTTTTTTGCCACTTCTTGCTCCTGAAATCATGCCTATTAACAAGAACACTTGAAACAACATTAGATCACTATGAGAGTGATTGTGATCATTAAAATCCAAGAGAGTGGGGTACAACATTGGGTACTTATATTAACCTTATCTTTAAGTATTAACTCTAAGTTAATTAGTTTCACTTTTACAATGTCTCTTTGTATTTTTATATAATATGGTTAATAAACTTACTATATACATCCAAGAGACCCCCAAGTGGTCCATTAATGAGGAACCTATCATAATATAAGTCTCTTGGCCGAACCTTAGATTTTTAGGAATTTAATATCAATTAATAATATAATATTTGTTTTAAGAACTCTTTTATTTCAATTTTGACACTATTCAATAGTTGATTTTTGTGAAACACCTAACAGATTGATTACTTCGAAAAAAGTCAATTAAATCAATCCTAATATATCATATTATCATAGAAAATTAGTTTAATTCATTAAAAGTTTCATATTATAATTATTTGGGTATTTATAAGATGAATTATTTTAATTTTTCACTATTTTAGTAATTACTGCATCATCATTGTGTCATAAATAAAATAAATTATTTAATGTCTAAAAATTATAAATAAAATATCATTATGTAGGAAATCGTTTTATCTTTCTAATGAATATTTATAATCTAAAATCCAACATGTATAACCCTATGTAAAAATTGTTCTTCTAAAAGATGTAAGCTTATGCCATTTTTATTTTTATTTTAACTTTATAAATATAATGTGTCATTATCACTTACAAGTGGATCCATGGGGTCCCAAAATAGACCCAAAGATGCCCATGGTCGACCATGTATCAACCAATAGGGTTAAGACACGTTTTAGGGTAATTTAGTATTATTATAATATTATTTTTTTAACCCTTATTTACCGGATTTACCCTTTAACCATGGTAAATAAAATATTTACCACAGTAACTTTTCAAAATGTCTAAAAATAAAAGTTACCTATTTACACAATTTGAACATCCTGATTCCAAATATGGAATCCATTTTCCTAAATTCAAAACACAGAAGTGGCAGAAATTAATTTAAAATTAATTCCCGCTGTCAAAACAAAAAGCGTGTTTTTAAGAGATAATAACTATCAAATGATTGACACTTGTTTATGTTCGGTTTAATTGTAAAATTTTGTCAAATGACCAACATTATATTAAATGGTAAAAATATATTCTAAATATACTTTAAAACCACTAAAATTCATAATTTATCACTATTAATTATTTTGATTAAAAAAGTTGTTTTTAATTAAAATTTAGAAATTTTCACTATTCATCAAAATATGAAAGTTATCCGAAATGTACCAAAATTTCACCCTAGGCTAATTTCGATATTCTGAATCCAAAAATGAAGTCCATTTTGAAATATAAAATATATATGATTTCAAAAATTAGGTATTACTATTCACAACGGCTAGTTTAATCGGTTGTGGTGTGTGTTAAAACTCGAAGTTGCGTATAACACACACTACTGTATTATTCAAAGGAAAGCGTACCGTGGAAGCTTGGGATGTTTCATTTTAAATTTTTTTGATGTCCCCATTTAGTCAATATGTTTAAAATATTGTATTTAAAAAGGGTTCACTATTAAAAGTTGATAAAAGTGCAATACTGAAAATGAATTTGTTCTTGCATTATATCAAAGAAACTCATAATATGGATTCTAAAATTATAAGGATTATATAAAGTTTAAAATTTAGATAATACTATTCATAACCGCTTTTGAATGGCTTATTTTTGTAAGTCATGGTGTGATTGAACTCGGTGTTGCGTGTAGTGCAAGTTATTTAATTATTTTGAAGAAATAACACACTATGAAATCTTGGGGTGTTACAATTAAATACTTCTTCACATCCTGGAAAAAATAAAAAATTGAAAGGGGTGAGATCAGATGCTCGGTAAGGATAACAATATAGTGGAAACTTTCACAAATAATCATAAACATTGAAGGCAATGTATAACTAAAACAACAGTCTTTTAAACATGAATTTCAGCATAATATGACAAAGATAAAATGAAATAAAGCCATTTACTTATTCAAATGTATGTTCTACTAGTCAAATAATAACATGCAATATCAATAACCACTCTCACAATGATGGAATGCATAATGCCAGACTATCATAACCACATATTTAAGGCCTTGTGCCAAGACTACAAATAAGATTTTTTCAAGGCCTTATTCCCAGACACTAGTTTGTCTCATGAGACCTACCGATGCATCGAGGAGCTATAGCAGGCTCCACCCTTCACTTATTAAGTCCAATGCATTCCTCATATGAACAGGTTTAAACATAACATAAACATTCGAATTAAAACTAGCATATGAAATGTAAATACTTACTCCATAAACAATGAATGATATAAAAATAAAAAATCCAAATTCAAACATATCACAAAACCATCAATACTATATAAAAGTTTTGTATCATAATAAATCAACTTAAAATAAGCTTAAAATCCATCAAACGATGTTGACATAGATGAAATCAAAACTATTTGAGATAAATATCTCTTTTTTTTAAATCATTTAAAAGACAAATAATTATAAAATAAAACATTTACTTTAAAAATATTCTTATAAGATTTTATGGGAAGCTTCGACGATTTTATAACGGTGGAAAATATCCGCAGCCGCCGTATAAGTTAAAAAAAAGACATTTCTATCTTAATTCTATCGAAAAGGTTAAAAAGGACCTTGTTTGGAAAATGACAGAAAGATTCCTTTATAGACTTCTTATAAAAAGTCAAACAAGGGTATAAATGACTTTAACCCATATTCTATAAAATAGTAAGAATGTTTTGAAATATATTTTTAAGAAACATGGATGTGGATGATAAAGAGGTCCCATCCGATAATTACGTATAAACAACCTCGAATAATGAAGAGATTGTGAAATAAACCATTACCTTGTACTTTACCTTGGTCAAGGGTAGGTTAACCTCCTTTATAAGGGTAAAATAATTTTTATTTAATTATAAAAGAATCATATACCTTAATATGATATCATATATGATCTTTTACTATTGATTTGTTTATAATATTTTACTATTATCGTCGTTTCAGGTGTTCACTTAATCAATTTCTTTTATATGTTTTGTTACATAAGCCGTGTTTGTTATGGATAAGATGTATCTTATTCTTATCCGTAATGATATCAAGTACTTAAACATTACTTTTAATCATGAAATTATAATTATTCTTGAATGGATACAATGGGGAATGAATCTCATTGCGTTCGTGGAGACGGTAGTCCGTACGTATGCACAAGCGACAATATCATTCATTTGATATTAAAAGAATATATAATTGGATGGTATATCATATATACAAAATAATTATCATGTTATATTTATTATTTACATCAATTACACATCATTATCATAAAAATCCAAATAATAATGTTTTGAATAACAATAACACCACGACATGGATACGGTAAGCCGTACATACGCACGTATGGTGACATGTCATTCAAAGAATGGATAGAATAATGAATATGGTTGTACCATATTTATAATAATATAACAGTATATAGTAGATACTTGAGTTATTATTTTATAATGGAAATAACAATGAAAGCATAAGTTGAACAATAAAGGAACATGGAAGAGGGTGGTGAAAACATTACCTATTCTTCAGGTTCTTCCTTTTGATTTGATAAAAGGTTCTCCATAGTTTGGATTTATGATCAAACTAAGGCCTCTAGGTTGATGTGATGGAAGATGAGATAATATTTGGGCAGAGTTTTTCTGATCCAAAAGGCTTTTAAGGTGTGAATTAGTGAGAAGGGGGAGTACCTTTTTATAAGAGGGGTGAGGGGCACCTTAGGAAAAACAAGAAATATTATTTTATAATAAATTCATATTCGGTTTATAATGGCTCCAAAGTGTATTATTTAAACTTTATGGTAGGGATAGGTATAAAACCACTCAAGAAATATGTTATAGATAGTTTTGGGTCACTATATTAACTTTATCCTTTTGATTTAACTCTTAGTTAAATAGTTTGTCATTTACCATGTCTCTTTGTATTTTTATATTATATAGTTAATAAACATACTATATAATTCCTAGTGACCTCCAAGTGGTCCATTAATAACACACCTATCATTATATATGTCCTTTTCGTGATACTTAGATTTTTAGGAATAGAATATCAATTAATAATATAATATTTTATTTAAACCTCATTTATGTCAATTTTGACACTATTTAATAATTGATTTTTGTTAAATTCTTAAAAAAATTATTAAATAGAACCAAATTAATTTATGAAATAATAAAATTTCATATTAACCAATAAATATTTTTTGTCATAAAAACATTAAAATTATATTTTTTTTACCATTTATAATACTAATTATTTGATATTTTTCATTAATAAGGAAAATACTGCATCATTATTGTGTCATAAATAAATTTAATTATTCTATGTCTAAAAATTATAAATAAAATAAAATTATGTAGGAAATCATTTTATATTTCTAATTAATATTTATAGTAAAAAATATAACATATATAACCCTATGTAAAAATTGTTTTGCTAAAAGATATATGCTTTTGTCATTTTTCTATTTACTTTAACTTAATTAATATAAAGTGTCATTATCACTTACAAGTGGATCCATGGGGTTCCAAAATCGACCAAAAGATGAACATGGTCAGAAATGTATCAACCAATAGGTTTAGGACACATTTTAGGGTAATTTATTATTATTATAATATAATATTTTTACCCTTATTTACTGGATTTACCCTTTAACCATGGTAAATAAAATATTTACCGAAATAATTATTCAAAATGTCTAAAAATAAAAATTACCTATTTACAAAATTTTTACCTCCTGATTCTAAATATGGAATTAATTTTTATAAATTCAGAACACATAAGTGGCAGAAATTAATTTATAATTAATTCCCGCTATCAAAACAAAAACCGTGTTTTTAAGAAATAATAACTATCAAAAGATTGACACTTGTTTATGACCGGTTTAAATGTGAAATTACATAAAATTAACACAATTGTATTAAATGGTAAAAATATATTATAAATATACTTTAAAACCACTGAAATTAATAATTTAACACTATTAATTATTTCGATTAAAAAAGTTGTTTTTAATTAAAATTTAGTAATTTTCACTGTTCATCAAAATATGAAAGTTCTCTGAAATGTACCAAAAGATTTCCCTAAGATAATTTCGATATAAATAATCCCAAAATGAAGTCCATTTGGAAAGATAAAATGTATAAAATTTCAAAAAGCGGGTATTACAATTCATAACTGCTAGTTTGATTGGTTGTGGTGTGTGTTAGAACTCAAAGTTGCGTACAACACACACTACTGTATTATTCAAAGAGAAGTGTACCATGGAATCTTGGGGTGTTAAATTTCTCCACATATCAAGTAAACACAGTTAGTGTTGGAGATGAGTAAATCATGACCATTTTAGGACAACTTAATTAGGTTATGATGAATAACCATACAATAACTATGTTGGATCATTCCATGTGGAAATGGCCCCTATATTTTAGTGGGACTAATAATCTATTGGTATTTGAGTAGTCAATAAAGTCCCTTGAGAATATATTTCTATAATTGGGATGAAATGAAAACAACTAGGTAGTGCTGGTAGAATATTATCTCAAGGGAGATGTTGATTAAAGGTGGCCATTGATCCAAAATACTAAACAGGATGATGAAATAGAATACATGGAATGCTGAACTTTTAAATAAACATTCCCTGAAAAATATTTCCATCATGATCAACGAGATGAAATGAAGAGAAAATTCACTAGACTAAAGAAAAAGAAATAATAAAGTGTTGTCGAGTATGTGTATAGGATCCAAAAACTATCTAGGTATCCTATATATTATATACATGATTCAGAAGACAATATTGATCATTTATTTGATGTTATTAATCCAAGTGTACAAAGGGCATTGGATTTTCAAACATTTTCATCATATGATTAAATATTATTATGTTCCATCAAAATGGAGAAGGAATTATCTAGATCATATATTCTCAAGAAAAATCAAGAGAAAAAGAAGTATTCTTTTAACTATGGAATAGGTGAAGCTTCAAAGAATAAGAAGGGAATAAAGAAATTTCTATTATAAAGAAATTGTGGAAAGAATAATCCGAGTAAATGATTGACAGGCATAGGATTTTTCATTTTATGTGAAGAAAAGGGTCATCTAGGTAATGATTTCAAGGTAAATAAAAAAATCAATGAAATTTAATGATTTAAATGTATTAAAATGGGCCATTATTCAAACCAATATCTCAAACATCATGGGAATATACCATAGAAGAGGAAAAGGGGAGATGGAATAGTTTATGAGATCACCATATCATATGTTTAAGAACCCAATGATGTGGAATAAGGTACGTTAATCCTATACTCAAGTTTATCCAATGCTTTGTTTTATTTTGGATCATCACACTCTTTAATATGTACCCAGTTTTCCAAGAAATTTAGGCATTTCCCTTTTGATTTAACATGGGGTTTATCAGTTAAAACACCTAAGGAAAGTCTGATTAAAACAAAACTATGTAATTTAGTCTCATTTATGACACATAAATGTGATTTACTTGCCGAAATTATCATCATACCCATGGTTTACTTTGATATAATACTCAGTATGGAGTAGATTTCTACATATTATTTGAAAATTTATTGGAAAAAAAGTAAATTATGATTATTGTGAAAGATGTACAATCCATTTTCTTCAGAGAAAAAACTCAAAATCCGATGCTTATCTAGATCCAAAACTATTATATATATGGAATGCAATTATTATGGAGGAAGATCATAATAAACATATAGGGATGAGGAAAATAATATTCAAATTGAGGATGTAGATATTATGCAGGAATAAATTGATGTATTTACTAAGGAATTACCTAGGCAACCCACAAAGCGTGAAACAAAATTTACTATTGATCTAATTTGTAATGAAATATAAATATCAAATACTCCTTATAGAATTTACAATATGGAACTAGTGGATCTAAAGAAACAACTAGAGGAGTTGAATAATAAGCGAACTATTCACCCCAGTGTCTCTCTATGGGGATCCCTTATTCATTTTGTTAAGAATTGAAATGGACCCCTAAGGTTATGAATTGTCTATAAAGAAATAATTGTTATTAAAATAAATAAAAAGGACCCTCAACCTTGTATTACTGATTTATTTTATCAACTTCATGTAAATCATTATTTTTTAATGTAAACATCGTTCTGGATATCATCAATTTCATGTAAATAAGGAAGATATTCCAAAGATATCATTTAAAACTACATATGAACATAACAAGATTACAATAATGGAATTATTATTGAATACTTCACCCTCTGATTTCATGGATCTAATGAATAGAGTATTAAAGTAATATATTGATAATTTTCCGTGGTATTGTTTCATAATATCTTGGTGTACTCTAAAAGATATGAGGACCATGAGAAAAACTTTTGGATTGATCTAAAGACTCTTAGAAGAAAATAGTTATATGGGAAATTTAGAAAGATTTAATTATGGAATCAAACTATTTCATTTCTTGGAAGTATTGTATCTAAGGATGGAATCCCAGTTCATCATGAGAAGATGAAGGCAATCCCAGAATGGAATATTCCAACGAATATAATTGAGGCATGTAGTTTCATTGATTTAGTAAGTTACTATCAAAATTTCATTCTGATTTTTTATTTGATATCCTATTAACCAATCACACGCATAAAGGGGTTATGTTCTTATGGAAGAATGAATGTAAAAAATGTTTTGAAGAATTGAAAAGAAGACTGTTTAATACTCCCATTTTTACTCTTCCGTCAAGAAATGATGGTTTTTTATAGTGATTCATTAAAGAATGGACTAGGTTATTTCCTTATGAAAAATGATAATTTTATTTCATATGTGTTGGGAAAAAATCCCTCAAGGTATCATTGAATCATTTTTGAGATGATTGTGTTTGTTGAGAAAGCAAGACTCCATGTTGTGTTTGTTGACAAAGCGAGTCTCAATGACACAAACTGTTGACAAAGGGGGTGTCCTGGTGAATGGGGAAACGTTTTTTTGGAAAAATTAGTTGTTCTCTTGGGTTAAAGAGGTTTTTAATGTTTTATGCCAGGAATTTTTCGAATTCAGAACACCAAAAACATAGTAAAGGAAAAGTGGTGTGCATGTCCTAATGTGGCACACAAGTATGTCGTGCAAGTATGGCGCGTAAGTGTGGCACACAAGTCATATTTCAAGATCATCATATCAAAATATGAAAATGGAAATAAAGAGGCACACAAGTACTAAAATGGAATTCAGGTGTGGTGTACAAGTGTGGCGTGCATGTCCTCAAAATACCTATAAATAGACGGCTAATCTCCTCATTTATAAATGAGATCAATACCTAGAGAAAATATGATCTCTGATCATGCTAGTGGAAGTGACATGAAAGTTCCGTGTGTGCGCAAGTGGGGCATGCAAGTGTGCGGGGAAAGTGTGACACACAAGTTTACCACACAAGTGTATCGTGCAAGTGTGACGTGCAAGTGTACCACACAAGTGTTCTATGCAAGTGTTCCACGCAAGCAGTGTGGAGCGCAAGTTTGGCATGCAAGTGTGGCACGCAAGTGTGGCGTACAAGTGTGGCGTGCAGGGATGGCGCACAAGTTGTTTTTTCGCAATGAAGGCAGAGGTTGTTCCATAGTTAAAGGGGCACACTAGTCACCCTAGGGTTGCGTGAAAGTTAGCAATTTCCTGGAATATATGTGGTAAAGCGGTATTCATCAGTGGATGAAATTTAGACATCAACAGAGCATCTACATATAGTGGAGGATGAATTCATTAGTGATGATGAAGAGACCTACATGTCTATAAATAGTGAGTGGATCCCTTCCAAGTGCGGTGAGCCAAGGAAGAAGAAGAAGGCAATCCTTTCTACCGGTAGTGAGCCAGTGAGAGAGAAATAGGGAGTAACCCTTGGTAAAGTAGTGAGATGACCCTAAACATTGTAAAGGCTGTGATCCTAGGAAAATAAGTGATCTATCCCGAACATTATTGGAAGTATGCTTTAGTGGATTTGGTACAATGGAACATCGTCATTGTATGCTCCTTTCATGTAGCCCAGTGAGGGTGAACCAAGTAAAAATATTTGTGTCTACCTGCTTTCTTCCCTGCATTGCATTTAAAGCATCATCATCAGATAAAGATGAAAATAAGTGGTCACAATAAACACACAAGTGCAAAAAAAGTGACCCTTGTAATAAAGAGGTCAAGATCCAGTGGGGAAGGAAGAATTTTGAAAAAGATTATCCATACCCTGATTCACCCCCCTCTTAGGGCAAATAGGCCCCTATTGGTCCTAAAAATTGGTATCAGAGGAATGTTTTCTTTTATTAGATTTGTTTTCTCTGACATGGATCAGTTGATTGCTTAATTTAACTATTTATTCTGCTCTTATCTTGGTGTGTCATGGAAAAAGGATGAACTTCAAAGAAGCATAAGTCTGGTGAAATTCCCAAGTGTGGAAGTGTCAACAGAAAGAGTGTGATTCAGTTGAAGGAATCAAGTAGTGAAGAGAATAATGATTTGGATAAATCATATAATGAAAATATGTACTCATTTAATGATGCAGAAGGAATGAGTGAAGAACCTGATATTCCAAGTGATGTTGGAACTACTAATGATGAAGAAACACCAAGAAGTCTAAAAGTGGAAGTTTTCCACAAAGAGAAATAACTGGATCATAAATTCAATCATGAAATTAAATCTAAAGAAATTCGGATCCAAGCACTAGAAACTGAGATTAACAAAATAAGATGTTTAAATCAGAGGCTTATTGACATAGATACTGATCTAAGGGAGAAGAATGATTCTCACGATAAAGAACTACGAAAGAGATCTATAAAGGTAGAAAAATTAAAAGCGGATGTCAAGGGAAAGAATATGAACTCAGATGAGATTCAAAATCTGAAATTCATAAACATTGATCTGGCTACACACCTATCTGAGCTTTTTCAGAAGAATCAAAGGCTACAACAGGAGAATGTATCTGTCTCTGAATCTCTTTCTCATGTAAAATTGAATGTAAAGGAGCAAAGTGATATGGTAGAAAAGATCACAAGAGAACTGGGAGATGAGATGAGTAACGAGAAGAATCTCATAAAATAACTCAATGCTCAACTTGAATCAAGAGATTAGAAGATTCAATAATTGGAGGAAGGGATAGAATCATCCAAGAAAGAAATGGAGATATCAAAAGACAAAGGAAAACCTATGTTGAAGGATGCACTGCACATACTATTCAATTGTCCTCCAACAGGTGATGAAAAAATAAAGAAAAAATATGTATTTTCTGAAGAGAAACAACATCATATTTTCTCAGCTCAAATACAATATAGTTTGGAAAAAACTAGGATTTGAAATGATGAATACTATCCTGTGCATGATATAATGCGAGTCGTGAACAGTTCCAGAAGTGGAGAAAATCCCATCGGTACAGAAGATATGCCAAAGAGGACAGTTAAAATAAGTAGTGATGACATGTTCTATTTCTATGGGATTCATGGCCACACATAAACCTTCTGTTCTAAGGCTTTGTAATACATCTTAGGTTGTGAAAATAGAAACCGCACTAAATATGAGAATAAGAAGAAGAGTCATGATAAATCAGAGAGAAGATTCTCCCAGAGGAAAAAATTCATCAGATTCTATTAATGTGGAATATTGGGACACACAATGAGTACGTGTCAGGAAGATCCAGAGCTCAATATCAGAAGAGGAGCTCAAGATGCATCAACATCTCAGCTGCGAAATGATGAAATGAGGAATTATTTTAATATAAGATGTTGTATATGTTCTGGTCATGATTATTTGGCATGAAATTGTAGTAACAAGAAAGTGAGAAAGGGAAAGGAGTACAAAAGTAGATTCTTTACTCCAGTTTTGTATAATGAGAAATCTAGAAATGGACTACAAAGTGGTAAGTTGAAGAGTAGATTTAGAGCCTCAGGGGAATCACATGGAGATGAATGAAAGGTGTATCTGTCACCTCCTATGTCACACTCATGGCTGCCCTCTAAGAAATAACATGAACAAATCTAGAAGAAAAAGGGAGGAAACATTACATCTATGAGTAAGAAGATTGTTCATTCATTGGAGGACCTTCCACCAACGCAAAATAGAGTAGTGACTCAAAAATATTATAAAAGGAAAATAAAAAATGAATGGATTGAAAAATTTTCATGTCATGTGCCACAACAAGAAGTAGAGGAAAGAAGAAGATCCTTCCAATGGATGAAGAAGAAAGAGCAGATGACCCATGGAAAGTTTCCTACTTAGAGAAGTAATAAAAGAAAATGGAATTTTGGTCGATCCTTAGAGAAGGAAATGTGTACTAGTGGGTTTAAACACAAAATGTTGAGAAAGGTTAGGCTTGTAAAATCTACATATCATAGAAAGACTAAGCATGTGGGTAATGAATGCTTAGTCATATGGCCAGAGCAGTTAAAGTTGGCTAGGAAGCTAGAAGAAGCAAGGAAGTAGTGTGATGCTCTACAAGAAAGAATCAATTAGTTGACCCATCAGAATCAACCACAATCCTAACCTTGAGGATTACAGAAACTCCCCCTCTCCCTAGGTATATAAATGTTGTTTACTGATGATTCAACTGTTTCAATTTTTAGGGAGATACAATCCAAGGGGAAGTGGAATCTAAAGATGCAAAGTGGAGAAGTGATATGATTCAGAGTTTTAATTGACTGAAATGAGGTACCAAAGTTGATGAAGAAAGGTAGAAATAGGTCATTACAAGAAGTGAATGTTTTATTAACTTTATCTCTTGTTTCCTACACTGAGTTTCGACTAAGTGGGATTAGAGATTTGGTTAATGGATCAATGTCGAGTTTTAGATCAGAATAAATGATGCAGGAGGAGAAAAATGGTTAAGGGCCTAAGTATTGGGCCTAACAAATGGAAGAGTTTCATAACACAGGGGGAGAACTCTATATCCTAATAAGATGAAAGATCTCATTGAGATATGAAGGATGAATGTTTATATTCATGAAGAATGATTGGGGGACAAGCAGAAAAACACATGTTTTTCAAGATTATTTATTTTTTTCAAATAATATGGTATCAACTGACTGTTTTCAGGATACCAAGAAGCTGTGAGAGAAAATAAAAGGTGATTCAACCAAAATTGGAGAAATTAGTTGAAAGAAATGACGTCATTGAAAAAAAGGCACAGTGATAAGTTTTCTGTTAAAAGTGAGGAATTGGTAAGAGATTTAGGGAGATCAGAAGTGGATAAAGTTGATTCAGATGAAGATATAAATGGTGAGTACAAGGAAGTGAAATCCATATCTGCACAAAATCCAAAGAGTCGAGCTGAAATTGACAGGAAAAATATCATTGGTGATTAGTCAGCTCCAGTTCAGACAAAGAGAATGAAATCACTGCAGCAGACATCTTTTCTATCTCAGGTTGAGCCGAAATTCTTTGTTGATGCAGTTGAAGATGAAAACTGGGTTCAGGCCATGAATTAAGAACTAGGTCCGATTGAGAATAATCAGACGTGGGATATTTTTTGAGGCCAGCAGATAAGAATGTCATCGGGATTAAATGGGTCTGTCACAATAAGATGAATGAATATGGAACAGTGATTCGGAAAAAAGCACGACTAGTGTGCAAGGGAAACACCATATTGAGGGAATAGATATTGATGAGACATTTTCACCAGTTGTGATACTAGAGACAATTAGATTATTTCTATCCATTGAAGGGCAACAGGAGTTCAATGTTTTCTAGATGAATGTCAAATATGCATTTCTGAATGAGGTCCTAGAGGAAGAGGTGTATATTGAGAAGCCAGATGGTTTTCTCATTCATGAGGATGAGAAAAAGGTTTGCAGACTGAAGAAGGCGTTGTATGCTCTGAAACAAGCACCAAGAGCATGGTACTCAAGGCTTGATCAGTACTTGACGAAGATCGGTTTCTAGCATGGGGGAGTTGATTAAAATCTCTATTTCAACAACAATAGTAATAAAAGGATGATGGTCCTAGATTATGTTGATGAAATAATATTTTTTGGACCAGATGAAGCTCAGTGCAGACAGTTTTGCGAATTAATGATAAGTGAGTTCGAAATGCCAATGATTGGAGAGCTAACATGTTTTTTTGGTCTACAGGTGACACAAGGAAGGAATGGAACCTTCATTTCTCAATCAAAATATGCCAAGGATTTTTGAGAATATTTGGAATGGAAAATTCTAAGGAGATGAAGACTCTGGTTGCTAGCCCGATGAAATTATCGAAAGATGATAATGGAAAGGCAACTCATATCACAAAATACAGGCATATTATTGGGATTTTACTATACCTGACAGCAATATGACCTGATATTGTTTTCGCCACCATCCAAGCAGCATGATATCAAAGAAATCCCAAGGAAATGCACATGATTGTAGTGAAAAGAATACTTTGGTATATCAAGGGCACGGTGTAATTCGGCTTGATGTATAATGAAAAATATCAGAAAGAGTTCTTGGGATATACTGATACAGATTGGGCCGGTTCAGCGGATGATAGGAAATCAACATTAGGAGGTTCATTCAATCTTGGTGGATTGTGTGTTTCTTGGCTAAGCATGAAGCAATATTACATTTCATTCAGTACCACAAAAGTAGAATATATTGCTGCCACTCAAGCTTGCACATAGTTATTGTGGATGAAGCAGCAACTTGATGATATGGGCATTGAAGTGAAGTCTCCGATCAGAATCTAGTGCGATAACTCAAGTGATATAAATCTCAGAAAAAATACCATCCATCACTCAAGGACAAAGAACATTGAGATAAAGTATCATTTTATCAAGGAGAAGGTTGAGAAAGGAATTGTGAATTTTGAGTGTGTGCCTATAGAAATACAGGTTGCAGACATTCTGAAAAAGGCCTTACCCAAGGAAGAGTTTGAAAGGCATCGACCTGATCTAGGAGTTCAGTCGACTCCCAACACTTAAAAGAGTGTGGATGTAGAACCCCCTCTCCCCAAGGTATTGTGTGTTTTTCTCTAATGCGCTAATATGTGTTCTTTCCAATGTTGCAGACCGCAAAGGGGTGACCTTTGGGTTTGTTGACAAAGGGGAAGATATAGACACTTAAAGGGGGAGAAACTATGGCTATGGAAGGGAGAAAATGTCTTAGTAAAATACACGGGGAGAATCTAATAGGTGGAGCAACGAGATATGGGAGAGCAATGAGGTAGGGGGAGCATTTAAAATTAGAAGACGATAGATGTGATCAATCAAATAATAGATATCATGACAGCTGAGGATTATGATAAAAGAATAAGTGTGGTTGGTATTAGTTTGGTATGAAAATTTCAATTGGTATCAGGTTGGTATCAACAGTGGTGTCAGAAACGAAGTGACTCATAGATGATCTTTTCATGATACTCTAGTTTATCATGCCGAGCATTGCTCATATGGGCTTAGATTATGTGTTGAGTAAATCATTGATCGCTATCAGTATCGCAAGAGGCGAATGATGGATGAAGACGAATGAAGCCTTATTGAGGTATCAAAGAATGGATAATTGTTTGGAGAAAAGTTGTAAACAAACCCAAAGGGGGAGATTTTTTTGGAAAAAATCCCTCAAGGTATCATTGAAGCATTTTTGATATGATTTTGTTTGTTGAGAATGCAGGACTCCATGTTGTGTTTTTTTGACAAAGTGAGTCTCAATGGCTCAAATTTTTGACAAAGGGGGTTTCTTGGTGAATGGGGAAAAGTGTTTTTGGCAAATGGAGTTTTGATATTTAGTTAAAGAGGTTTGTAATGTTGTATGCCAGGAATTTTTTGAATTCAGAATGCCAAAAATTTGGAAAAGGAAAAGTGGCGCGGAAGTTCTAAAGTGGCGAGCAAGTATGTTGTGCAAGTATGGCGAGTAAGTTTGGAACGCAATTCATATTTCATGATCATCACATAAAAATATGACAAAGGATAGAATGAGATGAACGATTCCTAAAATGTCACGCAAGTGTGGAGCACAAGTGTGGTGCGCAAGTGTGGCATGAAAGTGTGGCACGCAAGTCCTCAAAATGCCTATAAATAGATGGTTACTCTCCTCATTTATTGATTATATCAATACTTAGAGAAAATCCAATCTTTGATCGCGCAAGTGGAAGTGACGTCCAAGTTCATTGTGCGTGCATGTGTGGCGCGCAAGTGTGTAGGGAAAGTGTGACGCGCAAGTGTACCACAAAAGTGTGATGCGCAAGTGTACCATGCAAGTGTTCCGCACAAGTGTTCCGTGCAAGAAGTGTGGAGTGAATTTTTGGCGAGCTAGTGTGGCGCACAAGTGTGGCGCGCAAGTGTGGCACACAAGATGGTTTTTCTACAATGAAGGCAAAGTTGGTTCCCTAGTTAAAGGGGCACACAAGTCACCCTAGGGTTGCATGAAAGTTAGAAATTGCCCAGAACATCTGTGGTAAAGCTGTATACATCAGTGGATGAAATTTAGACTTCAACAGAGCATCTACTTACAGTGGAGGATGCATTCATTAGTGATTATGAAGAGACATACAGGTCTATAAACTGTGAGTGGATCCCTTCCAAGCGCGGTGAGCCAAGGAAGAGGAAGAAGGAAATCCTTTCTACTGGTAGTGAGCCAGTGAGAGAGAAACATGGAGTGACCCTTGGGAAAGCAGTGAGCTGACCCTAAACATTGTAAAGGTTGTGAGCCTAGGCATTGAAATGATCTATCCTGAACATTATTGGCAGTGAGATTTAGTGGATTTGGTACAACAATACATCACTATTGTATTCTCCTTGGATGTATCCCACTGAGGGTGAACCAAGTAAAAATCTTTGTGTCTGCCTTCCTGCTTCCCTGCATTGCATTTAAAGCATCATCATCTGATAAAGAAGAAAAGAAGTGGTCATAATAAACACATAAGTTCAAACAAAGTGACCCTTGTAATAAAGAGGTCAAGATACAGTGGGGCATGAATAATTTTGAAAAAGAATATCCATACCCTGATCACCCCCCTCTTAGGGTATATAGGCCCCTATTGGTCATAACAATATGAATCAAGGATGTTAATGAATATTGAACAATATTATCCATCACATGATATTGACTTTGTAGTTTTAATCCTTCTTATGAAAATACAGAGACACTATCTATTTGGTGAAATATTTGTGATATATACAGATCACAGGAGTTTAAAAAATATTATTACATAAAAATAACTTAATATGAGGAAAATGTGATGTCTCAAGTAACTCAAATACTATGATTTCTCAATACACTACCACAGAGGAAAATTAAATAAGGTAAGAGATGTATTATGTAAGAAAGATCATAGACTTCTAAATCAAATGAAAATTGATAATGATACTAAGATAAATGATTTATTAAAGATGGATATGGTAATTTTTAAGGAATATGAAACATCAACCCTTCTTAAAATGATTTTGAAAACATATTTACTAGAGAATATACAAGATCTTAATATGATGATTAGAATTTTAAAATGAAAATTAATTTTATCAGGGATGGAAGATTCACTTACATCTTTCAAGAGGATGGAGATTTTAAATTCTGAAAGGGGTTATGTGTTCCATCAATACCGGGTCAAATAGGGAAATATTATATGATTCTCACATATAAAATATTTCTATACACCTATTAGTACAATGATGTATAGGGATCGGAAGGATCATTTTTGGTTGAATAATATGAAGAAGGAAATTTCTGACTATGTGTCAAGGTGTATAATTTTTTAGAAAAAGTGAAGGTTGAGAGACCACATGATAGAGGTTTCATGAAAACTCCACTTATTCCAATATGTAATTGGGATGAAATTAAGATGCACTTTGTCACAAGAATACCAAGGACAATAATAAGGAATGATGAAATATGGTTTATTGTTTATCATCTTTCCAAATCATCCAATTTTCGTCAAAAAATAAGATTTATGTAATGAGTGCCTAGAAATACTATATAATAAGTATTTTTTAAGAATTAATGGTGAAGCTCCATCGATTGTATCTAATCGAGATCCTTACATTACATTAAAATTATGGAAAAAATTTCAAAAGGCTTTGGATACTGAGATTCATTTGTGTACTATTTGTCTCCATCAAACCGATGGAAAGTCTAAAAGGATTATTCAAGAATTAGAAGTTATGTTAAGGTCATTCACACATTACTTTAAAGGTATGTGGGATCACTATTTACATTTGGTATAATTTTCATATAATAATAGTGTACATTAAAGTATTCAATTATGACCATATAAATCATTATATAGGAGTTGGCATACTCCAACTTGTTGTGATGAAGTTGATGAGAGGAATATCATGGGCCCAAAATAAATTGATGAGACAAAAATAATGGTAATGAATATTTAGGCTCATATCAATTAATCTCAAATTTGTAAAAATATATATTCTTAAAACATGATAAATGAAATAGAATTTCATGTTAGATATCATGTCGTTCTAAAAGTATATCCACGGAAGGGTGTCAAAAGTTTCAGTAATAAAGGGAAACTAATCCATGAAATTATAGAAAGATTTATTGTTCTAACATACTAATTTTCAATGATTCCAGGTCTCTCCATAGTTTATGAGGTTTTCCACATATAATTGTTAAGGAAATACATGTCAGACCCGATGCATGTACTCACCCGTGAATAAATAGATCTGGAACCTAATTTGTCTTACTATGAATATCCTATCGATATTATTAATATAAGATAGAATGTTTTTTAAGATTGGACCACTCGACTTGTAAAGGTTCTATGAAGAATCCATAAAATATAAGAAGCAACGTGGGAACCTGAAGATGTTATAAAGAAGAACCACCCTCATCTATTAAGAAGGAAATATTCCTGAAAATTTTGAGGAAGAACATTCCAAAGGAGGGATAAATATAACACCCCAAGATGTTATGTTATATATTGTATTAAATAAATTAAATTCATTTTATAACTTCTATTGTAGACAACACTGATCTTAAATGAATAGTAACATACTATTAAATAGTAACAAGACTGTTTGAATTGTAATATGACCATTAAGAATAGTAATATGACCAATATAAAATTAACCTCACCGATTAAAGTATAAATATAATCTAGGAAACTAAAAAAATGAAAATATGGTATATTTATATAATTGAATAAGTAAATAAATGTCTTAAAATAATAAATTAAGTGTTAGTATTTTTGTGAAACATAAATGTATATTTACAATTTTATGTTTCAAATATTTATTTAAAAATATATTTTATTTTCATGAAGTCGATTTATAAAATAATATTTTGTTTTCTAATGATTATAAGATAATATTATGAGAAATTTATTAATTTATCAAAGTGTCATAAAATCAGTTATAAATTTAAAATCAGAATTTTTTAATAAATAATTATTTTAATTAAAATTTTAATTAAACATATTTATATAATTAAATTCAGTAAATGGAGTTATTTTTTGAATTATACACATAAATAAATGGTACATGTTAATTTTAGGGATTTTTTAAAATAGTTGAAATTTTGTTGAATAGAGAAATACTTTAATTTTCGGTATATATAAATTATAAGTTAAATACACTATTTCATGATTTGACGCTAACTTAATCACCATAATAGAAAAACATCCTTCCAAATTTAATGTATTTAGTCAGTGGAATCAAAAATATTCTTATTCTTGAGAGAAAATGATAAACTAATGTCTAAAATAATCTTCAAAACACCACTCCCCACTTCTATAAATATAACCCCTCACCACCCCTTCTCCTGACACCATATAATCCATGAATATTGTCTAATTTATATAAATTTCACTTCTAAAGACTCTCCCCCACATATAGGATCATTTGTACTCAATAAAATTCCTAAATCCAAGTTTCTTAGGGAGGTTTTCGTGGTAAAGAATTTAAGAGGAAAATCCCTTAATCCTTCCTATTCAATTTCTTTAAATTTCATTTCATTTCTTATATTTCTCCCACTTGCTATTCTATAACATTAATGATATCTAAATTATTTTATATATAATGTTATTTTGTTATTATTATGTAAAATAAATCTTCAAACTCTTTATCCTCTACCTTTTATTCTAAAAATGATAATATCGTCTATGATGTGCCGATTTACCGCCATCGTGGATGATGCATTATCATTTTCTAATACCACCACTAATACTAGTCATAAATAACTATATTGGTTAATCCATATTAAAAAATCATAAATTAAAACTTATATAGTATTATTTAATCATTATATATACATAATATTAAATCAAAAATCAAAACTACTTTTTGGTAATCGAAAAATCACCAAATTAAACTAATGTTCATCATTAACATTTTATCTAGTGAGTCATCCTAATAAGTAAAAAATGATATAAACGATCATTTAATATTTTCTAATTCCATTATTAAAACAAATTTCAATTCGTGTTAATATTTACCCTTTAACATGATATTCCTTACATGTATACAAGTGAACCAATCATGAAAACTAATGAAACAATCACTCCCAAATAGCAAAATAGAATATTATAACTCATAAAAAAGTCCATAAATAAACTTTTTTGACACTCCATTATATCAAAGAGTCTAAAAATAATGATAAAGGGCATCCATTAAAATTAAAATATGGAATGCATAATGAAAATTCAAATTTTTTCAAAGGCATAAGTTTTTGGAAGCCTCAGTTTTGCCAAAACTAATTTGTTGCGCAGCCTACTTACGTGCCCCTATATGTCGTGAAACCCAATTATGAACCACTATGATGGAGACAAATGAAAGTGTAATTTTGGATATGTCCTAAAGGTGTCTCTCTAGTCGAGTTAAAACACCGACGACGCCCAAGGTATTTGTGCGCCAAACATATTTCGCCCAAGGTCATTTATTTTCAAATAAATAGACTCTTGGGGCCCCCATTTGTACGAACGAATTTCCATAAAGCCTGATTGCTACTATTTTCTCCCAAGTACTTCTCCACAGTCTTCTGATATTTTCAAGGTAATTCTTCAATGCCTTGAGTGGAGGATTTAGGGGAGGATCATTGTACATAAGTCCTTTTAGTGTTTGAAAACCATAACACTTGATAGCCCAAAGTGCCCAACATCCCCAAGTCATAAATACTTTTGTACCGCCCATTCTTCTCATCGGAACTTGAAAACCCCACTTCTCAGATCACCTGTGAATACTCTTGAAAGCATGATCATGGTCTCACCCAAGTATTATCATACAGGTTGTTTGTCGCCTAAGTGAACATCAAGTCGCCCAAGCTTACTTGCGCGCCCATACTTGTGCGCCCTTATCTACTTCAGTGCCCCTCTTTGGTTCACTTACTTATCTTCAGTCTATTCAGTTTACAATCCATCAAGCCTTCCTCAAAGACATTCATGGAAAGGCTTCTTCTTCATTGGATCCCTTTTCTAAAATGGATTATGTTGAGACCTCCACCAAAACCTCCCGACTTATCAAACCTTTGGGTAAGGCACATCAGTGTGTCTTCTATTTGGGTTTTTATTTCCATAGTCAGAGGTTTACCATAGTTTTTTCACAATGGTGTTAGGATTTTTGGAGTGTTTGTGGGTTTGTATATCCACATTCACATGGACCTTTCTCCCAAAAACAGTGTTGGGAAGTTCCCGGTTTGGAGGAGAGTTGGATCCTGGCCTCTCCCTTATCGAAGAGATGACTCGAAACCTCAGGTCCCTGGTAGGGGAAGTTATAGTTCATACCTATTTTCCTTTTAAAAATAAAGGAGAAGTATCACTCCCCTTCCAAGATCAATTTTTGGGCAACCATCAATGCATAAGCCACTTGATTTTCTTGCAGGAGGTGGCATCATTTCTTCTCCTCTCTTCTTCAGTGAAAAAGACCAAAGGGGATATGGGCACAAGGACTTTCATTTCCCTTTCCCTCTCACACTGCGCTTTGTTACCATGGGCAACCATCATGGTGTAATCCCCTAACAGTCATCCCTTCCTCCTTACAATGGATCCTAGTCCAATGTAGATAGAATAGAGGGAAAGATTGTCCCCTCACCCTCTTCCACGGTCACCTCAACCTCATTCACCTTGGACACCATAGGTGCGCCTTCTTCCACCAGGTGAAGAGGAAAAATTTTAAAGTGTGAATGACTTTGTTGAATCATTGAAATCCTTTTAAATTTCACACCGAGCATGACTCACGTGGGCTTAGAGATTTTCCATGGTCACAAAATTTGCACAATCGAGTGAACTAAGAGAACTCTAATTCATGTTCTAACGAGGATACGTAGGAGTCCATTCCAGGGCCCAAGATCACTGGACATCCTCTTCAAGAACCCAATCCCAATTCCTATAATTTGGGCATCCAACTTAGGAATAAGTCCCAAATTAAACCCCAAATCATCAACTCATCCTTTTCAGAAAGTAATCCCAAACTCGTCTCTCAAGAAGAACCATAATCTCCTATGATACTTATCGAACTATGTGGGATTTTATTCCCATCCATATGGGATACGTAAGAATCCTCCTTGAGGTTCAAACCCAACACTTCAAGTCAACCCTATTCTCCTTGGTCCATATTCCCAACACGGTCTGATCTTACTCGGAAACCCATATCCTTTCCAAGTTGCTTGCGCTGCTTCAGAATAATTCACACAGTATGTTTTGACCAAGAAACATTCT
The DNA here is from genome assembly GCA_963277665.1 of Viscum album. Classification (NCBI taxonomy): domain Eukaryota; kingdom Viridiplantae; phylum Streptophyta; class Magnoliopsida; order Santalales; family Viscaceae; genus Viscum; species Viscum album. The sequence continues at coordinate 1,382,161,826 of OY728163.1, forward strand.
CTTAGAGGTCTTTATCACATGACCTTAAAAGGTATGATGTGTCCTATTAAGCGACACCGAACTATGAGGGTTCTGATTCATTTCACAAGGATACGTATGTAGCCTGTTTTATGGGAACGATCCCAAAATCAAATAAAATCTACATCTCTCAAGATGAAAATAAATTATAGAGTTCCCCAATGAGTGGCTTGAAAATTAGTATCATCACAATGATGATTAAAATAATCTTTAATCTATATATTAGAGGATACCATTGATGGAAAACCTATAATACATATAGTTATTTCCATTAATGAAGAACCGTGAAGGTATACTGATGGTTCTAAATTTTACACATGTTAATAAGTGATTGTAAATTCCAAGGGATACTTATGATATACTTGGTGAATTAATAAGGATTCATGAAAATATCTTAAATTTAATAAGAGATACCTAAAGTAGACAATTATTCCCCCTTAAATGGTGTGATGAGTCCAACCTCCCATCCTCTTGACCAATGCACGTTCTTATGTATTGTAAAGTTCAAACATAATGAACGCTTGCCTTTGGAATGCAGGTCCCCTTTGGATAATGAACTATTTGAAGTTTCTGGTTCCATAAATAAATCCATTGGAAAGTGCCTAGAAATAGTGATTCATAAAAATAGAGCACATGTTTCAAGGAATTACGAAACAAAAATGGTGAACCAGACGTGAATCCTTGACCAAGATAATAATGTTACACACCTGTTAGGCCCCTATAAATTTATAATGGAAGGCCAGAAAAAGGAATAAATCACACATGTATCCATCTAAAATAGGTTTCTTTAATGGAGTTTGTTGTTCATGTTTTTCTTCCCAAAATTCCCTTCATTCCTAAAATGGATTTCCCCAAGACAACATCTGTGAACTTCCCAACCGCTGATCTAGCTGGATCTCTTTCCACAGGAAAGACGTAATTACCAACCTAGAATCTTGAACATTGGGTATCTAATGTGCTAGTAAAGTAATATCACCAGAACAGTACAATCTCAACTTCGGAGGCTGCTCAACATGCCCTATAGGTCAATAACAATCCTCGATCGTCTGGCCAACGATGACTGATGATCAAGAAGAAAAACGTGCCAACAACCATTTCCAACCGTTTCAGGTCTTTATCCCGAAAATTCAATAATCAATTCCTCTTGTACTATATGTAGGTGGATCATAATGTTACTCAAATCCTCAATTCAATAATTCAAGAGTCCTTCATGAAGACTCCCACTAGCAGTCGCCGCAAAAATTGTGCGGTAGTGTACCCCCAACATGATGGGTGTGTTACCTCTGGACGTTTGGCCCAGATATCTCAGACTCGGGCACATAAGGAGAAATGCTAGGGAAAAAGTCTGGTCAATAAGGAGTTGGTTCCCACCTCTGCCTCTTCCAGAGAAGTCCATCAATTTAACTTAATGTCTAACAATGAGTGGGCACATACACTCGTCTGTCCAAATTTTGCTTCTTAGCAGAATCATCTGACAGCAACCCACCAATCCAACCATATAAACCTGGTGGAGTACCATGAAACAGAACATACACATTCTTATAAGTCATCACCCAGTTAGTAGGCTCCTCTAACTACCTTTAAAGAAGCCCTCCAATCTAATGTGGTGGAATCTAGTAAACAGGAACATACACCTATTTACAATCACCTATTTTGTTAGCAGTCTCGTATTCCAGTATTGAAGTAAGTCCTTCAACCATACTTGACTGAAAACAGCCAACAGGGACATACACCTGCCAACTTTCATCAAGTCTGCCAACAGTCTCATTTGGTAGAACCCGGAGAAATCAGTTAGAAAGCTCCGATGAAAAATTTAGGGCAGACCCAACTCTTTTACCCCATACATGAGTACTCTAAATATCCATTGATATGAAACAGAGGATAAAAGTAGGCATATACACCTACTACATATATGTACTGAACGTATATTCCCATTCCAACTACTGAAGTCACTAAACCCATCTTATCAATGTTGAAATGGCAGATGCATATCCCTGCCCATATTCTGGAAGCATGCCAAGATATTTTAACAACTACTTTAGCAATATCAGGGGAACAAACACATAAATCTGTCCCCACACATGGGATGACACATCGGCATGCCATCCTAGAGTAGATACATGCCTCTGTTCCAGTCCAGGTGGGTCATGGGGAATATTCCCCCATATCATACTAACAACATGATCGGGAACACACACCCTTTCCAATTAGAGGTAATAGGATCATTCTAGTAACCTCTCTAAGGAAGGCACACACAATTTCCCATGATAACCATTTTTCCCAGAAATTGGACCTAACTAAGTATAAGAGAACATCCAAAAAGAAGTCTCCCAAAGCACGGTTGGAAAATCAAGATCCAAGCTGTGATTTGGCACCTCTTAATGCTAGAGTTCTTAAAGCCCTCAGACATTTATCTATTTTATCTCAAGATCCTACCCTCTCATTACAAAATTATAGGAGTGGTAGTTGTAAGTTTGAAGTTCCTCGTCAGAAACTTCACCATGAAGGTTTGCTTCATGAAAATTCGGTCAATCCAGACTGCCTATCTCAGGATGAGAGCTACGGAAACCCTCCATGTGGACCGAAGACCAAGGAGAAAGAAGATTTATCCCTTGCTGTAATCCATCATGGAGATCCTTCCCATGATGGAATTCACTGCGAAAGTCCTCTCCGCAGTAGTATTTCACATTGTCAAGACAATTCCATAATTCCCAATATAGCGATGAGAAAGACCTCCTATCTCGAGGCACTTGAAAACACAAGGTCAGTCATGTCTGATGCCTTGTCATTTATGGGTGAAACACTTTATCAACTAGAAGAAATATTAAGGGAAAGTTCATTCTATAAACCTCCATTTGGTATTTTTTCTTCAAATACTGAGCATCCACTATGGTCAGACCAAGTGGAGAAACCTCTAGTGAAAGATGATGAAGCTGTGTTAAACATGAGGAAACAATTAGCTAAAGGATAAATACCAGCCATGTTCTGGCCTTTGGAAAATTCTTAGTATAAGATTCTAGAATTGATGATAGAATGTTGAATTCATGATATCCACCTCAACTTATGGAAAACTCTTCATCATTTAAAATACAATGTATTACCATATGATGAATATCAAAATCATGTAAAGGCAATAGAAGGGTTGCAACGCCAAATTGACCTGCCATCTCTCTCATTTTTCCCAACATCCAAAGGATGAAAATAGTAGGTAACCCTTCAGTGTTCATGTATCAATGCTCTAAAGAGACTATGCTTGTTAATTTCTGATTCCCCATCTAGTGTTCGTATTAGAGGATGGGGTGCACATGCAGCATTGCATTTCATTGCACTCCAAAATCAGAAAAGTCTGCCAAAAGTGGTCTCATGCAATATTATTTCACATGGTTCGCCACAATCAATACATTTTTCATGTAATCAGATGTACACACAAGAACATGCCTCAACCAGTTCTCATCAAAATCAGGCCAAATTAAAGAAGTTTTGAGTTTCGTTTACATTAAGAATCTGAAAATCATGAGAAGGTGTCCTGATTAAGGGATGTCAAGCATCAGAGAATGAAAATGTATGAAATAGAACAATCATCTTCCGAAACTGGTGATTTAAATGGTTGTCGGATGATGCACCCTGCTAATGTCTGAACTGAAATCCAAAAAATAAGAAGAGTAGTTGCACAAATTTCAGCTATAGATGTTCAAGAATCACCAAGATGGAAAGGATGGGGGATAATTTAATTCAATCTTCAAGTACATTCAACAAAGTTCAAATGTTTGAATAAGAAGAACAGGAACTGCCCCAGCCTGTAGGACTGGGGGCTTTTTCACATCTGTAATCCCCTCCTCAATAGAATTCTGTTTTATCCCAATTAGGGAAGAACCCACAATGAAAGAATACAACTGAACTATCAGATTATTCACTTAGGGTTACTATCCGCCAAAATGTTCTAGGGAATTTATCATGTAGGAGAACTAAGTGTCATGAAAGATACAAAGGAAGATGATCTAGCAGAAATACCGACAGAATTCCATCAATACATTACGCGTCAGTAAATATCATTAAAACCATTATAGAAGATCCTCCAAAAAATAAGTCTAGTTCAGGGGTATTAGAATATTAATTTCTTGTCCATAATATGATTTACACCAAGAAAAATATAGAAGTTGTGTGCACCCGAAATCTAAGGATTACCCAGAATCTAGGTTTACCTTCAAATAACCAACTTCCCCCTCTCTGAAAGGCATTTAACAAGGTAAGGAAAAAAAGTAAGATTGCATCTCACTTTTCCACTGTAGAAGGTCAATCTATTTCACTTGAAGAGAGATTTTCATAATAAAAAGAGGAAATGAAGGATTTGAAAAGACTCAGTATAGAGTTACTTCGAAATAGCATTTCTGCTAGACGTACTCCCCAGACAGGTCCTCAAATTGAAAATCTTATAGGAGATCCTCAACAAAGAGTATTTGTAGTAATTACAGATGTAGATAATGAATTCCCTCCACTAGATACACAATCAAGGAAGGACCATATACATCTTTATAGTCATGTTCCCATGGGTTATCCTAGGTTGATATCAGCACCACCATCAGTGGTTTTTCCGGTCGTTGCACTGGCTCATGCTCCAGTTGATATACCTGCACAAGTTCCAGTTCATCCAGATGTTCCCCAAATTCTTATGAACAAAATTTAGGCATTAATGACTTGATTGGAAGCTGTGGAAGAACGACGTGCACCAGTTCATCCAGAAAAGATAGCTTACCCTGAATGAGTGGATGCAATTCCTCCCCCAAAATTTTTTTTGAATACCACATTCCCAATATTTAATGGTTTGGGAGATCCATAACAAAAATTAAAATATTTTGTTCCTCATTGTGATCCTATGATGGAAACTTCTCAACAACTAGAAGTAGTTAGGATTAGGTGTTTTGGCCATCATTACAAGGACCGACTATTTTCTGGTATACAAGTTTACAATCTCGATCAATTACTGGATGTGAAGATCTTCATCCGAAATTCCTTCTTCAATTTAGCTCAACACTACAGAAGACGATAGATTTTGATCTTACCAATTGTAAACAAAGAGAGAATGAAAGAGTTTCATATTTCATTGCACGATGGAAAGGATTAACATATTTCTTTAAGTCTAGTACTCCCTCAAGATGAATTGCTACAAATTTGTGTAGAAAATATGTGTGATGAGCTACACACTCCATTGACCCCTATAAAATACACAGGAGGGTTTCGAGACCTAACTTCGATATCTCAATAGATAAAAGACTCTATTATAGAAACTAAGGCTAAAACTTGGGTAATTCCATCAGCTTATGGAAGGAGGATAGGAAAAGCAGAAGATGCTACAGTCACACTCAAATAGGCACATGTACCTACTTCTATATCAAGAACCTCATTATACTGAAGGGCTCCGACTCCTGAGCATCAGCAGAAATGACCGCCTCGTCAAGATGATCAAAGAGATCAAAGGTGAACAAAATTGAGGAATTAAATAATAAAGATTAATTTTTCAGGAATGAACAAGATCCAAGTTACTTCATCTCAGCCTTAGAAAACAATTTGGCTTAGTTTCCAAGCCTGAAGAATCCATATAAGGATGGAGATTAAGATCTTCCGAATTCTTTTCCCTTTCACTAGATGTTGGGACACCACATTCAGGAGTGTTTTGTTTTCAAAGACCTTCTACAAAAGATGGTAGACACTAGACAAGTGAAATTTAAAAGTTCATCATCTCAAGTATCATGTGTTACTGCTACTGATCTAGAAGAAGAAAGAAAATGACAAGAGGTAAGAAGTAAAAATGTGCAGAAATATGATGATTGGATGATCAGAAAAATGATCAAACACACTCAGGAAATTTTATGAACACAATTGAAACAACTGATTATTTCTTGGGCCACAACAAAACCACCTTCATCAAAAGGTCATTCCTTAATAAAGCGAAGTGATTATAAGAACAAAGAGTAGTCTGAATAAGACGATCTCTTGTCAAGGCCAAAGTTGTCCTTGACCCTGGAAGATTTTATGTCATCTATTTAAAAAACACGGGTAGCACCCCGCCCAATGTCACAACAAGAATTATCCTGTAAAAAATAATCTTCTTCAAATGAATAATTGATCTTTGGTTCTGTTAATGTTATCCATTTAATGGAACATTGTGACAATGGTGATTCTAATTATAATGAGCCAGAATTCCTTGTACTCAATTGTTGAACAAGAGGAAGAGGCCAGGGTCAAGGATACATGGGAATTCGTGGGAATTCGAGAAACAACCATTTTAACTATACCTGTAACACCCTAAGCTTCCATGGTACGCTTCTCTTTGAATAATACAGTAGCATATGTTGTACGCAACTTTGAGTTCTAACACACACCAAAACTAATCAAACTAGTAGTTATGAATATTAATACATATTTTTTGAAATTTTATAAATTTTACCTTTCAAAATGGACATCATTTTTGGATTAGGAACATCTAATTTATCCTAGGATGAAATTTTTGAACTTTTCGGATAACTTTTATATTTTGATGAATAGTGAAAATTACTAATTTTTAATTAAAAACAACGTTTTTAATAAAAATAATTAATAGTGATAAATTATACCATTTAGTGGTTTTAAATTATAATTAGAGTATAATTTTATCATTTTATCCAATGGTGGTCATTATAATTAATTTCACTTTGAAATTGGACATAAACAAATGTCAATCTTTTGATTGATATTATTTCTTAAAAACACGCTATTTGTTTTGATAATGAGAATTAATTATAAAATTAATTAATGCAACTTATATGTTTGGAATTTTGTAAAATAGACATCATTTTTTAATTCAGAATATCAATTATAGCATAGGGTGATTTTTTGGTATTTTTATGGAAAACCTCAATTTTTGATGAATAGTGAAACCACTAAGTTGTAGTTTAAAAACTAATTTCTCATGTAAATGAAACATTACCACTTCTGTGTATTGAATTTCAAAAATCCGACATACATTGTTGTCATTAGGAGGAAAAATGTGGTTCAATGAGTTGAAAATAATTTTTGGTGAACAGTAACATTTAATTTTTATTAATCGCGATTAAAGGTAATTAGTGAAATTTAAGGTAAAAATGATATTATAAAAATATTAAAATATCTTGACACTTGTCCTACTCTTATTGTATGAGTCATGTTCGACCAAGACAATCCATGGGTCAACTTCGGGACCCCATGGAGCCACTTGGGTAAGAAAATGACATTAATAACTTTTTATTTAAAGTAAAAATAAAAATGTCACAAACATGTATTGTTTTACTAAAATAACTTTTACAAGGGGTTACACAAGTTATATTTTAGACTATAAATATCCATTGGAAAGGTAATAAGATTTACTACATCATGGTATTTGTTTTATAATTTTTAGGCATTAAATAAAAAAATTTATTTATCACACCATGATGATGCAGCGATTACCTCATTAATTAACTATTTAAATAAAATGAAAAGATAATATAAAATATAAGACATACACTTATCAAAAATCTATTTTATGGGTAGATTTAGAACCATTATCACCATATCCTATAAATATATAATTTTAGGACCTTTAAAATCCGAAACCCATTATATAATAATGTAACATTTCATGGCATTCCAAGAGTGCCCCTCCTCTCCTCTTATAAAAGGCCCCCCACCTATACCACCTTATTCAAAACTTAAATGCCATTTGGCTCAGCCAACCTCTTCTCAAATACTCTCTAAACTTCCATCTCTTACTCTTAGAAGCCTCAATTCGGGCATAAGTCTTCCCAAGGAAGCCTTTGGCTAAAATCAAAAAGAGTTACCCGATTTTCAGGTAATGTCTTCTCTTATATCCTTTTGTTTTATTTGCTTCTCCAACCCCTTAAACTCTTTTTATTCCTTTCTTTTGTAACAAAAAAAGTATCTTCAATATACTAGAATTTTTTTATGAGAAGTATTTTATTTACACTTACACACACATTTGTCTAATGGTTAAAGAACATACTGTTTCTTTGGGTGGCGAATTACTGCCTCATGAAACGATGATTGTTCCATATTCTTTTAACACCTATCATGGTGGCCATTAAGATGTCAATATATTTATATATTATAGATATTATGTTTATGTTTTCCTTATGCTTCTATATTTTTAATTTATGGAATACCTTTATGATCTCCAATATGGGTAAATGCGATAATTTCATTTTAGGAAGTGCAGACTACCGCCCCCTCAAAGTGATTTGATTCATTAATTCCATATGTGGGATGCATAAAGGATGGAGTTAATGATATTATATATGATATTATATTGTAATTATAATATACATTTATATAATTATGATTTCATTCAATTAAATATGAAATATAAATGAAAGTAGCGTTCATGCGTACGTACGGCTTACCATCTCCATGAACGGTGCATTTCATTTCTTACCTCTATATGTTATGTAATATTATAAATGCATGTATATACTGGATATATATTATATATATGATATCTAAATCATCAATATAATTCTGGATATAATGGATATTTTACCACATGAAAAACTTGTAATTATAAGAAGTTTATTTTTTATTCAAGTACCAAAGATCGATAAAACGACCGTTATTAACTTAAATAATTACATACTCTTCATAACATGGTAATAAGTGATATAAAAGGAATAATGAACTTGAAAAAGGTTCTTAAGCAAGTAGAAATTAACTCTAGTTTATTATTCAGGAGGTTAAAGAATGATCGAGTCAAGTCGGACATGAGGTAAATGACATCGTCTCAATATCCTTTCATTGAGGCATATTTTATTTTATACACAACTTTCTTTTATAAGGTGTATAAACCCCTTTGAAGTTTATGTTTATTCAAAAGGAATATTTTTTATACGAAGCATTTTTACTAAACGACAAAAGGAATGTTTTTTCTTATGCATACGGAGACAATGACTTCTCCGCCGCCATGACAATTATTTGAGTTTCATCTTCCTCTACAAGTCATAACTTTTTTAAAATGAAAAATAAATACCATGTTTTACTTTTCTTTTATTTTCGTATGGAAAATGGTTTTGATAATGTTTTTATTATATCAATTTATTGTATTGATATCTTGTGATTGAAATGTGGAAATGTTATGTTTCCATTTGGCATGTTTTATGTGATACGATTATGTTATGGTTTATGATATCTTTAAACCTTTTCATATAAGGAATGCATTGGACTTAATAAGTGACGGGTGGAGCCCGCTATAGCTCCTTGATGCATCTGTAGGTCTCATGAGACAAACTAGTGTCTTAGAACGAGGCCTTAACAAAATCTTATTTGTAGTCTTGGCATGAGGCCTTGGCTATGTGGTTTTGATAGTATGGAATTATGAATTCCATCATTATGAAAGTGGTTATTGATAGTGCATGTGATTATTCTACTAGTAGAATATCCGTGTGAATAAGTAAATGGGATTATTTCATTTTATTTTTCTATATTATGTTGAAGTTCAAGATTAAAAGGCTTTTGTTTCAGTTATACATTGCAGTAAATGTTTATGTTTATTTATGAAAGTTTCCGCTATATTGTTATCCTTACTGAGCATCTGAGATCACCCCTTTCAATGTTTTAATTTTTTCAAGATGTGAAGAAGTATTTTATGAATGACCTGCAGGGATAGTCAGAAGGGGATATGATTTTGGACTATGGAGGACATGTTATTGTATTTTTTCAATTTATGACGTAATGTAACATTTATGAATGTATCTAGTGTTTACAAGGCTACTAAACTAATCGGTCTTCTGATACTTGATCTTTTGTTATCATGCCAATGTTATGTAATAATGAACCAACTCTGGGTAACTGGGGTCGGGGCATTACAGTTGGTATCAGAGGCAATTTAGTATTAACCTTAGAAGCTAGATTTAGATAAACTCTGAATAGAGCGCATAACCCTAAGATAGACTTTGAGAATTAGTATAGAAGAACTTCCTAGAATTTTGGTATTATAGATATTTTTGTGAGTTTTCCAAGAAATACATCCCTGTATGGATATGAGAAGGTAGAGGTAGATCTAGCACAGATGTACCTTGGGGTAAAACCCAAAAACACCGTTTTGAGCTAGACTTGAATGAGAACTGGTGCACGACAACAAGCCTTGCTGCACTCTTGGTTACGACACTCCCGGGGGATCTGCTTAGGATAATTCATGATTTATTTACAAAATATTATGAAGGGTTTATGAGTATATACTTCCTCAAAATTTTTTATGATTATGGATTATATCCATATACTGTTCAATTTATGTTAAGTGTTTTACAAGTATATAATTATGTATTTTGATTCATAAACTGAACTAGTTTATGACATTGTTTATAAATGGTGCCTAGTAGAAGGAATGAAAACCATATCAATGCACACACTCCATGTAGGGATTGCCCTCCGGCTCAAGATAATTATAGTGGAGCTGGTGATATGATTGGTGTTGATTAGCTTATCACTATACTGTGACAACTCACTCAGGTTATGAATAATAACCTTACTCGTATGGAGAACCCTAATCCGCAATGTGGAGGATCAATATTAGACCGCGTCATGAGGAAACAACCACCAACATTCAATGGGAGTACAAATCCCTTAGTAGCTGAGTAATGGATAAATTCCTTAGAAAAAATATTCCATGCCTTGGGGAGTAGTGATAGGGAAAAGGTTATCATGGCAGTTTACCGCCTCACTGGAGATGCTGATCAATGGTGGTCATTGATACAAAACACAAAGGAAGATAATGAAGTATCAAATATGGAATAGAGGGAGTTCAAAGAGCTTTTCTTAGAAAAATACTTCCCTCATGACCATCGAGTAGATATGAAAAGGCAATTTCTGAGTCTGAGGTAGAAGGAGGATGATAATGTCGCAAAGTATGAGGCCAATTTTTCAAGGTTAGCGAGGTATGCTGTAGATTATATACATAACCCAAGAAGTAATATTGATCGTTTCTTTGACGGGATAAAACCATTCCTCCGTCGAGATTTAGTATCACAATCTTTCTCAGCGTATGAAGATATAGTCTCATGTTCTATCAAGATAGAAAAGGAATTCTCTAAATCTTATGACAATAAATTAAAGAAAGAGAAGAAGAGAACCGTGGAACAAGAGACAGATAAAGGGAAAAATGGAAAGAAGGATTTTCCATTATGTGATAATTGTGGGAAGAATCACCCCGGTACTTGCCTAAAAGGAATTGGAGTTTGTTATAAATGTGGAGAAAAAGTTCACCAGGTTCGTGATTACAAGGGAAAGAAAGAGGCTATCAATGTTTAATGCTACAATTGTAGGTAAATGGGGAATTATGCAAATGAATGTCCTAAGTGTCATAAAAACTTACCACGAAAAAGGCCAAGGGATCAAGGCCAATCTTATGTTGTTACTATAGTTGAAGTGGAATAATTATTGTATTGGTGCTTTTGGACTCAAGGATTATATTTTGGTTATAAGAATAATGTGATATATATATATAAGGATTGTACTGCAGTACTTTTTGTTTTCATTAAGGTTTTACTATGATGAAGGTAATCATATTTTTAGTATGTGACAATAAGAGAAACTTTACTTTGTTTGGGGAATATGATGTTACAATTGATTTTGGAATTTAGAGACCTTTTAGAGAAAGTCTAGACAGAGGTACTTTGGATAAATATATAGGTTAAAATGGATTAAGTTTAACTTTGGATAGTATTGTTTAAGGTTAAAACATTTTTGAAGATTATTTTTGGAATATTATAATACTATAGTTTTAGGAAAAGGACAACCTGAAGGTTGGGGGATAACCCGTCGTGTCGGACAAAGCTACAGGAATCAAACCCACAACCATAGTGCGACAGAACTTTATTACCTACCACTATCCTACAGGAAGTCCCTGGTATTTGAAAATAGTTTCCCTAATCTAAATGGTATGTGTTAACATTTGGAAACTTGTACAATTAGGATAAATATAATATTTTTGAGTTCTATTATCTTTTTGAGTAAAAGATGAGTTTGTGGTAGAAATTAGTTGAAGGTTGAAACTCAACTTGTCAAGTATATATATATGTATACATATCTCTTATTCTATGAATAAATTAATTCATAACATTAGGAAAGGGATAAAAAAAATGTGTTATCCTAATACCTTATGTTTTGTTGAACTGATGATATTTTAAATCACCATAGATTGAAGGCTTTGAGGCCCTCAATTTTACTCTTGTTTGTCATTGATGACCTCAATCCCTCCCTAAAAATATTTAAGTTTTTCCTCTAATTATATGTCTCTAATTGCCACCAATGTTCTCCTAATCGAGATCATAATTTGGTGGCGACTTTTTCATTTCCCTTTCCCTCTTATTAAGGATAAATTTTATTAACCTTATATCCGATGTGGGTTTTCCACAAAGGTATTTTCTACTTTCACCCTTTTATTTTTGAAGAACAATTTCAAATTGCGAGGACGCAATTTACTGAAGGAGGGGAGAATATAACACCCCAATCATCCATGGTACACTTCTCTTTGAATAATATAGTAGCGTGTGTTGTACGAAACTTCAAGTTCTAACACACACCCCAACCAATCAAACTAGCCATTATGAATTGTAATACCAAATTTTTGAAACTTTATAAATTTTATCTTTAAAAATGGACTTCATTTTTGGATTCGGAATATCGAATTTAGCCTAGGGTGAAATTTTGGAACTTTTTGGATAACTTTTATATTTTAATGAATAGTGAAAATTACTAAATTTTAATTAAAAACTATTTTTTTAATCAAAATAATTAACAGTTATAAATTATACCATTGAGTGGTTTTAAATTATAATTAGAATTTAATTTTACCATTTTATCCATTGGTGGTCATTAGATTTAATTTCACTTCGAAATTAGACATAAACAATTGTCAATCTTTTGATTGATATTGTTTCTTAAAAATAGGCTATTTGTTTTGACAACGGGAATTAATTATAAAATTAAATAATGAAACTTATATTTCTGGAATTTTTTAAAATAGAAATAATTTTTGAATTCAGAATATCAATTATAGCTTAGGGTGAATTTTTGGTATTTTTCTGAAAAACATCAATTTTTGATGAATAGAGAAACCACTAAGTGGTAGTTTAAAAACTTATTTCTCATGTAAATGAAACATTACCAATTATGTGTATTGAATTTCAAAAATCCAAAATACATGGTTATCATTAGGAAGAAAAATGTGGCTCAATGAGATGAAAATAATTTATGGTGAATAGTAACTTTTAAGTTTTATTAATCACGATTAAAGGTAATTAGTGAAATTTAAGGTAAAAATGATATTGTAAAAATATGAAAATATCTTGACACTTGTCTTACCCTTATTTTATGAGTCATGGTGGACCAAGAAAATCAATGGGTCAACTTGGGGACCTCATGGAGCCACTTGGGTAAGAAAATAACATTAATAACTTTTTATTTAAAGTAAAAATAAAAATGTCACAAACATGTATTGTTTTACTAAAACAATGTTTACAAGGGGTTATAAAAGTTATCTTTTAAACTATAAATGTCAATTGTAAAGCTAAAAAATATTTCCTACATCATGGTATTTGTTTTATAATTTTTAGGAATTAAATAAATAAATTTATTTATCACACCATGATGATGCAGCGATTACGTCACTAATTAACTATTTAAATAAAATGTAAAGATAATGTAAAATCTAAGGCTTACACTTGTAAAAAACCTATTATATGGGTATATTTAGAACCCTTATCACCATATACTCTAAATATATAATTTTTGGACCGTTAAAATCTGAAACTCATTATATAATAATGTAACATTTCATGGCATTCCAAGAGTGTCCCTCCTCTCCTCTTATAAAAAGCCCCCACCTCTACCATCTTATTACCACATTAATAGACATTTGGCTCAGCCAACATATACCCAAATACTCTATAAATGTACCTCTCTTACTCTTAGAAGCCTCAACTTGGGTAGAAGTCTTTCCAAGGAAGCCTTTGGCTCAAATGAAAAAGAGTTACCCGATTTTAAGGTAATGTCTTCTCTTATGTCCTTTTGTTTTATTTTTCTTCTCCAACCCCTTACACTCTTTTTGTTCCCTTATTTTGTAATGAAAACAGTATCTTCAATATACTAGGATGTTGTTATGAGAAGTATTTGATTTAAACTTACACACACATTCGTCTAATGGTTAAAGAACATACTGTGTCTGTGGGTGGCGAATTACTGCCTCACGAAACGATGATTGTTAAATATTCTTTTAACACCTATCATGGTGGACATTAAGATGTCACTATATTTATATATGATATATATTATGTTTATGTTTTCCTTATGCTTATGTATTTTTTATTTATGGAATACATTTATGATTTCCATTATGGGTAAACGCGATAATTTCATTTTAGGAAGTGTGGACTACCGCCCCCTCAAAGTGATTTGAATCGTTAATGCCATATGTGGGACGTATAAAGGATGGAGTTAATGATATTATGTATTATATTATACTGGAATTATAATATACCTTTATATCATTATTATTTCATTACATTAAATACGAAATAGAAATGAAAGTAGCGTTCATGCGTACGTACGACTTACCGTCTCCATGAACGGTGCATTTCATTTCGTACCTCTAAATGTTATGTAATATCATAAATGCATGTATATACTGGATATATATGATATATATGATATCTAAATAATGTATATAATTTTGGATATAATGGATATTTTACCACATGAACAACTTGTAATTATAAGAAGTAAATTTTTGACTAAGTACCAAAGATCGACAAAACGACCATTATTAACTTAAATAATTAAATAATGTTCATAACATGGTAATAAGTGATATAAAAGGAATAATGAACTTGAAAAAGGTTCTTAAGAAAGTATAAATTTAATCTAGTTTATTATTTAGGAGGTTAAAGAACGATCGAGTCAAGTCGGACACGAGGTAAGGGACTTCGTCTCGATCTCCTTTCATTGAGGCATATTTTATTTTATACACAACTTTGTTTTATACGGTGTATAAACCCCTTTGAATTTTACATTTATTCAAAAGGAATCATTTTTATACAAATCGTTTTTACTAAACGACAAAAGGAATGTTTTGTCTTACGTATGTGGCGACAACGAATTCTCCGCCGCCATGACCATTATTTGAGTTTCAGCTTCCTTTAAAAGCCATAACTTTTTTAAAATTAAAAATAAATATCATGTTTTAATTTTCTTTTATTTTGGTACTGAAAATGGTTTTGATAATGTTTTTGTTATATCAATTTGTTGTGTTGATATCTTGTGATTGAAATGTGGAAATGTTATGTTTCCTTTATGCATGTTTTATGTGATAAGATTATGTTATTGTTTATGATATGTTTAAAAATTTTCATATTAGGAATGCATTGGACTTAATAAGTGATGGGTGGAGCCCGCTATAGCTCCTCGATGCATCGGTTGGTCTCATGAGACAAACTAGTGTCTTGGCATGAGGCCTTGACAAAATCTTATTTGTAGTCTTGGCACGAGGCCTTGGCTACATGGTTATGATAGTCTGGCATTATGCATTCCATCATTATAAAAGTGGTTATTGATATTTCATGTGATTATTCGAATATTAGCATATCCATGTGAATAAGTAAATGGAATTATTTCATTTTATTTTGCCATATTATGCTGAAGTTCAAGATTAAAAGGCTTTTGTTTCAGTTATACATTTACGTAAATGTTTATGTTTATTTATGAAAGTTTCTGATATATTGTTATCCTTACTGAGTATCTGAGATCACCCCTTTTAATGTTTTAATTTTTCCAGGATGTGAAGAAGTATTTTATGAATGAACTGCAGGGATAATTTGAAGGGGATATGAGTTTGGTCTATGGAGACCATGTTATTGTAGTTTTTCACTTTATGATGTAATGTAACATTTATCAATGTATCTAGTGTTTCCAAGGCTAAAAACTAATCGGTCTTCTGAGACTTGATCTTTTTTGATCATGCCAATGTTACGTAATAATGCACCAACACTGGGTAACTAGGGTCGGGGCGTTATACTACCCCTACTTGAACCATATATGCGGCATAAACCTGTGGAATAGCCCTTCAGCGGGCTCAATAAGAACAAGTAGTTTATTCTATGAAAGATAGGTTCAGTTCTAACACAATTATTTTGGAAGACCGTTTAAAAGTCACACCATCTTCTTCTCAACAAATGAATAGACCTGGTCAGTATAATTTACCAAAGTTAGGAGTATTTCCATCTTCTACTCTGACACAAAGTATGTCTACATCAGAAGCATCAACTACCAAAGCACCTGAAAAACCACATCTCTATGCTGGGAAATGCAGAACATTGGATCAAAAGTATTATGTATTGAAACAGTTGGACCTAGTAACTGCCATGTTATCAATTTTGGATTCTTTGAATCTGTCAAAAGATCTTTCAGAAGCACTCATTGAGGCTTTGTTATGTCCTCAATATTTTGAAACCGAAGTTGATACTGCTGAGGTTTACCATATAGAGAATGATCTTGAAGAATGTCATGCAGTCATATCTTTTACAGATGATGATGATGATGATGATTTACATGGACATATCAGACCTTTGTATTTTTCTGAAAAGGTCAATAACTTAGACATCCGGTGAGTCTTTATTGAAAATGGCTCTGGAGTCAACCTCATTTAAATTTGAACACTTTGTCGATTGGGCCCATATGAATCTGTGTTATTTTCTTTGACTTTAATGTTTAAATATTATGATAAGAATGAACAAAAACCTATATGAGATATTACATGGAAATCTCAATTTAGATATCTTCTGTCTAATTCATATTTCATGGTTGTTTTTCAGGACACAACCTTCAAAATTCTACTTAGAAGGCCTTGGCTGCATCAACATGCAGCCGCACCTTTGACATACCACTAATGTCTTAAGTTCTGTTTCAATTGTCAAATCAAAACATTGTATAGTGACAAGGCTTCATTCAAAACATGTGATTCTAAATATATTGAGGCAATGTTTCATCACAAAAATGGAAAAATTCCCATGACTAAGGAAATAACTAGAGTTAATGCTCCAAATGGAATAGAAAGGATCCCAGCAAATCCATTTATGAATTTGAGTACAGATTAGGTGTTACACATCAATCAAATTGAAAAGGTAAACCCAAATCCAGGAACTCGTCCTGTTATTTTTATAAGGTCTATTACATCAATTGATAATAACAACATGGAAGAAACAATTGATCCATCATGAAATGATGAAAGCATAAATGAATATATTTTCATTTCATCCATTTAACTACAACAAGCCTCTACTTTTTCAACTAGAGTAGAATAAATTTTGGTAATTCTAGAGGAAGACAAAGATGTTGATTCTCAATCTGTCAATCCCTCTTTATTACCACAGGAAGACCCTTCGTCATCAGTAGGGTTAGATATGGTGGCCACTTTTTTGGGATGTTCAAATACTAATATCCCCTCTAAATATAGTAATGTTTCATCATCATATACTATGATAATAAAAATAGAAGAAATAAAACATAATAAAAAAGAAGAGGAAGATCATGGGGATGCTCCTCCAACATTTTAGGAAGGTGTCTCTACCACCTTGAATGAGCTCAGAGAAATAAATCTTGGTATAGAAGAAGATCCACTCCCAACTCTAATTAGTGCATCAATGACCTCTGAAGATCCATAGGTGTATACTTACTTTCTAAAGAAATATAGAGATATTTTTTTTTTGGAATTATACAAAAATTCCAGGTCTTAATCCTGATGTAGCCACTCATCATATTGGTTTTCCAAAAAGAACATCGTGGATTCAAGCAAGCAGCAAGAAGAACACATCCAACTCGTGCCTCTAAAATTGAAGCTGAAGTTCATATGATTATAAATGATAAAATTTTCAGGGAAGTTCAGTATCCCAAATAGTGGGCCAATATTGTCCCAATGAAAAGGAAGAATGGTCAAATTAGAGTCTGCATTGATTTTAGAGATCTTAACTGGAATTGTCCTAAACATGATTTTCTAGTTCTGATTACAGAGCTTCTAATTGATGAAAAAACTGGCTATGAAGCTATTTCCTTCATGGGTGGATACTCTGTGTATAATCAAATCTGTATGGCTCTAGAGGATGAAGAATCTATAGCCTTCAGAGCCCCTCACAGTGTGTTTTTCTACCAGGTCATTCCGTTTGTCTTACAGAATGCAGGTGGAACATACCAACGTGCCATGCACCATATCTTCAAATCCTTCTTAGGGAAATTTATTGAGTGTTATGTGGATGATTTGGTGGTCAAATACAGAAAACTTTCCAATCACATGGAGGATTTAGAAACCATATTCAATAAACTTCAGAAAAGCAGTTTGAAGATGAACCCCGTGAAATGTGCTTTTGGGGTAACCTCAGAAAAGTTTCTTGGCTTCAGTGTACGCCATCATGGTATTGAAGTAGATCCTGAGAAAAAAAATCAATCCTTGGTATGTCACCTCCTTAAAATATGAAAGAATTAAGTGGAATCTAAGGACATTTGGCTTATATTTGGCGCTTTATCGCCAATTTGGAAGGTAAGTGTTTTCCCTTAACAAGATTAATGAAGAAGGGAGTCACCTACCAATGGACCAAAAAATCCAACAATCATTTGATACCCACAAGAAATATCTCTTGAGTCCACCAGTATTAATGCCACCTGTGGAAGGAAGACCCCTTATTCTCTATGTGAGCTTTAGAGTGATCACTATGTGCCTTCCTCGCCCAAAATAATGATGTTGGGAATGAAAACAACCTTTAAAATCTTAGTTGAACTATGCATGACGCGAGAACTCAGTAATCATGTAATGAAATGTGATGTCTAGCATTAATATTTGTAGATCAAAAATTGAGGCACCATCAACAACATCATCAGTCCAAATTGGTATCTCGCAATAACACGCTCAAATTTATTCTTAGTCATCCTATGCTTATAGGGCATCTACCACGATGGGCAGTTATTTTACAACAGTTTGATATCAAATTTATGCCTCAAAAGGAAATAAAAGTCCATGTTCTTGCTGAATTCCTTGCTGAGCATCCATCTGCGGAAGATACATCGTTGAATACATAACTTCATAATGAAGAGGTCTTCTCTATCTAATATAATAACCAAACATGAGAAATGTATTTTGATGGTGCTTCGAAAAGTAAAATAGGGAAAAGAATGGAAATACCTAAACTCAACAAAATTGGGTTAGGAATTGTCTTTATTTCCATAGAAAAAGAAGTATTTCCTTATTCCTTCTTGTTATCAGAAGTTGGTACCAACAATGAGTTAGAATGTCAAGCTCTCATCACGGGTTTAGAATGGGACCTTCAGGTGAGAATGGATTATTTAATGGTAAAAGGTGATTCAGAATTTGTAATCATACAAATCAATGTGGAATATTCTATTTGAAAATAAGAGTTATTTCATTTGTGTAATTACATCAAAGGGTTAATGGCTGAATTTCCCTCCGAGAAAAAATTGTCTTATGTCCCACCATCACAAAATGCCCAAGAATATGCACTAGATAATATAGTTATATCCTTGGAAGATCCAAATTAGGATGAAACCGTTGTTATCATAGCTCTTCGTCATGTGGTCTCACATTTTGTTCAAACCAGAATGGAGTAAATTAAGGAAAATATCCATATTTCTGAACCATATGATCATACCATGGGATGGAGAGAATCCATAATGTAATAACATCAAAATGGGGTACTTCCACCAGATAGAGCCAAAAAAGAACATATCTGACAATGGGAATCTAATTTTACTCTATGATATTCCAGACCACCAAAGGATCCTCTACAAGTGAGGCTTTGATGGAATTCTCTTCAGATGTATTGATGGAGAAGAGACTACATCTGTCATAAAAGAAGTGAATTCACAATATTATGGGTCCCACCAGTCTGTGTATAGACTCTCTGATCATATTCGATGTCTTGGAAACTTTTGGCCTTCAATGATGCAAGATTTTACAGATTTCAGAAAAAAATGTAATCCCCACCAAGTCCATGCCAACTTCATTTATCAACCCCCATAGTTTATACATATAGCTAAATACTCCTGCCCATTTTCAACAAGGGGAATGGATGTAGTAGGGCCTTATTTTCTTTCCACGGCTAAGTAGTTCAAGTATTTTCTCATGGTTACTGACTTCTTCTCTAAATGGGATGAGGCTATACCTCTCAAGGATGTTGGAGCCAAATGAATTGTATGTTTTTTCAAAAATAATATCATCCCTATATTTGGTGTCCCTCATACTATTTTGAAGGACAATGACTCCAAATTTTATTCTACTAAGGTAAAAACGTTATATCATGAACATAATATCAAATCCAACCATTCATCTCTCTATCATGCTGTGGCCAATGGGTAGTTAAAGGCCTTAAACAAGACCCTATAAAATATACTCTATAAAATGGTGGGTAAAGATAAGAAATCATGGCCTGATAAACTTTTGAATTCTTTATGGGCTTATCAGAAAACTACCAGTACTTCTACCCAAGAAATTCCTTATTCATTGGTATATGGAACTGAATCAGTTTTTCCAATTGAAATGCAATTTCCTTCACTTAGAGTTTCAATGTGTGATCAGTTGTCTACATATGAGAGGTCTAAGAAATGGTTCAATGAGTTGGAATGATTAGAGAAGAAAATATTGCATACTTTTCATCATTTAGAAGTATATCAGAATAAAATAACATGAGATTTTAGCAAAAATGTTCGCCTCCGTTAATTTCTTCAAGGAGAATTGGTATTGATTTTTAGGAATCCAATGATACAAGGGAAGAAACCTCCAAAACTATAGCCAATATGGGAAGGACCTTATTCAACACATAAGGTCTATTCAGATGGAGCTTATGACTTAATCTCAATGGATGGGGAGCTTATTACCACTCCAACCAATGCGAGGTTCTTGAAGAAATACTTTATGTAGTTGTGCACATTAGTCATAACTGTAAGACTTTTAACTTCATAGTACCATGTCCTTACTGTAAGACATAAAATTGTACAACCCCCATGTCCTAGTCACAAGACATTAAACCACATAACAACCACAAGAGTCCATGCTGCATGACGGAAAAAATCGTAGCATCTTCGTCCTTGTCACATGACGTTAAACTGAATGACATCATTTGTATAACTAACATTCTCTCTATTTTACATTAATAGCTTCCATAAGAAAACATCATTGACATCCTCAGTACTCCTTAGTAGTATATGAGTCCTGTTCTTTCCTATGTCTGAGTCAGATCTGCATAGAGTCCTAATTTTAAGAACTACGTATGGCTTGATTCATATTTTTACTTAGATACATTGAGATGCCTAAATCACCAATTTTGGGCCCTGATAAAATCACAAAATCTTCTTATTTTATTTTCTCCTCTTGTATATGAATTAGATCAATATAGATTGTTTTGTTAAGATATATGATTTGGTTCTTATGCCATTTTATGTCTTAAGATTAACCGCTCTCTTAGAATGTGTCAAAAGCCCCCATTCATCAAGTCAAACGCCATTAGCATGACGAATGATTGTTCAAAGAAAAGCATACAGCCTGATTATCATCTATTTTGAGATACATAGAGATTACTAGATTTCTAATCATAGGCCCAACCATAATAACAAAACTTTTATTTCTTGTATAAGAATCAAATACGAATAAAGAATGTTTTAAGAACAATGTATAACTTGATTCTTTCCCCTAAAAGACATATAGTGACACTTGGGGTTTATCCCTTAACCTAGTTACAATATGTCTTTCCTTTTTGATCGGTTCATTAACATCCTTACTGTATGATGTTAAACTGTACGAAAATCTGACACCCTGATTCTTCATTTGTGTCGCCTTTGTATTATAAAAGAGACCCTTAGTACTCCATGTTTCTCACACCGAGCATAGCTCAAGTAGGCATAATAATTAGATAAGGCGATTCTTTATATAAGTAATGTGTTTAAATTCCTTATGGGGTTGAAAATTTCCTCATTGCATGACTTTAAACTGCACATCATAATATTAATTCAGAGGAAACAAAGAAAGTCTCCATTTTACATATGATTTAGATCTATGTAAATGATGTCGAACTCATGGACAATACTAGTTTAAATATTTTTCATATGCATTGAACATAAACCCTCTCCATATTTCATACCCTTAATGTTGAATATTTTTTTTTCAGATCTTCATAATCATTGTTATGGTTTCCTATAACAGGGATTCTAATATTTTAGAGCGCTTTTGTTTGACTATGCAGCATGTGCCTTTATGTAGCCTTACATAAGTTTCCTACATAACAGGACTGTCAGTCAAAAGATTCCACTATTTGGTTATACAACATTTTCCCCTGTTGGCCCTGCATAATACATCCTCCATAATGAGTTTTTTCAAAAAATTGTAACTTCGTTCTTTGTTATAGTATATTTGTCTTCTTTAATCTTTAATGACAATATACAAGAATCTGTATTTTAAAACAGTCATTCAAGTATACTTGTCCCATTATCTTTCTCACAATATCAAAGTCTTCATGACCATGGTTTACACATTTCCCACACCATGTGTTCTATGCACTATGAAATAACTTTGAAATCAATTGGACACATTTTATATATTGTTTCCATTTATGGTCCTCATTGTATGACCTATAACTACAGACACCATATCTCTTATTTTTGGGTCAAACCTTCATAAAAGTCATATTCCTCCGATTCTTTCGACATCTTGGTTAGAAATAACCTTTCCATATTTAGGTACCTTTCTCCAAAAACCAGACTCTATGCTTTGGAAAATCTAAATCTCCATAAACATTCTTCGACTTTTAGCAATAAAACATCAAAACTTATGAGAGCTCTTTTGTCTGACTGTGCAGCATGTTCCCTTAGGTGGCCTTGCAAAAGTTTCCCACATAAAAGGCCTATCAGTAAAAAGATTCCACTATTTGGATATGCAGTATATGCCTTAGTTGGCCCTGAATAATACAACCCCCATAAAGAGCTTTTCATGTAATGGAAACTTTGTATTTGGAAAAGACTTACTCTAATGCTTTTATCCCTTTTCCCATATCATTCCTCAGTTCCAGAAATTCCCAAATCACAGTTTACAATTTTCCATTATGTTCCTGAATATGATAGTATGTTTCCGAACAAATGATCAAGAAATTGGGAGTGTTTCTCATACCTTTGGTCAGAGCTAAAGTCCTTAAATTAAATCCACAAAATGTCCTCACTACATGAATTAAAACAACACAGTACCAATATACTCAGTGCATGACTTAAAAATGAAAAATACTATATCAGAAATTCCCCTTTCTGATAAATTTTAACCATTACTCATAAATTTTTTTTATAGAAATTATTTTCTTATTCATGACTTATGTCGGTTTAAAATAGCACTTTTTTATTCTTAAAATTAATTTACTTGAAAAAACCACCCACGGTGGTCTTCAGTCACCCAAATCTTATTTTTCTACTTATCTATCAACATTAAAATGTTAAACTTCTAAGAGCACTTTTTCCTGACTGTGTAGCACATTCCCTTAGGTAGCCTTGGATAAGTTGCATACATAATATGCCTATCATTCAGAAGATGTCACTATTTATCTATGTAGAATATTCCCTAATTGGCCCTACATAACACAACCCCCATAACAGGTTTTTCAAATAATGGTAATTTCGTTCTTGGAAAATACACCCCTTATGTTGACATGAGTTCTAAATTTGGTGACAATAAAAATAATGGCTCAAGATTCCCCTTGAAAACATTTAAAGATTATTAATGCAATTCTATGCCACAAAGTTTTTTTTGGAATCAAATTTCAAAATTTATGATCAAATCTATTTGACCTTAAATATTAGACTATTATAGTTAAACATTCATGACTCTAAAATTAAAAACAACAGAGGACTTGGAACTCATTAGATTGAGAACCCGCAAAGGGTACTCTGGACAAAATTTGAGTCCCAAATCACTAAAAGTGAATTTTGTATGGTTTAGGTAACATTGATCTATAAATATTTAGGAGATATAAAGTTTGTAGGGTTGTCCATATAATCCTAAAGAAAAAAAATCATACTATACTTACTGGGCCCAATGTCCTAGGTAAAACAAAATCAATTAACAAAAGTGAAAAAATAAATGTTTAAAGAAAAAATACTTTTTATTTATGAAAATTTTCACCGAGGAGAATCCACAAATTGGAGTCTCTCTATTAGAAGTTACAAAAGGCTTTCTATGTAATCCATCATTTTTTTGAAAGCTTCTTGAGCCCCATCAATTTCTTGTTGGATTTTGTCTATTTGACTAGCCTCTCTCTCTTCAGCATGATGAAGTGCTTCTCTAACATCTGTGATGACTTTTGTATCATCCTTCTGGACTTTTCCTAATGATATATGATTCTATTCAAGCACCCATGTAATGATATCTAAATCCCATTGAAAGCACAATTGCTAAAAAGTCTTTTCTTTAATTGTCTGCTTCAGTCCCTTCAACATTGAATTATGATTAGCCTCAGCTTGGGACAATACTACTTTGAACTCTTCAATATTGATTGATAGTTTGGCTTTTATCAAGTCTTGTTGAATTTTTTCTCTTCCTCCATCCTCGGGATAATGTCTTTCTCTTCAGTATGAATTTCACGATATTCAAAACCTCTAAATCCTATCATGATAAAAATTTATTAATGTCTTGGGATTTTTGAAGGAATCTCCTCAAGGTGAATCTCAGATATTATCTTCTAGATGCTTTTTCATGCTTTGAGACGAGCAAGACAAAGAGCCTTCTGCTGTTCTGGGTCTGATTCAGAATCACTGTCATAAGGAGGGATATATTCTGGGAATAAGGCACTTAAAGAAGTTCCATGCTCTATTACTTATTAGATAATGGTTTCTCTACCTTCCAATGATGTTTGGGCTGATGTAGAGGCTTCATCTCCAGACCTAGCCATTGAAGTTGATAGCCCTATATGGTAAATAAAGAATTATGGTTATATTCAAGAGATAAAAAGTGAATTTAATCAAAATATCAGTATCTATTACCTAGAAGTAGGTCAATAGCTTTAGAAGAATCCTCCCCAATGTTCTTAGTTTCATCAATTTTGTTTGATGTCTCTAGATGAGGTGTTCTGTCTTTAGAATGCTCAAGATTTTCAGAATGAATCTCCAGAAAACCTATTATCTCAAGATCTACTTGAGCTAATGTCTCCACAATGGTATGTTTGAAGTTAATATCATCACTTCCTTCATGTACCATTCCGCAAAAAAAAATTAGATGGAACTGCATAGTTCAATCAGCCATGGTTAGTAGGTTAATCATGATAAGATTAACATGATGACTAATGAGAACTCACATCCAGTTGATTGTATATAAGGAAATCCAAAATATTCTAAAGAATTTGATATTTTAACATGTTCTAATAGTCATTAAAAAGACATACAAAGATTTATCATTTCATTCAATGATATCTCAGATCCCATGTTAGTCTCACCCATCGGAGCACTTGGCGTGTTTTCTTCATAACCTTCTTTCGGCAACCTTTGACCCCAAATAGCTTCTCCAACAAAAATTGTGGGGTTAATGTCAGTTAGTGGAAGATGTTCTGGTGCATGTGATGAACCTAAAATAATCATATAATGGAAGTTATCTATTTTATAATTTGATGCTTTATGAAGTATTATTGATTTTACAGAATCTTCCTCTCCACTGAAAGCAGTAATCGCAGTAGTGCTGGGAACATATGTTGGTACCTTTTGCTTCAATGCCTCTAGAGGAACCACTGGATTTGGAATTTTTGTTTTCTTAATATCACCTTCTACGGTTCCTAGAATCTTATCAATATTTTATTTCAAATAAGAAAAAAAAGAATCCCCTATAATCTTAAAATTTTTAAACACTTTATCATGAATAAAGACTAAAATTAATGATTATCAGGGAGACTTATCACTGCTAAAAAAGCGCTTAACCATGGTCTTCCTTCATCAATGCTTTTGATTCTTCATATTTTTATAAGGGCTTGCATGATAGTCAATAAAGACAGGTATCAAATATCCCAATACCCTCTCTATTTCCTCCTCCATGGTCTATTGGCTCGGAGATATTTCCCCCAAATCAAGGGGTGATCCGATAGCTCCAAGATCAGTTCCTCCAAGGCTATATTATAGTGAAGGAACTTCAGTTGTCTTTCCATTACACAAATATAAGTTTAAACAATATTTCTCCTAAGTATCAATTTTTGGATTAGAATTGAAGTTTCAATATAGAAGAGGATACAAAAGAAAGGGACCATACATCCTCAGGATCTACAAAGTCACTCCACTCTTCATCTAATGATGGATTAATCCCTTCGGTGGTACCGTGATCTATCATTACATTATCTCACTTTTTGGTAGGAGTTGAGTCATAAGTGGCATATATGAGCATTTGTTTCTCTCAAATTCTGGTCCTTACCTCATTGGGATTATCTTTAAAAAGAATGTTAGAAGAAGCCCGGAAATCCCTTACTCATGGAATATGCAGTCCTTCGCACAGATCCATTCACATGGTCTTAGCATCACAATACAGGCTCTACCATTTTGGAACATCCTTCAATCAAATATATTCAGAATGTATGTCCGAGGGTTGTGAGGTGTATCCTAAAATCTTGGAATTGAGTTTCTTCCAAGCTCCTACAGTCACAAATGAATAATTAGAAAATGGAACTCACCACTCTTCAGAATGATGGAGACTAGATCGCCTTGATATGACTTCAGTAGGGATTGATGAAGTTGTGCTCTAAATTCTGACAGGTGGGTTATATCTAGCACAAGGTCTATTTAGTGAATTTGGACCATCATCACCTCCACTCTATGATTCTTGAAAATCGGCCCCTAATGATGAATAATTGTCTTCCAAGCGATGGGGTTCCTTCCTGCTACATCTATTTATTTCCACTCAAGGGACGACATGATTAAATACCCCTAAAGGGTAAGATGCAACCCAGTTTATAGCATACCAAATGTTCAATCTGCTTACTGCATTAGCAACGGGTAAATTAAATACTACCCCAGTCTTCTCTGCAGATGTCATCGACCATATTTGTTGGAAAACCATTGGATGTTTTTCTAATCTGACATGCACAGGAAGGGATACAGTATTCGATTGTAGAAATTTTAATTGACACACAAATATATATTGATCATAGGCCTCACATATGATTTCTCTGACAATTCAAGGGGCCAACATGCCATCTCAGCAAGCTAGAATATATGCCCTCAGTTCCAAACTGGTAGTACCATCATCAAAAAATCCCCATGTAGGCGATTCACATATGGAAAGAATTGGAATTTCTTATGCATGATAAATATAGCCTTGTTGTCATAATCATTCATAGACAAGGGTGAAATACCAGAAAATTCTTGAATAGAGGTTCAGAAAGAACTTCCAAAAACCTGTACTCCACTTTCTACAACATAAGTTCTAAAATGAGTAGTAATCCATACCCAAAAAAATTGGAATGGTCCCTATATTCTAAAAGGTGATTTCCCTTTGTAAATATGAAACAAAATCCTATGAATCTTTCCCAAAACAAGAGTATCCAACCCTACCATCCTTTTCTCCGTAGGCTTAGCTGAAATAACAAAGGTTCCCAAACTCATTCCTCCTTTGGAGTCTCATATTGGTAATAAATACATGCTAAGCCACATGGCTAAGAAACCTTCCAGACGTGTCTTTGCAAGAATTTTTTGGCTGATATCATATCCCCATTTTTCAAATTCTCCCTTCTCTAATGTTGGCCAAAAGGTGTTAGGAGTGCCTCTCTTATCTGCCCTTGGATAGGTAGTTGGATGGGTATAAGTGGCCCCCTTCTCCTTCTTCTTTATCAAAAATCCATCCATCCATTTTGCCGGATGAATATCCCTCCTGGTGCGAGATTTCGAGGTGATTTAATTCTTGAGTTTGGTAAGTATTTTCATCAACTCACGAACAAATTATGGTGTCTTTTCTGGGTCATTCAATGTCACCTTGGGAGGAATAAAATCATCATACATGTCTCAAAGGATTGGAGCTCTAGAAATCTTGTAAATGTCCCCCAAGCTAATACCTACCTCTCTATGTGTTAAATGGAAGGAATTAGTTTTTGGACTCCATCGACATAATAAATCTTGCACAAAATCATCATTCTTATACAATAGGTTTTCCCAACCCAGAATGCTTCATAAATCCTGACGATTCTAAAATTATCTGAAAATTATGCACATGTCTTTCTCACTCAGTATGCCCCAATCAATGCGGGTTTTACACCTCCTCGTTGGCGGAAATCCAAACTTTTCTTCCATCCCTTGGACTGATCTATCTGAGAATATAGAAAGAAGGATGAATAATGTGTGGTCGTAGCTCATGTTTATTTTCCATCAAATCTAGAGCACACGGAATATGATGCATAATTTGGGCTTTCTCTATTATCCCCGCATTATAAAATGAGCCCCCAATAGAAAAATTGGTCGATAAGAAGTTGGTATAATCATAAAACCATGAATGTGGGACATAGTTATTTGGATCTAGAATGTTAGTATCCTGCAAATGGCCATAGTTTTACAAAGGCAGATAGATGATTCGAGGAAAGTTGAAATGACACTTCTTAAAATATTTTTCTATTTTTAGAAGGGTGGTTTTGCGAACGTCAATGTAATCATGACCAACGACATCAATCATGTCATCAATCCTCTTACTGGCGAGCTCATCACCAGTTCTAATTCACTTGGGAGACATTAAACCTGCAAAAAAGATAGAGATCATCTTTTAAAAGTAAGTTCATTTTTGGTGTTTTACAAAAAAATTAAAAAGGTGTTAAGGCACACAAGTATAAGTTGGTGAGAAAGTATGGAACCCCACCTATGGCATGCAGCTCAAAACGTCTAGAAAGAAGCATGGAGAAATAGAAGCGTCTGAATAGAATAACACATGCGCATCGAGAGATGAAAATTCTAATGTTGTGAGAATTTTCGCCGAAGTAAATCATGTATATATAAGTGACTTATGTCCTCCTATGCACAAGAAATATTACGCGTTGAAAACATACATTCTCATGTCCACTTAAGCACCAACACTTGCGTGCCCCAATGCTCTTTTCTTTATTCTCTTTCCATCTCATTCATTTCATTACCTCAGTATAGGATCCTCATTTCATTTTCAGATCCAATTATAAGGGGGGGTTTTTGTTGACACTCCATTCCGTCAAATATTTTAAAAATCATGATGAAGGGAATCCATTAGAAAGAAAAGAAGAAATGCATATAGAAAAGTCAAAAAAATTCAAAGGCATAAGTTTTTGGCTGGCTTAGTTTTGCCAATACTCATTTGGCGTGCAACCTACTTGCACGACCCTATATGTCATGTAGCCCAATCATGGACCCCAATGCTAGAGACAAATGAAAGTGTAATTTTGGCTGTGTCCAAAAGGTGTCTCCCATGTCTAGTCAAAACACCGGTGGCATGCAAGGTACTTGCGTGCCCAAATTATTTGGCCAAGGTCTTTTATTTGCCTATAAATAGACCCTTGGGGCCCCCATTTGTACAAACAAATTTCTTTTAAGCCTGATTGCTGCTTCGGTCACCCTATAACTTCACCCCAGTTTTACGAAACATTCATGGTAATTCTTCAGCACCTTGAGTAGAGGATTTAATGGAGGATCACTGGACATAAGTCCTTTTAGTGTCTGAAAACCATAACACCTACGTGCCTAAAGAGCCCATCCTCCCCAAGTCAGAAATACTTGCATGCTTCCCATTCCTCTCTCTGGAACTAGTGCGGCCCACTTCTTAGATCACCTGTGAATACTCTTGAATGCTTGAGAAAGGTCTCACCAAAATATTACCATACAGGTTTTTCGTCGCCTAAGTGAACATCAGGTCACCCAAGCTTACTTGTGCGCCCTTCTCTACTTGGAAGCCCCTCCTTGGTTCACTTACTTCTCTTCACACTATTTAGTTTACAAGCCATCAATCCATCCTCAAAGCCATTCATATAAAGGCTTATTCTTCATTGGATACTTTTTCTGAAAGAGATTCTATTGAGACCTCCACCAAAACATCCTGAATTATCAAACCTTTCGGAAAGGCACATCAACATGTCTCCTATTTGGGTTTGTATTTCCATAGTCAGAGGTTTCCCAAAGTTGTTTCAAAATGGGGTTAGGATTCATGGAGTGTTTGTGGGTTTGTATAACCACAATCACATGGTCCTTTCTCCCAGAAACAGTTTTGGGAGGTTCCCTGTAAGGACCCGATCCTAGTTTCCTGGATCCAGTGATTTGTTTGATTACGTTGGCATACATACAAGGAATACGAATCTCGAAGGACCAAGTAGTTTATAATTATTGGAAACAACATACATACATAAGTTCAAATTTACATAAGGAATGGAAAAAACAACACTAATTTATTCCACTAGAGTCATCACATTTCCTAGATCATGCTTGCAAGTCATTCATAAAATACTTCTTCATGTCTTCAGAAAATGAAAAATAAGAAAGGGGTGAGGTCAAATGATTATTAAGAGTAATCAATACAGCAGAAGACAATATAAACATTATACATGGTGAATTATTGAAAACACATACCTTTAATAATATACACAAACACATTATGGAAGGAATATGAGCTGAGTAAATAATGACATAATAAAACATAATAATGGGTATTCTACTAGTAGAATAACTACAAGAAATATCAATAGATGAACTCATAATGATGGAATGCATAATTTCGGACATTCTGAAACATTTTTTCAGGGCCTCGGCCAAGACGTCTAATGATTAAGGCCTCAGCCAAAATCTATATCACATTGGGAAAGACCTTTGCCAATTCTACGTCTATTTGTCTCATGAGACCTACCGATGCATCAAGGGGCTATAGCGGGCCCCAACCATCACATAATAAGTACAATTAATTCCTCATATGATCGGGGATAAACATAAATAACAAATACATTCATATTGAAACTGTCATATGAAATGTAACTATCTTTCCCCAAACCTAAAACACAAACCATTCAGAATAATATGGTGAATGGTTTTATGATAGATCATCCACAATAGAGTTACTCATATACAATTAAATCAAATATGGTAGATGACTTCATAAATGATTAAACCCAATAATACCATGGAATCAATAAGAGTGTTGAATTAGATGAAAACACTCTTATGAAATCATTAAGCAATTCTTGAGATAAATACTCTTTTATTTGGAAAAGAAGAGTTCTTTTGGAAAAATCATTGTATAAAACCAGAAGTGAATTAAAATATTATTTTCCTAGTAAAATGATTGATTTTTTAAGGATAATGGTTCTCAAAAATAGATTATAGAGTTCTCTTGAAAATATATAAGAATTTGAGAAATTCCCTTAAATCAGGCTTGTATTTTGGAAACTGTTTTGAAATTTCCCTTTAAAAAGTGTAACTATTCATAAAATAAGGAGGGATTCTGGTTTGTAAACATATATATGATAATCAAACAGAACATATGATGAGTACATAACAATAAATAATAATTACATCGAGGTAATTAGACAATGAAAGTATCCCGAATGAAAATGGATGTTTGGGTAGAAAAACCTTTACCTTAACTCCGAACGTATTCCGCTCCTGTACTTAATTTCCTATACTATGAAATTATACTTATTAATAACTTATTTAAGAACCTATTATACTTTTATTTAGTTTATCATAATTCTGGTTTGTTCATTTATGTCTTTATTTATTAGTTATGGTATTGACTTTCATCGTTCCGGAGTGTTCGTTTCTCTTATTTTCATATTTGGTTCACTTGTTTTTATGTAATGAAGTGGAATGGATGTAAATATAGAGAATTGAAATTACATATTATTTATGAACATAAATAGGTGTTATTGTTCATTTATATAACTGGGTTACATGGAATGAGGATGAATTATCATATAGATCTTTAATGATAATTATTTCGGTTAATTTGTGGGTTTTGATTACAACAAAATCATTTTTCATTATAACCTAACACCATTTGAAAAAATGGATTACAGAATCTTAAATAGGTTATATTATATATAATAATCCGGTTCAACCATAACAATAATGGTTTCATGACCATAATTTAGAATGATAAAAGAATTCGAAAGTCCATCGTCCTTGAATGTGTACAATTAACACATCTCGGATTGTGTTCCTGCTACTAGTATAAAAGAAGGTAAAAAGGAGGAGATGATTATAAGTTATTCCACTATCACGAAAACATTCCAGTACATATAAGGTACTGGATTCAGCACAAAAATTGTATAAATAGAGGTAATAGAAAAATAAAACAAATGAACATGAAAGGAAGAAAAAGAATTGAAAAGAGGAATTTACCTCTTGAACCAAACATCCTTGAGAACCTCCTTAAGGGAGAGTTTTTTGTCTTTTAATGAGAAAAAAGCTTTCTGGACGTGGGAGAAGAGGTTGGGAAGGTATTTGGATAGAATTTGGAGAAGGCACAAGGCTTGAGAGGAGTGATTGGAAGAGGGGGTGAGAGGGGGTTTTTATAGTGGAGGAGAGAGAGGAGATTTCTTAATATAAAACTCATTAATTTATTATTTCTTCACAAGAAAAGTAATAGTAAGTTTTCCATGACCAAGAATTGTAATTTCATCATGTAAATTCGGATTAAGGGTGGTGACATCAGCCATGATGCAAGGAATAGTCTATTTAGCTTATAATGTATATATACGGTAAATTACCGTATTTTATTATTCATAAAAAAATCAAGTATTTCAGAAAAATCCTAAAAATTCACCCTAACCATTTTTCAATGTGTAGAATCCAAAAATGAAGTACATTTTTCAAAAATAATTAATTTAATATTTAATTAAAATCATAATTTATTATCAAAAACCAGTTTTAAAACATTCATTAACTTATTCTAAAATATAGGTATATCGTACTTTCATCTTGAGTATTATTTATATATTATCATAGGTAAGGTTACCATTCATTAGGGTATACCACTATTCATATTGGTATGTTACTATTCATAAGGGTAGGTTACTATTCACCAAAAATTATGTTTTTCTTATTGGACTCTAAATAACTTACTGATTGCGACTGTGTATGTCGGATTTTTGAAATTCACATCACATAAGCGACAAACTTATGTTTTAAGGGTCCCATAGCACTTATTAGTTAATGTGATTATGAAATATTTATAAGAAAGTAATTTCCTTTAAAAAATATTGCGTCGTTACATTCTCCCCTCCTTACAAAAATCTCGTCCTTGAAATTCACAAAATATTACCTAAAAAGATTTGGATATGTCTTTAACATAAGCTCCTCAAGATCCCATGTTGCTTCCTCCATATTATGGTTCCTCCATAGAACCTTCACCAGACGAGTCGTCTGATTTCTCAATACATGTTCTCTAGTATCAAGAATCTTGATAGGCTCTTCACAATAAGATAGATAAGGCTCAAGTTCTACTTCTTCATAAGTGAGTACATGTGTTGGGTCTGGCATATACTTTCTTAACATTGACACATGGAACACATTGTGAACCTTGGAGAGAATTGGTGGCATTTCCAAACGGTAAGCTATGGCTCCAATTTGGTCTAGAATTTCAAAAGGTCTGATGTACCTGGGACTTAACTTTCCCTTCTTACCGAATCACATAATACCCTTCCATGGAGATACCTTTAAGAAAATGTGATCACCTTCTTGAAACCCTAAATCCTTCCTTTGGTTATCTGCATAGCTCTATTTCCAACTTTGAGCTATTTCGATATGGTTCTAGATAATATTCACCTTTTCCATTGTTTCTTCAACAAGTTCTGGGCTCACGAGATTTCTTTCACCAACATCATCCCAACATGTTGGTGTATGACATCGCCTCCCATATAATGCTTCATAGGGTGCCATCTATATACTTGATGGAAGCTATTGTTGTAGGAAAATTTTATGATAGGTAAATATTTATCCCACATGCCTTGAAAATCATGTGAACAAGAGCTCAACATGTCTTCAAATGTTTGAATAGTCCGTTCAGATTGTCCATAATTTTGTGGGTGGTAGGCAGTGCTCAAACAAAGATCAGTATCTAGGGAATTCTGAAGACTATTCCAGAATCTTGACATAAAACGTGGATCACGATCAGAAACAATTGATAGGGGTGCTCCATGAAGTCTCACAACTTCATTAATATATATTCTTTCTAGATGTTCAAGTGGTAGATCTTCTCTTATAGCAATAAAATGCGCTGACTTGGTAAGACAGTCAACAATGACCCATATTTCATTATTCCTTCAAGGAGTATGTGGTAGTCCCATGACAAAGTCCATTGTGATATTATCCCATTTCCACTCAGGTATGGGAAGAGGTTGCAATACTCCTCCAGGATGTTGCCTTCCGGCTTTCACTTGTTGAGAAACCATTCATCTTGACACATAATCCGCAATCTCCCTCTTCATGTTGTCCCACCAAAAATGTTCCTTCAAATCTCTATATATGTTAGTGATACCAGGGTGTACAGAGAAATTGGAACTATGAGAATCATCCAAAAATTCCCTCTTTAGATCAGGTATATCAAGAACACAAAGTCTCTTCCCAAATTTCAAAATTCCATCTTCATATACGAAGTCACTCAATCTCCCATCATTCACAGATTTAATCTTATTTTGAAACCCCTCATCATCAGCCTGAGAAATTTTTATCCTTTCTAGTAAAGATGGTTTGGAAACCATTTGAAAAATAATTGATGTTTCACCTTCCATGATTATTCCCATATCCATCTTTACTAGATTTTGGAAAATAGGATCCCTTTAAACTATCATCATGATCAAAACCCCATGATCCTTTCTGCTCAAAGCATCTGCCACCTTATTTGCCTTCCCCGGGTGGTAGTGTATCGTGCAATCATAATACTTGAGTAGTTCAAGCCATCTCCTTTGCCTCATGTTGTGTTCTTTCTGTGAGAAAATATACTTCAAACTCTTCTGATCAGTATAAATCTCACATTTTTTACCATAGAGATAATGTCCCCATATCTTCAAAGCAATGATTACAGTATCTAACTCAAGATCATGAGTAGGATAGTTTTTCTTAGGAAATTTTAGCTGTCGTGATGCATAAGCAATAACCATATCATTTTTCATAAGGACACAACCAATTCATTTCTTTGATGAATCACAATAAATAATAAACCCTTCATTCCCCGATGTTATAGTCAATATAAGAGCATTGACTAATCTTCTCTTCAGTTCTTCGAAACATTATTCACAACCTTTTTTCCAATAAAATTTAACCCCTTTACGTGTGGGCTTCGTTAGCGGGTTAGCCAGTCGGGCAAAATTCTGTACCAAACACCGATAATAACCTTGCTAAGCCAATAAAACGACGTACCTCAGTTATGTTTGTTAGCGTGGGCCAATCTTGGATTGCCTTTGTCATTTCAGGATCAAATAGGATTCCATCCTTAGAAACAATATCGCCAAGAAATGAAATCTCCTGAAGCTAGAATTAACACTTGCTAAACTTCCCTTATAATTCATGTCTTGTAAGAGTCTTCAGGATAATGCACAAGTGATTTTCATGATCTTCATAGATTTTAGATTATACCAAGATATCATCAATAAATACCACTACAAATCATCAAGATATTCCTTGAAAACCCTATTCATTAGATCCATGAAGATAGAGGGTGAATTAGTCAATCGAAAAGGCATTATTGTAAACATGTAATGCCCGTACCTGGTTTGAAATGCTGTTTTCGAAATGTCTTCCTTCTTCACACTCAACTGATGATATCCCGATCGAAGGTCAATCTTTGAAAAGTATTGAGCTCCATGCAGTTGGTCAAATAAATCATCAATGCGAGTTAGGGGATACTTGTTCATTATTGTTATAGCATGGATCTCCATGTAATCGATACATAACCTCATAGATCCATCTTTATTCTTAACAAAAAGGACATGAGCTCCCCATGGAGAAACACTAGGGTGGATAAATACCTTATTACTCAATTCCTCTAGTTGTTTCTTTAGTTCCACTAGTTCCAAAGTGGCCATTCTATACGGGGTCTTCGATATGGGCCTTGAATCATGAATTTAATCATTGGAAAACTCAATTTCTTGTTCTGAAGGATTTCCAAGTAAATCTTCTGGAAACAAATAAACATATTATCTCACAATAGGTATATCCTTTATTTGAATATTACTTTCCTCCCCCACAGTTATTTCATTCTCTTCCTCCCCAATAATTGAATTTAGTTGAGCTACTGGGGGTGGATCTAGATAAGAATAAGGTGGTGACGATTCTTCTCTAAAGATAACGTGTTCTTTATCATCGCCATCAAAAATCATAACCTATTTCGTCTTACAATAAATTTTGGCATCCTGATCTGAAAGCCAATCCATAACGAGGATTATATAAAATTCAACCATGGGTATGACAATGAGATCAGTAGATAAACAACATTTGTATTCCCTAATGGAAAAAAATTGACAGAACTTTGTAGTAATGATACTTCCCTTAGGAGTTTTGACTGACAACTCCCTTGTTAAATCAAATTGGAAATATCTAATTTTCATAGAAAACTGGGAAGATATGAAACAATGCGATGATCTAGAATCAAATAAAGCATTGGATAATCTTGAGGAAACAATCAAAGTACCTGCCACCACATCATGCATAACTTCAACCTCTGCAGTTGTGATCGCATATGCTTGTCCTTTCTCCCTTGGCCTATTCTGTTTCATTTTCCTCGATGTTTTGGACAATCATTATCATAGTGCCCCATATCCTGACAATTATAGCATCGAACATCATTGGCTTCTTTCTTTCCTTTGAAATCACAAGCAATATGGCCTTTGTGACCACATTTGTAGCATACTCCTTTTCATTTTAAGCACGCACCGGGGTGTTTCCTTCGAAAATTGTCACATGGTGGAAATTCAACTCTTCCCTTCTTCCCTGTTTCCTTATTTCCCTTCCCATGGTTTTCAAAATCCATATTCTTGTCTTTCTTTCCCTTAAAGTCATAAGACTTAGAGAATTCCTTTTCAGTGTTGATAGCACATGAAACTATGTCCTCATATGATGAAAAATTTTGAGAGACCAGTGCCCGTCAGAGGAATGGATTTAGGCCATCAAAGAATCTATCCATTTTTCTCCTTGGATTTCATATGTAGTCCACAACATGTCTTGTTATCCTTGTGAAGTTGGATTCATACTTGGCAACATTTCCATCCCCTTCTGCCTCAGATTCAACAATTGTCTCTCCATATATACTCGCTGCTCACAAGGAAGAAATTTTTCTAAGAATATTTCCTTAAAATCCCTCTATTCCATATCTTCTATCTCATCCTCCTCCTGTGTGTTTTGGATTAATGACCACCACTGATCTGCATATCGCGATAGATGATATATGGCCATAAATACCTTCTCTCTTTCATTACATCCCAAAGTGAGAAATATCTCCTCAAGGGAACATATCCACTACTCTGCGACAAAAGGGTTTGTAATCCCGTTGAATGATGGAGGCTGTTGTCTCATAAAGCTATCTAGCATGGCTCCTCCACGTGGTGTATCTGGATGCTCTATACGGGTAAGGTTATTATTCATAACCTGAGTAAGTTGTCCCAGTATAGTTAAGAGTTTCTTAGAAACAGTCACAACACCAGATCTAACATCATTGTATTGCGTTAGAGGAAAATCCCTACAGGGGACACGTGCATTCGTGTTATTTCCTTTTCGTCCACTAGGCTCCATATCTAGATAATGTCATACACTATATTAGGTTATGAATCATAATGTATAATCTTGACTTAAAAATACTCTGAAAAATCGATATCCTACGCATGGCTAATCCCATATTCACAAAAATGGTTTCTTTAAGGAATATTTTACATTTTAATCCTTTATAATGGATTATAATAAAAATGTGAATTATCCTAAGAATATCCCCTTGGGAATGCCGTAACCAAGAGTACATGAAGACCCATTGTCGTGCACAAGTTCCTGTTCGAGTCCATCTCAAAGTGGTGTTTTCGGGTTTTACCCCTAGATACATATGTGCCAGAGTCGCCTCTATCTACTCGTATCCAGACAGGGATGTATTTCTTGAAATATCCACATAATCTATTACTTACCAAAATACCAGGATGTTATTGTATGTATATCCTCAAAGACTAACTTAGGGACCCTTCCCTAATTATACGTTTTCTAAATCTAGTTTCCAAGTATTTTACTAAACTTCCTCTAATACCAATTGTAAAGACCCAACCCAAGTTTCCCAGAGCTGGTGCCTTGTTTGATTAAGTTGGCATACATACAAGGAATACGAATCCTGAAGGACCGAGTTTTTTAGTATTATTGGAAACAAGATACATACATAAGTTCTACTTTACATAAGGAATGAAAAAACAACACTAATTTATTCCACTAGAGGCATCACATCTCATAGATTATGCTTCCAAGTCATTCATAAAATACTTCTTCATGTCCTAAGAAAATGAAACATAAGAAAGGGGTGATCTCAAATGCTCAGTAAGAGTAAGCAATACAATGGAATATAATATAAACATTAGACATGGTGAATAATTGAGAACACATGCCTTTAATAATAAACATGAACACATTACGGAAGGAATATGAGTTGAGTAAATAATTCCAGAATAAAACATAATCATGGGTATTATAATAGGAAAATAACCACATGAAATATCAATAGCTGAACTCATAATGATGGAATTCATAATGCTGGACATTTTGAAACATTTTGTCAGGGCCTCTCCCAAGACGTATAATGATTAAGGCCTCGTCCAAAATCGATATCACATTGGGAAAGGCCTCGGCCAATTACACTTCGATTTGTATCATGAGAACTACTGATGAATCGAGGAGCTATAGAGGGCCCCACACCTCACATAATAAGTCCAATGAGTTACCCATATTAGAGAGAATAATCATAAATAACAAATACATTCATATTGAAACTATCAAATGAAATGTAACTATCTTTCCCCAAACATAATACACTAACCATTCATAATAATATGGTGAATGGTTTTAGGATATATCATACACAATAGAGTCAGTCATCAACCATTAAATAAAATATGGTAGATGAATTCATAAATTATTAAACCCAATAATACCATTGAATCAATAAGTTTGTTGAATTAGATGAAAACACTCTTATAAAATCATTAAGCAATTCTTGAGATAAATAATCTTTTATTTTGAAAAGAAGAGTTCTTTTGGAAAAATATGTGTATAAAAATATAAGTGAATTAAGATAGTGTTTTCATAATAAAATGATTTATTTTATAAGGATAATGGCTCTCAAAAACATATTACAGAGTTCCCTTGAATATAGATAAGAATTTGAGAAATTCCCTTAATTCGGGCTTGTATTTTGGAAACAATTTGGAACGTTCCCTTAAAAACGTGTAACTATCCATAAAATCAGGAAGGATTCTGGTTTGTAAACATATATTTGATACTCACACAGAAAATATGATGAGTACATAACAATACATAATAATTACATAAAGGTAATTAGACAATGAAAGTATCCCAAATGAAAATGGAAGTTCGGGTTGAAAAATCCTTACCTTAACTCCGAACGTGTTCCGCTCCTGTACATAAGTTCCTGGAATATGAAATTATACATATTAATAAATTATTTCAGAACTAATTATACTTTTATTTTGTTTATCATAATTCTGTTTTGTTCATTTATTTATTTATTGATTAGTTATGGTATTGACTTTTGTCGTTCCGGAGTGTTCATTTCTCTTATTTTCATATTCGGATCACTTGTTTTTAAGTAATGAAGTGGAATGGATGTAAATCTCCAGAATTAAAATTAAATATTATTTATGAACATAAATAGGTGTTATTTATCATTTATATAACTAGGTTAAATGGAACTAGGATGAATTTTCATATAGAACGTTAATGATAATTGTTTCGGTTAATTTGTGGGTTTTGATTACAACGAACTCATTTTTCTTTATAACCAAACACCATTTGAACAAAGGGATTACAGAATCTTAAATAGGTTATTTTATATATAATAATCTGGTTCAACCATAACATTAATGGTTTCATGACCAGAATTTAGAATGATAAAAGAAATCAAAAGTCCATCGTCCTTGAATGTGTAAAATTGACACATCTCGGATGGTGTTCTTGCTACTAGTAAAAAAGAAGGTAAAAGGGGGGTGATGATTATAACATATTCCACTATCTTGAAAACATTACAGTACATATAATGTACCAGATTAATCACAAAATTTGGATAAAGAGAGGTAATAGAAAAATAAAACAAATGAACTTAAAAGGAAAGACAAATAATTGAAAAGAGGATTTACATCTTGAACCAAACTTCATTGAGAACCTCCTTAAGTGAGAGGTTTTGGTCTTTTAATGAGACCAAAGCTTTCTAGACGTGGGAGAGGAGGTTGGGAGGGTATTTGGCCAGAATTTGGTGAAGGAACAAGGCCTGAGAAGAGGGATTGGAAGAGGGGGTGAGAGGGGGTGTTTATAGTGGAGGAGAGAGTGGATTTCTTAATATAAAACTCATTAATTTATTAATTTTCACAAGACAAGTAATAGTAAGTATTCCATGACCTAGAATAGTAATTTTATCATGTTAATTTGGATTAAGGGTGGTTACATCATCCATGATGCTAGGAATATTCTATTTAGCTTATACTGTATATATACAGTAAATTACCGTATATTACTATTCATCAAAAAATCAAGTATTTCAGAAAAATCCAAAAAATTCACCCTAACTATTTTTCGATGTGCAGAATCTAAAAATGAAGTCCATTATTAAAAAATAATTAATTTAATATTTAATTAAAATCATAATTTATTATCAAAAACCAGTTTTAAAACGTTCATTAACTTATTCTAAAATATTGGTATACCGTACTTTCAAGTAGAATATTATTAATATATTATCATATATAAGGTTACTATTCATTAGGGTATATAACTATTCATAAGGGTATGTTACTATTCATAAGGGTAGGTTACTTTTCATAAAAAATTAAGTTTTTGTTATTCGACTCTAAATAACTTACTGATCGCGACTGTGTATGTCAGATTTTTGAAATTCACATCACAGAAGTGACAAAATTATGTTTTAAGGGTCCCATAGAACTTAGTAGCTAATTTTATTATGACATATTTATAAGAAAGTAATTTCTTTTAAAAAATATTGGGTCATTACATTCCCGGTTAGGATGAGGGTTGGGTACTGGCCTCTCCCTTCTCGAAAAGATGACCCGAAACCTCATGTCTATGGTAGGGGAAGAAACGTTTCATACCTACTTTTCCTTTTAAAAATAAATTAGAAGTCTCCCTCCCCTACCAGGATCAATTTTAGGGAAACCATCTTGGCACAACCCCCAGATTGTATGGAATAATGTATCATAATTTCTCCTCCTCTCTTCTTCGGTGCCAAATTCCAAAGGCGATATGGGCACATGGACATTCATTAACCTTTCACTCTCACGCAGTGCTTTGTTACCATGGGAATACATCATGGTGTAATCCCCTAACCTTCATCTCTTCCTCCTTAAATTGGAACCTTGTCAAATATTTATAGAACAGAGGGAAAGATCGTCACCTCACTGTCTTCCATGGTTGCCTCAACATCCTTCACCTTGGACAACATAGGTGTGCCGTCTTCCACCAGCAGAGGTGGAAAAATTTTAATGTGTGAATGCTTTGGTTGAATCTTTGACAACCTTTTGTTTATCACACTGAGCATGACTCACTTGGGCTTAGAGATTTGTCACGGTCACAACCTTTACACAATCAAATAAACTATGAGACCTCTGATTCCTATTCAAACCAGGATACGTAGGAAGCCTTTTCATGGCTCGAGCTCACTTGACATCCTCTTCGAGAACCCAATCCTAATTTCATTAATCTAGGCATCCTCCTTAAAAATAATCCCCAAATTAAACTCCAAATCATCAAGGCATACTTTTCAGGAAGTAAACCCAAACTCAACTCTTTCAAAGGACCATACACTCCTATGAGACATATCGAACTACATGGGCTTTAATTCCCATCAACGTGGGATTCGTAGGAAGCCTCCATGAGGTTCAAACCCAACACTTCAAATCAACCAAGTTATCCTTGGGCCATATTCCCAACAGGGTCTGATTTTACTTGGAAACCCATATCCTTTCCATGTTCTTTGGGCTACATTAGCATAAGTCCCACATTATGTTTTGACTAATAACCTTTCACTTAGAAGTCCTTATCACATGACCTTAAAAGGTATAACGTGTCCTATTAAGCGACATCAAACTATACAGGTTCTGATTTCTTTCACAAGGATACATAGGTTGCCCGTTTTCTGGGAACGATCCCAAAATACAATAAAATCGTCATCTCCCTAGATGACAATAAATTCTAGAGTTCCCCACTGTGTGGCTTAAAAACTAGTTTCATCACAACGATGATTAAAAGAATCTCTAATTAGTATATTAGAGGATATAATTGATGGGAAATGTAGAATACATACGAGTATTTCCATTAATGAAGAACCTTAAATGCATGATGAAGATTCTAAATTTTGACACATAGGAATAAGTGATTTTAAATTACAAGGGTTACTCATGATATACTTGGTGAATTAATAAGGATTCATGAAAATATCTTAAATTTACAATGAGAGTCCCAGAGTAGAAAATTATTCATGCTAAAAGGGTATGATGAGTCCAAATTCCCATCCTCTCCACCATTGTACGTTCTTAAGTATTGTAAAGTTCAAAATTAATGAATTCCTACCTTTGGAATGTAGGCCCCCTTTGGATAAAGAACCTTTGGATGTTTCTGGTTCCATAAATAAATCCAATGGAAATCGCCTGGAAATAGTGATTCTTAAAAATATAGCACATGTTTCAAGGATCTATGAAACAAACTCAATAAAATTATAATAAATAAAATACATTTTTAAGATGTTAATAATTAAAATTTTAATAATCTAATTTCATTATCCATGACATTAAGCAGAAGTTCAGAACACTTTCAAAAATTAGTTTAGGGAATCTCCCAGAACCTCCATTTTTTCCTACAAGTTAGGCATTCTAACTCTTTACAAAATTATAATTATTAATTATTATAATGTAATATTCCCAAATTATATAAGTATGTAAAAATAATATTAAAATATCTAAATTATTATTTAATTGAATGGAAATACATGTTATATAAGGATCCCTTTTCAATTCCTCCAAATAAGATTTCTTGATTAAAAGAGAACTTCTTAATTTCTTACCCATTTTCATGTACCGTCCATAATATATTTAAAGCTAAAAATATATTTCCAAAATAGGTCATTTTATCATGAAAAACATTCCATTTTCATTTCTGGTCTTATACAAGTTATAATTTTATTTCTTTTAATGTCTCTTTATTATTTCCCCATAAACTGAACTAAAGTGGATCATTTCTGTAGTTTCTTATACCCTACTTTTACATATTTTCACATAGATTGGACTTTAGGTATAATTATATATGCCTCTATTCCATTATGAATTTCCCATTATGATTTAAATTTATTATTTTATGGACTCCCTTATGATATTCCATTTCGTTATCCCTTATACGCCACATATTCCTTATGTGTGGTGTTTGTATACTTTCCTTTCATTTGTTTTCATCATTATTTA
Source organism: Viscum album (assembly GCA_963277665.1). NCBI lineage: Eukaryota > Viridiplantae > Streptophyta > Magnoliopsida > Santalales > Viscaceae > Viscum > Viscum album. The sequence goes on from OY728163.1 coordinate 1,382,205,556, forward strand.
AATATTTAATTAAATATCCTTATTTCATATATCATGTAAATTTTTATTATCTTATAAGTGTACCATTTTTACAATTATTTTCTTGGAATTTTTGTTTAATTGGAAAAATATTGATGAATTTTTATCCTTTACTCAATATGAATATTTTGATAAGTCATATTTTTCATGATTTAAATATCATTATGAAGAATTATTTGGAATTTTTGTAACAAGTGGGTCCCAATTATAAATATCCCCTAGATGCATCTACATGTCTCATGATACAAAGCAGTTGTTGAGAAACCATTAGTGTTTTTTTACCAAGATAATCACACATGTTTTTACCTACATACTTAAACCATGATGAACTTATAATGGTTCTTGTTCCAAATACGTGATGTACAATGATTAATCATTTTCTTCATTCAGTATTATGTTATTACATTCCAAGGTATTTTCACTATGAAAAAAAATCTATGGATGCATTTAAATTCTCATTTTATTTTTGAAATGTGTTTTCCAGTTATTTATCATTCCATTATGATTATCCCTTATTGACATTGTTTAACTTATTATTGATTCCTGTTACCCTTATGAAGCATTTGATCTCAACCAATTCATTTTTTTCCTTCCCTGAATTATGATGAAAAATTCATTGAATATGTTTTGAGGAAGCATTTTATTTTTCTTTCTTTTGTTATTTGTTTATTTACCAATGTAATAAGGGTACCATGTATGTATATAGTACTTCAGTACTAATAAACAGATTGATCTTTTGTGATGTGATCCCTTGTATCTAGACCATTGTAAAAAAATAACCACATACTCTAGACTGATAGGTTCATTGTTAAAAATGTTACCGATTATCCTTGAGGGAAATGGATCTTCTGAGGAGTAATCATTAACAAAACTAGTATAAAAAAGAAAGGATAAATTTGGTTTCACATAACATAAATGTAAATATTGTTCAAGGAATAATTGTTTATCTAAATCCCATGATAAAAGTGTGATTACATGAGAATATTTTTATGATAAATGGGGAAAATAAAAATTTATGTTTGGATACATGAGTGATATGCATGTTTTTATGATTTAAATCTTATTTAATGGGTTATTTTTTTGGAATTTTAAAAATAATAATGTATTTAGATGAATTGAAAATTAACATGTGTTTCATTGGGAAGCCAGAGAATTGTATTCTAATTTTTATCATATAGAAAAGACATAATATTAAATAATCTCACCATGGTTAAATAGAATTGATATAAAGTTAAGATAAAGTGGTTAACTATATAAATTCTTACCTATGTTGGATCCTTTCTCTCTCAGATCGCTCCAATCGCACTCAGCTTCGCCTAGGGTTTCATCATGAAACCCTCTATTGCGGGATCTGTGGCATGCTTGAGCGCTGTTCTACTTCTACCCATCCACTTTTAGCTTATTCCTGTCTCCCATTCTCTTCTTATTTCTCCATTTGTGTGACGTCTCCATGGGTTCTGCCTCAGTGTATCTATCTGGGCTACCCCACGCTTTGGTACCAAGGATGGTCATGTGCTGTTGTAGCCCTTGGTTGCTCATTCCCCTTATCTGACCCCACGTTCCTTAGCACCTCTAGAAGGTGGAAACATAGTGGGGGGTTAATAAAGGGGTTTGGAGATTTTTGGTTGGTGTTCAATGGGTTTTAAGGCACCTCCTGAGTCTTTACCCTCGTCATCGATGTCGTCGTTTGGAGTTCTCGACCGCTCATCCCCTCTAAGAATTCACATTCCGCAACTCCACTCCAGGTTAGATCTGGAGCTGTTGTAACTACGAGGTTTTGGGTTGTGTGGTTTGGGGGCCGTCACTATTGTAGTCATGTGCTCTTCAACATTTGTGATTCTATAGGTTAGAAATGGCTCTTCATTGGTGAGTTTCTGTGATATATTTATGTTTGGTTTTGGGTATGTTTGATTCTGGTTGTGGTGAAGGCCATCGGTGGTCTTTGATGGTGATGGGCCGATGTTGGTTATGTTTTGTTGAGGATGGTTATTCTGAGATGATAGTTTATTGCGGTGTTAAGGACGATGGTTGAAATTGTTTTTCGCCGATGGTGGTTCGTACTGCGTCTCCAGCTCTAGTGGGGTGTGACATCACTGGAGACATTAGTGGTGGTCTCTTGATGACGTCAGAGCTTGAGCTTTGATTCAAATGGATTTTGTGTCAAGTGTTCCAGTGGTTGAGGGATTCGCAAGTTCTCCAAGTGTTGTACTACTTTTGTTACACCTTCTTCTAGTTTCTTCTCCACACTGGCATCACTCAGAGTACCCAACCGCCCAAACCTGCTCTGAACTCGAGTTCCTTAGTGCCTCTCCTAGTAGGTTTTGGAATAGTAGTAGTTTTGAGGTTCTGGGATGTGTGGTTCGATGGAATTCAGTGCTCCTGACGCTGTGTAATTGATTTGGGTTTCTGGTATTGTTGATTGGTGTTGGTCGGTACTGTTGACGATGATGGTGAAGGTGGAGCATCGAAGTTATGGACTATTGATTCCAATTACTGATATCAGGACTCGGTTAGTGGGGGAGACGTGGAAGATTGTATGACAGTGTCGACACACTCTGGTTGAAGGGCTCATCAGTGAGTTTGCATGAAGTGGGGACTGACATGAAGTGACGATGGGGATATGTGGTGACAAGGTGTGCGAATTAAGGGATCACACCACGTTTGGTGGCTCGTGGTCCAAGACAGAAAAATGAAGTTTGAATTTTGAATTTGGAAATGTTTGATCAATGGACGTCATTTGAATATTGTATTTTTATATGTTCGGGACTCTAGCAGTTGGTTTTGGTTTACTTGGTGGGACTTGTCACTAGTTGGATATGTCTTTTGTTCAAACATACCCATAAAAGTGTCATTAGAAAATAAAAATATGGATTGAAGGATATAAATTTAATGTTTATTTTGTTTTCAAATATTTTAAAGGCAAATCATTATAGATATTTCATTAAAAGTTATAATTTATTTATTCATGATAATGATATTTCTATTACATCACAAGATAAATATTTTAATAAATAAAAATATAATAAACATACCTAGGTAAAATTATTGTTTTGAAGATGGTTAATATTGTAACATGAAAATATCTTGAGGCCCATGGGTCAAGTATTGTATTTATGACCTTACTAGGTTATTTAATAAATAAAATATTAGATATCAACCAAAATAAATTGAAGGAAAATCATAACATAATTTCCACAAAAAAATATCAAAGGGTGGTGGTGGTTTCATCTTCAATCCTTTTATGATAAGAATTAGAATATGAAAATATGAGTGAGGATGAAATTCTAGAATAAATTATTTAAATTTTCTATTTTGAAAAGGGTATTGAAGATTTTAAGGAGGAGTTGAAAAATATTATGTTCATGACTTCACATAGACGATTCATTTAGGCCATACACAACCTAGAGTAAAATATTTACACAACCCTGAATAAAATTATATTCAACAAGGAGGAATAGTTTTTATAGTTTACATTGTTTTTTTATGTTCTGAATGAAATAGTTAATATTATGAATTCTCAAAATTATTTTGAATATAAAAGTTCTTTTTCCCCACCTTATAGGAATAGGAATCTTGGTATTTCTTATTCCCATAAGTATAAACTTCTAAAGAAGCATTCAATGCATCTATTTTGGCTCCTCAAAAGAAACCAAAGTCATATAAAACAATGGACGATACTTCAAAGTAGTAAAGACATTCATATAAGTGGAATAAATTTTAACATTCTCGACATAATCCTACCGATACATCTGAGATTACAAAAAATGTAAAGCCTAGTCACGAATCATCTAAGGAAATGGGTGATAAAGAAAATTTTAATGTGGATAAATTTTATAAAAATATATCCACACCAAAGAAACATTACTAGAGAAGTGTTTTGTATATGACCAATACCATGAATGAAAATAAATGTTACATAGAAAATGTTGATAGTTTTCTTAATCCTTTATAATGAAGAAGATAATTTATTGACTACTTAATCCGTCCCACCTTCAAGTGTTTAGATCAGAATATTTTATTTATAGGCTGGTATGAATATTTCTAAAGAAACTATGAGTATATTGCATCCAATAAAAAATAAAGTAGTCATCAAACATCATATTACAATGTCTCAACAACCTATAATGAATAGTATTCATGATACTTTACATGATCTTTATATGAATACATAATAACAAGATTTATAACAAGTTGATATTCCAATTTAGTATACTTTTGTGCATGTTACTTCAATTCCACAAGAAACTCTAATGGAATAAGATCAAGATAAATTTACTAAATAATATTATGAAGTTGAAGACTTATAAGAATATATTTTTATGATTCTATAGAATGAGTTGAGAAAGATATGGTTCAGGGTGAAAAAATGGGTGAATTTGAGGGGAAAGATAATCAATGTAAATTGTTGTTTTTATTTTCATTTCCCATCTATAAACTATTTTTCACATCTCCTTTCACATTTACATGAATATATCATACTCAAGTTCTTTAAATAGTTAAATCTATTTTTTTAAAATTTAAATGTGTATATAATTAATGATTTAGAGTAGATAACAATAGGTGACATATTCTCTTATGTAGTAGAAGGATATGAATGTTTTTTATTATGATTGTTATTCTTTATAATGTAATTTATTTATTGTAAGTTTTCTATCTTTTATTTATAATTTTAATTATTTGATTAATTTTTTTTCATTAAAAAATGATGATATTATTGGATTTTTAGCTAATAGTTTTTTTCAAAAGTGCAACAATTCTAACACATATTTTATACAGTGTGTTTTTTTTATAAATGTATCTTTTTTTATTCTTGTAATTTTTTTATAAATAGAACCAAAAACATGATACATTAAATATTGATATAATTAATATAGAAAAAAAAGTTTTTTTGAACCTTACAATAAGTCACCATCAACAAACCTAGCATCAATTTCTATGAAAACAAAAAGCGAACATGTATTAAGCATTGTGATCCTCTATTTTATAATTTTTTTCATTTTTCTTTTGGATTTTATTATTAATCTACACTTTAGAAACAAAATTTTACATTTATAATTAATTTTTCTATGCATTGAAATTTTATAGAAATATTGAAACCCTACTATGATCAGGATAATCTAAAATTTTATAAATAACCTGTTGAGTTTGGAAAAGTGATGTTGATAAAACAATTGTATAAATTATTTTACTAAAAAAATAAAAAATAAAAAATATACCATTAAAATGATTATGGTTAACATAAAGAAAACATCACAAAGGAAATGGAGTATCAAAATACAATATAAAGACTAATCGAGGAAATAATGTATACTATAATCGATGCATGATATGTTCGAGCACCAACCCATTTCTAAGGAGTATCAAGAGAAAACATCCCCATTCATATTTATTCTTAAATAAATAATGGGAGATAATGAGGTTATGAAATTATTATTTTGTGTTCAACACAAACTATGTTATGAGATTTAAATTAATTAACATAAACTAATAGAATATATAATAAAATGAAGACTGTTCATATAAGAATGGATGTAGATGTTGTTTAATTAGAGATGAAGTCGAAATTAATAATATGTGTTGTGAACTCAAATAATAAAATGTTCTATTGTTTCCTAATATAATTATAATAACTGAAGAGATTATCTAATGAGGAAACGTGATGAAAACAATCACTAAAAAACATGCAATTGAACAATTGGAAACCACAATACTTATACATTGATATTTAAGATGAAAACCTTATATTTTTTAAAGGAGATCAATATTGTGATCATGTTTATAGAATAAGAATGAAGGGAACCAGATGCCTACCATCTATGAAGATTAATTCACTAATATTACACTTTTATTTTTAGTTTTTTATAATATTTATTTTTTTGATCATTCTACATAAATTATGGTGTTTTTTATCACTCAAATATAGTATTCTTATAATTTAGTAATAATTATATAAATAATTCTACTTTTTTATTTCACTATAATTTTTTTATAATTTTCCATACAAAATTAAGCTTCTTAACATGTTATTTCTCAATTGAAGAGGTACAATTATGTATTCAGTTCTTCCACTTGATGAAAAAATTGTCTGTATTTACTCATTAATGAATTAGAAATTGCAGTTTTTAATTGGGTTTTGAATCCCATATAATGTTTCATAGAAAGTTTGATCTACAAAACTCATGGAATAGTGAAACTATGAATCTTGTATTAAGTTTTAGTGTCTAAAACACTATAAAAACCTTATATTCATTATAGTTTATCCTTTCAATATTTTTCAATTTTTAATCTGGTCAATTCACCCACTCTTCTCCTATGGTTGTTAAAATTATCTAGGAAAAAAGATCAATATTTATCCCTAAAAAACATTATAAAAGTTCATAAATACTCTTACGTTGAATGAATAAAAATCCTCTTCAATATCTATAGTATCAATAGTGTGTTTTTAAAATAAGATACTCAGTAGTGTATAAAAACACTACCATCACCCTCATGATCCAAAAAAATTAGAATTCAAGTCACCATATCCTATATTTCTCTCCATTATATTATATCATCATATATTAAGGAATATGATATGAACCAATAGATCCCATATACTAATTATTTTTTAGGATTCTACAATGATAATTAACTATCAATATCAATAGGGAATGTTTTGAAAATATTCTAAGGGGAAACAATAAAAAAAATATAAAAGGGAATTCATATGATACTTGGATAACTTGGAAGAAAATATTTATTGTAACAAACCTTAACATTTTATGATTGGAGAGATAATCCTCATAAAAAATATATTTAAATAAATTTTTTAGTGTTATCTAGAATATTTTAATGAAAACAGAAGAAGATCTAGAACATGAGAAGATTGAATATATGTGATTGGAAATGGAAAATATAGCTGATGTAGTGTATTATCAATCCTTAGAGAACATAGAATATTTTATGTTGTATATAGTGTTTACAAACCCTTGGATGAAGTCTAAAGATTATTTTAGGAGGACCAAAACCAATTTAATTAATTTTTGGATTTAGAGTTAAAATTTTAAATTTTTCTATGTATTGAATTATTTATATGCATCACATTAGAGATAAAGTACCTAATTATAGATGTTCTAGTGCTGTGTAAACATCATCTGAGTGGATTGGAGTTGTTTGTATGGACTATATGGCCTCTATTTAAAAATGATACTATCCTTTGTAAGTATGAATCAACATCATATACAAGAATTAGTGTCTTCTTATAAATTATCTACCAGTGTATGAATCATTTCAATTGGTTGGGTTAGCATCATCTATTTTGACATGGTATTATTAAGGAACATTTTTATACCAATGAAACCATTAATACATAGTGAAAATTTTTATTTCTATTGATTGAAAGGAAGAGTTTTTAGATTTTATATAAGGAAGATAAAATTAATTTTTATGATTCAAAAGATTATCCAAACCGTTTTAAGCATCTCAAACACTAAAATGGGTTCGTGATTCAAGCCTAGAAACAATGAGAGTTTATACGAAATATTGGGGAAGAATATTTAATAAAAAAATAATAATTTATGATACTTTATTTATTTATGAATTTTTTTCCAGAATTTTATATTCTAATTGAATCCAAATAGAAAATAATATCATCCATACTATATTCTTCCTGGTTTGAAACATAAAAATTATGAATGTGGAACATGATTCTTGATAAGATAAAGTATCTGCATCAAGTTTTATTTTGTGATATATATGAGAGTTCCACATTATAAATGTAGGGATCATGTCATAGTACCTGATCCTTTATGCACATTCAGTTGTTCAAAACAAGATTTTAATCCCTGGAATTTTGTGGTTCCATTTGAGAAATAATTTATCATGAGTATTTTTTGAGTTTCTAAATGTAGAAAATCATAGAGACCTCAAAGGATCCATGATTTGGGATTTGGGATAGGGGGATATGTCATATTTTGGTATCTGTTTTAATGAATTGTGAGGACTGAGGAATTGAATTTCCTAAAAATAAAATATAATGATAAATTGTTTAGAAATTTTATGTCTATAATCCCATACCTTTCAAAGATGTGGGGACACAATATTATGATGTTTTTTAGTAACTATAATATATTTATAACTTAATAAACTATATTTCAATCCTCAGAAACATTAGGATTTTTCAAAATTTATTTATGGAAATAATATTCACACATTATAAATATATATGATCTAGGGAACAATTAAGAATTGGTTGGATGTGTGTGTGATAACCCAATTTTTTAAATATTTTGATGAAACACAATCAGTCAAAGAAAAAAGGTAAATTTCAATATAATTATTGTATTTTTGAATATGAGAAGAATGCGAGAAATACCTATTTTATAACTGTGATATTATATCATAAGAAGATGCACTGAATATGGTCAAGAAATCATATAAATATCTATATATGGGGACTTAAAGAAGAATAGGTCAACTGAAATTGCACTAGATTATATGACCATTCTAACACCAATTTGAAGAAGGAGATCTAGAGGACCATTGACGAACTATCAGTAGGTCATATAAATACCCTGATAAAATGTTACTAGAATCATTTTATGATGTTGCTACAACTATAGGGAGTCAATATAAAGAACACATTGAGAGACATTTGTAGTTTGTACTAGATACCAAAAATTTCGAGAGATTGTCTTTAAATTATTATTTAAAATTACTTGAACATATAAACAATGTTTCATATTAGAGAAAGTAGGTCTTAGAACACAATATGAATCTAGAGAGGAGTAAGATTTCATATCTTAAAAATGGAAATAATTTTTTTTATATTCCTCCCAATTATTACATATTTAAGTGACACTATATGATAGAGGAAGAGTTGACTGAGTCTTTAAATAGACACAAAGATTAATGGAAAGTATGAATTCATAAAACGAAAAAGGGATCACTGATTCACGCTCTCTGTCAATGATATGTCCATACCAGGGAATTGAAATTGGTTTTAAATATAATTGAGTATTCCTCTAAAATATCTAAAAAGAATTATTTCCAGTCTAAATATGGTCAATAGTAGAAGAGTAGTTATTTTAAATGGAAATAATTATCATGGATAGAAGATAGTTGTGCATCCATGTATATCGTAACAGGGTTTTAAAGTAAGTTCTTCTATCATAGTAGAAATTATTTCTCTTGAAAGGGATGCTCCCATAACATATACAAATACGATAGATCATAATGTATATGGGAAAGCTAAAAATTAAACCCCACTGTCTTTATCAGAAAAATTCACACCAAAATAATTTGTATTAAGACAATTAAGGATATATAAGAGAAATATGAAAATATGTATTAATGTAATTTGATTATTAAGTAATCTTAACATTATATTTAGATAGAAATGTTTGCAGTTATCCAATAGGTAGATGATGAGGGAATAGATTGATACATTAAGAAAGTTGATGAGATTTTTAGTTATATTAAAATTTTGGTGATAATATAACATAGTAAAGCATTATAAAGAATCTTAAGTGGAATTACCTTGATATATCAATATGAAAATTATTAAATTTTGAAGAGAAATGTGACCTCTCCCATGATGAACTGAACAACACACGCCTTAACTATGAAATAATAAAATATTTTTTTTTAAAAAAATAAATTAAAGGAAGAGATAGAATTCAAATCCATGATAAAGAAAAATCACAAATTGAATAAGGTTAGATATAATTCTATTTCTGATGGTAGTGTTGAATGAAGCCAAGTGGATCCTAAGAATGCCACAACCTTTATCTCTAAAAACATTAGAAGAGTGAATGGAAAATAAAAAGCCATGATTCCTTTGAAAAAATTAATTTTGGAGGCATTGATATTTTTTTATTCACCTCTTAAAAAAAATTATAATGAAACTCAAAGTGATGTTTAAAAAGAAGAATTTCTTAAGGGATATTCTAGGAAAAATAAGAAAACTTGAGTTTAAAATAAATAAAAGGCATTCAATAAACATACAGATAAATTTTATGAGAAAATAATAAGTGATGAAACATCATAATAATTGATTGAGACAAATTATGAAGTAACATATTAAAGTCACAAAACCATCATATATCATATAATGAAGTATAATACATCAGCAACCAGTGAAAAGGGGGGAAACCAAATCATTACTGAGTATATTTTGGGATTTAATTGGAATCCTTCCTTAAGAAATATTAAAATATCCAAAAGTGAGTAAATGTTTTTGTAAATGGAAAATATGTAAAGATTATCATGAGAGTGATATCATCAAACTAATAAAAATTTACAAGAAGACAATTATAGAAGATGATAAGATTCCTAAAGTGTTTATTGAAAAAAACGGCTACTAAGGAAGACAATCTTCTTGAGATAAAATATAGATTTCATAAAGAGGACATGAAATTTAATAATATAATATTATATTATAAAAAATTATTAGAAATTAATATTATGTTATCTAGGGTTCTAAGAACACCATTCTTTATAGAAAGGTATCGAATGCCTCTAATTTTCCATGTGTCATTGAATCCATTTTCCCAATTAGTGTAGTTTCTAAAGACAAAAATGGAGGTATTTTGGATGAGAAAATATATAAAAAAGTAAATATAACATCTATAAATATTTTATTTATGAAAGGAAAAAATTATTCTTAAGAAGAAGGAAAATCAAAGCCAGAGTACACCTTTACATCAAGTAGTTATTAATAGATTGATTGAAAAATATTTTGAAAAAAACAACCTTCAATGGGTTTTGTTGGTGTTATGGGAGATTTTGTTAAAAAAAGTGATTACTAGTTAAATATGTCATTACTATAGTATTATAATAAATCAAGGGGGATAAGAACTAAGAATTGTACTATTCAATCTATTAATAGAATAAATACTCTTAGAAGGTAAATGTTTGAAGTTACAAAATATATATGTCTTTCTACATAAAATTAATACGACATCCTGGTGGAGATTTTTAGATAATTCTACTAATCATATTTTATTTATAATGATATAATGATATTTCCTTCAAGATAGTAATTATAGGATATAGGTGGGAAGAGAAATAAAAAATGAAAGGAGAAATATCACCATGCTTGTCAAGGAAACTCTTTTCAAAAGAAGAAGGTGAGAAATAGACAAGGGAATTCATTTTAAAATTATATAAAATAAGTCTCACAAGAATATGAAAAGATATATGAAGCTGATAACCTAAAAGTACATATTGGACTCTCTATGATATGGTAGTTTTCATAATCACAAATAATGTCTAAATACATATTCTAATCTTTCATGCCATTTAATATCTCTATGTAAATAAATTATATCATACTAAACAATATACTTTAATAAGGCAATAACTTACATTTGTAAATCCATATGTTTACATGTGTATTTTAACATGTATTTCTTGATGTCACTTAGTTGTGTAATGATTTGTGTAAGACAGACTCTTCATAGGTTTTTTAGATTTCATGTTTGACACACAGATGTTCAGCACACGGATGTTCGACACACCGATGTTTGACACTCTGATGTTCGACACACCAATGTTAGACACACCTATGTTCGACACACTGATGTTCGACAAACCGATGTTTGACACCCCGATGTTCGACACACCGATGTTCGGAACACCAATTTTCAACACACTGATGTTCGACACACCGATGTTCGACACATCGATTTTCGACACACCGATGTTCGACACACCGATGTTCAACACATCGATGTTCAACACACAAATGTTTGACACATCGAAGATGACACACTGAAGATGAAACACTGAATATGAAACACAGAAGATGACACACCAATGATGAAACACCAAAGATGACACACCGAAGATGACAAACCAATGATGTCACACCCAAGATGACACACCAAAGATGACACGCCAAAGTTGACACCCTGAAGATCAAAAACCTAATATTATTGACTGATGATGGCAGACCGATGCAAATGACTCACCAATAGTCATAAATAACTATTTCATTTTTATTAAGTCAAATTTTTTTATAACCGTCATATTTAAAAAATTAATGTTTCTGACATTATTTAATTTGGTATGTAGGAATATCCATAGACAGTATGAGGTACATGCATGTGAGAAGATCCTCACATCTATTAAACCATGAAGTATAAAAGGATTACGAGATCATCCTAAAAGATAGCTCTCTCAACCCACTAGAAATAAAAAAATGTTGGCTGTGTGAATATGCAAGATATTTAAAATAGAAGAACTTGAATCTTAAGTATACAAGAAGTTTAATATTACAAGATGCATCCTACTGAAGCTCACTGTACATCCTGAGATTGAAGAAATGAACCTCTATACACCAATTAGCTAGATTAGAGAGACTATGATACTCTGTTTTGGAGCCAACATCCAAATAGGACTCGAATATCATTTTCTTTACATCCAATGAGTCCATATAATTACTACACAACATAAAGAGATTTCTAAACTCTATTTTTGCTTTTATAACTCTGTTTTGTTCTTGGGTGTGCTTCTGTTGGTTGCACAAACACTATCTCATAAGCATAAATGAAGGATACTAAAATATCCTCACACTCAATCTCTTTCTACTCTTGTATCCCACATAGAACTATGGAAGAGATCTTGTGTGATCTATTTATTAGTTTTTCCCATGAATAACTATGGTAGAGGTCAAGTGTGACCTGGACATCCCTGTGTGCTATTGTGAACCCCTATCTAGGGTGTGGATCAAAATTTTATTAATATAAACAGCTTGGTGGCAGGTGATCACCATGTGAAGAAGACTAAGTCTATGCTTGAGACTGAATCTCTTGTTTTAACCACTGTGTTGTCTGTCTTATATTTTTATCTGTTTTGTATTTCATGCATTATGATAAACCGAACTTTGATAGTTAGTTTAGCAAGTGTTTATATCTGTTTTGAATTAGTAGATTCTTTTCAAAAGTTTGACTAATCTTTATATTGGTAAAACTGAGAACTAATCAATCTTCAGAGAAACTAATTGAACTTTTTGGACTTATATAAATTCACTACAAACTGAACTTGATTTTATTTTAATAGGGGTATATTATGTTAAAGAAACAATTTTAATAGAAATTTTTATTGATAATCAATTAACCCCCTCTTGAGGCATATACTCCGACCAACATTTGGTATCAATGGATTAAAAGTATTTTTAGTTTTCAGATCTTGTTATGTGTGATTATAGTTGATTTTGAAACATGTCAAAATTTCAGTTATTTCTAAAGTTTTATCTCTTTGACATTTTTCTACAATCATTATCATGAAAAATAGATTATAAGGGGATGATACCAATAGAACACCTTTATTTAATGGAAAAAATTATGCTCAGTGGAAACTTAAGAAGAAAATACATCTAGAAAGCATGGGATTTGAAATCTTGACCGCTATTGAAGGTAAATATACAATTTATGAAACAACTAGAAACACATGTGATGAATCGAAAAAGACTGCCTATAACAGTAATTGTAAAGTAATGAATGATTTGTTCTGTGCACTAGGATATGAAGAGTTTAAATGTATATCTGCTTGTAAAACTGAACATGAAATTTGGGACACTCTATCTGTTTCTCATGAATGAACATATAATGTTAATGAAATTTGATTAAATACTTATACTATTAAATATGACAACATCAGAATGAAGCCTGATGAGCCAATTTATAATATGTATATCAGGTTTCATGAAATTGTGAATACCATGATTTCTTTAGGAAGAGAAATAACAACCAAAGAGCAGATCATGGGAATTCTACGATTCTTACCAGAATGATGGTGTGGAATGTCTGAGTCTATTAGAGAATCATGTGATATTGATAAGATTCCAGTGAAGGAATTGATTGGAAAATTAATGATGGATGAAGAGGAATTAAAGGTAAATCAAGAATAGAATGAACCAAAATGAAAATATATAGCCTTTAAGACAACTGCTTCTAAAAGTAAAGACATGGAGAAAGTTCAAGCTACTATTGAAATCTCAAGCAAGGATGAAGTAGCTTTAGAAAGTGATGAAGAAATGGCCAAGCTGGCGAGACGATTTAAGAAATTTTATTGGAAAAACAAGTTTTTTAGAAATCCAAATTACAAAGGGAAGTATGATAACATGGGGAATTAGAAAAAGTATTGGAACAAAAATGATAAATCAGAATAGATAATTTTCTACGAATGTAAAAGAAAACGACATGTCAAGGCTGACTGTCCAAAGATGAAATACAAGAAAAAGTATCAAAATAAGGATTAAAGGTATAAGAATTCAATGAAGGCCACCTAGAGTTCCTATGAGGACAGGTTAAGTGAATCTATCTCTTCTTAGAATGAGAATGATGATACGGCTAATATGTGTTTTTTGACAAACACAAGAGAGGTACCATTAGAATCTCTTGTACATAATTCTTATTATTCTAAAAGTGATTCTGAGAATATAAAAAATGACCAATTATTCAAATATTGAAATATGATAAAAGAAACTTGTAATGAGTTGAAGGATAAGTATAAATCATTGAAGAAACAACATGCTTTTAGTGTGACTGCTACTTCCAAACTTATTACTAAAAAAGGGAAAATGCTCAACTGCTCAAGGAAAACAGTGAGTTAAAATTGTCTAATGAGAAATTGAAGAAAAGCATAGAAAAGTTCACTGATGGGAAATATACTCTTACTAAAATTATTTGTAAAAAAATTTCTCTTAGGTATACTTCTGGGATAGGATATCAACCAGGACAATGAAATTTATCAAAATCACATTTTGAAACAAAATCTTGAAAATCTGCTATCCTTTTCAAAAACCAAAATTGTACATCAAGTTTTAGTTCCAAAAATTCATTTAATGCATCTAATTCTTGTGGACCAAACATAGCTTACTTTTCAAACACTCTATATTCTGCATATAGGAAACCCATAAGACCGTTGTGGGTACTTAAAGCTTATATTATTAATGTATGTGGACCCAGAAAAATATGGGTATCAAAGTCCTTTCTTTGTTAAACTATTTTGTTGGAAAAATCTCAAAAGATCTCCTGTAAAAAGATACTGTACATGGATAGTGGGTGTTCTAGACATATGAGAGGGTACTATTCAAGCATTAAATGTCTTATCAAGATTGATGGAGGACATGTCACATTTGGTGACAATGGTAAAAGAAAAATCATCAGCCTAGGCCAGATTGGTAACCCTAACTCTATTTCAATTTCTAAAGTATTGTATGTTGATGGATTAAAGTATAACCTGGTCATCACATCTGAATTGTGTGATATTGGATTTAATGTTAAATTTAAAAAATGATTCATCCAATGTTTTTAATGACAAGAATAATTTAGTATTTACTTCCTTTAGAAATGATAATATATATGCTATAAATCTAGACACACTAGCCTCACAGAATGTCGCTTGTCTAAATGCCTTTAACAAAGAGTCTTTGTTATGGCATGGAAGACTCAGAAATTGCAACATACACTCTCTTATAAAGTTAACTAGAAAAGTATTTGTTTGAGAATTACCCAAATTAGAGTTTCCATATAATATGGTCTGTAATCCTTTTCAAAAAATAAAGAAACATAAAATATCTTTAAAACCAAAGAAAGAAGTAACTGCTTCTTAACCTCTTGAGTTGGTTCACATGGACATGTTTGGACCATCTAGAGTTTCAAGTCTCAATGGGAAGCACTATGTTTATGTTCTTGTAGATGAATTCTCTAGGTAAACCAAGACCATTTTCTTAGCTCATAAAAGTTAATTTTGTTCACATTTTACCAAGTATGCTAGATATGTAGAAAATCTCAGTGGTTTTAAGATTAAACCCTTAAGAAGTAATCATGGTCGTGAGTTTGAGAATCGTGATTTTGAATCCTTTTTCTCACAAAATGGATATAATCATTATTTCTATGCTCCTAGGACCCCTCAACAGAATGGTGTGGTAGAAATAAGAAATAGAACCTTATATGATATTGCTTGGACTATGCTTAATAAATATGATCTACTGATTTATTTCTCATCTAAAGCTATTAATACATCTTGTTACATAAAAAACAGATTCTTAATCAGACCCATCCTTAAGAAAACTCCATATGAGTTATGGAATAATTGGAAACCCAAAGTAGGTTATTTTAAAGTGTTTGGATGTAATGTTTATATTATGTACACTAAAGATAATTTAGATAATTTTGCCTCCAAAAATGATGAAGGAATATTTCATAGATACTCTACATCAGCCAAAGCTTATAGAGTCTTTAATAAGAAAACCAAATGTGTGGAGGAATCTGTACACATCAAGTTTGATGAAGCTAATCCATTTGATCCCAAGACCTCAGCAGAAAATATTGAAGAAGATATGTCTAATCTGGACATTAATGATTAAACCTCAAATCATCATATGAAAAAATCCGTGAAAACATCCCACTCTAAAAATTATTTATATCCTAACCATAGTGAACCTGATCAACCTGAACAATATGAAATATCAAGTCATACCTTCTCTATACCAGCCAGGACCCTTAAGAATCTTCCCTTAGATGCAGTTATTGGAGATTTAGATAGAAGAACCCAAACAAGTGATTCTTTGAGAAACCAGTTTGAACATGAAGCTTTCTTGTCACATCATGAAACTAAATATATCAATGATGCAATCAATGATGAATTTTGGGTAGTGACCATGCAAGAAGAACTTAATCAGTTTGAAATAAATAATGTTTGAAAATTTGTAAATAGACCAAAGTATACTTTGACCACAAAAACCAAACGGCTGTTTAGAAATAAAGTAGATGAAGTTGGAAATATAACTAGAAATAAAGCTAGACTAGTTTCACAAGAATATAATCACATAGAAGGAATTGATTATGAAGAGACCTTTGCACCAGTAGCTAGACTTGAGGCAATTAGATTATTACTTTCCTTTGCAACACACTTGGATTTTAAGCATTATCAAATAGATGTCAAATGTTCATTCTTAAATTGCTATATAACTGAGGATGTGTTTGTTGAACAACCCCCAAGTTTTACAAATCCACCTTTTCTAAATCATGTGTTTAAATTATTGAAAGCTTTATATGGTTTGAAACAATCGCCAAGAGCTTGGTATGAAAGGATGAGTAATTTACTTATTTCTAAAGGCTTTACAAAAGGACTCACTGACCCTACATTATTTATAAAATGAATTTCAAAAGATGTTTTAATAGCCTAAATATATGTAGATGATGTTATATTTGGTTCTTCTAAAAACTCTTTATGTAAAGATTTTTCAAACAAAATGAAAAGTGAGTTTTAAATGAGTTGAATGGGAGAGCATAAATATTTTATTGGACTTAAAATATTTCAAAATAAAAAAGGTATTATTTCGAATAAAAGTATGTAAACTAAAGCTATTATGAAATGGTATGGATTTTATATCATTAAGAGTAGTGAAATCCCTATAAGTTCTACATGTATGTTAGATCTTGATGAGAATGTAAAATCAGTTGATCAGACTACTTATAGAGGAATGATTGGGAGTTTGCTGTACTTAACTGCTAGTAGGCTATATAGTATGTTCAGTGTTTGTATGTGGGTGATATTTCAAGAAAATCCAAAAGTTTCACATTTAAGTTCTATTAAAAGAATTTTCAAATACCTCAAATAAAAAACTAACATAGGACCATTCTATCCTAAAGCACAACCTTTTGATTTAGTTAGTTATTCAGATGCTGATTTTGTTGGATGTATGTTAGATAGACAGAGTACCTCTGGAACATG
Source organism: Viscum album (assembly GCA_963277665.1). NCBI lineage: Eukaryota > Viridiplantae > Streptophyta > Magnoliopsida > Santalales > Viscaceae > Viscum > Viscum album. Next base: position 1,382,223,298 of record OY728163.1, read on the forward strand.
TCACTTTTTGGTAAAGTCACTAATATCATGGTGTAGTAAAAAGAAAAATTCAGTTGCATTATCAACTACTGAAGTAGAATACATTGCTGCTGGATGTCGTTGTGCAAAAATTTTGTGGATGAAACAAACCTTATTAGACTATGGATTTCAATTCAGACATATCCCCATAAACTGGGACATCACAAGTTTTATTAACATTTATAAGAATTCAATTTCTCATTCTAGAACAAATCATATTGATGTAAGATATCACTTTTTGAGAGATCATTATAAAAAATGTGATATAACTCTTGAATTTATTGGGAATGAGAATCAGCTTGCTGATATATTCACTAAACCCTTAAACTCTGAGAGAATTAAATACATCATACACGATCCAGGAATGATAAATCTCTAAAGTCCTTGAAACCGATCTCGTCAAACTGATCCTTGAAACTGATCTTTTCAAGCTGATCCTTGAAACTGATCTTTTCAAGCTGATCCTTGAAACTGATCCAGTCAAACTGATCCTTGAAACCGATCTTGTCAAACTGGTTTCTGAAATTGATCTCCTAAAACTGATCTTCAAAAACTGATCTCCTGAAACCGGTCTTCTGAAACCGATTTCCTGAAACCAATATTCTGAAACCGATCTCTTGAAATCAATCTTCTATAACCGATCTCCTAAAAACAATCTCCTGAAACGGATTCATTGACACCGAAGTTTTTATTTGGACTCTTTTGTAATTCTATCTATTTTAAATAAAATGATGATGTTTTGGTATTATCTTTACCATGTTTAAATATTATGCTTTATGATTTACAATCCCTAAATGATATATTAAGTTCAATCCATCCCGACCTTTCACCTTCCCACAACTTTAAAGCTTTATACCCTTTGTCACTCTACCTCTCAACCCTCATTCTAAACACTTTTGGAATCTGAAGCATTGACAAGGGAGGGACCAAGCACGCTATAGAAGAGCCAATAAAATTAACTTCTACTAAGTGATAGAAAGGTGAGTCCAATGGGACTGAAAAAATGATCTTAGAAAGCCGAGTGGTTAAGGCTGAAAAAGAAGTGTCTGCTTAGTGGCTTCTGTCAAACAAGTTGTTTATATTAAAAGTACTGGAATCTCATGGGTGGCTGAGCTAGTTTTCTAACAATGAAAGACCTTATTATCCCCAACTAAATCATGGATTCTATCAACATTTGAATATATCTCTAGATGAAGCTAAGGTAGCAAGAATGAAGTCATTATTAAAAGGAAATAAAGTATCTTTTTTGTCTAAGGAATGGGGTGAGTGCTTGGAGATGCCTCATGAAGGTGTCTATGATGATTATCCAGGTAATATTACATCTTCTTATGACTTTTTATCTTATGAAGATGCTCTAAAGGAGCTAACTAGAAATGGAAAATCTAGGAGGACTATTGTAAGTGCATTTGAAGGAGAAATATGATTATTGTTTAAGTTTACACAACATAAAATCTGCCCAAGGAGGAGAGATTTCTCTCTTGTGAAGTATCATGATGTATTCATGATCTATCTGTTGAAACATGGGATAAAAGTAAACCTGTGTAGTTTTCTAATGGTTCATGTCTCTATTTTGGTATGACCATCCAAGAAGGAAAAATGTTTGTACTCTCAGAGGATAATGTGTTCCATGATAAAAAGGTTAGGCTATGTGGAAGATGGAGATGATGTGAAAAGTGCATGTAGTGGTTTCTGTCTTCAAAAAGGCATTTTTAAAAGGATGAAGATCTACTATAACCCACGGAATTAATGCTGGGTTGGTGATGTGGAAAGGATATATGAATATTTCGATCTAGTTGACCATCCTACTAAACCAAAGGATCATGTCGATATCGGTCTCAAACAAGGAGAAGAACCATTTTATTCTGATGAGGTAGAAGAGACTGAAGTGGAAAGGGAATAAGGATCTCCTTTTGATGACATGAGTGATCCTGATATTATTGAAATCCCCATGTACATGTCTTATGGACCATATAGTCCACCGTTGTACTTACCTTCAAGATAATTCGTTTTAGGTGATGAGGATGAAGAAGAGGTTGAGGTAACTGATGTTGACGGATATGTGAGTAAATCAGATGAGGAGTCTGATGATGATGATGGTGGTGATAATGATGATGATAAGGATGAAGGATGAATGATGATCATGTAAGTGATTCTTTAAAAGTGGGACAACATGTGGTGGACAGATCTAGTGAGGTATCTGTATATGGAGGAAGTAATGAAGTTGAGCATGTTGAACAAGAGGCTATTGATCATAGAAATTCTGAACATGAGGACAAATCACCCCATCCTAATGCCAAAAATAAAGAAATCATTCACGAATTGAATGAACTTCTGAATGGTGGCCCTGAGGAAGAAGCTGAGGATCAAGTGCCTCAAATTGAGGAAGTTCCTATAGAAATTGATGTGCATAAAGATCATGTAGAACCTGAAGTTAAATTGGTTCCTATACCCAGAAATGTTAGTTATGGTTGGAGGACTGAATGAAGAAGTTGATGAAGATAATGTTATTCCTGAGCCTCAAAGATGAAGGATCATGATTGATACTGTTGATCCAAGAGATTGGGCCTATAATAGATCATGGAATAATGATCTAGAATACATTATTTTATATTTGGAGTATGAATCAGATTAGGAAACGGTACCTCCTCCTCCTATTCCAAAAGTCCAAGCTAAACCAGATTCTATTGCACCTATTCCACCTTTTTCACTTGCAGTAGTAGAGCCAGTAGCATAGACCATGCAAAGTGACTGTTTCACTAAGGCTGATATGGAACAATTAAAAAATGATATATGTGAGTCAGTGAAAGCCTCGGTTGGATCCAGAAGTGAACCCTCCAATTCAAAAGGTATTTTAGAAACTGATGAAGCAAAGATTGAAAGAGTAGTGATTTGAGAGATTCAACTGAATCTCATTACCACATAAGAAACCATTATTAGGCACAATACTTTGCTGAGGGAGGAAGTTATAAATATGATAAATGAGTTAAATTCTATCACCTATGACTTCAAAACCTCCTTCAATGGTGTTCTGGATGTTCTTAGGAACTTGGTGACTCATCTAATCAGTGTGGATCTAAAGAAGTTGAAATAGGAGCTTGGAAAAATGTTAACTGGGCCATCCAGTTCTAGAAGTGGGAAATGTGTTGTTTCTAATTTGGAGTCTCTCAAAGCTGTGATGATAGAGGAACTCCAAAATAATTAGATTATTTCATACAAAGAAACTATTGAAAAGGTACATAGGAATGCATACCTTGTGTACAATATGGTTAGGCAATTCACCAATGAAACCTCTGCTGCTCAGAAATAGATTCAGGAAAAGGTGGATAAGTACTTTTCCAAGATCTGTACCAAGCATGACCTTGTAAATAACTTCATGTTTCTAGCAAGTAATCTCATAATACCTCCCATCACCGAATCCTTCCAGAATCAAGTTACTCAATTGAAGGAGTTTACCCCTTGGCTGAATTAATTCTTGGGGAATAAGGAAGACTTCAAAAAATTGATGCAGTATGGTGGTGTAATCATTAATGATTTCATCAATCTCCTTACGCCATATCTGCATGTCCCAGCTGAATCCATTGTAGTCCCTCCTGCAGCTTCCATTGGTACATTCTCTCGGTCTCTGGATCCAATGATTGTCTCTCAGGATCATTCACAGATTTGACCGGTAATTATAGAGGAAACTCCCAGTCATGTGTTGTAAAAAATAAGGCCTAGTCTTCAAACAAACATAACTATAGGTGGTGTCCTTCCTGGTGTTATCTTTAGACCACCTCTTACCTCTGCCCATACTAAACCATCTCATCATATTCTGGATCCTTCAGATAAAGGCAAACCCCACATCAGCCAAACCCTTAGTGATGGATTGTATTTTGGGATAGGGATTTGATCGTTTTGTTTGAATTTACTTTTTTCATATTCATGGAAATCTTTATGGTGTCTTAATTTTATGATATTTATTCTCTAATTTTCTTTTTTTTTCTAATCCCAAAAGGGGGAGAAAAGAAAAGGCATACATTATTAATATAATAAGAGGCATACATTATTAATCTAAGTAGGAGAATTTCTGGTATAGTTCACATGACATATACTCATCGTAATCCTTTTATTGAGGGGGATCTTTGATTTAAAAACTCAAACCAGGGAAGACTTTGGTTATATTTCACAATATCCTCTAGTGCTTTATGTTATGCCCACTTATTTTTGATTCCTTATATTTGTATGTATTCCATAATTTGTGATTATCAAAAGGGGGAGATTGTTGGACCCTCGATGATATGGTAGTTCTCATAATCAAAAATAATGTGTAACTACAAATTCTACTCTTTCATGTCATTTAATATCTCTAAGTAAATCAATTATATCATACTGAACAATATACTTTAAAAAAGAAATAAATTATATTTGTAAGTTCATATGTTTAAAAGTGTTTTTTACATGTATTTTGGATGTCACTTAGTCATGTAATGTTTTGTGTAACATAGACTCTTCATAGGTTTTTTATATTTCATGTTCGATGCACCGATGTTCGACACACCGATGTTCAATGCACTGATGTTCAGCACACCGATGTTCGACACATGGATGTTAGACACACCAATGTTCAACACACCAATGTTCCACACAATGATGTTAGACACACCACTGTTTGACACACCGTTGTTCGACCCACTGATGTTCAGCACACCGATGTTTGACACACCGAAGTTCGACACACTAATATTCGGCACACCGATGTTCGACACACCGATGTTCACCACATCGATGTTCAAAACACCGATGTTCGGCACACCGATGTCTTCCATCTTAATGTTCTCCACACCGATGTTCAACACACTAATGTTCAAAAAACTGATGTTAGACACACCGATGTTTGACACACCTATGTTTGACACACTGATTTTCGACACACCGATGTTTTACACACCGAAGATGACACACTGAACATGACACACTGAAGATGACACACCGAAGATGACACAACGAAGATGACACACCGAAGATGGCACACCGGAGATGACACACCAAAGATGACACAACAAATATGACACACCAAATATGACACACCGATGATGGTAGAACGATGAAAATGACTCACCGATAGTCATAAATAATTGTTTCATTTATATTAAGTCAAATTAATTTCTAACGGCCATATTTAGACAAATTAATATTTCAGGAATTATTTAATTTTGTCTGTAGGACTATCCATATATATTACGAGGTACATGCATGTGCAGATATCTTCACACCTACTGTACCTTGAAGTATAATAGGATTACAAGATCAAAAAAAAAGATAGCTCTCTCAACCCGCTAGAAAAAAAAGGTTGGCTATGTGAATATGAAAAATATTGCAAATAGAAGTACATGAAGCTTAAGTATACAAGAAGATTAATATTACATGCTAAATCCTTCTAAAGCTCACTGAACATCCTAACATCGAAGAACTAAACCTCTACATACCATGAAGCTAGATTACAGAAACTACGATACTATGTTTTTAGCCAACTTCTAGAAAAGGACTCGAATATCATTTTCTCTACATCTAATGAGACCAAAGATGTACTGCACGACACACATATATTTCTAAACTCTATATTTACTTTTATAACTCTATTGTGTTATTCTGTTTACTTTTTGAGCCATGTGTGCATCTGTTTGTTTCACACACACTGTCTCCTGAGCTTAACTGAAGGATACTTTAATATCCCCACACTCAATCCCTTTCTACTCATATATCCCATGTAGAACTGTGGAAGAGATCCTTTGTGATATTTTTATTAGTTTTTCCCATGAATAATTGGGCTAGTGGTCAAGTGTGACCTGGAGAGTCTTGTGTGCTGTTGTGAACCCCGATCAATGGTGTGGATCAAAAGTTTATTAATATAAACAGCTTTGTGGCAGGTGATCACCATGTGAAGAGGACTAAGTCTCAACTTGATACTGAACCTCATGTTTTAACTATTATGTTTTCTATCTTATATTTTTATCTGTTATGTATTTCTTGCATTAAGATAAACAGAACATTGATAGTTATTTTAGCAAATGTTTATATATGTTTTGAATTAGTAGATTAGTTTCAAAAGTTTGACTAATATTTAGATTCGTAAAACTGAGAACTAATAAATCTTCAGAGAAAATAATTGAACTTTTAGGACTTACCTAAATTCAGCACAAATTGACTTTGATTTTATTTTAATAGGGGGATATTATTTTGAAGAACCAATTTTAATAGAAATTTTTATAGATACTCAATTCACCCCCCTCTTGAGTCATCTAATCCGACCAACAGTACATGTGAAACATTTTAGTAATGAGTAGAACATATAAAGTAATTAATTACGTCTATCATCTTAGTATATGAACTGAAAATAGAAAAATGTTTTTGCATATGAATGCTCGTATTCCTTATGGATCATGACACAAAGTTCCCACATATTGAGACATTTGAGAATAAGGAGAAAACCATGATTCATATAAATAAGTATCAATGTAAAAATATAAGACAAGTAATAAATTTTTTTAAAGTCTAAAATCGAAAACGAAGGAGAAACATGACTATGAGATAAATCATATCACTTCATTTATCATTAAGAAAGATGAAACTCGATACTCATTCACTATTATCTATTTATGAAAACTCACTTGTTGGGATTTGAAGGATCTAAATTAATGGGAACTAGATGAGTGTTTTAATCAATGCAGATAGTAATAAATAAGTATCCATTATGGATTACTGATGATGAATAATTAACAATGATGATAATGAATTAGATTTATCCTTATAGGGGTACAGTTTATGATAAGGACTTATCAAAATGCAGTTCTACACTAATTAATAAATTCTATATAGCCGTATAATTATTTAATGTGTATGTATTTCAATCATATATTTCCCTATTATTTTGGTTAAGAAATATGTGTTCAGAATGTGGTAGATTTGGTTTCTATATTTTAAATAAGAAATGGGGAATAAATTGTCTTGTACATGAAATTTTATGATGCATTTTTTTGAGATGAGTGAAGGATACAAGTTATTATTGTTAAACCTCTTGAAAAACCCATACATTTAGTTCTTACTATGTGTTATCATGGACATATGAATTTATGTATAGACTTGATTCCATGGTGAAGCCTCTTTTTCTTTTTCTTTTCACAATGTTCTCCCATGTATACGTAGAGTCAACCAACTAAAGGCTCTTGGATAAGTTTTGAGAGGGGTCACCCTTCTCTCACAAGTTAATTGGTACGAAATTAAGATTAAAATAATAAAGGGAATATTTTTTCCAAAATCGGTTTCTAATATAGATTTATGAGTTAGTGAGTTACTGGAAACCCCTATATTTCCTTTGAAGTTAATGAAAATAATTGGGAGAAGAAATAGTTAAAACACACATATTGGCATAAGAGTTTGATGTTATTGAAATAAAATAGAAATATTTCACATACCATGTGTATATTTAATTAATTTTCCATGGTATCTTGATGATATTATTATATTAATATGTATTACAGCAGTGTTGAAAACATTCTGAGGTGCTGCCATCAAAAAATTGAAGAGGAAATTTTGTTTTTTCATGGAGAACATACCTGGATAGATTCATTTTTGTATCCTTTAACATATGATGATTGATGATTTAATCATCTTCATAAATACATATATTGAAAGGTGTTACTATTTTTTATAGCAGTTTGAAGAAACAGAGGAGGATATTGAACATGAGAAGATTAAAGATATGTGTTTTAAAGGAAAAAACTAGACTATGGATTGGAGAGTCCAGCCTTGTATTACATAGCATGATGGATAATGTATTTAGTGTTTAAAAACATTATAATGAAGGCTTAATTTCCTTGAAGACACCCTAAAAACATTATAGAATTTTACATTTTTTTGTTTAAATTTGAAATTTGTATATGTCTGGAATTTAATGTATGCATCATCTCGAAGAAAAATGAACTTTATACGGATGATCTAGTACTATATAAACATCATCTAAGAAGATATGATATGTGTTCAAGGACTGTCTAGCCTCTTTGTAAATATGATCATCAATTTTATAACCATCAATCATTTATTCAAGCATGATTTGGGGTTTGTCTAAATATTATCTACCGACATATGAATCTTTTCAAGTGGCTATGTAAGAATTATCTAAATAAACATGACCAAAATAGTTATCATTTTTATGATTACGTAACCACCGAAATTTCATCAAATTTCTAATTTATATAGACTGAAAGAGGGTTTATTCTATTTTATAATAAAATACATTAATTATGGTGATGTAAAATGTAATCCTATAAGTTTTATATATAAAAAACACTTAATGGGGTGTGTGATTTACACTTAAACATGGTGAGATCTGATCCTTGATATTGGTAAAGAATAAATTCATAGTCATTCTTGGAGTCTAAAATTGATTTTCTGAGATTTTATATCATAATAAAAATCAAATAGAGAATCCAATTATTCTTGATGTATTATTCATGGTTTCAAGAATCATAATAAATAAATTGGATAATTATTCAAGCTAAGATAAAGTATCAACTAAATGTGATTTTTTGGGAATAATATGAGTATTTCAAATCCCAAATAGAGGTTCCACATCATGGTTCATGAAAACTTGTATTCATAGAGATTTTCTAAAAAGATTATAATATTGATTCATTTGTGGATTCATTTGAAAATTAAAATATCCAGTATCATGTAAGTATTTTTAAAATAACAAAATCATGGAGATATCAAAGCATACATGGTCAATGATTTGAGGTGAAACTATATGATAGGTTTGGGTTCCAATTTTAAAGAAGTATGGAGACTAAGGAATTTCATCACCCAAAGATATACAAATATTACTGATTTATTGAAATTTTTGTGTCCCCAAAATCATATTTATTTCAAGGATACTATGAGACCACTATTTTGATGAGTTTTTAATAACTGTAGAATATATCTAGATTGAAATTAAGTGTTTTTTTGCTATAGAAAAATAAGGCGATTTAAATACTTATTTGTTGAAATAATATTCAGAGTTATATGAATATAAAATATTTGGGAGTAAGAAAAATTATATTAATATGTGTGAGAGAAATAGAACAAATAAAAATTAATTATATTTGAAGGAAAACATTTATTTTAAGAATAATGTAGATTAAAACAAATTTTTATTGTGTTTAATCAAAGAAGCAGGTGAGAAGAAGGAATGAAATCCCACCACCCCTGATATTATATATTCATGAGATATAGTGAGAATTGATGAGTGATCCTAATAATATATATACATCACTAGTTTAAGAAAATCAAGGCCACACACACACTACAACAGATGATATTTGTATTAAATTACCTATTCAAAGGAGTATTTTTTAAGACATTTGAATAACTATCAGGAGGTTGTAAATAGACATCACATTGAGGTAGACCAAATATTTTTAGAAGACAACTTCAACTAGTGGGAAGTTGTATAAAGTTACAATATGGAGTGTTCCATTGTAAACCTCAATGAAAAGGTATCATATTGTCTACCTTGATTTTTTTTAAATTTCTTATTAATGTATTTAATGTTCCATAGTGTATAAATGAGATGGTTAAAAATAATCCAAATCAAGTAAGGATTAGGACTTCATGACCAAACCTTCTAAATACTTATGTTATATACCTTTATATTACAGTACTTTTATGGTGAGGATATGTGAAAAAATATGAGTGGATTGAGGCTTTAACCATCCACAATGGTTGGCGTGAAACAAAAATTCATAAATATAAAATGGGATATCTCATTAAACCCCTCCCCCTCTTAGTGATTTCACTAAACCTGGGCATATAAAAACCACTCACTCAAACTGATAAAATAATAAAAAATGATCAAAATAAATATAAAAGGATTAAAAATACTCAATTATTATATTTCATATAGTGGAACTTATTCTAAGAACCTCTATTTATGATGGAAACAAACATAAGGATGCATGACCAATCAGAGTTGATTTTAGTTACAAAAAAACATTTAGAAAATATATTGTTTCATACGAACCAAGTATTTGAAGTGAAACATGATTTTTCTAGACTATTATTGTTCGCTTTTATGATAATTCTAATTTTTTACCCAACCACATTAATTACAATCATCAATTCTACCCTTCAAACCATGAAAAATAAAAATTCTACCTAGGTAATGATAGAACCACCCTATCATAAAATGAGGAATTTTAAAACAAATTAAATAAAAAATATTTTTTTAAATAGTTGATTCTTTAAGATCTAAAAAATCTATTTTATTTTTATTTGAAATTCTTTATTCTGATGTGGATTTCAAGAAATCAAAATATTTACCCAATTTGAAATGATTTTAAATTGTCAACTATTTTTTTACTGAAATGAAAATAAATGTGTCATTATAAATACATTTTTAATATTCTTATAAACATTATATCTCTGATTAAACATTATTATATCTTACTGGGTCTAATTTTGAATGAAAACACATTTTTTCACTAACATATGGGTTTAAAATGTTATGGAAACAATGTGTGACACATAAAAAATGGAATTAATTTTTTATATATAAGGGGATAATATATCCCTGAATATCCCAGGAACCAACCATGTGTTTCTCATGAAAAAATTTTTTATCTTTAAAAAAACCATGGAGTGAGAATTTACTCTTTTCTCATCTGAAACTCCATCAAGAAACTCCCATTACAAAAATGATCTTGATTAACACGTGTTCAAATATATAGACCAATTTATTGTTTAATTTTATGACCATATTAAAAATTCCAACATATTATGTTGGTCACAAACAAAAATTGATAGAATTCTCACCAAATAAAAAACATTCCTTTCATACAATAAAAAACTATTAAAAAAATAAAAAATGACTAATAGAAACCATATATATAGTATAAATAAATATAGGGTGCTGAATATTTAAATTTTCATTACATTACCTATACATAAAAAATATTAGATGTAACACCCTAACCCAAACCACTAGGTTCTAGCCATAGGGTTGTATGACCTCTTAAATTCCTACCCAAATGAAAGAGGTTGATGACTAGTAGTTAGGGTCTATGTCTATCATTGGGGAGACTATACCATCCATAACATGCCATTGGAAAAGAAATTATATTTAATAATAAAAAATATAATGATCATAATATCATGTAAAAATGAAAAAATAAAGTAGATACCTATCATACATGTGATATATAGGATCCCAAAGTGGAAAACCAATCTAGATAGAAATGTACATAACAATAACTAAAATAATGTTGTCCTTCAGAGTTTGTTCCCATCCACTACCTGCTTTCTAATCCTCTTGGTAGGCTTCCACTATAGGGTATTTACCCATCACCAAATAATTAAGAATGTAATTAAAATCCCACTGAAATGAATGATTTGGTTTTTAGTAGATGAATAAGTAGGACACCACTAATTCATCCTTAAAAATTGTTCTAAATTAAATAATTTTTTACCAAAATAATACAATTAATGTGAAAGAAAAAAATCAATCAAAAACCAGACACCCATTTGTTAACTAATCCACAATGAGCCTCGACCAGACCTCATTCATCTCCATGCCAAAATGAAGATCAAGCTATCAGAGAATATTCAAGAACTAGCCACAAAGGTATAAAATATACTGCAAGGAATCCTCCAAAAATGAAGGGATTCAAGTTGTTGACATCCAATAGTAATATAGATACTCAACACCATGTATACATAAAACTTGACATCCACAAGGATTCAAGTGAGTCATGCCCTTAACACCACTAGGAGTCTAGTGATTGGGCTACTTTGAAATTCCCTTAAATTTTAAATTGACATTTATCTTTAATAGCGTATAAGATACATATCATCGAACTGAAACAAACTACAAAAAATTATTATATAAAAAATGTCATTAAAACATAGTCATTGAACTAGCGGGTATGTATAAAAGTAAGTTCATAATGAATTATTTATAATGGTTCTAATAATTTATTTGAATAAATTCTTAGTAAATAATTTATTATTCATTGGTTAAGTAATTTTATTAATAAAAAATATGTTTTCATTAAAAATGGTTTTTATTACTATTTGTGAGAAAATATTATTATTCATTCTTAAAATTTTAGAATTTTTTTATAAAATTGAAATCAATTTTTAGATCATCATTATAATTACCTTATTGTGATATATTTATATTTTTCTTAAAAGTAAGAATTTTCTATGAATAGTGAAAAATACATATTTTTATTCAAAACTATGTTTTCATTTTAAATAATTTAGAATAATTTTCTATTTTTTATTATCATTAATACTTAATTATTTAATTTTTATTTAGTATAATCAAATTATAGTATTTGGAAAGAATTTATATGAAAATTTAGCATAAAAACAATTTATACGTATAAAAGGGGATTTTTCTCAAAAACTATTATATATTTTGTTTTTTCAATTTAATTTTGAATTCAATAATTTTACTTTAGTATATTGAACATAAAAAAATTATTACATATTTGGAATCAGGGGGTTCAAATTTTATAAATAGGACCATTTTTAGATATTATGAATAGTTACCTTAGTAATGTTTGTTACCACGGTGAAAGGTAAATCTTGTAATTAAGGTTAATGATACAATAAAAAGGACTAAACAATGACCCTAACACTTGGATTAATTTTATTATATGAATATATCTCATTTATAATCATCCATAAGTGGAATATATGGCCTTTTATTCACATTTGGACTTGATTTTGACCTTTATAATATTTAAGTGAGTAAGAAGCCAAAAATGTGACAATCTTTCTTTTAATAACCTTAAAATTATTAATATAGGTGTGAAAAAGGACATATTTAGTAAAAAATAGTCATTTGTAAGATAAATTAATTATCATTGAAACTTATTTTTAATTTTCAGTTACGAAATAATTACCTTAAAATCTTAGGCAACACTGATAGAGTATTTATTTAATTAACCAAAAAGAGAAATAAAATAATCTAAAAGTATTAAAAGTAATATACCATGAAATAATTATTATAATAAATGAATTTTTAGGATAATTATAACATTTTATGGATATTTTAATTTATTATATATTCATTTTCCTTAATTTTATTGATTTTATTAACGTCAAATTAAATATGTAATTCAAAAAATGACATTAATAATATTTTATGAAAAATAGAAGTTTAATAAATTATTTAATGTTCCTAAAAATAAAATATTTTATGAATTTATTGTCATATTGTTTAAAATATCAACCATATTTCATTTATGGGACTTTTTTCAATTTTAGTAATAATTATGGCTCTAAAAGATTATAGACATTATTATCACTATTAGAGTGAAAATGGTTAACGTGGGTTAAAACCAACATATAATGGTAAAAACATAGTCTATAAAAGTTTGAATGTTAATTTATCAGATTATTTCGACTTATCCTCATCTTATTATCAAATATAATCAATTTTGGGGCCATTTTAAAATTGAAATTGATATTTTTTTATTTAATTTCTTAAGAAATTCCAAGTGGCCCCTCCCATCTCTTATAAAAGGTAACATATTCATATCATTTATTAAAACATAAAGAACCATTTGATTCATACACTCCATACCTAAATCAATTCCTTACAACAATCCAAATAATATCCTAGTCCTTGTTTTAATCATAAAACAATCCCAGTGAATATATTAGTGTAAACCATAAGAGGTTCTCTAAAGATGAGGTATTGTTCTTAACCTATAGTTTTCATTTTTTTTCTTCATATTTCACATTAAAATATTCATCAAACAAGATGAAATAATAAAAAATATCATATACATATATAGATTATATTATATTATTGTCATCACATATATACATATCTCGTCATCAAATATATGTGTAACAGAAACATCGTTCCTGTATATGGTAGACTACCATGTGAACCAATGTAATTTGTTTTTCTAGACAACCTCCCGCGTCTAATTATAATTATGTATTTAATGTATATATATGGTTTTCCTAACATTTTTACCATTCTTAAAAGATAATATATCATTAATTTCTTACCTATACATTCACTAAAAAATGATAGTGTCGTAAGTTTGTATGTATGGAAACCACCTCCAATAAGTGATGTGATTCCTTTTTCATCACCACATAAAATGGATTATATATGTAAGTTTATTTAAGGAAATAATATTTTTTATGATATAATGATGTTATGTAATGTTAAAAAAATATTTACCTTATTTCCATAATAACATTTTAGAAATGGAAACATGTCTCATGCTTATGTACGACCTACCTTCTTCATGAATAGAAAGTAATTTATTTGTCATAACCATATTTTATGGTTAGTTTCAGGTCGCACCCTATACCACCAGGGATGGAACCTGGAATTATAGAATCCTGCATCTAATAGGTTAGGGGTAGGATACCATCTCCCATTAGGCATATCATACACATGGGAGACCATAGCCTAATGTACATGTAAAAAAGCACCCATGTCCAATCCATTAAATGTTGAAATGTAAAACAACTAATTACCTTTAATGAATAGATCTAAAATCACAACATTAGAGTATGATAGAAAATTATTAGAAATAATGTTCCAAATAAAATACTAGAAAAAGAAAAAGAAATATGGGAAACATGTAAATTATTATTGGATTATAGTAAATTCAACTACTATAACACATCTCAGTATATATATCTCACCATGCTCTACTTGATCCTCGTCCCTATATGAATCTGTCGAATATTCGTTAATATATATCAGATATGATACATGTGGGAAAAGTTGGTGCATGGGTGAGTATAACAATACCTAGCATGAAACCCTAAAATAACTACGAATATAACATCAAGCATAACAATCACCTCATCATCTATATATGTCAATTAATTATATAACAAGATAATATTGATAAAAACAATTAGACAAACAATATCAATATAATGCCCAAGCCTTAAACATTACATAATATTAAGATAAGTCAATAATTGATTCTAATTCACTTTTAGGATTATTTTAGTATTAGATTTTTGGAGAATTATACAAAAATTATTATATTACATCTAAAATATTACAATGTATACACTTCTACTCTATCAAATTATTTTCACAATAATTAATCATTTTAAATAAAACAAGAATTTTTTTCTTGATAAAAATATTCTTGAGTTCTTCCTTTCTCTTCTCCATCACTATATCCTATGAAAAACATTTCAAAAACATGTGATTAGCATAAAAAGATCAGTATGGTATATAAAATAAAGATAAAAAACTTTTGTCCCTAAAATTCAATGAAGTCATACATTTTAATCATAACACATAATCTCATTAACAAAACTCAAGAGATCATATGATTTATAAATAACTCATAGAAATAATAAATAATAATAGTAACTTGTGGAATCACTAACATACTTACATTGTAGCTTTTTCAGCCACAACGGGAGTAAAATTCATGGTTACATTAGGAATACCTATTACAGTATATTCCCTAAATCTATTAGGAGAAACCCTAATTCTTACCTCTTTCATGTTACCCAATTCATTATAAAGCAATCAGAGGCTCACCTGCTCTCATTTTATCAAGGAACTACTCATATACATAAGCAATGCCCAGGAACCATAACATAATCATAACATATGAACAATCATAATGGAAAAATAACATTACCACATTCTAATCATAAGATATCAATTCAAGTTATCAAAATAATAAATCCATTATGAAAACCATTTTCAATACTAAAATTCCCAAAAAAGTAAATATGATATTTACTTTTTTTAACATTACAGTTTGTAGAGGAAGCCAAATATCAAATAATGCTCGCGGTGGTGGAAATGTCGTTGTCATCGCATAGCTTAAAAAAAGTCCATTCGTCA
The DNA here is from genome assembly GCA_963277665.1 of Viscum album. NCBI lineage: Eukaryota > Viridiplantae > Streptophyta > Magnoliopsida > Santalales > Viscaceae > Viscum > Viscum album. The sequence continues at coordinate 1,382,239,187 of OY728163.1, forward strand.
TTTTTTAAAATAATTCATAGAAATATATTTCTTTTAAAACACTTTTAATGAAATTAAAATTAAAATGGGATAATTATACACCATGTAAAAAAGATCGTATGTAAATAATAATATGCTTCAATGAATGGAGATTGAGATGAAGTCCCATACCTTCAGTCTGAATCATCTCGTATGCTCCTTGTTCTTTTTCAATAAAAAATTTAAGTTTTTTTCTACATGTTTAAGATCCTTTTTGAACTTTATTATTACTTTTATATCACTTATTACCTTGTTATAACAATTCAATAATTACTCAAGTTCATATCGGTCATTTTGTCAATATTGGGTACTTGAGTCGAAAATAAACTTCATTTGACATAAAATTTCCATGTAGTAAAAATTACATCATATCCAGAATATTATTAATTATTTGAATATCATATATAATTAGTATATATGTACATTTACATAACATTTGGAGATAAGAAATGAAATTCTCCATTCAGGGAGTCGTTAGGCCATACGTACGCATGAACACTACTTTCATTTCTTTGTCATATTAAAGGAATGAAAAACTAAATGATACATAGGTATGAAATAATTATATTCTAATATATATGTTATATATGTTAAATAATTTAATTCATTTCATCCTTTATATGTTCTGTTTATGACATGAACAAGTCATATCACTTAGAGGGGGGGGGGGGTAGTCCGCACATCCTCAAATGAAGTTATCATATTTACACATTATGGAAAGCATAAAGGTATGTCATAAATAAAAATTAAATAAGTATAGAGACAATATAAATTTAATATATATATAATATATAAATAATTTTCCATACTAATGGCCACTATGAGTGGTGGAAGGAGAAAATTGAACAATGACCGTTTCGTGAGGCAGTAGTTCACCGTATATAGAAAATGTATTTTTGTATCCTTTTGATGGAGTTGTGTGTGTGTTTAGTTGGAATCATTATCATAAAAAAATCCTAGTAAATTTATTATACAGTTTTTGTTATGTAATAAATGGAAAATAATAGCCTAGGGAGTGGATAAGAAAAATAATGGAAAGGAACTTTAGAGATAATGTAACCTATAAATCGGGTAACATCATTTGATTTGAGCCAAATGAATTTCTTGAATTGCATTCTGCACAATCTAAGGATTATATGAAGAAAATAGGGATGTTGTGAGATAATTTGAGTTGAATTTTTATTGTCTATGGGGCTTGAGAGGTGTGAGTATGATGGTAGAGGTGGTGGCTTTTTATAAGAGGGAGGAGGGTACTTTAGGAAAATATTGAAATATTGTTTTATTATAAAATAATTTTCAAATTATAATAGTTCAAAATTGATATATTTAGAATATAAGATGATAATGGGTCTAAATACATTAAGCCAATAGGTTTTACACTAGTTTAAGCTGCAAAAGTAACTTTATATTTTAGCTTTAACCTTTACTTAAAAAGATTAACTTCTTACCATGTCTTCTTGTATTTTTATAATACATGGTAACTATATTTACTATAAAATTAAAATATAACCACAAGATTATCATTAATGAAATGTGTAACATTATATCTGAATATTATATTTTTATAACTATTATATCATTAAAAAAAATAGAATTTTAGAAACTCCCTAATGTAAATTTTGACACTATTTAGTAATTTATTTTTTTATAGTCATAAAAACTTGATTCCTTAAAAAAATGCATTTCATCAAAGATAACATGTGAAAATTGTAAATAAAATTCGTGTATGTCATCAAATAGATAAATTATATTTCTTTTAATATTTATAGTGTCATTTATTTGAATCATTGATTAATAAAGTAATCACTGCACCATCATTGTGTCATAAATAAACTTATTTATTTAATGATAAAAATCATAAAAAATACCCTGATGTAGGAAACCGTTTCATATTTTTAATGAGTATTTATAGTCAAATATATCATTTATATAACCCTATATTAATTTTTTTAGTAAAGGATATATATTTATCTTATATTTCTCATTAAGTAAAATTATTTCGTATAACATGTCATTTTCACATCCAAGTGGCTCCAAAATGCCAAACATTAGGCCTAAGGATTCTCATGGTCAGAAATAACTAATAAAATAGGATAATGACATGTTTTAAGGTAGTTTTGTATTATTAAAATATTATTTTCATAGCCTTATTTACATAATTTACCCTTTAACCATGGTAAATAAAGATAATAATTACTAAAGTTACTTTTAATAATGTCCAAAAATAAAAGCTACCTATTTACAAGATTTGGAACATATGATTCCAAATATGGAATCAATTTTTCCAAATTCAAAACACATAAATTTTATTAACTAATTTAAAATTAATTCTTGTTGTCAAAAACAAAAAGCGTGTTTTCAAGAAGTAAAAACTACCAAAAGATTGACAAGTGTTTATATCCAATTTAAATGTAATATTACTTACAATGACCAAAATTTGATTAAATGAAAATACCTTAATAAAATAATACTTTAAAACCAATTAAAATGAGAATCTAACAATATAAATAAATCATAGGAAAAAAGTAGTTTTGAATTAAAATGCAGTATTTTTCATTATACATTAAAACAAGAATTTCATTAGAAAATTACCAAACATTTAATCAAAGTAATTATTTATTTCAATATTATAGGGAATAAGTTTTTTTTATAAAATATAACATATAAAAGTGAAAAAATATATATTTAAAATTGGTTCTCCTTCAAAATATGGTAAGCTGACCTTTTTTGAAAAATACTTCTTTTATCTAAAAATTTAAATTTGTTCTTATATTAGATCCATAAATCATATAAGTTGAATTAAAAACATTATATGGAATATATTACATATATTTTTCATTAAATAAAAATATATAGTGTGATATGATTTTATAAACACCATTATTCTATTTTTAAATATGTTTTCATAAAAACACATCCTTAATATTCAATTGGTTTTTATTTACATTTCTTAAAAATTTGGAAACTAATGAATCATTAATTAAACATGTGTAAACCATATTTCCATAATTAAATTGATACTAATCATTCCTATCATTCCAATGGCTAGGATATAATATTAAAATTTAAATAATAATATTTAGGTGTTCGGTTAAGCTCGATGTACTGTATCATGTATGCTATTAAACATATTGTTTCCTTTACAAAACATGGGATGTTACATCATTACACCCTTTTAGAAAATATTCACTCTCAATTTTAAAATTTGAATGAGTATGTTTATTGAAAATCCCTATTCTAAAAAGGATCCAATAAAACTATCACTTTAATTGAAGGAAATAGAAGTACAAAGGTCACCTGAGATAACACATACTAGAATTACATGTAGGAAAACATATATATGGAAGATAAAATAAGAGTCAAGTTCTGATTGAGAGTGATAGAAAACACGATCCGGAGACTGTTAAGAATTTCAAAACCACAAACATGTGATAGGTTAAATGGTCATTGATTTCATAGTAGGAAAAGTACATGGAAAATGTTTTTCAAGGTCCTTTTAATAATGTTGAGGAATTTATTTATGAAATTGACCAAGAACATAAGGAAACATACTTCGAACGATGAGGATTCAAGATGACTTGAAAAAACAAAAGCTATATTGACAAAATTCAAGATTAATTAAAGATTTAATGAGACTGAACATTTTTGTTTTTATTTTTATTTAATCAAGTAGAGTTTAATCCTTTAATAAATATCTAAGAAAAACTCATCCTTTCTCAAAATTATGAGTATTAAATATTAAATAGTAACACTTGATGCACTATAATAAACTTCTAGAGAATCAAATAATCAACAAAAAGATTTTCATATATTTTCCTTGTATTTAGACATTAACCAAAACATAAAATGATTAGTACAAGATTAGATAATCCCCACAAAAAAAATAATCCTTTATAAAAATGAATACTACTATTAATATCCAAAACTAAAAAAACAATAACCAATGTTAAACAAAGAACATTCAATAAAAACATGTCTTTAAATTTTTTAAAAATATTCAAAAAAAATTGAAACCCAAAAATCCATAGGATTTGATCACATTGCCTTCCACGATAAATCATAATGATTATCTCCAAATAACATCAACTACTCTTAAATTCTCATACTTAAAAGTAATTAACCTAATCACATGTTCTCTATGATAGGTTAATCATTCTAATAAATAACACAAATCACTATATGTCCACAATAAAAACATATATTCTTCCAAAATAAAATTCAACCATTAATCCTCAAATTAAATCCCCTAGTAATATATTTTTTAGGCATATAGTGTACCCAAAATAGTGAACGTCTTCCAATATAACATTTATCACTTAATCACCCAATAACATTTATATAATAAAGATATCCATTTGTTAAAACATAAGTTCCAAAAATAAACTTATTCTTAATCCATAAAATCATTTTACAATATAGAGTAAGTCATAGTTAATGGGGACTTGACATTGGAATATGGTAAGCGATGCACCCTTATCTCCCTTTGGTTGTAGGTTCAAATCCCATAGCCATACCGAAAGAAATGGTATGTCACCCATCTTTTGGGTTTTCTATTTTTATTAAAGTAAAAAATAACCCTAACATGTTTTAACCTCAATGGTTGTCTTATACCTCTCATTTTCATCCCCACTCATATTGAACTCCTCATATTAATTCATAACTTCTTATGTATATTGACATTTGTTTTATTTCACCACCATATGATAAAATAAAACTATTACAAATAGAAATAACATCATACATTGATCATGGTGTCCTCCTTGTTCCTTTATCATATTGTTCATGTAGATATAAGGTCCTTGAATTGAAACAATGATTTAGAGATCCTTTATATTCATTTTATTCCTCTATCCAAACACATCATGTACAACTTGGGTTATATGGGTGTTTACAGAAAAATAGTTTTGAAAAATAATCATGTATGACATATAATTTCAAAACATCTTAGAAAACATGATTTCTAAAAATATTCGGTTTGAGTTTTATTTGAAACAATCAATAAATGGACCTTTTAAAATACTATAAGTATGTGTTGAAAGAATACATATTAAAATTAAATATAAATAGTTTCCTCAAGGGTCTCCTTCTTTAGTACCTTTTTCCAAATCATAATATGATTCAAAGTCTTGTGATAAGGTAAAATATTTGAAAATTCCTTGATAAAATTCCCCTTTCATGAAAATATGAGAATATTGAAAAAATAGGATTTGATTAAATAAAACCCATGATCCATGATGGTATAGATGTATATTGGTGGTGATTGATATCTAAAACCACTACTTCCAAGTGATTTTTATGTTATAAAAAGCTTCATAATCATCCATACATTACTTTTCAATAATTATTGCAAATAAGTCCCTTGGAAGAGAGAGGAATGTTGTTTGAGATCCTCTTCCTTCCATTTGTAACTAACCTTCCTTAATGAGAAAAAAGTTATAAAACAAGGATTTAACAAAAAAAATAGATATAGTGACTAACCATGTCTTTACCCAAAACTCCTAATCCCTAAATATGTCTAAAACCCTCCTATAATACCAACTATAAGGTGCCAGCCCTATTCATTAATTAATCTTTATATAATTCATCGATTTACTTTAATTCACTTCTAGTATCTTTTCAGGTTTAGAGTATTAGATAATTAGGCCATAATTATTACATTACATCTCATATATTACAAATTAGACACTTCTAATCTAACAATTTTTTTGAAAATAATAAAACTCATTAAATTAAAAAAGACTTATTTTCTTGATAAAATTATTCTTGAATTATTCATTTCTCTTACCCTTCCTTATAACCTTTGAAAAATCTTTCAGAAACATGGGATGAGCATAAAAATCTCAGTAAGGGATATAAAATAAATAAATAAAACATTATTCCACACAGATAATTGTAATCATACCTTTTACTCACAAAACATAATCTTTTTAACAAACATCATGATATCATATGATTTATGAATAACTTATAGAAATCATAAATCATAAAGGTAACTTGTAGAATATTTAACGTACTTACATTGTATCTCTCACATCCACATAGGGTGTAACCTTCATGGTTACATTTGGAATGACCATTATAGTATATTCCCTAAATATCTTAGGAAAAACCTTAACATTTTCCTCTGTGACATTATCCAATGCATTAGAGAGCTATCACGGGCTCACCCACCCATAGTTTATCAGGGAACCACCCGTATACATAAGAAATTCCCAATAAGCAAAACATAATCATAACATATGAACAAGCATAAAAGAAAAACAACATTTACACATTGAAATCATAAGATATTAGTTCAAGATATTAACTTAAAAAATACATTATAAAAACCATTTTCAATACCCAAATAACCTAAAAATAAATATTGTATTTACTTTTCTTAACATTACGTCTTGTAGAGTAATGCAAATATCAAATAATTCACATGGTGGTAGGAAGGTTTTTGTTACCACGTAAGTTAAAAAAACATTCCTTTTTCATTTAGTAAAACACATCACAGAAAAAGATTACATTTGAAAACTATTTAATGAATTTAAAAGTCAAATGGGGTAATTATACAATGTGTACAAGAAGTTCGTATATAAATCAAAATTTTCCTCACGGAAAGGAGATTGAGACGATGTCCCTTACCTATAGTCCAAATCATCACATCTGTTTCTTGTTCTTCCTGAATAATAAACATAAGATAATTTATATTTGTTTTAGAACCTTTTTCATGTTTATTATTCCTTTTATATCACTTATTAACTTGTTATAACAATCACATAATTATTTATGTTCACATCGGTTGTTTTGTCGATATTCGGAACATGAGTCAAAAATGAACATTTTTTATATAAATTGTCCATGTAGTCAAAATTACATCATCTCTAGAATATTATTCATCATTCACATATAAAATATATACAGTATATATTTATTTATTTTAGTCCATAGCATTTGGAGATAATAAATGAAATGCTTCGTTCATGGAGATGGTAGGTCGTACGCACGCAAGAATACTACTTTCAGTTCTTTGTTGTATTAATGGAAATAAAAATAAATGATACATAGGGTTTTTATAATTACATTAAAATATCTATCATATATATGTTACATAATATCAATAATTACATCCTTTATACATTCAATTTATGGCATGAACGAGTCATATCGGTTTGCAGGGGTGGTATTATGCACTTCCTCAAATGAAATTATCATAATTACACATTATAAAAAGAATAATGATATATTGTAACAAAATTAAAGAATAATAATGAAAATATAAAAATAATATATATCATATATAAATATAGTACCATCATAATTGACACCATGAGAGGAGGAAGGGAAAAATTGAGCAGTCATCTTTTTGTGAGGCAGTTGTTCGTCGTATAAAGAAATAGTATGTTCATATCCATTGGATAGAGGTGTGTGTGACTATAGTTTAAATCATTATCATAAAAAAAATTCTATTTTATTGAGTATACTGTTTTTTTATGTTGTCAATGAATAATATTATCATAGGTTGTGGATAAGGAAAATAAAATAAAGGAACTTGAGGGTAAATGTTACCACTAAATCAGGTATCTTCTTTTTATTTAAGCCAAGAGGCTTTCTTGAATTGTCTTTTGCCAAAGATAAGGATTATATGGGTAAATTAGTAATGTTGATAGCTTATGTTTTCAGGATGTTGGTTATCCAAGGGGCTTGGGCGGTGTGAATATATTGGTAGAGGTGGTGGCCTTTTATAAAATGGAGGAGGGGAACTTTAGGAAAGTCAGGAAATATTATTTTATTATAAAATGATTTTCGAATTATAATAGTTCCAAAGTGATATATTTATATAATAAGATGATTATGGGTCTCAATACTCTCAACCAATAAGTTTTATACAATTTTAGGTCACAACATTAACCTATCTTTTAGCATTAACCATTAGTTAAAACATTATCTATTACCATGCATTCTTCCATTTTCATAATATATAGTTACTATAGTTACTATAAAATTCCAAGTGAACCAAAAGTGAATCATTAATGATACTTTTAGCATTATAGAATAATATTATATTTTTATTACTATTATATCATTTAATAAAATAGATTTTGTTTTAAAAACTCATTTATGTAAATTTTGACATTATTTAGTAATTGATTTTCGTTAATGTCATAAGAAATTGATTACTTCGAAACAAAGGCATTAAATAGAATAGAATATTTCAAAAACAATCTTAAAATAATTTTATGGAATCAAAATGTTAAATTTATTTTATTTTTATACTAATAATATCATTTATTTGAATCTTTGATTAATAAGGTAATCATTGTATCATCATTGTGTCATAAATTAATTAATTTGTTTAATTTACAAAAATTATAAATAAATTACCGTGAAGTATGAAATATTTTTATATTTATAATTAATATTTATATTCAAAGAGATCAGTTACATAACCCTATATTAAAATTTCTTTAGTAAAAGATACATGTTTATGTTATATTTCTCTTTACTTTAAATTAATTCTTATAACATGTCATTTCCACACTCAAGTGGCTCCCAAATTCCAAAGGTTAGACCTAAGGATGATAATTGTCTGAAAAAACTCATCCAATAGGATTGAAACACATTTTAGGGAAGTTTTATATTATTATAATATTATTTGTTTACCCTTATTTACCTAATTACCCTTCAACCATGGTAAATAAAAATAATTACTAATGTTACTATTCATAATGTCCATAATTAAAAGGTAAATATTTAAAAAAATTGAACCCTATGATTCCAAATATGGAATCCATTTTTTCAAATTAAAAATACAGAAATTTTATTCATTAATTTAAAATTAAATCATATTCTTCAAAACCAGAAAGCGTTTTTGAAGAAGTAAAAACTACTAGAAAATTGACATATGTTTATGTCCAATTTCAATGTGAAATTACTTCTAATAACCAAAATTGGATTAACTGATAAAAACAATCCAATTATACTTTAAAACCAATCAAATGTATAATCAAACTATGTAAATAAATCAGTTGAAAAATAAGTTATGAATTAAAATGTATTATTTTTCACTATTAATTAAAAAATGATATTTATAAGAAAATTACCAAAAAATTAACCAAAGTAAATTTTGATTTCCATATTCTATATAAGATGTTTATTTTTTCAAATAGAATGTATAAAAGTAACAAAAAATAGATTTAAAAATGGTTCACCATTAAAAATGTGGTAAGCCGACCATTTTAGAAGAATAATTCTATTATCTGAAAAATTAAATTTGTTCTTATATCATATCTAGAAAACATATAAGATGAATTTGAAAAATTACTTTGAATATATAAAATATATTTTTAATTAATTAAAAATCCATAATGTGATATATGATTTTATAAAAACCATTATACTTTTTTAAAATAGGCTTACATAAAAACACATCATTTATATTAAAGTGGATTTTATATCGATTTCTAATAAATTTGGTAACCAATGAATCATTATTTAAACCTGTTTACACAATATTTTTATAATTGAATTGATATTATTCATTAACATCATTCCAAAAACTGGATTATAATGGTAACATATAAATAATAATACGTAGTTGATTAGTTTAGCTTGATATAGTGTATCATGTATGTTATTGAACATATTTTTTATTTTTTAAAACTCAGGATGTTACACTCAATATAAGGTCCCAACCATAAATCTGTCATAGGATTCCTACTCAAAGTTTTATATAACATTAATCTATTAGAACACACTCTATGACTCAGATAACATTAAATTTATTCATCTGAGATTTCAATCTCGTCAGGTCTCACCATAAGAAGAATACAAAAAAGTCTTAATAAAACAATAAATAGATGGGAACCATACCCATGACCATGGGTTATACCAACAACCCAATGTAGATTAATCCTTTAGGTAGGGTATTTATGTTTGTGTACTATTTTTCATGAAGATACCAAGAACCCCACCAAGGGGAAGGATGGTGATGATGGAGGATCTCAATCTATGCCTCATGGAAGGATTAAAAAACTCTACATGAGACTGAGTTCTTGGGAGGGGATCACCATTGTAATGGTATGACACAAATCCGTAGTAAAACTTTAGAGAATGGATCAACAGAATAAACCCTAAATAATCATGTCTAAGCTAAAGATGAAAACAGCTTGATGCCATCATTAAAGGAGTACACAGTTTGTACTAGATGTACACGGCGTGTCCTATGGGCATCGAGTTATACCTATGTATCACAACTAGTGCCAATGTCCGTGTCTGAGTACATGGCATATCTGGAACCATGTAATCCAGACTGTGTCCATGTTAGGATGGCTTTGTTTGTGTAAAGCTATACTTATTAGTGTTTGTGTACCTCCCCATGTACTCGATGATGCACCTTTTACAGAATACATGTCTTGTGATAGGGGTCACAAATCAGGTGATACATAACTCTATACAGAACTATATCACTACAACAAGGTCCCCATATATGGTGTGTATTCTTGTGTTACACACTATGTAATCTGGAATCTCATAGAACCTATAGGTTCTTCATAGAGATTCCTCCTCTGCCGCTACCGCACCTCTTTGATTGATGATTATCACAAAAAATTGTGGTTCCAAGGTTGACCAAACCACCTCTTTTGATAGTGGTCGTATTATGGTCATATCCAGCGCTAGGGAACCACTATCATTATGCCTCATCAGTTTCTCACTCTCATTCCATGGTCTTAGTCTCTTGATCCATCATTTTAGATCGATATCATCACCATTACGAACCCAAATTTATGGTATTAATCTGTTGCACCATGAAAAGGGTTCCCAATGATTGATTAGTAGTAACATGTCAACCACAATCCAAAGTAATTTCCCATGATTAACACTCAATAGGGGATGAAATGCACAAAATAATTAGGGAACAGACCTCATCCAATTTTCATGATGTCATATTTTTTTTGTTTGAATGATGAATGAAGATATATAACATAATAAGTAAATAAATCCCCCAAATCTAGATAAATTTCACCTGTTACCAAAATATGCACAATCTGTGAATAAATTCATTTTTTACTAATTTTTTATCAAAGTAATATTAAAACATGGTTAATTCCACATAAAACATTTCCTACCTTGAGATAGATCGATTTCTAATGAATAATTAATTTTCATCATTATTGATAGTGAGATCCTTAATTTTTGATTGCAAAATGATCCTCAATCAAAACATGATCTGATGTATTCTTCTAAGAACACACACCCTAAATAGTCTTTTTAGTCTCCAAGGTTAAGTGTCAAACTATAATATCTCCTCATTTCCATAAAATTATAGATTATTTCAGGTCATTTAATCAAAACAAACTAAATAAATGAATAATATTATTACTTTTATTAATTTTCCGTTGACTACACTTAAAAAAACATTTGACTTTAATTGATATTGTATAGCGTTGATGGTAAACCTCACACTCTTAACTCAAAGGAATCCTTATATTTTACATCCTAGAATCTATTTAATAGTTAATCCACTATTTTAGTAAGACTTATTATGCATTATATTTAATATTGTTCTGAAATTAATTCCTGGCTCAGCAGGCCTTGGAATATAAATTTGTCTCAGTGCGTAGCTTCAATGATAATTCATGTAATATTCTATTGTAATATACGAAAAACCCAGAGTCTCTACATTCTCCTTTACTTGGATATTTATGTCTTATAAATACAAAACAAAATGAAAAACAATGATATGTGAGTACTGAGAATGTATCTGGGTCTCCTACTCCATGGTGATCTCATAAATATTCTCGTGTTTCAACCAGACATGCACAAAAGTAATAACATTCCCAAAAAGGATCATATCCTACCTATCATCAATCTCTACTAAGCACTCCAAAATGTTTTCTCCATACATAATTTTGAACTTACCCCACTCGATAACATGCAACAATTCATGCACTTACATCCATAGCTACGATGCATGATTGATATTGTGTACCCATTCTATCTACAGTGGTAGAGATAAATGGTAAGACACCTCGCCAACTCTACACAATATCATGAAAGAGCTAATGAATCTCAGAGATAACATAACCCCATTCCGAATTTCTGAAAACCACATCGATGTGAGACCTGTCGAAACACATATTGTACCTCATAGAACTCCAAAATCCTCCATTGTTAGTGCACATAAGACATATAATGGCAACATTATATACTCATCCAATCTGGGATGATTTTTACATTTTATGATGTGGATCTCACCAACATTGGGCCCATTAGTGTCAAATCTCATGGGTCAGTCCATCATAGTGGTCACCAGCAGGGTTTCCCATACAAGGGCTAGAATATTTCAATATAGACGGTAACATTCTCTTTGTTTTTGTAAATAGACACAACTAAGGGTATGTGATCCTACCAACTATGGAAAAAATTTAACCCAAAATCTAACATTATGTCCTCCATGCCATGGATGGTTTTCTCAGCCTCCCCATTAGCGCCAAGGTGAAAAGAGATGTTTAAATTAAACTGAGTTCCGAAGGCCTCTCTCAATACTCTATATAATCTCTATATGAATATAGAATCAGCATCTAAAATGATTTTTGATGGAACTCTATTGATTCAGACAATCTCCAACATGTAAGGGAATCTCAAGATCTATGTAGAACATTTCTCTTGAATATCTGCAAAAGTGGGAAGACTTGGGGAGTCATTCCTTGATTAATCTGACGGAATCATGTCTCTTGGATGTATGTGGTATCTCTCTCATGTATTCCAAGGACCTACCATCCCACATTCACCCAGGACCCTCAAAGGGGTTGATATAGGGCATCTAGAACATGGTTCCTAGTGTTAACTTTCTAACTAGTAAGGCATAGAGAGACAAAATCTTCAACACAACTCTTCATCACTGGCCTCTTGAACTTCCACCCAAGGTCCACATACGTCATTTCTATATATAGATATCCCAATAAAGGTGATCTATATAACTATCATAGAAAATATTCTCTTGTTTAAATTGGTACCATCATCCATCCACTAGAAATAACATCATGCTCACCACTTTCAATAAATTCATCCGTAACATGTCCAGTTGATGATTGAGTACATAGGGTCTCCCAGTTGGTATCTCCATGTTATGACTCCCTGACCCACTATAAAAGAGGTGGGGTAAAAAATATAAACTGAAGGTAAGATGCTCCATACCCATCCAAAAAGGATATATGTAATGAGGAACACTACTCTAATTCCTAACTTAGTAACTATGAATATGATCTCCAACTAAGAGCATCCTATTCCATGTTCCCATTCCCCATACTATAGAAAATAAAAAATACTACTACTAGAGTAACTCATTCAATTACCTCTATATCATGACATGATCCTTCTAATAGAATATATACATGAGACTCTTATGGTTAGAATGGATGATAAATCACCTTCTCATCAGGTAGTATCATCGTATCTTTAGTGTGAAGACTACAAATACTAATTCATGATCGTGTGTCATGCAGTTCTGCTCTTATGGTCTCCAAAAACATGATCCATATGTAAGGATGAACTTAAGCTGCATCAAAACCCCATAAATCAATGTCCCTAATTCATTACATAACACTATGTACTCGACACCCTCATCCTAAAATCTTATTATGGGAGATATCTTCAATCTCATTCCAAACTCATGAAAATTCTACATTCACCTTTCAATATATATGAAAATATTCCCATTTCAGGTCATGTATATCAATGGAGATGATATCTCATAGAAATTTTGTAAAGATCCTTGTTAGTATCTTACCAACCCTATCAATCACTAAACATCTATCATGCACTTGGGTGGCTCCCAAGTTAACACTTCGTTGGCCTTTTCCATGTCCACTAGTATATTGTCTTCTAAGATAACATATCCAAAAAAACTGCCCTAATAAATAAATAATTGGCACATTGAGAGCTTCTAAAAATGTTGTTTATCTATGAGTCATCAAGGACAATCCTAAAGTTTCTCCTATGCTCCTACTTGTACACTGAGTACACTAGGATATCATAAATGAAGACTACCCCAAACTGATCAAATAAATGAGGAAAGATTTGATTTTGGTGTCCAATTAACACTAATGGAAAATTCATAATGCGAAGTCTCATCAAAAAAGTAATCATAGTAACCAAAATAATAATATAATTTTTTTCTATATATCCTCATCTTATACTCACAACTAGTGATATCCTCATTAGAAGACAACAATTGAGAACCATCATGCTACCCTGAACTGATAGAGGATGTCATCGATCACTGATATTGAATACATATTCTTAATGTTCACCTGGATTATGCGACAATAATCTATACACAACATCATGATTCGTTCTAAATTTTTGGGTTAAACAGTAGGGCATAATAAGGCGAACACTATGTCTGATAATGCTCTTCCTTTACAAGTCTTCCAACTACATCCTCATCATCTGATGAACTACTAGATCCATCCATTATGTTGGTGCATATATTAGTTTTATCTAGGAGTGTTGATAAATTCATAAGTTTATCAATTAGTGGGGAGGTAAATATAGTACGTTATATTTAAAAAAATACTTATACTTTGCCAACACTGTAGAGTACTAAAACTCATAGAATCCACTGCAAAGGGTCTTGATAGACAACTGGTGTGTAATCTGATGCACCCTCTTACACAAGAGTTCACTCTGCTTTTCTTGGGTTCCATTTACACCCAAAAAATAAATACTCATCCCATTAATGTGGAAATAAGTAATACTCCACCTAAAATAATCTATCAGGTCATGGGATGTATATAATCATTTCATCCATATGATGAAATCATAAGGCCTCATTGCTTTTATAATGCGATCACAAAACAAACCATCACCTCTAAAAGATAGGTCACACCATTATCATAAGTGTCTGATCACTGATTCTCCACCATTATAAGTCACTATCCATAAGGTTTTATCCATAGGATCAACTAAAATCTCTCAATTTCAAAATAGATAACTGGAAATAAAGAAATGATTCTATCATGTTTCGATCAGTATTTAAGATAAGGTAGAAAGGACAAATATCATAACATGTATCATCCTGGGATCCTCCGGTTCATAATCCTTGAGGTGTACAACTACCCTTTCACTTTTCCCCAGCTCCCTAATCCCATCACAGAACACCTAGGTGTGGTGGTGGAAGAGAATAGAAACATCTACCATCTTTAGCTAATCTCCAAGCTCCTCTTCCACTGTTGTCTCTCTACAAACCATCCTTTGGTTGTTTGTGCCTCTACCTAGTAAGCTCATCCAATATCTTTCTATCAATCACACATATGGTCATAAAATCAAATTTCAGGTGTCCCTAGACATAAAAAAGTAGATCTTCCTATTTCTAGGCTTACTAGATCCATTCAATGAGCCTTGATCACTGAGTCATAGACCACTGTCCCAGGATATCCTCATTAATCATCTCACATATCCAGTTCCCTATTTCTCTATTTGGCTACCTTTTTCTAATGTTTTATCTTCATTTTTCCCACTATAGGTACCAACTATTTGATTCTTCTCAACTAGAAAACTCTTGACTACCATGGAACACTCTAGAACGATAATATTATTAGGAATGAATAGGGATATTAATACAACTCAAATGTTTCTACGTAGTTTTTTCTCAAAGATATGATCCTAAAATAACTAATCACATACCATATCTATAATGTACCAAGAGAGTTTTATGAACATTGATGGATACCCAAGAACATTCATGTTTCCTTACTAAAGATGTGTAATATCATAGAGGTGCATATCCCTCAACATAACTGGAGAAAATGTATCTCAAAAAAGACACTCTAACATTGAAAATGTTAAAACTACCTCATCTTATAACTGGGTTACAAATCCCCATCCCCATCACATTGATCCACTGTGAAGGAACACTTCTAAGACCACCATATTATATATGGGTGTCATAATAATATAAAATAATCATGTCACTGCCTGAAGAAAGTACTCAACCGCCTGGGGATCATACATGTGATCCTATTTCTAGATCCTAGATAGAAAAATAAGATGGTGGAATCCTATAATTGGACATATGTACCAATGTAAATGAGTATATTTAGAGAGAAAATTTGAGAAGTACATGGAAACCAAAACCCATTTCTACATGATGCATGTACCAATTCCATCTCTTGAATCACTACCTACAGGTACTTATTCGATAATTAAGGAGTCTATGTTCCCTTCAATGAATTCTTCATCTTCCATAACAACACTAGAGTCTCTAACCTATGATCTGAACTGAAAAAACATAACAATGTTTCCCCAAACCAATCTAATAGACTTCGGTCCAATGTTAGAACCAATTTCACTAATACCTCTCTATCACTACCGGATCTAACAATACCTAAACCAAAACTACCCCCACGATCCTCTCTAATAATTCTTGGTCTAGTTACTAGTTTTGAGTAGTAAAATCACATATATTGGAAGCGTTACCCTTAGGTACCTATAAAAACTCACACATCTCTAATCCATGAAATACTAAAATGTAATAAAACTGATAAACATGCATGGATACATGAAAAAAAATAATTTTTTATACTCTTACATTAAATTTCAATTTTTTAGTCCAATGATCTTGTTATTTAAGGTTTAATTTTTACATTTTATGATATATTGTTATTTTGAGCTTAATCCTCAAAATTCCCATTTTGAATCTTTAAAATTTTAAATTATCTTTGGTATTTCGACTATAAATGTTTATATTATTATCCAAATCATCAAATTATTTCTTAATATGATTTAATAAATTCTATTATTCAATTCATTCTTCTGGACCAAAAGCAAAATCCTTCATTTGGAAGAAAAAAATGAGATCATAATTTGGGTCATGAAAACTATGAAAAGATCTGTAGTGTTTTTATAAGGGGACAATAAAACATAAATGTGATGATCAAATGAGCTTAAAATTAACCAAGAGACCCAAAATACAACTTTTAATAGCTTTTAGGAATATGTATACTCTTTAATAATTCATCTTAATAGTCATTAATGCATGATAATCTGAAGGTTTGAAATATGTAGAGTCTACATGAGAATAAAAAATTATCTTTGTAAAATAGACATAACTCTCTATACACATGTAAAAATATGATAAGATTTATAGGGGTTATGACCAAGAAATTTATTAACAACATTCATGAAAAATGAAACACATGAATCTTCCATTATGGAGTCTAACACATGTAAACTATCAAAGTGAAAAATTTTCCTATACAAGGAGGGGAGCTCCCCCTTCATAACTCATTCTAATACATCCCATTCTTATTGTCCACCATTAGACAGGAGGTGAAATCCCATGATGATTATTTAGTATTTATTAATATTTTATTTTATTATAGTTTCTTTTTTTATGTAACACATATGAATATTTGTAATTCATGTGTTTCCATATTCTTCCATCTCTCTTTATATTCCATACTTAATTTAATTCATTTGTTTCTTTCTCGTTTCACAGTGACCTCTTACCATCACAAATGAAGGGCTAACCTGAGTCTTTTCTTGGGAGAGAAAAGTGGCAATTCAATTTATTTTATTCTTAATTTCTTATGTTTTATTAATTTAGAGGTGATAAAAATTAATAGTTCATGGGTGTGGTGATCTTCCACCATGGCACTAAACTCAAACCAATTTATATTTTTTATTAAATCTTCTCCCTCTATTATATTGGATGCAATCTCTTCATATGATTCATTTGATCCATTTAGTTGATGAAATGGAATATGATGGATCCATGTCTTGAAATATTTCTTAATATGAATTGAGGTGTAACATTAACCTTGATTATATGAGGAGGTGGAATTAAGATTGATAAATGCATTCAATATTTCACACTAGTAAATAAAATAATTGTAATTATTGAATGATATATCATAATTGAATTGTCAAAAATAATTTAAACACCAATAAGAATAATGATGGAACCCAAATACCAAAGCCTAAATTCAACGTTCTTCCTTAAATAATTACATTTTCTAATTGTATGTAATTTTAATCTTTTATTTCATTTAAATTCCTCTATATTCCATGATTAAAAATAAAAAGGGAAAATTTATTTTATGGGATTTATATTGAATGAGTAAAAAATTGGGAAAGCTCTTAAAGTGAGATATCCCTAGTCAGCCTCTATGCTGAATTAAGAAAATAATTTTATTTTTTATGGCCTACACCATGTGTACATCAATACATATAAAATCCCCCCATCAGTGTATGATAGAAAAGTGCTAGAAAGAAAGGGAAAAATAGAATCCCACTAAAAGAAACCAAAAAAAGTGCATCCCATATAATAAGAGAGGTATTATTTACATGCAACCACTAAAACACACCTCAGTCTATTTGGATCATTAATCTCTGCCTAATCTAAGTCCTTCTTGGACTCCATAAAATGATCGTTCATCTGCCTAAGACATGACACATGACGGAAAAGTCCATGCATGGTTGAATATAACAATACATAGTATAAAACCTTTAAATCACTAAGCATATAGAGTCAATAATAACAGTAATCTCATCATAGGTATATGAAAATTGAATATATGAAAAGAACATCCAGATATCCTAAATGTAGACACACAGTCATAATGTATGGTCACAACCATAAATCTATCCTTGGGTTCATGATCAGACGTTCTATAGAATACTCATCCATTAGAACACACTCTGTTAGTCATATATAATTGATGGTGTCCATCTGGGATGTCATGCCTGCCGAGTCTCGCCATAAGAAGTATAAACTAAATATCTGAGGTGAATGGTACATAGATGGGGATCACGCCAAATGTTATGGGGTATACAAAAAACCCAATCTATATTAAACCTATTTGTATGGGATCATCACCCATGCAGTGTTCTTCATGACAATACTAAGAACCCCAGGTAGGGAAAAATGATTATGATGATAGAGGATCATACTCTGGGCCTCATGGAAGGATTCAAATTTATAACTAAGGCTGAAGTTCCTTAGATAAGATTACTATATTATGCAAAGGATTTGGCTCTATACTAAACCCTTAGGGAATAGATCAAGGGAAAACACCCTAAAAATACTAATCCAACCTGAAGAGGACAAGGGATACAAGAAATATCTTGAGGAGTACATGACATACAGTAGAACAACCCAATAGGTCCCTTGGGAACACAGTTTTACCCATGTATCATCTCCCATTCCCATATCCATTTTTGAGTACACAGAGTGTCTGAACACATTTACTAAGAATTGTGTCCATGTTTGGATGGTTGTTTCCATGTACATCGAGTAATGTTTCTGTCAGTGAACCTCTCTCGATACAAGCTTAATCAGCTAGTATGGTTCATACGCCACATGATAAGGGTCACACACTATATGATAAGGGCCACATAATGTTTTATACTTAACTATATATGGAACCCTATAATTTAATCTATGTACCCATACATAGAATGAGTTCATGCTTTACATGCACCATTATTGGAAATTTCTCAAACCCATAGGTTCTTCACGAAGAGTCCTCATCTGCAGCTACAAAACCAGTTTCCTCCCTGATTCTAAATTAAAATTATGGATATGATTTTGATTGAACCTTATTCTCCTCTATTGGGTGGATTCCTAATGTATTCCGTGCTTGGGAACCACTTCCATCATGCCTCATCACTGTTTCACACATAAACCATAGTCTTAGTCTCCCGATTCGTCATCATAGCTCTATCATCTCACCAATATGATCCCCAACCCAATCTATCAATCAATTGCACCAAGAAATGGATGACCAAGGATTTATTATCCAGTATTCAGAAAACTGATTTTCAATGTAATTTCCATCATAAAATTATAAATGGTGGAAAAAATGGACAAAATAAAAACATAAGGAACACAACTTTGAATATGATTGTGTTGACCTCAATTCATTTTTCTTATAATAAAAATGATTATATATAACATAATCAATAAATAAATACCCCAAATATGGATAAATCTAATCCATTCTTTCAATACGAAAGATCCATTAATCAATTCAATATATGAATGGTTCATGTACAATGTAAGAATAATAAAACATGTATAAATCCACATAAAACATGTACCACATTTCAATGGATCAACCACTGATGAAGAAATAGTATAAATAATTATCTTTTGTTAAATCCTTGAATTTTGATGGCATAATGATCATTGATCATGATCCAGTCTGATTTCTTTTTCCATGAACTCTCTCCTCCAACAGCCCTATATGCCTTCAGGGTTAATATTCCAACCTAGATATCTCCTCAATACCATACACATATAGATGATTTAATCTCTCAGTGTCATAAGAAATAAAATTTAAAAGTTAATTTATTTATTTAATTAATTATCCCATTACTGCACTTTATAATAATGCGAGACACCAACATTGATAATGCCATTCCTCCTGTAAAACCCACGTTTTGAACTCAATAGAAGCCTCATATTTTTAATAAAGCCTATATTTAAGATTTATTAAAAATTATTAGGAAAACAATGATCACATGAAAATTAATATATTCAATATATTTTAGAAATTAATTTCGAGCTCAACGGACCTCGAAATCTCATGCTGTATCAATGTTAATCTCAAAAAATAATCCATAAAATTTACCAAAGTAATACTTGGAAAAATAAAAGCTTCTAAATATTAAAATTATAATTGATATATAAAAATGATTATAGTTTTATGATTCTTATTCTATATATAACAGATTAATTACCTCCTTGACGATTTTCAACCTATAAAAATAATTTTGGACATATTAACCTAATATTGATGAAAAATATGATGTGAATTTAATTTATTATTTAATTGATTATACCATGGTAAAATTAGTAGGAAAACAAAAAAATTTCATAAAAATGTAAATAATTACCATAAATTTGTTTTTAGGATGGTAAATATTTTATGTGATAAGTTAAAATCATGGTAAGAGACACTATAAATTAAGTCCTCATTTTAACTGATTAAATGATTTATTTTGTAAATATTTTTTCTTTCATGTCCATGTTCTTCTTTATTTTTCCAGAATATTAATATTTATGGTTCAATAAATCTTAGAGTTTATTTTTTACCATATTTTACATTACTTAAAATCATTATAAAAATAAAAATTATTAATGTTTTATGTGGTGGAATATTTGTTAAGAATCATCTTTTAATGATTCGCATTTGAGTTGTTCTCTTAAATTATTATATTCTCAAATAAATGTAGATGTATTCATATGGATATAAAGGAACTATTAAGGAAATTTTCTATCATTGTTGAATTTTTTTTCATAGTTTTGTAAAAGTAATCTTTTAACATATTTTTTATCGATTTTTTGACTTTATTTACAAAATACAAAAGAAATGTTCTATTTTAACGTATACGGAGAAAACAAATTTTCCCACCACTTTAACCATTATTTTATCTTGGGTTTCATTTATATTATTTTATTTTTTATTTTAAAAAAATATTTCTTATCGAAATCTAGGTAATTTTTGTTAGGGAAATAATTTATTAAAAGTAAAGTGATTTTTGATTTCAAAAATTGTTTTGTATATAGGTATAAAATAGATTTTAAAGGGTTTTATTTATGTTATAGTCCCTTTAAATTATTTATCATAACATTTTATCCATATGTAACTTATGATTATAGGTGATCATGATATATCCTATTCAATGTGTACACCCAAATTGTTCTCTAATGCATTGGGTATTATTTATGTTCTTTAGACAATAATATAGGAAGAAAACTGTATCATTTTTCAAAATTATAATGGTTATATAATGTTTTTATGAAGATGATATCCCAATGAACCAACATGAATTTTTTATTCTTTATAATGAGTTTTTATGCAATTTTTTTAAATGGTAATATGACAATCATTTCTTTTACGGAATGATTATTCCTGTTATTTATAGAAAGGGTATGTTTTTATTTAAATAACTTACATGGTATCTCATGTTTTCTAAGAAAACATCATGATTGTGATTTTGATATTATTTTTTCGTATAAAGTGTGTCATGAAAAAACATTTTTCAGATAATATATTTTTATTTATATGTAAATAATTATTTAAGCTCAAGGTTTATTTTGTTAATTAAATACACCATTTTTTATCTCATTTTTTTTAAAATGTTCTTACTAGATTAATTATTCTTTTTATGTCCCTTAATTATCTATATATTTTCATCCCACATTTTTAGTAATTTTATCATGTGTTTTAAGGATAGTTAATAGAAAAATTGAACCATGTTTATTAATCAAGAAAGGAAAACATGTTTCATTTTAAATGTAATATATTATGGAAAAGATGGATACTAAAATAAAGTTTCAACATTTATGAATATGATTTTCCTATATAATTTATTACCAAATTCTCTTAAACATGAAACAAGAAAATATCCTCAATGGTAGGAGAATAAATTCTTAACTTAAGAATCATGATTTTTAATGATTTGGGGTGGTTACTTATAGATGGAATCAAAGTAAAGGTTTAGATAACTTTATAGTATAAGATTTTATTTTAGCATAAGTTAAAATCCATCTATGATCACAATGGTCATTATGTTAGGGAGAATAATAGTTATTTTGGATTAATTAAATATTTGAAGATAACATGGATAATGATTTATCGATTTGTATCCTCCTTATAAGATGGTATATTATGATATTCTCCTACTAAAAATTTTGGTTTTAGTAAATGGATGCATATAGGAAGAACCAATGTTATAATAGATATGAAGGAAAATGTCGTGGTTGTCTGAACGAGAAACCAAATTTTATGGGAGCTATAGTGAACAATATTGTGGTTATTAGTTTCTAGATATCATGAGTTATGACAGATAACTTGAACCTAAGTGAGTTTCCCAATACATCAAATAAGAGGGAAATAATGATATATGGATGTCCATGTGATAAAGATCTTAACGTTAAATTTTTTCCAAAACCTATGTCTCAAGAATGTTGGAAGAAACACCGATTAAATTTTCTTAAAAGAGATTGAATATGTTTTCTTTGTGGTATAGGTGGGAATAAAGCAACAATATTCCAAGGGAAAAAGTGGTTAGTAAAGGCTACAAAGGTGTATACAATTCTAACCAATGTATCAATTGATTTTCGAAAATGTGTGGTGTATGGTCATTATTAAAATAAATTTTCTATGGGGAAATCTATATAATGGAATCATACAATCCATTTAGATAAATTTCTAGTAATACTTAATACCATTATAAATGGAAACCAGGAAACTAAAAATGAAATATATAAAGAATATATTAAATAATGGATTATAATTTTAAAAAGATTAATCATGGGAAATTATAAATATTTTCTATGTTGGAATGAATTGTAAATTATAAAAATGGAAAATAAGGTTCATGGATTACAAATAATAGTTAATTATTTAGGGATCTACATATTTTGATTTTAGAGTTGTGATTTTGTGGTATATTTAAGGGTGATTATAAGTTTATAATAATTAATAATAGTTTGATGATTTCTGTGATTGGAGTACTTTAGAGAAATTTATTGAGTTTTAATAAATGTTTTAGTTTTATATGACCATTAATTTTGACATGTTAAAAAGATACATGAAGAAGGATGCATTTTTATTTTTTAAAAATATTTTAAAGGAGTTTATAATCTTTTGGGGTTATATTATCTGAAAAGTTTTATGTTTTTTATAGGATATTTGTTATTTTTTTAATGATATAAGAATTATATTATAATATTTTTATTTAAAGTAAAACCCACATGATAGGTGAAAACTCATCCAATCCAACAATGCTATGGGGATTAGGTCAACAAGAAAAGGTTGAAAAGGGAGAAACACCTACAAGTGGCCTATAAAATTTCCTATTTAGTATGATATTACTTTTTTATATTTAAAAAACATGACGGATAATTATTAAGATACCTGTGTTAATATATGTTTCATCTTTAATATGACCATGGGTTTCAAAAGTGATATGGTTATTGAGTTAATAATGATATTTTGGAAGATTTTCACTATTTTTGGAACCTTATACGATTAAGGTAAATAAAACATTATTGGATTTTATTTAAGGGTTAAAGGTTGGATAATCTTTTAGATGAATATAAGATTTTAATGTGTCTTGATTGTGATTCATTTTTTCATGGAAATGATAAGAATAACTTGTAGATTATATGATTAGGGAACATACTTTTTTGTATGTGAAATTTAGGATGACTGGTGTTATTTGGAGATAAATATTAAATTTATCATAGAGGAATATTTGATTAAATCATTCCAATCAATGGGATTAAATCATAGTGAAGAATTTTCTATTGAATTTTATGGATACTTACTTATATAATGATCATGGTTGATCAATGGGTTTTATTATTGAAGATTTTTGTGATTAATTTTATATTTCTTTGTATGAAGGTTTAATCATTTGGGGAATTATCATACTTTATTCCATTATTTTTATTTTGGTTAATGTCTAATGATAGAATTAATATATAGTTATCCTTTTGTAGAATTATGTTATCAATTATAATATTGTTTTAGTGCATCAAGAATAAAACGAATCATCTAGAATGATGATGTTTTGAGAAAAAGATCAAATTTTGGTAGAAATTATTTCAAGGATGAAATTATACTTGCCATGTAAATATATTTATCCTATGTACTTAGATCAAATGGATATAAAATATTTAAATATATTAAAAGGATCTCGAAACAAATATTTTATCCTATTACATTCATTTATGATAAATCAATGTCCTTTTTTAGTTCTCTTTGGAGTAATGTTTTATGGTCATTAACATTATCATGATCATTCACTTTCCTGTGATCAATGTTCTATGTCACCATCAATCATTATATGGGAATTAAATTTTTCTTTCATTTCTATATTTCCACTTCTCATCATTTTTTCCAACTGTTAAACCTCATTATGTTTTATTCTAGATGACAATTATACTTACCTTTTTCTCTTACCAAAATAAGTATAATTAACCCATTTTAAGGTGTGCGATTTCAATAAATGTAATTTCCAATGCCATACATTTTATTACCATAATCAAGATCAAATTATGAATTTTTTTTAAATGGGGTGAATGTAACACTCTGATATTTTAAAATAAGGACATTATGTTTGATAACGACAACATACACAACACTAAACTCAAATGAACTACATAATATTACTATTTAAATATGAATATTACAACACTACCCTTAAATTAATGAGTATGAATATGAGTAACTGCATTATGAAATATATATATATTAAGGTTATAAAAAAAATTAATTGATTCATTCTTAGTAAATAACCAATCATTTTTAGTAAATCCATTTTATAAATAAAAAATATGGTTTTATAAAATGTTATTTTTATTGGTTTCTATGAGAGACTATTATAATTAGTTTATGAAAAATTTAGAAATTTTATATTAGAAAAATTAAATCATTTTTGAAATCATAATATTAAAATAATCTTATGGTGGAATTTTGATATTTTTCTAAAATTTTTAATTTTTCAATGAATAGTGAGAAATATTGATTATTATGGAAAACTGAATTTAATTTTAAAGTATTTTAAAATGGAAATTATATTTTAGATTAGTTTTAAATTTTCATTAGATAATTATTTTAAATAATAATCTAATAGTATCCTTTTTATTAAATTCTATATATTAATTTCTTTTAGAATCAATTTGTACTTAAAAAATGGTATTTTTCTGAAAAATAAATTTTCATCACATTTTTACAGAGTAATATTAAATTAAAATCATAAACTTATGTATTTAGAAGCATTAAAAATGTATTACTTACTTGGAATTAGTGGATGTAGATTTTTTAAATAAGGTGTCTTTTTTGGCATTATGAATAGTAACCTCTGTAATTTCTGTTTCCAGAGTCATGGGTAAATCTAGTAATTATGGGTAAAAATTAAATGATATATACTAAAAAAATAAATATAAGACATGAATTAATTTTATTACATGAGTATAACTCATCCTTAATCATCCCAAAGTTTAATACATTTCCATTTGTTTCTATTTAGACATTATTTTGACATTTATATTATTTAAGTGAATATAAAGCTAAAAATGTCTCAGTATTTCTTTTAATAAATATAATTTTTTCTATATATGGGGAATATATAAGATATGATCGATTATAAATTTTAATTTTAATTATAAATAATTTACTTATCATTGTAATTAATATTTAGTTTTTAGTTATGAGATAATTAACATAAAATCTTAGGCAATATTGATCAAAATAATTTTTATAAAACAAAAAATTTTTATTGATATTTTAGTCGATTATATTTTTGTTCCTTTTTATCTTGATTCAATTAATGAAAACGTAAATGGTTAGTTATAAAATTGACATTAATGATATTTTATAAGAAATAATATTTTATTAAAAGAAGTAAAATTAATTAAAATACTATATTTGGCTAGTTTTTTTTTGAGATATTGTTTAAAATAATAAACATGGTCCATTTATGGTTCGTTGTTCCATTTATAGTATCTATATTAACCCTCAAATAGTAAAAAAACCATGTAATCATGGAATGTTTGAAAAGGTTAAACAGGGTTTAAGACCAAAATATAAGGACAAACACATATTATAATCTTTTCTAAATTTTATTGGAATTTATTAATTTTAATTATAATGATATTATGTTCACATATTATTAATTTTTCTCCATTAGGTTATGAAAATTAATTATATTAATTTAATGTTTCAAGGAATTTCGAGAGTTCCCCTTCCCTCTCTTATAAAATGGAACTACTTCTTCCCATTATTAAAACTTCAAGAAACATTTGATTCATTAAAAAATTTCTATATTTGTTACCCTAATCAATATTTACATCCTAGAGTTCTTGGGTATATTATAAAACCTACATAGGGAAGATTTTGTTGTAATCCATAAGAGGTTGTCCGAAGAAGTGGTATAGTTTTTAACCATGATTTTTCATTTTGAATCTTCTTATAACACCTTAGAACTCTATATAAAATATCATAAAATAATAGAAAAATAATCTTACATAAACTAATATTTTTTTATTTTTTATTTAATCACCTACATTTTTCTCCTATTCCATCAAATGAGAAAATATATTTTGTGCATGTGTACGGAAAACTATCACATCACATACCGATATAATTCATTCTCCTAAACAACCCATCATCAATTTTTTAATGATTTATTTATTTGATATATTTTACGTTAATGAATTATTTATCAGTATTAAAATATAATATATATTTTTATTTCTTACCTTTCCATTCAGTGAAAAATGATACTGTTGTTCGTGTGTACGTTTGGACTACCCCATGCAAGAAGCGATGTGATTAGGTTTTCACCACCAAATAAAATGGATGATATATGTAAGTATTTTTTGAGAAATAATATTTTATTTATGATTTTATTATCAATATGGAATGATAAAAAAATTCTTACCTTTCTCCTTAATGATTATTGATAGATGAAAAAATTAATCTAGAGTATGTATCTACTACTGTCTCTCGGAATGTAACATAATTCATTTTTCATAAAAATATTTCATGGTTGGTTTAAAAATTATAATTGATAAATAAAAATATTAATTTTTTCTTTATTATTTTATCTATAAATGATTGAATAACGACCACTTTGACCCTAGTCAATCTACTGAAGTGAATTGGATATATTATAGAATATCCTCGAAACAACTGATGTGAACTTAATTTAATAGGTAACTCGTGATCAAACGGTAAAAGTAATAATAAAAATGAGCAATATTCTTAATAATGTAGATTAATAACATAATTTTATTATTCATTGAAATAAATAATTCACATGATGATTCAGACTCATGGTAACATACACATTAAAATAAACCCTTATTTTTAAATATTTTAAAGATTTATTTTTTAAATATATAATTTTTTATTTTATAAATATTTTTCTTTCATGACCATGTTCTTCTAAATATTTCATAAAATTTTTATATGTTATTCAATGGATGCTAAAGTCCGTTTTTTCAATATTTTACATTCTTTTCATTGTTTAAAAAATGGAATATTTTAATAAATTTATGTGAGGGTCTTTCTTTTAAAAATCCTCTTAAAATGTTTCCCATTCAAAAATTTATATTCCATGTATATATTCTCAATTAAAATTATAATTGTATCTATATATACATAATGAAATTATAATGTAAATTTCACATCACTTTTTAGTTTCATTAAAAAAATTTCAAAAGGAATATTTTTAAGTATTTTACATGAAATTCCTTGAATATCATTACAAAAGAAAAAATAAATGTTATATTTTAACATAAACATTAATGATGACCTTTTCTATTTCAATACATAATATTTATATTTGGGTTAATTCATTATCATTCATGTTTTGTCTCAATAAAAACAATCCTTTCATTTTTTTGATAATTTATGTTTTGAAAATGGGGTTTTTAAAGGAAAGGGTATTTTGATATCCAAATGTGTTTGGTATACGAGTTTAAAAGAGTTTTTATATGGTTTTAATCTTGATATATTCCATAGAAATTTTTCTGATAATATATGAGCTCGATATATATCATGATAATGTGTGAGATCGATATAACTTATACAGTGATTGCACCCATATAATGCACCAATGCATTGGGTAATAATTTTGTTCTCTAGATAACTATAATGAAAGTTTTCCAAATGGTTATTCCAATTTTAAGGGTTCTATAAGGATTCTATACAGATGATATCTGATTGAACCTACATGACCTTTCAATTATTTCTAATGATTTTTTATAAATATCATTTTATTTCAAAAGGTATTATAATCATATTTTGTGTAATGTTTTTGTTATTACCTTTTGGGTCAAAAGTTATGTTTTTAAGAGAATGTTTTTCTTGGGTTTTCATGTTTACTAAGAAACCCTCATGATTTTGATTTTTTCATTGTTGTGTATTGTAAATAATGTTATTTATAACATTTTTTAGATAAAATATTCTTATTTTTAATTATTTTATTTTTTGTTTTCAATGTTTATTATGCAATTTTCAATCCCTTTTCATTGATGTCATGTTTTGAAAATGGAAAAAAATGTTTCTTTATTCTTTTTATGACCCCTGATAATATTTTTTCTATCATTCCATGTTTTTAAAATTATTTTCCTAGGGTTTAAGGATGGTTAAAGGAAATTAAGAATACATTTTAATAATCATAAAGATTCTCCAAGAATAGAAAATGTGTTTCTTTTTGTATTTTTTATATTATTGAAAAAATGGATAAAAATATAAAGTGTCCACTTTGTAAAAGATGATTTTTTTTATATAAGTTATGACTTAATTTCCAAAAACTATAGACCTAATAAGATCCTAAAATTTAAGAGAATAAATTATTAACCAAAAACTAATGATTATGTAATATTTAAGGTCGGGAACTTACATAGTTGTCATCCACTTCGCCTCAATTAAATTGATAATTGGAATGCTTTAGGCATAAAGGGTATCCCATGACATCCATGAGGTATCATCATGTCCCTGCAGTTGAATTTAATCTATAATCACCATAATTAAAAATCATGCACACACCCACTATAAAGGATAAAATTGTCCTGAGATTCCACTTTGCGTACAAAAAAAACTTCCAAATGAACACATAATAGGGTAACACATAAAAGTATGAATAGAAAATCATACTGAATAAATGTAGAAACATATAATACATGTAATGATCATAAATAATTAATATAAATATATGAACAAACACATGGAATCATATAACAGATAAGGCTCTCATGGGATAAACACAGACACACATACGACCATAATCAAGAATGGCCAACACAAGTAGTATAACATGTTAAAAAATATTAATAGGAGACTAAAAAGGTAAGTAAATTCCTAGCTTATGTGAAATTATGTTTCAACAAAAATTATAACTAATCGAGTCAGTTTTCTCCACTAAGAGATATTTCATATTTAACAAATATTTTATTAAAATAATATCCATCTTAGATATTTTATAATTGAGAACCCTAAATTAAATTAAACATGAATAAAATACCTCATTTCCATCAAAAAACATATGATTTAATTTTTAATCATCAATAAGAACCCACGACACAAACTTTGAGTCAATATGATAATTTACTGAGAAGATATCAAAGTGATATGTCAAGAATAATATTAACTAATAAAATAAAATAGGGAGATAGAGAGAAAGAGAGAGGCATGAGGGGGATGAGGAGAGATTAGGGAGGGATTGATATTACCCTAATTATGTTGTGTAATAAATGGTGAACCCATAGCGATTTTATATTATATATCATATATTTAATACAATTTAAAATAATTAGTATATTAATAAATGTCTGAAATATGCAGTGTGCATGAATCCTATCCTCCCTATTTAAACGCACCACGACCACTTCAAATATTTTTATTATATATATTTTTATTTTTTTTATTAATTTCTTCTCTTAAACAAATGTACCACACCCTCGTCTACATTTTTGTAAAAAAACTTTCTGAAACACATTTATTCATTAATTTAAAAAAAAGTAAAATTTATATATATATATATATATATATGAATTATATATATGTGTATAGACCCCTCCGTATACATATATATACTTGAACATAAATATATACATTCATATATATACCCATATATATATATATATAAATTATACATATTCACACACACCTGTATAAACATATATACAACCATACTCACACAAATAGATATATGTATATATATTTATACATATATTTTTAATATAATACCCCTGACCCTAGAAGCCTAGATGTAACACCCCAAGATTTCATAGTGTGTTATTTCTTCAAAATAATTCAATAACTTTCACTACATGCAACACCATGTTCAAGCACACCATGACTTACCAAACAAGTCGTTCAAAAGAGGTTATGAATAGTATTAGATAAATTTTAATGTTTATATAATCCTTATAATTTTAGAATCCATATTATGAGTTTCTTAGATATAATGCAAGAACAAATTCATTTTCAGTATTGCACTTTTATCAACTTTAATAGTGAACCCTTTTTAAATACTATATTTTAAACTTTTTGACTAAATGGGGACATCAAAAATTTAAAATGAAACATCCCAAGCTTCCACGGTACGCTTTCTTTGAATAATACAGTAGCGTGTGTTGTACGCAACCTTGAGTTTTAACACACACCACAACCAATCAAACTAGCCGTTATGAATAGTAATACCTAATTTTTGAAATTATATATATTTTATATTTAAAAATGGACTTCATTTTTGAATTCGGAATATCGAAATTATCCTAGGGTGAAATTTTGGTACTTTTCGGATAACTTTTATATTTTGATGAATAGTGAAAATTACTAAATTTTAATTAAAAACAACTTTTTTAATCAAAATAATTAATAGTGATAAATTATGAATTTGAGTGGTTTTAAAGTATATTTAGAATATATTTTTACCATTTAATATAATGTTGGTCATTGGACATAATTTTACAATTAAACCGAACATAAACGAGTGTCAATCTTTTGATAGTTATTATCTCTTAAAAACACGCTTTTTGTTTTGACAGCGGGATTTAATTTTAAATTAATTTCTGCCACTTCTGTGTTTTGAATTTAGGAAAATGGATTCCATATTTGGAATCAGGATGTTAAAATTGTGTAAATAGGTAACTTTTATTTTTAGACATTTTGAATAATTACTGCGGTAAATATTTTATTTACCATGGTTAAGGGTAAATCCGGTAAATAAGGGTTAAAAAAAATAATATTATAATAATACTAAATTACCCTAAAATGTGTCTTAACCCTATTGGTTGATACATGGTCGACCATGGGATTCTTTGGGTCTATTTTGGGACCCCATGGATCCACTTGTAAGTGATAATGACACTTTATTTTAATTTAGTTAAAATGAATACAAAAATGACACAAGCATATATCTTTTAGAACAACAATTGTTACATAGGGTTATATATGTTGGATTTTAGATTATAAATATTCATTAGAAAGATAAAAAGATTTTCTACATAATGATAGTTTATTTATAATTTTTAGACATTAAATAATTTATTTTATTTATGACACAATGATGATGCAGTAATTACTATAATAGTGAAAAATTAAAATAATTGATATTATAAATACCCAAATAAATATAATATGAAACTTTTAATGAATTAAACTAATTTTCTAGGATAATATGATATATTAGGATTGATTTAATTGACCTTTTTCGAAGTAATCAATCTGTTATGAGTTTCACAAAAATCAACTATTGAATAGTGTCAAAATTGACATAAAAGAGTTCTTAAAACAAATATTATATTATTAATTGATATTAAATTCCTAAAAATCTAAGGTTCGGCCAAGAGACTTATATTATGATAGGTTAATCATTAATGGACCACTTGGGGGTCGCTGGGATGTATATAGTAATTTTATTAACCATATTATATAAAAATACAAGGAGACATTGTAAAAGTGAAACTAATTAACTTAGAGTTAATACTTAAAGATAAGGTTAATATAAGTACCCAAACCTGTCTAAATTCTATTGTATGAGTTGTTTTCGACCTATCCCCACCTAATCCTTTGAATATTCAACTTTGGAGCCTTTGGAAACCGAATATGAATTTATTATAAATTAATATTTCTAGCTTTTCCAAAGGTGCCCCTCACCCCTCTTATAAAAGGGCACTCCTCCTTCTCATTTCCTCACACCTCTCAAGCCACTTGGCTCGTCCAAACTCTGCCCAACTAAGCTCCCCACATACCTCTCCTCCTCCTTGAAAATTCCCCTTAGGCAGAAAGCATTTCAATAAGTCCTTTGGTTCCAACCAAAGTGAGTTACCTAAATTAAAGGTAACAATTTCTCTTAAAGTATTTTCATTTATTTTGCTTCTCCAACCCCCAAAATCTTTTTATTTCCTTTATTTTGTAACAACACCAGTATCCTCAATATAATAGGATGTTGTTATAAGAAGGTTTCAAACTACACATTCACACAACTCCATCTAATGGATGATGAACATAATGTTTCTGTGGATGCCAAACTAACGCCTCACGAAACGATGATTGTTCAAATACATCTTACCGCCTCTCATGGTGGCCATTAGGATGGCACTGTAATTAAATATGATATTAATGATATATATTTTATATATAAGCTTCTGTAATTCCATTTTATTTCATACCATTATTCGTTTCATGTTGTATATACATACGATAATTTCATTTGAGGAAGTGCGGACTACCGCCCCCTTAAAATGATATGACTCGTTCATACCACACATTGAACGTATAAAGGATGGTGTAAATGAACTTAAGTAACATATATAAAATATTATATTATACTGGAATAGTAATATACCTATGTATAATTTGGATTCGATTCTTTTAAAATAAAAATTAAATGGAAGTAGCGTTCGTGCGTACGTACGGACTACCGTCTCCACGAACGCGATGAGATTCATTCTCCATCGTATAATTTGATGATTTAAAAATGATGTTTAAGAACTTGATACCATTCTGGATATGAATAATATACATCCCATTAATAACGAATATGTCTCACATAACAAAGAATATAAAGTAAAATGAACCCGTTAACACCCGAAATGACGATAATTCTAAAATATTATTAACAAATCAATGATAAAAGATCATATATGATATCATATTAAAGTAAATGATTCTTTTATTATTCAATAACAATTATTTCACCATTATAAAGGAGGTAAACCTACCATCTACCAAGGAAAAAGTACAATGTAAGGGTTTTCTTATCTCACTTTTAATTCCGTGAGAATTCCATTGATCACCACTTAATTATTGCATGTGGTGTATGTGTACTTCCCATGATCGTATTCATTGTGTAATATAATTTAATTTATGGGTATTTACATCATCATGGTATGATACTTCTTTCATGGGAGTATGTTTCGTAAGTTACCTAATCGATAAGGGAATTTGAGATTTCAATTTCCACTCATTTGGCTTTACACATATTTCATTGATTATATTACCCCAAGATTATGTGCGGAATCACTATTCATTTGATTATGTCATAATTTCCACTCCCCTTCATGTGGATAGAAGTTTGATACACATAATCACTCCATTGGTAATTCTCAAGTCATTGATATGAATTTGATAAGAGTAATTTTAACTCATTCTCCATTTGTTGAGTTAAACATCCAATTCGTTGGTATTGTTTTTACAAGAATATGTGTGAATGTCCTTTGATTGTTTTACACTGAATATCCAATCATATTTAGTGTATTTATATTTGTCACACATAATTATGTCATTGATTTATCCTTAACCTAAGGATACAACCTTTTTGAGAAATTTCATCTCAATTTACATTCCATTGCGACTTCTTTGATGATATACACCAAATCACTTCTATGTGGTGTATATAATGTACTTTGACATAGTATATCATGAATTCCTTTATTCTCATGATATTACAATGTTTTGATTACCTCAATTATTTGTATTCAAGTGTCTCTCTTTTGGTTAGATACTCTAACCAAAATACCATTTTAAAATGTTTTAAAGAATTATTCTTCTAAATCATGCTCATTAATGTCCATATTTTAAAAATGGTTTTAAGGATTTATTTATATGGACATTAAAGTTTTAAAATTAAAACTCCTTTTAAAAGTTTCAAAGTGGTATGGGACACTTTGATTCAAAAATATACTTTTAAATGGCTTCTTGACAAATAGTGTGACTTTTAAATGTTTTCAAGAAAAGGGGGATATTTCTCTCAAATAGTTTTGATGATTATTTTCATCTATGTCAACATCCTTCATTATTATTGATTGAGGTTAATGTGATACAATACAATCTTCCATATTGTATCGAATTAATTATGTTTGACTGTGGATGTGCTATTTTTATACCATTCATGGTTTGTGGTGAAAGTATTGACATTTCGTATGCTAGTTTAATACGAATGTTTACGTTATGTTTAAACCTTTTCATATGGGAATGCATTGGACTTAATAAGTGACGGGTGGAGCCCGCTATAGCTCCTCGATGCATCGGTAGGTCTCATGAGACAAACTAGTGTCTTGGCACAAGGCCTTGGCAAAATCTTATTTGTAGTCTTGGCACGAGGCCTTGGCTATGTGGTTATGATAGTCTGGCATTATGCATTCCATCATTATGAAAGTGGTTATTGATATTGCATGTGATCATTCGACTAGTAGAATATCCATGTGAGTAAGTAAATGGCATTATTTCATTTTACCTTTGCCATTTTATACTGAAGTTCAAGTTTAAAAGGCTTTTGTTTTAGTTATAATTTGCCTTAAGTGTTTATGCTCATTTATGAAAGCTTCTGCTATAATGTTATCCTTACTGAGCATCCGAGCTCACCCCTTTCAATGTTTTATTTATTTTTTCCCAGGATTATGAAGAAGTAATTTATGAATGACCTGCAGGGATAGTATGAGGGGATATGAAGACAAGATGTTTTTTTTATGATGTAATGTAAAAATTTATGGATGTATCCAGTTATTTCAAGGCTACTAAACTAATCGGTCTTTCGAGACTTGATATTTCTCGTGATCATGCCAATGTTATGTAATTAATGCACCGACTCTGGGTAGCTGGGGTCGGGGCGTTACAGTTGGTATCAGAGGGAGGTTTAGTACAAACCTTGGTAGCTAGATTTAGATAAACTCTGATTAGAGCACGTAGACCTAAGATGAACTTTGAGGATTAGTATAAAAAAACTTCCTAGAATTTTGGTATTGTAAAGATTTTGTGAGTTTTCCGAGCAATACATCCCTGTCTGGATACGAGCAGGTAGAGGCGGCTCTGGCACAGATGTACCTAGGGGTAAAACCCGAAAACACCGCTTTGAGCTAGACTCGAACGGGAACTGGTGCACGACAACGGGCCTTGCTGCACTCTTGGTTACGACACTCCCGGGGGATATGCTTAGGATAATTTACATTTTCTTTACAAACCGATTTAAGTAATATATACATAAGATGAGAGAAAATGACCTTGGTTAATCCTAATATGTTTCAAATTGAGAATATGGTGACATTTTAATCTCTAAATGATTTTACGACTACTATTACTCACACAATGCCTTCTGGTTTTAGTCAATGGCTGGATTCCAAGGAAGTCATAGTGACTTTGAGAATGATGTACAAGTTGGGAACAGTGGTGGAAATGAGCAACAAA
Organism: Viscum album; assembly: GCA_963277665.1. Taxonomy (NCBI): domain Eukaryota; kingdom Viridiplantae; phylum Streptophyta; class Magnoliopsida; order Santalales; family Viscaceae; genus Viscum; species Viscum album. Next base: position 1,382,275,411 of record OY728163.1, read on the forward strand.
ATGGAATGTTGATAGGCGTAAAAGATATCGTCTTTATGCCAAATCAGTTTTCCAAAAATATGATCAACAACATATATATTAACCAACTCCCAGACTCAACAAGGAAGAGAAAGGTGATAAATGATAAGATCTCCAGCAATGGAGACCATGGAGAAAAGAAACCTCAATTTTCATCATGCAGGAATTGTGGAAAGAGACACCCAGGAAAGTGTCTCAATGGGACAACGAAATGTTTTACGTGCGGGAAGGAAGGACATAAAGTGAAGAATTGCCGAAGAAAAATGAAGAGTACTATGGAAGAAGATAAAAATGGTCCCAAGAGTCCATTTACAGTCATTTGTCGTAAATGTAGGGGACCTGGCCATTACCCGAGTGAATGTCCTATTTTATAGGATATTTTCTTGGTCAAAGAAGAAGCTATGTGGAAATAAATGGCTGGAGAAAAATTTAAAAATTATTAGCACTCCTTGTTGATGGGTTTGCTTTGGAATAATTTTCTCTTGTATTTGTAACCCCGCAGTTTGCCATGTGAGAATGATATTTGAGGAAGAATTGTCTCTTCTCTTGTGGATATAGGTATAAATAACCATTTGGTTTTATATGATCATTGGGGTTTGAGAAAATGATAAGTTATTATAATTTGGGATGAAAATGCAAAGTATGATATAACATTTGTGGTTAAATTATGTTATTTTGAGGAATTTATCTCATTTTGGTAATATTATAAAATATAGTTTTTGAAAAAGGACAACACGTAGACCGTGTGACAACCCATCGCGTCGGACAAAGCCGTGGGAATCGAACCCACAACCAAAGTGCGATTGGGATTTATCGCCTACCACTGGACTACGTGAAGTCCCTGGTTAGTGTGACTATTTTTTTTTGTTAAATGATTTTATTGATCAATAATAAGATGATTTGGGTTCTTATGTCTTATCAAATGAATACCCTTGGTATAGGAAAATGATTTGGTGATTAAGTGATAAATGTTATTTTGGAAGATGTTCGTTTTGTTAGGAACACTATATGCCCAAGGAAAATAGAATACAATGAGGTTTCATTTGTAGAGTAATGGTGGATTTTTATCTACATTTTTATTGTTGATTTATAGTGATTTGGGTTATTTATGGAAATGATTAACCTATAACAGAGAATATGTGATGATTACTTTTAAGTATGTGACTTTAAGAGTATTTGATGTAATTTGGTGATACAATGTAACATGGGAGACTACATAATCAAATTCTTCTATGTTTTGGGTTTCAATATTAGTTTGGATTATATTAAAGGATTTTAAGGACAATTGGTTATTGAATGGTATCTATTTAACTTTGGGGTATTGTTGGTTTAATTTTAGAAATTAAGATTAGTGCATATTTATCTCAATGAATATCCTTATGGGGGATCATTAGATCATTCACTAACCATTTTGGTTTTGATTAATATATGGTTTATCCTGCATGGATCATGTGATTCTATAGAAGTTTATTCTAGCTCTTCCAGTGTGACCAATTCTTCTTGAATACTCATCGTTTAAAAAAAATTGAGTTAGTGGTGGAAATTTATTAAAGAATGAAAATCTACTTAAAATTTAAGTATATCTCATAATGTTCTTAGCCAATCTCATAAATAAAATCCCCAACATTAATAAAAGAAACATAGAACAAAAATGTTGTCCTAGATGGTACCTTAAATCATCACAAATTTATGGCTTTGGGATTTTTGGCCTTTTCATAGCCATGTTCTCTACCACTCTCCATCAGATAATTGATGGTTAGATTTCTCCTCCATATCCATATTTTCCTTCATGGAACCCTAGTATGTGTTATTTTCGGTAATCTTCATACTTTCGACTCTTTATTTTAAATAGAGGCCTCATTAATTCATTTTTCGATGTGGGATTTCAACTAAGATATTTTGAAACGTCAAAAATGTGTTATCCTAATACCCTATGTTTTGTTGAACCGATGGTATTTCAAATCATCATAGATTAATGATTATAAGGACCTCAATTTTACACTTGTTTGTGATTGATGACCTCAATCACCACCTATAAATATTTACGTCTTTCCTCCAATTATATGTCTCTAGTTGCCACCAATGTTCTCCTAATCGGGATCATAATTTGGTGGTGACCCTTTGATTTCTCTTTTTCTCATATTAAGACTAAATTTTAGTAACCCAATTTCCGATGTGGGTTTTCCCACAAATATATTATCTATTTTCAACCTTTTTTTCAAAGAACAATTTCAAATTGCGAGGATGCAATTTATTGAAGGAGGGGAGAATGTAACACCCCAAGATTTCATAGTGTGTTATTTCTTCAAAATAATTCAATAACTTTCACTACATGCAACACCATGTTCAAGCACACCATGACTTACCAAACAAGCCGTTCAAAAGAGGTTATGAATAGTATTAGATAAATTTTAATGTTTATATAATCCTTATAATTTTAGAATCCATATTATGAGTTTCTTAGATATAATGCAAGAACAAATTCATTTTCAGTATTGCACTTTTATCAACTTTAATAGTGAACCCTTTTTAAATACTATATTTTAAACTTTTTGACTAAATGGGGACATCAAAAATTTAAAATGAAACATCCCAAGCTTCCACGGTACGCTTTCTTTGAATAATACAGTAGCGTGTGTTGTACGCAACCTTGAGTTTTAACACACACCACAACCAATCAAACTAGCCGTTATGAATAGTAATACCTAATTTTTGAAATTATATATATTTTATATTTAAAAATGGACTTCATTTTTGGATTCGGAATATCGAAATTATCCTAGGGTGAAATTTTGGTACTTTTCGGATAACTTTTATATTTTGATGAATAGTGAAAATTACTAAATTTTAATTAAAAACAACTTTTTTAATAAAAATAATTAATAGTGATAAATTATGAATTTGAGTGGTTTTAAAGTATATTTAGAATATATTTTTACCATTTAATATAATGTTGGTCATTGGACATAATTTTACAATTAAACCGAACATAAACGAGTGTCAATCTTTTGATAGTTATTATCTCTTAAAAACACGCTTTTTGTTTTGACAGCGGGATTTAATTTTAAATTAATTTCTGCCACTTCTGTGTTTTGAATTTAGGAAAATGGATTCCATATTTGGAATCAGGATGTTAAAATTGTGTAAATAGGTAACTTTTATTTTTAGACATTTTGAATAATTACTGCGGTAAATATTTTATTTACCATGGTTAAGGGTAAATCCGGTAAATAAGGGTTAAAACAAATAATATTATAATAATACTAAATTACCCTAAAACGTGTCTTAACCCTATTGGTTGATACATGGTCGACCATGGGAATCTTTGGGTCTATTTTGGGACCCCATGGATCCACTTGTAAGTGATAATCACACTTTATTTTAATTTAGTTAAAATGAATAAAAAAATGACACAAGCATATATCTTTTAGAACAACAATTGTTACATAGGTTTATATATGTTGGATTTTAGATTATAAATATTCATTAGAAAGCTAAAAAGATTTTCTACATAATGATATTTTATTTATAATTTTAAGACATTAAATAATTTATTTTATTTATGACACAATGATGATGCAGTAATTACTATAATAGTGAAAAATTAAAATAATTGATATTATAAATACCCAAATAAATATAATATGAAACTTTTAATGAATTAAACTAATTTTCTAGGATAATATGATATATTAGGATTGATTTAATTGACTTTTTTGGAAGTAATCAATCTGTTATGAGTTTCACAAAAATCAACTATTGAATAGTGTCAAAATTGACATAAAAGAGTTCTTAAAACAAATATTATATTATTAATTGATATTAAATTCCTAAAAATCTAAGGTTCGGCCAAGAGACTTATATTATGATAGGTTAATCATCAATGGACCACTTGGGGGTCGCTTGGATGTATATAGTAATTTTATTAACCATATTATATAAAAATAAAAAGAGACATTGTAAAAGTGAAACTAATTAACTTAGAGTTAATACTTAAAGATAAGGTTAATATAAGTACCCAAACCTGTCTAAATTCTATTGGATGAGTTGTTTTCGACCTATCCCCACCTAATCCTTTGAATAGTCAACTTTGGAGCCTTTGGAAACCGAATATGAATTTATTATAAATTAATATTTCTAGCTTTTCCAAAGGTGCCCCTCACCCCTCTTATAAAAGGGCACTCCTCCTTCTCATTTCCTCACACCTCTCAAGCCACTTGGCTCGTCCAAACTCTGCCCAACTAAGCTCCCCACATCCCTCTCCTCCTCCTTGAAGATTCCCCTTAGGCAGAAAGCATTTCAAAAGTCCTTTGGTTCCAACCAAAGTGAGTTACCTAAATTAAAGGAAACAATTTCTCTTAAAGTATTTTCATTTATTTTGCTTCTCCAACCCCCAAAATCTTTTTATTTCCTTTATTTTGTAACAACACCAGTATCCTCAATATACTAGGATGTTGTTATAAGAAGGATTCAAACTACACATTCACACAACTCCATCTAATGGATGATGAACATAATGTTTCTGTGGATGCCAAACTAACGCCTCACGAAACGATGATTGTTCAAATACATCTTACCGCCTCTCATGGTGGCCATTAGGATGGCACTGTAATTAAATATGATATTAATGATATATATTTTATATATAAGCTTCTGTAATTCCATTTTATTTCATACCATTATTCGTTTCATGTTGTATATACATACGATAATTTCATTTGAGGAAGTGCGGACTACCGCCCCCTTAAAATGATATGACTCGTTCATACCACACATGGAACGTATAAAGGATGGTGTAAATGAACTTAAGTAACATATATAAAATATTATATTATACTGGAATAGTAATATACCTATGTATAATTTGGATTCGATTCTTTTAAAATAAAAATTAAATGGAAGTAGCGTTCGTGCGTACGTACGGACTACCGTCTCCACGAACGCGATGAGATTCATTCTCCATCGTATAATTTGATGATTTAAAAATGATGTTTAAGAACTTGATACCATTCTGGATATGAATAATATACATCCCATTAATAACGAATATGTCTCACATAACAAAGAATATAAAGTAAAATGAACCCGTTAACACCCGAAATGACGATAATTCTAAAATATTATTAACAAATCAATGATAAAAGATCATATATGATATCATATTAAAGTAAATGATTCTTTTATTATTCAATAACAATTATTTCACCATTATACAGGAGGTAAACCTACCATCGACCAAGGAAAAAGTACAATGTAAGGGTTTTCTTATCTCACTTTTAATTCCGTGAGAATTCCATTGATCACGACTTAATTATTGCATGTGGTGTATGTGTACTTCCCATGATCGTATTCATTGTGTAATATAATTTAATTTATGGGTATTTACATCATCATGGTATGATACTTCTTTCATGGGAGTATGTTTCGTAAGTTACCTAATCGATAAGGGAATTTGAGATTTCAATTTCCACTCATTTGGCTTTACACATATTTCATTGATTATATTACCCCATGATTATGTGTGGAATCACTATTCATTTTATTATGTCATAATTTCCACTCCCCTTCCTGTGGATAGAAGTTTGATACACATAATCACTCCATTGGTAATTCTCAAGTCATTGATATGAATTTGATAAGAGTAATTTTAACTCATTCTCCATTTGTTGAGTTAAACATCCAATTCGTTGGTATTGTTTTTACAAGAATATGTGTGAATGTCCTTTGATTGTTTTACACTGAATATCCAATCATATTTAGTGTATTTATATTTGTCACACATAATTATGTCATTGATTTATCCTTAACCTAAGGATACAACCTTTTTGAGAAATTTCATCTCAATTTACATTCCATTGAGACTTCTTTGATGATATACACCAAATCACTTCTATGTGGTGTATATAATGTACTTTGACATAGTATATCATGAATTCCTTTATTCTCATGATATTACAATGTTTTGATTACCTCAATTATTTGTATTCAAGTGTCTCTCTTTTGGTTAGATACTCTAACCAAAATTCCATTTTAAAATGTTTTAAAGAATTATTCTTCTAAATCATGCTCATTAATGTCCATATTTTAAAAATGGTTTTAAGGATTTATTTATATGGACATTAAAGTTTTAAAATTAAAACTCCTTTTAAAAGTTTCAACGTGGTATGGGACACTTTGATTCAAAAATATACTTTTAAATGGCTTCTTGACAAATAGTGTGACTTTTAAATGTTTTCAAGAAAAGGGGGATATTTCTCTCAAATAGTTTTGATGATTATTTTCATCTATGTCAACGTCCTTCATTATTATTGATTGAGGTTAATGTGATACAATACAATCTTCCATATTGTATCGAATGAATTATGTTTGACTGTGGATGTGCTATTTTTATACCATTCATGGTTTGTGGTGAAAGTATTGACATTTCGTATGCTAGTTTAATACGAATGTTTACGTTATGTTTAAACCTTTTCATATGGGAATGCATTGGACTTAATAAGTGACGGGTGGAGCCCGCTATAGCTCCTCGATGCATCGGTAGGTCTCATGAGAAAAACTAGTGTCCTGGCACAAGGCCTTGGCAAAATCTTATTTGTAGTCTTGGCACGAGGCCTTGGCTATGTGGTTATGATAGTCTGGCATTATGCATTCCATCATTATGAAAGTGGTTATTGATATTGCATGTGATCATTCGACTAGTAGAAAATCCATGTGAGTAAGTAAATGGCATTATTTCATTTTACCTTTGCCATTTTATGCTGAAGTTCAAGTTTAAAAGGCTTTTGTTTTAGTTATAATTTGCCTTAAGTGTTTATGCTCATTTATGAAAGCTTCTGCTATAATGTTATCCTTACTGAGCATCCGAGCTCACCCCTTTCAATGTTTTATTTATTTTTTCCCAGGATTATGAAGAAGTAATTTATGAATGACCTGCAGGGATAGTATGAGGGGATATGAAGACAAGATGTTTTTTTATGATGTAATGTAAAAATTTATGGATGTATCTAGTTATTTCAAGGCTACTAAACTAATCGGTCTTTCGAGACTTGATCTTTCTCGTGATCATGCCAATGTTATGTAATTAATGCACCGACTCTGGGTAGCTGGGGTCGGGGCGTTACACTAGAGCTAGTGCTAAAACATGTTGTGTAATTTTATTTTAAAATAAAGTGAACTAAAAAATTACAGAAAACGATACACAATAGAAGATATTTACAAGACTAGGTTTTAGAGAATTATATACAACTATTAAATTTCCTCATAATGGTATGGAATTAAATTTAAATAAATAAAAGAATGTTTAGTGCACTGCCTCAACAAATATATCAATTAAAAACCACAAAACCTATAAAAATAATTTTAAAATGTAGGGTGATCAATTAAAATTCCTAGTAAGGGGTTTAAAAACAATTAACACATTCTTGTAAAACATTTATTAAAATAAATACACATAATTAAAATTGATTTTCATATCATTTTAATTCTAAATAAATATAATTTGTATAACCATTAATTTATAAAGATAATTATAATTGAAAAGATCATTAAAAATTCTCATTCAAAAATAATTATTTTCTATTTGTTCGTTCATGATTCTTGGAATACCATAATAAAAACCACAATATAAGGCCCCTAGTTGTAACTCATTTGGAAAAAAATCCCTCAAGATGACTCATTTGACACCCCAAAATGTCACAGAAATTACTGCTACGAATCTTTGAAAACAATTTCCATGTACATTCCATTCTCCTCCCAAACCCAAAAAAATTAAAAATACATACATGATATTATTTTATTTAAAGAAAATAATATTTCTCGTAACATGTAACCAACATTTTCTTGATAATTTATAAAATCAGTTTTAAGATAATTGTATACATGAAATAGTCATTTTTATTTGAATTTCACAAATAAAAAGAATAATGTAATAAATGAATATATACCCTCCAAAATTCATGGAATGTCATATATAAATTATATAATTTACATACCTAATTACGCATGACATACCAATGGAAAAAGATATTAATTCAAACATGAAATTATAGTTTTTCTAGAATTTACAAATAAAATGATAACTATTAGAATTTAAATACTATTGTTTCACATAAACAAAAACCATATAACAATAGATTAATAATAAATTGTAACTTGGTGTATATATATTTGAAATAAATGATTAACTATTTTTTAACAAATAAATTGGAATAAATATATATATATTCACATAAATATGTATGTCATTATACCTCACACATAAGATGATGTTTTTTTTCAAAAAAACATGAAAAATGTTTGAAAAATGATTTATCTTACAACATAATTTTTAGGGATAAAATTTAAAACAAAACATTTATAAATTCTAAAAAACATAACATTGTTTGGATAAATATTTATATATATATGGAAATCTTTGTAATCAATATAATTCGATCAAAATAAAATCAAAACTTCCATATATATACATATTTTATTTTATCAGAGAAAAATATTATTTTCCCAAATTAATAATAATAATAATAATAATAGTAATAAATGTTATTATTATGAAAAATACTACATTATTAATTCCATAAACATTTAAATAATAACTATACTTAAATAATGATAATATATTAGTTATTTTGTTAATAAAAAAGCATGTATTTCTCACTTTTAATAAGATAACCATTACTACATTGACCACTTATGAAAATATTCACCCAAACCAATATTTCCACCATAACACAATTGTTAATTACACTTGTAAATTTCCACTATATTTCATTGAAATAAATAATATTAATAATTGTAATAATAATAATAGAATCATTGTTTATATTTTTAATATCCTTTTAAATATTCAATTATCAATTAATTTTATCATTTCAATTTATTAGATTAATTGATAAATTTATTCACAAAAATTTATTCAACATTTTTATATTGTCTGAAGCATGTGCTGATTACATTAAAGAGTTTAAATAAATTATAACCTTAGCCCCAATCCAAATCTTACCTAATCCTAGAACAGGCAAGAAAGTTTACTATGATGCATCTGGCATCAGGTTGAGATTATTTAATATGCATGATGAGTGTGTTTTGGTGTACGAGTCTCATCTATTGAGGCATCAGGAGCTTAATTACCCAATGCATGAACTCAATCAAGAAGAAGTTGTTCACACCATTATTTTAATGAGGCACTATTTGCTGGGAGATCATTCAATAGTGTACACATACCACAAGATCCTCAAATACATATTCACTAAACATTACATGAAACTTAGGAAGAAAAGGTGGGTTGAATACCTTTAGTATTTTGAATTTTAGATTTATTATATGCCTGGAAAAGGAAATATAGTTGCTAATTTACTGAGTAGGAAGACTCAAATGTAAGTGATTCTGAATCACAATTGTGAATGAATGTTGATTACTTTGTTTTCTAAGATGTTTTTAGAGGTGAATGACTATCTTGGGTAGCTTTTACTCAAATAATTTTCAATTTCCTCGTTACTTCTAGATAGAGTGAAGGTAATGAAGCTTTCCGATCCTGAGGGCTTGGTCGTCAGGGTGATTATTTCAATTAAGGACCCACCACCTAGCTGGTTCATTGATGTAAATGAGATCATGTGCATTGACGGATGTTTTTGGGATCCTAAATTAATATTATAGGATAATATGTGAGCGTCTAATGAATCTTGGTAGGCAATTCATCCATCTAACATGAAGATATATCATGATATATGCACCAGTTTTAGTGTATTGGTATGAAATAAGGGATAGAATGAAATGTTACTATGTGTTCCACATATTATTAGGTGAAGGCATAGTAATAGTGAACAGTAGAACATTTACGACCATTTCAAATTTATAAGTGTAAATTGGATGACATCATTATAAATTTTGTGGTGGTACTTCAAAGATCCCCTTGATGTAGTGATGTCATATGGGTGGTCATTGATAGACTGGAAAAGATCTCCCACATCTTTCATATTCAAGAGACTTTCGAAGTGTATTACCTAGTAAGGGTTTATTTAAAAAATAACACATTATTTCATGGAGTTCAACATACAATTATGTCGGATAGAGACACTTGGTTTATGTCATAATTATGGAAATGGTTGTAAAAGGATTTTGGATTATTGGCACATCTGAGTACAATATACCACCCTCAAATTGATGGTTAGTGTGATGGTACTATTCAGGTGTTAGGGGACATAATCCAATCATGCTTCCAAGATTTGTACATTTTTAAGAGAATAACATACCTCTCAGAGATTTCAACTATAATAATAGATTTCAGGATAATACAAATATGGATCCTAATTAGGCCATATATGGTATTCCTTCATATTTATACATGTGTTGGTTAGAGGAAGGAGAAGTTGTTCAATGAAGACCTCGTCTCTTTAAGGAGACCACAGAGTAAGTACAATCCATCAAGAAGGATATGTTCATAGCTCAGTCTAAGAAGTAGTTATATGTGGATCATTATCAATGAAACATGGAGTTAGAGGTTAGGGATCATGTTTTAGTACATTTATCACCTAAGATGGGGCATCAATGGATTCCAAGACAGTGATAGATGACACATATGTTCATTGGAATCATTGATATTTTGGGGAGAGCTGGGCTAGATGTCTATTGGTTAATGTTACCAAAGAGGTATCAAGGCATGCATGAAATCTTAAATATTTCATAACATTGATGTTATTATTCAGACCTATCTATTATCCTTTGTCTTGATGATATTGAGATGTAGTTTGGTGTTTCTTTTGATGAGTATCCTATTTGTATAATTTATTGTACCAGTTTAGATCATCTATTGTGAGTGTTATGGTATCATGACTGTGTACAGGATGGGACCTAAGAGTGGGAGGCTAACATACATTCTCAGTGTATGAGAATATTTATAGATTACGCTCAGCAACCATTATAAGGGAAACTTGGTGATGAGTTTTCCTATGAGGGGAGGTTTACGATCTTGTATTTTCAAACTGTATCATATTCATTAAGTTACTATTTAAACAACTTTTTGTCTCTAATAAAAGTGTGTAAGAGTCTAAGGAAGATTTTTCAAGAAAATAGGGTTCGTTCAGATCTCAAAGCTCTGTTTTTAGAGATGTAATTTGACGCACATAGTAGGCGTGTGATTAGTAGTAACCCTAAAGCTCAACAGTTTGGGTCATGTGAGATGGAGTACACTTTATAAATCCTTGAAAGGGGGTAGTATGACCATGTGAGATTTTTAAAAAAAATTCACATCTAAGTAACAAGGTTTTTACATAGTTTTTCTAACTGTGCGTGTAACACCTTGCAATTATAAAGAATGGACATTGTATTCAATAGAGTGCATGAAAAGAAACAAAAATTGTGTAAGGGAATATAATATCCTAATATATTATTATATAACAACTATTTTAAATAAATTAAATCTATGATATAACATTCAATAAACACAATACTATGTTATCTTGTGTTACATTAAACAAATACTTTCTTCTATATCTTAAGCTACACACAAGATCGAGTTTTACCAAAAAAAATATATTATCAAAATAAAATTATTTAATATAATAATACTTAAACTACATGTTTAATTAGTGGTTATGAATAGTATTCAATAAATTAATATAATATATATTTAATTACAAATGAAATGTTTGGAAGTTCATCTAATATATTTTATTATCATAAGAAGAGACCACACCCAATATTACGCATAAAAACCAATATTTTCTAAATGAAATTTAACAACATTTTTATAGAGAACCCATTTTATATATAAACATTGGCACCATTATATATTTTATATTTCAATATAAACTTCATATTTGAAATTGTAACATCCAAATGATTGTAGGGTTATTTTTGGTATTTTTCTTTGAGGATTCATTTTCTAATTAAAAGGGAAAATACAGAATTTTAATTCAAAATAAAATTTTCATAAAATTTATTTACAAGGATAAATTATATATTGAAATGGATTTAAAGTCTTGATAAATAAATTATACAAAAATAAATCCATATTAGGTTATTTTAAGCAGTTTAACTTTTAAATTGACTATAAAAGCATAGAAAACTTTTGAACATTTTAAAATTAGAAACCTGCTTTGTCGTCTCATTTCTGCGATTAAATTTAAATTAACTTATAACACTAAGGTGATTGGAATTGGAAAAAATAGTTTCCATATATGGTATCAGAATATTTTATAATTTCAAGTAATTTCACCTTTGTTTTTGACAAAAAAATATTAATCACTATTATCAAAGTTAAATACAGAATTAAGAGTCAAATTAGCATAATAGGGGAATAAACCATAAACAAAAGGGACAACATGTAATTTTATGGTCCTGGAAGCCACTCAAATGGTTCCCCGCACCAATTTGGCCACATGGCCTTAAGTTCATTTCCTCAACGCTAGAGTCTTCCGACTAGCAATGAGAGCCTAGGGTGCTATAATGGGGAAATTATTCCCTCATTGGCAGAGTGTAACATGTGGGAATAAATAATAATAATTGTGGAAGCAATAAACAACATGAAATTGAAGTAACAAATGAAGACTGAAAGATAAATATAAATATAAGGCATATAAGATTACAATGGGGAAATATGTCACTTGTTCAATGTAAACAGAAAAAAAGGATAAACTGCAATCAAGTAAAATACAATACCAAAGTACGGTAAAACAAAAATTAAACTTGGCAGCATCATAATCCATGGATTGGTCCCATGATCTCCTACTCCAAAGAATAAATAAAGTACATATATAAGGTGCCTAAACCCTATTGACACTATAGAAATATAGTCTACTACTGACCAAAAACCTGACCCAAAAAGGGTGTGAAAAATAATTCCCAGTAGGCAACCACCTAAGGTCTATGCCAATCTATATGTGTGTATATGAAGTAGTAGTTTACAATAGTGAAATGTTGTAAATTAGAAGCTACTAAAAAGTAAACAATAATAAAAGTAATGGTATTCATTTATAGAGTTCATTATGATCATTAGAAATTCATTTACATGAATTATTTAAATATCAGAATTTGGCCAAATCCAGACATTCCCCATGGAAATGTAAGACCAACAGAAGTCACAGAAGACCTTTAAACAAGTAAGTGAATACTGAATCCAAAATTGTGATTTGTCTAGGAATTCAGGTAATAATTCATTCCATTCCATCTTTTAAATATAACCTATCTGAGTTCTTTATATTCCTATGTTGAAATCTAGGTATCACTACATGTGTAATTATAATGAAAACTTGTTAGTCTGTCCTATGTGGTCCTACTTGGGATCCCTCAGTGTCACAATCAATATTGGTATAAGTTCATGAGAGTCCATCCCCAATGGTAATATGAGGGAGCCTGAAGGTATCAAACTATGTGAAATAGTAGATTATATCAATTTAGTATGTCCTTGTCTATCCAACTAGGGACACCAAGTGTCACTAATGAAATATAAATCAAAAGCCTCTTGAGTTCACCCATGGTGTTCTAAATTGAACACATGTCTCACCCAAGGTGAAAGGTACAATAGTCATTTGAGCCCCTTCAAGACATTATAATCTAAACCCATGTATCAAAAAAATCTATTTAATATTTACTCATAAAAATTCAATAAAACATGACATCCTACATAAACAAGTAAAAACACTGCATGGAAAAAGGAGAAAACATTATCCTAAATCCATTATCAAAATATAAGAAATTCTAATGAAATTTCAATTCCAAAAATTAATCAACTTAATTTTTAATCAACCATAAATGGGAAACGAAGGCATGACCATAGACAACCCAGACCGAAATGGCCAAAAAAATCATCTGATGGAAATGCACCAGTGGGGTGACCCTAACCAAACAACAAAGCCAAAAATGCTTTCATTCATTGAATTAATTACAAGAACAACATTTGTTAATAATAATGATTAGATTTATTTCATGGAAACACCTAAACATGAGTGCACGACACAATGACACATACAAACATCTCAACAATTTACGAGAGGCATGAGACAACCTACCCTTTCATAATATAACTCCCTTTATCCATCCTATATTTCCAATTCAAGATAGAAAGATGTGGATCTGCAAAAAAAGGATATTCACTCAACCTTAAATAACATATTCAAGAACAAAAAACACCAATAATGACTTAATATTAATTTAGAGCTTACCAATTGGGTTCAGATGTGACCGATGGTGATTGATTCAGAGTTTTGATGGTCAACCGGGAAGATGTTGAAGTTATGGAACTCCTCTTGAGTTCCCAAGGAGATCCGTCTATAAAAATTATAGAAGAATGAGGATACTAAATTTTTAAGAAAAAACACAATGTACACACCTTTTAAGTCTATATACATGACGTGTAGATCATTTTACTGTTCATTTGGCTGTTGTTTTCTACCGACTTACTTTTCTAGACCTTCCGGCATGACTAAACATTGTGTATAGATAAGTGCACAATGTGTAGTTGGTTTTTCCTATATTTAAAGGAATAATTCCCACACACCATATATTCCAATCATACATGGCCTAACTACATGGTGTGTAACCCTAAATCAGCCTGTGTGATAGTATGATTCCAGTATTAGTCCTGTTTTCCCTTGTATTCTAAAAAAACTGAATGGAAAAAAGAATAAGAGAAAATATTACCTCAAAGTAAGAACAAGGTTATTAAAATATTTACCCCTTAAAGAAATTCTTCTCTGAATTTCCCTTCCAAGGGTGGTGTAGGAATATCTTAGAATAACTCTGGACACTAAGCATGTACATTGACCTCCCTCTCCCTAGTCTCTTCCTATACTCGACCACGTTTCCATAGCACCTGTACGAGAGATACTAAAAGGACTTGGAGAACCTTCATGCTCCCATCAACTATATGAATAAGATTCTCCTTAAAGGATGCATCAACCTAAAGTTCAACCTCCTATGGATGAAAAATGTGAGATGAGTCTGAGTGATAGCGGTATAGCTAAGATACATGGAACACGTCATGCATGGATTAGTACTTATGATGTAACTGTAACAGATAGGAAACTGACCTGACACATTCCATAATCTCTAACAGACTGACATATCTTAGTTAATGCTTACCCTATCTACCGATCCCTTTATGTGACAAACTCAGTGCAAAATATATGACAACATGATCCCTGACATCTAACTCCAATGGTCGTCTGTGGTGATCGACATATAATTTTGGATGAGATTGTGCAGTAGTCATCCATCTATAAATTAAGTGGACCTACCTCAAAGTCTCCTTCAAGAGATATGGTCCCAGTAAGTCTACCTCACTTTCCTCTAACCAGCACAAAGGATAATGACAAGAACTCCCACATGAGGTCTTATATGGCTCCATATGTATCGTCTCCTAAAAAATATTAATGTTGGAAAACTTGACCAGCGAAATATGATTCTCCCAAGAGACCCCCAAAGTATAGAAAACATGAACAAAACATGTCTTCTCACACCTGTATCATATGCTCTAACTGGCCATCAGTCTGAGGGTTGTATGTTGTGCTCAAAAGAACCTATGTACCATGCGCCCTCTGAAAACACTTCCACAAACGATACGTAATGATTTTATCCCTATCTAAAACGATAGAAAGGGGGACCCCATGAATTTGTACCACCTCATGAATATACATATTTCTGAGAACATGAACTTTAATTTCCTACTTTATCAACAAGAAATGAGCAACATTCGTAAGCCTGTCAACTACGACCCACAAAGCATTGTTTCCTCTAGTTGACCTCAGTATCCCTATTACAAAATCCATAGTGACGTCATCCAATTTACACTATGGAATAGGTAACATACTTAAAATCGATGATTGTCATTGATGTTCTGCTTTCACCTACTGAGAGGTGGAACACGTAGTAACAAAAACTTCTACTTCTCACTTTATACCCGGCCACTAGTACTGATGACGAAATTCACCGTACATATTATTGACTCCGAGATTCCATTCCGAAGTTGAACCATGAAACTACAACATTAGATCCGCATGTATGTCCCATAGAACTCACACACATCCATGGATATGAAGGACATCGTCCTTGCCAATCATCCATCCATGTGGAGAGTCCTCACCTTCCACTCTCTCTCATAGAACAAGGCCTTCAGAATCTGATAGTTTCCTCATCCTAACTCTGTCTAATAGTGTATAGGTAATAGAAAAAATGAAAGACAAGTTTATCCCTGACTATTGTGAGCCACTAAATGAATATCCATGAACAAATCCATAAGCTTTCATTCACCACTAACCTCTTGCACTACTGGTATTTGATCCCTCCCGCTCAGTGCATTAGCTACTGCATTGCCTTTTCAGGGAATGTAGGCAAGCTCATAATCGGACGACTGAAGGTATCCCACCCACCATAACTATATTAGATTCAAATAAAGCTAATTAATGATGTATTTGATACTTTTTTGGTCCATGTACACCAAAAAATTATCTCCCAAAAAATAATGTCTCCCACAACACAATACAAGACCAACTGCAGCCAACTTTAGATCATGCGTCAGGTAATTCCTCTCATGTGGCCTCAACTGCCAAGACCCGTACACAACAACATGATCCCCCTACATAATCACTACACCCAGCCCAATACCTAATGCATCATAGTACACCGTGGAACTCTTTCCCAGATCTGGAAATGTTAGTATCAGTGCTGATGTAAAACGTCCCTTCATCCCATGAAAGGATGCATCACAAGAATCTGACCACTCAAACATCACACCTTTCTTATTCAATCCCTTCATCGATGATGCTAATCATGAGAAGTCCTTTATAAAACACTTGTAGTAACCAGATATCCTCAAGAAACTCTATACCTCAAAAATGATTTTGGGCTTCTCCCAGGTCACTACTGCTCTCACCTTCTCGGGGTCCACTGATACTCCAGTGTTTGAGATGATGTGATCTAGGAAGTGAATTTAATCCATCAAGAAGTCGAATTTTGTGATCTTATCCTATAACTTATTCTATGTCATTGTTTTGAAAATGATATCAATGTTTTTGGAATGGTTTTTTTAATTTTTAGAATACACCAAGATATCATCCAAGAAAACCACCACAAAAAAATATTGGTATGGATGGAACACTCGGTTCATCAACACCATTAAAACTGCTACCGCGTTTATGATACTGAACAGCATAACCAAGTACTCATAGGAACCATACTTTATATGAAAGGATGTACAAGGTATGTTTACTTATCGAGCACGTACCTGAAGATATCCTGACCTTATGTCAATATTTGAGAACAATTTAGATCCTCGAAGTTGATCAAACATGTCATCTATCCATGGAAAGGGATATCGGTTTTTAACCGTCAATTAGTTCAGTTTCCAATAGTATATGCATAAAAAGGGTATTTTCTGCCTTTTTCATGAAAATAACCATTGAACACCATGGATAAGTACTATTTTGGATAAAACCCTTATCTTACAAATCATCCAACTTTCTCTTGAGGTCTTGAAACTCAATCACAACCATCCTGTATGGAGGAATGGATGGCGGTGCAGCTCTAGGAACTAGCTCAATAGTGAACTCCACCTCTTTGATTAGAGATATACCTAACAAAGTAATACGGGAAAACATCCTTAAAATAATCTAAAACTATATTGAAAACCATCTGACCTATTCCTTAGTCATCCAGATATAAATCCTAAATCTGGGTTGTAATACCACCCAGCCCAGGATGCTTGGGTCCAGCTCGCTCGCGTGAACATCTCATTCACCATTATGTAGAACCTCTCTAACCTCTAGTGATGTGAAACTCACTCTACGGTGATAGCCATCACTAAAGGCTCAAAACGAAGCCAACCATTCCATTTCGAGAATGACATCAAAGCTCGTCATCTCTAAGACATAGAGGTTCCATAGAAAGTGACACCAACCAATATCAAGTGGGGACTCCTTGAACTGAAGCACACCTGCCCTTCCAATCCCTAACAGATTTTCTAGAATCATAACATCAGAATATGTATAAACGCAAAGCCCATGGATTTACACAATGGACACAGATATAGAACTATGCATAGCACCTATATCAAAAGGTATAGAAGATAAAACAAAGGCAACTAGAGTAGTACCTATGACAGTAGAAGGTATGGGATCCTGCTTCTACTGGGTCTGTTGAACTGCATAATTATGACCTACATTATGACCCTGAGATACTTCATGGATACCCTGATCTGACCCACCATGTTTTCACTGAGATCATGGAGTCTGGATACCATGTCCAAAACCACCGCCTTGGCCTAAATGCCCCAATGTATTGCAATTTCTAGACTGGTGAGAAGCTACAGACCCTTCTCCTACACATGGAGTCTGTAAAGAACCTCTCTCACTAGCCACTAGTGGAAGCATCCTCTAGAAGTGTTGTAGATGGCCCATCTTTCCGTAATCTCACCACTAAAATGGGTCATTCGGACAATGTGGCCTCATATGCCCCGGCCTACCACATTGGTAGCACCTCACCTAGTTACTGGAGGAAAGGTTCTAACTGCTACTATCACTGAAAGAGAATAATTGATGACACTTCTTCTTTCCGGTTAATACAATACCAGAAATCGATGTCAAACCTCACTGTCTCGCACCACTAGCTCCCCATAGATTGTGATAGGTGACTAGTGCTTGATTCAAAAAAGTAGAGGCCGAAGGAAACCTAACTACATTAACCTATGATTGGATGTTTAATTGGATACTATCCTTGAATATTTTAGCTTTTGATACATTATCACCTATCAATGTAGGTGAAAAATGCTGAAGCTCAATAAACTCGATCGAATAGTCCATAACTGACTGTGTACCCTGCTCTAGGTACATAAACTCCTGGTCTCTGTCGGCCCTTAGTGTATTGGGAAAATTATAATCATAAATGGATTCATGAATGTATTATTATGTGATATCCTAATGACTCCCTGCATGAGTGATAACATCCCATCATCTCTTGGAAGAATCATGCAACATATATGTCACGAGTTTGACCCTCCTCTCAAGAGGCATCTCCAGATGCTTGAAGATACTCAAAATTGTTTCAAACCATGATTATTCAGCCTGTGGTCGGCCATCACTTGGAAATGTAGGTAGATACAGTAGCTGGAATATATGCTTCAGATCTTCCATAGATGTCACAACTTGAAGTGATCCCTAAAAGGTCTACATGAACCTCACGAAACCTTCATAGAAATGTGCATCTGCACCTGCGTCCTGTATATTAGCTGGTGTTGTAGTTGAAAAAGCTGTATTTTCATTGGTATCCCATGGACTACCTTCTCTTGAGTATGATCATCGCCACTCTCCTAGAGTAAAACTCATGGCTGTCATGGCGGCATGACTCTATAAGGTCAAGAACATGCCTTTGTTCAAGCTCGTCATCATGGTTTTCCGTTCATGTGTTCCAATACAAAACATGAAAATTCCATCAATGTTTTGCAAAAAGGGACTACACTGCATTTAGAACGAATACATGGTGTGTTCCCTTAAACTCTTACCTAGTCATGTATTAGCACCATCTTGGGTGTGTATCAACCCCAGGAACACAGCGTGTTCCACATACACATGGCATGTATACTGGTCTGTCCTTCTAGTCATGTACTCCCACATGGCCAGGTCCACATGGGTTCAACCTAGGTAGGATACATGGAATGTTTTGATAAAAAATCAATAGCCCATGTTTCCCCTCACACAACCCATTACATGGTCTGATACTAAACAGTGTGTACATATGGTACACTACGAGTTCATTTTAAAAATTGGAAGACCTTCTTCCCCAAACAGGAAGATCACACGACGTGTTGGGATAAACTACACGTCGGGTAAACTTTGTCTTTTATGACAGAAACTCCCTATTTCCCAGAGAACCCATGTTTATGTAGAAAATCCAATAAATGGAATTCCAATTTCTGATTTGTGAAGGCCCATACTCCCTGCGAATCAAATTTTGGAACCCAATAATAACATAACATTTCATAATTCTATACAAAATGTTGAATCCTGATCCACAAAATTCTTGTCTATGAGGGCCCATATACCTCAAGACCCAATGTTTGGCATCCATTCAATCCAACCATAGAACATACCAACACACCTACCATAATAGTAGGCATATATCTCAAGGTACTATCACATCCACATGCATTAGTAATGCTCTCTAAATGGCATGGTAAGTATGCATGGAATGCGATTTATAACAAGTTATTATATGTTGAATGAGTTGGAAAACCCTAATCTCACTAGGTTGTAACAAAATTGAACCACAATAATATCAATAATAAATGAACAAAACAAGTGTCTCACCCTATAGTGAAATCGAATCAACTGTAATAGATCAAAATATAAAAGCACAATTTAATTCGTGGCAATTTGGATTTTCCCTGTACATGGGGTAGCTACTCCAGGGAACATATAATTATCAAATTCCATATCTTTCATATCATCACAAAATAGTAAAGAAAACCAGAAAATAAGCCCCTCTCTACCACATTATAACGTCCTGCGTCCGGAAGACACTCAACTGGTGCCCTGTACCCATTTGGCCACGTGGACTCAAGTGCATTTCCCCAAATGCCAGAGGTTGCTGACTAGAAGTGAGGGCATATGGTGTGATAGTGGGGAAACAAAGCCCTCATTGGTAGAGTGTAACATAGAAGAGTAAATAATAACTATAGATAAAGTAGTAAACAACATGAAATTGAAGTAACAATTGAAGACTAAAACATAAAGATAACCATAAGGAAAAAAATAAAAATGATGTAGCATGTCACATGTTATAAGAAAACAAGTAATATAAGATACACTGCTATCAATTACAATACTATACCAATTTATGGTAAAACATAAATGAAACTCAACAACATTGCAATCCTTGGCTTGGTCCCGTGCTTTCCAACTCTTTAGCAGCAATCAAGTACCTGTATAAGGAGCCTTTCCCCTATTGACACCTATAACAATATAGTTTTCCAAGGCCCGAAAACATGACCCAAACAAGGTGTGAGAAATAATATATAGTAGGCAACCACCTAAGGCCTTTGCAAATCTATTTGTGAGTATATGTAGTAGTAGGATACTATAGTGATATATAGTAAATTAGTAGGTAATCAAAAGTAAACAATATTAAAAGTACAAGATTTAATTTACAGTGTTCATTATGTTCTTTAGAAATATATTTACTTGAAGTATTTATATCTCAGAATTATTTCTAATATCGACATTCCTCGAGGAAAAGTAAGAACAACAGAAGTCTCGGAAGTCCTTCTAACAAGTAAGGGAAGACTGAATCCATGATTGTGCTTTGGCATGGTAATTATGTCCCAATTCGTTCCATTCCACAATTTATTTATAACCTAAGTCTATTATTGAGATTATTAAGTTGGAATTCAAGTATCATTATAAGATTAATTCTACTGACATCTTGCGAGTCTGTTCTCAGTGGTCCTACTAGGGAGCCCTTGAGTGTCACTCTCGAAGTTGGTATAAGTTCATGTGATTCCATCCGCAGTGGTCCCACAAGGGATCTAAAATGTATGAATCTATGTGTAATATAATATTATGGAAATTTAGTCAGTCCATGGAAGTACTAATTGGGAGACCAAGTGTCACTAATGAAATATAAATCGAAATCCTCTCAAGTCCGTCTATGTTGTTATAAATTTACCCCATGTGTCACCAATGGTGCAAGGTACAATAGTCATGTGAGTCCGTTTATAGTGTTTTAAGCTGAACACATGTACCACCCCAAGATATTTACTATTTACTCATTATAATTAAATAAAACATTCCGGCCTGCTTAAACAAGTAAAAACACTGCATCGAAAAGGGAAAAACACATTCCCAAATCTATAAAACAATAATTACAATTCTATCACAACTGAAATTCCAGAAAGTAATCAAAATAATTATTAAACAACACTAAATGGGAAATAAAGTCATTCCCATAGAAATCCTAGGTCAAAACGTGGAA
The DNA here is from genome assembly GCA_963277665.1 of Viscum album. Taxonomy (NCBI): domain Eukaryota; kingdom Viridiplantae; phylum Streptophyta; class Magnoliopsida; order Santalales; family Viscaceae; genus Viscum; species Viscum album. Next base: position 1,382,297,383 of record OY728163.1, read on the forward strand.
ACAAATTATCTAAGGGAATCACACTCACAGGGTGGCCTTTAACCAAACAGCAAATCCAAACATGCTTTTCATTCAATGAATTCATTACCAGAAAAAAATAGGGTAATAATAAGGTTCAATTTAATTATAAGGAAACACCCTAAACATGGGTGTGTCATACAATGGAACATGTAAACATCTCAACAATTAATGAGAGGCACCAGACCACCTACCTAGTCTTAGTATGACTCTCCCCATCCAGGCTCTACATCCAATTCAAGCTAGACTGATGTAGATATATGAAACAAAGATATTCACTCAATAGTAAACAACATAGTCAATAACAAAAAATCACTAATAATGGATCCAAAGTAATTGAGAGCTTACATATTGGGTTCAAACAAGACTGACAGTGATTGATTCTAAGTTTGGATGATCAGCTAGGAAGAGGTTGATTTTTTAGCGCTCCTCTTGAGTACCTCGGGAAATCCATCTATCCAAATGATAGAAGAATGAGGCTAGTTCACATTTTAGGTGAAAAAAGTTCTTGGTGTGTAAGTCTATATACAATGAGTGTACATCATTTTACTATTTATTTCAGGGCCATTTTCCACTAACTTACTTTCCAGGACCTTCAGACATGACTACACAGTGTGCGTTGAGAACTAGTAGACGCGTAGTTGGTTTTTCCTGTCTTTCTTACTGAAATTCCCACTCACCATGTATTCCCATCATACATGGACAAAATACATAGAGAGTACTTATAATTACATGTCATGTAACCCTAAATCAGTCGGTGTGATAGTATGATTCTAGTACTTGTCTAGTTTTCCATTGTCTTCTGAAAAACAACTCAAAGGAAAAAAAGAATAAAAAATATACCTCAAAGTAAGAACCATGTTCTTAAAAAAATGAACTATAAAATTTTCAAAAATTAATTTTTTCATATTTATACCCTATCCTCCCTTTTAAGTAATTTGGATCATTATTGGAGCCACGTTTCATCAAAAAAACAATGGCAGAATTCCCTTTTCAAAAATGTTCAGAATTACCACTCCTCCTCCACTATGAAAAAGCACTAACCCCTCACACTTATTCCCACATATCAAGACCTTTGTCTCACCCAAACTCTTCTCAAATAAGATACCAAATCCCTCCACTTATCTATGAATCCAAACCGTTGGATGATACTTAACCATGGATTTTTTTTGGTGTAAACTAGAAGTAGTTTCCCAAAAATGAAGAAACATTTTCCAACGATCCATTTAATTTTATTTCATTCTCAAAAAAATAAATTATTCTTATTACATGGCTATATAATTAAATAAATATCCTCAGTATACTTAAATTTTATTAATTTAGGGGTTCTACCTACATCTACACGCACATACATCAAGTAGGTTATGAACATACTGTTTGTGTAGGGAGAACTACCGCCTCATGAAATTATGAGTGTTCATTCTTACTTTACCACCTCTCATGGTGGGAATTATGATCAACATATTTTAATGTATGATAAATATTTTATTTATAATGTATATATTCTTAATTAATTTTTATATAACACATAACTTTGTTCTTTTCATTTTTATAAATATGATAACATCATTTGCGGACGTGTGGCCTACCACCTCCTTGAAGCGATGTGATTCGTTCGTGCTCTACATGGAATGTATAATGGATAGTTTTAATAAAAATATGTGACACATATGACATAAATATGATACTGGAATTACAATATGACTATAAATTTATATCATTTACAATTAATTATTTTAAATATGAAGAAAAAATGGAAGTGGTGTTAATGCGTGTGTACGACCTTCCACCTCCATGAACGATGCATTTCATTTCTTAGCTCAAAATATTATGGATTATTATAATTACATATAAAATGAATATATTTTAAATTTTAATCACATTTTGAAATATTTATATAATTAAATCATGGTATAAAGAATAAGAACAACAAGTGACAAGTCAAAACATACTAAAAAAATGAGGCAATTAACACCATAAATATTGAATATTATGATTGTTTACTGACAAAAGGGTATAAACATATTATAAAAAGATAATATATGATAAAATAAATATTAGTATGGTTCTGTAATAAGTTTATAACATGTTTTAAACCATTATATATGAATTTAAATGATGTTCACCCAAAAGGAAATGAAAGGTAAGAGATTCTTGTCTCACTTTTCTTTCTGTGAGGAATACGCCATTTTCACCACTTATTGCTTTTGTGTGGTATATATACTACCCCAATTGTATTTTATATCATTAAAAAATTTATCTTCAGGGTATTTAGAGTTTTTTTTGAAATAATTTCTTTCATGGGGTATAAAATTCAAAAATTACCATGTAGTAAGGTACATCATCTCAATTTCCATTCTTCAAGGAAAACATTATTATAGTGACCCAAATTTATTATATATGGAGTACATACTTCCATATTGGCATATAATATAAATATTAATTCATTCTACATGATACATTCAGTATCTATTTTAATTATTTTATCCAATGGGATTTGAATTTATTGTTACTAAGGGGAAAAAGAAATCCAAAACCCAAATCCTTTCCTTGGGTAATAATACTTCCAAATCATTGTTTATATTCTATGATTATGCGTGTACTCAAATTTTACAATAATTTTTTGAATTTTTACTATTTTTATTTGGATTTACATTTTAGACATAAAATATATTTATTTACTGATTCTAACATCAACATTATTATCTTTTCAAGGGTTTACTTCACATTCTCAATTTATTTGTCATTGTTTACACTTGATTTTCCATCATAGGAAATTATTGTATCATTAATTATTAAACCCTTTAATTTTCCTCTTCTCTGGTTTTTCATAACCATTTCCATGTAATAGTACAAATTTTTCCCTCTTCGGTACTCTAAATTTTTTATAAAATGTTTTTAAGAAAACCCGACTTCATTTCTCACTTTAGTCAGTGAAACTGTTTTCTTCTTAAAACAATGTTTTATTAAAAAAATCCAAATTATATTTATCATTTTAAAAATGACCTATAAAAGACCTTTTTACCTATTTTTTATTTTAAAAATGTTTTCAAATGAATCATCCTCTCTCTATCTGAAAAATTCCATTTTCTATCATTTTGACCGTGTAAAAAGAATTTTTTTAGCTTCTGTGAAAGTACAGATTTACCAAATGTCATTTCTTCGAAGCTTCCTTTTCATGTTGAAAAGTTCAAATTTTAAATAGAAAAATTTTCCAAAGTGATTTTAAAGGAATTTTTTTTTAATTTTTTTTTTCAAAATATACTGTATATTTTCCTTAAGAATATATTTGAAAGTTCTTTTTATAGTATTTCTATTCATCAACGACAACAAACAATTTTTTTACTCAACATAAGTTATGTTTTATTCATATCATACTTATTATTCCTCTAAATGGTTTATGATTAATTCTTCCATGGATTGTATTTAAATCCACTCCTTTGATTACCCTGTTAGTCCAATTTAAATATTTAATTTCCTATGATCATTAGACATTGAATTTCCCCTAATTATCCAGTTTATTTATCATGGATATGTTTATTTACTAATCCATTATCATTTTTACATAAAAATTTTACTTTGACAGTTATTTTACATTCTAGGGAAATATTTATAAATCCATATCCTTTATTCAATATGGATATTTGATAAGGCATTTTTTCTATTTGATATGAGGAATTCTTTGGGCAGGTGGTGATTTGTGGGGCCCAAACTTTATAAACCCTCGATGTATTGACAGATTCCCATTAGAGAAATTTTTTTCACAAACAAAACGGATTTCTACCTATAGTTTTAAACATTCTTATGAAAGGCCTTAACATTATAGGTTTTAATATGTGTCAAACAAGATATCCAAAAATTTAGCACTAAATTATTTTTGATTTAGAATTTATTATCCATTAGATTTTAACTATGAAGAACTCTATGGATGTACTTCATTATCAGTTTATCAACTAAATGGAACGTGTCTTAAGTTTCTTACCTTTACATAATGTATACTCCTTATCCAATATTTAGATGGAATTATTTTTTTAGTTATATAATATTCCATATCGATTATGTGCTTCTTTATCAGTTTATTGATTACATGTAATGTGTTTTTAGTTATTTTTCATGTCATAATGATTATAATAATGGATTCATTACTGATTCTAACGTACATACCCTTACTGACCATTTAAAATCACCCTTATTATGATTATTTTTCCTAGTATTCCATGAAGTATACTAAGAGATATGCAATGATACCCTCGATGGAATAAAGTTAACCTTGAAAGAACAAAGTTTTGCTTTAATTATTTTATTCACATGTAAAAAAAGACTCATGTATTTATCTAGTTTACCAAGAATACAATAATATTTAGTACATCGAGAAATGATGTACTTGTATCTTATGATAATGTATTGGTATCATGGCACCAACTCTGAGATTTTGAGGGTCAGGTCACTACAGTTGGTATTAGAGAAAATTTAGTAGCAATCATGGGAACTAGATTCAGGAAATCATAGATTAAAGGATATAAATATACGGTCGAATTTGAGGATAAGTATAAAATAAAAACCAAATGTTTTGTCTTAATAGAGATTACGTAGTCTTCTTTAAAATAAACCCATGTATAGATGCTAGAAGTGGATGTGGTTATGATAATGATTTACCAAGATGTAAAATCATTGGAATGGTTTGTTGGGCCTAACTCGAGTATAACTCAGTACACGAAATATGAATTAGTTCATACATAGATTGAGACGCCCGGGGGACACGCATATGATAATTAACATTTTATTTAAATGTCATTCCAAATAATTTAAATAGATAATGAAAATTAATGACCTATGCTATACCTAATGTGTCTTATATTGGAAATATTGTGTCGCGATTTAGACATCCTATAATGATTATACTGTTTTTACAATATGATAATTTATGCTCAAACTACAGTTTCTATTTTATGGAATTTTCCTTTTCTTCTAGATAAACTCTAGACCATGGAAGGACCTATGTGAAATAAATTGATGAATTATTTATGTATTTGTGTTGTATAGAAAACCCTTGTTAAAGGTATATTTAGTGACTAACCTTATTTCTAGGTTTCCAATTATATTTATTTTTTAAATTTTAATAATATGTTTTTATAAAAAGGATGACATTTCTGTTGGGTGAAAACCCAAAAAGTCTCGAAAGGTGGTGGTAATTGAACCCATAACTGAAGGACGATCAGCATTTAATGCCAACCACTAACCAATGCAATGTCTAGGTTATCATGTCTTTGTTTTTAGTCAAAAAATTTGTGCATAACTATTAATGATAAACTGAAAATGATCATTTTTTATGTTTAGAGATTAATGTATTACCTATTTTGGATATTTAAAATATAAAAAAACGATAGTTCGGATTTTCACTCTTTTATGATCTTTAAGATCTATTCAAAGTGAATTTTAGTTCATGAGGAATAACAATAATTTTTTTGGATATTCATTTCTTAAAGTAATGGATTAATTGGAAATTGATTGACGCACAACCAAAGGATGAAATTGTGTTTATATAAATATTTCATGTAAGTATAATTACTTATATTATTATATAGACAAATAATTACTCAATGTTAGGGAAATGATCAAAATCACAAAAATGTTATCTTAATACATTACTTTTTATTTAACTGATTGTCTTACGAATCCTCAAATATTTATGGATTTTAGGCCCTCAAATTTCAATTGATCATTCACTTGATTATTATTAACGACCTCAATCACTCCAAATTAACATTTATTATTTTCCTCCATATACATATCTCCAGTTACCAATAAGGTTCTCCTACTTAGAGACATAGTAATATGTTGGTCCATGCAACCACTTTATTTCCCATTTTCACTTTTCTAAAGAATGTTTTATGAAACCTTCTCATGATGTGGGATTTAAATATAGGAAATATAAAACAATTTATTACCAAGTTTGTGTACAAATTTCTAGGATAAAATTTAAGTATGTTTTGGAGAATGTAATAGCTTGAAATTCTAAAGACAGAACATTGTATTCAATAACATGCGTGACCCAGAACACCATGTTCTTAAGGGAATGTAATATCCTGATATTTTAGAGTATAATTGTTATTTTAAATTAATTCAAATTATGATATAATTTTAAATTTATGTAATATTGAGTTATCTTGTGTTAAAAACTATAAACACTTTCTTCGATAGCATGTGATACACGCAAGATTGAGTTTTAATAAATAAAAATATATTATTAAAATATTATTATTTAATATTATAAGACTTATCCGAGCTGTTAAATTATAAGATTTTAATAGTATTGAATAACTTATTTGAATATATACTATATATACAATCAATTTTTTTGACATTCATCCAATATATTTTATTATCATAAGATAAGATAATACACAATATTATACATAAAAACCGATATTTTTCTAAATGTAATTTGGCCACCTTTTTTGGAGATCCTATTTTATATATAAATTTAATAACATTTATATATTTTATGTGTAAAAGTAAACTTCATTTTTGATATCATAACATCATATATTTTTTATGGGAATTTTTTTGTATTTTTAGGTAAGGTTTTAGTTTTTGATTGATATTGAAAAATACTGAATTTTAATACAAAACTTCTTTTTCATATAATTTATTTATAAGGATAAATTATATTTCAAATTGGTTTTAATGTTTAATTATACAGATTATATAAATATTAATAAAATTTATGTCATTGAAATCTATTTCACTTTGACATTGAACATATGATCATTGCAAACATTTGAACAATTTAATTTGAAAACCCACATTGTCGTCCCATCTATAGGGTTATATTTCAATTTGGTGAATGGAATTTGAAAGTAATGTGTCAATATTTTTTAATAATTATAATTTATAATGTCTAAATTGGTCAACATTGTTTTTTTACAAAAAAAATTAGTGAATTTGATTAAAATTAATTACAATGATGGTGAAAAAAATTAGCTTAACAAGGTACTAAACCATAATCATAAGAGCCAAAACGACCTATAAACTTATCCAAAATGAATTTTATGTCTATGTTTAGACCCTATCCTTACGTGGATTAAATATTTAGCATTATTAGACCCATGTTTCATAGGAAAAACGTTGGTGGAATTCCATTTTAAAAAAATTACCAGTAAATCACTCCTCTATTATAAAAGGGCACTGACCCTTCCACTTATTAACACATCTCAAGCCCTTTGGATCGACCAACCTTGGATAAAATATTCCCAAAAAACCTCTCCCATAATCCAAGAATCCTCACCTTGGGAATAATGAAAACCAAGTATGTCTTTTGGTATAAACATAAAGGAGTTACCTGAAAATGAGGTACTATTCTTCCACAATGAATTTGATTTTATTTATTTCTCCAACCATTAAATTGTTTTTATTTGTTTATTATATATTAAAATAATTATCCTAAATATACAGAATTTTTCTTATATTATGGTATCTACATACAAATAAACATACTTTTGTCAAATGGATAATGAACTTATCATTCATGTATGACGAACTACTGCCTCACGAATTGATGATTGGTCGTTCTTACTTTACCACCTCTCCTAGTGTGAATTATAATGTAAATGATATTCATATATGATATATATTATAATTATAATTTATTTTTGATTATTCTATTTTTATATAATACATAACTTCATTCTTTCCATTTTTTTAAACATGATAACTTCGTTTGTGGACGTGTGGACTACCGCCTCCTCAAAGCAATGTGATTCATTCACGCTATACATGGAATGTGTAAAATTTGGTTTTAATATAAAAATTAGACATAAAAGGCATAAAAATATAATATTTTAATAATCTATATATATGTGTGTGTTTATTTATCTTTTAATTTTCATTCATTTTAATAAGATAATGAAATGGAAGCAGCGTTCACGCGTACGTACGACCTACCATCTCCATGAACGGTGAATTCCATTTATTATCTCCAAATATTATGTATTATTATCAATACATATACAATGAATATATATATATATATAATACTTAAATCATGGTATAAATTCTATATATGAATAAATGTTGATCAAATTAATAAGAACAACAAGTACCAAGTAAGAAAATACTGAAAAAACGTGGAAATTAACACCTGAGATAGTATTAATTATGAAAGTTTACTATCATGTGTGTTGTAATATATTATAATATGATTTTATATGACATAATGAATATTAATATTGTTATATAGTAATATATTAACTTATTTAAAACCATTAAACATGAATTTAAACTTTTTTGACCCAAAAGAAAATACATGGTAATAGATTCTTGCTCACATTTCTTTCTGTGAGGAATATCCCATTTTAACAACATATATATTTTGTATGTTTTATATAATTCACCTATTGAATTTTATATCAATAATACATTTATCTTAATGTTATTCTGTGTTTTATTTGAAATCATTTCTTTCATGGGGGTTATAGTTCAAAATTTAAATTGTAATAAGGGACTTCGTCTCAATTTTCATTCATTATGGCTTAGATTATTGTTGGGAATAGAATTTATTATATATGGTGTAATTTCTACATATTTCACGTGTAATATCATTATTATTTCTTTTTCTAAGGATAATTTGTGTTTCTATTGGGTTTATTTCATCTGATGGTATTTGAATTAAGTGCTACCAATTTGAAAAGTATTTCAATAACCAAATCATTTCATTGAGTTATATTTCTTACTTATTATCATTAATATTCTATGATTATCTGTGAAATAACTTTTTATTATCTATTGTTTTATTTCCACTTGTTTTATGTGTATTTACATTAAAAAAATAATGAATTTATTTTTTTGATTATCACATCATCATTATGGTCTTTTAAAGGTTTTATTTCACAATATCATTTTATTGGCGATTGTTTATAGATGAATTACCATAATAGGAAATTATTTGTTCATTTAATAATAAACCTTTTAATATAATTATCCTATAGTTATTAATAACATTTTTAAGGAATATTACCATTTTTTTAATTTTTATCACACAAATGTTTTTAAAAAACCCCAACATCAATTCTATCTTTTGTCAAAGAATGTGTTTTCTTCTAATAACCACATTTTATGAAAATATTTTTTAAAAAAAATAGCTCTTTTAAATGTTTTATTAAATAAATTTTCACCACTTTTGTTTTTTATTTTTTATTTTAAATTATTCTTCCTCTTCTTTTACAAATAAGTCATTTTTCATTCATTTTTAACTTGCAAAAGGAATAATCTTTTCACCTTTGTACAACATGTATGCATTTACCAACCACCATTTCCTAAAATAATACTTTAAAATTTTAAAAGATCAATTATTAATGAATTTGTTTTCAAAAGTTATTCTCAAAGAAAATGTTTTTCAAATTTCTTTACAAAATAAGAAGTATTTTTCCTCAGGAAAATTTTGGAAATATCATATTATAGTATTTAAAATCATCATTAACAACTACTATTTATAGTTATACAACCTGTAATATATTGTTTTGACACCATCATTATTCTTCTACAGGATGGTTTATGATTTATCTCAACAAGGATAATTTTCACATTCACTTCTTTTATTCCTTTCTTAGTCCACCTGAAATATTTAATTTCATATTATCATTATATATTAAATTTCCCTGAATAATTATTATCCTTTATTATGGATATGTTTATTTCCTCAATAGTATATCATTTTTTATAATGTTCATACATTGAAATTTATTTTATTTTCTGGGGAAATATTGATAAATAGGTAACCTTTGTTTAATACGGATATTTAATAATGCATACTGTTTATTCTATATAAGGAATACTTTGGATAGGTAGTGAAGATTGGTGCTAAGACATTATATTACCCCTAGATGCATCAACAAGTTCTCAAAAGAAAAATTAGTTATGAAAATTAAATGTGTGTTGAATTGTAATTTTAAAACATCTTGTGAACAGTATTCATAGTTCAAGTTTTCATATTGCTATGACATGATATCCAAATAGTAAACATTTCCATATTTTTTCAGTATTTAGGATCCATGATATTTTCACCACGACAAAGTCTATGGATTCATTTCATTTTCAGTTTATTTATTAAATGGAATGTATCTTTATTTTCATACTTTTCCATATTGATTATTCCTTATCCAATTATTTATACGTAATTTTTTTTTCAGTTATTTACCATGAAATATTATTTATACACTTCAAACATAGTTTATTGATTATATGGAATGTGTGTTTAGTAATTTACCATTCCATAATTATTAATCTCATTGATTTATTATTTATTCTATTGTACATACCCATACTGTGCATTTTAGCTCACCCTTATTATGTTTCCCTCCCCATGGATTCCCTGATATATACTAATAAATACATTCAAGGATACCCTAAATGGAATAATGTTTTCCTCGAAAAAAACATAATGTGATCATTAGTGTATTCAATTTTAAAACAACATTCGTGTATGAATCTAGTTTACTAAAACTACGAAATTGTTTAGTGTTTTGAGACATAATTTCCTTTTCTATTATGCCAATATAATGGTAGAACAATGCGGGCTTCAATAATTTTTTGGTCAGTCGCTATAGTGAATTTAATCATGTAAGAGGGTGTGCTATATGGATAGTGTTGGACCATGGATGGTTCACAATTTGGATAACCATGCGGCCAAATCATGTTCCCCTTAAAATTGTTAAAATTACATTCCACACCTCTATATTATTATCGTAAAAATCAAATTTATTCCTTCTTATTTTCCTATAGCTCCAAATACCTAAATCTCCTAACTCCTCCCAATCTAGGATTTAAGATAGCCTCTCAGTCCGATGTCTATTTCACTCACCATTCATAGAGTTAGATCAATATTAGTAAGATATTCATTTAACTTAGATCCTTTACATGTTTCTATCACTATATGGAATACTATATCTGTGTGAGATAATATGCCATATTTTTAGGGAATTTTCCTATTTATTTGATGTCTTCCTTTCTAGACTTGATTTAAGGCCAATACATTAGGAGGAGTCTACCATCGATATAAGGTAGGTGGTTTAATGTCTTTCCCAAAAGTTTAAGATGTTTATATTATTTGTCATGTTCTATGCCCCAAACATTTCTTGTGACCCTTATTAAATATTAATTTAAATATATATGTTGTTTTTATCCTTGGTTAATAGTCTTTATGACACATGGTCCAGCAGCAGAGGTTGTTTAACTCAACGTGAACCACCTCTTAAGGCATGTTGTTATTATGTATATGGGTAGATGTAATAGTTTTAAGTTATTGAATTACATTAGTTAAGTTATAAAATAGTTCATAGTTCCTTAGTTCTTCGATGCATAAATAAGGTGATAACATTTCCCTGATCTGCTTTTATAGGGTGTGTTTTTTCAAATGAATTGGGTTATAATTTCTTTTACACAATACAATATTCTCCACATTTCCTATTTAGAATTTTCATTCATAGTACAATGTGTCATTTTTTTAATTATTGATATATGTTATGCTCCCCACTACTTAATTAGTATTAATGGAAATGACTTTCTTCATTGTATAATTGATTTTTATTGGACATTGTGTTCCATGTGGGAATAATTTCTTCTTATTAGATAGGTTGTTCGTTATGGAATACATACCCCCTTATTGGACATGTTTCTCCATTTTGGTTTCCTGATTAGTATTTCCATTGGATTTTCTTAGTGTATACATGATTATTATTAGATTTGATTGAATGTGGTTGGGAGTTTAGATATATTCCAAAGTAGGTATTGTCAGCCATTATCCCATGGGGAACCTGAGAACGACATGGGTTATGCTTAAATTATCAATTAATTTTTTATACCTGCACACTTTGGATTTTATAATCAATGGACGAATAGTACTAGCTAGACACCATTGGTAGTGAACTATATAGTTTTACACACACCCTATTCGGTCACCAATTACTACATGCATAGAAATCAACATTATAGACAGAGACAAGTGGAAGAATCCAACTTTGGACAATTGATTTTTTATTCTTTGATGGGGTGTGGTAGAAGAGGATCAATATTATGATCATGACACTATTATATTTAGCCTTTTTTATTTTTTTTCTATTTTGTATAGCATGTAGAATGTATGAATGTTACCATGTTCCCATTTTTATTCCCCCATTTTTATAGAATCATGAAATCATCATTATTTTTTATATATTACTGGATATATTTTAACATGATCTTAATGTAAATATGATTTTTATATCTTGATGGTTTATGTTTTTATTGTTCATTCTTTTTCTTCTATTATTGCTTTGTTTGTGTATCACCATTGAATTTCACTCTTATAAGGAGGTTATGTTCTACCATCCATATCTTCATAGTCCCTCGTTACTAATTGCAGGACTCAAGTATATATATATAGGTACACTTGAGGCCATATGGACAACAATTTTTGGTCACTTAGGTGAACTGGTTATGGGGTACTAAAACATCCTTTTGAGAAAAATATATTTATTATGATTCAAGTTGTCTCCCAAAAAATAAATTGATCCCACGTTCAAAAGGTTGGCCTTTATCATTTCCCAAGATGAGGTAGAGTGTTATGAGGACCATATAGCTTATGGAAATAATTTATGGAATCTATGAGTAGTGATGAAAAAGGGTCTCATGACATATGGGATTTGAGGGTATGGGGAGATATGGGGCCTGGTGGGTCTAAAATATTTTATGATTAAGAGTGCGGTCGAATGTGGGTTGAACTTGCACAGGTGTGGGCCAAGGCGGGGTAAGCCCATGCAGGTGAGGGATTACCATGAGTTTTATTTTAATTTTTTTTCATATATGCTTTTTTAATAATTTATTTTATTAACTAAAAAATCGTGATTAACCCATGACATAGGATTTCTCACTATAATGATCACACTACTTCACCTTTAATCCACATATGATTTTTAAATTGGTTTATATTTATTATTTTTATTTGATATTATAATATTTATATTTTAATTATTCAATATATTCACATGGCGTGTCATCCCCCCTATAGAAAAATGGAACTCATCTCCCATGAACATGGTTTTAATTCTAAAAGAGTTATAATAGTCATAATGATTTTTAGGTTGACTGTATTTTTTATTATTGAATTTTATTATTTCATTAATTAGATAGTAAATGGACTCATGGGAACCCTAATATCCCCCTTTGAAATTTGTTTTTTTTTCTAGAAATTCATCATTCATTCACAGGTCCAGTCATTCACATCACCAAACAAAAAAACATCATCATTCATCGCTCATCACCAATCACTCACCGACTTTTCATAACAACAGTTCACCACCACATCGATTTCACCCCATACCCCCATTAACCCATATAAATTTTTTCATAATATCCATTAAAACTCTAGTTATTTTCAATCCATACTTCTCACCACAATTACCATTACGAATGAGAAAAAATTACAATATTTAAATGATTATAAATAGTATATATTTTTTCAAATGTCTGAAACCCATGGGAAATCTGGCGACATATATGTGGCATGATGAGCTTGACATTTAATATTCACATTATATGCAGACTTTTACCGAAAAACCTACACAGGCTAAAAACGATGTGTGATGGGCCCATCCCACCCTGGCTTGACTCTTTCTCATTATTTAACATCCCAGATCTAGATGCTACTCAAATGATCCCCATATATGGTTGGGAACATGGCCTCAAGAACATATCACCAAATTTCAAAGCCTCCCAACTAGTAGCTAGGGCCTATGAGTGATAGTGGGGATACTATTCATTCCTTAGAAGAGTATAACACATTGGAATACAATAATAAAACAATAGTTGAAGCAGTAATACAATACAATAGAAGTATACAATGGTAGATTGATAATATAAATAATGAGAAGTCATATGATTCAAAAGAAGATGCTTCATTTTATATATTCTATGAAAACATCCAAAACATGTTACACTACAGTAATATAAGATATAAGTATGAATCGTACAAAAAGGAGAAAATAAACTTAGAAGCATCACAAACCTTGTACTGGTCCCATTATATCTTGTTCCTAAGAAGCATATCAAATACCTAGAGAACAGAGCATTCCCTTATCGACACCTACAAAAATATAATATTTATGGGCCCAAAAACATGACCCAAATAGTGTGTGAGATAAAATCCTAGCAGTCAACCCCCCAAGGTATGTGTCAATCGTCCAGTGAATATATATAACAGAAAATGTAATATAGTGAAATAATTAAGATAGGATGTTCTCAAAAGTAAACAATCCTACAAGCACTAGTTTTCATTTACATTCATTTCATATTTTTTAACAGTTCAATTACATTGAATTATATATGTCATGGGATCCAGCCTTATCCCAAAATCCCCAGTATAATGTAACAACAACATATACCCCAGAATGATATCTAAAATAGTTTATATTATGATTTAATCAAAGATTATGATTTGGATTGGAAAACACATCATACGTCATTCAATTTAAATATTCAAATTATAACCTTAGCCCATCCATGACATTACTAAGTTGGAATTATAGTATCACTCCAAGTGTTATTCCACCTACATCCTATGAGCTTTTCACAATGATCCTCCAACGAACCCAACATCAATATCTGTGTGGTGTCAGTATATAACAATGGATTCCATCCATGGATCCTATAAATGATCCCTAAGTATCACCCATGGTATATAATTACCACCAATAGAACACGACCATGTCATCCCTCCATGGAACCATGTTTTGTTATCCATTTTAATAAATACTCAATGACCTCACCCACTACATATGTGGTTCACTCCCTGCTTAACCATATAACCCCCTATTGGTCCGCCCATGGTATCGCTCAATGAATCAATGGGTCCCCCAAGGTACAAGGTACAATAGTCATATGGACCCATCCATGGAATTCAAATATGAATCCATGGTTCACGCAATTCTATTTACCCCTTTATCATATAAGATTCAATTAAACATTTGACCAGACATGAAAATTTCCAAACCAAAAGCATCAAATACAATCTCAAAAAAGACAAACCTCATAAGTCATGTCCTTTCAATTACTCAAATGGTCATAATTTTCAAAACAAGCATCACATGTAAATTAATTTATTACATGGATTTAGCATTAATAAACTCTTGTGGGTAATACAAATAAAACTCTTGTCAGGTAATTTAAACTATCAAAAGGCTTAAACATAAATTATCTTACGTGGTCAATTAATTTATTTAAACAATTTAATTTTAAACAACCTGGGAAGGGGAACAAAGGAATATCTCATGGGAATCGTATTATAATGGCTATAAACAGTCATCCAATGGAAAATAAACCCATGGGTGAACCTAATTTAAGATAAAAGACCCTAATCATGAATAAGAACACATATTCATTTTCCGCAACATCAATAGACAATGACAAGGTTCAATTCAATATCAACATGACTCCAAAAAATGGGTTTTCCACACTATGGCACATATAATCAACTTGAATATTTTAAAAAGGAATAAGAACACCTACCTTGTACTAGTATAACTCTCCTAACCCATTTTTGGCCATTAATTAATCCTAGAATGTTGTAAATATAAAAAACAAGCATAAGCACCCAAACCACAATAACTAGGCTGAGAGAAGTAAACATGAAGATTGCCTCAGGGGGAACTAATAACTCTCCATAGGGGTTCCAATGCATTTGAAGGAATTAAAAACATCATTAGAATAAATAAAATGGTGAAAAAAACTTGCTATAGTGGTGTTGTTCATGAAACCCAGGTGAGGGTACAGCTCGGTTGAAGAAGAAGATGTTAATGCCTAATTTAACAAAAAAAAAACAAAATCCACAACATATACCAGAAAAATAAATGTCATGTTTATGCCAAAGTTTCCCCTTCTTCCGAATTCCCTTACACATTAGAAATAAGTCATGGAATGACCATTACATGACATGTACTGGGATTTACATGGCATGTAACCACGAGTCACATCGTGTAATATGCCAACAACCATCCCTCAACATCTCTTTCTCCTCTTTCTTTAGAAAATTTTGAAAATAAATGATATGAAACTCAAATGAAGAACCATGTTCATACAAACATCCCCCTTAAATCAATTTTTACCTTAATTTCCCTTCTACGGGTGGTGAAAATACATATGATAAAAACTCAGGAAACTGTGATCATACATCAAGCTCTATCTCCCAGGTCTCGTCCTGTAGTTTATTTTGCTGCCATAGCACCTGTACTAAATAAATAGACCAGCCACATAGAACCTTTGTGCTACAATTCATAATTTGTATAGAATGATCCTAAAAGGATGAATCTACATCTTACTCAAGCTCCTAAGACATAAAGTAATGATATTGGTGTGAAAAGTAACATAACAACTAAGAAATGTGGAAGACGTCGTGCATAGACCAGTACCTCTGAGATGAATAAAACTGATAGGTAACTGGCATGACTCACTCTTGAATCTTGAATGGAATGACATATCTTGACAAAATATTTCTTTGTCTCATGGTCCTCTTATGTCCCAACCACGATGAAACACATTGGAATCCCCAATTCCGGACCTCGAACTCCAAAGTCTTCTTTGGAGATAGGCGTATGATTTTTGATGAGACTGCGCTGTAGCCATCCACTTCTGAATCAACTGTACCGGCTCGATGCTCTCCTAGAAAAGATGAGGTCTCAGCATTGCTTCCTATCATGCCACTTTCAAAAACATAGTTGATCTACATTTCCTACCATAGAAAGCATCATATGGAGCCATCTAAACAAAAGTCTGAAAGATATTGTTGTTGGGGAAATCAATCAGTAGTATTTGTCTCTCCCAAGAACCCCATAAATCTAAGACGCATGCCAAAAACATGTCCTCCAACACCTGAATCGTGCCCTCTAACTAGATATCTATCTCGGGGTGGTAAGATGTGTTCATAAACACTTGTGTACCCATCACCCTCTATAACTCTCTATAGAAATTAGAATTAAATCAGTCATCCCTATATGAAATGATAGAATGTGAAACCCTCTGTAACCACACAATCTCTTCAATGTAAAACATCTAAAGCTCATCAACAGTGAAGGTTTCCTTGATCGGTAGGAAATTTTCATCCTTCGTGATCATATCATAGACAAATCAAAATACATCATTACCTTGAGGTGACCTTAGTAATCCCATCATGACATCATTCCAATTCCACTCAAGAATGGGTAGCTGCTGCAAAAGTATGACTGGTCGCTGGTGTTCTCGCATCACCTAATGATAAGTGGATCACCTTATGAAAAACTAGGTACATCTCTTTTCATATATAGACACCAATATTGATAATGTAAACCCCGATACATCTTGTGACACAAGGATGCATTGCTCATACAGAGGCATGAACATCCCACATCAGCTCCTCAGGCATGTCTACAGAAACCCACGGACCACCATCTAACCAAGAAACTTCATCCTCACCTATTCTCCAACTAGGATGATGGTACTCACTTGTCACGCTCTCTCATATAACCAGGCCTTCAGAATCTGACCACTTACTCATCCTCACATTGTCCAGCAGGTTGGAGGTAACAAATATGGATGAATGAAATGTCTATTTGTGACTATTGTGCAACTCTGAATGCATCATAGAGAACAAAGTCATAATCTTCCACTCACTACGGTACTACTGCACTGCCTATATCTGAGTCCTCATGCTCAAAGAATCCACCACTACATTTCCATTACAAGGCATATAAGCCATCATGAAATCAAATGGCTAAAGGTATTCCACCCACCATCATTTCCTTAGATTCAGATCATGTTGTGCATAAATGTACATGGCGATTTTTTGGTCTGTGTACACCGAAAAAATCTTTCCCAAAATTTAATGTCTCTAACTGCGTAAAGCATGAACATCCATAGCTAACTCAACTTTTTGTGTTGGGTAATTCCTCTCATGTGGCCTTAATTTATGATATTTTTATGCGACGACTCGGTCCCTTTGAAAAATAACTACTCCTTTCCCGATACCTAATGTGTCATAGTATACAGTGGAACTCTTTTCTGGATCTGTAAAAATCAGTATCGACACCAAATTCAATCTCCCTTTCAACTCCTGAACGGTCACCTCATATGAAGTTTTCCGAACATACTTCTCACACATTTTAGTCAAGCTTGTCAAGGACACTACTAAACATGACTATTCTTATATGAATTATCTATAGTAACCAGCCTTCTATAAGAAACCTTGCACATCAAATAAAATCATAGGATGCTCCTAGGATACTAATTCTCATATCTTATTTGGGTCCACTGATACTCATATTTCCAGGATAATGTGACCAAGGAAGTGAATTTGATTTATTCAAAAGTGACACTCTTTGATCATATCATATAACTGATTCTCTCTCAGTGTACTCAAAATGATATAAAGATGAATGGTATGGTCATGTCGATTATGAGAATACACTAATATATTATCCCCAAAAAACCACAAGAAACAAATCAACTTATGGATGGAACACACTATCCATCTGTTCCATAAAGACTTCCAACACATTTGTGAGACGGAACTGAATTACCAAGTACACATACAATCCATACCTGTTCTAAATGGTTATGCGAGGTTTGTCTGATGACATAACATGAAATTTATGATAACCAGATCTCAAATCAATCTTCTTGAAAACATAATCTCATCAGAGCTGTTTGAAGAGACCATATATTCCCGGTAGAAGATACCATCAATTGATACAATTTACAATAATCCATGCATAGACTGAGGATACAGTCTACATTTTCTTTGCAAAAAAGGACTAGAAAACCACATAGAGAATTATTGGGAAGGATGAAACCCTTTGTCTCTAAATCCTCTAGGTTCCTCTTGATCTCATGTAACTCTTTCATAGCTATCCTATAAGGAGGAATGGATACTGGTGTAGCTCATGGAACTAGAATGGTAGAGAACTATACCTCTCTCACTAGAGGTAAACCTAAAAATTCATCTAGGTAGATGTCCCGAAAATGATCAACTATAGGAGGTAAATTCATCTGACATGTTTCCTTGTCATCTAAATACAAACATGAAATTTGAACTATCATCTCGCCCAACCCACGATGCCCATTTCCAACTTATCCCATTTGGATATCCTATTCATCATTGTGAAAAAACATTCCACCCTTTGTTGATGTGAGTCTCACCCTATGGTGATAAAAATTCCCAAAGGCTTGGAAGGGAACCAACCAATCAATTATGAGGATGAAAATTCTTTTCATCTCTAAGACATTGAGGTCCCATACAAATTTACACCCACCAACCTCAAGTGGGGGGACTCCTTGAACTGATACACACCTTCCATTCTAATATCTAACAGGCTTCTATCATCAAAACATGATCAGACGTAAAAACACAGATCCCAGGTCTATCCATAATAGACATATATATGAAACAATGGTATTCCCATGTATGAAAAAGTGCATAATCTAAAATAGAGGCAACTAGATTAGTACCTCGAACTATAGAAGGTTCGGGATCTTGCTCTTGCTGGGTCTGTTGCACTATATAAGTTTGACCTATAAAATGTCCCTATGACAATTGTTGGATACCCTGAGTAGATCCATTATGTTATCGCTATGAACTTGGGGTCGGGAAACCATGGCCATGACCACCACCTTAGCCTGAATGGCCTGGAATACTACAAATCCATGTCTGATAAGATTCTGGTAACCCAACTACCAAACGTGGATTTGGTTTATACCATCACACACTAGAAGCTAGTTAAAACATCCTATATAAGCACTATATATGGAACATCATTCCAAAATATCATTACTCGACTGGGTCCTTCAAAAACTATGTCCTTGAATGCCCTAGCTACAACACTAGTAGCACCTCATTTTTCTAAGAGAAGAAACATTCTGACTACTCACATGACCACAAGAAATCTCCAAATGATTGTTATTACTACTAGACGAGGAAATAGCTAATCGGTGTGATGAGCCTCTATGGCTCGCACCCTAGATTCCCTCAGGTTATGTTTAGTAATTAACACCTAATTGACTATAGAAGATACATTAGTCAACATGAACAAAATTTACCTATGATCATATGTCATACCTAAGACCATCCTAAAATCATCTTGCCTTCAATACATCATTACCCATCAGAATAGGTACCCAATGCTGAAGCTTAGAAAAAAGGGTTGAATAGTCCATAGCTGACAGTGTGCCCAGCTTTAGATAAATTAAATCTTGCGATCTATCAGTCGTTATAATCATAGGAAAATAATAATCATAGATTACCATCTAAAAATATCATTATGCCATATCCTGATGATCCCTCTCCAAATTGATTACATCCCACCATCTCTTGGTGGAATCAAGAATAATATTTGTCTTGAGGTTTACCATCCTCTTAGAAGGTGTCTCTAAATGCTCGAGGAATCAAATCATGGACTACATCCATGAATCCACAGCCTATGGTCTTCCATCCCCCAAAAACGTTGGCAGATTTTGCTACTGGAACACTCACTTCAACTCTTCCATAGTTGTGGCAGGCTATAGTGCTCCATAAAAGGTTTACATGAACATCATAAAGCCTTCACAGAACTATGCATCATTATCTACATCTGGTATAACATCTTGTTCTTCAACTTCCACGACTAGAGGATCCACCAGTGGCCCATGGGCTACCACCTTCGGGGTATAATAATCGCCATCCACCTAGAATATAGCTATAGGTCCTCATTTTGGCATGACACAAGAAGGTCAAGAACACACAAGAGTTCATTTTCATTATTATGGTTTGTAGATCAAGAGCGCTAGAACTAAATGAGTGAATAAAACCCTCAAAGGTTACTATAAGAAAAGTACACAATGTGTAGACACAATACACAGTGAGTACCCTCATGCTTCCACCTGTGAGTGTACTTCCTCCGACATAGGTGTGTAAGCACCCCAGATACATGGTGTGTAGGGTTGGAACATGGAATGTTCTCAAGTATCCCCTCCTGGCCATGTAATGTTACATGTCCAGATCCACAAGGGGGATGCCTTTGTAAAACTACATGGGGTGTATCGAAAGTACATTGCATGAACTATCCAAAAACCCTCTTTTCATGTTCCTCTTCACACGGCTGGACACACATTTATTTTCCACATAGAATGTAAAAATACTACATGGTTTGTACTTATGATGATTATGTATTCCCTAATATAACAACATGTGATGTGGTTCATAGAACCACACACCGTGTTGTCTGGGTTTCATAAAGGAAAATCCTTGGAGTTTCCCGGGAACCCTTGTTTGTGAAAAATAAACCAATGGTACCGAAAATTTTGATATGTTGGGGCCCATACTCCCCCGAATCAAATCTTGGTCTACAACTTCAACACATCACAATATGTTTCAATACAAGTCTGAAACATGATCCACCAAATTATGAACCAAGAGGGCCTATACACATTAGGACCAAAGCATGGAGATCATCCAATTCAAATCAAAACAGGTACCAATACACCTATCACAACAAAAATCATATCTATCATGGTACTTGTCACAACAAGATTTATATATAGCATGACATCTATCACAACCACATGCAATCATTAATGCTCTCTAAGTGGCATGGAAAGAATGCATGTCATGTTATTTCTTACAACTACCTATATGATAGATGATATGGAATACCGTCATCTCATTGGGTTAAAACAAAATAGATCCACAATGATGGTAATACTAATAGAAAACCACAAGTGTGTCCCCCAATAGTGAAATCGAATCAATTGTAATAGCTTATGATCCAAAAATCAAAACTCAATTCGAGGGTATTTGTCTTCTCACTGTACATAGGGTGGCTACTCAATGAAACTACATATTACCAAATCCCATTTAATTTATATCTTTTCCTATCATTTCAAAAAAAAAAACTTGAAATGAGTCCTCTGATACCACTTTATAATGTCCCAGATCCAAATGAAACTCAAAGGAGCCCCGTACTTGGTGGCCATATGGCCTGAATGATATCTCCCCATGTGCCAGAGGCTACTGACCATAAACAAGGTCCGTGGAGTGATAGTGTGGATACTATTACCTCATTACAAGTGTATAACACTGTAGAATACAGTAATAAAACAATAGAGGAATAAGTATTACCATACAATATAAGTAAATATGGGGAGATTAATACAAAAATAACCAGATGTCATATCATTCAAAATATAATGTTGCATGTTACATGTTCTAGTAGAACATCCAAAATAGGTTAAACCGCAGTAATACATGATATAAGTACCAATGGTACCAAAAGGAAAAAAAGAAAATCAGAAGAATCACAAGCCTTGGCATGGTCCCATGGTCTCCTGCTCCTAAGAATCATATCAAGTACCTGGAGAAGGGAACTTTTTCTTTTCAAAACCTTCAAAAAATATAATCTGTTTGGGCCCAAAAATACGACAAAAATAGGGTGTGTGATAAAATCCCAAAAGAATACCTCCCATGGTCTGTTCCAATCTTTTAGTAATAATATATAACACATAGTGTACAATAGTGAAAGTAAAAAACAAAGAATTACTCTAGAGTAAATTGTCATACAAGTACTAGTTTCTATTTTAAATCATTTTATATTAATTAACAATTAAATTACATTTAATTATATAAATCTTGATATCCAACCTAATCTCGATATCCCTCATATAATGTAAGGACAACAAATACCTTGGAAGGCTATCTAAACTAGTGTAAGTGATGACTGAATGAAAGATTGTTCTTTTTCTTAGAAAATTTGTGATAATTCATTCCATTTGAATATTAAAATTATAACCTACGTCCATCATTGAAATTCCTATTTTGTAATTCATGTATTACTCCCAGTTCAATTCCACCTACATCCAATGATCCCATCCCAGTGATCCTCCCAAGAACCTGACATCACTCTTGGTGTAGTTTGAGTATATTTCAATTGATCCCTTCCATGGATCGTATAAATAAGCCCCAAGTGTCACCCATGTAATATAAATAGTTCCAAAATAACTTGTCCATGACATCCCTCCATGGAAACATGTTTTGTTGGGAATTAAAATAAAGCATCCATGAACCCATACACTACATCCATGGTTTTCTCACAACATAATCATATAACCCCCTTTTAGTCCATCAATGTAATCCCTCAATGGATCCACAGTCACCCATTGTATAAGGTACAATAGTAATATAGACCTTTCTATGGAATTCAAATATGAATCCATGGTTCAACCAATTCTATTTACCATTTTATCATATAAGATTCAATTAAAAATTTCATTAGGCATGCAAAGGTTGAAACCAAAATCATCAATATATATTCTCAAACAAGGACCAGCCTCATAATTTATGGCGTTTTAATTAATCAAATGGGAATAATTCTCATAACAAGAATCACATATAAATTATATTATTACATGTATTTAACAATAATAAACTCACGTTGGCAATCCATATAATAGGTCAATCATGTAATTTAAAATATCACAAGGCTTGACCCTCAATTATTTCACATGGGAATACATTTATTTAACCAATTACATTTCAAACAACCCAATAAAGAGAAAAATGATTGCCTTATATGAATCATTGTCCATCTTTCATAAATGTTCATCCAAGGGAAAGCACAACAATGGTGTGGCCCTAATTCAAGGTAAAAAAACTTATACATGAATAAAAACACATATTCCATTACATAAACGTCAATTGGAAATTAAATGTATCAATTCTAAATCAAGGTAACAACCAAAAATTGGTGCGCATCACTCTGTCACATATAAACAACTTGAAAATTAGTTAAAGGAACGAGGCCACCTACCTCTTACTTGTACAACTCTCCTCATCTAGTGTTGGCCACTAATTTGACCAATAATAGAGTAGATCTGAATAACATGCATAAGTTCTCAAACCATAATAACTAGATCGAGGTAATGAAACATGAAGAATGGATCAAGAGGAATCGAGAACTCTCTAAAGGGGTTCTAATGCTTCTAACAACATTCGAAGTGGAGTTCCGAAGAAGAAACAAGAAGAAAAACATTTTATAGAACTACTGTTCAAGAAACTCAGGTGAGGGTTCTGTTCGTTTGAAGAAGAGGATACTACCCAATTTAACAAAAAAAACAAAGACACACGGTGTGTACTGGAAAATACATGCCATGTATATTTTGAATTTCCTCCTTCTACCAACTTCTATTACACATCATAAATTGGTCATGGAAAAACCATTACAAGACTTGTACTGGGATTTACATGGTCTGTAACCCCTAGTCAGGCTGCGTAACATGCCTGCAGCCAACCCTCAAACTATTTTTCTCCACTTTCATAAGTACAATTCAAAGTGAAAGTATTTATACCTCAATGGAAGAACCAGGTTCTTACACATTACTATGTAGGATGATTTTTATGTGACCACAAAGCGCATCATCTCTAAAGTAATTTCTTTGGGAATCCCCCCATTAATGGTGGTGAGGAACACTAATTTAATACATTAGTTTCCTTCATGAGTCCAAAGTAATTTATACTAGTCGAATATTGATTTAAAATTGAAAAATTTTTATTCATAGACTTCCACATCTCCACCCATTTTGTGAAAATGGTTTACCTGAAACCACATATAAATACAACATGTTTTTTAAAAATTGGAGGAAACACATACATAGATGAATTAAAGGTGAAGAGTATATGGTAATTTTCAGTGAATTAATTTCTATAATAACAATTAATAATTGAAAATATTTAAATAAAAAACTCACAATTTTTCTCCATGAAGTAAATCCTTCACAAAACCCCCCCTTTATAAAGAAACATATTCAAATAGGGTCCTTATGAAGATACCTTGTAAACATAGTTTTTGAAGGATGCGTTGAAGATGGTGATATCTGAAGAAACCATGAAACCCTCCATAGATTACAGCCACTATTCATAGAGTATCATTTATGGAAATTTAGTGGCTTCATTGGTGTTCATTACCCTCTCTTCCATTCCCATGTCCCATGAATCATCTGTCTGTAGTGCAAAAAACTATTTTCACATTTGTTATTTATTTTATTTTTCCTATTAGTTATTTGATGATTTTATTGAAGGTGACATTGTCAATCAATTTGTTTAGAAAGGTGAGACATGGGAAGGTATACCTACCTGTATATATGGATAATTTATTAAAAAGTAAAGAGTTAAAAGGCAGTCTCAATGTGTAATGATTCTACACTAGAAAAAAATGATAGTGGTTACATTGAGATAGGAGAAAAACACATAATGATTAAAAATCGAGGAACTATAAGTCTTGAAGAAAGTCCTTCTATCACCCTTTTGAAATACATAAGCTGTAGAGTCTTCATAGGAAGTAAAAATCATCATAGAAGAAAGGCACAATGTAAAGAAATTATTATTAATGGGAGGAATTTGTTTAGAAATCCAAAAGTTCCAACTCATGTGACATTTCAATAACTGGTCATGAAGAACATTCAATCACCTCATCAGCACAGTGGTTCCTTATCCATTCAGCTAACGATTTTAGTTTTAGTGGAATTAATGGGGAAACACTGATGAATAAAGAGAGAAGAAACAAGAACACTAATATTGATCCAAACCAACATTAAGTAATGTCAAAAAAACAAATGAAATTTGACTCCCAATAATCAATCAAAAATAGCTATGATGATTTTTTAACACTAAAAACTAAGTCTGCACATAGCTGAAACAAAGATCATAGAATTTACCAAAAATTAGAAATAGAACATCCATACAATTTTTAGGGGAAATATACATGAATATATAAGCATGCCTGTATAAAATATACCGGGAAAATGGGGAAGACTTAGAATCCTCACTAGTTTAGAGAAAAAACATACCAAACAATCACTAAGTTATCCAGAGATCTAAATATCCTCCAAACATGCGGAAACTCATCCAAAAAATAGAAAAAGGAGAATCATTGAGTCTTGAATTTTCACACTATGGGTAAGAAGAACCTGGAGGAGGAATTTCGATAGTATTTACTTGTAATTGAAGTCTGGATTTCTCTTAAATTCATCCAACATATCAATGAACATTCTTTTTCTTATCTTATGGTAGTCCTCAGTAGAAATTTATCTATTTTTATATTGATATACTACTAATGTATCATGATCATCCATCCAATATTTATAGTCTTTCTAGAATTCTAATTTCTACTCAATTTGATAAATGTCCCTCACTCCAGGTTCATTATCATCTTCACAACTGTTGTGATATGAATCAGTTTCTTCCAAAGATTTAGACAAATATTCAGCAACCACAGGTTGTAGAGGGGTGATTAATTTAAAATTCCTATACGATTCAAAATATATTGTGACGATAGTTATCTCAATATTAGATTAATCTTTAATTTTTTGACACTTCTTGATATTTTGAGTGAAGAAGCCATCAACATCAACCAATGGTATTTTTACCCTTTTACCACTTAATTTCATGAATGAATCTTCAATCTGACAGAAATTGTCATAATCATCATGCGAAGATTCCCCAGAATCTGAGTGATTACTATTTCCCTCAATTTTTGTGGGAAGATCCATTTTAGTAGTCTCATGATCATATTGTTCATATTTATTAGGAAGAATGTATTTTATTATTTATAGGTTGAGACTTATGAACCGACTCCACAAAAACCATGAGATAAATAGGGGAATATATTAATGGAATAAGATATATTCTTATTATCATTCTTAGTAGAAGTATCCCCTTGATGACCCAAGGAAGTAGTTTCCAACACTTTTCTTTCTTCCTTTTGGACCCAGATTGGGTTGAAGTGTGAAAGGGGCGTAAATCATGAGGCTTAATCACAAATATCTTAATAACACTTTAGGATATAATATAGAACATTTTCTAATACATATTCCTAAAGAAATCTATATTCTTAATTTTGGATCCAAAAATGATTTGGAAATGGGTGTGAAATATCTACCTCATAACAGATTCAAGAAACTGAAGGATGTGAATGTTTCTTAGTATCAGAGTCTAGTATGATGGAATTCCCAAATAGACCAACAATTGAAAATAGGTCCACTTTCTTAAAATGATGGAGGGGTAGAACAGGGAATCCAAGGAATATAGGGACAACATGGGGTTTGGAATCAGTGGAGATATGTAGATACCACTTCGAGGAATTCATTATGTAATCACTAAATGACCAGGCACCTCTTTTCCAGAACCTATAGTTCTCATTTTTAGCCATAAATCTAAAAATGACATGCGGGGAGTTCAATAGACTGATATGAAAATTCACGAAACAAATATTTTCAAGGGTATTTCTATGTAATATTAATGATGGTCTTTGGTTATTAAATTTTCTAACAAGTACATAACACAAATAGTAATAAAGATTGTGAAAAAATTCCTTTGTAACGGAAATCATTTAGATTCCTCTATGCTGGAATATCTTTGAGCCGATTTCTGAGGCCTTTGATGCATCTGGATCCGGCTGGTTGTGCCCAGCGACGACATCAGTAAAGGAGAAATGAAAATCAGGATTATGGTTTATTCCATGTTCTCTCAGCATGATGTTCTCTAGTGCGGTTTCCATCAATTTTTTAGTGGTTTAATCACATAACAAGGTGATGTTGTAAAAATTTACTCAAATCATATTATAAAAAAGGATATTATAATAGAAATATTGAATTGGTTTTCTAGGTCAATTATTTTATAATTGATTTTCAAAATCCCTTTAAAATTATTTTAACATCGGTTATATTAATACCAATGTGATTTTTTTCACATCAATTAATCCATAACAGATTTTGAAAATCCAAAATGAAGAAAAGTTTCAACACCAGTTATATTACAATCTACATAGAAAACCATTCTATGTATTTTCACCACATGGGTTATTAAATAATTTATGTGAAAATTCAAAAAAAAAGACTTTTCTAACCTCCTACCTTTCCACAGCCGACCAAAACAGAAAACAAATAGAGAAAAGTAGAAACAGTTGCAAAACTACAATTTTAGTTACAACAATCAAAATTAAAATTTATTTTAAAAACAAACTAATACCCAAACAAAATTGTAAAATAATTTTTCCATTCTACTTGTAAGTGTCTAATATCATGTGTACTATTAGTCTGAGGGACATAAATAAGGTAAAAATTATAATGGATAAATTTTACATTTATTATAAAAAATGATTGAAATTATATGGAAAACATTACAAATAAATATAACCTAGTTGAACTTCATAATTGTTGGGGTTTAAATTATTTCATTACTAATTCTTAAAACATAATATCCACACTCTGTTATTCTTTCTTGTTTATGAAAATTTTATTTATAAGATTTTTCAATTCAAGATAGCATTATTAAGTAATATATGAAGAATTTAGTAATTTTAAGATAAAGCACACATTTTATTTTTCATATTGGATCTTTGAACTCTTCTTTCTCATGGTATCTTGAAATAAATTCTATTCTGTGTTTGAAAATAATATGAATTAGTTAAATTTAAGTCATTATAATATATAAAAGTATTAAAATATATCAAACTTATGTGTTCATTGCATCCATAAAATTTCCTCACACTTCATTATGGATAGATCATAACTAGTAAAGGGCCTTCTCTCTTGGATGAAATACACATAACATGAAATGGACACTGATATAAAAGAAAATTAAATGTATTTTCTTTTGACGTTAAAATATATATATAAATTTGTGAGATTTTTTCTTAAAACTATTAAAGATGGAAACATCCAATATTGTAGAATTGCATTCTTCTTTATTCATGGACATTGTTGCTGGTGATATAGTATGCGAGTCTATAAATCCATATACATATGTCTTGTCATTCTACATAAAAATTTTATAAAGATACCTAATATGAAACAAACATAAGTATAATTTTCTAATAAATTATATGTACATAATGATTTATTTTAAGACATAAATAAAAACCATTCATCATGTTGATACCAAACATATCTCCATTCCCAAGCTCCATGATATATATTTTTTAAAATCCCTACATTCATGTTTTTCCACAAACACCAAATTCAAAAAGAAATCTCAAAAATATCTAACAATAATTATAATATGTTGAAAATATATCAATACTAATATATTTTTATCTAAATCCATAACACATTTTATTTTTTGATGTCTATAGATTATTTCTTTACCCTAAAAGTATTCCTTAAAAATAGATAAATATAAAAACTTTAAATGTTAAAAAAAATTAAAATCCAAATGAAATAAATTATAAAATATACACATACCTCAATTATAATATGTTTTAAAATTCTAGATGGCCAATATAAAATGTGGATGATACTATTTCCAAATGTTCTTATCTCATTTTTAGGTAACAAAAATCTTAATAATCAATCTATCATATATTTTCTAGTGACAATATGATTTTCTATCTGTATCTGTTAGTGATGAATGATATCTCCAATATAAAATATAATCTCGTATGAACCAATATAATCTGGGGATGATCAACATATAACTCATATTATCAAAGAAGATGTGAATGAGGGGGAGTTGGGGATGGATAAAATTCAGTAGGTCCAGTAGGTGGAGGTGGAGGAGTGCGAGTTGCAGTCTAAAACTGTCTTTACATGTCTTCAAAAATCAACCACACCGATGCTACGATCCTACCCTCCATCGTCACCTAAATATCCAAAACTAAAAATTCAAATGATTCTATTTTATTTTCATAAACATCCTCCATTATTATAAAATTTGGAAAAAATAATTTCATCGATAAACCTACCATGTATCCTCATACAAGGCTCAGGTGTTTGTGATTTCCCAAAGATGTAGCTAAAATATCCTTCCTACAATGATCTATATAGACCCCCTTTATTCTCTTCACTTCAAGGGAATCCATTATGAAAAATTTTAAAATACCCATAATGAATCACAATATATAAATAATTTAATTAACATAAATAAATAAAGTAATCATCTTATAGTACTCTCATCTAAAAGCCTAGAATATTCCATAAGATATTTTTCTTTTCCCCATCCAATCCTTCCATTTTTTATGTCTATCGAGGAGAAATGAGGGAAAGATTTTCCAACCCTTAAGACTAAACTCTCAAATTTTGATGTTTTTATACTATCATTTATTATTCCAATAACATATAACCTCCATGAGATAACGTATGAGGTTATATGGTATTAGATTCAATATCCAAATGAGATCTCCTCTGTTGCTGTAAAATATGAATTTTGAAAAAAGAAATAATTTACATAGTATTTAAAAAAACATATAAAATGTAACATTGAACTTACCAAAAATGTTTCTCATCATCTAAATTCCTAAAATTTATTCCATGTATCTTCATCAATAAATGGATATATAGTACATGGATTATGAAATTGTCTTTCTGCAAAAATGAACTGCGAAGTGAGGTATGATTTAAAATCCCTCAATATCCTAGAACCCAAATGATAAAAATTTCATCATGACTCCTCCGATATCAGTTACAAAATATTCCATCTGATAATAAGTTGGAAAGCAAATATTACTATAAAATTTTCACGATATATAAAATAAAAATGATCAAACATACCAAAATGGTCTCACATAAATGATATATGGTCACATTGTCAGCATTTCACCAGTCATCAGACAAAATACAGACATTTATTTTAGCCAGAACTACTACAAATGTATTGAATTGTTTTTCATTTGGACCTTTTGTAATATCATTATCATCAATATATACATGTATCATATGGTCCTGTCTATGTGCAACTAATAATTTTGGAAAATGTGTGGTGCAATGTTTACAAACCATTGAAATCTATTGTGCCACTGTGGATGTAGTTGTCTCATAAAAAGATGGTCGAGGAATATCATCAATAGAAGCATGTTTACATTCCTCCCATATGTACGAGTACAATAATCTCCATAGGAATGTGGTGTATTAAATGATTTATATTTCATTATCCTATAAATCAGTGAAATAAAAAAATTAGTACAAACATATAAAAATCAAAATATTACATCCAAATGTAATTGATAAATGAAAATCAATCAAAAAAAAGTAAACTAAATTAATTAATACATAATATGTTATTTAATAAATAAAATAAAATTAAAATACCTAACATTTTTTGAAATTTAAAAAAGTAAATGAGAAATAGACATCTGTTACTTGTAATATTTGGAATGAACTAAAGGATTTATTTCACAAATTCCTTCATCATGATAATTCCAGATGGAAAAATGAATTTTTACAATGTGATAATCAATATTTTCCATTGATCATTCAATAGAAGTGGGAATCTCATAGAAATAAGCATCTTCATAAATTTTATCATCATGAACATACTATTTTTTTCCTTGTAAAACAATAGACCACAACATAATTGTTTGATCAAGAACATAGAAATATTTTTTCACACATTTCTATTATAAAAGGATCAGTTGTGTATTCCAATTTATTCAGATTAACATGTTTCATTCCAAATATATCATATATGAACCTGTTTTTACTGATAATCCATTCTCATTTAAACAAAAGAACTTGAAATTTTATATAATCACCCCAACCCCAAATTTCTTCATTGACTCTATAATATGCACATGATGTAGAAATTGGGTTTTTGATATTAGCACTGAAAAAATGCATTGATTCGGTGAAGAAAAATAGACCGCAATTTTGAACTTCACATTTTTAGTCCTGATCATTCGTATGAAATGTATAGCCATCAATGTAATTTCCTGACCTTATTATCAAATTTAAACATAGACCACCCACTAACCATCTCAATATTTCTGATGTGTCTAATTTACCAATCACAATCTCATTAAACCATGTCAAAAAACTATACTCATTAAAAATCCTCTTATCTTTCTTCTTTGGATAACATTGTTTCAACACATTAATCTGAAATGTTATATATTGTTGAGAATCATCTATTTTATTTAATATTTTTAAATTCAACATTTTTATCTATTCAACTGTAAATGGGTTTCCTTTTAAGCCACAGATCCCCTTTCCCCATAATTTATACATTCACAGAGAGATGGAGTCAAACCAATGTGATCTACTATAGACAAATTACCTTTTAAAAAACTGTGTAACCTCCTTAGAAATATATTTATCAACAATAGAGACTTCATGTCAATATGGATTCTTTACATACCCCTTAAATATTTTCATATACCTTACAAAAGGATACATCCAATTTAGATAAACATGTACGCAAATCATTATTTATCTCACCAAATGAACCATTAAATTCACTATTATATCAAAAAAAGATGGATGAAAATACATTTCCAATTGGAAAAGTATAAAAATTTCTTCCTTATCCAAATTGTTCTAAGTATTCTGATCAATCACCTTACTACAAATTGAATTGAAAAAATAACACACTTTCATGATAGTCGTTATGCCATGAATGGGAAATATTCCATGCAATTCAACCGATAGTTTTTTTACATGATGATGTGACAATCATGAGACTTCAAACTTGTCAACTGAAAATCCTTGAAAGACATAAAATTATTTACATTTGAAAAATAACTCTACAACACTTTGATATCATTAAGATAATGGCAAATGAAAATTTCCCCCCTCATGGATAATGTATGAAAATATATGGGCAAAAATGTTCACCTTCTATCGGGAGTGTGAGATAACTCTAAATGTATTCGTTGTGAGAGCAAGTCCAACATGTATTCAACCCATCTTTACACATTACATTAATTTGTAACACTGGTCTATTTAAGCTTTCATAGATATTATTCTCAAACTATATTACATAAATTTTATGTTTGACCTCATGATATCTCCAATATGGCAGCACAAAAAATATTGAACATTCTTCCAAATATTTCTATCAATAGAGGATTTATGAGTCATTCCAAATAAAATATCAAGGATTTTCACACTCTCAAAATACAGATCAATGTATAAATGTTTTGGAGAAATATTAAATTATTATGAGCCATTAAATACCTTTTTCAGTCATCAATAAAAGTGATACATGATGAAAAAAACTTGATGAACCATGTATAGTATCTTTATCGAATAATGCCTCTGATAATATGATATTTGTTGTTCGTAAATTGGACACACTCTTTTCCCCTGAACATTGTATCCTGATAAATTTACATATTATGGGAGGTCATATATAGTTAACATAATCATTGAATATAGTTCAAAAATTCCATTTTATATAAACCATATACACTAATACTATCCTCCCATGAAAGATTAAAATAATCAATTAATGATGATACAAAACTATCAGTATCATTTGAAGGATGTTTTGTTCAAGAGATCATTAAAATAAACATGACATATTTTTACTTAATAAAAAACCTAGGAGATATGTTTTAAATTACCAATAAAACATACCATGAACTATGTGTTTTACTAATACATTGATATGGATTATTTCTATCCATGAATAGTCCATGTATGAGATTTCTTAATTCGTATCCAAATATAGGAAACTATTGATCAATTTTCTTCAACTGTGGAAAATCAAAAGGATTCCATAAATTTTCATCACATATCCCCTCAAATTCACGTCAACTTAACCTTTTTTCATCATTTCAATTTTAGAATAAAAGTATAAAATGAAGAATTATTGAAAGATACCATAAGTTATTCACAGGGGTCTCTATAAATTCAATATCATGATGTAATTTTTATTTCAACCTATAACATGTTGTCCCATATTTAGGACACTTTGACATAAGTTCATATTACATATTATATGGAACACAATCATTTAGGTAGGAATGCATTTTTTGTACGATATCCTAACGGTCTTAATATTTTATTCTCATTATAATGTGAACTTGGAAGGTCATTTTCTTTTAAAATAATATGTTTCAAAAATTATTGAAAATCAATAAAACTATTGTCATTCCAACCATGATTCACCTTTAAGTTATTCAATCATAACACTGATGATAAAACAAAAAATTCCATACAGGAAAGATACAATTGTTTTTTAGCATCACCATATATAATCTCAATTTTCAGTTCTTTCTCAATTTCCTATACTTCAATATCCGAAACCATTTCTTCAATTTTATTAGATTTTTCATCTTGTGAAGCATCATCACCAAAAGATCCAAAATTCTCCCCAGTTTCACCATTCCAAATCCAAGATCTATTATTCAGATTAAAACAATGAAAAATTAAATGATTGTTGATTTCTCAATTTGTCATCATCTTTATATTTAAACATTTCATACATGGAAAAAACATGTTGTTATTTGTACCATTCCATTTAGTAAATTCCAAGAAAAAATCAACAAATTTATCATATTAACCACTTATTCATAGTGTCTTAATCCAAATTTGACTCATTATTATCTACAAAAAATATGAAAAATAAATTTCTTCTCAAGATAATCCAATTTTATAATTATAATAAATATTTCATCACATAAAAGTAACAAAATTTTGAAATGTAAAAAAAAATCATACTTAAAAAAATTAATTATATATTCTATAAAATAATGGATGATAGATTAAATATAAATTGAAAATAATAAAAAAATATGCATGGAAGTAAATTCAATATAAATTTGTTGATTGAATAAAAATCCAAATTTAGGGGAAGAGAAGATATTTCATATTGATTACCTTGTCACACATGTTTAATTCTTAATTCCCACAAATATAGGGATGTTTCTTATACTGAAAGAAATAACTAAAAACAATAAATATCCAATGTCACCTATATAAATTCTATATAATATCTTCTTCCTTCACCTTCATCTAATGATAGGAAAACTTCAAATAATTCTTCTAAAACTAACAATAGCCCATCATGTTATTAAACCAATCATCAATCAATTTGAGGGTATATTGTTTCTTCATCGTTTCTTTAATTTTTTTTAATGGGAATATATGCACATCTTTACAATACCGTCTACCTTATTTAAGAAAAATAATAAATAACCCCTATAGTTACACTTACCAAGATGAAATTATTTTATAATTGATAATTATGCTGAATCTATGACTCTCACAACTCCAAAAAAGCAATCATATAGAGTAAAATATTGAAGAGGCATTGTAGTTAAACTCTATCATGAACTCAATATATACATAATGTGTGTATTTTCATAACCACTTGAGTAAAATCATCATGTAATTTATCCAAATATCTTTGGAATAATACTGTAGAAACATACATGGGATCTGATGTCAACCATACCTATGCAAAAATATGAAACCATTGAAATCTGATGGTTTAAGAATATGGTAATGCGATATTTGAGTTCCTGAAATAAAATAATAAAGTTAGGGCTAAAATGCCAATGAATGGTTGAAATAATTGATGGATGAGTGAGCTTAACCAGAGAGTGTGGTAGAAATAATGTGCGGCAGTTAGGCTAATAAAACCTATGTATATAAGAATATGGAAAACTGATATTCGAGTTGATAAATTTAAACAAAACAAGGGTTAGGGCTTCAATGTAGGGGAGACGAGTTGGATATTTTGAGAAGAGAATCAACACTGAAATGATTCAAATGATGATCTATTAAATTTTAAATGATTTCTAATGTTGATTATTATTTAACTGATGTGTTTAAGAAGCCTTTTCACATCATTTAATTTTAAACTAAAGGGAAAAATTAATGAAAATCACTTTATCACATATTTATTATTTTAAGGAGGTGATAAAGCCCATTTATCACACCAGTTAGATAATACTGAAGTATTATGTAAGGGAATCTTCCTTTATCACATCAGTTATTATAAAAACAACATTATGAAGCAATATAAATTGATTTATCATGTTTTTAACATATAAATGTCATGAAAAATCATGTATATTGATTTTTCCCATCAGATCATATATAACCAACATCACAAAGCTAGTTAAATGAAATTTCCACATCAGTAATGAATAACCAATGTGATAAGGACGACATGAAAAATACTTTTTATAAATGTTTGGACCTCATATGGGCATTTCATGGGAAATTGATTAATGAAAAAGTGGAATTCTCTTATGTAATCTCCGTCAATAATGTCACCAATCATGCCCAATTCATCTCAAATGACTTTGTTGGAGCCTCTTTCTAAAATATGATACTCTTCAAAGAACCGTACTCTTAGTGAAACATTATTTATAGGACCTCTCATATGTAAACCCCACTATATACATCAGTTTCATCCCTATCTTGACACCAAACATCCATGTAGCGTGATTTTAAACTAGGTGTCCAACATCTTCAGTCTAACACAAAATAGAAAGCCTACCCTATGAAATGAGCATAGGATGACCCACTTGATTAGAACATGATGCCTTATGTCATTACCATTAAATAACTCTTCACTAATAGGTGGACACAATGTATATTCCAAATTCATTATAGAATTTTATATGATATTTATGGTATTGCATTACCTATTGTCTCTAATGAAAAAAATGACTCATGTGGGCATAAATATATGACTTGACTGTATCATTGACATAAATAAAAAACAACCAATATATCCCTCCTCCAAGAGGTATGCCCAAATTTCTAGCACAATGATTGAATTATTCTCCTCTCAATAATCTAGAATATTCCTAAGGTAATACGCAATATGTTTAACCCCCATTGGATCTAATCGTTTCACACCTTTCATGACACAAACTTCTTGAAAAAAAGGAATTAAACTTTGTGTTTAATGTCCTTGTATCATGATGTAAAATTGAATGGTGTTTTGTTATCACATGACCTTAAATAGGATCAATCAAAATATATGGTAGTTTATTCTAATTGTAATGGAAAATGATAGAAGCATCTCTAAGGTTTAAACACAATATCATTAACGTATTATTTTGATCCTAGTGGGGTTAAATTCTTTACTAATCCACTTATGTCATTCCACATCAGGATATATTCCCCATTGGTTTGGAGAAACATTCTCTATTCCCCTATTCCTTGGGGAATTTTATAATTGGGGCATATCTTGGATTATTAAATTACTCACACATAGGACCATATTCTTCCCAGATAACATCACATATCCATTGATAGGACATATTCGTAACAAAACTACATTTAGTTTAGTTCACCAAATTCTCATTATCTTAAGATACCTCATGAATCACATGTCCATATTCATGGTAGAAAAAAATACTTATTGGGAAATATTCCCATATTGGTCAACTAGAAAGGTCCTCTCATATTTAATTCCAAAACATATGATTATTTGGCTCCTTTCACCAAATAATTTTTACATCCTGAAATAAATTTACATGGATTGATCATTGTCACAAAACCTAAAAAGGTATGACGTTCCCCATTAAATATAACCAAACTAAGGGTATTCTAATTTATTTTATAAATGTACATCATAATCCCCCCTATGGTTATGATCTTGAGTTCATAAGGATTTTAAAACTCTATAGGCAGTGATAAAATGCAGATTACCCAGCTATATGACTTAAGAAAAGAATCACTATGCAATAACAAAACAATTATGGAGAAAATATAATATATATATGTGGTACCATCAATGGATAACCTATAATATATTCATATATTCACATTTATTTTATATCCTTGATATATATATATATATATGATTACATTGACATATGTTAGATAATAAAATATGGGGATATGGGTAACTAGCCTCAGAACAATATATGGGAAGGATTCACAAAAAGATATATATATATATATATAACACAGACCCAGGGTATACAATAATGACCTCAAAATATTTTATGAGCCTAAAATCTAACCCACTTGACCAATGAACAATCTTAATCACTATTGGTAAAATTCCCCAGCAACCAGCTACCTTTGGAAGGTAATATTGAAACAATATTCTCATTGAACTTTCATAGCTGCAAAGTGCATCAAAGATTATCATATGAAAAACAATTTGAGAACTTGAAATGAATTTTTAAATTGTTTTAATCATTTCATAACCAAATGTCCCAACTTTTTTTCATGTGTCCCTCATAAAAAAAATTATTGACCCTGACATGATTCCTTTAATTATGAAAGTGATTAGTCAAACATATACTTTTTACCAGTGATGATGCACTGATTGGTTATCTTATTGATTATTGTTTATCGTTGAAAACCATAAAAACCCCCTTCAATCAAAACATATTAAATTATCCCACCAATATAAATATTCCTCAGTGGTTGCAAAATAATGTTCCCTCTCAAACTAGAAGATGTTGTCACCCACCAATGACTTTAAGAACAAATTTATTAGCACATTGTTGAGGGAGTACCTCCTCAATGGTATTATCCCCACATTATAGTTTGTATGTGAATCCCTACTTGAACTAAACCATTTTCGACCCTCTATATAATTATGGGTGGTGAATGAGTATGTAGAACTCAAGAAGATGCTACCAGATACCCTAAGAACCTTATCTTTTATGAGAGATATCTATTATAAACCCAAGGAGTGTCTGAGGCAATGATTATTCTCTATAATTGATTTTGAATTATTTAGATTCTAATAAAGTAGATAAGATTATATCTAATCCAACTCCCCTCAGTAAGTTAGTTTGTGGAGAAATACTCTAGTTAGATCTTGTAGAGGAATATCAGACTAAATATGAGGATAATTGCATTATTATGAGTAAATAATTGGTTCAATATAATATCTCAGTCATGTTCTAGCCAAGATCCACCTCTCAGTTTGAAATTATGAAGACCTTAATAAGGGAATGTATACATCACATTTGTCTGAATATTTGTAAGAATATTTTCTTTCAAAAAATAGAATGTATACCTTACAAAAATTTAAAAAAAATCATATTATGGTGATATTAGAACTCCACTTTGATATCAAACTGGATACCCTTTTAGTTTCATGACACTCAATGTTGAAAAGGTTTCAGGAATATCTCTAACATGAACTCCGAATTGTTTTTAGAACAATACAACAATTTATTATTCATCATCCATCTGACCTATGAATTAGATGAATGTTTTTGTATAGATCATTACATTTCATGCAACTTCTCAATAAATAGATCCCATTACAAGAGATGGCATGCAATATTTTCACATTAGGATAAATTTAATTCTCATGCATTGTACCTATTTACTAGTCTATTCATATCAATCCCATCATGTATGAATCCCAAAATGAAAAATTTGTAGGGGGATCTTTTATAGGATCATGTATCTGAAATATTAAAATGTTGAATGGGATTCTCATGTAACACCCTTATATTTAATATGTATCACTTTGAAATATATTTGAAGTATTCGTTAGGTTGCTTTAAATGAAACCCAAAGACTAAATGAACCACAATATATTATGGCCTTTATAACATAATTATTTGATTAGAGAGTATGAATAATATTTATGAAATTAATATATATATAAAATTTATGTTATCCATACTTATTGATTAATTCATAAGAATTTATAAATAAATTTTTATTAAAATCATTTCATGATTATATGTACTATTTATTTTGATGAAATGTATTTTTTTAAGTGTCTGAATATTTATTTAAAATATATATATATTTGAATATTTTTTAAAAATTGATTATGTTTAATTATAATTCATGAAAAATAATTCCTAAATTATTCATCTAATAGTTACTAATGAAGATATAATCATCAAAAGTTAAATATAGTTATTAAAAAAATTTCTCTCTATGTAATATTTTTCTGACATACATAATTAAACAAAGAATTGAATATTATTTCTGTAAATTAAATGTGTATATTTTATACTCTAAATAATATTTATACTTTATTTAGAAGTTTTTTATTAATGGAATGAATGTAAACTCATTTTTATGCTTATAATTTTGTTTTTCTAAAAAATGGTTTTCATGTAATTTTGATAGTTTATTTAAAAATAAATTTCTTCTAATTATTGAAATTGTATTTGATAAAATTATTCCCATTTTTTTATCATAATTTCCAAAAATATATTCATTAGGACACACTATTTTTTTATTAATGAACAGTGAACATGATAAATACAATTGTTACCATGATTAGTGTTAAAACGGGTTTATCGAGGGTTAAAAAAAAATATTAGGGTAAATGATCCACTTAAACCCTTAAAAATATTATTTATTGATGATACATTAACCATATATTATCTCATATTAAACATCATGCCTATTTTTTACCACATTCACAAGAATGTGAACTTATATTATTGAAATCCATTACGTAATTACATGTGTGTCCCTCACCCCACTTTACAAGGGGAGCCTAATGTCTACACTTATTCACAATTTTTGGGCATTATTACTCATCCAATTCATACCAATAAAACTTCTTAAATTAATTCCCTAAATTTTTAATATTCACATCTTATAGTATGCCCATCCAAATAATTATTAATGTGTAATCTATGGGAGGTCTCTCAAAGAAGAGGTACCCATATTTAATGACTCTTTAAAATATTTTTCATTATTATAGTTCCTCAAAATATATTGTATCCACACAAATGTAATTAATAATGTTTCATCAATATAATGAGATATTTTTGTAATTATTATAGAACCATTTTCCACCTCTTTCTATCAAATGAGAATTGAATATATCACTCATTCATATGTATGGACTACCAAAAACACGTAGTGATATTATTCATTTTCAATCTACATCATTCATGGATGGTTATAAAGGTTGATCAAATGTTTATATATGATTTTTATTAAATAATAATTAATCTGAAATTGTAATATCTTATCTACATTAATACATTCACATCCATTGGAGAATGATAACATCTCTTATTCACACATGGGGACAACCACCTCCATGAGGTGATGTGATATGATTTTAATTTCTAGAGATGATGCAACCATTATCAATGTGAAAGTATCATAACTCTATAACTAAAAAATCCGTGAAGAATGATATAGTTAATACTCAAGATAATTATAATAATGAAATATTTTTATTGAATGAGAGATAATATGTTATAAGTAATCCATGTATGTTATTATATTTATTAATATGGTTCTATTATATAATTAAAATATATTTAAAATTATTATATATGTTGTTATAAGACTATTTAAGGAATTTAGACTTGAGTTAAGGGTTTCTAATCTCACATTTACTCTTATGAGACATATTTCACATTCACCACTTGTTTCTTTTGTGTGGTATATATGATAACCATTTGATATTTTATACCATTAATCTTTTTATATTAATTTAATTGAACATTTAATTTCAACCTATTTATTTCATGGGGTTATGATTCCAAAGATATTAAATCATTAAGGGGTTTATATTACAATATCTCATTTTACTATGAATATTTATGACTAAAATTAAATTAATTAAATTAATGAAATTATGTGATATATCACTAATAAAGATAAATTATTTTCTTATCCATTTTTAATATATGAAAATTATATGTTTTCCTTTCACATCTCTCCCTCTCAATGTACTTAAAGGTCTAAAATAATATTTTTGAGGAATACCGACTCTATTTCTCTCTTTAGCTGGGAATATTTTCTCTTCCATGTCCAATTTATCAAAAACTTATTCAATAATGTTTTCAATATTATACAATGACTGAATAAATTTTCTTTTCACCCATTTTTAAATTTATATAAAAATATTTAAATGGAATTTTCTTGTCATTTTCCAAATAAGGTACTTTTTACAACTTGTTTTTATGGAATCTTTGTTTTCACATTTTTCAAACTAACAACATTTTCCATCACCATGAATACTCTTTGAATTGAATATTAATTTAATTGTTTCGAGGTTTCATATATAATAATTTATTTTTCTAATCTTCCAGAAATTATTAGATTTAAAAAAGTGACTTAAATTATGGTATTTTCCGAAAAAATGTTTCAGTTATTTTTTAATAATATTCCCATCTATAACCCAATCCTTTGATGTTTCTTGTTACTTACTGGGGATATGATTCAATGTTACCAAATTTATAATTTATCAAGATGGTAATTGATTATGATGATGAAATATTGATAAAATATATTTTATTTTCCATATGATATGTTATGAAGAAATAATTAATGTATTCATGATTGTGTGTCATATATATGAATGGATTATATTATGTGATATGGGCTATTATTGAACTCCAATTATTTGGATAATATTTAATGTTTACGAGTTCAAACGGTACAAGAGAGGTTATCCCAATCCTATAAGATGGTATACGAGAGGTTATCCCAAGCTCGAAACCTAGTACACAATAGGTTATAACAATACCAATAAGGCTACACTGGTGGTTTTCCAAATCCCAACATATGTTTAATGACATCATATATAGCCTTAAAAAATAATTTCAATGATTATCATTATTCCACTATCTTAGGACGTGTTCTTATTGCCAATGAGATCGTACAAGAGTGGTTAGGGCTCTTGCTTGGCATCCAAGAGACCCGGGTTCAAAACCGGGTGGAGGTGAATTTATGGGGTGCTGTAGCAG
This sequence comes from Viscum album, assembly GCA_963277665.1. Lineage (NCBI taxonomy): Eukaryota > Viridiplantae > Streptophyta > Magnoliopsida > Santalales > Viscaceae > Viscum > Viscum album. Next base: position 1,382,339,808 of record OY728163.1, read on the forward strand.
TACTGTATCATTCACTATAGAAGTTAGGGATCGGTACTATAGCAGCCAGAAATATTCACCCGATTTGGGCCTTCGGGCCACCGGTTTGGGCCTACGGGTCTCCAGGGACTTCGGGTCATCAAAGGCCTCCGGGCCACGAGGACTTCAAGTCACGTAGACCATGGTGTATCCCAGTTCACACAGAACAGGCCCCAGAAGAGGATCAGAGAAACCAGAGTAGTAGCCACCAGATGCAGAGCTAACCGGATTGGAAGAATGAGAGGGTATGGTAGCCGCCATCAGGACCAGGCATCGTGCAGCTTTGTATGGGGAAATGCTAACCGATATGCAAAGCAAGGTGGGTAGCTAAAGAGATTAATGATTCAAGACGCTGGGGAGGTGTAGTTCTAGTGGGCTGGGCCTATAGGTCATGTAATGGGCATTGTATGCCTTTGGGCCTTCGGGTCATGTATTGCAATTCATGTCGGGCCATGTGCCTTGGGGCTACGGGTCATGTACGAGTTCCCCTTCAACCCTTAACAGAGAGATTATCTATAATAAAAATAAAAAAATAAGTCCTTCGGGCCATTCGGGTAGGACGTGTTCTTATTCAATTTTCATGTTCTCATGTTTCTTGACTATTGATTATTCTATGATTGATATCTTATAAATTTTCAAATCCTTATTCCATTATTATGATATATGAATTGATGGGTACTATTTTTAAATGTGAAGAACATATTATCATAAAATAATGATCAATTTATTATTAAATATTATCTATGGTTTATATCTCCCATATTTCCCCATACTAAGAGTCTATGTTCCATCAAACCAATGTTAAATTTTATTATTATTTCAAGATGGGAAATCTCTACAAAGAACAAATATATGGAGGTCTAAAGTAATGGATACCCAATGCATCTTCACTAGATAAGTTACTATATGCATGTGGAAGAGACCCCATCTAGGAAAAATAGGTTATGATCACTGTTAGTAATTCACAAATCCATGATGTCATCCACCATGTTCCCCTTGCACCATGTGTGACTAAGAATCCCCTATGGGTCCAACAGAAGTTTGCAATTACGAATGATAGAGGAAATGGTCCAAGGTATTTGGAGCTTTCCCTGCAGCGAACCATGGAGAATATCCGAGTTGGTCTTGACCAACTCTTAATTAATGTTGTGTGAATAAAAAATCTCAATACAGTTCAACATCATGGAATCTTCTTTGATGAGGGAATATCCCACTCCAAATCCATCACTAAAGGACATAATCATTACTCCTTGGGGTTACAAACCACAACCCCTACCCCTCATAAAACCAGACACACATGACCCACCCATGTTGAGTTTTAATGCACTTCTCAGTGGATTCCACTTCACTAATCTACCTTTTCTATTAATAGCTAGTAAGTTGAAATATGTATAATTATATACCAAAAAACACTTAGTGTTGGAATAAATTCATATCCTTAGATGTGGGAAACCAGTTCAGACCCGATGCACCTGGTTCTAACCACCATGGCCAAGCGCAAACAGGATGTGCCCCTATGAAGAATTTATTTTCTTGTATTCCAAATTCCCCAACAGTCGGCAACAAGTATCACTACCCAACCCTTCTTCTTAGAAGTGTTAATTATAGATTGAGAACCAAAATTGATGAAAAGTGTCAAGCGTGGCTACCCGACCTCCCCACCGAAAAGCCCCACCCAGTGAACTCCAGACTGTAGACGCCCTGTCATAGGAAAAGAAGAGATGATTGGACAATTCCCCTATGTAATTCATACAAAAAAAGAATTTATATGTCAAAGAGATCCCTTTTTTCATCACCTAGTCATTCGGGGGAATATCATTTTTCTGAAGACACCAAATGTGAAAATTGTAATTCACTGGAAGGTCATTGTACCGAACTGTTTCATTCCATATATCTGGAAAATCATGGGACAAAGTAACTGAGTGGTACCCCTTAGCAGAGAAGGCACCCAATGCAGACCCTGTAATGTTGAGCTTTTCTGGTACCTCATTTGAGGTGATTCCATCAAGCATCTTCATATGGTGGTTTGTGTGAATGGCCTAAAGAAATGTACTGATTCCTCTAGCCTAAGAAAAGGAGATCATCCACACCAGACAGCCTGGGAACCCCAGTAGTGAGACAACCCAGTTATCCTTCCAGAAATTAAATTTCCCATACCCAACAAGCGACTTGGAATGAATGCAGAGCACTAGTAAATGTTTAGAAATAGTGATATCGAATCGATATGTAGTCCATCTTCCACCATCCATTTTTTTTTCATAGAGATTACTGATAAATCATTCCCACAATAATGTATTTTCTAGAAAATCCAACACATGTTTAAATTTCATGCCCATAATTTACCCTCTGACACTTTGGATATTAATACAACAATCAGAAATTTCGTTATACATCCTATCCCATGAAGTCCAATGAAGTATTCCTTCATTGTGTGAGTACCATATTAAGCCCATCAACGCATTTTTAATATTTTTCAGCACCATCTTAGGAACGTTATGCACTGAAAGAACATGCATGGGAATCGAGGACATTATATAATTAGCCAACGTGATGCGCCCCCAAAAGGACGTAATTATTTATTATAGTCTATAATTCAAGTTTTAAATTTTCCAACTAGCATAGAAAATAGTTGAATCAGAACCCTTCCTAGAATAATAGTAGATCCTAAATATTCTATAGAAAATGATTTTTATGCATGCCCTGTACATCCCTAATCTTTATTCGCCTGTTTTTTGAACACCATTTTGAGAAAAACATACCACTTTTCTATCTATTAATAGCCTGACCACTCCACTTGCTGTAATATTCCATTACCCTGTCAATGTCCATAATGGTACAAATGTTACCATTTAAGGAAAATAACATGTCATCCAAAAAAAGATATGAAAAATTTCATTGGTATTGGCTCTACCACTGTAAGGATGAAGGCTTCCACTAAGAACATTTCCCTTGAGATATCTACTAAGGGCGTCATGTACCAAACTAAATAGGCTGTGAGAGAGGGGATCTTCCCATTGTATGACATAGTTGCTCTTGAAAAACAGGCATTTTTTCTGCATGAATGAAATATCCATCTAGGGAGAACTGAAAATTCTAAATAGTAAATCCACAGCCCCTCTATAAAGCTCATATTCCCCAAAACTTTAATGATAAATCGCTAGTAAATTTTATTAGAGTCTTTGTGCATGTCCACATTAATCATGACATTTGATCTGGGTGATTTAATGTTGATATCCCCCACTAAATAATTTTCCATGGAAATGGATGCTTTAGTATATATCACTTTAATAAATCCATATTTATTTTAAGATACCCATTGGGGGGGACCAACTTCCAGCCTTCTATTGAGAATTCGTTCTAAAATCCTGAATGGTAAGTTACACATACTAACTGGAATATATTGATTGAGAGATGAAGGATATTTTACTTTTAGAATGAGAACTAGATTTGACGCACAAGCCACCCAAGGAAGGTGTCCCCCTCTGAAAAGTTCCTAGATGGCCTCAACGACCCCCCTTTAAAAAACTCCCAGAAACTGATGTAGAAGGATCCTGGAATTCCATACAGATCTGGGGAACTCTTAGAATTAAGGTCCATAACTACCTCCCAAATCACATCAACATCCACCATTTTCTCCAAAGATAGATTCACCTCACTGGACAAAACCTTTTCAAGAAGATAAACATGTCAGTTTGTTCAAATAGATATCCTTCCTGCATATATGAGTTAGATTCAGCCCGTAACATTTTTAAATAATAAAATTCCAAACCTACCACAACCACGATGTCTTGGGTAAAATACCCATCATCTATTGGGATATTGATAACATTTTCCCCCTACTTTCTTTTTTGTTGGCCTAAAAAGGTTGTGTTTTTATCACTAACTATAAGACATGTACCCCCAGATTAATCAAATAAAACTCATTCCTTCTCTAAGAGTAGTAAAAAAGAATTTTTTTTCTTTTCCTCTAGAGTGCCAAATCAATCCACATCCCATAAATCCTCCATCCTTAACTCAAGATGCTCAATCTCATCTTTAATATCGTTTATGTTGCCGTAATATCAGGTCTGTTAATGAACCAATGTTGCTGGTCTTCCCTGAGCCTCTGTATTTTCTTGTACAAACACATTCAATACATATCTTTCATGGGTTTTTTCCAAGACAAAAGCACCGATGAATAGAAACTAATTTCTGATTTCCATTGATTGGAATATATAAGCCACTGATTATTCACCGGACCTTACTCCATCTTGATAAGCTACACCGCATGGTTCGATAATGCCTGAATAAGATATTACACCCTTGCATTCAGAAAACATGAGATTTATAGAAGATTATTAAAACACTGATCCAATCTACACCTAATGCGGTGATGACCTCTTTGGTTATTTCACCGCATAAATTTACTTAAAAGAAAACCCAAATCTAGTAAAGCCTTGTGGGTGGCATAGGACACAATGTCCTTCCAGTAAAAATCATGAACCCTACCACCTCCTTTCATCTCTAACAAACCATAATGACATTAATATCCACCCCACACAAATAATGTTGAATTCCCTTGATCAATGTTTTCCAGACTCTACGACAAGGCTTCCATCTCCCCAGCCTTTCACTTATCATTCATAATGGTGAAGAGGCACCCCTAATAACCTGTACTGATTTTCATAGAAAGATGATGGATAGAAGCTTCAAAAAATTCCACTGAAAAATAACCTCTCAAGAAGAGACAAAAATGTTGATTATTCAGATCGTTGTAAATATAACCTTGTATGCCCATTCTCACAGAAAAGCTATAAAATTAAGACATGTGATGTTTCTATTAAAGAATAAAAACTATGGATGCATTTCTATGTCGAGGCTCAAAAACCAAAAAATTAGAATTAGCATGTTCCCCAGGCCCCATGCATTCCAAATAATGTGAGATATCATTGTGTCCGATAGAACCTGGACTTGACCCCAGATGACATCTAGAATTTTGAATTGCTTGATGGAGAACTATGATAAATATTGGCATGAGATCGAGTTAAAACACCACTGACTGGAGAAGACAACATGGCTTCCTCTAGAGAAAAATATTTTGGAACCTATAACAGGATATTGAAACAGTTTGATGTAGGAATAATAGAAAAAACAAGGGTAGATGAGTCTGAATGGAGAGACTTCAACTTTACATCTAAAAAAACAAAATCCCCACATCATAACTATTGAGGATGTCTCTTAGACATTATTGAGACTATGACTCGAGTCCAAGAAAACAAGGCTCCTGCATCTCCTCGCACAACATCGCACTGCCCAGAACAGAAGAAGTCTGTTTCCCAGCAGATGCAGAGATCAGCTCCTCTGGTAGAAAGATAGATGTTCTGAACAATGGATCACACCCCGCAAACACCGTCCACAAACTCCCAAATAATATATTCGATGAGCTTCTTCGAACATGAGATGATACACTAAGACCCTAAGGAATATGGAGGAGAGCCTTAGCTGGTTATCAAGGACAAGGAAGACCAAAATCCACTACATGCTGACAGGAAAGGAAATAGTTCCATCAACGGAGAGTCATCCACACTAGAGGAGATAGTAAGCATGTCAGCTCCAACCCCCTCTTCCTGAACAACCTATGATGCAGATGAAATATCTGCATCACCCCCAAAAGGCCTGGTTTGATCAGAAATAATGGGAGAATGGACTTTGAAACCCTAGTAGTGCAGCGAGCCTCTGAATGACCCGTATATGTGCACTTAGAATGCTATATATGGAAGTTGGAAGATGAATTCCCTTAAAGATCACATTCCGAATAGAAAAATGGGGTTGAAGGATAATATAGAGGTTCTGAAAAGTCTTCCATTCCTTCCACAATGAGAGTATTCCTTGCTGGAAGAGGTGAAGATAGATCTAGATAAACGTAGATTCATGCCATCTCTATATCCTCGAGGTGGGTACTCTCCCATAAATGCAGTGAAAGACACTGATCGAGTCCTCAATATTGTATAGAAATCCCAGGTTCCAAAATGTTATGGGCGAGCCAAGTAGCGATAAGTAGACCGCTGCCCTCAAAGAATCACATCCAAAATAAGAATCCATCGACCATAGATATAGCTGGAAACGATAGCGCCTGAACACCTAGGGGAAATAACTCTCGGAATTGATGAAGTCATCATTGGAGTCGAGAACAATGTAGCAGCTACTCCCATTCAGGACTGATATCTTTACTGAAAAAGATATGTTCCATGAATTCACAAAAGATTTGAAGGGATTTAAAGGAGGCATGTATTTTCTGAATCCTGAAACCATAGTACTTTTTTGGAAATCCAATGCTTCCTGAAATTTCACTACCAAGAGTGAACAAACCAGAGAACCACCTTCCTATAGCCATTAGAGAAGAGGATCCCCCAGGGTTGGAGGCAGTATGGGGGTGACAAAGAACCTCTTTAAAGGGAAACAGATGTCCCAGATCTAGACGTGATATTGAGTCATCTAGGGATACCTCAATGTAGAATAACGGTGGTGAAAAAAAATTAGCAAGACAATGTCTTAACGACCCCAACATTGAAGAAAACGGAATCTCAGAGGCAACTGTCAGGAATCATTGAAAATCCAATGATGTGTGAAGCGCGTTCTTTCCCTTATTCCCACTCATTCAAATTTTCATCTTCTCCCTTTTTTTATTTTATTTTACTAGGTTTTGAACAATTGTTTCATATTCTGTATAATAAATAAGTGTACTACGTGAGATGAAATATTTAAATATATTTAAGATATTTTATGAAATAATGTGTTTTTTTATCTAGTTTCCAATGAAACAAAACCATTATAGTCATAGTGATTTTTTTATTATGTAATGTATTTGATATCAATCTAATATGATGCAATATTATGTGTGTAATGTTCGGGTCACCTTAGTTGGTATCAAAGAAAGGATTAATTAATTTTTTATATTATTATAAGGAAAAATTAGTGAGAACACTTAGGATAATCCAATGTATAGGAAAACATTATATGTTATGGTAAATAAAGTAGTGTTATTTTCTCATAAAATACATAAATATATAGATATTGGCATGTGTATGTGGTTGTGGAGTAGATGCATCTTGGGGTAGCTACTCTAAAAGGGATGGATAGTGTATTAGATCAATTTTCAATGATACATAATTAATGGTCCTACGAATACACACCTTTCGATACACTCATGCTGGATATTCATGGTTTAATTAACATTTTAATTATAAAACATAATTGATGATTTGAATAGATAAGGACTCTGGATGCCCTTGGTTAAAAATAATGTGTCATTGATTGAATAAGAGGTGACGTGATTTATAAATCCTATAAGTGTTTTTCAGAATTATATGGATTCAAATTATGATTATTTATTCTTATGCTATGATTATTTGGTTTAGTAATGGTTTGAACCAAAAGGAGTCATGTTATTGTTGACCGTGATGGAAAATGAAATTATTTCCATTTTATAAACTAAATTACATGGAAGGTAAAATATGAAACTTTTTTAATATTCCCAGCCACCAATATCTATATATTACAAACAACTTTTTCTCTTATGAGTTTCCTAACACACCTTATATTATTAAATTTATTTTCCATGAGAGGTCAATTGATTAAAATAATGGGTGAAATAATATTTAACTTTTTAAATGTCAAAATTGAGGGTTGAAGCACCAAAAGAACCACAAAGGAATGAGAATATGTTCAATGTGTGTAAATTAATGGAATAATGTAGTTAACAACTGAGGAAAAATGATGAGTTAAATAGATGGAAATGATATTCATCATACGCTACAACTAATAGTTCAATGTATTACGTGTCAGGAACTTAGTATTTCTTGGAGTCAATTCCAAAATCCAAGGGCTAGCTCCTAAAACTATGGTCTTTCTTATTACAATCATTAAATAAGTTCAGGATTGTTAAGTTGAATTTATCTTAAGCTCCAATGTTAGGGAAGTCATGTTGACATTTTTAAGAATTTGTTTATAGAAATATTATTATTGTTGACTTAGTGGAATTGTTTGTGATATTTATCATTTATTATCCGTCATTACATAGATTCCAAATACATTTCTTCTAATAAGAATGTCAAAGATGATATTATAATTCAACATAAAATCATTTATCTATACAAGGGTGAATATGATATTCCAATGGAAATTAATTACATAATATGGATCTTAATTCGTATTAATAAGGGTTTTTTCCATATTGAAGGAGAGAAACTCAATATTAATGACATGCCTATTATATGGGTATTATTTGATGCCTTTCTAAATAAATGCCTTGTATTCATCTGAATCATGAAGTTATGTTTTTTATAGAACTTATGCCTGCTGCTACACCTATTTCAAAGTCTCCATATATAATTTCCTTAATTTTGTTTCATTAATTGAAGAGTAAACACTAGAATAATCTAAATAAGGGATTCATTTGGTATAGAGACCATAGCCTTTTACATTAATTATTACATGATTTTAAGCATAATTATACATTAGATTACAAGCCAAGGATCATTAAGTCTAGTGTCTTGGAAGTATAGGTACATAAAACAAAAAACATGGGGCTAAAAAATATTTATTTAATCTCCAAAAAGAGATCCTAACATCCATTGAGCCCTTTCATCTGCACAGGGTACCTTGGGGAACACATGAATAAGGGTATTCTCTAAAAATTCAAGTAAGTGAATGAACATAAGGATACATCTTAAGAATATGAGTTAGGAGACATGACATAATGATATCCAAATCATGGAACATATAAAATCGTATCATATAAGCCTGGAATCATATAAACATGTAATCATATAAATGTGAAAAAATCATAAAACATTTATTTAGTAAGGGTCAAGGATAACTTCCAATCTCATTTCCCATTTTAGTACCGATCAAGGCTAACCGCCAATCCCAATTCCCATTTTAGTGTGGGTCAAGGAAAAACGGAAATCCCATTTCACAACACATCTCATGAGATATAATATTACCCAATGCATTGGAGCGCAATCTAGGCACACCCATCTGACCATTTTCATGAATAATCTTTCCACATAAATAATCATACATAAACATAAGGGTACCCAAAGAAAGAATTGGGTACCACAATCACGACATAAAGCATAACCTATGAGTGTATAATGAAAGTGTCCATGAAAGAAATGCTTTAGAACGTACACGGGCGTTCATAAGGTAAAATAGCCATATAAAATGGTAAGTGGTGTCACACAGAAGTGACAACATATAAGAAATGTATTTGAGAAATATTATCATTAAAACATTTTTGAACGGTTTAATGGAAAATACTATAGAGCCTTTAAAATAGAAAATAGGAAACATTTTATATAAAACTGAAATTGAACCAAGAATGTTTTCATAAAAAAATAATGGTTTTATGAAGACAATGGTGGATTAAAACAGAGCATATAGTGCACTTGAAATTGGTTAAAAATTTGGGAAGTTTCCTTAAAATAGGTTTTCTTATCAGAAAGTTCTAAGGGGGAAATAATTTTAAAAACATGTATATCCCCACAACATAGTGATGATAGGTTCTTTATAAATGATTTTTTTAAAACTAAAAATCATTTTGAATATGTATATAAAAATATAAGATAACTTATTTTTTGTTATAATGAATGATAAGTCTACTCGAAATAATAAAGAAGGTTCTGGTAGAAATTGTTACAGTTTATCAGCATGGTGTCAGGTGTACCTAAAAAGGAATGATAAGAGAGAAAAGGGGTTTCTCATCACTTATAAATATTGACAGTATTATGGGGGAGGTTAGAAAACATACCTGGTCATTTGGGTTTACACATAAAAAGGGATAGCGTAGTGGACATTCTTGAATAAGAGAGAATTGGAGGGGATCCCTTACCTTAAATCTCTTGGTGTCCTCCCCTTGTAATTAAATACCTGAATAAATAAATTAGGTTTATTAATTAATAATCCCAAAAAATTATATATATTTAATTGGTTTATTATAATAATTTTAAGTACATTTGTAACCATTTTTATTGGTTAGGAGGTTCAATTTCATTGTTCGGTCTCGTTTGTTTACCTGGTTTTAATGACCAGTTTGCTGATATTCATTTATAGATAAACATGTAAGATTAAAGTGGTTGTGAAGAATTGATGTTATATTATATTAGTGAACATCCAGATGATTACATGGGGTTAAATTTAATTTTGTTACATATAGTCATGTCTAATTATTATATAAAACCACAGTGACAACCGTTTTTGTTAATCGGTGGGTTTTATTACAAAGAACATGTTTTTCTTTATAACTTAATCCCATTTTTTAAAAAATGATTATAGAACAGAAATTCATATATATTAAATATATAATAATCTAGTTCAGCTATATCCTAAATGGTTTAATGACCAGAATTAATGATGATAATTGAAATTGATAAACTGTTCTCCTTGAATGTGATATATCAGCACATCACAAATGGTGCTTTCATTTTATTCAAATAAAAGGTGGGGAATGGAGAGAAGATAATAAAATATCCCATTAATATAAAAATATTACATTACATGTACGTTACTAGAGCTATCATACTATTTGGGTGTAGGGAGGTGAGGAAAGAAACAAAAAGAATACAACTTGAAAGAAATGAATTAATTAGAAAGTGGAATTTACCTCTTGAGACGTCCTCCTTTGAGAAACTCCTAAGGGGAGATGTTTTTGTATTTTCAAGATGCTAGGGGATTTTTGAAGTGGGGTAGGAGCATGGGGAGATATTTGGTCTGAATATTGGCAAGGCACAAGGCATGAGAGTAGTGAAGAGAAGAGGGAGTGGGGGAGGGGGTTATAGTGGAGGAGAGGAGGGTTTTATAATATAACAATAATTTGTTTATTATTCTCCCTCAATACCTACGGTAGTGATGATTCCATGCCCAAAAACAATAATAAATGCATGTGACTTCGAAACAATTGGTACTACATTAACAGATTATCATCAATGACTCAATAAATAAATTATTTAGCATTTATTGTAAATTATCATATTTTACTATTCATAACAAATTCAAGTATTTTAGAAAAATCTCAAAATATTACCCTAACCAATTTTTTACATGTAGAATCTAAAAATGAAATCCATTTTTACAAAATTATTTTCGACATATAACTATTTTAATATTTAATTAAAATCATAATTTGTTATCAAAAACAAGTTTTAAAACATTTATTTACATATTCTAAAATATAGGCATATCCTACTTTCAACTTGAATATTATTTATATATTATCATATGTAAGGTCTATATTCATTAGGGTATATAACTATTCATAAGGGTATGTTACTATTAATAGAGGTAGGTTACTATTCACCAAAAATATGTTTTTCTTATCAGACTCCAAATAACATACTAATTGCAACTGTGTCTGTAAGATTTTAAAAATCCCAAACACATAAGTGTCAAACTTACGTTTAAAGGTAACCTAACACTTAGTAGTTCATTATTTTGTGTTTTTAGGTGATTTTATGACATATTTATTAGAAGGGAATTTTTTTAGAGTTGGTGTCTTGAGAACCAACTGTTTGTACTTTGATTACGTGAATATACACTTATTATATATATATTGTTCATTGTTCTGTATGACTATAATATAATAATGTCCAGGAATATTTGTTGCATTAATAAGGTCCTGGAAGATCTCCTTTCTGATTAGAACCTTGAAATGCTATAAAAATATTCTTAAATAAAGTTCTACGATTGGATGACATACTATGATAGGACACATTGTATACAGAACGTCATGTGCGAGTACTCATAAGATGACGGGACTCTCTCTCATAGTGTTCGCAGTTGGTAATCGCTAAGATGGAAGATTATGAGAACAGACCCACTAGAAGCAATTCCACATGTCTTGGTGTCATCAGACATTTCTATCTACGAGCATGTGTAATGTCCCTTAGAATAGAAGATTATCATTAACTCATCTCATGACTCGCACACTTAGATTTGCTGACGAAAACTGTCACGAAGACTGTTGGTAGGATGTATGGTACATTGGGTGCGTCACGAATGACATGTTGTTAATTAATAAGTCAAGGAAGGATTTTCCCTTCCATATTTATGGATGTTGATATATCAGGCCCTTTGATTGAAATAGAATTGTCGCCCAAATTCCATAGCCACGGTGTAATGACGAGTTTATTTCTAGAAGTCAAAGAATGACAGATCAAGCATATAATTTTATGACACTGTCAGGAAACCTTCTTGATGATATATTGAGAAAAAGGGATTAAATTCCATGGTAGGAATTTGTATGAGGTGACACATCAATGCGGTGTCAATTTTTTTCTCTTGGGTGCCTTGACCCATTGCTAGATAGTAATCTTGGACATTAGGCAATCCGGCCTAATGCCAACGATAAAGAGGCCGAGAGGGTCACACACTAAGTGTATCCAAGTATCTCAATTAGAATAATGATTATTCCCGTACGTGGTTTAATAATTATTCAAGGATGCCTAAATCATTTTAATGATGGAGGAAGAATAAAATGAAAACAAGATATACACGCCGTGTATTACTGATTACACGTCTTGTAGTTTTCATTTTGGAAAGGAAATGAAAAACATGTACTCGCCCTGTATTAATGATTACACACCGTCTAGTTTTATTAAAACAAGTACACGACATGTGTTAATGATCACATGCCTTTTATTTTTTCCAGTCGGGATTTTGAGGAAATAATTTTGTTTTATTAAATGATATTTATTATAATCAGTGTGGGAGCATGTCAAGGAATTAATGATTTGACATGGGCGTTTTCAGTAAGAGTTAATGAAATAAATAAAATGCATAACACATTTATTTATTTTCATAACTCTATAACCTCAAACCTGATTATAAATATCCTCACAACCCCAACACTTATCCTTAATTGTTCTGGACAACAATTCTGAAGAATTATCTGAAGGTCAAAATAATCCATTCCTCCAAGAACGCTCTCAAGACCGAGAGTGATCCTTCTCCACCATATCAATGCAGTCTATGGAGGACAATGTGAGAAACGGTTTCTCCATGCTAGCACCTAGAGACTCTTTTGGCAATGTAAAGAGATACAGGGTGCACGTGTGGATCACCGATAGAGGAAGTCTACACTTGACTTCTACGAAGCAAAAATGAATCACTTCAGAACGTGATTAGAAATATCAATGAAGAAAGAACACACTAAAAGGTACTTCTTGTAAATTAATTAAATTAATTTTTATCAACCTGTGATGATCCTTGTTTGTGGTTCTGGGACTATTCTTCTTCTTTGTCTATTTCTGTGATTTGATCTATGGAGTCTGGAGTTTATCATCCTATTGATCCCGGATTTATCATTGCTAATGAAAAAAAAGCCAAGTGGGAACATCCACCCATGAGCTTCTACAGCACCTGGAACCTTGAATTAGTATCAGAGCGATGTTACAACATTGAAAATAGTTATTTAATTTTCATTGATAATTTACGCATTTATATTTTATTCAATTCAAGATAAATCGTTCTATAAAACTGAATGAACGAGATATATTCTTCCTCATTCATTTCTCGATTCACACCACAAAAATGACCTTTTAATTTTAATTTTTATTTAAAATAAAAATGAGGAACTCATCTGGAGGATCCTCTCTTTCTTTCTGTACAACAAAAGAATACATGATGTTTAGTTAAAACTACATGCCATGTACTTAGGTTCAACGAACCGGTACTGGTCCGCCAAACCACATCGTATGAATTTAGCATACCTATGTATTTATTACACTATGTTGACCAGAACTGAATGGCATGTGGAAACCGGAATACACGATGTGTATGTTGAATCAACATGTCATGTAGTCTGATCCGGCCTAGGTGAAATCATGTACAAGTAGAAGCTGCATACCGCGTATACGGGATTTCCAGGCCAGTAACTGCATAACATGTAAGTACATTCCATGTTAGATTAATCTACATGTCGTGTACTCCAAAATTTCCAAAGTGCAGAAAACAGACCAAATCCCCTAGCATGTACTTTGGATAAAGGGAGAAAAAAAAATACATGTCGTGTAATATATCCTACACACAGTGTACTGTACAGAAATGGAATTTCACAGGGTTTATTCCAAAGTACAAAGACCCATACCAGGAATATGAATGAGAAGAATATCAATGAAATTCAGAAAGGAAATTAAGATAAAGAATTGATTAATTGTAAGATCATAATTAATTGAATTCAAGCGCGACTTATCTTAAATAAAAAGTATGATTAAAAGACTTTGAATACTAAATATGCTTAAATGTCGTTTCATGCTATGGATGATCATGAGCTAGACCAAAGACCCTTTTTGTGTGTATGGTTTCATTTAAATTTATTTAATTTAAATTCATTGGCCTGCGAGCCTTCTTAAAATAAAATATAGGGCCTACGTGCCCATGGTTTATTTAATGTAAACCCCATTTAATGGAGGATCCCCCAAGCCATAAGAGATGGTTCAAAATATGAAGCTGAGGTGAAACCAACCCAAGAATATACAAATTTGGACATGTGGGAGTTTCAAAAACATGAACCATCAGGTTCAAGGTGTTTTTTCCTAGGTCAAGGTTAGCTTATCAAAACCGCTAGATATGCTAACTAATAGAATCTCATGATCATGCCATCCTATTTTATTTCTATCTGATTGCATGTATTATTTATTATGTATGTGTTGTTGTGATCACATAGTTAATGAAACAAATAAGCATGAAAATATGGAAGGAAATAATAACCAGAATATGCGTAAACATTATCTTAACATGGTTAATAACTTAACCAGGAATCACTTAATATTAACAAGCATGTGATAATGTGAAAATATGCATAAAGGATTAAAATCCTTGAAATGCCATATTAAGTCAAACCAAGCCATCTATTACTTGATTAAGGGAAAGACTCAATAAAACTATGTGTTTGACCAACCCTTGTTGGGACAATTAATTTTATAAAGGAAGCTCTTATGAACGTTTCGGGTTGAGTTAAGCATTTTACATCAAGAGGAGTAGCCGTTGATATAGTTGTTGTAAAATGGAGGCAAGTGTTGAGGAAATCCAAGTCAGGATTTCTGGATTGGGGAGTCCACTCAATAGATCAAGGAACTCTAAGCTCACAATTGGCAAAGACCTGCCTACCTAAATACCCTTAAATAGCTTTACTAACCCTTGTTGGGGTTATGCGAAGGGGAATATGGATCCTTGGCACTAGAATGTCCTGGAAACTAGACCTTCCGAGTTCAAGGGTGAGGGCCATTGGGACTTGATTAAATAGTGGGAGACTTAATAAAATTTATTATTTCTCATAAAATGTAATCAAGAAAGTATTGATAAATCAAATCTTGTAATTTGTAGAATCAATATGGAAAACTAGTCAACCACATTTTCTCTACAATCAATTCTAGATAAAGACAATATCCTCATCAGCAGTAACTTTAAGGAATGGTTTAGGCGCATTCGGTTTATCCTACACCATGAACGAAAGTTTTACGTGCTGGAGTCCTCACTTCCGTAATCACTTGCCCAAGTGGCGAGTGATGAAGATTTCCTGGTCTATGATCAACATTTGAGCGATTCACTCGACGTTCAATGTTTGATGTTTTCATCAATGTCTAGTGATCTCATGATGTCTCATGAAGACATGGATGTGAATAACATGCACGAGCACCTCCGTGGTCTATACCTAGAGAGAGAATGACATGAATGGTTTGAGATCTCCATGGCTCTATTTTAGAGCCCGCATGGAGAGGGTTCCCAGATGGGCCTCATGTAGTCAAGATCTTTGGCTACATTGAGCGCTGGCAGGTTCTAGGGTTTAAACTCCCCAAAGAAATGGGTACCAATCCCATTATTACATCACTCTCCCTAAGCTTCTCTAACTTTTTTGTAAATTTCTACATGAACAACATTGAGAAGTCTCTATTTGATCTTCTTATCCTTATTAACCAAGTGTAAAATGATATAAAGTGTGAAAATACTTCTTCCCTTATGGTGAATAAAAAGAAACTGAATGTGAAGAAAATTAATCAAAATTCTTCTTCAAGGCCTTCCATGAAAATAAAGATCAAATGGGAGTCAAGAGAATTGGATACTATTTGTTTGGCATCTGGCAAGAAGGACCACTGGAAGAAAAACTACACCCAACCAAGGAAGCAAGGGGAAGCTTCTGGCGAGTTTGTTATCTAATGAAATCTATCTATCTCTGCCATTTTGGAATTAGATACTGCTTTTGGTGCTAGCATCTATATCCAAATACAAAAACCAAGTTTATTTAGAAAGATTGACCGAGGTGAGCTGGATCTACGAGCAGCGAATGGAGCCAGACTCACTATTGTAGCTGTCAAAGACTACCACCTCACATTGCATACTGGGATGGTTCTGGTATTAAAAGGATGTTATTATGTACCCTATATAACCGAAAACATTACTTTAGTATCCAGATTAGTTATTGATGGATTCATATTCATGTTTGGAAATTAATGTTCTTACTTTTATAAAGATAGCATTTGTTTTGGTAGGGCACATTTATATAACGGACATAATGTGTTGGACTACACAAACCAAGTAATAGAAATCTATGAAAAAGTTAATTCACATGAATCATACCACACCCAACTTTGGAATCCCCAGCTAGGTCATGTCAATGAGAAACGTTTGACCAAATTACATCAAGATGGGTATTTAGATTATTTCGAACTATAACCACATGGTGTATGTCATGTGTGTCTACAAGGAAAAATGACCAAAGACCCATTTAGTGGGAATTGTGAAAGGGCTAAAGAGCTTCTAGAATTAGTTCACACAGATGTGTGTGGACCATTTATTGTTGAAGCAAAGGGTGGGTTCTTGTACTTCATAACTTTTACTGATGATATTAGTAGATATGGATATATTTACTTTATGGGGTATAAGTCAGATTATTTTGATCGGTTCAATGAATACAAGAATGAAGTTCAGAACTAGCTTGGTATGAAGATCAAGAAACTCCACTCTACCAGAGGAGGAGAATATCTTAATCAAGACTTCATTGATTTCGTACGGGAGTTGGGGATTCTAGCTCAACTCACTCCACCTTACACGCCGCAGTGGAATGGTGTAAGTGAAAGGAGGAACCACACCCTGTTGGACATGGTGAGATCCATTTTGAGTCATGAGAGTCTTCCATTATTCTTTTAGGGATATTCATTACAAACAGAAGCACACATACTAATCCAATTACCAACTAAATCGATAAACGGTATTCCATACGAGTTATGGAGTGGACGCAAAGCCATGTAATAAAAATTTAAATGTGTGGGGTAGGGAAACATTTTTTAAGGCCTCTTTAGGTAACAAACTTGCTCCCCAAGGCACAAAGTGTATTTTTATAGGATATCCCAAGGAAACAAGGGGATACTACCTATAAAACCCCTTAGATAAAAAGGTTACAGTGGCAAGACACTCCATATTCCATGAGAGGGAGAACATCTCCAAAAGAGATAGTGGGAGCGAGATAGACTTCGATGAAGTCGAGGCTCAAGATACATAGGAGTTGGTACAAGAAATTATTCCACAAAGCCCCATGGAAGAACTATCTATTTCAGAGACATAAGAACTACATAAGAGCATGCGATAGGTGATAGAACCAGAAGGATATGGCTTTTTTTTCACTGAGGATGGTGTCTCATTATTTGTTGACAATGATGATCCTCTTACCTAAAAGGAAAAAGTTTATGACACATACATTGCTAAGTGGAATGAAGTGATGAATTATGAAATGGATTACATGTACCGAAACCATGGATGCATTTTGTTAGATCCTCCAGTTGATGTAAAGACTATTGGTAATAAATGGGTATTCATGAAAAATTGGACATGGAGGGACAATTCAGCACCTATAAGGCACGACTAGATGAAAAAGGTTTTAGACAACATAAAGGAATTGACTATGATTAAACCTTTTCACAAATTGAAATACTGAAATGCATCAGAATCATATTGTTCATTTCTTCTTACCATGACTATGAAATTTGGCAAATGGATGTCAAAACAACATTCCTTAACTGGAACCTCCAGGAAGATTTCTACATGACACAACCTGAAGGGTTTGTGACTCGAAAGGATTCCAACAAGGTATACATGTTGCAAAATTACATTTATGGATTAAATCAAACATCATGGTCATGGAACATTCATTTTTATGAATCCGTAATGGAATTTGGCTTTGTTAATAATGAATGTGAGCCTTGTTCCTATAAGAGGTTTAGTAGAAGTGCAATCATTTTTCTAATAGTATATGTTGAAGAAATATTACTAATTGGAAATGAAGTACCTATCTTACAGTAAGTTAAGGCATGATTGGATAAATTCTTCTCTATGAAAGACTTGGGCGAGGCAACATATATTCTTGGGATCAATATCCATCGTTATAGATCCAAGAGAATGCTGGGCCAATGTCAAAGTACATACATGGCATGATACTGAAGAGATTCAGTATGGAACATTCCAAGATGAAATTGTTACCAGTGTCACATGGCATTCATGTCTACAAGAAAATGTGTCCTCAGACACCTGAGGAATGAAAGAAAATGGAAAGGATCCCTTATGCATCCACGATTGGGTTATTCATGTGTACTGGGCTACGTACAAGGCTAGATGTTGATTATGCATTAAGTGCAGTAGGCTGATATCAAGATGATCTAGGAGACCGCCATTGGATGGCAGTCAAGACTATCCTTATGTATCTGAGGAGTACAAAGGATATGTTCCTAGTTTATGGGGGATATGAGGAACTAGTCATTAAAGGACATGTACATTCTAGTTTGCAGACTGATAAAGATGACATGAATTCACAGAATGGATACATATTCAATCTAAATGGTGGTGTAGTGAGATGTAAGAGATCAAATAAAAGTGTGGTGGTAGATTCTAATGTATATTCTGAGTATATCGCAGCTTTTGAGGTTGCTAAAGAAGTAGTATGGATGTGAAGTTTCATCGAAGATCTAGATGTAGTACCTAGAGATAAAGATCCTATCACACACTATTGTGATAATACTATAGTAGTGTAACATGAAAAGTAGCCAAGGTCACATCAGCAGACAACTCACATAATTCAGAAGTATCATATTATGAGGGATTGTTTACAGAGAGGTGAAGTTGAAGTGAGTAGTATTTCCACGAAAGACAACGTGGCAGACCCCTTGACTAAAGCTTTGAATCATAAAAACCCTGATAATCATGTGAGTTCTAGCGGACAAAAAGTGTTAGGCAGTTGGATCTAGTACAAATATGAGTTTTTTTAGAGTTGGTGTCCTGAGAACCAATTTTATGTACTTTGATTTCATGAATGTACACTTATTATATATATTGTTCATTGTTCAGCATGACTATAATATAATAATGTCCTGGAATATTTTTTGCATTAATAAGGTCATGGCAGATCCCTGCTATGATGATAACCTTGAAATGATATAACAATATTCTTAAATAAAGTTCTATGGTTGGATGAAATACTATGATAGAACACATAGTATACAAACTGTCATGTGCGAGTACTCTTAAGAAGGCAAGACTCTCTCTCATGTTTTTCACACTTGGTAATCTCTTAGATGGGTGATTATGAAAAAAGACCCTCTATTTGAAGTTCCACCAGTCTAGGTTTCATCGGACATTGCTATCTATGAGTGTGTGTAATGGTCCTTAGATTGGAAGATTATCATTAACTCATGTCATGAATCACACACTTAGATTTGCTGATGAAAACTGTCACGAAGACAGTTGGCAGGAAGTAGGGTACGTTGGGAGAATCACGAATGAGCTGTTGTTAATGTATAAGTTGAGGAAGGATTTGTCCCTTTCATATTTATGGAAGTCAATATCTCTGGCCCTTTGATTGAAATAGAACTGTTGCCCAAATTCCATGGTCATGGTGTAACGATGAGTTTATTTCTAGAAGTCAAAGAATGAAAGATCAAGCATACAGGTTTATGACACTACCATGAAACCTACTTGATGCGATATTGAGACAAAGGGAATAAATTGTACAGTAAGTGTTTTTTTGAGGTGACACATCAATGTGGTATCAACTTCATTCTCTAGGGTGCCTTGACCCATTGCTAGATAGTAATCTTGGACTTTAGGTAATCCTACCTAATGCCAATGAGAAAGAGGCCTAGAGGGTCACACACTAATTGTATCCATGTATCTCAAGTAAAAGAAAGATTATTCTCGTACGTGGTTTAATAGTTATTCAAGTAAGCCTAAATCATTTTAATGAAGGAGGAAGAATAAAATAAAAACAAGATATACACGCCATGTATTCGTGATTACACACTGTGTAGTTTTCATTTTGGAAAGGAAATGAAAAACAAGTACATGCCATGTATTACTGATTACACATCGTGTAGTATTATGAATAAAAGTACACGTGGTGTATTAATGATTACATGATGTGTAGTTTTTCCAGTCGGTATTTTGAGGAAAATAATATTGTTTTATTAAATACTATATATTATAATCAGCGTGGGTGCATGTCAAGGAATTAATGATTTGACATGGGGTTTTTCAATAAGAGTTAATGAAATAAATAAAACGCGTAACGCGTTTATTTATTGTCATAACTCTATAACCTAAAACCCAATTATAAATATCCTCACAACCCCAACACTTTTTCTTAATTGTTGTGCACAAAAATTCAGGAGAATTCTCTCAAGGCCGAAATTATTCCTTCCTCCAAGAATGCTCTCAAGACTGAGAGATATCCTCCTCTATCAGATCAACGCGATCTAAGGCAGACAACCCGAGAAAAGGTTTCTCCATGCTAGCACCCGAAGACTCCTTTGGCGACGTCCAGAGATATGTGGTATGATTTTGGATCACCTCTAGAGGAAGTCTACACTTAGCTTCTGCAATGTAATGAAGAATCACATCGGAACATGATCAGAAATTTCAATGAAGAACGAATGTCATAAAAGGCACTTCATGTCAATTAATTAAATTAATTATAATCAACCTGTGACAATCCTCATTTGTGGTTACAAGACTATTCTTTTTATTTTTCTATTTCTATGATTTGATCCATGGAGTATGGATTTTATCGTCTTATTGATCTCGGATTGATCATTGCTAATGAAAAAAATCCAAGTGGGCACATCCACCCACGAGCTTCCGCTGCCCCTAGAACATTGAAATTTCTATGGAAAAACATTAGTTCCTTACATTCTTCCCCCCTTATGAAATTTCACCCTCGAAATTTAATTTTAAATTCTAGGCCAAAAACAAGTGGCAGTACTTTTCCATCATTGCTTCCTCCAGTTCCCATGTTGTCTCTTCGTACTTATGGTTTTTCCATTGTACTTTGACCAGATTTGTAGTCTTGTTGCGTAGAACATTGTCTCTATGATCCAAGATCATCACTGGGTCATCCTCATAGGAAATATCATTCTCCAACTGTAACACCTTTAAAGAGAGTACATGTGAAGGGTCTGGTATGTACTTCCTTAAGAGGGATACATGAAAGACATCATGTACATTCAACATGGTTTGTGAAAGTGCCAGTCGATAGGCCACAGTTCCGACTCGATCAAGAATCTCGAAGGGGGCGATGCACTAGGGACTTAACTTCCATTTCTTTCCGAACCTCATGACCATATTCCATGGAGATATGCATAAAAATACCCTTTCTACAAATATAAACTCAAGGTCTCTTCGACGGTTGTCTGCATAACTTTTCGATTTACTTTGGGCAGCCTTGATCGTCACGACCCGTCCTCGGGGACCGTGCCGTGACTACCCCATGCTCGCCTTCCATAGGCCAGGGGATGGGGACTAGCACCAAAGGCAAAAATCCTATAAAAAGGGAAGGCATTGCCTTTATAGAGAAAACAAACACCACAGGGTATGAATGCTGAAGTAAACACTAAGTAAACTGAGTACAAAAGTAAGTGCTAGAAAGTAAATGTCCCAGAATACAAAACCAACTGAAAGTAAAGTACAACTGGAATGAAAGTACAACAACTGAAAAGTAAAGTAGCGAGTTAGAGCCGTACTCTAGAAACCCCACCTGAAGGGTGAGTACAGATAGTCTCCTCTGCTCCTCGGCTCGGGCTGTCCACTCCGTGTACGTCCTGTCCAGAGATCCACCTCCAGGTACCGTCCAACTCCAAGAGCTCCCACATCGATCAGCGATGTCCGTCGTCTACATCCAAAACAACGTAGTGCGGACATAACCTGTGTAGGGGTGAGTAAACACTACTTAGTAGGGACCTTGAGACCTCCGAAGGTCTCCCAGAATCCACGAAGGATAAACCACAAAGGAAAGATACAAACACGAAGTAACAACCAACTCTACTTAGGTATATGCCCATACATATACCTAAGTCTTCAATTCTAGCTCGGTTCTAGCACATGATCCCATGTAAACCCAGTCCACACATGAAGACATAACCCATTCCACATAGGAATTCAGAACCCAATCCACACAGGAAAGCATAACTCAATCCACATAGGATATCAAGTCAATCACATTGAAGATAATTATTGAAAGTCAAGACCCAGCTCACACAGGTATACATTTCGTTAGATGATAGAGATGATCAGATGTATCCACTGATTCATCTATGCTGTCAGACCCACATAGGATTCAAGACCAGCTAAGTTGTCGGACCCACAAAGGATACATGACTAGCTACTCTGCCGGACCCACGTAGGATACAAGTACAAAGTCAAATACTGCCAGACCCACATAGGATACAAGAATAGTAGTCAAGTACTACCGAACCCACATAGGATACAAGAATAGTAGTCATCGTCGTCGAACCCACGGAGGATTCAAGTACGGTCGTGATCGCTACGGAACCCACGGAGGATCCCAGTACTGTCGTCATCGTCGTCGTAGTCGCAGCCAACTCTAGGGTTCCCGCACACAGCATGCTCGATTTCAGGAGGGTACACTCCACGATTCAAGGGGGTCAATACATACAATGACATGTAGTCCAGAGTTTATGTATCCCAAAGTCCCGTCTCGTCAAAATAAATTCAACGCGACTGACGGCGTGTCAATCAGACGCCCGGTCTGAGAGTTATTGGCATTTTCGTCCCAGGGGCCCGGTTGGTTTTTAAGCTAAAAACAACCCGAACATACTCCATCTACGTCCAAACCTCGAGAAGAGTAATCCAAAAGATCTGTCTCACTAAGAGGAATCCAACAAAGTCGACGACACGTCAATCAGACGTCCAAAGCTCATGTTATAAGTGTTTCCGCTCCGAGGGCCCGGTTGGTTTCGTGTTCAAACCAACCCGGATGTACCCAAAGTTATCCGAAACCTTGAGTTTAATATACCAAAACGACCGTCTCGATCCAAGGATCTCTACACAACTGATAGTGCGTCGATCGGAGGTTCGTAGCCCATGTTATGGGCTTTGAAAGGATCTGTTCGGAAACAGGGGGTTTGGGCCCAGACCGACTTGGCCCAAAACCACCCAGGTCGACCCGACCCGGGTCCGGGTCCAGCCCTTTTGGGCAAGGCGTGGCCCGGTTGGCGTGGCCCGACCCAGCAGTGCGGTGAAGCCCACATGGCCAGTGGCTCGGCCTTTGGCTGAGCAGAATTCGGAGGGGGGAGCATTGCCCCCCTGGATTGACAAACGACCGACCTTTTATGGCCAGTCTTAATTGAACACACGGGACCCGCGGGGTCCCGCCTCCAGTTGGATCTAGTGGCCCGCTCAGCCGTCCGCTTCCACGAACCGCCGCAACTCCTCCCCGTATGGCGCGATGCGACGGCGCTGCGCCCCTCCGCCGCGGCCCACTCCTGGTCGTGGCCTCCTTTGGCCACACCGGCGCGGCGCGACAGCGCCGCCCTCCTCTACCACGTCCTGCACCAGCCCCTGTCCTCTCGTTCCCGCACGGTGCAACGGCACCGCGTAACCTTCGTCTAAGCCACGTAGAAGTTCAACAACGAAAAGGGGAGGAGGTTCGGCCGTGTTCGTGCGGCCCGACCTCCTCCCGTTATATTGATAACAGGCGGCCAAAATTTATCCAAGAACATCAAAAATTAATCTCGAACGTAAAATCAACCCCTACCTCAATGAATTTGTCGAACAATGATCGTCGTGGAAAATAGCGGCGACGTACGTCCAAGGTGGATGGTGTCTCACACCGGCTGCGGAGAGGAGAAGAACGGTACGTCGATCACTCCTTGCGGTGATGACGTTCTTCATCGAGGTCTTGACGTTCTTCTCGTTCCCCAACAAAGAAGATGAAGGTCCTCCATACTTTGAATAATCTCTCCCAAACTCCTCACACAACTAAACAGCCCCAAATAAAATAAGGCCTTCCTTATTTTATTAACACATGCCATGCATTTTCAAATCATCAAAAACTTAAACTCAAAATTAAATTAATTGAATAGCTTTAATCATTCAATTTAATGTGAGAGTTGACATGCAATAAAGAGGGGGAGTGGGTGAGATACATAATAAAGAGGGGTTACCAAAATTAAGAGGGGGGTTAGGGGAATTGAAGGGGTGGGGCTCGTGTGGGCCCCACCTCACTAAATACTATCAAAAGGAGTTAGAAGTTTTATTTGGTCCCACCCCAACTCCCAAACAAAGTGTTTAATCACTTATAAGTGAAATAAAATTTGTAACAAAATTTTATTTCACTTAACACATAAACCACAAATTAAAATAACTCTTCCCGAGAAAACACAACTCTAGTAAAGGTATTCTTAAGAAATTACCGGTGTTGTAGTTTCATCGGTGCCCTCAGATTTCGATTCTGAGCACCAGTTAAAAAGATAGAAAAACCTTCTCGTTCGTTCACTGAACGTACCCGAGCTAAACTTTGGAAATTGATCCCGAGAACACCAGGTCTCAGAATCAGGTGCTGTCAAAAACTGCGCACTCATAAAATTCCAAAGAAAATTAAGAAAAAAAATTTCCATGAAATTTACGGGTCTTTACATTACTCCCACCTTAGGGATTTACATCCCCGTAAAACTACATCAAAAACTAGGGAAACAAAAGGGGGGTACTGTGCACGAATCTGAGCCTCCCGCTCCCATGTGCTCTCCTGGAGGTTCCCGTGATACCATTTGATGCGCACTAGAGGAATCAATCATCCATGTAGGACCCACTCCTATCGATCCTCGATCTCCACCAGGACCTCAGCAAAAGTAGCCCCGTTGTGAATGTCCAACTCCCCATGGTCAATGATATGCATCGGGTCGTGCACATATCTCCTCAACTGAGATACATTGATGACGCCATGCACCCGCTGTAACTGAGGTGGTAGAGCCAGGCGATAAGCCACCTCGCCTATCCTGCTGAGAACCTAGAATGGTCCGATGAAACATGGAGATAACTTGATGCCCTAGACAAATCTCCGTAATCCATGTCTAGGTGAGACTCGTAAGAAAACATGGTCTCCAACCTCGAACACTAGTGATCTCCGCCTCCTTTCAGCATAAGACTTCTATCGGCTCTGAGCGGTCCTCGTCCGCTCCTGGATGACTTGGACCTTCTCTGTCATGGCCTGGACCATCCCTGGTCCCACAAGTACTGACTCCCAAGGGTCTGTCCAGCACAGAGGTGATCTGCAAGGTTAGCTGTACAATGCCTCTTATGGTGCCATCCCGATGGTGGAGTGGTAACTGTTGTTGTATGAAAAATTGACCAAGGGTAGGTGATCCTTCCAACTACAACCAAAGTCAAGGACACATGCACGGAGCATGTCCTCAAGTGCCTGAATGGTCCTCTCCATCTGACCATCCGTATGAGGGTGAAAGGCAGTGCTCAGGCGTAGCTACGTCCCAAATGCCTCCTGAATCCTCTTCTAAACCCAGGAAGTAAAGCGAGCATGTCGATCGGCGACGATAGATTATGGCACACCATGAAGCCGTATGATCTCTTGGACGTACAGGAGTCCCAAGATCTCCACCAAGCCCTGCTCTCTGATTGGTAAGAAGTAGGCCGACATGGTGAGTCCGTCAAAAATCACCCATATGGAGTCGTGACCTCTGGAAGTACGTGGAAGTCCAGTCACGAAACTTTTAGATATCCCATCCCACTTCCACTCCGGGACCTCCAAGGGCTGTACCAAGCCTACTGGTACCTGGTGCTCTACCTTCACCTACTGGCAGGTGAGGCATCGTGAAATGAACTCTTCTCGGCTTTCTTAATACCCAACCAAAAGTGCTGTCGTTTGAGATCCTAATACATCTTTTCTACACCCGGATGTACCGCCAATGGGTAAGTGTGAAACTCCTTCAACACCTCCTCCTGCAAAGCAGCTGGTACCATGGTACGTCCTCTGAAAAAGATGATGTTCTATCCTCCTATAGAGAATCCATCAGGTGCCTGTCCTGAGGATATCTATGCATTCCGTGTCTCATAGTCAATGTCCCCATGTTGTGCCTCTCTGACCCGCTGAATAAGTGGAGGAGTGACTATGAGTGACTGTAGAAAGGCTGCCCCATCTCTATCCATGAAGGATATCTGTAAAGCGGCTAACTGCTCTGTCACCTCTCCAGGTAGTTGGATACCTGTCCTCATGTTGAGAGCATCGGCTACTGCATTCCCCTTTCTAGGAGTATAGACTATCTAAAAATCATTGTCCTGGAGGAACTCGAGCCATCGCCACTGTCTCAGGTTCATGTCCTTTTGCGAGAAGATGTACCTAAGACTCTGTTCGTCAGAGTAGACTGTAAAGC
This sequence comes from Viscum album, assembly GCA_963277665.1. Taxonomy (NCBI): domain Eukaryota; kingdom Viridiplantae; phylum Streptophyta; class Magnoliopsida; order Santalales; family Viscaceae; genus Viscum; species Viscum album. The sequence goes on from OY728163.1 coordinate 1,382,366,522, forward strand.
GCTTTCCCATCAGATAGTGTCACCACACCTTCTGAGCGAAAACCACTACTGCCAACTCCTAGTCATGGGTAGCATAGTTCTTCTCATGCTGCTTCAACTGTCGTGATCCATAGGCAATCATTTCCCGCTCCTACATTAGGACACACCTGAGTCAGGTCCTTAATGCATCAAAGTAGACTACATACCCTAATCCCTCCTCCGGAAGCCTCAAGATGGGTGCACTGCTCAATCTCTATCTCAGCTCCTGGAAGCTCTGATGACATCTATCTGACCACACGATTAGTTTCCCATTTTTCCTCAAAGCTGAAAGTGGTGATGCAACCTGGAGAAGTCTGGAAGAAATCTCTGATAGTACCCAGATAGACCCAGGAAACTCCACACCTCTGACACGCTCCTGAGTGGCTCCCAAGCATGCACTTCCTCGATCTTCGCAGGATCCACCGCAACTCCCACCTTAGAAATGATGTTCCCCAAGAAGTGGACCACTCGAATCCAGAACTGACATTTTGAGAGCTTACCATAAAGAGGGTTCTCTCGGAGTGTATCCAGTATGATACGCAAGTGGTAGGTGTGCTCCTCCTCAGTAGTTGAGTATATCAATATGTCATTGATGAAGACTACAACAAATCGATCGAGGTAAGGCTAGAAGATCATGTTCATGAGACTCATGAACATTGCTGGAGCATTGGTTATACCGAAAGGCATAACCAAGAACTCATAGTGGCCATACCGACACCTGAAAGTCATCTTCTGCACATCCTCATCTCGAACTCTAAGCTGATGATAGCCTCACCTAAGGTCAATCTTCGAGAACCACCGTTCTCCCTTGAGCTGATCAAAGATGTCGTCAGTCCTCATAAGCGGATACTTGTTCTTTACGGTCACCTGGTTCAGGAGACGGTAATTGACACAGAGTCGCAAGCTCTCGTCCACCTTCTTGGCGAACAAAATCGGGGAAGCCCAGGTTGAAACACTAGGTCGAATGAATCCCTTGCCCTGCAAGTTCTCCAGTTGTACCCGTAGCACTCAAAGCTCAGCGGGAGCCATCTGATATGCTGGAGTAGATATCAGGGCTGTCCCAGGATACAAGTCAATGTAAAAGTCTACCTCTATGTGAGGATGTAGTCCTAGAACGTCATCAAGAAAAACGTCTGCATACTAATCCACCACAATAGGGAAACTCGGACTCCGCATGTTAAATGCTCCTTGGATGAGGCTAGCCAATTGAGGAGTGATCGGCTATCCTCTCCTGTGTGTGGGTCCGTCCTGTGCTGCAAAGGCTCCCTTCTCACTGGTGAAGGTGAACCCACTCCCATCGGTGCAGACACACCACACCTTGCACCTAATACAGTCGATCTGATCATGGACCGTAGATAACCAATCCATGCCCAAGATGACGTCATAAGGCCTCGAAACCGCTACAAGAAGATCCCAACCAAAGATCTCGCCTCCTAGAGTAAGCTCACACTGCCAGAACTAGTGCATAATCGTCGAGTCTACTCCCGTAGGAGTCTCTAACAATAAGGATCGAGCCAACAACTCCATCATAATCTCTGAGATCCGAACAAGGGTAGCAGTAATGAAATAATGACTCGCTCTTATGTCTATAATAACTGCAGCAAGGGTGGAGTAGACATAGATAGTACCTCGAATAATCTTAGGTGCACCGTGGTCATAGGCCTCCACTGCCCGAAGCTGAGCCTGCCTCTGTCTGCGAGATCCCTGTGGCCGGGGTGGACCTCCTGGTGGTGGTGGTGGTAGAGCCTCAAAGCGACGTCCACCACTTGCTGCTCGGCCAGCTCCTCTACCTCGTCCACCTGCTCCCTACGGACCACCACGGTCGAACCTCTGCCTCTGCCTAGGTGGTCCCTCAACCGTCTGTTTCTCCTCTTCATGGCGGGTCGGGCAGTCATGACCCATGTGGCCCTTCCCGCCGCATGCATTGCACTTTCTGCTCCTCGTAAGGCTGGCTCTACGCCGAGTGCCCCGCACCTCTGAGCTAGTATCCTGAGATCTCTAACCTGATGATTTGGTCTGCTTGGACCCCTCTTACATCCGTCAACTGCTAGCTGCCGAAGACTCAGCTACATGTCGCCCTGTTGTATGTCTCGCTGTTGGTGTAGGCTCAGCAAGAAAGCTCTCCACAAGAAGGGCTCGCTCCAGTACTCCTGCCTGCGTTGGAATGCTTAGGGAAATCATCGATGCCCTGATCTCATGCCTCAGTCCTTGATCGAAGGTCCGGTCCCGAAAGAATGGGTCCCGTACCATGTCTATGGAATAGCACGAGAGATCGGAAAATCTCGATGAGTACTAGGATACCGTCATGTTGCCCTTCCGTAGCTTCAGTAACTCTTGAATGTGCACCGCAAGGAGAGTGGATGGAACGAACTCTGAGCGGAAGAGGCTCTCAAAGTCTGTCCAAATAAGAGATACCTCATCATGTACCTGGAGAATCAGGCTCCACCATCTACCTACTTCCACGTTCAAGAGACTCGCTGCAAGGATCACCATGAGGTCAGCTGGTGTCCCCACTAACCTGAAAACTCGTACAATAGCCTCCAGCCAATCCTCGGTTTCCTGAGGATCCGTCTCCCCACTAAACCTGGGCGGTCTCTGATGCTGAAACTCATGCAGTGCACTAAGGTGACGTGCACTCTCAGCTACTGGGACTGGTGGCATCGGTGGCTCCGCGGGTAGAGGTTCCGTCGGTGCCTCCACTGTAATAGGGCCCTGCACCGAGGCCTCATCGCTTGGTGGGCTGTCGTCTCACACAAAGCTCGGAACCCTAGCTGGTTGTCATCGTGGGGCCATCCTAAAAAGAGATAGGTGTGCCACGGTCACTACATTATACCTGGTGAGCTGACACAAGTAATCACTAAGAAAACATTGAAACACACACGCAATCAGTGTTTTCGTGCATTGAGTCGGAAATCAGAAGTCAGGGTCCTGGTGTATGGATACGTCGGCCGTCACACCAACACTGGACTTCCTGGACTAATAACCACACTCAATACCCTTAACATTATAGCTTCACATAGAAGACGATCATAGTCCTGAGTTCTGTGGTAGACCCGATGTCCTCCGATACTAATTTGTCACGACCCTTCCTCGGGGCTCGTTTCGTGACTACCCCAAGCCCATCTTCCATAGGCCAGGGGCTGGCGACTAGCACCAAAGGATAAAATCACTTAAAAAGTAAACACATTGCCTTTATAATGAAAACAATCACCATAGAGTATGCAAGATGAAGTAGACACTAAGTAAACTGAGTACAAAAGTAAGTGCTGGAAAGTAAATGGGCCAGAATACAAACCCAACTGAAAGTAAAGTACAACTGGAATGAAAGTACAACAAATGAAAAGTAAACCAGTGAGTCTGAGCCATCCTCTGGAAACCCCACCTGAAGGGTAGGTATAGATAGTCTCCTCTGCTCCTCTGCTCCTCGGCTCCGGCTGTCCGCTCCATGTACGTCCCGTCCAGAGATCCACCTCCAGGTACCATCCATCTCCATGAGCTCCCACCTCGATCAGTGTTTTCCATCGTCTGCATCCAACACAATGTAGTGCGGGCGTAGCCCGTTCAGGGGTGAGTATACGCTACTCAGTAGGGACCCCGAGACCCCCGAAGGTCTCCCAGAATACATGAAGGATAAACCACAAAGTAAAGATACAAACACGAAGTAACAACCAACTCTACTTAGGTATATGCCCATACATATACCTAAGTCTTCAATTCCAGCTCGACTCCAGCACACGATCCCAAGTACAACCCATTCCACACAGGAAGACATAACCCATTCCACATAGGAATTCACAACCCAATCCAAAGAGGAAAGCATAACTCAATGCACACTGGATGTCAAGTCAATCACATCGATGATAATGATTGAAAGTCAAGACTCATCTCACACATGTATACATTTCATAAGACGATAGAAATGATCAAATGTAGCCACTGATTCATCTAATCTTTTGGACCCACATAGGATACAAGACCAGCTAAGCTGTCAGACCCATAAAGGATACAAGACCAGTTACTCTGCCGGACCCACATAGGATACAAGTACAGAGTAAAATACTGCCGGACCCACATAGGATACAAGAATAGTATTAAAGTACTTCAAAACACACATAGGATTCAAGAAAATTAGTCATCGTCGTCGAACCCACGAAGGATTCCAGTACGGTCCTCGTCGTTGCCGAACCCACGGAGGATCCCAGTACAGTCATCATCGTCGTCGTAGTCGCAACCAGCTCTAGGGTTCCCGCACACAGCATGCTCGATTCTGGGAGGTTCTGCTCCATGAGCCAAGGGTTTTGATACATCAACTGATAGATAGTCCAGATTTTATGTATCCCAAAGTCTTGTCTCGTCAAAAATAACTCAACGCTACAGCCGGCGTGTCAATCGGATGCCCGGTCTGAGAGTTATTGGCCTTTTCGTCCTAGGGGCCCGGTTGGTTTTTAAGCTAAAACCAACCCGACCATACTCCAGCTGTGTCCAAACCTCAAGAGGAGTGAGACAAAAGATCCTTATCGCTAAGAAGAATCTATCAAAGTCGACGGCACATCAATCGGACGTCCGGAGCTCAAGTAAGAAGCGTTTCCACTCCGAGGGCCCGGTTGGTTTCGTGTTCGAACCAACCCGGCCATACAAAAAGTTCTTCGAACCCTTGAGTGTAATATACCGAAACGACCGTCTCAATCCATATATTTCTACGCAACTGACGGTTCATCGATCGGAGGTCCATAGCTCATGTTATGGGCTTTGAACGGATCTGTCAGGAAACAGGGGGTTTGGGCCCAGACCGCCCCGGCCCAAAAGCCCATGGGCCGGCCCGAACCGGGTCGACCTGACCCTGGTCCAGGTCTAGCCCATCTGGGCGCAGCCCGGCCCGATTTTCGCGGCCTGACCCAATGGCTTGTCCTGGCCGAGCGGTGCGGCGCGGCACGCGTGGCCAGCGGCTCGGCCTTTGGCCGAGCGGAATTCGAAGGGGGGGGGGGGGGGGGCGATGCCCCCCTTGATTGAAAAACGTCTAGACATTTATGGCCGGCCTTAACTGAACCCGAGGAACCCACGGGGTTCGACCTCCAGCTGGCTCTAGCGGCCGGCTCAGTCAGCCCCTTCCCCGAACCGCCTCAGCCATAGGCCGCCGCTCCTCCTCGTCCAATGCGGCGTGATGGCGCCGCGACCCTCCGCTGTGGTCTGCTCTTGGTCGTGGCCTCTTTTGGCCACACCGGTGCGGCGCGACGGCACCACGCTCTTCTACCGGGGCTTACACCAGCTGCATTCCTCTCCTTCCCACGCAGAGCAACGGCACCGCGTCGCCTTTGTCCAAGCCACATAGAAGTTCATCAACGAAAGGGGAGGAGGTTTAACCATGTTCATGGGGCCCGACCTCCTCCTGTTATATTGATAACAAGCGGCCAAAAATTATCTACGAACATCAAAATTTATCTCTAACGTAAAATCAACCCCTACCTCGAGGAAGTTGTCGAACGATGATCGTCGCGGAAAACAATGTCGGTGTATGTCCAATGTGGATGACATCTCACACTGGCTGCGGAGAGGAGAAGAATGGTACGTCGATCACTCCTTGAAATGAAGGCATTCTTCGTCGAGGTCTTGACGTTTTTCGTGTTCCCCAATGAAGAAGATGAAGATCTTCTAGACTTTGAGTAATCTCTCCCAATCTCCTCACACAACTAAACAACCCCAAATAAAATAAGGCCTTCCTTATTTTATTAACACATGCCATGAGTTTTCAAATCTTCAAAAACTCAAACTCAAAATTAAATTAATTTAATAGCTTTAATCAATCAATTTAATGTGAGAGTTGACATGAAATAAAGAGGGGGAGTGGGTGAGTTACATAATAAAGAGGGGTTGCCAAAATTAAGATGGGGGTTAGGGGAATTGAAGGGGTGGGGATCGTTTGGGCCCCACCTCACTAAATCCTATCAAGAGGAGTTATAATTTTTAGTGGGTCCCACCCCAACTCCCACACAAAGGGTTTAATCACTCATAAGTGAAATAAAATTTGTAACAAAATTCTATTTCACTTAACACTTAAACCACAAATTAAAACAACTCTTCCCGAGCAAACGCAACTCCAGTAAAGTTCTTCTTAAGCAATTACCGGCACTATGGTTTCATCGGTGCCCTCAGATTTCGATTCCGAGCACCAGTTAAAAAGTTAGAAAAACCTGCTCATTCGTTTTCTGAACATACCCGAGCTAAAATTCTGAAATTGATTCCGGGCACACCGGGCCTCAGAATCAGGTGCCGTTCGAAACTGCACACTTGTAGAATTATAAAGAAAATTAAGAAAAAAATTCCCTTGAAATTTAAGGGTCTATACATTGATATTATACTAAATTTTTTTCACCTTCTCCACCATTTCTTTGACCATTTCAGGTATTAGTAGGTTACATTCATCGACTTCATCCTAACACGTTGGTATTCTTCACCTTTTCCCATAAATAGATTCATATGGTGCCATTTAGATGCTCGAGTGGAAACTGTTCTTGTAGGAGAATTAAACAAGTGGAAGATATTGGTCCCATATTAGTTTGAATTACAAAGAACAAAATCTCAACATTTCATCTAGTGTCTGAATAGATTTACCAGATTGGTATTCATTTTGATGATGATATTCCATACTGATGTTCAGTTCAGTGCTTAGAGCATGATGGAGACTTTTTCAAAACTTCCAGGTGAATCTCGGATCACAATAGAATACAATAGACAGTGGTACTTCATATAGCCTTACCATTTATTTGACTGAATTCCATATTGGTTTATCCAATGAGAAGCCATCTCAAATTGAAACAAAGTGATTTATCTTTGTAAGACGATCCACAACGACCCATATAGAATTGTTTTATCTGGATGTCCTTAGAAGTCCAGTGACAACGTCCATGGTAATGTTCTTTCACATCCATCATGGTATGGGTAGTGGTTGCATCATCCCTTTAGTTTTTTTCTTCTCAACCTTCACTTGCTGACATATCAGGCACATTGATGTATATTCAGAAATATTCTTTTTCATATTGCACGACCAAAATTTTTCTCAGAGATCTCGATACATCTTTGTGCCCCCGAGGCAGATAGAGAAGGCTGATCTATGTGCATCATTCAATAACTCAAATTTTATATCTAGATATTATGGTAGAAATAATCTTCTCACAAATCATACAACTCACTCCTCATCCATTCTAAAATTGGTGGATTTCTCATTTCTGAAATATTCCACCCTTTTCTGAATTTCCACATCTTTTCTTTGAGAATCCATTATTTTCTCTAAGAGGGATAGTTAAACAGTCATTTCATAATGGATTGATGAAGCTCCACCCTTAATTATTCCCATTTCTATCTTTTGAAAATATAATAAGGTAAGATCCTTTTAAATTCTCATCATTGATAAAGATGAAGGATCCTCTCTACTTAGAGCGTCTTCCACCTTGTTTGATTTACCAAGATGGTAGTGGGATGAGTAGTCATAATCCATGATGATATCTATCCATATTAACGGTTGCATATTAAGATATTTCTATGTGAATATATTTTTTAGACTCATGTGGTCCATTTATGTCTCACAATTCTCCTCATAGAGATAATGCTATCAGATTTTCAATGAAAATATCATAGTCGCTAACTCCAGAACATGCATGGGGTAGTTTTTATCCTGGATTGTTAGCTTCGATGAGGCATAGGATATCACATTATCATTTGAATTAGCACACAACTGAAGCCTTTTTAGAAGCATACCTATACACCATGAAGAGTTCTCCACTTGTAGGGAGTGTGATTACTGGCACAATTATAAGCCACTTTTTCAACTCCTCGAAACAATATTCACATTCATGTGTCCTGAAAAACAATACTCCCTTTCATTTTAGCATGTTCATTGGGTTTTACAATCGTTAAAAATTCTTTACAAATCGTCAATAATACCCAGATTGACCCAAAAAGATGCAGATCTCCATTACAGAAGTCAGCATGGGACACTATTTAATTACAGAAGATAACAGTCCCCATGAATGATACTTCCTCCATCCATAACTCAAATATACTATACATTTCATAAAACTTATCCATTCAAAAAGTCTTTAACACAGTATTCATGTGCTCCTCATGTTCCTACTTTCCCTTGGAGTATATTAGAATATCATCATTAAAGACAACAACAAATTTGTCGAGGTAATCTCTAAAGACTATATTCATTAAATCCATGAAACTTTTCGGCACTTTAGTGAGTATGAAGGCCATCACTATGAACTTATAGTGTCCATACCTCATTTGAAAGGCCGACTTGGGAATATCATCATTCATCACATTTAATTACTGATATCCTGATCAAAGTTCCACCTTAGAGAAATAACTAGACACACGTAGCTAATCGAACAATTAATCTATCTATGGAAGGGGATACTTGTTCTTTATCATGATTTTATTGAGATCACGATAATCACTGAAGAGGCACATTGATTCATCATTATTCTTGATGAATAGGACTATATTACCCCGTGGTGAAGTAATCGGGCGTATAAGACCCTTCTCTATATTCTCTTGTAACTGTTTTTCAGCTCATCCATCTCTACGGTGGCCATTATATAAGGTGTATTTGAGATAGGAAAAGATCCAGGGACATGTTTAATTGAGAAATAAACCTCTCTATCATGAGGAAGACCATGAAACTATTTCAGGAATATATCAGTGTAATCCCTCGTGATGGGATTGTATTCAAGCATGATTCTCTCCTTTTTCTCAATCATTTAATCTAGATATGCCTTTAAACAAGAAAGAAATATACACACTAGAGATGACAATTTAAAAGGAGATTCATCTTCCTACTTACACATGTAAAGAATCAAAGGATTATTTGGGATGTGAAGAGTGATCTCAGTTTCCTATCAATTTATGTTGTCTTTGTATAAAGATAGCAAATCCATTCCCAAGATATCATCGAACTCCACTAAAGGAAGTGTGATGAGATTTTCTGGGAGATTTTTTCCACAAACATTTACCAAGGAGGAGTTATAAACCATGGATGCAATAATTTCCCCATTTTCTATTCTCACAGAAAACTTTTACATCAATTTTTGCGGTGGTGTTTGAATAGTTCTACTAAACATGCAATATATGAAAGAATGCTTAGAACGAGAATCAAATATTATATTCTCTATTATTGAATGAATAACTAGCGTACCTATCACCACATCATTGTCCGACTCCACCTCAACAGTAGTGATAGCATAATCCATTCCTTATTACTTTAGTGGTTGTTTCTAATTGCCTCCGACAACCCTCAGCTTAGGGAAATTTCTTACATAATTCCCCTGCTCCATACATTTGTAACACTGAACAATAGGCTGAGTGTTTCTCTGAACCTTCCATTATTCTTCAACATTAGCTGGATTTTTTATATCCTTTCAGCTGTTCTGGGAAAGATGACCAAACATTCCACATTTGAAGCAATTCGTGGTTCTATTCATACAGTTACTATAATGATTCTTCCCACAACCTTTAGAATGGGAAAAACCAGGCTTCTTTCCATCCTGGTATTTGTTTGATAAACCACCCATGTTGTTCTCCATTTTCCACAAATTGTCACTGGGCCCACGAGAACACTGAGAGCCTCCAATCTCCATTTAAACCTTGAGGGAACAAGGTACAATATACTCATAACTATAAAAGTCTCTAATTGCCAACTCTTTTTGTATACTCGCCTTTAGTCCACTAAAGAAACGATCCACCTTGCTTTTGGTTTTCCTGACAAAGCCAGAGGTGTACCTTGAAAGCCTTGTAATGTTTACTTCATATGCCCTGATGGACTTATATTCCTTCTTCTTGAGTCCTAGGAACTCTCATTCCATCTTGGGATGGTTTGTTCGAGGAAAATATTTTTTGAAAAACATCCTCTTGAATTCCCCCCAATCCATTGAATCAATTTCCTATTAAAACAGTGTATTCTTGATAAGTGTCCACCACTGATCGACTTCCCCATCCAAATGTTTGGATTCTAGTACAACCTTCTCTTCATCTGAGCATTGGAGGATAGAGAATATATTTTCAATTGAGTTAATCCATTATTACCTGAGGAGGGGATCAGAAGATCCGCTAAACATGGTTGGCCTTTTCCACATGAAGGATTCTATGACAACTTGTTTTTTCCGTGGAGGAGGAAGGCGTTCCGCATGATTCAAGTTATTATTCATTACTCGATCAAGCTGAGCAAGTTCTGTCAGGATGTATTGAGAACCCAATCCCATCATATCAAGCATATCATTAGAGAAATCATCACATTGCCTATCACATTGGTTGTTGGAACTTTTTCTTTTATTTCTCAACATTAACAACAAAAAGTAACGTAAAATTAGAGGTCAGTAATACTTAACTATTGTGCATAAAAAGAAAAAATTTAACATAAAGGGATAAACTTATAAAGAAGAATTATATCCTTACTTGTGATTCCATAGGATTATATCTAGGTTAAGCTTGAACTATTTCATAACTTATATTCTTATTGGATTTTTGTCCCTTAAAAATGGGTTGTACTATGCTTGTTAATCAACCAAAACATATCCCTTGGGATTTTCATAACCAATAGTACTGAAAGGCCCATGGTCGTGCATCGGTTCCCATTCGATTCTATCTCAAAACGGTGTTTTCGCGTTTTACCTGTCACGAACCGAATCTGGTCGCGACCAAAAACCGGCACAAGACCTAGCCCGTGACAAGGCCCGAAGGGTGTTCCCGATCCCCATGGGCTGGCACAAGTTCCCGGGTATCATAAAATGATGTTTGGGAATGGTTTACCCAAATATGAAAGCATAAAACTTTAAAAATAATCCATAATATAAATTCTGAAATTTATAGCCAAACAAGTCTTAATAAAAAAACCAGAACATAATACATTGGATTAAATAAAATAAAATAGGTTAAAATACAAAAAATTAAAATATAAAGACATCCTCAAGGACTCCACATGACAAGGGGGTCATCACCCGCAAGTCGTCTCCACAACTCTGCCCCAACGATGGGGACTAACACCCAGAATCGCCATAACCCTTGGCCATTCCTTTACCTGAGTCAAAAAAATAATAAAGTCTACTTACACCAAATGGTTGTAAGTAGGGTGTGAGCCTAAGCCCAATATGATACCACCTAATGATTCCATGGTTCATTCAATACAAGGTGAAAAAGCAAGCAGTTTTAATATGCAATGAAAAGCGGCGAAAAATTCCAAGAAAGGCTACTTTAAATTGAAAACATTTTTCAAGATAAAACTTTTAGAATGTTAACACATTTAAATAAGAATGTTATCTAATTAAATATAATTTCAAAGACACCAAAATACAATGGAAAATACCACAAAACCAATGAGCAACAAAACTGGGAACACCCCTAGGCACTAGATAGTCTCGGGCCCCATGTACCTCGTACCTCGGTGTAATGTAACCATAGTAAAATCCATTCTCGTGCACGATCCACTAGTAGGGAACATACCCATAACCTAGTTGTACCCAATAATCATCCACATAGTTTAGTTAGAGCTATCATTATCCAAATGCTAAGTGAAACAGGGACAAAACCCATCCGGTCCACTAGCCGTACTAGTACAAATCCGCCCCACCTAGTTACCCGAGCTTCTCCCTTTGTGCTCAAACAATTTCAGGATTTAAAAAATATCCATTTTAATCTAAAACACCAATACTGGTCACATATATCAAATACAGTAGTTATCGCATTTTATACCACTTAAAACACACAACAAACTCTTTGAATTTGAATAAATCGATTTCTCAAAATTATGTGTTGTTTTGCACACAAAACCCCTTAAGAAACCTACTTGTACACGTTTTTCACACTTTTAAGTTACCAAAACAGTAATGGCAGCCCAATAAATTTCAATTAAAACAAAAAATCAATTTTCAGGCATCCCCATGTCAAACAAGAAGTGTTAACTTTGTAAAACTTTCATTTTCACAGAAAAATGGAACCAAAACTTCACTTTCTTTACAAACACAATTAAAACCCATTATTGCAGCAATAACCAAAGGGGATGAATATTATAAACAGTATTTTATGACTTATTAAATATCAATAAAAACAACTAAGTATTTATAGGGAATCCCCAAATAAACAAACAAAACATTTTTTTTGGAAAACCCCCAATTTCACACCAAATTGGCATTTTAAATTCAATTGCAATAGAAACATCAATAGAACCAATTTTTGCAGCAATAATAAAATTATATAAAACTAAAAATATGATAAATACAGAATTCTAATACACAAATATTGCATCAACATTGGAATAATCTACCAAATCAAATGAAACCATTGAATCTTTTGTGCGAAAACACAAACGCAGCACCGCCGCTCCTCAAGAAGGGTAGATCAAACCCAAGAATAAACCTTAGGTTCTAACCCCTACATACTGGTCATTTTTTAATTCAATAAAAATAGAGTAAACCCTAAAAAAATAGAATGAAACCCTAATCAATTTGAAAGGGGAAATGAAATGGACTAACTTACATGAGAAATCTAGAATGAATCTCCCCAAAACACCAGTATCTGAAATTTAAAATGGCCAAAACTCAGGGGATGTTTGCAAGAGAATTATTAGGTCATTTAGGAATTTGAATGGAGGGAAACTATTATGAATTGACAGAGTTATGATTGAATGAACATACCATAGCAAATCTGGACGAGTTTAGAAACCCTAAGATGTACTTCCCTACATCGCGATTCCTAAGAGATCCAAAGAGGGGGTAAAGAGTCTGGGGGAGCTCCTACGTGTATGGGGTGCATATGAGGCTTGGAATCACCGAACAATACTTAAAATTGAATAAGTTAGTAAATAAATAAAATTAATTTTTAAAACTGGATATGGGCTTCTGGGCAGGCCCAATCCCTTAAATAAAAACCCAACTAAACCTTGGTTAGGGATTTCCAAAGGATCCAAATTTTAATTTTAGTGTTAATATATCAGGGTAGGACATTTTAAGAGTTGGAATGAGTGAAAAATATTAAAAAATGAATATGTTATAAAAGAAACAAAATTTATTTTTAAATCTGGAATTGGGCTCACGGTTTGACCCAATTCACGAAAACTCACCTATTCTCTATAAAACCATTGGAAACCCCCAAAACAAAGTATTAATGGAAATTAAAATAAAAATACATTTAAAATAAGCTATGTATGTGAAAATTCTCACCACCATGAAAACTTTCCGCCCCGGAAAGTCACAGCAAGACCAAAGCAACAACCAAACCCAACTGAGAAACCAAGAAGTACTCTCTTGTCAGGTTTCTTTCTCAAAGGCCAAAACACCTCTAGTGATCAATGAAGGAAGGCATACTCTAAAAAACCGAACTTACACCACTTTCTTTAAACAATCAAGCACATTTGCATTTTATCCCAAAATAAAACTCCTCAAAAACTATCCGAACAAGACTCAATCAACTCACCTAAACAAACAACAACTTCAAACAATGTTACATTTACCTTACATTAACTAAACAATTGGGCGCTCTCCAGTCCCAACGATTACTCAAGAAAGATGATGGTATCTAGATATATCTGAACGAGACTATCTAAACCAACCCAATAACATGAAAAAATCTATGTTACTGGTACGGGGGGTGGGACACAAATACGCTCCCCACCATAAGAGACAACCAATATTTTTTTCGAGATAGAATCAGGAGACTAACATGGGGAGGCCTAAATGGACTCACTGGTACAAAGGATATAATTCCATCAGAAATTTACAAAATAAATTATATAAGACTCATAGTGGGTCTCCCCACCATAAGAACCAACCATCTTAACCAACATGCACTGGCTGATAAATAAAGACCCCAAAATTTAAAGAGTTGGGGCGACCACATGGTTAGTCTGCACAGTTTGGGAAGCCATACACTAATTGTTGGGATCCTTCTTTCCACATGGTTTTCTGGGGCATGGTCACTATTATCCAAGTGAAAACCGTGTTCTCAAATAGTGTAGACAAACTTCAAACCTTTCTCTAAAGACTCAGTGTAAACCAAAAGGGGGAGGGAATAACATTAGGTGATGACATGGGCACACGGCCCTCCACCTATTTCCACCGAACATGGACAACCGGAGAAAGATTATGACACCATAGGTTTAAAATCTTCCTAACTTTCATACTGAGAAAATGACTTTGTACAAGGGTTTAGATGACCCTGTGATTTCCCCTAACTACGAGCCAGCTTCTCTCAGAGACCTATGGCTAGAGCTCAAATGATTGAAGCATCTTTGGCCTCACAGTTAGGCATTGGAATGCCCATGAACGATAATTATTCTTTTGATGCAACCAAGAACTACAACGCAATCCCAAATAAGTTTTCCAGACATAACACATTCCAAACTCACTTTACCCGATCCCGATATTTCACTGAAACAAGGGCTAAGAAATGCACACACATCACACCTTATTTCTTCAGGCTAGAAACAATAGAAGTAAAGAACACCAATACTAACCTTCATCTAAAATGGAAGATTTTAAAGTTTTTTCAAGGGAGACATTGGCCCAACATGACAGGGACTCTCATAGGATTTCACGACATTCACCTCTATGGTCAATCGAGCACATGAAATCATAAGGCATCACCGAACATGACCATTGCGACTGATATAAACAATTCAGGGAGAGGGACCTTATACAACATCCCCAAACAACAAACAATTCTAGATAATGGCCACAATATCCTATCGTGACCATATTTCCCACACCGGTGGTTTAACATGAATTAATTCATCAAAGAAACTTCGAAGAACCCAAAGGTCCTCTTAGACAACATCGAGACACTCATCCAGACTTACAACCCTAGAACACATCCACCTTCAACGTATCAGGAAACATAAGAAACTAAGGTCTCTATCAACCTTCCGTGAGAATTCTCCCATTACAAGAGGATCTAAAAATCAAAGAATGGAAAGGGTGTAGACTCAATCTAAAAATCTCAAGAAAAATATTCCTTATATTGATCAACTAGAGGGTCTTCAAAAGGCAAAACAATCCGGGTTGCACTTTAGTTGTATGCTAACCATTAATGGGGCATACCTTATCCAACGATTGAACCAAAGGACCCAACCAAGATGGTCTATTATTCACGATATACCACAATCCAGATCCAAACACCTGAAGGTAACCACCACAAAGTCATCCCAAAACATTTTTCAAAAGAGACCACAAACCGTCCCTATAACACAGCTCACCGACCAAACACAAACCCAAAACATAGTTCAAACAGGAGGGGTTCTTGGACTCAAAACATCCCACAACATCAACATTATCAAAAACCCATAATACAAACTATAAAAAACTATTTATCAAGACAACATGTTTTTCTTTAAAACTATTTCTTTGAATACAAACTGTTTAGCAGTAAGCATATCCACCAATGGTACCCCATGGGACTCACACATGCATGTTTTTGTGCCACACCGGGCACCCTCCTCATATCCGTCCCAGCACTCATCAAGTCATGCCATCAACCATCCATCATACCATATAACCCCATGCATGTGGTTCCTCATGGAAATACCAAAGGTTAAAACAAATATTATTTCCATTTTTCAAAACCAAAACGATCAACCAACACATCCTTTTTTTCCAAAAATACTAACCAGGAGATAAAAATCCCAATTCAAATATTACTAAAATATTTATAAAGACACAAAAATTTATACAAGAAATCAATTTCAAGATTTTCACATCAATTTCAAAACATCTTTTCCCATTAAAACACCCTTTTATTGTTTATAAAACTCTATTAGAAACACTTATTCAAAACCAACTTCAGTATAGTTTATACTTTTAAAAAGAGGTGTAAGTACACCAGTTTCCATTTGAATATAATTCTGAAAATTCAGTTCCACCATTTCATAAATCAAACCATTCCATATTTATTTGAAAATCATTTCACAAAAACATTACACTTCTTAAAACCACGTCACTTTAAAACCAAAGTTCCAAGATTTCAAAATTAAGGAACACAAGACAATGCGAGAGGAAACTAGTTTTAGTGGGTGACTTGGACATATTGTTGGTGACCATACCCCAATCACTTCACCATCACAAATAGTGTTCAAGGGAAGATCCCCGGCTCCACATGGCTTGCCAGGCCTTGCGAGCTCACTGAGACCATTAACCCAACTCTCATTTCATTTCCCCTAACCATCATTAAAACAAGAAAACCAAAGGACTTAGATAAATTCTAACTTCCCCAGGAAACATGAATCCTGTCATGAGGTGTGGTGATCAGTCACACTACCCATAACTAGAATACCAATTCCCTATAATCCTAATTCCATAATATCCTGACTCTTCCCTAAATAACATGACCCAAAAAGTTAACCTGAACCTGATCTGACACCATTTTGTCACGAACCGAATCTGGTCGCGGCCAAAAACCGGCACAATACCCAGCTCGTGACAAGGCCCGAAGGGCGTTCCCGATCCCCATGGGCTTGAACAAGTTCCCGGGTATCATAAAATGATGTTTGGGAATGGTTTACCCGAATATGAAAGCATAAAACCTTAAAAATAATCCATAATATAAATTCTGAAATTTATAGCCAAACAAGTCTTAATAAAAAACCAGAACTGAATACATTGGATTAAATAAAATAAAATAGGTTCAAATATAAAAAATGTAAATGTAAAGACATCCTCAAGGACTCCACATGACAAGGGGGTCATCACCCACAAGTCGTCTCCACAACACTGCCCCAACGATGGGGACTAACACCCAGAACCACCATCACCCTTGGCCATTCCTTTACCTGAGTCAAAAAAATAATAGTCTAATTACACCCAATGGGTGTAAGTAGGGTGTTATCCTAAGCCCAATATGATACCACCCAATGATTCCAAGGTGCATGCAATACAAGGTGAAAAAGCAAGCAGTTTTAATATGCAATGAAAAGCGGCGACAAATTCCAAGAAAGGCTATGTTAAATTGAAAACATTTTTCAAGATAAAACATTCATAATGTTAACTAATTTAAATAGGAATGTTATCTAAATAAATATAATTTCAAATACACCCAAATACATGGGAAAATACCACAAAACCAATGAGCAACAAAACCGGGAACACCCCTAGGCACTAGATAGTCTCAGGCCCGATGTACCTCGTACCTCGATGTAATGTAACCATAGTAAAATCCATTCTCATGCACGAGACACTAGTAGGGAAAATAACCATAACCTAGTTGTCCCCAATCATCATCCACACAGTTTAGTTAGAGCTATCGTTATCCAAATGCTAATTGAAACATGGACAAAACCCATCTGGTCCCCTAGTCGTACTAGTACAAATCCGCCCCACCTAGGTACCCGGGCTTCCCCCTTTGTGCTCAAACAATTTCAGTATTTAAAAAATATCCATTTTAATCTAAAACACCAATACTGGTCACATATATCAAATACAGTAGCTATCGCATTTTATACCACTTAAAACACACAACAAACTCTTTGAATTTGAATAAATCAATTTCTCAAAATTCTGTGTTGTTTTGCACACAAAACCCCTTAAGAAACCCACTTGTACAGGTTGTTCACACATTTAAGTTACCAAAACAGTAAAGGCAGCCCAATAAATTTCAATTAAAACAACAAATCAATTTTTGGGAATCCCCATGTTAAACAAGAAGTGTTAACTTTGTAAAACCTTCATTTTCACACAAAAGTGGAACCAACACTTCACTTTCTTTACAAACACAATTAAAACCCATTTTTGCATCAATAAAAAAAGGGGATAAAAATTATAAACAGTATTTTATGCCTTATTAAAGATCAATAAAAAAACTAAGTATTTATAGGGCATCCCCAAATAAACAAAAAAACATTTTTTTGGAAAACCCCCAATTTCACACCAAATTGGCATTTTAAATTCCATTGCAATAGAAACATCATTAGAACCAATTTTTGCATAAATAATAAAATTATATAAAACTGAAAATATGATAAATACGGCATTCTAATACACAAATATTGCATCGACATTGGGATCACCTACCAAATCAAATGAAACCATTGAATCCTTTGTGCGAAAACACAAACGCACCACCGCCGCACCTCAAGAAGGGTAGATCAAACCTAAAAATAGAAATTGGACCAAGAAAACCCAAGATTAAACCTTAGGTTCGAACCCCTACCCACTGTTCATTTTTCAATTCAATAAAAAGAGAGGAAACACTAAAAAAATAGAATGAAACCCTAATCAATTTGAAAGGGGAAATGAAATGGACTAACTTACTTGAGAAATTTAGAATGAATCTCCGCAAAACACCAGTATCTGAAATTGAAAACGGCCAAAACATAGGGGATGTTCGAAAAAGAATTATTAGGTATTTTAGGAATTATAATGGAGGGAAATTATTATGAATTGAGAGAGTTATGATTGAATGAACATACCTCATCAAATCTGGCCGATTTTAGAAACCCTAATATGTTCGTCCCTAAATCGCGATTCCTAAGAGATCCAAAGAGGGGATAAAGAGTCTGGGGGAGATACGGGGTGTAAGGGGCGCATATGAGGCTTGGAATTAAAGGAAAATACTTAACATTGAATAATTTATTAAATAAATAAAATTAATTTTTGAAACTAGATATGGGCTTCTGGGCAGGCCCAATCCCTTAAATAAAAACCCAACTAAACCTTGGTTAGGGATTTCCAAAGGCTCCAAATTTTAATTTTAGTGTTAATATATCAGGGTAGGACATTTAGGAGTTGGAATGAGGGAAAAATATTAAAAAATGAATATGTTATAACAGAAACAAAATTTATTTTTAAATCTGGAATTGGGCTCACAGTTTGACCCAATTCACGAAAACTCACATATTCTCCTTAAAACCATTGGAAACCCCCAAAACAAAGTATTAATGGAAATTAAAATGAAAATAAATTTAAAATAAGATATGTATGTGAAATTACCACTAAATACATATGTTCTAGATCCACCTCTACCTTCCCATATCCATACAATGATGTATTTTATTGATAAACCAGTTACACAATACTCACCAAAATTTTGGAATTTTTTCTTATACTTAGTCTCATTCTTAAGGTTATTACTACGGTTCTCTATTCCTAATATCCAAAAATAACTAAACCATCCTATAATACTAACTATAGTGACCCAAGCCTTTTACATATAAAATAACATGATTTTAAGCATAATTATACATCAAAGTAAAAGACAAGGATCATTAATTATAGTGTCTTGGAAGTATAGGTATATAAAAAATAAAACATGGGGTAAAAAAATTCATTATTTAATATCTATAAAGAGATCCTACTTTGAATTGAGCCCTTACATTTGCATAGGGTACCCTGGGGAACACATGAACACAATGATGAGCTAAAAATACCAGTAAGGGAATGAACATAAGGATTTGCCTTAAGTACATGAGTTAAGAGACATAACATAACGATATCCAAAGAATGGAACATATAAAATCATATCATATAAACATGGAATAATATAAAAGTGTAATAATATAGGTGTGAAAGAACCATAAATCTTTTCCTTAGTATGGTTCAAAGCTAAACTCCAATCATATTTCCAATTTTACTATGGGTCACAACTAACTGCCAATCTTGATACCCATTTTAGTACGGGTCAAGGCTAGCTGCCAATCCCATTTCACATCACATCTCATGAGACATAACATTACCCAATGCATTAGAGTGCAATCTGGGTGCACCCATCTCAAAATATTCCTGAATATTCCTTCCACATAAATAATCATACACAATCAACCATACAAAAACATTAGGGTACCCAAGGAAAGAATAGGGCACCACAATTATGACATAAAGCATAACCAATGAGTGTATGATGACAGTTTCCATGAAAGAAAGGATTTAGAACATACATGGACGTTCATAAAGTAAAATAGCCATATAACATGGTATGTGGTGTCACAAAGAAGTGACAACATATAAGAAATGCATTTGAGAAATATTATCATTATAACATTTAGTAGGTTTTTAAGGAAAATACTATATAACCTTTAAAATAAAAAAGAGAAAAATATTTTATAATAAAAATAGAATTGAAAAAATAATTTTCTCGTTATATAAATACAAATTTTATAAAGAAAATGGTGGATTAAAATAGAGGGTATAGTGAACTTGAAATTGGGTAAAAAATTGGGAAGTTCCCCTAAAACAGGTTTGCTTATCGGAAAGTTGTAAGGAGATAATCTTTAAAAAAAACATGTATATAACGAAAATAGAGTGATGAAAGGGTATTCATAAATGAATTTTTTACAACTAAAAAAATTTAAAATATGTACATAAAAATATAAGATAACACATTTTTTATACAAAGAATGATAAGGCAACCCGAAAGAATAAAGAAGGATCGGGTTGAATTTGTTACAGTTTATAGGAATGGTATTAGGTGTACCTAAGAGGGATTGATGAGAAAAAAAATGGGTTTCTCATCACTTATAAGTCATGGAAAAATTATGTGGCATGTGCAAAAACATACCCCATCATTTGGTTTTATGTATAAAAAGGCATAGTGTAGAGGACAATCTTGAATAAGAGAGAAATGGAGAGGATCCCTAACCTTAAATTTTTTGGTGTTCCCCACTTGTTATTAAAGAAATGAATAATAAAATTAGTTATATTAATTAAAAATTACATAAACTATTATATATGTAATTGTTTTACTATAGTCATTTTATGTTCATTTATAACCATTTTTATTGGTTCTGAGGTTCAATTTCATTGTTCGGGCTCCTTTGTTTACTTCGTTTTAATGACCGGTTTTCTTATATTCATGTTTGGATAATCATGTAAGATGAAAGTGGTTGTCTATAATTGATGTTATATTCTATTAGTGAACCTCCAGGATTTTAATTACTTTTAAATTTAATTTGGTTAGATTGAGTGAAGTCAAATTATTATATAAAATCATAGTGACAACCGTTTTAGTTAATCAGTGTGTTTGATTACAAAGAACATGTTTTTCTTTATAACATAATACCATTTGTAGAAAAGGGTTACAGAAAAAAAATAGGTTATATTACAGATATAATAATCTTGTTGAACCATAATAAAAATGGTTTCATGACCAGAACTAAAGATGATTATAGAAATTGATAAACAGTTGTCCTTGAATGTGCTAAAGTAGCACATCTCAAATGGTGCTTTCATTTCATTCAAATAAAGGGTGGGGAAAGGAGAGAAGATAATGAAATATCCCATTTTCATAAAAACATTCCTGTACATGTATTTTTCAGGAGTTATCATACTATTTGGGTGAAGGGAGGTGAGGAATGAAACCAAAATAAAAGAACATAAAAGAATGAAGGAATTGGAAAGAGGAATTTACCGCTTGAGACATCCCCATTTTAGAACCTCTTAAGAGGAGAGGTTTTAGAATTTTGAAGAGGATAAGGGATTTTGGACTTAGGGGAGGAGATTGGAGAGATATTTGGGTAGAATATTGGCAGGGCCCAAGGTTAGAGAGTAGTGAAGAGAGGAGGGAGTGAGGGGGGGGGGGGGTTATAGTGGAGAAGGGGGGGGGGGGGGGTTATAGTGGAGAAGAGAAGAGTTTTCATAATAATTTAATCGGTAGTTTATTATTTTCCATCAATAAAAGAAATAGTGATTATTCCAAGACCAAAAATAGAAATAAATGTATGTGACTTAGAACCAATTGGGATTACAT
Organism: Viscum album; assembly: GCA_963277665.1. Taxonomy (NCBI): domain Eukaryota; kingdom Viridiplantae; phylum Streptophyta; class Magnoliopsida; order Santalales; family Viscaceae; genus Viscum; species Viscum album. The sequence continues at coordinate 1,382,388,254 of OY728163.1, forward strand.
CATCAGATCATCATCAATGACTCAATAAATCCATTATTTAGAATTTATCGTAAATTATCATATTTTACTATTCATAAAAAATTCATGTATTTTAGAAAAATATAAAAAAATCACTATAACCATTTTTCGAAATGTATAATTCAAAAATAAAATCCATTTTTTGAAAATAATTTACTAAATATTATTATTTTAATATTTAATTAAAATCATAAATTATTATCAAAAACCAGTTTAAAAACATTCGTTCATGTATTCTAAAATATATGTATATTGTACTTTCAACATGACTATTATTTATACATTATCATAGTTACAGTTACTATTAATTATGTTATATCACTATTCATAAGGTTATGTTATTATTCATAAGGGTATGTTACTATTCACCAAAAATTTTGTTTTTCCTATTGGACTATAAATAACGTATTGATTGAAACTATGTATCTTAAATTTTCAAAATTCAAAACACGGAAGTGAAAAACTTATGTTTAATGGTCACTTAGAACTTATTAGTTTATTATGTAGTGTTTTCATGTGATTTTATGGCATAATTATAATAGAAGAATTTTCATTGAAAAACATTGGATGGTTACATTTGGCCTAGTACATCACCATGGGGTACACCTATTCTTTTTATTAAGAAAAAAGATAGATTAATGTGACTCTATAATTATAATGGGGATCTTAAGATGATAAAAATCAAGAAAAATTATCCTTTACCCTATATTTATTTGTTTTTTGTCACTTATTATGATCTCACTACTTTTACAATATTGTACTCCATTTTGAGTGCTATCAATTGTGTGGAAAAGGTGAAGACATAAATTAAACAATCGTCTATAAGTGGTATAAACAAAATAAATTTATAGTGATTCCATTTGGACACATTGTTTCCCATTATCTCTTCATGGATTTCATAAATAGATTTTTTATAGATTTCCATGATCAATTTGTGGTAGCCTTTATAGATAATATTTTTTATAAGATTCAATAAAATGTATGAGCTTGATGATCACTTAATAATTGTATTGAATATACTAAATAAAGAGAAACTATATTATTAATTCATTAAGTATTAATTTGGGTTATGTAATTTATAATTTTTGTGACACATGATGAAAAGTGAGTATATAAGAGTAGATCATTCTAAGATAGAATACATTTTACATTGTCTTACAAAACCCACTGTGATCGAGATCTGTAGTCTTCTTGGATTAGACAGATGTAATTAATTCATTTTGAATATCTTTTTATGATTGTCTAATTCAATAACCAGGTTAACACATTAGGTATTTGAGTTTCTTTAGACAAATTAATGTGAATAAAACATCAACGTGTTTAAGAGAAGTTTGGTCAAACCACTTGTACTCACACTACCCAATAGTGATCAAGGGATTGTGATCTGTACTGATTCATCTAATTATGGGCAGAGATGTATTCTTTTTCTTAATGACAATGTGATATTTTATTCATCTAATTACTTGATGTTTCAGGGTAAAAAATACATGAATCATGATTTGGAATAAGCTATATTAATACTTACAATGAAGATATATAGGAATTATCTACATGGTTAAAGGTATGATATGTGTAAAATATCATAAAATATTTCCATATAAATTCACATTGAAAGAGTGGAATACATGCCAAAAGAGATGGTAATGAATGATTAAAGATTATGACATCTCAATATATTACCACCCTAGAAAAGTGAAATATGTATCTGATTCCTTACTTTGAAAGGATCATGCTAGATTATCTATCATGAGGATCACAAAACAACCAATTTTTATGGATTTGAAATGGATTAACCATGAAATGTTAAAGGAATTGGAAAAATATTATACTTCTAAAAAGAGTTTCCAACCATCTATCCACGTGAATATTAATTAGTTACCAAAAGATAATGATGGGATAAAAAAATGTGAGAAATGAAACAAAACACATCTTTGATTGTGGTGTAATGATATGATTTATTAACAGGGAATGTATCACTATTATACGAGAATTGATAAATTAGTTGTTGGATGAAGATCATAACTAATAATTCTCTATTCATCCAAGTAGTAGTAAGATGTATACAGACATAAAGGAGAATTTATAGGGGATGACATGAATTTAGATAATAAAAAGTATATATCTTAGTTCTTAGTATGCCAAAATGTTATGGATTGTGGAATAAGTATAAGGCTATCTGATAAAAATTAGCCATACTTGATTGGGAAAAGGAAAACATTATGCTGGATTTCATAGTAGGAATCCAGAAGATATATAAAGGGAATAATCTAATTCAGGTTGAAATTTTTCATCTTACAATTTCATAACATTTCATTGATATTAGTGAATATTTAAATCTTGATCAACTTTCTAGATATACATTAAAGAATTTTTAATATTTAATTTAGTTTTCCATTCTATTATATCTGTTCAAGGAAAAAGTTTTAACTCATTATCATGGAGAAGTATTCAAAACTATTTTGATACTGAGTTATTTTAACATTTTTCTACCATCCTCAAGTGAATATTCAAAATGAGAGAATCATTCAAAGCCCAAAAGATATTAGAAGACACTTTTCTATGTCATTAAATGGTTTTTGGTATCAAAACCTTCCTCTTATAGAATATTCTTATAATAATTTATTTCATTCAAAATTTTAGATGTCTTCTTATTAAGTCATATATTGAAATAAGTGAAAAACTAAAACATTTTGGGATGAATTTTGATAAATAAATCAATTAGTAACTACATTAGTTAAATATATTGTCGAGAATATTAGATTAATTAGTGGGAAATTAGGGAAACATGGAGTTGAAAGAATATTTTTTCTAACAATCTTCAGGGATATCTATAAATAAAATTTGGTGGGAATATATTCTGGTGAAATTCTCCATGGAAGAAGGTTATGCTATTCAGAATTAAGATATATCTAGGCCCTAGGTTTATTACACCTTTAATGATTCTTGATGGAGTTGGGATGGTAGATCTTGTCATGAATCTTCCCTGGAACCACACTCAAGTTCATGATGTGTTCAACTTATCTCTTTTTAGAATGTATATACTTGATCTTTCTCAAGTTATGAATTCTGAGTTTGTACCACTGAAGTATGATATTTATTATGAGGAACGATCAGTGGAGATTTTTGATCATCAATATATTGTGTTTTTAAACAAAACCACTCACCTGATCAATTTTATATGGATAACCTATAAATTTTGGGAAGCTATATGGGAACGTGAGGTTGTGATGAGGCATAATATTTATCAATGGTTTTCATCAAATTGATGTATTTTTCAAGTTGAAATTAATTTTAAGGGGGATACAATGTTACATATAGAGATTTTATATATGTTTATTTTAAATAAATTCGTTGTATTCAATATAATTGTTTATTTGAAACACCGTGACTAAATGAACAATGATATATTATTACCTTTATAAACTAGCCTCGGACACCCCCACCATAACTCATTATCTTGAGAGCAGGAAGAAGGGTTACTAACTATAGGTAACCTAATAAATACACCAACCGATTAAAATAAATGCACTATTGTTAAGAGAACATTAGGATATGTTCACCCTAAAAATGTAAAAAACATGTAAAAAATATTAAATATCCAAGAAAAACTAAATGATTCATGAGAATAAACAACATAACTTGATGAAACACCTTTATGAGAAAAATTTAAAAATATGAAGGAATAAATGAATAAAGGTGATAGTTTGAAAATCAAAATAGACTTACATTAGAAGTAAAGTGGCACTATCATAGACTAACTTGTATAAAATCCCCAAATATAGCTTCAACAACCAAACCATGACATCAAGGACCACCACTAGAGAAGAAAAAAAGTCCCTTTCCAGTATCTTAGTAGAAAACATTTTAAAATTAACAAAAGTTACCATATACGAGGTGATCATGTCACATAGTATGATTTCCCAAAATATTTACCAATACACTCCACTAGGATAATAACAAGCTGAAAATTTTAATTTAAAATAGAGGTGAGAATATCAAAATAGGTAATCAATGGGAAAGATAAAACAATAAATTTTGTAAGATACCGGACTTCGAGGAGGTATGTTCTTGTTTAAATTTTAGTTTAAATATTATATATTTGGTTAATGAAATATTTATCAAGTTTATAAGGAGGATCAAGGTTGTTTTGGGTGTTCTGGACATGAAATAAAGAGAAATTGGACATTCGGTGCATGTTGTACTATTAGCACAAGGTTAAAGGGAATTGTGAGAGCACACCAAGCTTGCCCGATGGAAGTGTGTACAGTTAAAAAAACCATGCAAGGTGAAATCCAAACTATGTGGTCTAGGACATAGACATTCTACATTGTTGGAGCAAATTTTTTCTAATATTGAAAGATTCTTAGATAACAATGTGACACAGAATTTACTTGGACAAAGATTGGTGCACATTTTGTGCATAGTTTGGAAAACCGTGTGATCCATTAAAAATTGAGGAAAATATAATTTATCTCCCTCATTATTGTCACATTTTTACCAATTTTCCGACCCATTCTTCTTCTTGCATTGATAGTGACATTCCTAATCACCCAAATCATCCTAAGGATAAATATCCATCAATTATATGTTGTTTCGGGTATCGTTGGGTGCATATTGAATCTCCAGGAAATTCTAATGCTTCTCATGGATCCTTTTTCTAAATTAGGGCCTCTAGTTCCATCCTTATTCTTCTAAAACCCAGAAAACCCTCTATTTATAGTGGATCATAGGTGAGGGATTCAAAGGGTGAATGAATATGTATCTAAGGCTATTATTATGTGATATTTTGTCAACATATTTGAGGTGTGTGGTCTAGAAGTTATATCTCATAGTCATGAAGTTGATTTCTACATCTGTTATTGGGATTCAGTACCCTTTCTTCATTTGATTCCTTTGATAGTGTTTGGTAAAATTGATTCATAAATGGTTAATTGAACCCCTCCAGATCTCTGAGGGATTCATTGAGTTTGATAAGACTGATCTTAGGGAAACCCATGGGGTTCTTCATCCTCTCAAACATTGAAAATTGTGATGTCAAACAGGGAATTGTTATAAACAACATACCTCATGATATATGTGTTGACAAGTTAGTGTAAATTTTGAAAGGAACTAATGGTGTTTGTATCGAGTAACAGGTAATGGAACATGGGATTGATTGGAACATATTGAATACTTATAATAAATTTTGTTATTATGAAAAATGACTTTTGGGATAAATGGGAAAGTTTTTATGAGTTAGGACATGAAGTTAAATTTTATGTATTGATTATGAAATGATTTTTGAATGTCACATGAAATTTTTGAATATTCTTTTTGATATGGTGAATGTGGTTAATGGTTAAAGGAATAATGTTCACATAGATTGGTAGTTGTGGGTGTTAAATGATGCTCTACTCCCACGGGCCAGGTTGCACTGAGGCTCTAATCCATAACACTTGAATCTATGGGTTTGGGAGTTAGAATGATCCTCCATGACTGTAATAGATGCATTAGATGATTACTTGGACTAAGGCTACAAGGTATGTATAATGAAATTTTTAAAGATTACCAATACTAACACTCCAAGGTATCTGTAGGAGAATTTATTTTTTTATGTTCTCCCTGGTGAGATAGGGAACTTGATTTATTACCTTAATCATGGTGGCTGACCGGTTATGGGTGTTGTGAATTTAATGGAACACTTAACCCCTAGACCTAAATGATGATAATGTTTTCAATAAAATAATAACTAAAAACTCCATCTTATTACTCATTGTTTACATTTTATATAATAGTTCATGCATACACTATCCATTTAGACTGGTTATTTTATAGACGCCATTGGTGGTGGCCTAATGTGTTTTACGCACACCATGCCCAGTCCGCCTATGGGTAACATCTCAGATTTCATGGATACAAGTAAGGGAAAAGAAAAGGTCCCTATGTTTGGGAGTTGAGTTTGGATAGGGATTTTTATGGTTGAGGATCCAGACTTATTCCCCTTTTTTGGTTTCTTCTGTTATTTTTATTTTTTGTTTTCTCCCGGCACTCCTGCATCCCCCACATTTCCCCTTCCCGCTCGGGTTTGCATTTACTTCTAGCTATTAAGGCGCTACCCACTTTTCTCTACCATGTTTTTATATTACCTTTCCCCTATACTCATCCCATTCTTGCATGATGTGGTCCATTAGTGGGACATCCCTCCCATCTCACCACCCCTCTTTCTTGGTTTCCCTACACATCAAACCTCCAGTCTAGGTCTCTATGTGGGTGTTCCAAGTAGCTTGTGTTAGAGTCAATGATTGATTGTGGGTTTCTTAATTTCCTCTTTCCTTACTATCTAATTATTCATAATCAACCCATCTTGGTTAGGCTCGATATAGGTTTTATAACATCTTGGGATGGTGAGGGAGGAGGGTCGGTGGTAGTATCTGTGAATTTTTCTGTCCAGAGTTCATTTCTTTCTCACAAGATTGGTTTAATTATTCTTCAACTATTGTGGTGTTTATTTTTTCTTTGCCTTCCAGTTTTCATTGGTCTTATTTTTCATTTTATTCATATGAATGTTGCTGACATGTTTTTTTGTGGTATTGAGTCCTTTTGTGGTTCCTGATGGTAAGGATGTTGAAAATTCGTTCAGGCTGGTTATAATGACTATGATCCAGGGTCTAACAGAAGATGCATCATTTGAGGACTCTATTTTTTATATATGTGCTAGTTTATTGATTCATTTGGTGTTATTTCCAAACTGATTTTCTATTTAATGTTTTGAAATTATTTTATGGTATTATTTTGACTGTGATATGAATTGAGTTCTATTACTATGTTCTAATGCTGTAAAGGGATGATCTCTAGTCTGTTCTGTCTGGAAATGGTATCTTCAATAGTTTGATCAACTATCTTGGGGAGTGACACAAGGTGGATTTCCAATCCGGTGTTCCATTTCATAAGACACTATGATAGAGAATGGACTGATGTGTGTTCATTCGATTTCAAATTTAGGCTGTTTTAGTTTGGGTCATGAGCACAGTGGGAGTTTATTCTGGTGGTTTGTTTGAATTTTGAATAATTTTCATTACTGGTGATTATAGAGGTGGATGACTTTGATGTGGAGAAGATGAATATGATGGGATGATGGAAATGAATTTTTTTCCCGAAGAATTGGGTGGCACCTGGTTTTTGAATTTTATCGTTGTGATTAATGTCTGCTGGAGATTTCTATTTTTCAGTTTTAAATATTTCATATTATGAAGTGTGAGGTTACCATTAAACCATGAAGTGTCTTTTATAAATTTTATAATAGACTTGGAGGGAGAAATTATTTCTAATCCATTTTATTTGATATTTTGTGTTGGTTATTTTATTTCTTCAGTGTTATCTGATGTTCCTTACTATGATAAAGAAGGTATTATCTCATCATGTGTTCCTTTACACCCTCACTACTAGTTAGTAGCCTCTTGTGTATGAGGAACCATTCATGAGGTCATGTAGCAACCTAGAAAGGGGCACCAGTTTCGGGGCATTCATGTTATGGATGTTACAAAGTGGTATCGGGGTAGTTCTTTGTATTGCGTTACTATTTGGGGATGGTATATAAGATATTAGAAGGTGACATGCCTTGTTAATGAGCTTGTGTATGTGATTTTCTAACCCACCCATGATGGAAAACATAGGTACATAGTTTATGAAGGACCCCGGGACACCCTTAGAGGGGAGGGGTGAATCAGGGTGACAATTTTTTCTTTTAATGTGATGGATCTTGTTCCCACATTGGTAGGAACATGTTGAACCTGTATGATGAAAATGATCAAAAAGAAAACATGCACATGCATAGAGAAGACACATGCCTTTTTACTTGGTTCACCACTAAGGGCTACGTCCATGGAGCATAATCCGACAAGTTTCTGGTCATACCAAAATCCACTAATCTTCACTAGTTTTGGATTACAATTGTTTGGGCATAGTCACTCTGTCCCAGACTCACTGCCTTTACAAAGGTTCATGGATAGCTCACTGCTTCCCTCAGGTCACTCCCGTCGACTCCCCCGGGCTCACTACCATTGGTGAAGTCTCACTCAGTTTAAAGACGTGAAGGTCTCTTCAATATATAGACATGAAGGTCTTTGTCTCCTGTTCAGCATGAGACTTTGCTCGCATCAGAGTCCTGAGTTAATGCTCTGTTAAAGTCCAAATTCCAACCATTGATGAATACACCCTTTTCCCTTGTCCACTGGGCAAAAAACCTTTGGAAATGGCCTTCACAAAGTACCCTACTTCGCAAGGCTCCCAATTTTGCAAAGCTCAAACAAGCCTTCGTAGAGTCCCTGCCTTTTTGCGAAGCTCAATCGCGAAGCACTCTCGCGATGCTCCAGCCTTCGCAATGCTTGTCTGTCGTGGAGCTCCTACCTCTTCCCGAAGCTCACTGAGCCAACGTGGGGTGCACGACTTTCGCGGAGCTAGAATAGCCGCCGCGAAGCTCCTCTTTCACAAAGCACACTGCCTTCGTGAGAGACCTTTGCGAACTGAGAGAAAAGGTATTTATCTGAAATTCTCTCTACTTCTCTTGAGGGGGTCGACCTCTATTTATAAGCGATTCCACCGACCCTCGACCCTTACGTGAAAAGTCAACGCCACATCATCTCAAATCGCGATGCTCCGAAGTTTCTGCCGGAATCCGGTCCAAATCGCGAAGCACCACGACAATTTTCGGATAGCGGAGCTCATCATAATCGTGGAGTATCCCCATCATCATTCCTTCGCGCCTTCTCCGTGAAGCTCCCTCGCCAAGCCCTTCACCGCCACGATGCACTTCAACTCTGTCATTCGCGAAGCTTTGACGTAATCATGAAGACTCACCACCTCCATTCTTCTGGTCTTCGCGATTTCCAAACCATGCATCCTTTCTTTGAAAAATTCATGCCTTTTCCATATTTAATTATTATCTTCATGGAAATCCACTTTTCGCGATGCTCAACAACTTCCAGATTTTGGACCCCAAAAATTTGGAAAACACTGGGAAACAGCGCCACCTTCAATACTGTTGTCTGCTTGAACGGTATGATCTCTTTGCTGGTACACGATCCGAACTTCCATTGATGATTGAAAAAAAACACAAACCATACTCCAAATCATGCATAGAATACCATGGTTCCAACAATCACCCCATTTGGGTCTGTTGGCAATCATAAAATAAATTCAATAGATCTCCATCTATGTGAAAACAAAAAATGCAGGAATCAACTCAGCCAACACTCTAAGTCTACGTGAGCAATTCTTGGTGTAGAAAACAAGAGAGGAGGCTTGAATTGGGTTCCGCTATTTTCCTTCTCATTCTTCTCATCACAAAAGTTGCCTGAATTTATTCCTTTCTCATTTCTCCCCCACTGACAATAAATCCAAAGACCAGTAATTTTTTTAACATGTTCATCTCAAACCATATTCCCCCTGGATAGTATCTCCCCCATAATCCTGCATCACAGCCATAAACAGATTAAAACAGTTATAACAAACAGGGAGAGGGGATTTCCGTAACCTTCTTATGCACTGGGAGGTGGCTGAACACCGAGGTTCAACTGATGCTTCTCAAACACATCCACTGACAGTGGCTTTGTCCGGATATCAACTACTTGCTCATTAGTTCCCACGTGATCCATTCTAATCACCCCTTGCTCAACCTTTTCTTTGATAAAGTGATACCTGATTTCAATATGTTTTGTACAAGAATGCTGAACATGATTTTTTGTATGATCAATTGCACTCTTGTTATCACAGTAAATCACCATTGGTTGCATTACCTCATCACCAATATCTGTTAACTATTTTTTCATCCATAGCAGTTGAGTGCATGCCTTTGTGGCGGATATATACTCAGTTTCAGCAGTACTAAGAGAAGTACTTTCTTGTTTCTTGCTCAACCAGCCAACACATTTATTCCCAATAAAGAATGCTCCACCACTAGTGGACTTTCTATCCACAACATCGCCAGCCCAGTCAGCATATGAAAATGCTGATAATTCACAGTCACTTCCTGCAGAAAATTATAAGCCATAATTGTGAGTACCTTGAATATACCTCATGATTCTTTTTACTGCTGTCAAATGTTCCTCCTTTGGATTACTCTGAAAGTGGGCTGCAAGACATGTGGAAAAGACAATATCTGGCCGTGTCGCTGTCAGGTACAATATGCTCCCAATGATCGTCCTGTACATGGTGGGATCTACAGATTTCTCATTCTCATGCTTTCCAAGTTTGGTACCAACTATAATTGGAGTTGACATTGGTTTGGATTCTTGTATATTAAACTTCTTCAGCAGCTCTCTTGCATAATTTTCCTGAGAGATAAAAGTGTAGTCTTTCCTTTGAGTCACCTGCAGTCCCAAGAAATATTTGAGCTCCCCAATCATTGACAATTCAAATTCTGATTTCATATGATTGGAAAATTCATCCACTGATTTCTGCCTGCTGCCACCAAATGTAATGTCATCGACATAAACGAGAACCATGAACTGATCTTTCGGAGAATTCTTCACATAGAGATTGTGATCTACTCCTCCCCTTTTGAATTCCAGCTTCTTGAGATAAGAATGTTGTCTGGAGTACCATGCCTGTGGTGCCTGTTTCATGCCATAAAGTGATTTCGTTATCTTGAAGACCTTTGATTCATCAGCACCATGAAGAAAACCCACTGGTTGTTCAATATAGACTTCTTCTTCGAGTACATCATTTAAAAATGTTGTCTTGACATCCATTTGATATACTTTATATCCTCTTTGGAGAGACATGGAAAGGAATAGCTTGATTGACTCCAGTCTAGCCACTAGATCAAGGGTTTCTTCAACATCAACACCTTCAATATGAGAATACCCTTTACATACCAGTCGAGCCTTGTTTCTGATAACTCTTCCATGCTCATCAAACTTATTCTTGAATATCCATTTTGTTCCAATAACATTGTGACCTTTGGGTCTCTGGACAAGATCCCATGTCTGATTCTTATCAATCTGATCTAACTCTTCATTCATGGCTTTCACCCAGGATTCATCCTTTGCAGCTTCTTCAAATGAGGATGGCTTGACAACTGACAGAAATGCAGAAGGTGTGTTATTCCTCATCCTCCTTGTCTGTGTGGGTGCATTCCGATCTCTAATTATGTTAGATGGATCAATCTATGCTCTTCGATTTCTCATGTGAGGTTCAATCGCACTCTCACTATCCACGATTTCCTTGTCAGATTCTTTGTCTGATCCAACATCATGATGTGACTGTTGAGTGTTTTGAACAACTTCCACTATTTCTGCATTTGTATTTTCTTCCCATTCACTTTCTTCCTGACTTTCTATCACATCATCATATGACTTCCTTGAAGAATTTGTACTTTTCTCTTCAATTATCTTAACATCACTGCTTTCCACAATCCTTCCTAAACACTTGTTGAAACACTTGTAGGCTTTTCTGTTCATTGAGTAAACGGGGAAAATTCCTTCATCTGCATTGTCGCCATATTTCCCTTGATTTCCTTCATTGTTCCTAATGAAGCATTTACTTCCAAATACATGAAATTATTTTATAGAAGGCTTACTTCCATGCCAAAATTCATATGGTGTCTTCATCTCACCCATATAAAGCCCCGTTCGATTCTGAATGTACACTGCATCTTGAATAGCCTCTTTCCAGTAATGTCGTGGAATACGAATCTCAATCAGCATAGTTCATGCCATGTTGTTCACCTGTCGATTCCTACATTCAACAACTCCATTTTGTTTTGGAGTTCTCATAGCAGCTAACTCATGCTATATCCCATGCTTCTCCAGATAATTTTCAAATTCAATGGACGTTTATTCTCCTCCATTTTCAGATCGCAACACATTGATTGTTCGTCCAGTATCATTCTCGGCGATTTTATGAAATGTTTTCATGCAGTCAAGGACTTTTCGTTTCCTGTGAATTACCATCACACATTCCATTCTACTGTAATCATCTATGAAAAGGACAAAGTACCTTTCTCCATGAGTTCCGGCAACATTTATCAGCCCACATACATCTGTATGAATCAGATCAAGAAGGTGAGATGCCCTTTTCTTCTTTGGCCGATATGAACTGCAGACCAGCTTCCCACAAATGCAAGAATCACAAGATTTTTCACGCTCACGCTTCAGGTTGGGAATGTCCATGACAGTTCTCATTTTTTAAATTTTCTCCATGTCTTGTTGATTGATGTGTCCCAGTCTCCGATTCCACAAATTGTTTTCTTCTTCAACCTCCATGTAACATACATTTTCTTCAATATCAACCTGATACAAGTTGCCTTTTGTTCAGAATATTTTTATAAGTGAATTGCCTGTCTTTCCCTTGATAGTGCATCCTTTCTGATTAAAAGTAACTATAAGTCCTACATCATAGAGTTGACTCACGCTGAGGAGATTATGACGTAGGCCATCAATGTAAAGGACTTTAGTCTTCTTTAGTTCTCCATTAGATAACTCGGTACTTCCAATCCCTTTGATTTTCAGATCCCCATCATTACCAAATCGTACTATACCATCAACCGTCCTTTTGATATCTTTTAGCAGGCCCACATTTCCCATCATATGAGATGAACAACCGCTATCCAGAATCTAGGTATTGTTGTTATTTATAGCATTGAGGGCCACCTCTGAAAGGTTGTATTTCTCAATCTTCTTCTTCTCCTTCCATGAGACATTGAATTGAGTATATAGAACTGATGGCCTTTGAATTATCTCTCCTACATACCCAGGTTCTTCATAGTCAAAATCTTCTTCGAGGGGAGAAAACCTATTTGAAAGAGAAACAATGTCTTGCTAAAGAGACTTGACTTGTCTTGAACTTTGGTATGAGGTGTCCATGTCCCTTCTCTGCCGGCAATTAGCAGCCTTATGACCAAAGTTAGAACAAAAAAAACAATATCCACAGAAATTGTTTCTTCTATAAGAATTAGGATATGAATTTGTTCTCCTTTGTTGAACTTCTATATCTTCTCCATTCAGATAGCTTCTTGCCTCTTCACAATAAGACAAGGTATGGCTCAGATAGCCACAGAACTGACACTTCATGAGAGGAAATGTCTTCTCACTTGAATTTATCCTCATACCTTCTTCCTTGGGAGAAAAGTTAGACTTTCTGTCATTTCTGAATGTTTGAGGATAATTTTCAGTTCTCTTTTTAGTTTTGTTTTAGGGATACTTTTTCAGAACTTTAGGCAACGTTTCAACATGTTCAACTTTCATCTTATCTTTCTTTTGGATCTTTTCACTTCCAGCAGTTGATGTCCCAGCCTCACAGCCAATTCCACTCTTTCCCATGCAAGCTGGTCTTTGATTACTCAAGATTTATCCAACCCCATCTGAACCACACATGGATCTTGCTAGTAATTCTGCATCTGAGAATCTTCCAAACTGTATTTTCTTCCTTGATTGATTTGGAATTGATTCAGTCTCAAGTTTACTCCTTAGAGTAACAACTTCCTCCTCAAGACCCTCAGCAGTCTTGGATTTTTCATACAGTCTAGAGGTGAGGTCATTGATGACCTTTGCATGCTCTTCAATTCTCAGCTTCAGATCCACTACATCATTATTAATTTCAATTATTTTAGACTGTACCTTCACAAATTCTTCCAGTCGTTCAATTTCAGCCTCAATTTGATCAACATATTCAACTGATTCTTCTATAATAGATTTCCACTTATTGCAACTCTTGCATTTAATCTTAAGATTATTAACCGCATACTTAAGTTGCATCTCAGGATCTACAAAAGTTCTTAGTTGTTTTTCTCCACCAGTATCTTCTGAATTTTCAACAGTGGCCATCATGGAAGCATGGTTCCCAGTTTTGAATTCTGGTTCTTCTTCATCACAGAATTCATTATCATCTTCTTCCTCTTCACAGACAAAACTCCTCCTTTGCATTTTCTTTCCAGATTTGAAGTCTCCTATTTTGAAGAACCTTCTCTAAGGCTTCTCAATGCATTCATCTTCACTATCTTCATCATTGATATTTCATTAGTACTGAGAGGCAATGTGCCCAACTTTTCCACAACGAAAACATGCAAGAGGTAACTTCCCTTTCCCCTTATAGAAATTCTTCGCAATAGGAGAAATAATTTCATTTTCTTCTTCATCTTCACCACTACTATCTTTTGATATTTTCAATTTATCCATGGACTTGAATTCAATTTCCTTGCTCACACGAGTCGTAGAATCTTCTGGTTTGACTCTCATTTCATATTCTACCAAGCTGCTAAGTAGATCATCCAGAGAAAGTTTTGAAAGATCTATTTATTCAAGGGCTGACACCTTTGCATTGTACAGAGGTGGAATTCTTCTTAATATTTTCTTTACAATATCAATGTCTTTGACTTCTTCACCTAGACCCCGAATTGCTCCAACCAATTTAGTAATTCGATTGAAGAAAGAGTCTTCATTCTCGTCTAGATGCATCTTCAGATCATCAAAACGATTGTGCAACACTTGTAGTTTTTCCTCCTTCACTTTGCTATCTTCTTCAAAAATATTCTCACGTTTATCCCCCATGGATTTTTCTGAGGTGAAATTCATCACCTTTAGGTAGATCTGATCAGAAAGGGCTGCAGTAAGTGAATTTTGTGCTTTTGCATCTGCATCAAGAATTTTCCTATCCGTTTCAGTCATAGCTAGGCCTGTTGGGTTAGTGACTTGTATTCCTTGCATAGTAGAAAAGAGAACTTCCATTCCAAGATATCTTAGATGAGATCTCATTCTGTTCTTCCAGATATGGAAATTACTTCCATCAAAGTGAGGGACTCCCCTGACATTGACTGCATTCTCCATGACGCTAAAGGACAGATTCAACACCAGTAACCTCCCTCTGTTACAACTTGAAGGACCCCGAGACACCCTGAGAGGGGAGGGGTGAATCAGGGTGACAACTTTTTCTTTTAATGTGATGGATCTTGTTCACAAATTGGTAGGAACTTGTTGAACCTGTATGATGAAAATGATCAGAAAGAAAACATGCACATGCATAGAGAAGACACAACCCTTTTTACTTGGTTCATCACTAAGGGCTACGTCCAAGGAGCATATGCCGACAAGTTTCCGGTCGTACCAAAATACACTAATCTTCACTAGTTGTGGATTAAAATTGTTTGGGCACAGTCACTCTATCCCAGGCTCACTGCATTTACAAAGGTTCAGGGATAGCTCACTGCTTCCCTCGGGTCACTCCTGTTGACTCCCCATGGCTCACTTCCATTGGTGAAGTCTCACTCAGTTTATAGATGTGAAGGTCTCTTCAATAGATAGACATGAAGGTCTTTGTCTCCTGTTTAGCATGAGAATTTTATTGCATCAAAGTCCTAAGTTAATGCTCTGTTAAAGTCCAAATTCCAACCACTGATCAATACGCCCTTTTCCCTTGTCCACTGGGCAAACAACATTTAGAAATGGCCTTTACAAAGTACCCTACTTCGCAAGGCTCCCAATTTTTCAAAGCTTAAACAATCCTTTGTGGAGTCCCTGCTTCTTCGCGAAGCTCAATCGCGAAGCACTCTCACGATGCTACAACCTT
Organism: Viscum album; assembly: GCA_963277665.1. Classification (NCBI taxonomy): domain Eukaryota; kingdom Viridiplantae; phylum Streptophyta; class Magnoliopsida; order Santalales; family Viscaceae; genus Viscum; species Viscum album. The sequence continues at coordinate 1,382,403,812 of OY728163.1, forward strand.
CGCAATGCATGGATATCATGGAGCTCCTGCCTCTTTGTGAAGCTCACTGAGCCAACGCAGGGCGCATGACTTTTGCGGAGCTAGAATAGCCGCCATGAAGCTCCTCTTTCACGAAACACACTGCCTTCACGAGAGACCTTTGCGAACCGAGAGCAAAGGTATTTCTCTGAAATTATCTCTGCTTCTCTTGAGGGGGTCGACCTCTATTTATAGGCAATTACACCGACCCTCGACCCTTCCGCGTGAAGTCAACGCCACGTCATCTCAAATCGCGAAGCTCTGAAGTTTCTGCCGGAATATTTTCCAAATCGCAAAGCACCTTGGAAATTTTTGGATCGTGGAGCTCATCGTAATCGCGGAGTATCACCGTCATCATTCCTTCGTGCCTTCGTCGTGAATCTCCCTCGAAAAGCCCTTCACCGCCACGATGCGCTTCAACTCTACCATTCACGAAGCTTTGATGTAATCGCGAAGACTCACCGCCTTCATTCTTCTGGTCTTTGTGATTTCCAAACCATGCATCCTCTCTTCGTGAAATTCACGCCTTTTCCATATTTAATTATCATCTTCATGGAAATCCACTTTTCGCGAAGCTCAGCAACTTCCAGATTTTGGACCCCAAAAATTTGGAAAACACAGGGAAACAATGCCACCTTCAATACTGTTGTCTGCTTGAACGGTATGATCTCTTTGCTGGTACATGATCCGAACTTCCATTGATGATTGAAAAAAAACAAACCATACTCAAAATCATGCATAGAATACCATGGTTCCAACAGTTTAGGAATTGTTGTTCTTTATGTGTGTTGTTACATTTGACTAGTATTCCACCGTTGGGTGATGCACTTATTTTTTGATGTGACTATTTTATGATATTCTTCTGATGGATGGAATGAAATCAGCATGGGCCTCCATGCATCATATTAGAAAACTAGGAAAATAGGTGACATGCATCATGGTAGGCACACTTGTGGAAGATGTTTGAGACATAAGGGATAGAATGCATTTCATTTTAAAATAAAATATAAATAATTTTAAGTCTAATAAAGGTGATGAAAATGGGTAATGGAAAGAATGTTAGAAAATGGTTAATGAATTTTTTATTGAAGGTTTTTAAATGAGTAAAATTGTTTGTTATAACAGGTCGTGAAATGGAAAATGTTCATAAGTGGAAATATATACAATGTGAGTGTGGAAATGACATTAAAAATTTATCTAATGAAGGACTGTGAATATGAATGTTGGTTTACCCCATGTTAACCATGACCCATGTAACGCCCCGACCCCAGCTACCCAGAGTCGGTGCATTAATTACATAACATTGGCATGATCACGAGAAAGATCAAGTCTCGAAAGACCGATTAGTTTAGTAGCCTTGAAATAACTAGATACATCCATAAATTTTTACATTACATCATAAAAAAAACATCTTGTCTTCATATCCCCTCATACTATCCCTGCAGGTCATTCATAAATTACTTCTTCATAATCCTGGGAAAAAATAAATAAAACATTGAAAGGGGTGATCTCGGATGCTCAGTAAGGATAACATTATAGCAGAAGCTTTCATAAATGAGCATAAACACTTAAGGCAAATTATAACTAAAACAAAAGCCTTTTAAACTTGAACTTCAGCATAAAATGGCAAAGGTAAAATGAAATAATGCCATTTACTTACTCACATGGATATTCTACTAGTCGAATGATCACATGCAATATCAATAACCACTTTCATAATGATGGAATGCATAATGCCAGACTATCATAACCACATAGCCAAGGCCTCGTGCCAAGACTACAAATAAGATTTTGCCAAGGCCTTGTGCCAAGACACTAGTTTGTCTCATGAGACCTACCGATGCATCGAGGAGCTATAGCGGGCTCCACCCGTCACTTATTAAGTCCAATGCATTCCCATATGAAAAGGTTTAAACATAACGTAAACATTCGTATTAAACTAGCATACGAAATGTCAATACTTTCACCACAAACCATGAATGGTATAAAAATAGCACATCCACAGTCAAACATAATTCATTCGATACAATATGGAAGATTGTATTGTATCACATTAACCTCAATCAATAATAATGAAGGATGTTGACATAGATGAAAATAATCATCAAAACTATTTGAGAGAAATATCCCCCTTTTCTTGAAAACATTTAAAAGTCACACTATTTGTCAAGAAGCCATTTAAAAGTATATTTTTGAATCAAAGTGTCCCATACCACTTTGAAACTTTTAAAAGGAGTTTTAATTTTAAAACTTTAATGTCCATATAAATAAATCCTTAAAACCATTTTTAAAATATGGACATTAATGAGCATGATTTAGAAGAATAATTCTTTAAAACATTTTAAAATGGTATTTTGGTTAGAGTATCTAACCAAAAGAGAGACACTTGAATACAAATAATTGAGGTAATCAAAACATTGTAATATCATGAGAATAAAGGAATTCATGATATACTATGTCAAAGTACATTATATACACCACATAGAAGTGATTTGGTGTATATCATCAAAGAAGTCTCAATGGAATGTAAATTGAGATGAAATTTCTCAAAAAGGTTGTATCCTTAGGTTAAGGATAAATCAATGACATAATTATGTGTGACAAATATAAATACACTAAATATGATTGGATATTCAGTGTAAAACAATCAAAGGACATTCACACATATTCTTGTAAAAACAATACCAACGAATTGGATGTTTAACTCAACAAATGGAGAATGAGTTAAAATTACTCTTATCAAATTCATATCAATGACTTGAGAATTACCAATGGAGTGATTATGTGTATCAAACTTCTATCCACAGGAAGGGGAGTGGAAATTATGACATAATCAAATGAATAGTGATTCCACACATAATCTTGGGGTAATATAATCAATGAAATATGTGTAAAGCCAAATGAGTGGAAATTGAAATCTCAAATTCCCTTATCGATTAGGTAACTTACGAAACATACACCCATGAAAGAAGTATCATACAATGATGATGTAAATACCCATAAATTAAATTATATTACACAATGAATACGATCATGGGAAGTACACATACACCACATGCAATAATTAAGTGGTGATCAATGGAATTCTCACGGAATTAAAAGTGAGATAAGAAAACCCTTACATTGTACTTTTTCCTTGGTCGATGGTAGGTTTACCTCCTGTATAATGGTGAAATAATTGTTATTGAATAATAAAAGAATCATTTACTTTAATATGATATCATATATGATCTTTTATCATTGATTTGTTAATAATATTTTAGAATTATCGTCATTTCGGGTGTTAACGGGTTCATTTTACTTTATATTCTTTGTTATGTGAGACATATTCGTTATTAATGGGATGTATATTATTCATATCCAGAATGGTATCAAGTTCTTAAACATCATTTTTAAATCATCAAATTATACGATGGAGAATGAATCTCATCGCGTTCGTGGAGACGGTAGTCCGTACGTACGCACGAACGCTACTTCCATTTAATTTTTATTTTAAAAGAATCGAATCCAAATTATACATAGGTATATTACTATTCCAGTATAATATAATATTTTATATATGTTACTTAAGTTCATTTACACCATCCTTTATACGTTCCATGTGTGGTATGAACGAGTCATATCATTTTAAGGGGGCGGTAGTCCGCACTTCCTCAAATGAAATTATCTTATGTATATACAACATGAAACGAATAATGGTATGAAATAAAATGGAATTACAGAAGCTTATATATAAAATATATATCATTAATATCATATTTAATTACAGTTCCATCCTAATGGCCACCATGAGAGGCGGTAAGATGTATTTGAACAATCATCGTTTCGTGAGGCGTTAGTTTGCCATCCACAGAAACATTATGTTCATCATCCATTAGATGGAGTTGTGTGAATGTGTAGTTTGAATCCTTCTTATAACAACATCCTAGTATATTGAGGATACTGGTGTTGTTACAAAATAAAGGAAATAAAAAGATTTTGGGTGTTGGAGAAGCAAAATAAATGAAAATACTTTAAGAGAAATTGTTACCTTTAATTTAGGTAACTCACTTTGGTTGGAACCAAAGGACTTCTTGAAATGCTTTCTGCCTAAGGGGAATCTTCAAGGAGGAGTAGAGGGATGTGGGGAGCTTAGTTGGGCAGAGTTTGGACGAGCCAAGTGGCTTCAGAGGTGTGAGGAAATGAGAAGGAGGAGTTCCCTTTTATAAGAGGGGTGAGGGGCACCTTTGGAAAAGCTAGAAATATTAATTCATAATAAATTCATATTCGGTTTCCAAAGGCTCCAAAGTTGACTATTCAAAGGATTAGGTGGGGATAGGTCGAAAACAACTCATCCAATAGAATTTAGACAGGTTTGGGTACTTATATTAACCTTATCTTTAAGTATTAACTCTAAGTTAATTAGTTTCACTTTTACAATGTCTCTTTGTATTTTTATATAATATGGTTAATAAAATTACTATATACATCCAAGCGACCACCAAGTGGTCCATTAATGATTAACCTATCATAATATAATTCTCTTGGCCGAACCTTAGATTTTTAGGAATTTAATATCAATTAATAATATAATATTTGTTTTAAGAACTCTTTTATGTCAATTTTGACACTATTCAATAGTTGATTTTTGTGAAACTCATAACAGATTGATTACTTCGAAAAAAGTCAATTAAATCAATCCTAATATATCATATTATTCTAGAAAATTAGTTTAATTCATTAAAAGTTTCATATTATATTTATTTGGGTATTTATAATATCAATTATTTTAATTTTTCACTATTATAGTAATTACTGCATCATCATTGTGTCATAAATAAAATAAATTATTTAATGTCTAAAAATTATAAATAAAATATCATTATGTAGAAAATCTTTTTAGCTTTCTAATGAATATTTATAATCTAAAATCCAACATATATAACCCTATGTAACAATTGTTGTTCTAAAAGATTTATGCTTGTGTCATTTTTGTATTCATTTTAACTAAATTAAAATAAAGTGTCATTATCACTTACAAGTGGATCCATGGGGTCCCAAAATAGACCCAAAGATTCCCATGGTCGACCATGTATCAACCAATAGGGTTAAGACACGTTTTAGGGTAATTTAGTATTATTATAATATTATTTTTTTAACCCTTATTTACCGGATTTACCCTTAACCATGGTAAATAAAATATTTACCGCAGTAATTATTCAAAATGTCTAAAAATAAAAGTTACCTATTTACACAATTTTAACATCCTGATTCCAAATATGGAATCCATTTTCCTTAATTCAAAACACAGAAGTGGCAGAAATTAATTTAAAATTAAATCCCGCTGTCAAAACAAAAAGCGTGTTTTTAAGAGATAATAACTATCAAAAGATTGACACTCGTTTATGTTCGGTTTAATTGTAAAATTATGTCCAATGACCAACATTATATTAAATGGTAAAAATATATTCTAAATATACTTTAAAACCACTCAAATTCATAATTTATCACTATTAATTATTTTGATTAAAAAAGTTGTTTTTAATTAAAATTTAGTAATTTTCACTATTCATCAAAATATAAAAGTTATCCGAAAAGTACCAAAATTTCACCCTAGGATAATTTCGATATTCCGAATCCAAAAATGAAGTCCATTTTTAAATATAAAATATATATAATTTCAAAAATTAGGTATTACTATTCATAACGGCTAGTTTGATTGGTTGTGGTGTGTGTTAAAACTCAAGGTTGCGTACAACACACGCTACTGTATTATTCAAAGAAAGCGTACCGTGGAAGCTTGGGATGTTTCATTTTAAATTTTTGATGTCCCCATTTATTCAAAAAGTTTAAAATATAGTATTTAAAAAGGGTTCACTATTAATGTTGATAAAAGTGCAATACTGAAAATGAATTTGTTCTTGCATTATATCTAAGAAACTCATAATATGGATTCTAAAATTATAAGGATTATATAAACATTAAAATTTATCTAATACTATTCATAACCTCTTTTGAACGGCTTGTTTGGTAAGTCATGGTGTGCTTGAACATGGTGTTGCATGTAGTGAAAGTTATTGAATTATTTTGAAGAAATAACACACTATGAAATCTTGGGGTGTTACATTCTCCCCTCCTTCAATAAATTGCGTCCTCGCAATTTGAAATTGTTCTTCGAAAAAAAAGTTGAAAATAGATAATATATTTGTGGGAAAACCAACATCGGAAATTGGGTTACTAAAATTTAGTCTTAATATGAGAAAAAGAGAAATCAAAGGGTCACCACCAAATTATGATCTCGATTAGGAGAACATTGGTGGCAACTAGAGACAAATAATTGGAGGAAAAACGTAAATATTTATAGGTGGTGATTGAGGTCATCAATCACAAACAAGTGTAAAATTGAGGTCCTTATAATCATCAATCTATGATGATTTGAAATACCATCGGTTCAACAAAACATAGGGTATTAGGATAACACATTTTTGACGTTTCAAAATATCTTAGTTGAAATCCCACATCGAAAAATGAATTAATGAGGCCTCTATTTAAAATAAAGAGTCGAAAGTATGAAGATTACCGAAAATAACACATACTAGGGTTCCATGAAGGAAAATATGGATATGGAGGAGAAATCTAACCATCAATTATCTGATGGAGAGTGGTAGAGAACATGGCTATGAAAAGGCCAAAAATCCCAAAGCCATAAATTTGTGATGATTTAAGGTACCATCTAGGACAACATTTTTGTTCTATGTTTCTTTTATTAATGTTGGGGATTTTATTTATGAGATTGGCTAAGAACATTATGAGATATACTTAAATTTTAAGTAGATTTTCATTCTTTAATAAATTTCCACCACTAACTCAATTTTTTTTTTAAACGATGAGTATTCAAGAAGACTTGGTCACACTGGAAGAGCTAGAATAAACTTCTATAGAATCACATGATCCATGCAGGATAAACCATATATTAATCAAAACCAAAATGGTTAGTGAATGATCTAATGATCCCCCATAAGGATATTCATTGAGATAAATATGCACTAATCTTAATTTCTAAAATTAAACCAACAATACCCCAAAGTTAAATAGATAACATTCAATAACCAATTGTCCTTAAAATCCTTTAATATAATCCAAACTAATATTGAAACCCAAAACATAGAAGAATTTGATTATGTAGTCTCCCATGTTACATTGTATCACCAAATTACATCAAATACTCTTAAAGTCACATACTTAAAAGTAATCATCACATATTCTCTGTTATAGGTTAATCATTTCCATAAATAACCCAAATCACTATAAATCAACAATAAAAATGTAGATAAAAATCCACCATTACTCTACAAATGAAACCTCATTGTATTCTATTTTCCTTGGGCATATAGTGTTCCTAACAAAACGAACATCTTCCAAAATAACATTTATCACTTAATCACCAAATCATTTTCCTATACCAAGGGTATTCATTTGATAAGACATAAGAACCCAAATCATCTTATTATTGATCAATAAAATCATTTAACAAAAAAAAATAGTCACACTAACCAGGGACTTCACGTAGTCCAGTGGTAGGCGATGAATCCCAATCGCACTTTGGTTGTGGGTTCGATTCCCACGGCTTTGTCCGACGCGATGGGTTGTCACACGGTCTACGTGTTGTCCTTTTTCAAAAACTATATTTTATAATATTACCAAAATGAGATAAATTCCTCAAAATAACATAATTTAACCACAAATGTTATATCATACTTTTCATTTTCATCCCAATTTATAATAACTTATCATTTTCTCAAACCCCAATGATCATATAAAACCAAATGGTTATTTATACCTATATCCACAAGAGAAGAGACAATTCTTCCTCAAATATCATTCTCACATGGCAAACTGCGGGGTTACAAATACAAGAGAAAATTATTCCAAAGCAAACCCATCAACAAGGAGTGCTAATACTTTTTAAATTTTTCTCCAGCCATTTATTTCCACATAGCTTCTTCTTTGACCAAGAAAATATCCTATAAAATAGGACATTCACTCGGGTAATGGCCAGGTCCCCTACATTTACGACAAATGACTGTAAATGGACTCTTGGGACCATTTTTATCTTCTTCCATAGTACTCTTCATTTTTCTTCGGCAATTCTTCACTTTATGTCCTTCCTTCCCGCACGTAAAACATTTCGTTGTCCCATTGAGACACTTTCCTGGGTGTCTCTTTCCACAATTCCTGCATGATGAAAATTGAGGTTTCTTTTCTCCATGGTCTCCATTGCTGGAGATCTTATCATTTATCACCTTTCTCTTCCTTGTTGAGTCTGGGAGTTGGTTAATATATATGTTGTTGATCATATTTTTGGAAAACTGATTTGGCATAAAGACGATATCTTTTACGCCTATCAACATTCCATTTTGTTGCTCATTCCCACCACTGTTCCCAACTTGTACATCATTCTCAAAGTCACTATGACTTCCTTGGAATCCAGCCATTGACTAAAACCAGAAGGCATTGTGTGAGTAATAGTAGTCGTAAAATCATTTAGAGATTAAAATGTCACCATATTCTCAATTTGAAACATATTAGGATTAACCAAGGTCATTTTCTCTCATCTTATGTATATATTACTTAAATCGGTTTGTAAAGAAAATGTAAATTATCCTAAGCATATCCCCCGGGAGTGTCGTAACCAAGAGTGCAGCAAGGCCCGTTGTCGTGCACCAGTTCCCGTTCGAGTCTAGCTCAAAGCGGTGTTTTCGGGTTTTACCCCTAGGTACATCTGTGCCAGAGCCGCCTCTACCTGCTCGTATCCAGACAGGGATGTATTGCTCGGAAAACTCACAAAATCTTTACAATACCAAAATTCTAGGAAGTTTTTTTTATACTAATCCTCAAAGTTCATCTTAGGTCTACGTGCTCTAATCAGAGTTTATCTAAATCTAGCTACCAAGGTTTGTACTAAACTTCCTCTGATACAAACTGTAACGCCCCGACCCCAGCTACCCAGAGTCGGTGCATTAATTACATAACATTGGCATGATCACGAGAAAGATCATGTCTCGAAAGACCGATTAGTTTAGTAGCCTTGAAATAACTAGATACATCCATAAATTTTTACATTACATCATAAAAAAAACATCTTGTCTTCATATCCCCTCATACTATCCCTGCAGGTCATTCATAAATTACTTATTCATAATCCTGGGAAAAAATAAATAAAACATTGAAAGGGGTGAGCTCGGATGCTCAGTAAGGATAACATTATAGCAGAAGCTTTCATAAATGAGCATAAACACTTAAGGCAAATTATAACTAAAACAAAAGCCTTTTAAACTTGAACTTCAGCATAAAATGGCAAAGGTAAAATGAAATAATGCCATTTACTTACTCACATGGATATTCTACTAGTCGAATGATCACATGAAATATCAATAACCACTTTCATAATGATGGAATGCATAATGCCAGACTATCATAACCACATAGCCAAGGCCTCGTGCCAAGACTACAAATAAGATTTTGCCAAGGCCTTGTGCCAAGACACTAGTTTGTCTCATGAGACCTACCGATGCATCGAGGAGCTATAGCGGGCTCCACCCGTCACTTATTAAGTCCAATGCATTCCCATATGAAAAGGTTTAAACATAACGTAAACATTCGTATTAAACTAGCATACGAAATGTCAATACTTTCACCACAAACCATGAATGGTATAAAAATAGCACATCCACAGTCAAACATAATTCATTCGATACAATATGGAATATTTTATTGTATCACATTAACCTCAATCAATAATAATGAAGGATGTTGACATAGATGAAAATAATCATCAAAACTATTTGAGAGAAATATCCCCCTTTTCTTGAAAACATTTAAAAGTCACACGATTTGTCAAGAAGCCATTTAAAAGTATATTTTTGAATCAAAGTGTCCCATACCACTTTGAAACTTTTAAAAGGAGTTTTAATTTTAAAACTTTAATGTCCATATAAATAAATCCTTAAAACCATTTTTAAAATATGGACATTAATGAGAATGATTTAGAAGAATAATTCTTTAAAACATTTTAAAATGGTATTTTGGTTAGAGTATCTAACCAAAAGAGAGACACTTGAATACAAATAATTGAGGTAATCAAAACATTGTAATATCATGAGAATAAAGGAATTCATGATATACTATGTCAAAGTACATTATATACACCACATAGAAGTGATTTGGTGTATATCATCAAAGAAGTCTCAATGGAATGTAAATTGAGATGAAATTTCTCAAAAAGGTTGTATCCTTAGGTTAAGGATAAATCAATGACATAATTATGTGTGAAAAATATAAATACACTAAATATGATTTGATATTCAGTGTAAAACAATCAAAGGACATTCACACATATTCTTGTAAAAACAATACCAACGAATTGGATGTTTAACTCAACAAATGGAGAATGAGTTAAAATTACTCTTATCAAATTCATATCAATGACTTGAGAATTACCAATGGAGTGATTATGTGTATCAAACTTCTATCCACAGGAAGGGGAGTGGAAATTATGACATAATCAAATGAATAGTGATTCCACACATAATCTTGGGGTAATATAATCAATGAAATATGTGTAAAGCCAAATGAGTGGAAATTGAAATCTCAAATTCCCTTATCGATTAGGTAACTTACGAAACATACACCCATGAAAGAAGTATCATACCATGATGATGTAAATACCCATAAATTAAATTATATTACACAATGAATACGATCATGGGAAGTACACATACACCACATGCAATAATTAAGTGGTGATCAATGGAATTCTCACGGAATTAAAAGTGAGATAAGAAAACCCTTACATTGTACTTTTTCCTTGGTCGATGGTAGGTTTACCTCCTGTATAATGGTGAAATAATTGTTATTGAATAATAAAAGAATCATTTACTTTAATATGATATCATATATGATCTTTTATCATTGATTTGTTAATAATATTTTAGAATTATCGTCATTTCGGGTGTTAACGGGTTCATTTTACTTTATATTCTTTGTTATGTGAGACATATTCGTTATTAATGGGATGTATATTATTAATATCCAGAATGGTATCAAGTTCTTAAAAATCATTTTTAAATCATCAAATTATACGATGGAGAATGAATCTCATCGCGTTCGTGGAGACGGTAGTCCGTACGTACGCACGAACGCTACTTCCATTTAATTTTTATTTTAAAAGAATCGAATCCAAATTATACATAGGTATATTACTATTCCAGTATAATATAATATTTTATATATGTTACTTATGTTCATTTACACCATCCTTTATACGTTCCATGTGTGGTATGAACGAGTCATATCATTTTAAGGGGGCGGTAGTCCGCACTTCCTCAAATGAAATTATCGTATGTATATACAACATGAAACGAATAATGGTATGAAATAAAATGGAATTACAGAAGCTTGTATATAAAATATATATCATTAATATCATATTTAATTACAGTGCTATCCTAATGGCCACCATGAGAGGCGGTAATATGTATTTGAACAATCATCGTTTCGTGAGGCGTTAGTTTGCCATCCACAGAAACATTATGTTCATCATCCATTAGATGGAGTTGTGTGAATGTGTAGTTTGAATCCTTCTTATAACAACATCCTAGTATATTGAGGATACTGTTGTTGTTACAAAATAAAGGAAATAAAAAGATTTTGGGGGTTGGAGAAGAAAAATAAATGAAAATACTTTAAGAGAAATTGTTACCTTTAATTTAGGTAACTCACTTTGGTTGGAACCAAAGGACTTCTTGAAATGCTTTCTGCCTAAGGGGAATCTTCAAGGAGGAGGAGAGGGATGTGGGGAGCTTAGTTGGGAAGAGTTTGGACGAGCCAAGTGGCTTGAGAGGTGTGAGGAAATGAGAAGGAGGAGTGCCCTTTTATAAGAGGGGTGAGGGGCACCTTTGGAAAAGCTAGAAATATTAATTTATAATAAATTCATATTCGGTTTCCAAAGGCTCCAAAGTTGACTATTCAAAGGCTTAGGTGGGGATAGGTCGAAAACAACTCATCCAATAGAATTTAGACAGGTTTGGGTACTTATATTAACCTTATCTTTAAGTATTAACTCTAAGTTAATTAGTTTCACTTTTACAATGTCTCTTTGTATTTTTATATAATATGGTTAATAAAATTACTATATATATCCAAGCGACCCCCAAGTGGTCCATTAATGATTAACCTATCATAATATAAGTCTCTTGGCAGAACCTTAGATTTTTAGGAATTTAATATCAATTAATAATATAATATTTGTTTTAAGAACTCTTTTATGTCAATTTTGACACTATTCAATAGTTGATTTTTGTGAAACTCATAAAAGATTGATTACTTCGAAAAAAGTCAATTAAATCAATCCTAATATATCATATTATCCTAGAAAATTAGTTTAATTCATTAAAAGTGTCATATTATATTTATTTGGGTATTTATAATATCAATTATTTTAATTTTTCACTATTATAGTAATTACTGCATCATCATTGTGTCATAAATAAAATAAATTATTTAATGTCTAAAAATTATAAATAAAATATCATTATGTAGAAAATCTTTTTAGCTTTCTAATGAATATTTATAATCTAAAATCCAACATATATAACCCTATGTAACAATTGTTATTCTAAAAGATATATGCTTGTGTCATTTTTGTATTCATTTTAACTAAATTAAAATAAAGTGTCATTATCACTTACAAGTGGATCCATGGGGTCCCAAAATAGACCCAAAGATTCCCATGGTCGACCATGTATCAACCAATAGGGTTAAGACACGTTTTAGGGTAATTTAGTATTATTATAATATTATTTTTTTTAACCCTTATTTACCGGATTTACCCTTAACCATGGTAAATAAAATATTTACCGCAGTAATTATTCAAAATGGCTAAAAATAAAAGTTACCTATTTACACAATTTTAACATCCTGATTCCAAATATGGAATCCATTTTCCTAAATTCAAAACACAGAAGTGGCAGAAATTAATTTAAAATTAAATCCCGCTGTCAAAACAAAAAGCGTGTTTTTAAGAGATAATAACTATCAAAAGATTGACACTCGTTTATGTTCGGTTTAATTGTAAAATTATGTCCAATGACCAACATTATATTAAATGGTAAAAATATATTCTAAATATACTTTAAAACCACTCAAATTCATAATTTATCACTATTAATTATTTTGATTAAAAAAGTTGTTTTTAATTAAAATTTAGTAATTTTCACTATTCATCAAAATATAAAAGTTATCCGAAAAGTACCAAAATTTCACCCTAGGATAATTTCGATATTCCGAATCCAAAAATGAAGTCCATTTTTAAATATAAAATATATATAATTTCAAAAATTAGGTATTACTATTCATAACGGCTAGTTTGATTGGTTGTGGTGTGTGTTAAAACTCAAGGTTGCGTACAACACACGCTACTGTATTATTCAAAGAAAGCGTACCGTGGAAGCTTGGGATGTTTCATTTTAAATTTTTGATGTCCCCATTTAGTCAAAAAGTTTAAAATATAGTATTTAAAAAGGGTTCACTATTAAAGTTGATAAAAGTGCAATACTGAAAATGAATTTGTTCTTGCATTATATCTAAGAAACTCATAATATGGATTCTAAAATTATAAGGATTATATAAACATTAAAATTTATCTAATACTATTCATAACCTCTTTTGAACGGCTTGTTTGGTAAGTCATGGTGTGCTTGAACATGGTGTTTCATGTAGTGAAAGTTATTTAATTATTTTGAAGAAATAACACACTATGAAATCTTGGGGTGTTACAACCCATGGTCGGGATGGTTGAAGTTAGTGTCCCTGGTGTGACGAAGCCCATTTGGATAAGTTTAAGTGAAATGGTATTTTTTTTTGTGGCTATTAGAGAGCCATCATTTATATAAAATTTGAAACCATTATGTTATGTATTCTATGAATCATGGTGGGCATTGCAGAGAAATTTTACCTTGAAGACATGTTTTTTTGGGGGGGAAAGAAGTTATCACTGAGAATTCTAGACAGAATGTGGATAAAGAGACCATAGTGATTCACAAAAATAGAAGATAGAAGTAATTTCTAGATAACATTGATCATTTTATGTAGATGATGGAACGAGATATTGGGAGGGTTGCACCGAGCATGTTTAAGCTAATAAGAGAGTTTCAACTACATCTCCCTCCAACATTTAATGGAGATGGTGGACCTAAGGGAGCCCAATTAGTGATAGAGTCCATCTCTATGATACAAGATCACTTAGAAACTTATCTGGATAAGAGAGTCAAGATAGAATCTGACATGTCGTGAGGTTAGTCAAAGCATTGGTGGGATGTCGTGGTTCAGGCTAAGCAGGTGTTGGGCATGATGTGGAAGAGTTTCATGAATATGTTTCTAGAACAATACTATCCAGAGACGACGAGTCAGGACACAACTGCAGAGTTTATGAGGATGAGCCAAGGGACTATATTGGTGCTGGATTAAGAAGACCATTTCACAGACTTGCAATATTTTCTTCTAGCCTTGGTAGGGAATTTGGTAGCTATGGATAGACATTTCCATGATGGACATATACAGTAGATCACATCCTAGGTATATATCATCTGCTTAAAGAGATTTGCAGAGGGATATCTCAAAGAGGCTTCCAGTTGTGTGCATAAATATTTATTCAGGCTATCCATTGTTGAAAATTATGATGTTAAGAAGTGTGGCTTTGAGATTCTCCCCCATGTAAGAGGTGAATAATGTAATTAGAAAAGGGAACCAATTTATCAGGACAGCGAGTGAGTTATCTATTATTAGTGCAATCATCTCCCTCCGATGTGTGGTCAGTGTCCCAGTCCACCAGTTGAGTGTTGACCGTGCGACAACTTGGACAATATGTAGATGTTATATAGTAACCATAAATAGCTGTGAAATTTATGGAGGACCAGTTATACTAAAGAGTGCATATAGTAGGTTGGTTAACCCATATACAGCAGGTAAATAGAGCTGTACCAGCTAAATTGGTTGGGTTGATGGATATGGTAATCCAGGTCAAGGGAATCGTTGTCCAAATGGAAATTGTAGCAAAAAAAAACTCAGACTGGAGCCCTAGGAAGAGGGAAAAGTTAGTTTCATTCAATTCTGCCTAGCTTTGGTGGTGTCAAGGACAGACCATCTGTAGTTCTAGGTATGATTTTTGTAGCTTCTATTCTTGCAGGTGCCTTATTAGAAATTGGTTCCCCACACTATTTCATTTCTACTCAGTTTTTTTCTATGTTATTACTAGTGATGGAATTTAAATGTGGTGTTATGTCGATTGATACGCTGTTAGGGGTACAAATAGAAAATATATAGTAGGTTAAAATGGTGTTATCCTAATGTTGGTGGGAACCATTTCTTATGGGACTTGTTTTTGTTCAATATGCACATCTTTTTTATGATTTGGGGGATGGATTGGTTAGTGTTTTACCATTCCCATATTGATTGTTACCATCACAGGGTAATGAATACATCTCTTGAAGAAGACACTTTTGTCCCTCATGGAGAATGGGATGCCCCCAAAAGTCATGAAATTACAATCTATTACCAAATGGGTGAGCTCACAAACCAAGTGTCTTGTCTTATGCGTGATGATAGGGGACTAGTGTAACATGTATTTCCTCGGGTGGTGGATCAGTTCCAAGATGTATTTCCTGATGACATATCAGGGCTACCTCCAAAACAGAGATGTTCAGTTCATGATAATGTTTCTTCCAAGATCAAAAGCAATTTCCATTTCTACAAAAAGAATGACATCATTATAACTCATGTAACATAGAACTGAGCTGAAGGAATTAGAGAATTAGGGATTTATTGGTTTGAGTATATCACCATGGGAATCCCTAGTGTTGTTTTCCAAGAAGGTTGATGAGTCTTTGTGTTTGTGTGTCGATTATAGAAATTTAAACCAGATGATGATTATGAATCAGAAACCACTTCCTCAAATCCATGATCTTTTTGACCAACTGAGTGGTGCTTCAGTGTTCTTTGAGATTAATTTTAGATCAAGGTGTCATAATTTAAGGGAGAGTCCTTCAAATGTACCGTAGATTTCCTTCATGGGTAGGTATGACTAGTATGAGTTTTTTTAGATTTCGTTTATATTTAACAATGCACTAGTAGTGTTTATGGATATAAAGAAACGAATCCTTCACGCGTACCTGGAAAAATTCTAATATGACTTTTTTGATGACATCGTTGCGTACTATAAAACTACTAAAAATCATGCCAATCATCTTGACATCATCCTGAGTACACTAGGAGAGAATATTCTACAATCAAATCTATACAAATATCGTTTTTGGATCGGAAAGGTTCAATTCATGGGTCACATCATCTCAAAGGAAGGTGTGTTAGTGGACCTAGAGAAAGTATATGAACATGTGTATGAGAGAATCTCAAGAATGTTTCTAATATTCAATGTTTCCTAGTCTAATCAGGATATATCCAAAGTTTATTAAAATACATATCCGGTTTGGATACACAACTTTTAGGATAAACCTAAAATGGAATCAAATTTTAATGGTTTGAGGCCAACAAGAATACCTTTTATGAGTTAAAGAAGCTGCTAACTACAGCACCAGTTTGGATTTTTCTTGGGCTATGTATGGAGTATAACTTGTTTATTGATTCATTTGTTGTTAGGATGGTGGAAGTTTGAATGTAGAAGTATTATGTAGTGGTGTATGGTTCACGACAGTTGTGGCATCATGAAAACAATTAGATTATGCATGGTCTTGATTGGTTTTGGTGGTTTATGGCTTAAATTGTTGGAGTCTTAACTTGATGAATAATGGTTCATGGTGTAAACCAATCAAAAAATCCATAATTATATATTTTATTAGAATTATTTGAAGCTTTGGTAGTGAATTTGGGTTGAAAACAGGTAGTATCTTGAATTTTAGTTGATTTACACAATATGAAAAGAAATAGTGTTGTAGATTCTTTGAGTTAGATGAATCAAAATCAGATAGTTTAGGTATCTAGCTCTGAGTGAAGAATTATGGAGTTGTCTAATAAGATGCATCTGGATGTGTGAGAAGGAAAATAGAAGATTACCCTTACAACCTTGGTGGTTGAGACTATACTTCTGAGTTGGATCAAGAAGAGGTAGAATAATGATTCAGAATGTTTAGCTATGTATGAATGTCTTAAAGGTGAGGATTCACCTTTCTGTTGGTCCATTAGTGATGATGGGATCGATTATGTTTTTTTTCATGTTGTTTTGCCAACATGTCTGTGGAAAAAACTAATGTGTGAGTTTCATGCATCAAGGTGAATAGTGCATCCTAGTTTGATCACAATGTATTGTGTTCTTCGTAGGTAGTATTGGTGGATAGGGATGAAGAAAGGGGTAGTAGGTATCGTGGTACAATGCCCTACCCACCTTCAGATGAAGGTTGATTATCAATGATTGGGTGTCTTGTTATATACACTACTAATTCTTGATTGGAAATGGGATGACATTATGGAGGATTTTTGGGTCACATGATGATCACTCGGGAGAATGATGCGATATGGGTAGTAATGAATCGGTTGACCAAGGTGTCAAATTTCATTCCAAATCAAGATACTGTCACTGTCGATTAGTTGTGTGAGAAATATTTTTGGGGGAAAGTGAGATTACAAGGGTTTCCATAGACCATAGTTTTGGATCCTGGTTTTCATTTTACATTATACTTATGTTAGGTATTAGAGAAGGAAATTTGTACCAATGTGTTATTGAGTATGGATTTCTACCAGTAGATGGATGGAAAATTAGAGCATACTATTCAGGTGCTAGAGGATATGTTGAAGTCATATGTCCTATATTTTTTAGGATCATGGGAAAATAACTTGTCACATTTTGAGTTTTTCTAAAAAATACTTTCCATGACATGATTCTGATGATACCGTTTAAGGAACTCTATGGTAGACTTTGTAGATCAATGTAGTTTTGGATGGAAGCAATGTAATCAGGTTTTCTTGGGTAAAGACTCATACAAGAGATATCCGAATAGGTCCAATCGATTCAGAAACATATTGAAATATCATAGAGTCTGCAAAATTTTTAGGAGGATCAGTGTCATAGACCAATTGAGTTTTCAGTGGGTGATAATGTGTTCCTTCAGGTTTTGCCAATGTTGGACACTGTCAAATTCATATGAAAGGAATGTCTACACCCCAGTAAATTTGGCCATTTTATATTGTAGATAGGATCAGATTTTTGGTGTACTAATTATCTCTTCTAGAGCAGTATAGTGGAATGCAAATTATTTTTCAATTGTCACAACTTCAAAAGTATCACCCTGTTTTGATTTTTTTCCCTCTGGGGAGATGGAGGACCAATGCGCCCGACTACCGATCTTACGGATGGAAGGGCCCCACTCAATTACTAAAGTAGGGTACACCTGTCTTTGTTTCAAAATGCCCAATGGTTTCATATCCAATAATACGTGGGCCTGCTTTCCAAAGGCAGGCGTCCGCTGGGTGGTTTGGCCAGCGATGCTTAGGAGCTCACATTGGTCAAGAGGATGGTAAGTCGGGCTCATCACACCCTTTTGGGGGGAAATTATTTCATGTTCCGGGACTCTCTTATAGATTTAAGACGTATTCATATGTTCGCAAATCTTTGGTTTATACCAAAGCATAGTATTCACGGATTTAACCTAGTTGGGAATGGTCAGCTGAACGCAGGGGTTCAGAATCATTTATGCTTGAGGTTTACCATCCCTCGTTGGATTAATGACCCTGAAGAGTCGTAACTCCTTGAGGCGGCACTAGGAGTGGCGTGGTGAACCGATGTGAAGATAATTAGATCGATCGGTTGTGGTGCTTGAACCCCATGGAGGCTTCCTACGTACCCTTCCTATGGGACAAGGATCAAAGTCCACGTAGTTTGCAAGGCAGCGTCGGAAGACCGCTGTGAAGGTGGACCCAGGGGGTCTGCTGGTGATCAGGCATGAACCTCATGGAGGCTACCTACGTATCCCTGTGGTAGGAAATCAAAGTCCTCGTAGTTCGCCTGTGCAGTTTATCGTCATGTGGGACGAAGGCGAACCGGCGTGAAGGTTGTCGGAACAATCGGGAGGTGGGATTGAACCTCTTGGAGGCTTCCTACGTACCCTCTTTAGAAGGCAAGGATCAAAGTCCACGTATTTCGCATAGGCTTGGGGCTTACGCTCTGAGGAATCCTAGAGTAATGGATTGGGGCTTACACTCTGAGGAGTCCCATAGTGATTGATTGGGGTTTACACTCTGAGGAGGCCCAGTGTAATGGATTGGGGATTATACTCTGAGGAGGCCCATAAGAGGATGTCATGGTCAATGCTTACTCTAAGACCATGTGAGTCATTCTCACTGTGAGAAACATGAGGCAGTATGGACAGACGATCACGTCGCGAAAGGTGCATCCGTGAGAAGTGGAGTGGGGCATACGCATGGAGTGGCCCATAATGATAGATTGGGGCTTACACTCTGAGGAGGCCCATAGTAATGGACTGGGGCTTACACTCTGAGGAGGCCCATAGTAATGGATTGGGGATTACACTCTGAGGAGGCCCATAATATCAAGGCATACTCCAAGATGGACGCCCATAAGATCCGGGCATACTCCAAGATAGACGCCCATAAGATCGGGGCTTACTCCAAGATGGACGCCCATAAGATCGGGGCTTACTCCAAGATGGATGCCCATAAGATCGGGCCTTACTCCAAGATGGATTCACATAAGATCGGGCCTTACTCCAAGATGGATGCCCATGTGCCTTCCTCATGTCTTTCCATGAGGGAATCCCAACCCTCTGATGGGTTGAGGCATTTACCAATGCGCTAGTGCACAAGCGGGATAACGCCAAGGGTGTTGGAATCAGTCCAAACAAAGGGAGATGAATAGTTTGAATCACATGCTCGACATTAGGAATGCAATGAGGGTGGCATGGTTATGGAGGATAACTGCTGACCATGTTCGAAACACAACATCCATAACATGAGAGCCAGAAAAGGGGACAAACAAATGAGGGTGGACTGCTGACCGTCTTTGAAAAACAGGACCTGACTGAAAGTGTTGTCAAAAGTCTTCCCGGGCGTTGGCCCAGGATGGTAGGTGAGCTGATGCGGCATGGGACCAGACCGTTAGGGGGTCCCTCCAGACATGGAAGTGGATGAAGATCCGAATGAAGGACACACAAAGTGTGAGGTGGAGTTATGGAATGTTTGAATAGATTCCAATGGAATTTAAGGTACGCCACTGTGATCATGGCATGAGGCATCTTATGCTTGGAGCATAAGGAATCTATTTCATGGAGCAAGAGGCATATAATTATTGAATGATAGGGAATTCTACAGTTTATAGTCATGTAGAGAGGACTGTTTCCATATATTTTAACATCATGTGGTCAGGACGAGGGCCATACAGTTTAATGTCATGTGGTAAGGACGACTAGGTAAGAGATACCTAGAAATGGTTGGTGTGGGGATTACGCAAGTGAGGCCCTTTTTGGACGAACCTAGAAAAAGGATCTAGGTAACGGGGTTATAGGAGAGTCATGATGAGTAGCTCGACTCATGAAATGTATAGGATGGATATTCAAGTAGCACAAGTGTGCAATGTAAAATACTTTTGACCCATCCCGAAAACTCCGCGGTGCAACTCTCCATTTTTCATGGGGGTCTGTGACGGTAGCGAAGGGACCGACTCGGAGGGTTGGGACCACAGCCCGACACTGAACCCGAGCGGGGGGCGCAGGTGCTGCACCCCTTCGGTATGGACCAACAGGTACATGGTGTTTTCCGCATGGGGCGAGCTGAGTAGGAGCTGGCCGCGGGGAGATGGCCACGAGGGACTTGCCGCAAGGGACTGGCCACAAGTGGTTCACGGTTTGGTTGTCTCCGAAGGGTGTCTGCGAAGGAGATGGCTGCGAGGGAGCAAGCTGCAAAGGGCTAGGCCACGGAGGGATTGTCCACATGTGGTTCGCAGTTTGGTTGTCCATGAAGGGTGTCCGCGGAGGAGATGGCCACGAGGGAGCAGGCCACGAAGGACTAGGCTGGAGAGACAGTCACAGAGGAGGCTGTCCGCGATTGAGATGGCCACAAAGGAGGCTGTCCACGATGACTGGTCGGTGCCCGTCCTGCTTCGTGCCCACGGAGGGGTTACCGCCTCCATTTCGCGAATTAAACTAATCCACAGAGGGGGTGGTCATCTGCGAAGGAAATGGCTGCATGTGGTTCGCAGTTTGGGTTCTCCTCTACGCGGAAGAGTGCATCTGTGGACGATATGGGGTCCACGAATGGTCATGGAACATCACAACTGGGAGAGATTTCTCCAGTTTCTCCCCACGGGTTTTCACCCTTCCTTCCTATCCTCATTTTTTGGTGCCCCTCGGTGAATATTTATAGAGTCACAAAGGAGGTTGTATCAATGGGACCATGGAATTTTCTGCGGAATCCAATTAATGAATCCCCAACTGTGGATGACTTGGTAAACTGGGATCTTTGGAACCATGATCCGCGGAATTGCTCCGTGGATGTGCACCACTTTGCCTTTATTCCACGAACGAAAATGGTTCTCGGCCACATAGGCGCTCCGCCTCCATTTCGCGAATGACGATAGGCGCGACATTAGCCAGTTGGCGTGGTTCGCGGCAGTGACTGGCCTGCCGTTCGGCAGTCTTCCTGCTGCATGCCCGCGCAAGCGCTCCACCCCCCATTTCGCGAATGATAGCATTCACGGGAGGGCGGTTCGCCGAACCGGCCACATACTGTTGATGGGACCCAGTATGTGGACCAGTTCGGTCATTTTCCAAGTTTTTGGGTAATTTGATTTCTCCCTTGAAGAATTTTTAGGACCCTACACACCCTAACCCAACGAATTTGATTTATGTTGATGATGTTAATCTTGAGACTGATGTGTCTATTGAGGTACATTTGGATTTTATTGTGGATTGTAGTGATAAATTCTTAAGGGGAATGATTGTGCCTCTGTTTCGAGTTTTATTGCAACGGGGAAATGATTCGGAAGAAGATTTGGGGAGTGAGTTAGATATGCGGGCCTAGTGGCCTGATCACATTTCATTTGAAGATTGATGATTCTTGGGAGTTATGCTCGAGGATCAGACATTATAAGGTGGAGAGGTTATAATATCATAAACATCATGTAGGAATAATCCTATATAAATATTTTTTTAAATATCATATATTTCGTTAATGAATTGTTTACTAGGTATATGATGAGGCTCAGGAGAGTAATGGGGGCTCGGGACACAAAAGAAATAAAATGGAGATCTTGTTCTTGTTTCATGGTTGGTGCATGGTTAGTGGTAAATATGCACCAAAACCATGCAATCTTGGAGGAGGGGTAAAGAGTTAAAAAAACTGGGCACGAGGGAAAGAAAAAATATGTAGTCTTCTACAAAGGCAGTACATACGGATGGTTCATGGATCATCAAACTATTTAGGGTTCCTAGGTAATGGTATGACTGGGTGCCCTCTTGGACAGAGGTTGGTTCATGGTTTTTGAAACTGTGTGCCCCACAAAATAGTGAGAAATTAACATTTTTTCCCATCTCAATTTTAACTGTTTCACCAATTTTCCTCCCCACTCTTCTTCCCCCATCCCTAGTGACGAACCTAATTTCCCAATTCATCCCAGGTGTTAATCTCATTCAATTATAAATAATTTTTTATGTCATCGGGTGTGTATCGATGCTCTGGGTATGTCTAAAATTTCTATTTTCTCTTTTTTACAAATTAGATATTTTGGTTCTGTGATTCTTCATATGAAACCCTAAAGAGCACTTTTTTCCTATAGATCAGAGGTTGGGAATATAAAGGGTCCTTGAATATGGATCTATTTCTAAGGTTTGGTGTGTTTTTATTTACATATTTGAGGAAGCTGGTCTACAGGTCATATCCCATAGACTTGAAGTTCATTTTATCATGTGTGGTAGTTCATTGATTCTCTTTTGTTGTGCAGTTGACGCATTTAGCATGGCTTTGTAAAAAGGTTGTTTAATTGATGAATTGAACCCCTATTGATCCCTGTGGAATGAATTGAGGTTTATTTGACTGATCCCAAGGCCACGAATGGGGTGTTCCATCCTCCTGAACAAGGAAAGATGGGATGTTGAACATGAAATTTTTATGAAAACCAGAGGCTATGATATATGTGGTTACAAGTTAGTGTAAATTGATAAAATCCACTAATGGTGTTTCGGTCTAGTTATTGATAATGTAATATGAGATTTTTTAGAACATTATGAAAATGTTAATTGAATTAATTGATAATGAAAATGGATTTTGGGGTGAAATGGGAATGTGTTAATGAGTTAATGCATGATGAAAAATTTAATGTGTTGATTAAGTAATGATTCTTGAATTCCATATAAATTTTTTGAATATGATTTGTGATATGGTGAATGTGGTTAATGGTTAATGGAAGAATGTGCACATGTTTTTTTGGTTGTGGGTGTTGAATGATGCTCTACTCCCACATGTCAGATTATACTGAGGCTCCAAACCCAACCACTTGAATTCATGGGTTAGGGAGACAGATTGATGCTCTAAGCCCCTATTGTATAAATTAGATGAATACCTTAACTGACGCTCCAAGGTATGTGTGATTGAATTGGTAATGATTACCTGGACTGATTCTCCAAGGTACATGTAAGATATTTTCTTGAGTGATGTTTTCACTAGTGAGATAGGGAACTTGATTTATTACTTTTAGCATGGTGGTTGACCATTTTAGTTCATTGTGAAAAAATGGAACACTTAACCCATGATCCCAAATGATTATAATGTTTTAAATGAAATAGTCATTACAAATTCCATATTTTAACTCCTTATTTATTTTTTATATACTAGTTTATGCATATACTATCTATTTAGACCTGATATTTTATAGACACCATTGGTGCTGGTCTGCTGAGTTGTGTACACACCCTAGTTTGGCCACCATTGGGTACCCGTGAGGATTTCATGGTTACAGGATAGGATAGGGGAAAGGGCCATATACTTGGGAGTTGATGTGGGCTTTAGATGGGTATGGATGACGATTTGGACAAGGATTCATGACCTATTTTTGGGATTCGTTTTTTATTTTTATTTTGGGTTTTCTATCACTTGACAATGTATAACATGACATGGCATATTTACTGTTTGGTTATTGGCATGTCCTAAATTTTTGTAAATGGTTGTTAATACATTTTGATTGTTATTATATATTGTTTTCTATATTTATTATTCTTATATATTGTTTCTTACTTTTATAAAGAGGGTATAGTCTACCCATGTGTTCCTTCAGACCCTTGCTACTATTCGTTAGCCTTTGGAATATAGTGAGGCATGCCTGAGGTCATGTAGCGACACAACCCAGGTCACCGATTTGGTGGCTTCTTGGATTGGGTCATTAAAAATTTAATCAAAAATTCATTCCACTTACTCTTTTAATTTCCACATAGTATACCCATTCCCACGTTCCATAGTCACACATGCATTTAGGATAATGATAATCCCAACACTTGTGACCATAAATCCATCATTCGCTATGTCATTATTTGGTGGTATCTAATTATTCCTTTGGAGTAAGAATTACGCACCTATTCAATTTATACAAGGCCTCAAACAATGTAGTATAAACCCACGCCACATTGAATTCCAATAAAATCATCCATATCAAATAGTTTTCCACAAAAAACATTTCTTTTGGAAATAATATCATTTAAAAAAATTTAATTAAAACACTAGAAGAGAATATTTCAAAACCACCCATTTGAAATTACATAAGAAAATGGATTACCATATAAAAAAAGAAAAATATATGGAATTAATGCATAAGTACAATTTATCAAGATTCATTAAACTATTTTCTAGAACAAAAAAGTGGGATAGAATCTTGCTACCTCAATTATTCCTTCACAATTCTACTTAAATAATTTCATAGATCATCCTATTCCACTTGTTCCATTAATAGAAAATAGAAATATCTCATCAATATTAATCGAATCCCATTTAACTGGTCATATAAACTAATATTTGATTTCATAAAAAACAACCCTAGGAGACCCAACATAAAAAAGAATAATGACACCCTATCCTTTGGTTTCACAAAAATAATGACCCAGTCATTCATTTCTGAAAGAGTCTAGACATAAAAGTTCACTAGAAATCATAAATGTTAATGTTATAAGTGGAAGGGAAGGAAAAAAAGAAATTAAAACAATTTTCCACATAATGAATACTTTTTAATGGTCTATTCACAATGTAAATTAGGAATTAACATTGTAACCTCATTGAGGGTCCAGTTATAAAGATATTAGTGTTTCTATGGTTTTATTATCCCAAAAAAACCCTTTCACATCACGAAAATATTTCATGTCAGGAATTTCATTGGCTGTACACCCAGTGAAACATTCATAATATAATGTAATTTCATGAAATATTCCCACCGATATTAATTTCATGAAACTATCACTATGTGAATTTTTCCTATAACATGTTTCTAAATATAGATTCTAGGACCTCCTCCACTTTACACAATGGTGAACTTCTAGTTAACTATCACATGAATCCAAACATAAAATATATCTCAAAAAGAGATGAAATACCTCAAATTAGGGGTTCTATATTCCCCCCAAAATTTGGTTTTCTCTCCTCATGAATCTATATATGAATGTTTCCTTTGAATAAGGTTATCTATTTATCTTGCATAAAATTTTCCTGATCCCATGTTTCTTGTTGAACCTGAGCATGATGCCATAGTACTAACACCAATTAAATAGATCTCCCAAAAAGTGTATAAACTATTTTGTTTAGAACCCATGCTTGTTCGTAGATAAATGTCATGTATAGATCAAGAGTATCATGATTCCCAATAATCACACGTTATGAATTAAGACGATACTTTATCAGTTGTGAAACATGAAGGATGTTATAGACACATGTAAATATCGGGGGTGTTGTGAACAAGTAAAAAATAGTGTTAATCAGTTCTAAAACTTCGAATGGTCCTATATACCATGGCGCTGACTTTCATTTTTTTCACCAAATGTTGACACTGAGGATTTGGGGATACTTCAAAAGAACATGGTAATCAAAATCAAAATATAATGTTTTGTGATTATTATCTATATACGACATCTATATAATTTTTTTAGAAATCCATTTCTAGACCATTTGGATATTCTGCACAGTATCAATTACAAAACTTTTCCCAAAAAAAATATTTCTCTCCTTATTCCATAATAAAAAAATATGAATGACTTGGAAAACCATAAAATATCATCAAATTGTGTCTTGATAAAAAATTTTATATATTAATCTGACCAAAGGAATATGATCCTACAATTATCCACCAAAGTCCATGACTGTATGATCATATAATACCATCCATTTTTAGAATTGATTGTTCTAACTATACCTATTTCATTAGATGATATGTGTTTCTTATAGTAATTTAACTTCCAAAATCATTTTTTAATGATATCCAAAATCTGAGAGTAATAATGTGCTCTTTATAAGATATAATTGATGCTAGAACTTAATGTAACATGAACACTACTAGAATATATAATTTTCAAAGTCCACAATCTTGTTTGATTGTCTAGTAGTGAAAACCAATACCATATTTGTAAGTAAATCCCCTATTAGACATATATCATCATGTTTTAACAGCATTGTCTATATGCCTATGAAAAAATCAATTGAAATTTTTTCCCACTTCCATACAGTTATAGGAAGAGATTGCATCATACAATCCTTTTTTTATATTCAACCATTACCTATTGACATGTCATATATTTCTTCACATAATCTAAAATTATGTGTTACATACCTTCCCACTAGAAATGTGATTTCATAAACTTGTACATTTTTTGAACACCTAGATGAAAAACCCATTTAGATTGTTGATACACAAAAATAATTTGTTATGGAAAAGAAATAGGATCTAAAATTAAATTCTGAAAGCTTAAAAAATAGTTTTCAACTTTTTTCCTATCATCAGAACTATTCCAATTTTTTTGAACTAATAGTGATAAAATTTGGATATGATGTTTGTGATTCTTTAAATAAATTTATAATGTCAACAACAAGACTAAATTGAAATGAATCTATATACTTAGCCTCTTGAGGATATTCTAAATTAAAATCCATAACCATGATCACCAACAAAAATTAGTTACATGCTTCTTAAACCACCTCTTTGTATGATTTCTAACTGCAAACATCTACTTAAAAATTCACTTTACTAGGTTTGTATAATTAGTTTATTTCAAACATCTTGAGGTAATCCATCCAGCTTTATTGGCTCATGTTCATGTATAACTATGAAAAGACATATTTCAAAATCCTATTGTTAATGAAATCTATAAACTTTTCACTAAATTGGTAATGACTACATGTCTTCAAGGCATGAAAAAATACAACTAGTTCTGGGTCCTATGTAATTTAATTATTCTCATGCACATGAATGTTCCTAAAACTATAGGCCCAAGATGGTCTCTCTACATGATAACAAAAAAAAGACTAGATCTAGAAACATCACAATATAAAAAATTACTGTTACCTGGTTCTAGAATGAATAGGATGGGTGTTGAGATGAAATAAGTGTCATGTTAAAAAAATATTTTATGAAATTCATAATTAAATAATAATTTAACACCATTCCTTATTAGAGTAGTCCTGGGAAAAGAAATTCTTGATAAATATCGAACAAAGTGTTAATAATAACATACTAATCCTAGAAAATTGTGTACCTTGAAAACATTCTTAGTTGTCTACCGAAGACTACTACTCATATCTTCTCCTGATAAACAGATATTCATTCATAAAAAATTGATTTCTGGATGTATATACTTCTTAAATGTATAAATGGTACTTAGAAAATTTTGTATACAAACAATTATCTCATTATATAGTTAGTATAATTTCCAACTACTCCTCATGGCCATTCTTCTTTTGAGAGTATACTATAATATCATATAAAAAAAATACAACAAAAAAGAGTCAAGGGGTATATGTAAGATAAAACTCATTAAATACTTGAAAACTATCTAGGAATTGTCAAGTCCAAATGGCATGATGAAATATTAATAAAGCCCATAGAAACTCTTAAAATTCAATTTTTAGGATATGATCTCTTATAAATCTAATATGATGATATCATATTCATAGATAAATATTATATAATAAAGTTTCTCCCTTTAGTTGATCAAACTAATAATCTATATGAGTTATCAAATATTGATTTTTTTTTCATTTCATGATTTAACTTATGATTGTCAGCACACACGTGGAGAGTGCCATCTGTCTTATTTAAAAATAAAACTATTGTAGTTCAAGGTGATTTACTAGGTCATATAATGCATTTTCATTCTACCTTTTATATATAATACCGTAATTATCATAACTTATCTAGATCCATTTTGTAAGAATGTTTTAAAATTGGTCTTGTTATAGGTAGTTGGCTGATTGTGAATTTGATTTTCAGTTTTGTTGGTAACCTATAGAAATAACATGGAAATACATCTGGTCATCGATCCAATACATCAAGAAGAGTATAAATCCATGTTACATCAATTGTGCTCAAGTCCATTTCTTCAAACATGATAGATATGATTTCATAAAATATCAACAATGGTACTTCTATGTCTTTATTTATATCCCAATACCCCTTGAAATGGTGAAGGTCATCATATGTAGATATAAATGTTACCATTTGAGCATAGAAGTTGGTGTGGAATATAAATCCAACTTTCCCATCCACACCAATGATTAAGAAAAAAAATCCCTCACTAGGGCCATAAATACCCATAGAAACTAAAGTGCATCAATTATAATGGGACATATTCTAAAATTAAAAACAATTACTCCCTAGATCCATGTGGTGTATTGATAGTCATTGCATGAGGTATCATTTGCACCCGTAGAACCTATTTTTCAATCACAATAGAAGAAACAAAAAAATGAAATCCACCAATATCAAAAAATACAAGCATAATTGTATTGTTCAGAAGAATGATTCCTCCCACGGTATGGGGAGTTGGTTTCTCACTAACAATGGACTTCTTTTCTTTATATAACTGTTAATCATATATCATGGGATTACAATTACATAAATGATGAGGTGTCTTTTGAACAACTATTGTGTTCCTATAAATGTCCTAGTTCACCTTTGTCTATGGAAATGAAATAGTCTAATGAGACTTTGTTTCCAAAGCCTTGGATAGTTGAGGCTAAGTTGAGCCTATTCTAACAAATGTTATGTAATTTTTAAGACTAAACTTCTTAATATAACATATCTTTCTATAGTGGTGGAAATTCCTCAGTGGTTCAATATGTTCTATCATCCAATTTGTTAACAAACCACACAAAAAACAACCTGGTTTGGTATCAGTTATTATTGGAATGTTAATAGATTATTTAGTCTGAGATTGAGTTTCAAAAACTCTATAAGTGTAAAAAAGTCACATTCTCTTACATTCATCACTAGATTTAACACTTTTACCCATGGGAAGAGAAAAAATACCTCACAATGTATTCCTAAAAAGAGTAAATTCGGCCATTATCACATTATTAAAAATCTCTATATAATATAAAAATAGATAATAACTATCTGGGATTGAATCTCTCACATCAATCATAACTCAATGATATAAACCTTCAAGGATTCACTCTAAGCTACTTCTAATTTGAAAATAACTATGTTTATTAAATGTGATACATTATCTATAAGAGAGAGGTTTTTCGGCTTCCCGATAAATACTTTTTTTAAATCATGAATGTGTGTTGGTAGAATTGTTTATTGGAAAATTCCTCAAAATACAACCATGTAAGTATTTTTTGTCTTTAGCTTGGACAGCTAAATCTTCTATTTCTGAAACTATAAAAAATGATCTACCATCCTCAACTGATCATTTCAATTTCCTCTATCAGTAGCTCTATATTAATACCCAATAGCTTATATAGGCTATTGGTTCAACTCTGGGCGAGGGTTGACCACATTTGTAGCAAATTATTTATAATGATTTCGTTTTTGTACTCCTATTTTTATTTTATATAAGCATAATATACACCATTTAGATGAATTATCTCTAAGAACTAAAATATTTAATAAATTACAAAACATTATAAACAATTATCATTATCATTTGGAACTACCAGTGAAACCATCATTTAAATAATACACCATTATATCCATTTTTTAAAATTATTTGAAAAAATATGAACAATGCAGTCATAGTGGGAAGTCTCTATACTGATTAATGATATGAATTAATCATTTGTTAAACCCATTATGACGAGACAATGACACTATTAGAAATTTTATAGATGAATTTTGTACTCAGACACCATGGTAACATAAAGTTCTACATAAAATGGTTAGATATGTATTTTCAAGCTAATAATTTTATGTTTTGGAATTCCTATCTCCTCGATACTGGCCGAACATATGTTCTGAACAAAAATGATACCATTTGTACCTCCCCACCCCAACTCATTGGCTTGAGAGGAGGTGGAAGTGATGCTGATCTTATGTGACATCCCCAATGGACTAGAGGTTTGTAATAAATTTAAATGGATTAACGGAACGTTATGGGATGATTTTGACTAAGAACCAATACAACCTGTCATGAAATATATAGAATCCAAGACATTATAAACAATACAGGAGAGTAAAACACATAACTAGATGAAATACAATTACAAGAAAAATATCAGAGTATAATGGAAAATGAAAAAAAGCTGCAAGGATAAGAAAACAAATAGAAAGACACGAGTGACAATGTGAAACCATACCATATTGAGATACTGACACTCCCCTACTCCAGCTTTAGCAACCAATAAATTACATCAAGTATAGCCTCTAAATATGTACAAAACATGACCATTCCTTGTATATATGAAAATGAAATCACCAAATTCACCAAATCTCCGAATAATGGGGTGAGTGTATCAATCAATATGATTTCCCCAACAACTTTACAAAACACTCCAATATGACATGAAAAATAAGGAATATTTTAAATAAAATATAGGTGAGAATACCAAAAAATATTATTAATTGAAAACTGTTAAAGAAAAAAGATTATGAAAATAAATCCTTGCGCTTTACCTTTTATATTTCACTTGAAATACCCATTTACATGTTCTATTGTAACACACAGATGCATGAAAATGACAATACCAACACACAAGAGTAGAGATATTTCTTTTACCAAGTCATTACTATGTGATATCCTCTTGTTCCTTTCTTGTTGTCAATGAGAACCATGTTAGTTTCAACAAGGCCTCATCAAATTCAATATAAACT
The DNA here is from genome assembly GCA_963277665.1 of Viscum album. Classification (NCBI taxonomy): domain Eukaryota; kingdom Viridiplantae; phylum Streptophyta; class Magnoliopsida; order Santalales; family Viscaceae; genus Viscum; species Viscum album. Next base: position 1,382,435,163 of record OY728163.1, read on the forward strand.
CATGCCACCATGTATTATAGGGAAATCATCAATATCAAATAGTTTTCCATACAATTTTTTTAAATGAAAAAACATTGAAAACATTTAATTAAAACATCTCAGTAGTATATTTCAGAACATAATTTTTTAAGTCACATAAAAATGTTTTTCTTATAAAATATTCAATAGATTTACAATAAATTCATATGAAAAAATTATCAATATTCAAGTCATTAGGTTATAAAATTGTTGAGTGGGAGAGAGGCAACGTACCTTGATTATTTTTGAAAAAAATACCATCGATAAATTTTTATAACAACCACTTCATCTCTTTCCCTTAACACCCCCCACAAATATCTCACCAACTAAAATTCAAAACCATGGATTTGGTCTAACACACCAATCTATGGTCCTACATGAGACAACCAAAGTAGATCCAAATGAGAATGAAATAGGTGACCCTAGCCTTTTGTTTATATAAAAAACTACTGAAATATTAACTACCAATGTAGTATGTACATAAATGATCATATGAAATCAACTTGGTTAATCCTAGATGTTGAGATGAATGGAGAAAAGGATGAATGGGAAATTACAGCCGCTGTTTACTTCAAAACTAGTTTGGACAATGCTCTAGATTATGTGAATTATAAACTGAAATTTTGCATTCATAGAGAGGCAAAATACACTAAAATTCACATTTCTATATTTTTATTTTCAATAAAAACTCATTTCATATTCATAAAATGTTTCACATCATGTATTTTGTCAGAAGCACACCCTATGAAACATTCACGATATTAGTGGATTTCATGTTACATTCCAATGCATGTTAAAATTGGTAAACCATCATTCATGAGATGAATTTTTCATATAGAAATTTTCATTATAAAAATTCTATTATCACCTCCACTTTAAACTTATGAGAACTTCCAATTCAATATCCTTTGACTCCAAACATAAAATAATGCGCATAAAGAGACGACATACCACAAACCAGGGTGTTACATAGCCTTGGGAATAGAAGCTATTAATAGGATTAACCACATTATGATATATATATATATATATTCTTATTTCCATGAATCAAATTAACAAAATAATTCTTAATAAATTATCATTAAATTTAAAAAACCATTAAATGAATAAAATACTGAATTTTCTATGGAAATTTATTTTTTAAGTATTACTAATTTTATATAAAAATATATTCATAACAAGTTAAAAGTTATTTTTGATAACATGCATTTATAATTAATTAATAATATTTTATACAATAGTAATATAATTATTAGGAATGAAGATAAATTCATTTCAAGGATAATGAGTTATTTTTCAAAAAATTGTTTTTGTATGGGCAATGTGTTTTAAAATAAATAAATTAAACAAATAATTATAAATTAATGATTTCAATTAAATGTATATATTATTAAAAAATAATGTATTTTAACAATTATATAATGGGATTTTAAAGAAATTTAATTAAGTTAAACTCAGTTATACGCTAAAAATGTATTTTTTTTCTAAAAAATGTTTTTCGTTGCGTTTTGTGCATTTATTGTCAAAATTATTATTTTTTCTTAGAGAAATTGAATTTTTTAAAATAGATTGTATAAATGGACTAATAATTTAAAAATATTTTAATTAGTCCGCATTTATTTTTTCATAATTAAAAGTAAATATATTATTAAAAAACTATTTCCTTGGTTATGGATAAAACAAGTTTCGCGGGGGCTAAACAATGAGATAAAGGAAAAACATACACATAAAATTATCTAAATCATTTTAATTGTATATATTTAAACCTGATATTATATTATCCTCTAATTGTTATCAATTTTTTCACTTTCACATGAAAGAACAATATATTACTGAAATATTTGAGATGATTCCAAGTGTGTCCCTCTCCTATCATATAAAAGGGTTTCCTATTATCCTCCCTTATTCAATAAATTGGATCATTATAGATCAAACAGGACCTGAAAAAATACATTCCAAGCTTTCTCCCCTTCACTCTAGATCTCCTTTTCCTACCTTATAATCATCGTATGAAGTATTATGGTGTAATATTAAATATGTTTTTTAAATAAGATGTAATTTTATTTCTTGGATCTTTAAATGATTATTTTTTATTTTACTTACTATAAATCAATTTTATGCATCCAATAATAATTTCTATTTTTTAATAAATATTTTTATGTTATTATTATTATTTTATAACCACTGTCTACCTCATTTCCATCAAATGTGAAATGAAAGTATCATGCATGTGAAAATGTGGACTACTGCCTCCATAATGTGATATGATTTATTTTCCATCACTATAATTCATGGTTAGTTATTATAGAGTATTTAATGACTATATATGATATTTATCACAAGAATTTTATTATATAATTATGATATCTTATGCACATTCTTACATTCCCATCTAGTGGAAGACTGTAACATCACTCATGCATACGTGTGAATAACCACCTCTATTAAGTGAGGTGATTTGTTTTCCAATTATAGTTTACATAGTTGGTAATAAGGAGGTATGTAATGTATATAAATTATATTTATGATATAAAAATGATTATAAGATGGTCATTTGTTATTTACCTTTCTTTTTTTTCATCCATTAAAAGGTGGAAACCTCACTCATGTGTACGTATATTATAATGTCTCTATCATGTGATGTAATTAATTTTCAGAACATATTTATATTAATGGTTATAAAAGTATATATTATGATTAGATATAATACTTATGATATTATTACAATTCAATAAATTATTGAACCATTATTAAGATCTATGGACTATAACTTGTGAGATGAAACATTCATGAAGAACGAAGTTTACAACAGCAAAAATGATGATGAAGAAATATTGTTAACGAAGGGGTGATAAGACTTGATAAGAAACCATGAGTTATATCATATATATGATTACTATTCAATTATATAATTATAGAAAATTTAAAATTATTATACAGTATTATAGATCACTTACGATGTAATCAGACTAAAGAAAAGGGTTTCTCATCACACTTTTATTTTTGTGACGCATTTGTTATATCCAACACTTTTTTCTTTTGGGTAGTGTATATACTACCCATTTGATATTTAATATTTTGAGTAAAATAATAATAATTTAATAAAAGGATTCATTGGATGGTATTTCTTTAATGGTGGTTATGATTCAAAAGTTAACAAAGTGGTTAGGGTTTTATGTAATAATCTCACGTTTTAAAAAGATTAGTTATGATTAAATTTATGATGATGGCATTAATAATCTATCTCTAATATATATATATATATATATTATCCTATGTTCTTCATGAAATTAAAATTTATGCTTTCATTTTCCTCTCCCTTTGTACTGAAAATATTAAAATATAGATTTTTAAGAAAAATGAATTTATTACTCTACTCGACCTGAAGTATTTTATTAGCCATATCCATGTTTTCTAAGATGTTTTCTAAAATGTGTTAAATATTCTCTAATAACTAATTAAATTATTTTTAAACCCTATTTCACTTTCTATTAAATGGTTTAAAATGAATATTCTTCTCAATTCTTAAAAAAGGTACTTTTTACTAAAGTTGTGAACAAAATATTTGTTTTAACAATTATCTAACGAATAACTTTTCATTCCATAATGACTGGATATTAATTTTGAAGAATCCTTCAAAATTTTCTAGGGTTATATTAAAATAATTTTTTGGGATATTATTTTTGAATTATTAAAATTTCAATTAATTGATCTTAAAATAAAAAGGGAAGTTTCCTCCATAAATTTTCTAGTGATATTTTAACAATATTTTCCTCTATAACACAATCCTTTGATGTTTCAAATAATTTAATAGGCATATGATCCAATGATTCAAAATATTTTTTTTCTACGTATGGTTATTGATTTTAATAGTGAAATGTTTATGAAACCTTTTTATTTTATATACATTATGATTTGATAAAAATATAAATGTTTTTAGGATTTTGTGACATACATATGAATGGATTCTGATTAAATGAATGGTGGGATCACCGTAGACATTTAATGGATTATGTAATGTTTTATGTTTATAAGCTCAAATGGTATATGAGAGGTTATCCATTACCAAAATAGGATATAGGGGAGGTTATCCCAAGCATAAAACAAGGCACATTATAGGTTATCCCAACCATAATGAGAGTAAATGGGTGAATAGCCCAAGCCCAATGTGTGTTGAGTATCTTGGAAAATAGCCTTGAAAAATGATTCTAACGATTATGATTATAATTATGTTTTTCTTTATTCTATTGTATTATAACATGTTTTTTTTCAATTTTTAGTAATTATTACTCATGATCTTTGATTCCTCTATTATATATGTCTAATGAACTTCTAATGTCAAATACCATGATTATGATTTATGAATTGATGGGTGTGATTAAAATGTTTAATATCATAATTTTGTTACATTATTATTAAGTTATTCTAACATATGATCATTGAATGATATCTCATATGTTCACACTTCCTAATCATATGATATAACCCTTTATTATTCTTCCTTTCCTCATATTATGAAGAACATTTTTAACTAAGTCATGACTAAGAAGAGTACTATGTGAGAAGATGTTTATGGGAGATGTTAATGATATTTCAGAAAATTATATTATTATATATCTATTATCCAAATAAACTAGAAATTTATGGGATATGTTGATGATATTTAATGAATATGGGACCGATTCATCCCTAATATATAGGTATGTGGAAGTTTTTTTCATTACACCCCCCTAATCAAAAAAAAATTCTCTCAATACATGGGGAAAAACTATAAAAAATATCCTCATAGTTCCTCTCATTATGTTCCACATCCATATCTTTGGGGATGCACTCAATCTTATTTCCTAGATAATAAATTACGATCGACCTTTAACATCTAGTTGTAGGGTAGAATCCGAATGATAAGAGAAGGACACAAAGGGGGCATAAACCAAAATGGTCTAAAAGGAAAGGAAAGACCTTGGAGAGTGGTGATTTTTATATTTATGGATATTGATAAAGAAACTAATATTCTATTTCATCTGATGGGTACATGGGATCAAAATAATTCTATTCATATGCTAATGTCATTAATATAGGTGTCAGTGATGATCTAAAGAATCATTTGGACATAGAATAGTGGGATACATGAGTTTCAATACAAAAAATGTTCCACATTGAAACTACTTCATAATGAGGGTGTTCTTATCCATAGAGACAAACCAAAAATCTAGAAGACTTCTAGAATGATCAATTACCACCACTTCTATAGGCTTCAACCAAAGTAAATTGGATTTTGGGTCCACAACCCACAAGTTACCTAAGGATGTTATCATTCCAACTACCAAGGAAAGGTTTACTCCATATAAAGAAGATATAAAGGAGTGAAATTGACTTAAAATAGAGCTATTCATGAAAACTATATCCTTTAATTGTAACTTTAATGAACAGACTCACACTTCTACATCAATAAATATATTTGAAAGCAGAGAAACAACCCCATCGATCAAATTAGTATCCAACCCTCTAAAAAGTTCATGATTCAAAAATCTATTCTACATAAACTCGATAGTTGGTGAATATGAGGAGTTTTTTCCCATTTTGGGGATAATAGATCTATGATAGGAAAGCTACCCCTAGGCAACCCATATTGATCATCGACAATTGACATGGGAAGGAAGACTATATCAAGATATACAAACTACCATTATTAAAATTTTCTGCCAACCAAACATCTAATCATAGCCTATATAGTCCATTAAATCTATGGAAGGTCAAATGGTGGTCATGGAAGGGTAATCTGAACTAGAGAAAATTAAAATAATTCCATGTTCAGAATGGGTGGATGTGAAACCTCCTCCACCCAAATTTATAAATTCAATTTTATTACCTTTAATATTACCAAATACCCTATGTATAATTTGATTCACATTGTATCTTGATGTGATTTTATTATTAGATCCACAATCATATAATACAAAGATAAGATAAGATGATAAATTTAGAGGTTGGATAAACCATTATTTATCTGGTATAGTAATTTTCCAATGTTATCATTAAAAAAATGAAAATACTTCCACAGATACTTCCTCTATAATTTTAGCACAAAATTGAGAAATATAGTAGTTCTAGATCTCTAAAACTAAAAATTACAAAAGATTGATAGAGACTCAAAATATTATTTCTAGGAGGATGGGTTTTACCAACCTTGAACATGTAACTTCCCTAATTGGAGTTGTTATGAATATATAAGGAATATATCTATGATAAGATACAAACAATTATTATTACAATAAAATACATGGGATTATTCCATTAATTCACCAAATTTTCATAGTGAATGTATGATTTTCCGAGGAGGACTCGGCCCAAGCCTCATAAAACACCTAAAAAATAATTTAATATTGAAACAAAATAAATCACACTTAAGCCATCACCAATACTATATCTAGCACCCAAACCCGAGGAATATCATGTGGTACCTCCTCTTAAATAGAAACCATAGAAAAAAATACATAGGAGGATGATATGATGGAAAAGATATGCAGTCTATATAAAGATAGATTGAAAAAAGTCAATTCTTTAGGAAATTCATATGTTTTTGGGTACAAAAATGTTTCTATTGAAAATAACCTATTGAAGCTTCCATATCCATGAAATCCCAATCAATTTAGCCTTAATAAACACCCATATTAGTATCCATTGAACTAAATGTTAGGAAATAATAACCAAAAGTGAATATTATATAAATAAATCCTATGAAATATGTTATAATTTGTGTAGGTCATGTTAGTAAATCCATTAGTATAAGTAGCTTGTGTCCCATTAATTTCACTAGAAGTGCATAGTGAGTGGTAAAAAGTTCCAAGAAGGGATTCATAGATGTTTGATTCTTGGTAGACCATAAATATGGTAAATTTAGTTAATTATATCCTTTAGGAAAAACCAAATCAGTTATCTGTCACCCTAACTCCCTCTATGATATTTGATGCCACATATCTGGCACCATAGTCTAATAAATGTTAGTCTTCTAAGATCTGACACAATAAATAGAAAAATACTGAGATGTAATAATAAGAACTCATTAAGAATAAAATGTTGGTTCAAACCATCTCAGACATTGTGCTTCCAACAATGGGTGAAAAAACACTACCTTTCCATAATTCTGAATGGGAACTAATCCATCAAATAGTTGTAAGATAATGAGTCATTATACAGGATTATCAACAAAATTTACATCAAAAATCCATTATCTAGTGAAAAAAATAAATATGATCCCCAATTAACCTCTCTAAATCATGTATTATGGGAGGCCATTGAGGAAAATCGGCTCTACAAAGATGAGTTCTATAAAGATATCTATATTCAGGCCACATCATTTTTGATGTTGTATGTGTTGCGGAGTCCCTAATACATTAACTCTTGCAAGCTCATTAAGAACATATGTATACTCTTAAATAAAACATGACCCATTTGGGTCACATCATACTAGAGTATTAATTGTAAAAATAGAATATTCCATGTCATCATAAAACTATGGGATGGTCAAATTAACCTAACCATCAAATGACGCCCTCATGTCCTGACTAGGAAAGGAAACCACCAACATAGATAGCCTCATCCCAAAAACATCAATACAGAGAGCACTCTCATACAGGGATCAGTATGAATCTCAAATAGAAGTACAATATCCTAAAAATTCTTGTAGTTATTCTCGACATGATCCAAACTCTAGAAAACATTAAATTTTCAAATGAGCTTTAGGAATAACTTTATGAGGCTATATAGATCCCTCATATATTTTAAGATGATGTAACTACTGCTGAAGTATATTATGTAAAGAATGAACTTGTTTAATTTCTTGTGTTCATATCCTTTATAGAGAAATATAAGGATAAGATCATAGAATGACACATCAATCCTTCGTTCATATATGGATTTTTTGATAATGTTGAATCTCATCAATATATCATCGAAAATATCTCCACATTCAACACAATCCAAATATAGATTCTTAGATTCATTATCTATAGAGAAGTCAATATTTCTCCCTCCCCATTGAATATCAAATGGTTTGAGATGATTGGAAAAATCACCTTGGATGAATCAAAATATTACCCTACTATAGAGACCATGTCTATGATTTCATGTTTATGGTTTTCCATTTGGATATATAATTCAATGTCCTGTTAGGAAGACCATGAAATCATTTTCTTATTGTATTTTGCTTCCCATTGCAGTGATGCCTTGGGTTCTCCATCAATGGATAGTATAGAGTTCTACATAGTGACGACCCCCTTTTTATTCTCATGAATTTTAGTACATAGATATGAAATTTTATTAGTGGGAGGGGAAAAAGAAAGAAACATGGGATACCATCTTAATAAAAGATTCCAATTTCCAATAAATGGGCCATGTTATCCCATTTCATGAACATGTAAAAGAATATTTTTAATAAATCAATTATATCGATGTGATTGCTCTATATTTAGGCAATCATCAAATCATGTGTCTCATATCTAAGGGGATGGATCATCTAATCGCCTTATTATCAAATGATGTTTAAGAAAACACCAGGGCAGAAAATCCAGCACCTAATGAGAAACTAATAACTATTTTACCTGTGTGGTTAAATCATTCACCTGAATATATCTATAAGAGGGTCGGTCTAAAAAACATTCGAGCCACATATCTGATTATTTTCGATCAGATTTACCTCAACCCTTAGATAATGAGGTGAGGATAGATTTTAGGAATATTTTATCTTAACTTTATGATATATATCATGTCATTTTAATCCATTTAGATAGGTTATGGATGTGATCCTTGTAATATAATTAAAAATTCTCTTTTATTTATAAGAACTGAAGATATCCTTGCACCATCATTTTGAGCGAATGAAACCTCTACATCTGTTGAAGGAAATTGAAATCACCCAAATGAAATCCATTGAATTAAAGGATTATGAAACATATTATGACTACTTAGAATGTGTCGATGGGGAGAACATATCTATAATTCCCCCCAAAATATACTTATACATCAATACTCTTAGGACCCAATGATTCTTTCCCACCATTCATAAAGGATAAAAATTCCCCGTTATTTTTTCCTAGTACTAAAATCATTTTTTATTCATAAAAAACTATTGAAATTGAGTTAGATGCATAATAGGAAGATCATAGATATCCCCCTTTATCATTTGAGAGTGTTTTCTCTACCATAATCTATGAACATAAGAAAATATAACATAGTGTTGGGGAAGAAATATAATCCACCATAATCAGTTCCACCATGTCTCCCAAAAAAAAGATAAATACATCTCATTCATGATGTATAAACAAGATTTATTTACCTAATATTACACATAAATTTCTAGACTCAATATTGATATAGCCAACCATATTTTCACTTAGCCTAAATATCATAATTCCTATAAATAGGATGATAGAAATGTCGACTTAATTTCGGAATTTTATTACCCAAATGACTATATTAAATTATTACATTCAAGAAGAAGAATGTAAATGTTAGATTTTTTATACTATTTACGGATAAAAACTGGAACTAACAAAAGGATAAGATCCCAGTTTCGATCATTGATCTATTGATCAAAAAAACTACTAGTTTTTATTTCCTCGCAATCTAGGATAGAATTTTATAGCTATTACTCAATCCAGATTGGTTCTGGAGATTAGTTTCCCTCTATATTTAGGAAACCGCCAAAATTTTATTCATATGAACTAATTATATTAGGATTTTAGAATATTGGTTCCACATATCAACATTGAATGCACCATATATTCAAGTCCTTTAGGGGAAGAATGTGGAAAATTATGTTGAAGATTTTGTTTCAAATACAAGTAGTGTTGTTACCATATTATTATTCGTGATATAGTTTCTGAAAAACTACAATAACATAGACTATAGATAATTATATGAAAAGGTTCTTTTGGGGTCAAATTAGAAACATTTCTTGGCATCATAGTACCCTATAGTGATATTGAAGTTGACCTGAAGAATACACAGGTGATCATTAAATTATGATGTCTTCATTATACTAATGAGTTGATAGAGATTTAGGGATACCTCACTAGTTTTCGATAGTTTATATCAAATATTATATGTAATTGAGAACCCTTAACAAGTTGGTAAAGAATGTATTCACCTATATGTGTGACAGAAATTATCAAGAATATTCCAAAAAAATCACAATAAAACATTTCGAGTCCACCAATATTGATACTTCCAGTAAAATGGAAAATTATAATTCTATATGTGGAAACCCATTATTAATCACTCAGTTCCGTTATCATGTTGAATAATGATGTGGGAAAAATTAAATAAGCTGCTTATATCTTATTAGAACCATAATAGGTATTGATTCAAGGTATTCTAACATCGAGACAAACTTATTTTCATTGATCCTCAGGGTTCATAAGATAAGGAACTTCTTACAACATGATAAGGTTCATTTGGTCTCTCTTATTGTCCTAATAAAATATATACTCTATTGTTCAATGTTGATTGGATGACAGGAATGGTGGGTGTTCATTCTCTAGAAGTTTAATATCCTATTCATGTTGTATAAAGTAGTTAATGGGAAATAATTGGTGGGATTCCATACTTTTCATCTCATCATAAGTGTCACACCAATAGATATAGTATTACCTAATAAATAATTATTTTCCATTCAATATAATCTCTAATAATTTTAGTTATATTATGATGGTTCTTTGGGGAACCCAATCGGAAGAAGTATGGAACAACCAAAAATCAATAGATTCTGTTTGGTAATTATTCTCATCTCTCTAGAAATTGAAGTAATTCCCTACTTATTCCTTCTATTATAATGATACACTAACAATAATAAAGAATAAAAATTTCTCCCAAAAGGCTTAATACTAGAAATGATTATACTAGTGGCCCACCAGAATATAAATTTACATTCAAAATTGGAGATCATGAAGAGTCATGGGGAATATTCCAGTAATAAATTAGAATGGATTCCCTTGATAAATTATACATACATATTTATGGTCAAATTCTGATATGATACAATACTGTCTCATATATCTTGTTTGAAAAATGATTATGTAGATTTAATGGATATTGTAGTTAAATCCCTAGAATATCATGATAAGGATAATATAGTCAATCGCATTGAACATTCTATGGTGGTATCCCCATTCAAAAACAATGGAAGGGAAGATATCAATCAAATCCACACCACCCTGAGGAATATGAATTGATAGAAAACCTAACCAACACATGCAATAGTTGGACATCCATATATTAGATTACCTCTTAAGTGGAATTCTTTAGTTCAATCGATTCACAAAATTATATATCTCATGGTTGGCCATAAAATTTGTTCTTCATTACTGAGCTTGGGGCTTATAGTGCTCATCAATCTAATACATATATGTCCCACCATATTAGGTTTCTTGGATACTTTTTCAATTTAATGTCCCAATATTTTTTAGAATCCACTATGAAATGTCATGCTTGATAACTATATTCCAATTTCATCCATCAACCCCCATATTTGTTGCACACCGCTAAATATTCCCTATTTTTTCTATACAAGGAATAAATCTTTTGGAGTCATATCCCCCCAAAACCAACAAGGATTTATATTACATCCTTACTCCTAATGAATTATTCTCCAAGTTGGTTAATTTATACACCCCCATGTATGTTGGGAAAAGGTGATAATCAAAATTATGAAGACAAACATCATAAGAATATTTTGTGTCCTCCACATGATACTGATAAAAATGACAACAATTTATTCTCTTAAATGTTATAAAGGTTGTATGAATAATATAAAATTCAATACAAACACTCATCAAACTACAGTGATATGAAGAATGGACAAAATAGAAATGTTAGAATACACTATCTTACATACTTCATAAGATCTTGGATAAATACAAGAAGTAATATCATGAAAAACCATTGTATTAATTGTTATATTATCATAACAAAACCCCAAAACACTATGAAAGGGAACCAATAGCCATTTTCATACAGTATATATGTAGTCTTTTCCATTAATTTTTAGTTACCCCTGCTTCTCATTTCAATTTATAATTATTTTTCCAAATATGAGAATTCTCAAAATTGGTTGGATGCGTTTAAAATACTCAATGAGAAAAGGTTTGAAAAACTAAAAAATAAAGATATTTATCAGATCCAAGTTTCACAAGATTTAAATAATAATGTTCTCCATTTTCCATTCCTCTAATGGGAGGTGGTATTGATTCTCAGAAATCAGATGATACCAAGGCATAAACCAACAAATATTGAACATAAGGGGGATAGACATAATGTTATACCCATGTTTTATCCAAATCATATTCCTTTGTTTCAAAGGATATATATTGCATCATGCAATCCTTGAATGTAATTTTTCATAAAATGTAATTTATAAAATATTTACATCAGTTTAGCAGACCTAGTTTCAAGGATTTAAACTGTGTATTATAATATCCTAGTCACCTGATGTAAGGATACATGACCTCGTCACACTTTCCCGATTTAAAATGGCATGACAATGTCCTAGTAACATGATAGAAAACTAAATTATAAATTCCCTACAATATGAGATAGAACTATATAGCCTTTAGGTTCATATCACATGATGTTAAACTATATTTCAATGTCTCTACAACATAATGTAAAATCCAAAATAATATACTAGAAATTTTATTAAAACTTGATCTAGTGTGGTATGGATGATCTAGTTGTATCATATTGTTTCTTATTTCTAGAATGACTAACGTGACCGTTGGGATTTTGGATTATTGTTCCAACTATAATGACTAAGAAGCATTGTATCAAAAGAAGTGGAATTGTATGGGACCCATTTGGGTTTCCTTTCTAAACCCTGTAGTTTAAGCACCATTACCCTAAAATGTATGCACTCTACCTTGGGATAATCTGTATTAGTATTGGATTCCACATTCACATTGGGGTTTTCATCCCCCATAAAATATTGGTTATAAAAAAATTTAGTCGACTCTATTTGAATTTAAACTATAATCCTTATTATATTGCTAATTGTAATTCCTTATACTTCCTAAAAAGGGAGATAAACCCTGTTCGAAAAAAAAAATATAAATTGAGGTCTGGGGAAAAATTATGTATCCAATCACTAATCCACCCACTTTTAGGGCCCAATAAAAATCCAGATGATATATTAAATGTGTCTCAATTATTGAAATTTTATCAATATGGCCTATTAAAAATTCTATCAATGTTTGAACTCAATTTTTTTTGGAAAAAGTTTGAGAAATGTCATATTATAAGTCTTCACTTTGATTCTTCATTCCAAACACAAATAAAAAACATTTAGGGTTCCAGAACCCTTATAGATTTTTCCTTTCCCACATAACCATATTTCATTTATCTGGAGTTCGAATGCTCAAAAATATTCCAATAAATCGGTAGAGTGTGTTAGAATCTAAACGACCCCTATACTTGACTGTGAATATAATTTTCTCAATATTGATCTACATATGATCCCTTGATATAAAATATCAACTAGATGTATATTTGTCCAACAAAGATGATACTATAATCATTGTATTCGAGGATGCCATTGTAGTGAATCATATATTTTGAATTTGGTCCATGGTAATATCCAATATACCTTTATCGTCTCGTCAACCCTAATTAAAACCACTTGATTTATGATTTGTAAAATCTATAATCATATTATTCATGTGGATATGATACCGTAGATGTAATGAACATAAGCATTGAGCTCATTTCCCATGGTGAATGTTGGATATCTTTCTCGTAAACTTTTGATCATTAATTGTTATGTCACCTTAAACCACATAACATGATGGTTTGAACTTCATGACCATAACTATAATTCCATTGATCATGACGTTTTCCATATCAGTAGCACCATGGTTTTCCTATTAATGTTGGGTATATCTCACCCATAATAATAGATAATCCACTTCACTAATGTATGTAATAAGTATTAATACATTAAGAAATGTACACGTATCCATATTTGTGATAGAATATACCATCATTCACGAGGGGTATTATTTGATCAAATCGCCATAAAAATCACCTTACCATTTGGGTGAACGTTGTTTGACCTAAAATATTTCCCACCTTTAGTCCAAGCATTAAAAAATTAAACTACATGATCCATCCATTGAGTTCTTTTCATTTATGAAAATAGGATCCTCATTTATGATGGATTTTCTTCCCCCATGTTACCATGTATATTACCACACCTTTTTTTGGGCAATCTCTCTATCCTTAAACATCATCTATAATGGATTGACTTGCATGACCCAAACATTGTATGAAGAATGAGTCACAAAACTCACAAGATTGAAATCTTGTTACTGGATACTTGAAAAAAAATATTAATAGCTCATTGGGTATATGAATCCCATGATCTTGGAAAGATTTATCATTTTATGTAAAAACAACAATAAACAAGTTAGGGTAAAAATAATGAAGTGATATCTAATAAAAATGTATGTAATTTCCCATTAATATTCCCAATATAAGGATTGGGAAAATGATATAGAACAAAAATAGATGTCTCAATGATTGTAGATTCTACATTATTACTTCAATAAATGTCATATTATACTCACTAGTCCCCATGTCCTAGGAAAATTTAGAGAATTCAACTGTTTTCTCATCTATAGTATATCCATTGATATAATCTACAGAAAATAATAAAAGTCATAACATCATGTTATTCAGAACCTTTTGAACATTGTACCCCTCATTAAACATTTCCCCTTCCTAATTATAATTATGATAAGTCAAATCCTTCATGAAAATATACTAAATCTTTTTTTACAATGATGGAAGTTATGCACATTCCCATCCATGAGCCACACCTAAGAAATATTAATTCATCCAAATTGATCAGCATTAATATTATATTGATGGTATTAATGAATATACACATATGTGAGACACTCATAAGAGAAAATTATTCATCTATATACATAACTCTGGTGTTATGTTGATGGTATGTATGCCTATAATTATTTGTGATCCTTTCCTAGGAGGAAATCATTCTTCAAAATGGACAAAATCACTATTGTAGTAAAGGTACATACCTTATTTTGGCCAAAATATGTTTAATACACTACTAGGTGGTGAATAAAGTTATGTTGGATAAAAACAAATCACCTTTTGGATCATGTTTAATCATTAAATCTTCTATCTCTAACTCATAAAAATATATTGACATAAATGTAGGTGTAATGCTCCAACACTAGTTACCTAGAGTCGATCCATTATTACATAACATTTTCATGATCAGAAGAGATCATGTCTCGAAAGAATAATTAGTTTAGTATTCTTGGAAGTACTAGATACATACATATGTTTTACATTACATTATGAAATGAAAAAACAACAACATTTTATACCCTTTGAACACACTCATATCCCTTATCCCGTTTTTGATGGTTAATCGCAATATACTTCATCGCATCCTGGGAAAAATAAAACATTGAAATGGGTGATCCTAGATGCTTAGTAACGATAACAATATAGCAGAAACTATCATAAATAAGAATAAACATTTAGGGCAATGTATAAGACTAAAAAAAAAGCCTTTTAAACATAAACTTTTGCATAATATGGTAAAGATAAATCAAATTATTCCATTTACTTATTCACATGGATATTATACTAGTTGAATAATCACATGTAATATCAATATATATTTTAATAATGACGGAATTCACAATGACAGACGTCATAACAACATAGTCATGGTCTCAGGCCAAGACTACAAACAAAGATTTTTTCCAGGCCCTGTGCAAAGACAATAGTTTTTCCAATGAGACCTACCGATGCATCAAGGGGATATAGTGGGTTCCACCCATCACTTCCTAATTCCAATTCATTTATCATATAAAAAGGATGAAACATAATATAAATATTTGTATTAACACTATCATACAGAAGGTTAATACTTTAACCATAAACTATTAATGGTATAAACATTCCACATCCACTGTCAAACATAACTCATTCAATAAAATATGGGCGATTGTATTATAATAAATCAAACTAAATAAAGAATAAAATACAATGAAGGATATTGACATAGATGAAAATAATCAGTAAAACTATTTGAGAGAAATATCTCCTTTCTTGAAAACATTTAAAAGTTAAACTATTTAACAAATAATTTTTTTAAAAGTGATTTTTGAATAAAAGTGTATCATCCAACTTTGAAACATTTTAATGGAATTTTAATTTAAAAACATTCATGTACATATAAATAAATCATTAAAACCATTTTCAAAAAATCAACATTAATGAGAATGATTTTCAAGAATAAATCGTTAAAACCTTAAAAATGATATTTTAGTTAGAGTTCCTAACCAAATGAGAGATGCTGGTATAAAAAAAATTGACGTAAATTTTTTTTTATAATATCATGAGAATAAAGGGATTCATGATATACTATGTCAATATACAATATACACACCATATAATAGTGAATTTTCACATAACAACAAAGAAGTCTCAATGGAATGTAAATTGAGTTGAAATCCCTTTTAAAGACTATATCCTTAGGTTAAGGATAAATAAATGACATATTTATGTGTCCAAAAATTAAATACACTAAACATGATTGGATATTTTGTGTAAATAAATCATAGGACATTCATATATATTCTTGTAAAACCAAAACCAATGACTTGAATGATTAACTCAATGAATGGAAATTGAGTTAATATTACTCTTATCACGTTCATATCGATTACATGAAAATTTATCAATTAAAGGATTATGTGTATCAAAAGTATATCCACACAAAGGGTAGTTGAAATTACTACATAAATAAATAAATATTGATTTTTCACATAATCTTTGAGTAAAATAATCAATGAAGTTTTTGTAAAACCTAATTAGTGGAAATCAAAATTAGATATTCCCTCACCAATTTGGTAACATAAGAA
The DNA here is from genome assembly GCA_963277665.1 of Viscum album. Classification (NCBI taxonomy): domain Eukaryota; kingdom Viridiplantae; phylum Streptophyta; class Magnoliopsida; order Santalales; family Viscaceae; genus Viscum; species Viscum album. The sequence goes on from OY728163.1 coordinate 1,382,452,136, forward strand.
ACATACACCCCATGAATGAAGGATAATACAATGAAGATGCAAATAACCATAAATTAATGTATATTACATAAGGAATAAAATAATGGGTAGTACATACACGACAAAAAAATAAATAGTGGCCATATAGCATAAATCTCATGGGAATAAGAAGTGAGATGAAAACCCCTTACCCTGTACTTTTCCTTAGTCGAGGGTACATTAAACTCGTGTATAATAGTTAAATAATTGATATTAAATTATACAGGAACTACATACTGAAATATGATATCATATATGATCTTCTAATATTTATTTGTTAAAAATATTTCAGTAGTATCATTGTTTCTGGTGTTAAATAATTCGTTTTCCTTTATATGTTTTGTTACATAAGTTATGTTTTGTTATGGATGGGATGTGTTATTCAAATACAGAATGATATTAAGTTATTAAACTTTAGTTTTAATCATAAAATTAAAATTATTCTTGAATCGTTATGATGGGGAATGAATCACATCGCGTTCGTGGAGATGATAATCCGTACTTACGCACGAGGGACAATATCATTACATTGATGGTGAATTTGTTTGTAATTGGATTGTATATCATATATAAATAATTATTAACATATTATATTTATTATTTACATCAATTTTACTCATTATTATACCGATCCAAATAATTATGTGTTCACTAAAAAACTACAGAATGACATGGATACAACAAACTCTACGTACACACGTATGGTGACTTTGTCATTCATAGGATGGATAGAATAATGAATATGGTTTTACAATATTTAAAATAACATTAAAGTATGTAGAAGGTACAAGAGTTATTATTTTGGTATGGAAACCACAATGAAATAGGAAGTGGAAGAAGAAAATAACTTTGAAAGTGGTCCTGAAATCAATACCTCTTCTTCGGGTGCTTCCTTTTCATTAGATCAAAAGGGCTCCTTAGGATGGATTTATGATCAAAGTAAGGCCTCTAGTATTTTTTGATGGTATTTGGGAGGATATTTGTGCAGGTTTTGGTGGATATAAATGTCTTTGGAGGTGTGATTGTGAGAGAAGCGGATGTACCCTTATTTAAAAAGTTTAACTTTTACCATGTATTCTTGTATTATTATAATAAACGGTAAATAATCCAACTACAAAATTCCAAGAGTACCCCAAGAGGTTCCCTATTGATATATCTATCCTTATCTATTTTTTTGGTGGAATCTTAGATATTTATGAATATTATACCTTTTAATAATATAGTATTTGTTTTAAAAACTAATTTATGTCCATTTTGACACAATTTGGTATTTTGTTTTTGTGAAATTCATAACAACATCATAAATTCAAAAAACATTATTTAATAAAAACTAACAGGTCATATTAACCTATAAAATTAGTTTAATACATCAAAATTATCAATTTACATTTATTTTAGTGTTTATAATATCAATTTTTTTAATCATTCATCAATAAGGTAATTACTACATCATCATTATGTCATAAATAAATTTAATTATTTAATGTCTAAAAATTATAAATAAAATACCATGATGTAGGAAATGAATTTATATTTCCAATGAATATTTATAGTAGAATTTATATTATGTATAACCTTATATTAAAAATGGTTTAGTTATTAACATTTTAATTTAACACTTTTAACTATTCTTTAAATAAAATATTAATAAATGTCCTAATCTATTCCAAGTGGATCAAAGAGGATCATATTATATTCCCAAGGTTTATTTTGGACGAAATACACTTATAAAATAGAATTATGACATGTGTTAGGGTAATTATGATACCATTTTTACATTTAATCACCCTATTTACTTTTAACCATGGTAAATAAAATAAAAAAGTTACTATTACTGAACAAATATTTTCATCCTATTGAACCAAATTTTACTTACTAATTCCATCCTTGTCTCCTAGATATTTGAAATTTAATTAATAGAAGCGGTAAAATTATGTTTTATGCAAATTTGAAAATGTGCCTAGAAGGTGGGTAAAAGACGTTAAAAAAGATCATTAAAATTTTATATATCTAATCTTATTATAAAATTCTTGTAATGAATTAAATTTTACTAATATAGGTATGATGTATCTATTTTGAATTTAAACTAAATTTAAATAAAAATAATTATTATTTTAATGGAAACGTCTGTTTTTATGTACTATGCAATATTTTCCACAATTCATCAAAAATGAATGTTTTCAAAAAAGCACCAAAAATTCAGCATAAGCTAATTCTGATAGCCCAAATTTAAAATTGATGTCTATTTTAAAAAATTAAAAACATATAAGTTGAATTAATTCATTTAAAATTACTTCCTGTTGTCAAAATAAGAAATCATGTTTTTGAGAAGTAAAAACTATCAAAAGATTGATACGTGTTTATGTCCAATTTTAATGTCAAAATAATTCCAATGGGAAAAATTGGATTAAATGGTAAAAATATAATATTTTTATATTTCAAAACCATTACAAATTTATAATTTTACAATACATATTATTTTTGTTAAGAAAGATTTTTACAATTAAAATTCAATATTTTTTTACTATTCATCAAAATATGAAAGTTTTCAGAAAAACAAAAAAAAATTGTCAAAGCTAAATTTTTATATCCAGATTCTAATAAAGAAGTTTATTTTGTAAAAAAAGCACATAATAGTGTAAAATATTTTATTTATAAAAGATTTTCCATTAACAGGCGATAAAATTATATATTTTTTTAAAATACTTCTATTATATGAAAAATTGATTTTGTCCTTATATTGTTTCTATGAAACACAAAAGTTGAATCTTAAAATTATGTGGTATATATATAAAATTTAAAATGTGGTTATTACTCTTCATAACCATTTTTTTAAACGGCTAGTTTGATCGGTCGTGGTGCGCTTAAACTCGGTGTTGCGTACTTCACACGCTATTGTATTATTCAAAGAGAAATGCACCATTGACGATTGGGGTGTTACATTCTTCCGTCCTTCAAAACATTACATCCTTACAATTTGAAATTTTTCTTTGGAAATAAATTTTTAAAAAATAGAAGATTCCTTTGTGGAAAAACCACATCAAAAATAGGTTTAACGGAATTTAGTCTTAAAAAGAGGGAAAGGGAAATGAAAAAGTCACCACCAAATTAGGATTTTGAATAATAGAACATTGGAGGAAATTATTATTGGGAGAAAAATGTAAATATTTATAGGGAGTGATTGAATTCATCAATAAAAAAAATTGAATGGAAAATTGAGGGTCTCAAATCCATAAATCTATAATGATTTAAAATATTGTTAGTTCAAAAAAACATTATGTATAACGATAAAACATTTTTGGTTTTATTATCCTTTTCCTAAATTTTAAGAATTATTTTATTCATATAATTAAAAAAAAATAATACTTGAAAAGTAGAGTTCCATCCTTTAACTAATTTCTACCACAAAGTCATCTTTCACTCCTAAAGATAAGCATTCAAGATGACTTGGTCACACCTGATGTGCTAGAATCAACTTCTAGATAATCACATAATCCCCAAAATATGAACTATATATTTAAATTAACATTAGACATTAACCAAAACCAAATTGGTTAGTACAAGATCAGATGATCCCGCAAAAGGGTAATCCTTTATTTAAAGAAATACGACTCATAATATCCAAAATTAAACAAACAATACCAAAATTTCAACAAATACCATTCAAAAAAAAATTGTACTTAAAATTATTCAAAATAATACAAACTATGTTTGAAACCCAAAATTCAGAAGGATTTGATCATGTAGTCTTCCACTAAAAATGATAACATTTATCTCCGAATAACATCGACTACTCTTAAATTCACATACTTAAAAGTAATTAACCTAATCACAGATTTTCTATGATAGGATAATCATTTTTTATAAATAACCCAAATTTCTATAAGTCAACTAAAAAACATTCATTCTTCCAAAATAAAAATCCACAATCACTTCTCAAATGAAATCCTATAGTATTATATTTTCCTTAGGCATATATTATTCCCAAAACCGAAAAGGAATTCTAAAATAACATTTATCACTTAATCACCAAATCATTTTATTATACTAAGGATAAGTAATATATTCCCAAAATTCCCATATTCTTGATCCATAATATCATTTTACTAAAAATAATTAGTCATACAAACCGGGGACTTCACGTACTCCAGTGGTAAGTGATAAATCCCAGTCGCACATTATTTGTGTGTTTGATTCCCACTACTTTGTCTGACATGACAGGTTGTCCCATGATCTGGGTGTTGTCCTTTTTCAAAAACAATATAATTTTATAACATTCCAAAAAATGAGAGAAATTCCTAAAAAATATCCATAACATATTTTAACCAGAAATGTTATCTCATACCTTTCATTTTATTCTCAAAAAGTAATAACCTGTAATTGACTCAAATTCAAGGATCATATACACCTAAATTGTTCTTTATAACTATATACACAAAAGAAACGATAATTCTTCCTCAAATAGTATTTTCACATAACAAACTGTAGGGTTACAAATAAATGATAAAATTATTATAATGTAATCCCATCAACATAGAGAATTAATAATTTTAAACATTTATCTATCCATTTATTTCCACATAGGTTCTTCCATGACTTAGAGGTTATCATATATAATAAGACATTGAATCAGGTAATTCCCAGGTCCCGTACATTTATGGAAAATGACTTTAAATGGATTCTTAGAATCATCTTTTTTCTTCCATAGTACTCTTCATTTTCCCTCGACAATTATTTAACTTATGTACTTCTTTCCCACACATAAAGCATTTCTTTTTTCCAGTGAGACACTTTCATGGGTGTCCCCTTCCACATTTCCTATATAATGGAAAATGAGAATTCTTTTCTCCATGGTCTCCACTGCTGGAGGTCATATCATTATATATCTTTATCTTCATTATTGAGTTCAGGAGTTGGACAATGTATATGTTGTTGATCATATTTTTGGAAAATTTATTCATGATGAAGACGATATTATTTACACCTATCAGCATTCCATTTCATTACTCATTTCCACCACCATTTCCACCTTGTACATCATGTTCAATGTTACAATGAATTCCTTGGAATCTATCCATTAACTAAAACAAGAAATTAGAGTGTGAGTAATAATAGTCATAGAATCATTTAGAGAATACCATGACACCTTATATTCAATCTAAAACACAATAGGATTAATCAAATTTATTTATTCTGATCTTATATTAATATCCTTAAAATCTTTTTTGAAAAGAATATGGGAATTATCCAATGCATATCCCTTAAGAGTGTCTAAACCAAGAGTGTTTCAAGGCCCGTTGTGGTGTACCAGGATACCCGAGTCAAGCCCAAAACTTCTTGTCAGAGATTTCACTCCTAGGTACATCTGTGCCAGAGCCCCCTCTAGCTGCTCATATCTAGACAAGGATGTATTGCTTGGAAAACTCACAAAATCTCTACATTACCAACATTCTTGTAAGTTCTTTTATATAAATTCTCAAATTTTATCTTAGAATTATGTTCTCTAATCAAAGATTATCTAAATCTAGTTTCCAAGGTTCGTACTAAATATCCTCTTAAACCAGCTGTAACACCGAAACACTAGTTACCTACAGTCAGTGCATTATTACATATCATTGGCATGATCACAAGAGATCAAGTGCCGAAATATTTATTATTTTAGAATCCTTGAAAGTACTAGATACATACATAAGTTTTACATTACATCATGAAATGGAAAAACAACAACATTGTATCCCCTTTGAACATAGTCATACCTCTTAGCCTATTCCTGTAGTTTAATCATAATATACTTCTTCACATCCTGGGAAAAATAAAACATAGAAAGGGGTGAGTTCAGATGCTCAGTAAGGATAACAATATAATAGAAACTATCATAAATAAGGATAAAAATTTAATTAATTGTGCAAGAATAAAAAACAAGCCTTTTAAACGTAAACATCAACATAATATGGAAAAGATAAATCAAATAATGCCATTTACTTATTCTCGTGGATATTCTAATATTTGAATAATCAAATGTAATATTAATAACTAATTTTATAATGATGGAATGCACAATTACTGAAATCATAACCACATAGTCAAGGCCTCGTTCTAAGACTACAAATAAAGATTTTGTCAAGGACTTGTTCCAAGACAATAGTTTTTCTCAGGAGACATACAGATGCATCAAAGAGCTATATCGGGCTCCACCCATCACTTACTAAGTCCAATGCATTCCTTATATGAAAAGTTTGAAACATAACATAAACATTCGCATTAAAACTAGCATACAAAATGTTAATACTTTAACCCTAAACCATGAATGGTATAAAAATATCACATCCAAATCCGAACATAACTCATTCAATAAAATATGGATGATTGTATTATAATAAATCAACATCAATAAAGAATAAAAAACAATGAAGGATATTGACATAGATGTAAATATTCAGTAAATCTATTTGGGAGAAATATCCCCTTTATCTTGAAAACATTTAAAAGTCAGACTATTTTTCAAAGAAGTTGTTTAAAATATATTTTTTAATCACAGTGGAACATATCACTTTGAAACTTTTGAAAGTAATTTTAATTTCAAAACATTCATGTCCATATAAATAATCCTTAAAACCATTTTTAAAACATGGTCATTAATGAGAAAAATTTAGAAGAATAAATCATTAAAACATTTAAAATAATATTTTATATAGAGTTACTAACCAAATGAGAGACTCTTGAATACAAATAATTGAGGTAGTATTTTTATTAATATCACGAGAATAAAGGGATTCATGATATACTATATCAATGTACAGTATATAAACCATATAAATGCGAATTGGTGCATAACAACAAAGAAGTATTAATGGAATGTAAATTGAGATTAAATCTCTTATAAATACCGTATCTATATGTTAAGGACAAATAAATGACCTAAAAATGTGTGAAAAATTTAAATAAAATAAATATTATTTGATATTCAGTGTAAATCAATCATAGGACATTCACACATATTCTTGTAAAAACAACACCAAAGACTTGGAAATATAACCAATGAATGGAAATTGAGTTAAGATTACACTTATCAAGTTCATATCAAGGACCTGAGAGATTATCAATGGAGTGATTATATATATAAAAAGTATATCCACATAAAGGGTAGTGTAAATTACTAAATATATAAATAAATAGTGATTTCACAACCAATCTTGGAGTAAAATAATCAATGAAGTTTGTGTAAAACCTAATGAGTGGAAATCAAAATTAGAAATTCCCTTACCGATTGGGTAACATAATAAACACAAACCCCAAGAAAGAATGATCATAAAATTATGTTTTAAATACCCATAAATTAATTTATATTAGAAAAGAAATAAAATCATGGGTAGTACATACACCATAAAAAAGGAAATTGTGGAAATATAGCATGAATCTCACGGGAATAATAAGTGAGACGAAAACCCCTTATCATGTATTTTTCCTTAGTTGTGGGTACATTAAAGTCCTGTATAATAGTAAAAAATCATTATTAATGGGTCACAAGAACCACATACCTAAATATGATATCATATATAATCTTCTAATATTTATTTTTTAGTATTATTTAAGTAGTATCATTGTTTCTAGTGTAAACTGATTCATTTCGTTTATATTTTTTGTTATGTAAGTCTTTATTGTTATGGATAGGATGTATTTGATTCATATACATAATGATATTAAGTTCTTAAACATTTTTATTCATAAAATTAAATTATTCTTGAATGGTTATGATCAAAGTGAATCTCATCGCGTTCGTGGAGATGGTAATCCATACGTACACACGAATGACAATATCATTCAATTAATAGTGAATTGTATGTATTTGGATGATATATCATATTTAAAGAATTATTATCATGTTATATTTATTATTTAAATAAATTATAGTCATTATTATACCCATCCAAATAATAAAGTTTTGAATAAGAAACTGCACAATGACGTGGAGACGGTAAGCCGTACGCACGCACGTATGGTGACATTGTCATTCATAGGATAGAGAGAATAATGAATATAGTTTTAACTTATTTATAATAAAAGTACTGTATGTGGAAGGTAATGGAGTTATTATTTTGGTATGGAAACACCAATGAAAGGGGAAGTGGAAGAAGAAACAAACTTTGAAAGAGGTGATGAAATCATTACCTCTTCTTTGGGTGCTTCCTTTTGATTTGATCCAAAGGGATTCATAGGTTGGACTTCTGATCAATGTATGGCCTCTAGGTTGAACTGATGGTAGTTGGGAGGATATATGAGCAGGGTTTGGCTGAGCCAAATGGATTTTGAGGTGTGATTTTGAGAGAAAGGGATGCACCCTTTTATAAGAGAGGTGATGGTCACTTTTGCAAAAACTTGAAATATTAATAAATTTTACAATCATATTAGGTTTATAATAGCCCCAAAAAGACTTATTTCAAGGATAAGCTAGGAATGTGTAAAAACCTCTCAACCAATAGGTTTTAGATAGTTTTAGGTCACCATATTAACCTTATCTTTTATATTTAACTTTTAGTTAAATAGTTTCACTTTTGCCATGTATTGTTGTATTATTATAATAAATGATTCATAAACGTACAATAAAAAGACAAAGGAACCTCAAGTGGTTCACTATTGATATATATATATTTTTATAAGTCCTTTGTAAGATCCTTATATGTTTATGAATATTATATCATTTAATAATATAGTATTTGTTTTAAAAACTAATTTATGTCAATTTTGACACTATTTTGTATTTTGGTATTTGGGAAATTCATAACAACATTATCACTTTGATTTTTTTTTCAACTATAACATTTCAAATTAATCTATAAAATTAGTAGAATTCATCAAAAGTATCAATTTACATTTATTTTAATATTTATAATATCAATTAATTTAATCATTCATTAATAAAGTAATTACTAGATCATGATTGTGTCATAAATAAATTTAATTATTTAATTTCCAAAAATTATAAATAAAATAACTTGATATAGGAAATCACTTTTTATTTCCAATAAATACTTATAGTTAAATTTATATTATGTATAACCCTATATTAAAAATGCACTAATTATTAAAATTTGAATTCAACACTTTTAAATCTTATTTACATAAAATAATAATAAATGTCCCAATCTAATCCAAGTGGATCAAAGAGGATCATATTTTATTCTTATGTTTTATTTCGGTCAAAATACACATATCCAATAGAATTGGGACATGTTTTAGGGTAATTATAATAACATTTCTTCCTTTAATTACCATATTTACTTTTAACCGTGGAAAAAAAATTCAAAAGTTACTATTCATAAAATATTATTTTCATCCCACTGAACCAAATTTTACATACTAATGTAAACCGTTTCTCACGGGTTTTTTAAAATTTAATTCAAAAAAGTTGTAAAATTGAGTTTTATGCAAATTTTTGAAATTTGCCTAGAAGGTGGGTAAATGACGTTAAAAAGTTCGACAAATATATATATATATATATAATCGTATTATAAAATGAATCTAATTAATTAAATTATAATAATATAGGTATTATGTATCTATTTTTATTTTAAATTAAATTTAAATAAAAAAATTATATAAATAAAAAAGTCGGTTTTTATGTACTATGTAGTATTTTTAACTATTCATCAAAAATTGAATGTTTTCAGAAAAATACCAAAAATTAAGCCTAATTTTTTTTTGATATTATGAATTAAAAAATGATGTCTATTTTACCAAATTCAAAAAATATATGTTTCATTAATTAATTTTAAATTAAATCCTACTGTCAAAACAAGAAAGCGAGTTTTTTAGAAGAAAAAACTATCCAAAGATGGATTTGTGTTTATGTCCAATATAAATGTCAAATTACTTACAATGACCAACATTGGATTAAATGATAAAAATATAATCTTATTATACTTTAAAACCATTCAAATGTCTAATTTAACACTTTATATTATTTTGATTAAAAATTTTTTTTTGAAATAAAATTTAGAATTTTTCACTATTCATCAAAATATGAATGTTATCAGAAAAACACCAAATATTTGTCAAAACTAATTTTTTTTATGTCCATATTCAAATTAAGAAGTTTATATTTTCAATTTGAATATATAAAAGTGTCAAATATTAGATTTTAAAAGGGTACACCATTAAAAGGCGATAAAATTGTACTTTTTTGAAAAATACTTCTTTTATTTGAAAAATTGAATTTGTGCTTATATTATGTGTAAGAAACACAAAATATAAATGTTAAATTTATATGGGATATATATAAAATTCGAAATGTGATTAGTACTATTCATAACAACTTTTTAAACTACTAGTTTGATAGGTCGTGGTGCTCTTAAACTCGGTGTTGCATACTTTGCACATTATCTTATTATTCAAAGAGAAACACACCGTGGAAGATTGCGGTGTTACAACAGGAATAAAAGAAACATGAAAATATTACATGGTTACCCTATCCTAGATAGTTTAGTGAGCGTGCCAAGGTGATGTGTTGATGTACAAGAATACACTATAGATGACTATAGTTACAGAGTTTAGAGTGGGATCACTCTCTACATTGTTTAATACCAATTACAATTTGAATGATCAATTATCAACTCCTCTAGATGAATCTTCTATTATTCTGAATTTGTTCATATTTTGTTCACACATATGTAACTGAGTCTTGAAGTTTTTCATATATTTGAGAAATGAAATCATTTTTCCCAATATATTTTTTCACATAGAAAACTCAATCAATAAATGTTCTTCTCCAGGTGTGGTTCACTATTCACTGTGGGATGTCAATTATGTGATCCAACCATCTGATGGATACCATGTATTACCTTACGCAATGTACCCTGTATAATTTTGTAATGTAATTCCTCACATAAGCTAATATATATATATATATTCTTATTTCATGATCAATATAACATGGTCAATGTTCAATTTGTAATTCATTACGTGGACTGAATCCAAGCAGTACATTTTTCACTTGTTGTGCACTGAGTAATTTTTTTTTAATTTTGAAGAAATAATAGAAATGAAATCATATAATAATGTTTTTTTGATACACATTATGTGATTCTAATTACCATATTTAATTAATGGCTCCAAATATTCTTCTAAACAAAAAATAGAATTCACTCCTTCATAAAAAAAACCCTTATATATAATGATCTCTGTATTTTGATCATGAATGATGAACTTCTCATTTTTCTCATGATTACCTAATGTTACATGTATATGTTTCCATATTATTATCATGATAAATTTCCATATCATACATCTCTGGTGAACTTCTTATATGGTCAACAAACAATTACTTCCCTCGGACTACAAATGATGATCATAACATACACACTCTTATGATCCCTTATGTGGTTCACATGAATCTTATAGAGTTTTCACAATCCTTATATGATCCAGTCCATTCTTAAGAAAGAAACATGAATTTTCTTTGAATTTATGTACCCAATTTTTTTTTCAAACACTCAGAAACATGTCTATAATTTTCACATCCTCAATAAAAGAACTAGAAATTTATCATCTCAAAACAATAACAAACCAAACAGCTTAAAAATCATGCAATGGAATTAAGGTGAATTTTCTATAATAACCCAAGTAATGTAATTATAAATTTTGAATAATTATCTGAAAATTAATATTTTTCATTAATTAGTAAAAAAAAATTTCTTTATTGAAAATAGAATTTTATTTTCAAGTATGTACAATGATACATCTATTATTTTAGTTTAAAATTTTCATTAGATTTTTTTAATTAAAAATAATCCAAAAATGATATTCTAACTAATTTTATACTAAAATTTCATATAAATACCTTTTTATACAAAAAATTCATAATATTTTTAAAAAATAATTTGCATCATGTTTTGAAGATTTAATTTTAAAATAAGTATTTCTATTATAATGAATTAAATTCAATAAAATTAATTTAATATTTAAAATTAGAATAATTAATATTATTTAAAAAGGTAAACATAATTATTCTCCTAAAGAATAGTATAAACAATAAAAATTGGTTTGCCCTGTTAGGGTTAAAACATGTTTACCTGGGGTTAAACATAAATAGTAATAGTTAAAATGACATAAAAACCTTTCTAAATTCATTATATAGACATATTTAAACACTATATCGTAAGTTATTCTAAAATAATTCATTTTGGCTCCATTTTAATTGACTAATAAATTTATATCATTATATATTTGAAAAATATTTCTAGTGTTCCCTCTCGACCAGTTATAAAAGGAAACCCACTATTTAGTTTTCTTTGCACATCAAGAAAATTTTAGTTCAACCTATACTATCCCAAGTACCATCCCCAAATCCTTTCCCATGCCCATAATACATTGTTTTGATCACAAAACAAACCTTCGATGGATTTAGGTATAAACCTAAAGAGTTTTTCTGAATAAGATGTATAGATATTAAAAAGTGTTTTTGTTTTGCTTCATTTTATACCTCCTTAAAATATTCTTAAACAATGATGAAATAACAACACCATTGTATTCCATATACTGAGTTATTTTTATGTTAATGGAATAACATATATCCACCTCATTCATCCATCAAATGGTAAATATTTTTTTTCATGTGTACGGTGGATTACCACCTCGTGAGCTGATGTAATTTATTTTCCATCACCACCTCTCATAGCTATTTATAATTATGTATTTAATTTGTATATATGATATTAAGTAAAAAATTATAATTCATGTCTATGTGTCTATTACCAACTCTGTGAAGTGATGTGATTAATTTTTCATAACCACATCACATGGATACTATATATATGTGTATTTATCAATGAAATGTGATATTTATGATATAATAATAATTAAAAAATTATAAAATAATAAATATTTTATTTTAATCATGTTTGGTGAAAAATTTAAATGTTACTCTTGAGTATAGGGACTACCCTTTCCTTGATTATTACATAATCCATTTTACACAGTCATCTTTCTTAGTTGGTTTGAAAATTATAATTATTGTATAAATATAAGGACTAGGCTGTTAGGAAAAAGGGGTCCTAATAGATGGTCTAGGGGAAAGGTGAATAGATAAAATTATATTTTCAATGAAATAGATTAATTCTCTAAATAAATTATGAATTTTTATTTAAAGTGTTAATTAGCAATAGAAAAAGAAAAATAAATTTAATAACATAACGTCATTATTTATATTGGTTAAGTCAAAACTAGATAAAGATTAATCTTATACCTCTCTACTTGGAAATAGTTACATTATGAACTAATCTAATTTTTATGGGGGGACATAACTTATTAAACACCACATTTTATAATAGAAGTAAACCATGACACCTAACTTTTTTATAGGGAGTCACAACACATATATGAAACTCACATTAAACTACAAGTGTCACAACTCGAATGGTATTGAATTTAGAATCTCGTATTCACAACCCAAAAAAATAGAAAAGGAGTTTATTTTTATATAAAATCATAAACATTAAATGTTAGTGTATGTAAAATATGGGAATAAGTGTTATAGAAACAAAAAACCCAGATGAAGTAGAATACAAATGAAGAATGCATAGGTAATTGTGTATTGAGAAATATATTAGTCCATCTCTTGAAGGTAGTAGTAGACATTGATAGTTTTTTCATCCCTTGAGAGATCATCCATTATTAGTGAACAAAGTATATAGGATCACTTGACAGTTCAAAGAATATGAACACCTTTTATCATTTTTGTCATATATTCTCATGGTGTTTTAATTTTATATCTGACTCCCATATATAGTATTTTTAAAGATAAAATAACTTAAACGGCCTCATTACAAAGGTATGAAACATTTGTAATTCGAAAATAATAATAATAGATTATCGGAGAGAGAGAAATTGGGTTACATATTATCATCACACATTAATTAATCATCTCTTGAATGAGATTTAACATAATAAATATTCATTCAAAATTATTGGAATTCATTTTAACTAATTGATTAAAATAGTTCCATAAAAATATGCCAATATAATAGTCCACGATAATTTGAGGTTTAAATTTCAAATATGATATTAAAATTCAATAAGTTAAATAAAATTAGTAAATAACCATAGAATATAAAAAATCATACATTAAATATATTAAAATAAGTTACAATGTGTTCAGCATCAATTAATATTAATTTAGAAACAATAAAATCTCATAATAAATAAACAATTCAGGTTTCAAGATGTATGTTTCATGTCTAAAAATTAAACACTTGTTGATCTTCACAAAAGAAATTTTAAAAAAATTTCACAAGAGTTCTTATATTCTATGCATGATTAATATGAATTTATAAATTCATAAAAAATTAAATATTTTAAATTAAAAAGATGAAAATTGAAATGTTCAACAATACATAAAATAGATAAAATTCTATATTTTAGAATAACATGTATAATTTCACTAAACTATGTAGAAAAATTCTTGTATGTGTTTTTAAGATGGGATTCCTCTCTACATACCTAAATGTAACCACATAAGTGATTCACATAAGAAAATTGACATTGGAATTACATGTAAATGAATCAACATAACAAAATCTACATAGGAGATTCACATAAGGGAATCACATATATAAATTTATAAAAATTGTAATCTTTTCAAATAAACAAGTTTTATTCATAAAACAAACCATGATAATTTTAGAATCAATTCTTTTTCAAGATTAGTTATAATTATAAATTTCATTATTTTACCAAGTAATTAAGAATCACCATAATCAGATTTTTATATCTCATGTTATGGTTAAAAAGAGTTGTAAATAAAAATAGAAAAACAATAGAAACAAAACTAAAAAACTTTAGTATCATATTTCCAACTTTTATATAAGATAGATAATGATTTAAAAAATGTTTTTTTCAACTAAAATGTATAAATGTTTCTTATATTTCCCCAAAAAAGAGTCCCTCTATTTGAATTTTTATACCCCATGATATGGTTGGAATGGATAAGGAGACAAAAAATGGAAAAATAAATATGTGGTGAATTGTAAATTATATATGTTGATGAAATGAATATGTTAATTGGCTACATGGGACAACTAATAATGTGAATTGCCTACATCGGAATACTGAAAACATGTTAAATGGAATTTTAAGATTGAAAATGACTTATTTAGCATATGAACAGTATATGCAACTTGAAAGACATATTTTTATAGTTTAGAACAATAAATCTAAAGGTGTTTTAAGAAAAGATATATTTTGATTTGATAAAAGCCAAAAGTAATTTAATTATTACAAAATTTAAGCAATTAATGCATATATATGTAATAAAACAATTTTTTTAATTAAAATAACAAAAATTGGTTCAATTAGTCACTCAACAGTTCCCCCTTTTTCATTACAAAATCAAGAATAATTTCTAAAAACCCTCCAATATTTTGAAATTTTTTAAAATAAATATAGTAAATATTAAAAAAATCCCTTTCTATGAAATTAAAAAAATATTTTTTAAAATAAATTCCCAACATTCTTATATCAAACATTATTTTCTCAAATATAGAAATAGGTAATGGTATACGTTTAAAGGTTTTTTCAAAATAGAAAAATAAAAAAGAAAGAAAAATATATATATATATATTCTTTCAAAATTAAAACCAATATCTGATAAATTTTGTTTAATATACAATGATTGAATACAAAAATATGCAGTTTAAATATATTCAATTGAACCAATTGATAAAGAATGAAAATTTTATTTCTTTCAACTAAATAATCAAGTCTTTTATCGAGAAATTGATACATACATGAGATACTTTTCTATCAAGTATACATCCTCTAAAATTAGAGTCAAATTAACCTGTTAAATAAAAAATTTATCTAAAATGAAATAATACACAATTAACTGTTCCTTTAATATAAGGAATAATATATTTATTATCCTTTAATTACGATTCAATTGGATCTAATTAAAATAATTCAATGAAGTAAATTGAAAATAATATATGAGGTCTAGATGAATCTAAATTCAAAATCAATCGAAACCATCTTTCGAATAATTTAGAGTAAATAGTTTTTCCATTTACATAAGATAATAATTTACAAAAAACCCTCATAAATGTTTTAAAATATTTAAATGAATCAATACCAAAAAACATAACAATTTCTTTAGAGAATATAGATTTAATAAGAAATAATCTATCATTTCTAAGAAAAATTTTAATTTCCTAAATGAATTTTAATTCACCCAAGAGACTCATATCAAAATCATTTCCTTCAAATTAGAAAACTCTTTACAATTAATAAAAATTCTGAAGAAAAAAACAATACCATTGATTTAAAATTGAAAAATTAGAATATCATTTGGAATCATTTTTATAAAAAAAATAGGATATAATTTAAATTTAAAAATATATTTTTTCAAAAAAAAATTAAGTCTTATATTCAGAGCACGGGGAACTTGGATAAGACCATATACAATCATTTCACAATGAACTTTTCACATCCATTTTAAATGACTTAAAATCATTAAATTTGAAAAAGGATAGAGAAAATATAATAGATTAAAATCCAAAAAAACATTGAAAATATTCATCTAAATCTATATCATCTTCTTGAAAGCTACCCTGAGCAAAAAGTCTAGCATTATCCATAACTACCTATCCAGTTTCATCCATCTTATTAGTAAAGATCTATTTAGTTCCAGTAACATTCTCATCTAATGGTGGTTTGACTAAAGTCCAAATTTTATTTATAAATATTTTATTTATATATTAATGAATTGAAAAAAGTCAATGAGAATAATTTAATGAATAACCAACATAATTAAGAAGAAAATAATAAATAAAATAATAATTATCATAAAAAGTTAAAATAAACTTTCTAGTATTAATACCTTAATAAACATTAAAAATAAAATTTTCAATATTATGATCTCTATGAATCATCATTGATTTTGGATCTAGTCAAGATGGATTATCCTCCCACTCAATTGATTCATCCATATCAAGATGTTTTTCTTGACAAAAATAAAATTCCCTATACTCAATATAAAAAACATCATAATCCAAATTCGATTTCCCATTATTTTCACAAAAAATAAAATTAACAGATTCTTCAATAACCATAGATATTTTATTATATACTATATGAGCTTTAATATTATTATAATAAATAATAAAAAATCCTTAAACACTTTTAACATTAAATATTCTTAATTATCCTTTGAATTTAAAATAAAAACATTATAACTAAGGACTCAAAATATAAAACTTTTATATTTTAATATTTGAACCCAACATAATTAGTTTCATTTGAAAAATGTATAACAATAATTATATTTGAAATATAACAAGATGAAAAATTTTATTAGCCTAAAAATATCATGGAATGTTGTATACAGATAACATATTTCTAGTCTTTTAAATAATATGTCTATTTATTCATTATACAACACCATTTTCATTTGGTGTTTGAGGTAAATAAAATTTATTAAAATAACCATTCCTTTAAAATAAAAAAAAATCTAATTCTAAATTATGAAATTCACATATTTTACTAATAAAATTTCAAAAAATTGTGTACACCATTTTTCAATTTAATCAAAATTATATAAATTCAAAAATATTGAAAAAATATAATTTCTCTGTTAACGAATGTAACCCCAAATAAATATTATTTAATAATAAAAAATATCTATATTATATTTGTTCCATATAATTGTGGAAATTTGAGTATGAAAATATAGATCAAGATATACTAACAATAAATATTAAGTTTTAATTATATCATAGATTGGTTTGAAATAATATTTATTTGTTTTTCCTTTCATGAAATTGTCCCAAACATATAATTTTTATTTCATCATAGTAGGTATATATAGACCTTTCTAATTTTTTGAGAGCTTATATATTAATATTAATTTATGTAATCATCAATGGTAAAGAATATTATCACTCCCTATTATATTAAAAATCATAACAAGTTGAATAGTAAGTTCAAAAAAATCAATAGTAAAAATATTTTCCTTTTGATTAGAATAACATAATAAATTACCATCCTTAAAAACAAATAACTTGTCATTTTGAAATTTAACATTCATTTCATCATCACATAATTGAGATATAAAAATTTAATTTAATTTTAATCCTTCAAAATATAAAACTCTATAAATAAATGTATACTTAGAAATACCCACTTTAGCAAAAACATTTAATTTTCCTTTATAATTATCTCAAAATTTTATAGTTCCTCAATCAAATTTATTTTAAGTGATAACAATTGATGGGCCTCAAGATATATTCCTAGATGATCTACTTTCTATGTACCTTATATCTGTTTTGAGACATCCTAGGAATTTTCCTTACAAAGTCCAATTACTTGAATATTTTGGTAGTCAAGCAACTTTATGTCCAATTGGGTTAGTTAAATAACATTTAACTACGTACAAAAGTTTTTAAAATGTATTTTACAGTACTATAAATATAAATTTTTTTGGAATACAATTCTTCATAAATCCCAAATACTATATCAATCTAAGAGAACAATTATTTTCCTAGTGACCTTTTATGACACATTGAAAACATATAACAGTACAGGTATATCTATTTCTACTTTTAACAAAATCATTTCAATACATTTGATGTAATTTTCTATCCTAGAAAATACCAAATTTAATTTTATTTAATTTATTCAAAGACATCATAATATGATATTTTTTATGACCTTCAATAAAATCATAAAAACATTTCCTAAGACATTAAATTTACTTTTTTAAATTTTCATTCAAATCCTAAGAATATTTCAAATAATCATTAAACTTATAATGATATGAAGAGGTATTATTCATCATTTTTTCATTCTATTATAGTAGTAAATTATTTTTTGAAATAATTTTTCAATTATAATCTTTCGTATTATTATCTAAATATTTATCTTGGAAAACATATTTTTTAAATCATTCAATTTCTTCATTTAACATAGGAACATTCATATTTTCAGAATAACAATCATAATTAGAACAAAAAGAATAAAATCTAAAATCACTAACCACATTAAAAGAATAAATAATGTAATAGTTATCATATTCATTCTCATTTCTAAAATGTTCCCTAGAATCATATTCTTTGGTACATCTCTATCTAGTTGTCAAATCATTCTCGCACTTCATTTTGTATTTGTCTTTATTCTTTAGTTTTAGACAGTCATTTTACGACCCCAATATTTTGAAAGTAAATTTAATATTGAATGCATGAAGCATTGAGTCTCTACAAAACACCACATTGTTATAAGCTAGCCAGTAAACATAATTGTTTCCCCTCTGTGATTTGAATTTCGAAAAAGTGACATATATGGTTGTGTTCAGTAAGATACTTAGAGTCTTATAAGAAAAACATAATTTTGGGTGAATAGTAAAATACCATTAAAAATAGTATGCGAATAGTTATATGACCCTTATGAATATTAAATCATATTATTATTTTTTATATTTTTTTATAAGAAAATGAGATCTTGATAAATTCTTCTAGTTGATATAAAATGAAATATTGTTTTAAAATTGTTATTTTTCAAATAAACCATAATTTTATTTAAAAATTAAATTTATAATATTTTGAAAAAAATTATAAAAATAGAGTTCATTTTTTATTCTAAATGTTGAAAAACTGTTAGGATAAATTTTTCTGATTTATATGAAATACTAAATTTTTTATGAAAAGTAAAATTCTATAATTTACCATTTATATATTTTATCTATTAAATTCACTATTCATACAATCATGTTTGATGTAAGCACACATGTTTAGAACCCACATGAACTTATTATGATTTTGGGTCACATGAATCAACACTATTGGTTTCCTTGAGGGAAATAATAAAATAATGAATAAGATATTCACAAATCACCCCTCTCTTCCAGTATATACCCCTACCTATTCTCTTCACTCCTCTACAACCTAGTGACTTGTCTAAATTGTGGTCAAATATCTTACCAAGATCCTCCCTCAATTCCATCAGCCCTTGGTCTCATAAAAAGACTTAAACCTCTTCCATAAAGAGGCTCTCAATTATGATTACCTCAAGAGGAAAATTCCTCATTTCATTTCTTTTATTTCATGTTCCTTTATTTTTATTTCCTCAACTAATTCCACCCAAATTTTGTGATGACTTCATTACCTTACATGTTTTGGAATTTTATTATGATAATTTAATAATTATTCAACCTATCACCTTTCCAATTCATTTAAACTTGAAATGAAAACATGATCAGAGATGCGTTAATTTATCACATTCAAGGATGAAAGGTTATCAATTTCTATTACCATATTCAATTATGGTCATGAAAACATTTTTATTGTTGAAAAAGACTATAATATATTTATTTTAACTTAATTAAGGTTATGGTATCCTTTTTTACAATTGTATTAATTTATATGTCAAAATGAGTTCATTATGATCCAAAACCGCAAATTAACCCAATCTATTTTCATTATAGTTTTATATAATGATTCGTATTCCCCCACAATAACCAAATGAATTTGATGAAAATGTAATATTAATTTTGTTCAATAATAACATGTAACTTATTTTCTATAAAACCACTCTCATTATACATGTTTATCTATACAAGAAAATAAGTAAACTGTTCCTGAAAACCATGGAAGAAAATGCTCTAAAACAAAGAAATTGATTCACATAACCCATAAAAGGCAATGAATTAACCTAAAAAGGTTATAATAAATAAATTAAATGTATAGGAGGTTATTTAAAAATTAATTTATGAACCAAAATTTTATTATAAAGGTCGTAGTAGTCAAGTGAGGACCACCATCAGACTTAAGGTAAGGGGTTTTCACCCGAACCTCCATTTTCATTCAGGTTACATCTATTATCTACATACCTCAATTAAATTATTATTCATTCATATTTATTCTTAATAATTTTTATGGGAATGTTATATATATTTTTTCCAACTGGAATCATAGCTTCATTTATGGGTAGTTATATGTTTTAAAAGATCTTCTAAAAACTCTTCCAGAAATACAAGCTCATTTCAATCAAATTCCCAAATTGTTACCTACATTCAAGGGCACTCTATAATCTGCATTTCTCAGCCATTATTTTTATAATATCACTCATTTTATTATTAAAATACAATCTTACTTAAATTATGGGATTATACAATGATTTTTCCAAAAGAAATGTTCTATTAAATGTAATTGAGTATTTATCTCAAGAATTACTCAATGATTTTATAAGTGTATTTTCATATATTTGAAAACTCTTGTTTATTATTATATAATATTGGGAATAATTATTTATGATATCATATACCACATTATACTGATTGCTTTATGATATGTTTGACTATGGATGTGCAATATTTAAACCATTCACCAATTTACATTAAATGGTTAGTGTTTATGCTTAATGTTTGGGGAAAGTTATTTAAATTTCATATTGTAGTTTCAATATGTATGTATATGTTATTTATGTTTATCCCCATTAATATGAAAAATTTATTGAACTTATAATGTGATGGGTGGGTCCCGATATATCCCCTTAATGCATCAGTATGTCTCCTAAGACGATTAGATATGGACTTGGTCGAGGCCTTTCATATTTTAAGATATGGTTTGGGCTGAGGACTTAATAATTTTTAGAGTTCTTATTCGAGTCATGGATGATATGTTTGAGTATTTCTAGAATATTAAATTCCCTCATTATGAACCTATAGATTTGGAGTTCTTGTTTTTATTCGACTAGTACAATACCCATGATAATGTTTTGTTGTGGAAATATTTACTCAACTCATATTCCTACCATATTGTGTTCATGTTTATTATTTTTAAAGTCATGTTTTTTCAATTATTCCCCATGCATAATTTTTATGTTAATGATGAATTTTTATTTATTATTTTTTCATTCTATAAATTTGAGGTCACCCCTTTCTTTTGTTTTATTTTCTCAGGACATGTAGAAGTTTATTATGAATGACCTTCAGGGATACACATATAGTTGTAGATGTTCCTAATAAAACTTATATGTTTTATTTAATTTGAAGTTATAATTTTGATCTTATGAATGTATCTATATTATAAAATACTTTAAACCATTTTATCCATTGGGATATGAATTTTTTGAAATTATTCTAATGACATGTAATAAGGCACTGGCTACAGGAAACTAGGGTTATCTCATCATTGTTGGTATGAGGGGAAGTTTAGTAGAAAACATGGTAACTAGATTAAATAGAAGTAGATTAGGGAACAAAACCCTAATATAGTTTTTGTGGACAAACAAACAAGAACATATAAGTATTTTTGGTAAGGAATTGATTGTGTGGATCTTTCTAGAAAATTCATCCCTATTTGTATACTACAAATAGACATGGTTCTGGAACAAATGTTCTTAGGAGTAAAAGCTCCAATAATTAGTTTTAGGCCTAACCTTAGGAATCCTAGTACACAACAACGGGTCTTACTATGCACTTGGTTGGAAAATCGTTGGGGATATTCTTATGTTAATTCACATTTTACATACAATCCATTATGAATGATTTAAATTTAATTTTTTCCTCAAATAAACCATTTTATGATTATGGGATTATCCATGCATAGGATTTCAATTTATGTTAAGTATTTTTTTCTATGTTTAGGTAGTAAATTAGGATTCATAAACTAATAGTGTATGAATTTAATTAGATATGAAAACTTGTTGAAGGAATGAAAAC
Source organism: Viscum album (assembly GCA_963277665.1). Classification (NCBI taxonomy): domain Eukaryota; kingdom Viridiplantae; phylum Streptophyta; class Magnoliopsida; order Santalales; family Viscaceae; genus Viscum; species Viscum album. Next base: position 1,382,474,856 of record OY728163.1, read on the forward strand.
TTCATGTATGTGCATATCTCATGTAGGGAATTCCCTACTATGCAAGATAATGATATTATATCGAGATGTGTGACTGGTGCGGAGAAACTTATAACAATACAGGGACAACTATCTCAAGTTATGAATAATAACCTTACCCGTATGAAGCATTCGTATCCACAACGTGGAGGATCCTTGTTAGATATTTTTATGTGAAAACACCCCCCATCATTTAATTGGACTACAAACCCATTCATAGCAGATCAGTGGATATGTTCCATAGAGAAGATAATTATTTCCTTTGGAAGTAATGAAATGGATAAGGTTGAAAAGATAGTTTATAATATATCAAGAGATGATGATCAATGGTGGTGACTAATTCAAAACATAAGGGAGGTGTAAGAGATGAAAAAACTTGAATGGAATGAATTTAAAGTACTTTTATTAGAGTAATACTTTCCTCGTAGACAATGAGTAGATACAGAAAGGTAGTTTCTGATTTTGAGGTAAAAGGAAGATGAGGATGTAGAGAAGTATGAAGCTACCTTTATAAGGATATAATGGAATGTTGTGGATTATATAGGAAATCCAAGGATAAATTTTGATTGATTGTTTGATAACATAAATCCATTCCCCCAGTGGGCACTGGTCTGCCAAACTTTCTCATCATACAAAGATATAGTCTTATGTGATATCAAGACCAAAAATGAGTTATCTAAGTCTTATGACATAAAAGAAAGAATGAAAAGAATAGGGTTGCTTAAAACTTAGGAAAATTAAATATGTAAATGAGGAATAAGGGTAGAGTTGACTTACACCATGTGATAGTTGCAAAAGGAAATACCCTGGTGCCTTCATAAAAGAAAAAGAGGTGTGCTACCAGTATGGAAATAAAGTCCATCATGATGGTGTTTTCAAGGGGAAGAAATAACGTATTAATGTTTAATTATATAACTATATGGATATGGGACACTATTCTAATGATTATCCAAATCATTAAGGAAATGTGCCTTAGAAAATGACAAGGGAGGAGGGACAAGCTTATTCGATCCCAACAGTTGATATTGATGTTCCTAATGATGTGGTGGTACATACTTTAATCATTTACTCAAACATAGGCAATGATTTATTGGATTCTAGATCATCACATTTTTTATATCTTCTTATTTTTACATGAAAATTATATATTCCCAATTTGATTTAGTAAGATAGTTGTTAATAAAAAAACCTAAGGGATGTACCATTGCAACATGGTTGTGTCACACAGTCCTAATTATGGAATATAAATGTTATTTATATAGCAATTTTATTATCATACACATTATTTAATTTTATATAATCCTCGGTATGAATTGGAAATCAAACCATGATATGAAAATTTATTGCAATAAGAAGGATGCTATAATTTTTGTAGATTATGTGGAATCCCTTATCTTTAGAGAAGAAACATTACCATGTGATTCTGTTCAAGGTCCACCCCCACGAGAATTACTGAATTTAATTGTTGGGGAGGAAGGGAGTGTAATAACTGTGGGTGAGGAATGTAATCGTCAAATAGAGGATGTACCTTTTGTGCAAGAATATGTTGATGTGTTTCCAGAGGATTTATCTAGACATCCTCTAGAGAAGAAAATAGAGTTTTCCATTGACTTAATTCTTGAATCAAGGCCTATATCAGAGAAACCATATAGAACAGCCACTTTTGAATTAGTGGAACTGAAGAAACAAATAGAGGAATTGAGTGATAAGGGATTTATTTTCCCTAGTGTTTCTACATGGAAATCCCATATTCTTTTCTTTATGAAGAAAGATATATATATGAGGTGATTCATTGACTACAAGGAGATCAATTCTATAAAAATAAAGAAAAAGTATCCCCTACATTGACTTAATGTTTTATTTGATCAACTTCAAGGAGACCAATATTATTTGAAGACTGATCTTCGATATGGATATCATTAGTTGCATGTGAGGATAGGTGATATTCCAAGGAAAGAAGTTCAAACCATGTATGGGAATTACAAGGTTACAGTACTGCATTTTGGACTGACTAATGAACCCCTTATTTTCATTGATTTAATGAATAAAATTTTCAAGGAAAATATTGATGTTTTTTGGATATATTTATTGATGATTTCTTGGAACACTTCAAAATCTATGACTATCATGAAAAATCACTTCTGCACTATTTGGAAGTTTTATAGAAGAAATAAATTATATGGAAAGTTTAGAAAGTGTGAAATTTAGGTTCAATCAGTTTCCATGCATGGCCACATTGTCTCTTGAGATAGAATATCACTTGATCCTACAAAGACAAAGGCTATACAAGAAAACCCTACTCCAATGAACATAACTAAGGTACATAGTTTTATTGGTGTAGAGGGTTATTATCGGTTTTTCTTTCATCACTTCACCCATTTTCCAGCCCAATGACCAATCATACATTTTAATGGGTTATGTTCATATAGACAAAAGAATGTGAGGACTGTTTTAGAATTAAAGGTGATATAAGTAAATTCTCTGATCCTAACTCTACCAATGAGGAATGATGATTTTTTGATATATAATGTTGCATCAAATAAAGGTCCTGGTTGTGTCCTTATGCAGAATGATAGAGTTATTGAGTATGCATCAAAGAAGTTAAAAATTCATGAAGAAAACTATCCTACTCATGTTTATGAGCTAACTAATGTGATCTTCGCACTCAAAATATGGGGACACTATCTCTGTGTTTATGGACATGATATATATATGGATGAAAAATGTCAAAATTATAGCTTCTCATAGAAAAAACTCAAAATTAGGCAATGGTGATGGATTAAACTACTCAAGGATTATGACTATTCCATACACTACCACCCATGAAAGGAAAACAAGGTAGTTGATGCATTGATCCGGAAGGATCATCGAGTTCTCAACAAAATCAGAATTGACAATGATCCATTATATATGGATATTGTGAGGATGGATATGGGAATTATCAGATAAGGTGAAACATCACTTCTTTTTAAAATGGTGGACCAACAATCATTATTGGAAAGAATTAAAGCTTCATAGTTTGATGATGACAATCTTCAGAAGAAAATTAATGATGTGAATGATGGGAATTTAAAAGACATTGTGTGTGAAGATGGAATTCAAAAATTTGGAAAGAGGCATTGTGTTCTAGCTCCACCGAAGCTAAAAAGTGAGTTATTGGATGATTCTTGTAATACCCGCAAGGTTTTGAAAATAAATTCATTGTATAATGTTGAAATTACACACAACTTTTCCACTTATATGTTTTGAATTTAAAAAAAATGTCATCTAGAGTTGTGATCAGTAATTCATTTGATGTTAGATAGAACAAACTTGATTTTTGGTGAATAGTAACTTACTCTTATGAATAGTAATATGTTCCTTATGAATAGTAAGTAAAGATAATATTTTATTTTGTTATGGTAATAAGATAATGAGATCTTAATAAATTTTTTAATGTGATATAAACTAATTATACATTTAAAATTGTTATATTTCGAATTAACTAAGATTTTATTTAAAATTTGAATTAATAATGTTTAGAAATATATTTTTTAAAAATGGAGTTCATTTTTTAATTCTACACATAGAGATATAGTAGGGGTGAATTTTTGGGATTTTTCTGAAATTCTTGAATTTTGGATGAATAGTAAAATACGGTAAAATATCGTATATACAAATTATTAGTTAAATACACTATTCATGACATCATAATTGATTTAAGGCCACTTGGTTCGAACTCACATGCACTTATTACTATTATGGGCCACATGAAACAATACTATTGGTTGTCTTGAGGGAAATAATAAAACAATGAATTAAATATTCAAAATTCACTCATCTCCTCCACTATAAAACCCCCAACCAATCCCTCTTTTCTTCACTCCTCTAAGCCTAGAAGCTCCTCATAGTTCTTCCAAAATATCCTTCCCTAGTCACTCCCCATGTCTAGGAAGCTATTATTCTTTCCAAATGACCAAAACCCCTTCCCTTAAGGTGGTTTCAAAGGAGGTTATATAAAGAGGTAAAACACCTTCCTTTTTCATTTAGTTTCATTTCACGTTCCATTATTTTGTAATCATATCCTTACCTCCTCTATCCAAGTTACCATTATAGATATAGTATCATCTATATACTATAATTATATTAGGCTAATAGTAGAACCATAATAAGTATCCTCTCTCTCTCTCTTATTTTAAAAAGGAAATCAACATCCATGAGGTTCAAATTTATAACCTTCATGGATGATGAAGATTCATTCTTCAAATTCTCCTTCATTATTGGTAATGACACTATTTTAATGGTTTAAAGAGTCATTAATATATGTTACATAACCTAATAAATATTCAAGAACTAGTATACGTATATATTATTAAATCGTATGACCAAACTAGTTCATAATAATCAAAATACAAATAAGTAATCTAAGTGAATGTGATAGATATTATATCTAATGATTCATACTTTTTAAATGTAATAAAATGATATAAATGAAAAATAATACTTCTAGATGTTCATAAATAATATGTAATTTTAATTCTAGATATTTACATCCATTTATCTCTATTACTTAAGAAAAAGTGAAGCTATTTTGAAAATAAAGAAAATGAATACTCTAGAACGATGAAATTCAATATAAAAATGTATCACAAAGGGAATAATTAAACTAAACAGAATTATGATAATCTAAATAAATTTATAATATGTTCTTAAATAATTTATTAACAATTCTAATTTCAAATTCTATGAGCTTAAGTTCAAGAGTGGAACACATTCGAACTTAAGGTAAGGGCTTTTCCACACGAACTCCCATTTTCATTCGGGTTACTTTGATTGTCTAATTAACTTGATGATATTCATATGTATTACTATGTACTCCTAACAAAATATTTGTGATTATTCTATATATTTTTATCAACTAGAACCCTTCTTTAGTTTATTGTTAGTTACATGTTTTAAAAGAATCATTAAAAATTATTTCTGAAATAAAAGCCCGTTTAAAGGGAGTTTCTCAAATTCATACCTATTTCAAAGGGGATTCTATATTCTATTTTTGGAAAAAATAATAGTTATAAAATCACTAATTCTATTCTGAAAATACTATTTTACTTAACTTCTGGTTTTAAAAAAATATTTTTCCAAAAGAACGATTCTTTTCAATGTAAAAGGGGTATTTATCACAAAAATTACATGAAGATTTTATACGAGTATATTCATCTATTTCAACAGTCTTATCGATTAATATATATTATTGGTATTAATATTTTAGGGCATCATCTACAATATTTAATTTAATGGTTTGAGATAATTTTTATGGATGTTCTATCTTAAAACCATTCATCTGTTTACTTTGAATAGTTAGTGTTTATGCTCAATGTTCGAGAAAATATACTTACATTTCATATATTAGTTTCAATATGAATGTGTGTTTTTTTGTTTATCACTATTCATATGAATAATGGATTGGATATAGTAAGTGTTGGGTGGGGACCTCTATATCCCCTCAGAGCATCTGTAGGTCTCATGAGAAAAACTACAATCTTGGCACAAGCCCCTGAAAAAGTGATTAATTATGGTCTTGGAACGGGGACTTGATGGTATGGTTATGTTGTCCTACATTGTGAATTCCCTCATAATGAAAATAGTATTGATGGCCCATGTCGTTATTCCCTCATAATGAAAATAGTATTGCTGTGGTTCAATCATTTTCCCTCGTGGTTATGCTCCTGTATTTCTGCTGATCTCCATCATTAATGGATCCGTCTTCTTTTGTCAAAAAAAAAAAAATATTATCTTCTGATGTATTTCTTACTTTTACTAAGAATTTGAGCTCATCCCTTTCTAATGATTCATTTTCTGAGGACATGAAGAATTTTATTATGAATAACATGCTGAAATAACCTAGGAGTTATGGAAGTTGTCAATGGAGTTTCTATAATTTTTTCATTTCATGTTGTAAAGATGAACTTATAAATGTATCTAGTTTCCAATAAAACTAAAATACTCAGTCATTTAGTATGATTATTTCTTGTTTATATGCAAATTTAATCATATAAGGCATGAGGTCTAGGAAATTGGGGTTGGGTCCTTAGAGTTGGTATCAAAAGAAGTTTTAGTATAAAACATAGAAACTAGATTTAGAATACATAGATTAGGTAAGAGTCCCTAAGATAGTCTATATGTATAAAAATACAAGAACATACTGGTATTTTGTTAACGAATAGATTATGTGGATATTTCCAACAATACAACTATGTCTGAATACGAGTAGGTTGTCGCATCTCTGGCACCGATGTACCCATGATTGAAAGCTCTGACAAGGGGTTTTGGGCTTTACCTAGGGTATCCTAGGACATGACAATGGGCCTTGCTTCACTCTTGGTTATGACACTCCTGGGGGATATGCTTAGTATAATTCTCATTTTCTTTTCAAGCCATTATGAAGGATTTAAATGTAAATATTTCCTAAAAGAAACCATTTTTGTGATTATTGGATTATCCATGCGTATTATCTTAATTTCTAATAAGTATTTTGTTATGTTAAGATTATAAATTATGATTCAAAACCTAATATAGTGTATTTCATCATTTAGAAATGGTGCATAATGGAAGGAATGGAAAGCACATGAATGCATGTGTCCCCTGTAGAGATTTCCCTCTGATAAAAGATAGTGATTTTGCCTCTTGTGTAGTGACTAGTGCTGAGAAACTTATAACTATATTGGGAAAACTTACTCGGGTTATGAATAATAACCTTACCCGTATGGAGAATCCAGATCCACCTCATGGAGGCGCTATGAAATATCTATTTATTCGAAAGAAACCACCATCATTCTATGGGACTACAAACCCATTTGAAGCTGAGATGTGGATGAGTTCCCTAGAAAAGATATTTCTCGCTCTGGGATGAAATGCAAGTAAGAAGGTAATTATGGAAGTTTATCTTCTATCAGGATATGTGGGTCAGTGGTGGTTGTAAATCCAAACCACAAAGGAGGAGGAAGATATAAAAGATGTGGAATAGAGGGACTTTATGGAAATATTCATAGATAAATATTTTCTGTGTGAACAGTGAGCGGATATGGAAAGGGGGTTTCTGAATTCGAAGCAAAAAGAAGATTATAATATTGTAATGTATGAAACTAACATCACAAGGATAACAAGGTATGTTGTGGACTATATAAGAAATCCGAAGAGAAAAATTGATCTATTTTTTGACGGTTTGAAACCATTCCTACAAAGGGATCTAGTCTCCTATAATTTATCATCATAGGAATACATCGTTTTATGGGCTATCAAGACAGATTTTGAATTCTCTAAGTCTTATGACATTAAGGGAAATCAAGAGAAGAGTAAGGCTTCTGAAAACTCTGGGAAAAAAAATAAGGAAATAGGGAAAAAGTAAAGAGTTGAATTTCCACACTGTGACAATTGTGGGAAGAAAACCCCTTGCACTTGCCTGAAGGGATTGGGAGTCTGTTACAAGTGCGAAGAAAAAGGCCACCTAACTTGGGATTGAAAGAGTAAGAAATACGCTACCAATGTTAAATTCCGCAATTGTAGGTAGGTGGGACATTATGAAAATGAATGTCCTAAACATCATGGAGATGTTACCCAAAGAAGGCCAAGGGAGCATGGACAAGCTTATATGGTCACAACTGCGGTGGTTGAAGTTCCTAATGAAGTGGTGGCAGGTACATTGATCATTTCATCAAACATAGCCAATGATTTATTTGAATCTGGATCATCACATTCATTTATATCTTCCTAGTTTCCCAAAAAAATTATATATGTCCAATTTCATTTAATAAAAAAGTTATATGCCAATACTCATAGTGGATGTATCATTACAACAAAGGCATGTCGATTAATCCCCATCATGACACATAAACTTGATTTAGTAGCTAACCATATCATTATAAAAATGGTTTACTACGATATAATTATCAGCATTAATTGGCAATCAAATTATGTTGTGAATATCTATTACATGAAGAAGGAAGTTACAATTTTTGAGAATGGTGTACAATCTCTTATTTTAAGAGCATAAACATCACCACAATAGTGTAGAAAACGTTTTTTATTGCGGATATTTTTTAATTTTTACATCGGATTTTAGCCTACATTATTATAGGAGACATTATAAATATTGTGTTTTACATCGATTATTTTAAAACCGACATAAAAAAACAAAATACGAAGCGTTTTTAACATCGGTTCCTAAAAAACAACATGGGAGACACATTGGAGTCATGATTTATTAGGCAAGTTTTTAAATAACCGACATGGTTTATACATTATTACATCAGTTATTATATAATCGACGTAATAAAATGCGAATCTGTAGCATTTATGACATTGGTTATTTTCATAACCAATATGATAAACCAGTCTACCAAGTGTTTTACACATTGGTTAAATAATTACCGATATGAAAACATATATAATACATCAGTTATAAAATAAATGATGTAAATGACTATTACATTTCATTTATTATGTCAGTTATGTAATAACCGATGTAAAACCCCATTCCCATGCATCTGTTACGTCAGTCTTCAAATAACCGATATTAAAAACCATTCCTATGCATTTATTACATCGGTTATAAAATAAGCGACGTAAAAATCATTTTTTTAATAAAATCCTTCAACCACAACTTTGACATTCCAAGAAGAGATGAAACTAACCAAAACCAGACTAAACCCCCCACCCCACTGGATATCCTGCCCACAACCCTGCATACACCCACCCCACTGGACACCCCCCACACCCCTAGACACCCCCTCGATAGCCCCCACCCTCCTAGACATCCCCCACCCCTCTGGAAATCCCTCCCACCCTCTTGGACACCCTCCAACCACCATGAACACCCTTGACACACCCACCACACTTGAAATCACTCCCACACCCCTACAAACCCCCCACCCCTTGGACCCCCAACCCCTGGACAGCCCCCACTCCCTCGGACAGCCCTCCCAACCTCCTTGACACCCTCCTTCCCACATGGACACCCTAGACACCCCCACCCCACTAGAAATCCCTCCCACACCCCTGGAAACGTCCACCCCACTGGACACCCCCCCACACCACTGGACTCCCCCTAGACATCCCCACCCTTCTAGACATTCCCCCACCACCTAGAAATCACTCCAACCCTCTTGGACACCCTCCCATCCCCATGGACACCATGGACACTCCCACCCCACTAGACAACCCTCCCATACCCAGGACCCCACAGACACTCCCACACCCTAGACACCCCCTGGACAACACCACCCCTCCTGGACAGACCCCCACTCCCCTGGATAGCCCCCACCCTCTAGGACACCCTCTAACCCCCAAAGGACACCCTGAACACCCCACCCCACTGGACAACCCTCCCACACCCCTAGACCCCCACCCCACTGGACTCCCCCAAACCCCAAGACATCCCAGAGAAAACCCCCATCCCCACCCTACTGGAAATCCCCCACCCCCTAGACATTCCTCCCACCCTCCCACCCCCATGGACACCTTAGATACCCTCACCCCACTGGGTTTCCCTCCGACACTCCTGGAAATCCCCCGACCACTTGGACCCCCCCCCCCACACACACCCATGGAAAACCCTAGACAACCTCCCCCCCCCCCTCTACGATAGCCCTTTCACCCTCCTGGACACCCTCCCACTCCCATGGACACACTGGACACCCCTACCCCACTGGATATCCCTCCTACACCACTGGAAATGCCAACACCCTGGACACCCCCTAGAGAGCCCCCACCCTCCTGGACGACCCCTACTCCATTGGACAACCCTCCCACCCACCTGGACACCCTCCCACCCAATAGACACCCTAGACACCACCAACCCACTGCACAACCCTCACACACCCCTGGAAACCCCCACCCCACTGAACACCCACACACCCCTAGATACCCCATGGAAAACCCCCAACCTCCAGAACACCCTCCCACCCCCATGGACACCCTGGACAACACCCACCCCACTGGACAACCCTCCCACACCACAGACCCCCACCCCACCCCACTAGACACCCACCCACACACACCCTGGACAACCCTGGATATCACCGACCATCCAGGACCACCCCTACCACCCTAGACAGCCCTCCCACCCTCCTTGACACCCTCCCACCCCCATAGACACCTGGACACCCCCACCCCACTGGAAAACCCTCCCACACCCCTGAAACCCCCACCCCACTGGACACCCCCCACCCCTGGACAACCCCTGGACACCCTCCACCCTCTTGGACAGCCCCTCACCCCCTGGACATCCCTCCAACCCTCCTTGACACCCTCCCACCCCCATGGACACCCTGGAAACCCCACCCCATTAGACAACCCACCCACACCCCTGGAACCCCCTTGGACACCCCACACCCCTGACACCCCTTGGAAACCCACCCACCCTCTTAGACAACCCCCCCCCCCCCCCACTCACCTTGACAACCCTCCCACCCTACAGGACACCCTCCCACCCCCATAAACACCCTAGACACCCCCACCCCACTGGATAGCCCTCCCACACCCTTGGAAACCCCACCCCACTGGACACACCCACACCCCTGGATACCCCATGGATACCCCCCCACCCTCTTTGACAGCCTCCCACCCCCAAGGACACCATGGAATCCCCCTCCCCACATGACAACCCTCCCACACCCATAGACCCCCCCACCCCCCACACCTGGATAGCCCCCACCCTCCTAGACAACCCTCTACCTCCTGAACAAAACTTCCACCCTCCTAGACACCCTCCTACCACGATGGACACTGTGGACACCCCCACCCCCTGGACAACCCTCCCACACCCCTAACCCCCACCCCCTCACCCACCACTAGACACCCCCACACCCCTAAATACCCCCTGGACAGCCCCCACCATCCTAGACAACCCCCACTCCCTTGGAGAGACCTCCCACCCTAATGGACACCCTCCCATCCCCATGGACACATTGGACACCCCCACCCCACTAGACATCCCTCCCGCACCCCTGGAAATCCCCACCCCACTGGACAGCACCCACACCCCTAAACACACCCCAGACAGCCCACACCCCCCTGGACAGCCCCCACCCCCTGAACATCCATCCCACCTTCCTGGACACCATCCCACCCCCATGGACACCCCCACTCCACTGCACAACCCTCCCACACCCCTAACCCCCCACCCCATGGACACCCCCTCACAAACCCTAGATACCCCCTGGATAGCCCCCACCCTCCTAAATACCCCCCACTCCCCTGGACATGCCTACCACCCTCCTGGACACACTCCCACCCACATGGACACCCCCACCCCACTGGAATGCCCTCCCACACCCTTGGACCCCCCCAACCACCACAATGGACACCCCCACATCCCTAGATACCTACTAGATAGGCCCCACCCTCCTAGACAGCCCCCACTCCCCTGGATAGTCCTCCCACCCTCCTAGAAACTCTCCCACTACGTGGACACCCTAGACACCCCCACCCCACTGGACAACCCTCCCACACCCTTGGAAACCCCCCACCCCACTGGAAACCCCCCAAACCCCTGGACACCCCATGGAAATCCCCCACCCTCTTAGTCTTCCCCCACCCCCTAGATAGCCCTCTGACCCTCTCGGACACCCTATTAATCCCATGGACACCCTGGACACCCACACCCCACTGGACATCCATCCCACACCCTTGATCCCCCACCCCCACATGACCAGAATCCATACCAGAAAAACCGTCAAAAATAGACCAAAACAAGAAGCAACGAAAAATTAAACATTCACATATATAACATTCAAAACATACAATGTTAACTAAAAAACCCTAAATCCAACCTAAACTACTTCCAATTACCCAATTATAATGACAATATTCTAAATTACATTTTACACTACAAAAAAACTATAATCTAATCAACCCTATAAAACAATTTGACCATTCCACTTGTAAGTGTTAGACATCTTGAGAACTATAGGGTTGAGGGTCATAAAATATCTACAAATTAAAAGGATATTGGTTAACAAGTATAAAGAATATATCAAATGAAATATTATAGAAATTTGTAAAAGGAAATCATACCAGGTCAAAGTTCACAAGTGTTCCAGTTGTAATTACTTCATACATAAATCTTAACATATAATATCTTCATTCGAAGATGTCTTGTTTTTCAAGAAAATTATGTTTAAAAGTGTGTAAATTCAAAATATTATTTTTATGTTTTACATCATAATATACAAATTTTAAATGGTTATTTACCTTTACTTATAAATATTTGATATTGGCACAACTTTTCTTTTTGTTTTTTTTTGAATGTAGACCCATCCCCAATTAGAAAATAATATGAATGGGATAAATTTAAAATTAATTATAATATTTAAAACTATTAATAAATTGAATCTTACTTTTCCAATATATTCCTAAAACATCCCCACACATCGCCATGGACAGATCATATAAAATAAATTATTTTCTCCCATGGTAAAAAACACCTAACATTCAATGATCACTCATAAAAGAAAATTTAAGGTTAGTGATTTTTTATGTTAAAAGATAATGGACTATTTTCCAGAGATATGTTTCCTACCTCTCACAAAAAAACATCATCCAACACTATGTGATTATATTTTTTTTCAAATCCTTCCACAATATAAAGAATTCATTGTTCCTCATCCAATGCATGTGCTTTAGGGGAAATCAAATGCGGGTGCATGAATCCACATACATCTGTCTATTCATTCTTCTCACACTTGTTATAAAGATACCAAATAAAAAACAGACAAAAGAATACATTTTTAATAAATATAATATAGGGAAAAGGTGTTAAGACTAACATGGAAAAAATTCTAGCACGTTGATGCCCAACCTATCTCTATTAACAATCTCCATGATATCATTTTTCAAAATCCCCACATTTATTGCATGTCCACAAACATGACCTTCTATTGGAAAATCGTAATGATCTAACAACAAATTTGAATATCTTGACAATCTATCAAGACTACTAGAATCTGTATCTGATGTCATAACCATTTGTCTTTGTTGTTGTCCATATAGTATTTCTTTGCCATTGAAGTATTCCTGTAAAAATAAATAGAAAAATATATTAGTTATCAAATTATATAAAATAATTAATTAAAAAAATAAAAAAGAAGATATAACTTACATACCTCTATGGTAATGAGTCGCAGAAGTCTTGATGGAGAAATTAAAAAAGGGTCTATTCTATGTCCAACTGTCATCACCTCATCAGTAGGTAATGGTACTCGAGATGATCTATTTTATAATATATTGTAAAATAACCCTATAATGCTCTAACTATAACTATTAATGATGAAATGTATCTACTATAAAATATACCATCCCATATGAGACTATAAGATGTTGAGGATCATTAATATACAACTCAAAATAAGTAGGAAGCTGCGGCAGAGGAGTGGGAGAAACTGGAGGAGGTGGAGGAGTGGGAGCAACTGGCGGAGGTGGAGGATAAATAATGGGTTATGCTTGGGGGTGGAGGAGTGGGAGCTGTAGTATAAAATTGTATTTTCATATTTGAAAACATAGACTATACTGACACTCTTATCTTTTCCTTCATCGACACATTAATATTATTTACTTCATCCTCCAATGAATCTAATTTTTTTCTATAAACACCCTCCATGGAAGAAGTTGAATAATGTGGAAACACTTTTCTTACCGATAATCCAGTATGATATCCTCATACTTGACCATGATTTTCGGGATTTTCCAATGCTCTAGATAAAATATCATTCCTCCTAGTTCCTGTAAATACCCCCTATGAGCTCTTCTCCTCAAAACAATCCTGTAATAATTAATTTAAAATTTTTGTAATGATTCCAATTATATAAATAATATAGTTAACTAAAATAAATAAAATAAATATCTTATAATCCTCTCAGCTATTATTTTTGATTCTCCAAAAGATATTTCCCCTTTTTTCCCATCTGAGATCTCTTCTACTTTTTAGGTCTAGATGGAGGGGATTGAGGGGAAACCTCCCCAGAGCTTGAAGACATAGCTCTGATTTTTTTTTAATTTTTCGGCCATTATTTGTTCTTCCATTAATGTATACCCCCCTGAGATAAACTACGAGGGTATACATTTTTAGATTGGATCTCCCAATGAGATGTCCTTGTTGTCTATAAATTAAGAATAATAAATCAATATCAAAACAGTAATAAGATCATTTGTATAAGAAATTATATAAAACTTTACATTTCCCTTACCAAAAAATTAATTTTTCTTCTACTTTAAATAACCCATCAACATGCATCTTTATATATGAAAGGATATAAATGACATGGATTGTCCTGAATTTTATGAGAAAAAATGATATCAGATGTGATGGATGATTTGAAATCCCTCCATCTCAGATCATCCATCGATAATCAATTCATCCTGACTCCTCTAGTGTCAGAAATATCAAATTTTATCTGATAAACAAGAGTTAAAACAAATTATAATAGAAAATTTTAATGAATAGGAAAACAATATCAACAGATATTACCAAAATAGTCTCCCACAACTAAGATATTATCACATTGTCTACACTTCTCCAATCATTATAAAAAAATGTTTACTTTTCTCAAACTTTGAGTTGACACAAAACTCTTAAAATATTTTGCATTTGGACCTCTAGGAATATCATTCTCATAAAAATCAATGTGTATCCTCTAGTCTAATGTATGAGCAAGTGATAATTTTGGTAAACGTGTGAACCAACATTTACCAACTCTTGAACTCTTCTTTTTCATTATGGGATCACATGGGGAAGATTGGGGAACATCATGAGGAGAATGTGAATGATCCTTTCTAGAGGTATGATCACTATGATCATCTCCAGAATCATGTGGTTTATCAACTGATTGATCTTTCTTTATCCTTCAAATAAAAAATACATTAGTTCACAAATATACAAATTTAAATATTGCAATACTAATGTAAACATAAAATGGAAAATTGAACAGAGTTATGTAATAGTAAAAATTGTTAATATGGTAAGCATGTTAAATAATGGTAAAGAAGGTATACATGGTAAACATGGTAGTGCAATTTTAATTCAAAAAAATCATAAATATATAAATTATGTAAACGAAAACTATAGTAAACTATGGTAAACATGGTAAACGTGGTAAACATAGTAAACTCTGGTAAACATGGAAAACATAGTAAACATGGAAAACATATTAAATAAGGTAAGCATGGTAAATATAGAAAACAAGGTAAACATGGTAAACATGGTAGACAAGGTAAACATGGTAGACATGGTAAACATGGTAAACATGGTAAACATGGTAAACATGGAAATGTAATTTTCATTCAACAAAAATAATAGATATATAATTTATGTATTGGTAGACATGATAAAATAAACTAAACAAAATTAAAATAAACAAAAACCTCTTATTTTTTGTTTTAATAATCATTTAATAAAGAAAAAAATTACAATATATAATATTTTATGATAATAATAAATCTAAACATGAAAGAAAAATACGTTACCTGTAATATTATGAATGTACAAATGGATTGATTTTTCAAATTCCTTCATCATGTTCATTCTTTAATGCACAAACCACGTCTTCAACATGCTCATCATTACGTTCTACTAATATTTCCTTGGAAGTAGGGATCTCACATAAATCAGCATCATCATTAAGTTGATCCTCACCAACATATTGTTTTTTTCTTGTAAAACAATAGACCACTACATATCTGATTGATCAACTATATAAAAAATCTGTTTTTCATATGTTTTTATTATAAAAGAATCGGTTGTGTCTTCCAATCTATTCAGATTAACAACTATCATTCCAAATTAATCATGTCTAATACTGTTATTACGAATAAACCATTAGAAGTTAAAAACAAGAACTTTAATTTTATATTAAACCTCCCATATTTCTTCAATGAATCCATAATATGCACTTGATGAAGAAATTGGGTTTTTGTATTTATAACATGAAAATTGCATTTCTTTTTCCAACAGTTATACACCAGTATTCTGAAATGCACTTCTGTTTTCCTGAGATTTCATATGAAATGTTTTTCCATTAATGTCATACACAGACCATATTATCACATTTAAACATGGACCACCCACTATGTATCTTAATGTCTCTGATACATCTAATCTACCAAGAAAGATCTTTTTAAAATGTGACAAAAATGTTTTGTTGTGCTCATTCAAAATCTATATTCTATTCATCTTTGGATGACATTTTTTCAACTCAGTAATATGAAATGTGATATACGGTTGAACATCAGCTATGTTTTTCAAGATTTATAATTATAACTCCTTCATCTATTCAGCAGAAAACAATTTGACATTCAAACCACAAATCCCCTTTCCCTCATTATTAACTCTTTCATGGGAAGATGTAGGAAAACATATTTACTCCACCACAGCCAAGTAGCTCATAAAAAACTCTACATCCTCCTCAGAAATATACTTTTCAATAATGGAGGCTTCAGGTCGATATGGATTCTTAACAAACCCCTTCATCATTTTCATATACATTTCAAAAGGATACATTTAATGAAGCAATACAGATCCAAAATGATTTTTTCTTGAACCAGATGAATCATTAAATGCATCATTATATCAAAAAAGATGGAGGAAAATAAATTTTCAAATGGAAAATTATAGAAATTTCATTCCTTTCCAAAATGTTCAAAGCATTCACATCAATCACCTTATTACAATTCGAATTAATAAAATAACACAACTACATTATAGTATTTATGACATGGATGGGAAATATTCCATGCAATGAAATTGGTAGAAGTTTCTTTATCATGATGTGACAATCATAAGATTTTATACCTATCAACTTCAAATCCTTCAAAGAGATTTTTTTCATTTTAAGAATAAACTCGAGGCACTATGATATCATGAAGACACTGAAGAAAGCTAATTTTATCCCTCTTGGATTATGTATGAAAAGCAGAGGGAATAAATGTTCGTCTTCCCTTAAGAGTGGGAGATAACTCCAAACATATTCGTATTGATAGTAAGCCTAATATTTCATTCAAACTATCTATTGTATTTACTTTAATATCTAACAATGTTCCAATAAAAATGTCACATATATTCTTCTCCACGTGAATGACATCAATATTATATTTTAGTTCATGATATCTCCAATATGGTAGCTCAAAAAATATTGACCTTTTCTTCCCAATATGTCTATCATTACCAGATTTTTGTGTGTTTCCCAGTGTCACTTCAAGGATTTCCAACCTCTCAAAATACACATTAGTGGATAAATGTTTTGGAGAAATATCAAATTATTGAGAGCCATTTAATACCTCTTTTAGTCTTATATAATAGTGATACATATGAAAAACATTCATGACCCATGTATACTGTTTTTCTCCCATAATGCAATTGACAATATGAAGTCTATTGGTCGCAAATTGGATATGAATTATTCCCCTTAAAACTATATCCAGACAAATTTCCATATGCTGGGAAGTCATTATAGTGAACATAAGCACTGGATGAAGTTAAAAATATTCCATTTTATAATAATCGTACACCTTAATACCACCCCCCCCATAAAAGTTTCAAATCCTCAATCAATGGTGAAAAGAAAACATCAATATCATTTACAGGTTGCTTCAGACCCAAGATCATTATACTCAACATGACATATTTTTTCTTCATACAAACATAAAGAGAGTATTTGTAAATTACAAATAAAATAGGCCATAAACTATGTGGGATACTGAGGGTTCATTATGGATTCATTCCCTCTATGCACAACCCTAGTCTGTGATTTCTAATTTCATTTCCAAATGTATTATACTAATCATCAATTTTCTTCCATTGTGGAAAATCAACTGGATGACCTATTTTTTCATCACATGTCCACTCATCATCATGCCATATTAACCTTTTTCCATCATATGAATTAGAGAATAAACATTTCAAATGATGAATTATAGTAAGATACCCAAATGTAATGGAAGGGATATTTGTATTCTCTATATCATCCTATGATTTTTCATTCAACTTATATCATGATGTCCAACATTTAGGAAACTCTAAGATAAATTCATATTCTTTCATATATATCATGCATTCATTAAAATATGCATGTATTTTCTTGTATCCCAATTCCATCAGGTATAATATTTTCTTGGCCTTATAATGTGAATCTAGAAGATCATTGTCTTTTTGAAGAATGTCTTTCAACAGTTGTAGCAGCTCTGTAAAACATCTGTCACTCCATACATGTTTTTATTTGAGGTTAATCAATCTTAACACCACTAAAAAAACTATAAAATCCATAAAACTAGGATACAATGGGTTTTCATCATCAGTATATAGACATAAAACTGTCAGTTCAATCCCAATTTGTTCTACTACAATATCATGAATCACTTTCTCAATTCCATCAGTGTTACCATCTTGCAAATCATCATCATCAGTAGATCTAAAATTATGTCCAGTTTCACCATTCAAAATCAAAGGGTTGTAACTTAGATTAAAACCATGACAACTCAGATAAACATGGAACTCTCTACTTTTCAACATTTTTCATATTCAAACATTTCAGGCATGGATATAAAAAAATGTCACGGCTTGGAACATTTCATTTAGAAAATTTCCAAAAAGGCATCAACACCTTCCTCAGATTCATTACACATTCGATGTGCCACAATCCAAATTTGACTCATTATTACCTATAAAAAAAATCAAAATTATATATCTTGTTAATATAAGAAAAATAAATATTTATATAAAAAATATCATTATTTGAATGTAATTTTTTTTGAAATATATAACAAATTTATCCGTATTTAAAAAATATATGCATGAAAATGATTTTAAAAAGAAAATATAGTTAGATATAACAGTTTTAATTTCATCTTAGATCCTTTCTTCTTAAGGTACACTTAAAATACATGCTGGTGAAATTGGATACCAAATTCACCCTTCTGTAGAAAAGAAATAAGAAGTATAAATATTAAAATATGTACACATTCACTATAGAAAATTACACATATCCCAATGATTTGAAACCATTAGAATAACCCCTGAAAATTTTGGGATAAAATACCCCAATGGTTTCACACACTGTTGGGATAGAATACCCCAATAGTTTCATACACCATTGGCATGATGGTCGTTGTAATATACTTATACCAATGATTCTACATGAACCTTTGGTATACACTACCTAAAGTTAAAATATGCCAATTATTTCAATGAAACTGTTAGGATATATATATATATATACCAAGGGGGTGTACAAGGTGTAGGGGGATGTCCAGGGGGAGGTGGGGGATGTCCAAGGGGGTCGGGGTTGTCTAGGGAGGCCAAGGGGGTAGAGAGTGTCTAGGGGTGGGGGCCTATCCAGGGGGTGGGGGTGTCTATGGGGGTGGGGGTGTCTTGGGGGTGGAAGAGTGGTGTCCATGGGGTGAGGGTGTTTTCCAACCCCTACCTCATTGGACACCAACCCCACCCCCTTAGACACCCCCTAACACCACCAACCCCCTGGACACCCCCAACCCCTAAACAGAACCCCAGCCTTATGGACTCCCCCACCCCCTGGACAACCCACCCCCAGATAGCCCATACACCCTTGGGCATCAAAATCACCCCCTGGACACCACCCCCATCCCTTGGACACCCCACCCCCTGGACACCCAAACCCCTGGACACTACCCCCACCTCTACCCTATTGGATAGCCACTGAACATCCCCACCCCCTGGAAACCACCCCCACCCCTACCCCATTTGAAACCACCCTGGACACCCCCACACCCCCTGGAGCCCCCAACCTTGGACATCCCCCTCACCCCTAGAAACCACCCCCACCCCCTGGACACCCCACTCTCTTGGAAAGCCCCCTCATCCCTCCCTAGACACCACTCCACCACCTTGGACACCCCTGGACACCACCACCCACATGGATAGCACCCACAAACTGGACAGCCCCCAACCCCTCTGGACAGCCCCCAACCCTTGACACCCCAACACTCTGGACAACCCCCTCACCCCTAGACACCACCCCACCCCTGGACACCCCCACCCACATGGAAATCCCCCTCATACCCTAGACACCACCCCACCCCTTTGGACACCCCCGAGACACCATCATCCCCTTGGACAGTCCCCCCACTCGGGATAGCCCCCCAACCCCTCTCGAAAGCCCCCACCCCTGGACACCCCCACACCTGGACACCCCATACCCCCGTGGACAACGCACTCAACCCCTTAGAAACCAACCCTGCCCTAGGACTCCCCCTAGACACCACCCACACCCTCTACCACCTTGGACACCCCCTGGACACCCCCACCCCTTAGACACCACCTCACCCCCTCAAAACTACCCCCACCCATTAGATCCCCTACCCACTTCGAAATCCCCCCACCACCTGGACACCACCCCACCCCCTTGGACACCCCCTTGACACCAGAACTCCCTTGAAAAACCCCCACCCCTCTAAACAACCCCCACCCCTAGATACCCCCACCCCTCTGGACAACCCCCCTGGACAGCCCCCACCCCTATGGACAGCCCACACCCCCTTGACACTACCCACCCACCTAGACACCCCTACCCCATTGGGCATCCCACTCACCCCCTGGACACCACCCCCACCCCCTGGACACCCCTACCCACTTGGAAAGCCGCCTCACCCTCCTGGACACCACCCCCACCACCTTGGACACCCAACCCCCTTGGACAGCCCCCACACCCCATAGACACCACCGCACCCCTAGACAGCCCCCCACACCTAGACACCCCCACCTACTTAGATATCCCTCACCCCCTTGGACACCCCCTTTATGCGCACACACACTTGATAGAACACAAAAAAATTGTAAACATTCATGATATCACTTCAATGGTTCATTATACCAGAAAATAATTTAGCATGGTATAAATGAACACTATGAAACGTACCATGATAACAAGAAAAAATATAGAAAAATAATATCTCAAAAAATTATTTTAGGGAATCATGAAAAATAAAAATGAAACTAAGCCATGAAAGTCTTACATGAGTGTTGCAAGTCGACCTAATATATCTAGTGATAATAAAGATGATGAATGATGTTGAAAAAATGAGGCTGGAGGGCCCATCTTTGAAGAATACTTTAATGGTTTTCCATGTGAGAGAGACAAGTCGCAGGTCACTTGATCAAAGAAAATAGAACGACTGAATACGGAGCACGATAAATCATTTAAAAGCATCATAACGTCGGTTATTTAATAACCAATGTGATAAAATATTTTTTTATATTTATAATGTCTGTTATTTAATAACTGATGTAGAAAATTATTTATAATGTCAGTTATTTTATAACCAACAATATAAATGGTGCTTTATCATGTCACTTCTTTTATAAATGACGTGATAAATTTCCGAGATCTTCTTTATCATGTTTGTTATAAAATAATCGATGTGATAAAACTCCCAGATTAAATATTTTATGTCGGTTATAAAATAAATGACATGATAAATCAAATCTCAATTTGTATTACATTGGTTATAAAACAACCGATGTAAAAAATTGATTCTCATCAATTTATCACATCCGTTATACAATAAACGAAATGATAAATCAACTTATATAGCTTTGCACATCAGTTATATAGAACAGATGTGAAAAATTCCAACATGTTAAACGTTTTTTCTAGTACTTCCATTTTTTTCTCACCTAGATCCACCCCCTGTAGCTCTAATAAATTAAATTATTTTGGAAGAAGGTAAGGAAAGAAACATGAGTGAGGAAAAGAATGTTTAGATAGAAGATGTACATATTTTGGAAGAATATGTTGACTTCCTTCTTGAGGATTTACTTAGACATCCTCCAGAGTGGGAAATTGAGTTTTCCATTGACTTAATTCCTGGTTCAAGCCCCATATCAAAGAACCCTTATAGAACAGCCACTGTGGAGATAGTGGAACAAAAGAAACAATAAGAGGAATTAAGTTATAAAGGATTTATTCGACTTAGTGTTTCTCTATGGGGATCCCCTGTCCTCTTTCTGAAGAAGAAAGATAAATACATGTGGTTGTGAATTGATTAGAGGGAGATAAATGCTATTACAAATGAAAATAAGTATCCTCTGCCACACATTGATGATTTATTTGATCAAATTCAGGGAACCCAATATTGTTTTAGTACTTATCTTCGATCTGGATATCATTAGTTGCTTGTGATGAAGGGAGACAATCCAAAAACATCATTTTGAACTATGTACGAGCATTATGATTTTAAATTAATGGCTATTGGACTAACTAAGGCATCATATGTTTTCATGGATCTAATGAACAAAGTTTTCAAGAAATATATTGATGACTTTTTAGTGGTTTTTATTGATGATATCCGTGTATACTCTAAAAAAATGAAGATCATGAAAATCACTCACGCACTATTCTGAAGACACTTAGAAGAAATAAATTATATGGGAAGTTTAGAAAGTGTGATTTATGCCTCCAATCAGTTTCTTTTTTGGGAAACATTGTCTCTAATGATGGAATATCTATATATCCTATGAAGACAAAGGATTTGTAAGAATGTCCTACTCCAATGAACACAACTGAGGTACGTAGTTTTATTGGATTAGCAGGTTATTATCTGTGTTTCGTTCAAAACGATGCTCGTTTATCCAACCCAAGGACCAAGTTCACAAAAAGGGGTTATGTTTGTATGGACAATGTAATGTGAATAATGTTTTGAAGAATTGGATATGAGGTTAATGAATGCTTTGATCCTAACCCAACCATCAGGGAATGATGGGTTTTTTATCTATAACGATGCAACAAAGAAAGGATTTGGTTATGTCCTTATGCAGGATGATTTAGTTGTTGCCTATGCATCTAAGCAACTAAAAATTAATGAACAAAACTATCTAACTCAAGATCTTGAGTTAGAAGCTGTAATATTTGCTCTGAGGATTTGTAGACATTACCTCTATGGTGGAAAATGTGAGATATATACAGATCATGAGAGTTTGAAATATATATTTTTATAAAAAGAACAAAACATGTGACAAAGGAGATGGATTGAGCTACTCATTGATTATGATTGAACAATACACTACCACCTAGGGATGGAAAATAAGGTTGTAGATGTTTTGAGTAGAAAGGACCAAGGAATTATGAACAAGATCAAGGTTAAAAGGGATTATTTTTTCAGGGATCTATTAAAGATGGATATGGGAATTATCAAAGAATGTGACACATCACCGTTTGTTCAAATGATTTCTAATAATTCTTCACTCGAAATGATAAAATGTTCTCAGGCTGATGATGAGGAGTTTGAAAGTAAAATCAAATCCAAAAATGATGGGAGGTTGACTAACTTTGTATATGAAGGTGTTATTTTGAAATTTTGAAAGAGGCATTGTGTTCTCGCTATTCTTGAGCTAAAGAGGGAACTATTGGATGATTCTCATATTTCTAATTTCTCTATAAACCCTGGTAGCACAAAGATATATAAAGATATAAAGGAACATTTTTGGTGGGAAAACATGATGTGGGAGATTTCTGATTAGGTGTCGAGATGTTTGGTTTATCAACAAGTGATGTCTGGAAGACAACCTCATGGAGGAGTCATGCAATGCCTTCCCATACCTATGTGCAAATGAGATGATATTACGATGGTATTTGTCATGGGGATACCAAAGACTAAAAGAAATAATGATAAGATATGGGTCATTGTTGAACGTCTTACAAAATAAGCACATTTTCTTGCTATAAGATAATATTTAACACTTGAACGTTTATAAAGAATATATATTAATGAATTCGTAAGACTTGATGGTGTACCCTTATCAATTGTTTCTGATCGTGATTCCCATTTTACATCACAATTCTGGAAAAGTCTATTGAAGGCCCTAGATACAAATCTTCTTTTGAGAACTGCCTACAACCCACAAAATAATTGACTATTAGAACATACTATTTAGTTGTTGGAAGACATGTTGATGTCTTGTTCACGTGACAATCAAGGAATGTGGGATCAGTATTTACCTCTTTTAGAAGTTTCCTATAACAAATGCTCCAATTCTTGTATTCATATGGAATCATATGAAGTGTTGTATAGAAAGAGATGTCATACACAAACTTGTTGGGACGATGTTGGTGAAAGAAATCTTGTAGGCCCAGAACATGTTGAGGAAATAACAGAAAAGGTGAAGATTATCCAAAACCATATCAAAACAGCTCAATGTAGAAAAAAGTGCTATGATGATAACCAATGGATGGATTTGGGATTTCAAGAAGGAGATCATGTTTTCTTAATGGTATCTCCATGGAAGGGTATTATACGATTCAGTAAAAAGAGAAGATTATGTCCTAGGTACACTAGGACTTTTGAAATTTTTGATTGAATTGGAGCCGTATCTTACCATTTGGAAATACCACCATGTCTCTCTAAAGTTCACAATGTGTTCCACATATCAATATTAAGGAAATACATGGTAGAACCAACACATGTAATCACCTATGATGAAATAGAAATTGATCCCAATTTGTCTTATTGTGAAGCGCAAAAAAGGATTCTTGATACCAGGGAACATGTTTTGAGAAATCGGACAACTCGTCTGGTAAATATTCTTTAGAGAAACTATAAGATGGATAAAGCAGCATTAGAGCCTGATGAGCTTATGCTGAAGACATACCTGAATATTTTTAGGAATTTTTTTTTTGGAATTTTGAGGTTGATATTATTGTAAGGAGGGGATAATGTAACACCACCAAGTTTTGAAAATAAATTCATTCTATAATTAAGAAATCAAACAAAACTTTACCTCTTCTATGTTTTTAATTTTGAAAAATGGTTATCTAGAGTTGTGATAAATTAGTCATTGGGAGTCTAATAGAACAAACTTGTTTTTTGGTGAATAGTATCATACCTTTATGAATAGTGATATGAATTGTAATATGACCCTTATGAATAGTAAATAATGATAATATTTTCTTTTTTAAGATAATAAGATAATGAGATCTTAATTAATTTTCAATGTGATATAAAACTAATTATACCTTTAAAATTATTATTTTTTGAATTAACTATGATTTTATTTAAAAATTAAATTAATAATATTTAGAAACTTATTTTGGGAAAATGGAGTTCATTTTTGAATTCTACATGTTAAAAATATTAGGGGTGAATTTTGGTTTTTTTTCTTCTGAAATTCATGAATTTTTTATGAATAGTAAAATACTATATAAACAAATTATCAGTTAAATACACAATTTATGAGGTCATAAGTTATATAAGGACCCTTGGTTTGAACTCACATGCACTTCTTACTATTAGAGGTCACATGAAACAACACTATTGGTTGTCTTGAGGGAAATAATAAATTAATGAATTAAACATTCAAAATTCACTCCTCCCCTCCAATATAAAACACCCCACCACTCCCCCTTCTCTTCACTCCTCTAATCATCATGTATCCTCATGGTTTTTCCCAAATAGCATTTCTTAGTCACTCCCCACGTCCATGAAGCTCTTGGTCTTTTCAAAAGAACAAAACCCCTTCCCTTGAAGAGGTTCCCAAGGAGATTATATCAAGAGGTAAAGCACCTTCCTTTTTCATTTAGTTTCATTTCATGTTCCTTTATTTTGTAATCATCTACTTACCTCCTCTATCAAAATGAAAATGATAGATCCAATATCATATATATATTAGAATTATATCATTATAATTTATGAAAAATTATCAATATCCCCTCCCTCTCTCTTGTATTTTATAAACAAAATCTACATCCCTGAGGTTCCAATTTATAACCTTCGTGGACGATGATGTTTTGTTCATCAAATTGTCCTTCATTACTAGTCATAAATCCATTTTCATTTTTTAACAAGACATTAATAAATGTATTATATCCTAATTAAGATTCATGAAGCAGTATACGTACATATTATTAAATCGTATGACCAAACTAGTTCTTATTAATCAAAATAACACTAAATAATCTAAGTGAATGTCATAAGTATTTCATCTAATGATTCATCCTCTTTCCATGTAACCAAATGATAGAAATGACCATTAACAATTATGGATGGTCATAAATAATATTATATTTCAATTATATAGATTTACATCCATTCCAGTCCATTACATAAGAACAAGTGAACCGATTATGAAAATAAAGAAAACGAACACTCTAGAACGATGAAATTCAATAAAATAACATATCACTAAGGGGATAAATGAACTAAAAATAATTATTATAAACTAAATAAATTTCTAATATGTTCTTAAATAATTTATTATTAAGTCTAATTTCATGTTCTAGGATATTATGTTAAAGAGCGGAACAGGTTCGTACTTTTGGTAAGGGTTTTTTCACCCGAACTCCCATATTCATTCGAGTTACTTAGATTGTCTAATTACCTCAATGAAATTCTTTTGTATTGTTATGTACTCATAATAAATTCTGTGTTATTAATATATAAATGTTTAACAACCAGAACCCTTCCTTATTTTATGGATATTTAAACATTTTAAAAGTAACAATCAAAATTATTTTAGAAATACGTGCCCGTTTGAAGGGAGATTTTCAAATTCATAAATATTTTCAAGGGAATTATATAATATTTTTTTTAAACCATTTTATTTATAAAATAACTCATTTTATTATGAATTTAATATACTATTTCACGTATGGTTTTATTCAATGATATTTCAAAAAGAACACTTTTTTTCAAAGTAAAATGGGTATTTATCTCAAGAATTACTCGAAGATTTTATAACAGTATCTTCAACTATATCAACACTCTTTTTGATTATTATGTATTATTGGGAATAATATTTCATGGTATAATATACCATATTTAATTTAATGGATTATTATTATTTTTCCTATGGATGTTCTATCTTAAAACCATTTATTAGATTACTTCTAATGGTTAGTGTGTATGCTTAATGTTCGGGGAAAGAAATTTACTTTTCATATATTTGTTTCAATATTAATGTGTATGTTGTTTTTGTTTATCTCCATTAATATGAGGAATTAATTGAACATAGTAATTGCTGAGTGGGGCCTGATATAGCCCCGTGGTGCATCAGTAGGTGTCATGTGACAAACTACGGTCTTGAAACAATGCCTTGATCAAATGATTATTTATGGTCTTGGCACGAGGCCCGGACTGTATGGTTATATTGT
Source organism: Viscum album (assembly GCA_963277665.1). Taxonomy (NCBI): domain Eukaryota; kingdom Viridiplantae; phylum Streptophyta; class Magnoliopsida; order Santalales; family Viscaceae; genus Viscum; species Viscum album. The sequence goes on from OY728163.1 coordinate 1,382,502,014, forward strand.
CCCACATTATTCACTCCCTCATTTTTAAAATAATATTGTTTGTTTATGTAGTAATTTAAATATTATAATACCCATGATTATGTTATATTAAGTAAATATTTACTTTACTCATTTTCTACCATATTATGTTCATGTTTTTTAAGGAATGTGTTTTCAATTATACACCATGTCTAATGTTTATATTATCTTCCTATGTATTGCTTACTCTTACTGAGGATTTTTTAATCACCCCTATCTTATGTTTTATTTACTTAGGAAATTAATAATTTTATCATGAAATACATACTGATATAACCTAGGAGTTATGGAAGATGTCTAAGGAGTTTCTGTGTTGTTTTTCATTTCATGTTGTAAAATTGAAATTATGTACATACAATACTAAACTACTAGGTCTTTCGGGATTCTTATTCCTAGTTTATATTCCAATGTAATAAAATAAGGCACTGGATCTGGGAAACAATGGTCGGTTCCTTATAATTATAATAGATCAAATTTCTCTATACAACCTGGTAGCCCTAAAATGTATAGTTATTTGAAAGAACATTTCTAGTGGGATAATAGAAAAAGTTAATTTGATGATTATGTATTAATATTTTTATTACACCAACAAGTGGAGGCCAAAAAAAAACAACCTAGAGGATTCATACATCCTATACCTATTCTTACATGGTAATGGGATGCAATCACTATGGATTTTGTCACTCAATAACCCAAAAAATCCAACAATGAATGATAAAATATGGGTAATTATTGATCAACTTGCGAAATTTGCACATTTCATCGCTATAAGAGAGTATTTTCAACTGAAGTGCTGAGAACGACTCCATATCAATGATGTTGTAAGACAACATAGAGTACCTCTATCAATGGTTTCAGATCATGACCCATAATTTACATCAATATTCAAGAAACGTTTTCAAAAGGCTTTGGATACTGAGATTCGATTGAGTACTTCTAATCACACACAAAGGCAATCCTAAATGACAATACAAAACTTATAGGGACATGTTCAAATATTGTTAACTTGACATTCAATTTATTTTGGATCAATATTCGAATTTAGTAGAGTTTTCCTACAATAATAATTTCCATTCAAGTATTCAAATGGAACCATTTTAATCATTGTACGGAAAGATATGTTGTACACAAACTTGTTGGGATAAAGTCAGAGAAAGGAATCTTGTGGGACACAAATTTTGGATGAAACAACAAAGAAGGTGAAGACTATTCACGTACGTATCAAATTAGTTAAAATTATAAAAAATATATAATGATAATCGAAGTAATGATTTTGTGTTTCATGTACGGGATCATGGTTTCTTGAAAGTATCTCCATGGAAGGGTGTTATATGATTTGGGAAGAAAGGGAAACTGAGCCCTAGGTATATAGTTGTAAGATTGGTATAGAGTAAGAGGTTTTTCAACCTCTGATACCAATTGTAGGATCGAAATAGTAATGTAGATGCTCAATATACAAGAGGGGGGGTGAATTGTATACTTTAAAAATTCCTTTGGAACCTTTAAAGTTAGTTGTGAATAACTATAGTTTCCTTAAGAAAAGGAAAGGGCTAAGTTTAACAAAGATTAAACTAAGCAAATTCACAACACCTCTAACACCGAATACAATCTTGGAAAGAGATTCTGAAAGTAGGTTCCGAAAATATGGTTCCGGAAAATTGAAACTTAACAAAAGGTTACAATATGAGATTCTACCTTAAAGCGTATAGAATCTAAATTAATCAGAGTACAAGTAAGGAAGTATAAGAAAGTTATAGTTTCCTTATATTACAAAATGCAGCGGAATAGAAACAAGTAGTAGATCTACTAGTAACAAAATATAAGTCTTTTAACCCAAAGAGAAGGGTATCCAACAACCTTGGATAAAGGTCCCTTGATTTATACTTTCAAGCAAGTATGTCTTACCCACACCAGGGTAAGCCCTCGATACGAAGATCGGAGTCTCTGTCTTGCTATCCCCGCAAGCCCTCAACTTCAAGGTAGTTGGAAACCTCTGTCTTCCTCAGCAAGAAAGCCCTCGAACTTTAAGGTAGTCGGCACCTCTGTCTTCCTATCCCCGGAAGCCCTCGAATGTAATCACCAACATTCGGAGTCACACGAAGCTTTGAGAGTTAATAAGAGCCTCTCTCTCTAGAAATCACCTTAAGAAAATTTTTTAGCCTTTCAGCACTTTCATCAGCTCTCAGCTACCGAGCTCTTTCAAATGAGCTCCTATTTATAGGTAAGGTCGGCTCCTTCTCCAACGGTCATATTTTCCTTAAAGATCGGAGGGACCTGTACACGTGTCACTTAGACAACGGTTAGTTTATAACAAAACAGACGACATCGTTTTATAACAAAACAATTGTAACAGAATGTACGACATCATTTTAACTCTAACATAAAAGTTCGGAATGAAAACTTCGGAGTGAAGGTTCGGAGTGTAAAGAACAATAGTAAAGAGTAGACAATTTTTAGAAGTGTAAGCAATTTAAAAGTTCGGAGTCTAACAGAGATATTTTTCGGAGTCTAAATTAATTCAGAGTGTATAAAACAAAGATACTCAAATTCTGTTTAATAGGGGAATTCAGAATGAGAATTCGGAATAGGAATTCGTCAACAGAAATCGTAATGAGAATTCATCATCAAGATTCGTAATGAGAATTCGTCATCAGAATTCGTATTGAGATTTCGTCAACAGAATTCATAATGAGAATTCTTCATTAGAATTCGTAATGAGAATTCGTCATCAGAATTCGTAATGAGAATTCGTCAACAGAATTCGTAATGAGAATTCGTCAACAGAATTCGTAATGAGAATTCTTCATTAGAATTCGTAATGAGAATTCGTCAACAGAATTCGTAATGAGAATTCGTCATTAGAATTCGTAATGAGAATTCTTCATTGGAATTAGTAATGAGAATTCTTCTTCAGAATTCGTATCCTGAATCTGGAATAGAACTTAGTCAGAGTTCATATCCGGAATTCGGAATGAAACTTCCTTATAGTTCTTATCCAGAATCCAAACCATAAAACAGAATGCTTTATATCAAAGTTTCAATGATTCCGAGAAAATGAATCTGAATCTCATACTTAAGAAAAATATGGATGAAAATATGATAAGGATAATTTTTCTTATAAAAGCGATTTTCCTTAAGAAAGAAATTTTCCATATAAAATCAATTTTCCTTAAGAGAGAAATTTTCCTTATAAAAGCGATTTTCCTTAAGAAAGCAATTTTCCTTAAGAAAGCAATTTTCCTTAAGAAAACAATTTTCCTTAAAGATAAGGTGTTTGTGATTTTCAAAACAAGAAGGAATGGAAAAGTCACAAGGAAAACCATATTGACTCAACAATAGTACCTTTTAAAATTCTGGAGAAAATTGGAGCTTTTAAATATCGTTTGGCTATTTCACCTATCCTTCCGAAAGTACACAATATGTTCCATGTCTCATCGCTATGAAATTACATGAAAGACCCAATGCATGTCCTCATTTCTGAAGGTATAAAATTGGAACCTAACCTATCGTACTATGAAAAGTCTATCCAGATTATGGATACTAATGAACTTGTTTTTTAGGAATCAAATAACTCAACTGCTAAATATACTTTGTAAAAATTATAAAATTGAAGAGGTAACATGGGAACTTGAGGAGCATATGATGAAGAACTACCCAAATCTTTTTGTTAGGTAACGTTTTTTTAAATTTCAAGTATGAAATTTTTCTCGGGAGGGGATAATGTAATGCCCCATGATTTTGAAAATAAATTTAATATTGAATTAATGAAACCTTCAGTCTCTACCAAAAAACAACTTTGTTATAACGTCGCCAGTAAATATAATTTTTCCACCTGAATGATTTGAATTTCAAAACACTGACATACACGGCTACATTCAGTATGATATTTAGAATTTGATAAGACAATCATAATTTTTGGTGAATAGTAACATACCCTAATGAATTGTAATATAACCCTTAGGAATAGTAAATAATATTAGTACTTTATTATCTTAAAGATATATGATAATGAGATGTTGATAAATATTTCAAGTTGATATAAAATGAAATATTTTTTTAAAATTGTTATTTTTAATAGAAATTGATATTTATTTCAAAATAATAATAATAATATACAGAAAATTATTTTCAAAAATGGAGTTCATTTTTTAATTCTAATCATTAGAAAAGTGTTAGGGTGAATTTTTAGGATTTTTCTGAAATACATGAATTTTTGAGGAATAGTAAAATACTTTAATTGATAGTATATATACATTATTAGTTAAATTAAATATTCCTAGAATCATGGATGATGTAAGCACACATTGTTCGAACTCCCATGTACTTTTTACAATTGTGGATATAATTAATCAACACTATTGGTTGTTTTGTGGGAAATAATAAAAAATGAATTAGATATTCATAAATCACCTCTCTCCTAAACTATAAAAACTCCCCTCACTCCCTCTTCTCTTCACTCATCTCAAAACTTGTGACTTTTATAAATTCTGCTCAAATATAATATAAATCTCTTCCCCCAAATATATCAGCCCTTGGTCTCATAAAAATACCACAACCACTTCCATAAAGAGTATCTCAAGGATGATTACATCAAGAGGTAAATTCCTCTTTTCATTTGTTTTATTTCATATTCCTTTCTTTTTCATTCCTCACCTCCATTCATCAAAATGCTGTGATGAATCTAGTACCATATATATATGGGAAATTTTTTATGATATTGTAATAATTTTTCATCCTGTATTTTTTCCTCTTCATTTATACTCAAAATGAAATCCCCATCTAAGATGTGTTAATTTATCATATTCATGGATGATTGGGTTTTCAGTTTCTATTACCATCTTCAGTTATGGTCATGAAAAAATTTTGATGGTCGTACAAGACTATAATATATTTATTATAACTTATTTAATGTTTAATAATATTTTTTTAGAAATGATATTAATTTATAAATCAAAATGAGTTCATTGTGATCAAGAACTTCCAATTAACCCAAACATTTGTCATTGTAGTTTTATATAATTATTCATCATCACTCCTTATAACAAAATAAATTTATAACCATGAGATAATATTTTTTTCACTAATAAAATAATCCTTTTATTATGTAAAACCATTATTATTTTACATGTTTATATATACATGAAAATATGTAAACCGGTAATGAAAACCAAAGAGGAAAACCCTCCAAAACAATGAAATTAAATCTCTTAACCGATAAAAATGCCATGAATGAACCTAAAAAGGTTATACTAAATTAATAAAATGTGGAGAGGTTACATAATCATTAATTTTTGAACCAGAATATGGTTATTTAGTTCCTTATGATCAAGTGGGGAACACCTTTAGACTTAAGGTTATGTTTTTCCACCCAAACCTCTATTTTCATTTGGGTTACTTTTATTATCTACATACCTCAATTAAATTCTTGATATTTTATATATACACCTAATAATTTATATGTTAATTTTATTTATATATGTTATCACAAGAAACATACCTTCATTAATGGGGAGTTATATATTTTAAAATAATCATTCAAAAATTCTTCCTGAAATACAAGCCTGTTTCAAAGGATGTTCTCAAATTCTTAAACACTTTCAAGGGTACTATATAATATGTTTTTAGAAACCATTATTTTTTTAAAATCACACATTTTATTATGAAAATAATTATTTACTTAAATTTCGTTTTCATAAAAAACATACAAAATAACTCTTCTTTTAAATGTAAATGCGTATTTATCTCAAAAATCACTCAATGGTTTTATAAGACTCTTTTCATCTACTTCAATACTTATGTTGCTTCATATGTATTATTAGAACTAATATTTTATTATGTCATATATTATATTATATTTAATGGTTTAATATAAGTTTGAATGGTTATGTTCAATCTTAAAACCATTCACCAATTTACTCTAAACGGTTAGTGTTTATACATAATGCTGGGGAGAAAATATTTACATTTCATATGTTAGTTTCAATATGAATGTATTGTGGTATATGTTTATGCATGTTCATATTAGAAATTAATTTTATATATTATGTTATGAGTGAGACCCTCTATATCCCCTCGATGTATCGATAGGACTCATGAGATGAATATATATTAGTTTGGTCAAGGCATTGCCCATTTTTAGATACTGTTTTGGCGGAGGCCTTAATCATTTTTAGATGTCTTGGTAGAGGCCATAACATTTTGTATCTGAATGTCAGACATATGCATTTCCCTCATTATTATCCTATAAATTTATTATTTGACTAGTATAATACCCATGATTATGTTTTATTATGGCAATATTTACTCATCTCATATTCCTTCCATAGTGTGTTCTGGTTTATTATTTTTAAAGGCATGTGTTTTTGATTATTCATTATGCTTAATTTCTGTGTTTATGATATCTTCAAATGTATTGTTTACCCCTACTAAGAATTTGAGCTCGCCCCTTTCATATGATTCATATTCTGAGGACATGAAGAAATTTATTATGAATGACCTAAAGGTATAAATATTTAGTTGTGGATGTTCCCAATAAAACTTATAGGTTGTATTTCATTTCGTTATATAATGTTGAAATTATGTATGTATCTTCTTTTGAAATCTCAAAAACTATTTGTTTGGATGGGATAAAAATTTCATATAATTATTCCAATGTAATTCAATAATTCACTCCCTCCAGGAAACTGGGGTCTAGAAATTACAGTCATATTGGAATTCCATTTCTTTTTTTACTTAAAACAATTAACTACTAAACTTTTAGATTAATTATTACCTTTATTATATACATTATATTGTTTCTTATTAGGGTTTATTGTAAATAGGTTCATGAATCCTTTGTCTTTTATTTATTTTTAGACTTTAATCCCTATTTGATCTATATATTCTTTTTCAATATGATTTTTTTTCATCATTTGATGTGTTATTTTAATAACATTTATAAATTTGAAAGCCTGACTATTTATTTTTTTTGTCTCCACTTCATCTATGTTCATAAATTCTAATTCATACTAATATAGTGATCCAATAAATTCATCATGAGTGTACTCATTTATGTTCATTAATTTTCTAATTGAGACCTTTTTTAATTACATTTATTATGTATATCTATTTCGACTGATTTAAAAAGTACTGGGTTTTCCATAAATTCTCCAATGGAATTAATTCCATTTAAAATGATTGTGAATCAGTGGAACATTTGATTTATGTTGTCATATTATCTATATTGAAACCTTAGTATTCATATCAATTAATTTCAATGATAGTTTTTATCAATTTTTAAGAGCCACAGTGAGTAAATTGTAGAATCATCTATATATAATGAGTTATCCTACATGTAGACACATGAATAAACACTCTTATGTTAATTTTAAAATATAAAATATTCACAAATTTATAATTTAAAACAAATATATTAGTATTTTCTGGTTCCACTTATGTTGGTGTGTATGATTTTTCAGTGGTGGACCAATCTTATATGGTTAATTATAGGCGGTATTCCTCTATTCTAGATCTCTTCGGACCATAGTTATTTCCATTAATTTAATGTTTATTTTGAGGAATCCATTCGTCGTTTAAATTATTCATTCTATCTTAAATATCATTCACTTATAGTGTGAGGTCTAAGAAGAGGCCAGCTCAATAAAATATAAAAAATAGACTCTATAGAAAGATATGATAAATTAAAAAGGGAGAAAATTTTAATACCAACTACTAGGTAAAAGAGGGAAACAGTAAATGTTCAAGAGGGAGTGAATAAACTAGATTAAAAAATTTAATGAAATAGATTATTTATATAACTTAACAAAATTATGAATATTTTTTTAGTTGAAAAATAAGAATAATGAAAACAATACAAAGATGTTTTTATAGTATTTTGGTCCAATTTTGGCCTAGTTTACTTTTAAACCTTTCCACTCAATGATGTAAACATTGTGAAATACACATATGTTTGAGAGGGAATCATAACCTGATTAAATAAATACTTATTATAAGGGAAGAATAACCAACACAGATGAATTTTTTATGGGGATTCACAACCCAAGTAACAAACTAACATTAAACAATGAGATTCACAACCCAAATAGTCCTAAAATTAAAATGTGGGATTCATAACATGAAAAATATACGAGGAATAATTTTTTTAAATAAAATAATAAATTGAAAACAGTGAGTATAAATGAAATAAGGGAAGAAGTGTTATAAACATAAGAAACCAAGATTAAGTAGATAATAAATAAAGAGAGCACATGTAATATTTCTTGAGTAGTGTATCATTTCATATCATCAAATAACTAGTGGTAATAGATAGTTTTTTCAATCCTTGAGAGATTATTTAGTAGTGGTAAACATAGATTAAATGGCCACATGATTGTTTATAGAGTATTGAAACTTTTTACCACTTTAAGTAGCATGTACTCATGATGTTGTAATTTTATATCTCTTCTGAGAGTATTTTGTGTCCCATATATAGATTCCACAAAGCTAAAACAACTAAAGGGGTCATGTAAAAAAGATTAGAAACATTTAAAATTTATAAAAAATAATATTGGATTAGCTGAGAGATTAGAGGAGAAGAATATTATCATTTCATAATAATTTCTCAACTAATAATAATGATTTAAAATAATAAAAATTGATTCAAACAAATTTTAACTCAATTGAATGGATAGTTCAAAAAACCTCTATAATAATAATTAAATAAAATATATAATGAAAAATATCATGTTTGAATTTGAAATATAAATTTTGAAACTATTTCAATAAAAACAAGTAGTTGACATATAAAGAATTTTCGAAAAAAAAATTTATTAATAATAATAAAAAAAATTTCAAATGAGTTTAATGTCAACAAATATTAGTTTTTATACAAAAATATTAAATAAAAAAATATAAAATAATAAAAACATTTTTTTGTTTCACGCTCCTAGTTTCATGAATGAAAATAAAACACCATCTGTTGTTCAAAAATCATGTTTGAAACAATGAACAAATAATTTTCCTATATTCAATATAATTAATAAAAATTTATAAAGTAATTTAAAAAAATTAAATATATGAATTATGCATGCATAAAATATAAATAAGTGATTCAGGAAGGAAAATAAATGTAGGTATTCCGTGTATGTAAATTGACATAACTAAATCAATAATTGTAGATTCAAGAAAAGGACTCAGGTATATGAATTTTTGAATTCAGTAAACATATTGACATGAAATATTTTAGACCTAAAATGGCCCATTTGAAAGGCATAATCAACGTTTGGTCATTTTGAATTATATTTATTTAATTTAATTATATTTAAATATAATAAATAATAACATTAATTATATTTATATAGATTATGTTATGATTAAGAAATTATACCAAAATAGTATAAAAAATATATAAACCATACTGGAAAAATTTGATGAGTGGAAACATAAATTTAGATAAGATAGTTGTCGATTTAGAAGTTAATTTCTTATAATTAATTTTATAAAAGTTTATTATATTTACAAATAACAAAATAAATCACTTAATTTTGAGTTCTTATCCAATGATATGTTATAATTACATAAGGAAACAAAAATTCAATAAATGACTATTTGGTGAATAGTAATCTGCTATATAGAAGAAATAGATATGTGAATATGATAGCAGGGATAATTGGATATTAGAGGAAGAATATAGATGTTTTATGAAAAAAAATATTATGATGTGATATAAATAAATATACTTTAATCTATACAAAATTCAATGTATTAAGTATTTAAAATGATATTAAAAAATTAATCTTTCTATTTACCCAAACATAAAGTATTTCAAGGTTCCTCTTAAAACAAACCATAACCATTACATAATTTTTTGTTTTAATTCAATAATTCATTTTCCTACATCTAAGGGTCTTTACAGTTCATATTTGTATGGAATTAGTTTGTTACGTTGACGTAAATAAATATTACATCACAAAGTGGATACAACAACTTAGTATCCAATTCCTACAAAATAAAACTATTACGATATAACATGTTTTCTTTTAATGAAATTTCCAATCAATTTTCATCTTGACCCAATCTTTATCCCCACACATCCTTAAAAATGCATGAAAAATATTTTAAATTTGGGGATTAGTACAAAAAACTCAATAAGGTTAAAATAAAAAAGAAATAAATAAGCATGTTAGTTCATGAATTCTTATACAAGATTTGTGTTTTTTAAAATTAATCTTTCATATGAATAAAAATTATTTCCCAATAAAATAAATTTTTTGGTTAAACTTTTTAATAATACAATTCATTATTAATATTAAATAAAAAATAAAACTCATAAAGGATCATTTTCAATCAATAAAACATATGAATGTTTTCCCCAAAAAATTATACATTTCACCCTTATGAAGTAGTATGTGTTTAACACTAAACACCGGATCATGAATAATCACATAATACCATTACATAAAGAAAATGGTATCATAAGATCTTATACATATTAGAAATTTAGATGGAACAGAAGACATGACACAAGAATAATTCAAGTCCAATTTCCAATACATCATCACATGGTGGAAAAAGTCCAATAGTGGATTAAGTTTACTCTATAATCCCATACATAATGTCTCATGGGAAAAAAGCTTTACCCAATGCATTTGAGGACTATATGGGTGAACCCATTATAACATGTTCATGATTATGTGTACCATAAAAGGAAATCAATTATATGAAATAAACATAATAATTACCCATGTAACCAAAATGTGTTGCATAATCGTTTTAGATATCATAATCGAAAGTGATTTCTTAAAGAAGTCTTTTATGAAATTATCTTAAAGAATGTATTACCCCATAAAATTAAAGGATAATAAGATATTTATATCTGTGGGAGACATATCAAAAAAAAATTAATCATTAATAAAATTAAATGGAGTTAGAAAGTGAGTTAGATAAGGAATAATTTTAACCCAAAAAAAGAGTGGTTTAGAGAGATATCACTTACTCCCATAAGAAAAACATTTCTAAATATCAATATATACATTCCATATAATTCCATTTCTAAAAATCCCTATTAAAAATAAAAGTAATGTTTTTATTTGAATAAAATAAGTAATCATATAAATATATATAAATATAAAATAAGGGTTGTTATGTGGGGAAATACTAATTACACTATATATGTTAAAATAAAGCATTCATTTTTTTTTCTGAAAGTAAAAATGATCCATATAACATATGTGAAAATATTAATTTTTAAGTCCTTTTAAAAAAAATTAAAAAAGATACATAAAATTTCGTTTAGAATTAATTTATTACCATTTAAATTCCTCAATAAAATAATATTATTAATATGTACATGGATGAGAACTATTTATAAAGTAAATCTTTTAAAAATTAAAACTATGGTTTTTAATTTAAAGTCTCCCTTACTTAAAACCTCAATAAGATTAATTTTTTTAAAACATTGTAAGGAAATTATAATATGGTAAAAATTTTCCAATATCTTCAATTTATTTATAAATTAACATTTTTAATAAAAATTTTAAGAACAAGAACATTGATGAAAAGAGCTGGAAGGGAATATTTAAAACTGTATTTTCTTTAAAGAATGTCTCATATCCCGATTCTGACTTGTAACATACATTAATCATTATAAAAAATCAAATTAAGTTAATTATTTTAATTATTATGACCATTTATTATTTATAATCCATTTTACATTAATTTATAACATTTTATTTTCAATTACTTATTCATTTAATTTCACATCAGATTTTGTTGATTATATTCAGCTTATAAGTCCAAATGACTTTGATGGGTTTACTATGGTCAAAAATGAAATTTTTTCATCATATAAATAATAATAATAAGTACATAATTATATTTTTTATAAATCAATTATTCTTTTAAAACCAAATAAGAAATATGGTTATGAGAAATAAACTACACTATAATCACGGAGATGGTATGTCATACGTAGACATAATTAATGTTTCAGTTTTTCAACAATTAATATAGAGAGAATATAGGTGTTATTTAATATCTATAAATATAATTATATAATAAATATAGCAATATTTATTTAAATACACTTATATATACAATTCTTGTGACGTAGTAATGAAAAATGAATCACATCTCTTCGTAGAGGTGGTAATTCACATATACACACAAACGACGTTATCAACATTAAATGAATGAAAAGGTAAGAAATTATAAGATATATTACATTTATATAATGGTAATTATTCCAAATATATCATATATATATATATGTATATTTAATTATTCATCATAAATATTTGTGAGATGTGATGATGGAAAATGAAATAGATCGGTTCATGATGCTGTAGTCTGGTGTACACATGTATAATGGTTTTATTTCCCATTTTATGGAATATAAGATGGTGTAGGATACGATATTAAAAAAAATATCATATCATTATATGGTATATACTTATCTAATCATATCATAATGGGTGAATAATATTTTAATAATCTGTTGTAATAAATAAAACAAAAATGATTAGTTAGAAATGATACATCTTCTTCAAACAACCTCTATAGGTTTACAAAAAAATTCATCATTCAAGGGATTTCAAATCAAACCAATGCCTCCAAAACATTTTAATTGAAGTACGTTTGGTATTTTGGTAGTAATTTTTTAATAAAAATTTCAATTTATGTATTAATAAACTAGTAAAGTTGGTTCCCTTTTATATGTTAGGGGAGGGGCACTTTTTAAATTTCTAAAAATATCAAATTAATGAAATTTAATTTTAATGGAAAATTTATAAAAACTATTATAATTTAAATATATTATTAGTAGAGGTCGAAATAATATCATATAATACAATTTTTAAAATTTTATATTAGGTTTTTACACTCATATTTTTGTTTAATCCCACTTTAACTATTTTTTACAATTAATACGATAAAAAGGGTTTTACTCTTTAGAGATCAAGAGAGTAATTATAAAAGGAAAATTGAAAAATATATGGACCATGATAGATATGTTTAATAATATTAACATAACATATAAAAATATATGATTTTTAGATATTTAAAATCATTTATTAACATATTATTTATTGAAAAATATCATTTGTTTCATTTTTGGAACTATTCATTTAATTTGACTTTGAAAAAAACATGACCACCATTTAATTATAATATAATAATTTTACACATTAATAACTTGTTATATATATCTAAAACATTTATGGAAGAAAATAAATCAATTTATTTATATTACATTAAATATTTTTAAAATCATTTATTTTAGTTTTCAATTAATTGAATAAATATTATGTCTCATTTCTTGAACATTTAAGATAATTATCAAATTATTAAAAATTATAAATGAATTATATAGATAAAAATAAATTTTATATTTCAAATTAATCTTTATAATGTAAAAAATATTTATTTCATCCTTGTTACAAAATATTATATTTATTAAAAGTATGAATGTGACATTTTTGACTTTATATTTTACATAAATTTTATAATGGTACATATTAATGAAATATACCCAATGTGACATTATATAATATAATTATACAAGAATTAATGATATAAAGACATTAAATATGATTAAAGAATGTTTTAGGATCAATGTTTTTATCCTTATCATATTATTTTTAAAATTAAAAGCTATATTTAGCCATACTATGGTGATACATATTTATTATAGTCACAATTCATAATGACTAAAGATAAGATATACCTGTTTACATAATTCTTACATCATGATTCAAAATATGGAATCCATTTTTCAGTATTCAAATTACCAATTCAGTATAATTAAACATAAAATTTTAACTGTGAGATGTCATGAAAAATGGGTTTTCAGACAAATGCCATTCTAACTCTAAAAATGAACGTATTACAACAGTAGGTATAAAATTATTTAGAATTAAATAATTAAATTATAACAAAATAAATAATTATTATGTTAATTTGAAATAAAATTTTAATCGTAATGGTACTTTTAAATTACATAATTTATTGAAATGAACTGAGAGTTTCAGAAAAATATCCACTTTTAACTATTCATTCAAAAATTAAAATTTCACAAATATCCAATAATTAAACCATAATATAATTTTTATATGATGATTTCAAAAAATATATCCTATTTATAAAATTAAATTTCCAAATATTCTAGAAATTAATTATAATATTTTCTCTCGAATGTAAATAATATCCATTTTGGAAGAAAACATATTTATGAAGAAAAAAATGAGTTTACTAAAACATGAGTGATTATTTAGTAAATATTTAAAAATATATTTATATTTAGTAAGAAATTTGTTTATTTAATAAATTAATTAAACCTATTCACACCCTCTAAATTAATTCTTAGTTTATATCATTCATATTTAAATAAAAATAATATGTTGTTCATTTTGGCTTGATGTTGCGTGTCATACACTCTATTGAACAAAAATTTATATTTTTGAAATATTTGGACGCAATATAAATATTTTGAATTATTTCCTAATTATGATTCTGGATATTATGTAATAATGATTTCATTGACTATATTTAACTTACCAAAGTGATTTTTGGAAATATAGACTGAATATTATCAAAAAATATTATATGAAAATAATTGATTGTGTATTTTTTATAAAATGGTAATAAATAAAATAAATATTATAATAAACCTATAAAAAAGTTATTGAAAAATAAAATACTTATCTAAAATTTATTATTTAGAAATATAAAAAATATTATGATGAATCAGACTTGAGGTATATACAATTTTACAATATAAAACTCATTTTAAATGTTTTATTATTTGTTCAAAATAATGTTATACCATGTACACAATCCTAAAATTAATTTTATTAATGTATATATATAGAAATAAATTAATTATAAATTTAATGTAATTTCACATTTTTCTTCATTCAAATTTTTTCCAAATGAATATTTTTATGAAACTTTTTATCAAAAATGAAAAGGGATATTTATTTTTAAAATATATGAAATAAATAGTTTTTATCATATATAAACCCATTATTTAATAATTTTATCACTTTAAAATTTTCCCTATTTTCTTCTAAAGCTCCCATCTTTTTTTACGGTATTTTCTAAACTGGATTTAAATGGAATGGATATTCTGATATCCAGAAATGTATATCATATGGGTGAAAAGAATATTTTTAAGAGATTGATGGTGAAAATTAAATCTTTCTTATGTTATGACTATGTTATGGTTCTTCGAATTATTTATGATTGTGGGTGTGCCTGATATATCTATTACTGATGGGTGAGCCAGATATTGCTCATGATTATGGGTGATCACTATATAGCTCTCTAATGCCTTGGGTAATGAGATAGAGTTATCTGATTTGGTCTCTCATTAGATATTACTATAATTTATCGAGAATTTTATTCCATTTCTATGAGTGATTGTAAGAGTGATATGGAAAAATTTCTCTAGATGCCTAAATGATTTTTCTATCCCTTCTAGGGGTTTTATGGAAATATTATGATTTCACAATGTAAGATAATGAGATAATGTTTATAGGAAATTTTATTGTACTTCTTAATGGTGAAATATATATGTATTCATTTTTTTTCAATATATCTGAGCAGTGCTCCCTCAATTGACTGATCTAGTTGTCTTTGTGATATCAGGCATAACTCCCCATATTCCAGTTGTTGTTGACTATCTGTGAGGGTCTATATAATATAGTATGGGGACTATACCCTCTAGTAAAGAGTTTCAATGAGAACAGAAAAATAATATTATTGTAGTAGAAATAACATAAATAATGTGAATAAATAAATAGGAAACAAAAAAATGATAAGAAAACAAATAAATAAATCCAAATAAAAATAAAAAAATTTAATTATATGTTAAATGCTAAAAAATTAAATGTTGAATGTTATACATATATATTCCAAAGGAGACTCAAATAAAGACTCAAAATACACTTGTCTTGAACCCTTGTCTGTCCCATATCCATGATCTAACTCATCAAGTAAGCTAAAAATAAACAATAGAGTCAATTTATGATGTAAAAACATGAATCCATTAAATGTTTCAGGGTACCAAATGACGGTCAGTACAAGGTTCCATTATAACTCATTAGGTTACCACCACTATCTCTAAACAAATCTTACCGTAGAAATATAGTTTTTGAAAATAGATATAGATATATTATTAATTCTATATATTAATGTTAATAATAATGTAAACTGGATGATCCATCCAACTCTGGGTTGACACCTGAGGACATAAAAACCGAATTCGGTTCCATTCTAGGTATCTTTGAATAATTTCGGTCCTCTGACATCAGGAATGATCACCCACACAATGAAAGATTTTCTCACTGATGAATAATTGATCAAAAATAAAATTAACAAATGTGATATTCTCATAGTCTATCTATAATCTCACCCTCAGGCATCCATAGAAAGTGCATCTAGTCTACATACATCTAACATAATCAGACACTCAAACAGTAGGATCCAAGTAACTATGTGACTTCTCCTCATGTGGTATAAAATCATGCACGATGCCCTTAAAAATAAACATAAATTTTATGTTTTATCTAGATGAACTCAACATGACAATATTCATACCTACCTTATGATTTGATGATAATAAATGGCATGTATTCTCATAAACTATGAACGAAATTATCAAACATAAAATAAAAAATATAACATGTATCACCACAAGGCATAACGAACAATCCATTTAATTTACTCTTTTCAAAATGGTTATGTTTCATAATACCAGGATTAGAATTATCCTTTGAAATATATCAACCAAATATAATTTATCATTTAACCCTAAGGTTTTTAGAATATGTGTTAACAAAATTTAAATAAGGAGATTCTACATTAATAAATCACAAATATTAAATGTTATGACACTTCATAATATTAATTCAATAATAAATCTATTTTTCATTTATATCTTAGGGATATAATATCAAATTGACTAAGTCTAAAAATGGTCTAATGATGAAACACATATCATTTGGCTATAGGTCTCAGTCTACACGCCTACATACCCAATATAATCAAATGGATGGTCTGAAATATAAAGGATTATTATTGAATATATTTTATCCAATTGATTATGTTTCACGTAATGTTTGTTGGCCTGACTTCACATATTTCACATACTATAGATAATTAAATAAAAAATGGATTTAATTTGGGAAACCCACTTAATCAAGGGATCAAAGAAATTCTCTCAACATGTAACACTAATGAATAATGAAGGTAATAGTGATAACAAGGAAAAAAATAGATCAAACACATCAAGATAAAAACAAGATTAAAACATTTTCAAGAGATCACACTATGATAACTTAGAAAAGATGAATGAAGGAGACAACATAAGAAAGGAACTCACCAGATATTGAAGATGGGATAATAAAACCAGTGAATAAGAAATCACTCCAAAATTTCATGGAGTCTCTGTATTTTTATATAGAGATGGATTCACTATGAATGAAACTAATTCAAATGTGCATCATGTGTTTAAACCTCCAATCCTCCGATATTCAAGATGTGGACCCCTTTTACGACATGAATTTAATGAATTATAAGATAAGAAAAAAATGTGTCACCTCATGTTAAAATAACTCTGATTAACCATTTCATGACGTGAATAGATTTCAAAATTTTTAAATGTTTCATTCCATGAACCAGTTTATGGATTGTTCTTGGAAACATTTTCATTTCATATTATTCATTCATGATGTGAAATGTTCCAATAGATAGATCTCATCCCAGCTTCTGTATAAAAAATCCAAACCACCTCCAATTCATTCCAATCCTTGGGGAACCCCCTTCGTCCTATGACCCATTTATACCTTGAACATAATAACTCAAACCAAAATATATCCATGAAAATTAATTCATTTTCCCTAGAATAATATTCCCATAATAAAAATAAATTCAACCCCCTAGGATTAAAGAGGAATAGAAAACCCTAATAAAATATGTTCAATAAAAACTCAAGAGGGACATACCAAGAAAAAATTACATCTTACAAACTATCTGAAATATAGTAGAACACCCCTAATATGCTCCATGAATCACTTGGGATTCTCAAAAAACAATCATGGACACTATGCTCATATATCAGACTCCATATCTTATGTATCCACTTGAACACACTCTTGATGCCACTACACCCGTACTAGAAGTATAGACTTCTCCTTTTGATACTTCCCACTATGGTCCACAATTTATATAGGAATCACATCAAAGGTTGTATCTACAGTAATATCAATTTCATCAAAACATACCACTTGATAATGGTATAGATGATATCTCTAAATCAATGAGACATGAAACACGTTGTGTATGGAACTAAAGTACTATAGGAGTGTCAATCAGTATGGAATGAGACCAAACCTTCCCTCCGTCTAAAATGACCCTGCAATCCAAGGCACCATATTTAACTATTTCATGGTATCTCATTAACCCAAACACGGAGTCACATAAATGAAAACATGATGAACCATATAAAACTATAGACTTTGTCTCTATTAATCATTGTATTATTTATTCCTTCTCTACATGGTCACCAGCTCCCTCCCAATCAACTAAACCTACACATACATCTACTATATGACACTAGATCTAAAAAGAACTGACTTTCCTACCTCCGATAATATTAGGAGAATATAATGAAATATCACACAAAGCATTATAAGCTTTTATTTGAATTTATTTTTATCAGATGTTAATATTGAAAATATAAATGAGTGCCAAAAGATTTTCTCATGAACAAAAAAAATTCGAAACATGGGCTTGTAACATATCCTCCTAAATATGAATAGTCTATTAAAATTGGATGTTAGTTGGAGGAATATTGGTTATACTCAGAAGAACCTGTGATCCCAAGGCCTTTTGTAAACCCGTCCAAAATAATGAAGTGAAACAAGCATATCGATCAAACATATTTCTCTTAAGTACATAATGCAAATGAATAATCTCACACATGCAACGATCACCCATATAATCAATGGTGAATGTATCCCTAAAAGCTAATAAGTGGGATAACATTGTCAATTGATCCAAAATCACCCAAACTACATCATTCTTGTGAGTTTTCCTAGGTAATCGTTTCCCAAAATCCATAGTGACATCATCCCACTTTTACTCTTTAATGGGTAGATGATGCAACATACCAATGGGCCTCTGATGCTCAGCCTCACCTACTGATAGGTGAATGATCTCACAATGAGTCCCACTATATCCTACTTCATACCTATTCAATAGTAATTTCTATGGATATCCTGACATATCATTTTCAAATATAGGTGTAGCACCAATAAATAATCATAAAACTCACTTATCACCTCCTCACGCAAGCCCATAAAAATCCATGCTTATCCATGGATATTAAGAAAATTGTTACTAATAAGATACCATCCTATCTTGTCTCCTATGACACCCGAGTATCTTATGGTATGTCTCTATTAAAATTTAGCATCTTTGATAGTTTATTAATCATGCCGCACTGAGTTTAAAACTGTAATATACTATTTCATACGACAATTTTAATAGTTATTTGACCATTAAGAAAATTAATATGAAAAATTGAATAGTAGAGTCACTTATAAAGGTGTGAATACATTTCAGGTAACATATTAATGAAAATATGTTATATTTATATCATGGAATATGTAAATAAATGTTTTACAAATGAAAAATTAAACCTTGGTAAATTTGTGAAAAATAAATGTTTATTAACAATTTTGGAATTAATATATTGATCTAAAATGAAATTTATTTTCATAAATTTGATTCATAAATAAATATTTTGTTATTTTATTATTATTATATAGTCTCAACAGATCGTAATTAATTTTTCTATGTTTCATAAAATTATTTTTAATATTATAATTTTTCTTTTTGAATAAGTGATTATTTTAATTTAAAATTAAATTTATCATAACTAGAAAATTATTTTCCTATAATATAGTTCATTTTTTAATTCTACACATTAATAAAAATTATGGTGATTTTTTGGGATTTTTCTAAAAAAGATGATTTTTGTGAATTGTAAAATACGGTAATTTTGGGTACATATTCATTATAAGTTAAATAATCTATTTCTTAAGTCATTGTTGATGTAATAATTATAATAATTAATAATAATTCACTATTTTCTATATTTATTCATGGGAATCCAAAATATTCATAGTCTTGATCCAAAATAACAAACTAATGGATAAAATAATCCAAAAACAGCAATATCGTCAACTATAAAGACCACCCATCACCGCCTCTTATCTACACACCTAAAAAACCATGATTCTTTCCCAATTTAATCCAAATAACTCTCCTAAACATATCCCCACATTCGAGTTCTTATTTCTTCACTCGAAATAACATTTCAATATTCCTTAATGCGGTTCTCAAGGAGATGAATTCAAGAGGTAAAATCCCCTTTCATTCTTTTATTTTTTTCATATTTTTTTCATTTATTGTTAAAAAATCCTAATAACTATATTATCTTATATATACTTTAATTTTATTAAGATAATGTCATACCAACCATAAATTCTCTTCTCTTCACCTTTTTATTCAAAAAATGACAATATCATCTATGAGAGGCCAATTTAAAGCCTTCATTGATGTTGCGTTTTTGTTTTTTCAGTTTCCCCATCAATGTTGGTCATAAAATTATTTTAATGGTTAAAAAAGACATTAATATCTGAAATAAAACTTATTAAATATTATATAACTCATATATATTCATAATATTAATTCATAATACAAAATTAGTTCATGATGATCGAAAAAACACCAAAATGTTCTAAATTGTAATCATTAATGTTTTATTTAATGAATCATCCTCATATCTATAATCAATATGAGAGATAAGAACATTTAATAATATTTAATTTCATTAATAACATATAATTTCAATTCTAGAAATCAATTTCCATTTTACATGGTCTTTCATACATGAATACAAGTGAACCAATCATGAATACCAAGAAAACAAACACTCTTTAATGACAAAATTGAATCTTATAACTCATCAAAAAGGACATAAATTAATATATAATAAAATAACAACGAATAAAATAATAGTTAAATATGTTATTTATTAAATAATTAGTGCTTCTAATTTCATTTTCTAATATATTAAGCACAAGTTCAGAACACTTTCAGACATATGGTAGAAGTTTCTACCTAACCCTCCATTTTTTTATTTAGGATACAATATATCTATATTTAAAAAAAAATATAATTCTTAATTATTTTTATATACTTATAAATAATTATTTTTATATTTTTTAAATTCATTTTTTCACATTTTTTCATCTTTATTTTATGGGATAATACATGTTTTATAAGGTTTCCTTTTAAATTTCTCCCGACAAGCTAGCCCGATTAATGAGAACTTTCGAATTTCTTACCAATTTTATATTATGATCCATAGTCTTTTATAAGAAAACAAAATTTTTATCAAATTTCTATTTTTATCATTAAAAAATATCTTATCTCTTTTCTAGTTTAAAATAATCAATTAATCCTTTGTCTCTTTTAAAAGCTAATTAATATTTTTCCATCAATCTTCACTATAGCGGCCCATTTCTAAAGTTTCTTAAAAACTATATTTACATGTTTTCACTTTAGTTGGACCACATTTATGCCTCAAACATATTTTCATTGTCCTGTGTTTTTATTTTTTTGGTATATACAAGTTTAAAATCGTATTTTTTGACCAATACCAATGATTTTTTCAGAAGAACTATTATTTTGAAAGCAAAAAATGTTTGTTTCTATCAAGAATTCCTCGATGAATTTGATAGATCATTTTCATCTATTTCAACACCCTATGTTGAATATTATAATTAATTGGTATTTATTTATTATGATATCATATTTCAAATTTAATGAAATGTTTCATGAGAAGTTTTACCATAGATGTGCTCTCTTTATACCATTCATCATATTGACCAGAATGGCTTGTGATTATGTTTAATGATTGGGGAATGTTATTACATTTAATATGTATATGTTATTTTATATTTCACCTCATTTGTATAATGAATGAATTTGATTTAGATAGTTGTGATATAGTCCTAGTATATCCCTTGGATTCATAGGTAGGTCTCATGAAACAAAACATATATAGATTTAGAAAAGCCCTTAACCATTTATTGTTATGTGTCTTGGCTGAGGACTTGATGATATATTTCATATTTCCAATAGTATACATTCCATAATAATGAAATTAGTAATTTATAGTATATGTGGTTATAAAGTAGTATAATATCGATGTTTATGTTTTATTCTAATGTGATTATTGGTACAGAATTATTTATTCAGATTTTATTCCTACAATAATATGATTAATATTATGTTTTAATGTATTCTATTTTTTGTTATTAAATTTATATTACTGTTTAAATTTATATTATCTTCCTCTATATTTCTTAACCTTACTGAGAATCAAATATCACTCATTTCTTATGTTTCATGTGTCCCCAAGATATGAATATGTATCTGATTAATGAATTTATTGGATAATATAAGAGTTTATTGATGTATACAGTGTAGTTTCATTTTTGGTTGTTCTTTTAAGATATAATGGAAAACATCAGTTTTGATCATTATATCCAAAGCTAATAAAGTATTCAGTTTATTGGGATGTAACCAAATTTTATAGTTGAAATGTAATAATGTATGGAACCAACCTTGGGCTTCTGAGGTTGGGGTATTTATAGTAGGTATGAGGGAATGTTTAGTTGAAACCTTGTAATCTATATTTAGAAAACATAGATTAGGGAAATAACCCTATGATGGAATTTTAGGGTATGCATAGAAGAGAATCCTAGAATTAGGGTAAGGTATAGATTATGTGGGACTTCCTATAAGTACATATCTACCCAGATACCACAGGTGGAATCATTTTGGAATATATGTAACTTGGGGTAAAAAATCTAAAAATGTTCATTAGGTCTGACTCAGCATAACCTAGTAACCAACAATGGGCCTTACTGCGCACCTGGTTTGAAACTCACACGGGATAATATTATGTTAATTGACATTTTCATTGTAAACCATTATGATGTAGGTAAGAATAAACATTTCCTAAAGTAAACCTTGTGTATGATTACGGGATTATCTATGATTAAATTTCCAATTTATGTTAAGTGTTTTTCTAGTTCAAAATTATGCATTATTATTCAAAACCTAATTTAGTGTATGCCATATTTAAAAAATGGAACTTAGTCGAAGAAATGGAAACTGTATCAACAAACTTATTCCATGAATGGATTTCCCTCCCTTGCAAGATAATGTTATTGGAGAAGGAGATTCATCTAGTGTTGTTCAATATATATCAATGCTTTGAAAACTGACTTAGGGGATGAGAAATAACCATAATAATGTGGAGCAGTCTGACCCCCAACATAGTGTAACAATGATAGACCACTTTATGCAACAAAAAACTTTTTTCGTTTAATGGGATTACACATACATTTGTATCTGAGTAATGGATAAATTACTCAGAGTAAATATTTGTATATTTGGGTTATAATGAAATAGATAAGGTTCTCATGGTAGTTTATCTTCTATTAGAAGATTCTGATCAATTCTATTCACTGGTTCAAAAAAAAAGATGTAGTTGAAATTTTGAATATGGAATGGAATTATATTAATGAAATTTTTATGTAAAAATACTTCCTTTAGGAACAATGAGTGGATATGGAGAGACAAATCTTGAGTTTGAGACAAAAATATTTTTTATACATTGAAAAGTATGAATCCAACTTTACATGGTCATTAATGAATGCTATAGATTATGTATGTAATAGAAATATAAATATTGACTGATTATTTGATAGTTTTAAAAAATTCATATATGGGGTACTAGTCTCCCAAAATTTCCCATCATACAAAAAATATAGTCTCATGTGTTACCAAGATAGATGAAGAATTCTATATGACTTATGACTTTAATGTAAAATTAGAGAATAAGATAAGGGCAGAGCAATGAATTGATAATGGAAAGACTAAAAATTGTTATTTCTCAACATGAGATACTTTTGGAAGGAAACACAGCTATTCCTTCTTAAAAAGAAAAGGAGTTTTCATCATTTGTTGTGAGAAAGGAAATCATGATCATCATTGCAAGGTAATGAAAGAAGGTACCAATGTTTAATGCTACAATTTTAGATATATATAGAAAACTATGAAAATGATTGTTCAAAGCATCAAGGAAACATGACTCAAAAAAGTATATTTGATCAAGGAAAAGCATATGCGATCGGAACAATTGAGGTTGACGTTCCCAATTATGTGGTGGAAGGTAATTTAATAATCTCCTCAAATTTAACAAATGATTTATTAGATTCTAGATCATTGTACTCCATTATATCATCCTATATTTCATTGAAAAGTAATATTTTCAATTATCCATAACAATGGATTTTTTAGTAAAAACTCCTATTAGAAACCTTATTACATCAAATATGTGTAAATAAATCCCTATTATGACACATAAACATGATCTAATTGTTTATTTCATCATTATAACAATGGTTTATATTGATATAATCCTTTTTATAGATTTTATATTGAAATATAGTGAAAATTTTGATTACAAAGAGAAGGAAATTGAGATTCGTGAAGAATGCTGGGAATTTTACATGTTTAGATGGAAGAATTAATCCTAAGATTCATATCTGGATTACCCTCCAGTAGCTCTTCTAAATTAAATTATTGGGGAAGAAGAGATAACATAATCTATGGATGAGGAATGAAATAGTTAAATTAAGGATGTAACTATTGTATATGAAAAAATTGATGTATTTTTAGAGGATAAACCAAGACATCCTCTAGACTAAGATGTTCAGTTTTCATTTGTTTTAATCCCTAATATAGGTCTAGTATCCAAATATTCTTGTTGAATGGAAATTATGTAATTGGTTGAGCTGAAGAAAAAACCAAAAGAGTTGAGTAGTACGGGATATATTCACCCTAGTGTTTCTCTATGTAGATCCCCTATTCTCTTTGATAATATGAATGATGCATCCTTAAGGATATACATTGAATGTAGAGAAATAAATGCTACTATAATAAACAAAAAGTATCATCTACCTCATATTGATGATTTATTTGATCCATATCACAGAGCTAAATATTTTTCAAAGGTTGACCAATGATTTGGATATCATCAATTGCATGTGAGGAATGGGGATTTTCCAAATACAACATTCTGAACCAAGTATGGACATTACATGTGTAGAGTAATTCCAGTTTCACTATGTAATGTACCCTCCATTTTTATAGATATTTTCAATACAGTGTTCAAGGAATATCTAGAAAAAAATTGTGGTATTTATTAATGATATCTTAATATATTTCAAAATTTATGGGGACCATTAGAACCAATTTTAGTATATTATGGAGACACTTATATGAACAGTTTTATATGGGATTTTTTATAAGTGTTAATTCTTGCTTCAAAATGTCTCTTTTCTTGGCCATATTGTCTCTAAAGATAGAATCTTAGTTCATCCTTTAAATAAGAAGGTAGTTCTAGAATGTTCTATACCAACCTAGTTAACTCTGGTATGTTGTTTCATGCTTTTGTTAAGATACTATCAGTGTTTTAGTTATAATTTTTCCCAATTAGATAACTCAGTAACCAATCATACCCATAAAGGGGTTATAATTATTTGGGGAAAGTAATGTGATGAATTATTTGAATAATAGAATAGGATATTAGTGGATACTCATATCTTGAGTCTACCATCAGGAAATGGTGGATTTGTGATTTATAATGATGCATCAAAGAAAGGACATGGTTGTGTTCTCTTGTATAATGATTGAGTTATTATATATGCATCAAGGTAGTTGAAAACTCATTAACAGTACTATCCAACACATGATATTGTGTTATTAGTTGAAATATTTTCTCTTAATATATAGATACACTATATCTATGGTGAAACATGTGAGAAATATATATATATAACAAATGTTTTAAATATAACTTATAATATAAAGAACTGAACATGAGGTAAAGAAGATAGCTCGAGCTACTAAAGGATTTTGACTGTTCAATACACCACCACCCCTAGAAGAAAAATTAGGTAGAAATGTATTGAGAATGAAGGATAATGGAGTCATAAACAAAATGGGGATTGAATGGTGTCATGTTTTTATGGATCTAGTCAATATGGATTTGGGAATTATCAATAAAAGTGAAAGATCACTACTTTCTCAATTGTTTTCACAACCAACTTTATTGTAAAGGATTATCAGTTCTTAGTCCAATGAATTGAATTTTTAATGGAAAATTAAAGTATTTAATGATTGGTTATTGGTAGAATACATATATGGAAATGGAATTTTGATATTTGGGAAGAGTAATTATGTTCCCTCTATTCCAAATCTAAAAAGGGAATTATTGGATGATTCCCATACCATGAATTTCACTATACTCCATGGTAGTACTAAGATATATAGTTATTTGAATGAAAATTTATTAAGGGCTAATATGTAGCATGAAATTTATGATTATTTATCAATATGTTTAGATTATCAATAGGTGATGTCTGAGAGACAACATCCTAGAAGATTAATGAAACCTCTTCTTATTTATACGTAGAAATACATTGTAATTACAAAGGATTTGTTCAATAGATTACAATAAAATCCATAAAAAATGGTGAAATATGAGAAATTGTTGATAAATAAACCAAATATGAACATTTCCTCATTATATGGGAGGATTTTCTACTAGAGACCCATATACGACACTATATAAATGAAGCTATAGGACTTTATGGAACACCTCATTCTATTCTGTCTCATCACGATCAATGATTTACATAAAAATTCATGAAATATCCTTATAATGTTTTGGATACTAAGTTTCATTTGATTACTGATTATCACCCTCAAATATATGATGAATTAGAAAGGATGATCCAAATTTTGTAAGGCTTGTTGAGATCATTCTCGCGTGACTTTCAGGGAATTTGGGATTAGTATTTAACTTTGGAAGAGTTTTCTTACAACAATTGTTTCCATTCTGGTATTAATATTTCACCATAAGAACCATTATATTGAAAGAGATGGGGTATAAAAACTTATTTTAATGAAGGTTTTGAGAGGAAGGTTGTAGCGATAGATCTTGTGGAAGAAACAACGACAATGGAATGGACTATTAAAACACATATAAAAGCATCAAAAGTAGGCAAAATATCATTCCTAATAATATGAGGAATGATATGGAGTTTCAAGTTGAAGATAATGTCTTATTTATGGTATCTCCATGTAAAGGTTTTATTTTATTTGTAAAAAATGGAAATTGGGTCCTAGGTATATTTTAATTTTTGAAATCCTAGAGAGAATTGGTGTAGCACCCCAACATTTTGTGAAATATTTTCTTTCTTTGAAATAATTAATCTTTTCGATATTTATTTTTTTCAATTGGAACAAAAAATAGTTATATATATATATATTAATAGAATAATTCCAAAAATCCCTTCACATTAAATTCCTTCTTGTATTGCGCTATAAGAAATACCAACATGTCTGGTGATACAAGCAACACTAACTTGGCATACGATGCACACAACATTGAGTTTCTATGAAACATATATATATATATATATATAATAAAGGATATAATTATAACCTAAATTCTAAAACTAGTTATAGTAATCATAATAACTACTTTTAAAATATTTTTTATAATGTATTAATATTTATAAAATATATTGATAATGAATGATAATATTTTTGGTCAAGTCTTTTCATGTTAAAATAAATGTTTTCCTAAATATACCAAATTTAATATTAAAATTAATTTTAGAAATATTTAGAAATTTAATATGGTAAAATGAACATAATTTTTGAATTTAGAGTGTCTATATTATCTTAGGTAGAATTTTGGGGCTTTTTTTGAGAAACTTCATTTTTTGATGAATCATGCAAAATATTGCTTTTTAGTTTAAAATGGCATTTTTGTTTCATTAATTATTAATGTTAAATGATATTAAAAATATTCTTTAAGGACACATTAGATATATTTTAAATCTATTATTACTATTTTATTCATTATAATTAATTTCACTTTGAAATTAAATACAAAATCATAATAATATTTTAATATCTTTCTACATTAATACCCCGTTATTTCATCATGTTTGCGGGATTATCACTAATAATAATTATGATTCTTCTGAGAATTTAATTTAAAAAATATTATATACTCCATTTTATTCAGGATAATTTTTAGAGTCCAAAATTTTATGTAAAAGTGATTAAAATCAATCACATCAGTTAATGAACAATTTATATTATTTATGGATTAAACCTTAATTTTGCGTGCCCAAATGACCTATACACATGCACAACACCCATTTGATGTCCATAATTCTCACATATACCACCCATTATTGTGTTATTTTTGGTTTGTTATGATTTTATTTTAGGTATGAACACGTGCACACCTAACTTGTTTCTAAAAATTCCACATGATCCATTTTATATCCCTATAAAAGGCCACCACATCTACCCTTTCCTCCCACCACTCAA
This sequence comes from Viscum album, assembly GCA_963277665.1. Classification (NCBI taxonomy): domain Eukaryota; kingdom Viridiplantae; phylum Streptophyta; class Magnoliopsida; order Santalales; family Viscaceae; genus Viscum; species Viscum album. The sequence goes on from OY728163.1 coordinate 1,382,530,565, forward strand.
ACCAATTAGGTTCATCAAATCCATAAAAATTACACATCCATGTAATAATACCTTATACCTTGATTCCTCACTTTGGTAATAAACCCCTTCAAGGTATCCTTTTGGGTCAAACCAAAAGGAGTTATGTAATTTTGAGATAACATCTACTCCCAACCTTCTTTCATTTATTTACCTCATTCACCCTTACACTATATTTATTCGATTACTATGTGAAAAAACTAGTATAATACATATTATAGGTTGTTTTTATTATATATTTTGTACCTAAACATATAAAAACCTCTATATAATGGATATCGATCATAATGTTTCTATGTATGGGGAATTATTGCCTCACGAAACGGTGATTGTTCATTTTTCATTTACCACCTATCGTGGTAGAAATTGTGATTAAAAATCTAGTATATATGTAATATATTATATTTATTATATCTTAAATATTGTTTATTCTTTTTATAAAACACATCTCTTTGCTTTCCATTAGGTTTTAATATGATAATCTCATTTGAGGATGTGTGGACTACCGCCCCCTCAAAGCGAAGTGATTCGTTCACACACCACGCGGAATGTATTAACAATGGGTTTAATGAAATTATATGATATATATGATATAATAATTATAATTTAATATATATATATACATATATAAATACATATGTCATTTACATACTTTCTTTCAATACAGCAATAAAAAATATAAATAGCATTCATGCTTACGTATGACTTACCGTCTCCATGAATAGTGTATTTCTTTTCATACTATTGTATTCTATAAGTTGTTATAAAATAATTATAATTTAAATTAAATGTATTAATATTGTGATTTAATTTCTAGAAACATGATATTAGTATAAGTTCCAATGATATAACAAATTAAGTCATGTGCGAAGAACAAAGAGAATATTACCCGAAGTGAAATTTTAACATAGGATCGTTAACAATCGGGTGATATAATGTAATAATAAAAACATATATTGTATTACATTAAATAATATGGTTCTATACTAGATGTATAATAAAATTATATTTATCATATGGGTGGTTTGAATGAGTATGATAAGAGTGAAGACACAATGTAAGGGGATTTCATCTCACTTTTAATTTATGTGATATACATCTTATGTTCACCACATTTTTCTTTTGTATGCTGTATGTACTACCCATGATTTAATTATATGTACATTATAATTAAATTTATTTTTATTCACATATCAATTCAATTATCCTTATTTTATGCAGTTTGTGTTTTAAATGTTACCAATATGAAAATAGGCTTTATCTCAATTTACCTTCTTTGAGACACATGTTTTTTTATGCACCTAAAATCTTTTTCGAGGTTTATATACTTACATTTTAAATGTTATATTAGGTATATAATTAGATTAATTATGTTTTATTCTTTGTTTAATTCCCTTTTTGAAATATATATTATCATCTCAAGTAACCACGTTATAAGAGTTTATTGAGACTATCTCATCGCTTTTAGAGATTGTTTACGTTTATGAGTCCTTTGAAGAAATCATATAATACATATCACAAAAAAATTAATGAGTTATATTTTACTTTTATTTTCCAAGATATATCCATGTATTATTACAATTTTTCACTATTTGGTACTAATAAAATTAAGAAAACAAATTAAAGGAAATATGATCATATCTCTCTCTGGTCAAAAATATGTATTATTTCAAAACGAGGTTTTCAAAAATATTTTCAATATTGTTTATATGTTTTTCAATTTATGTTCAAGGAAATGGTTTTCCAATCATTTTAGATCTTTATTTATATTTTTTGAATGATTTTAAAAATAAAACAGTTTTTTAAATTTATTTAGATCTTATTTAATATGATTTTAAATAAAATAGTTTTCCAAATGTTTTCAAAATTATTTTAAAGATTTCAAGGAAAATGGTATTTAAAATGTTTTCCAGAATTATTTCTAATTTTTCAATTTATTTTTAGAAGAAATGGTTTTCAAAATTTTTTATTATTAAAATATCAATTTTCAATAAAGAAACGATATTTTCCTCATGAAATGATTTTAAAATATCCATCCAAGTTGTTTTCTATCTAAGATGACTTCCATTGATGTCACTCATACCCTTCATGGAAATGATATAAATGTGCCACTAATATCCTTAATATGAATGGGTTTTTATTAATTTCATAGTCTTTATGAAACTCATTTCCCTCTGATGGGTTATATATTTATGAATTTCATTTCTCTTCAGAGGGTTATATGATTTTGAAACCCACATCTTTTCACGGGTCATGAATTATTGACATGATTATGAAACCTATATATTTTACAAACATTATAGTGTGATTAAATGTTATTGATACCAATTTTATTTCATGGGGTTTGATTTAATGTTTATATAACCCGCCTCTTTTCTTGGGTCATAACATTACGATTATATTATGGCACATGCATGTATGATTTAATTATCTGATAGGTGTGACCAATATATCCATCTAATGCATTGGGTAATGATAAAAATTATGTGAGATCAAAGAGTAAATGGTAGGGGATCCCAAGCATTAAAAATATGGAATATGGGAGAACATCCTAGTCCAAAAATAAGAGGGTACACAAGAGGACATCCCAGTCCTGAAATAAGAGGGTTTATGGGAGGAAATCCCAATCCTGAATCAAGACATTACACATGAGGACATCTAATTCCTGAAACAGGGGGTACATGGGAGGGAATCTCATGCCCTAAGTAGATACATGGGTGATTAACACAAGAAAAACCTGTTATAAATTTCATGGTAGGCCACCTTGACCTAGGGGTTTTATATGTATTTTACTCAATCCCATGTATTATTTCTATGTTATGATATCATAAATTATGTTTATTATTTAATTTTTATGTATGTAATATAAGCATATGATATTTATTGTGATCTCTGATATACAGGGTACTACCTTCAAATGTAATGTTCATGTTATGTTCCATTTTTTTAATGTTATTCTTACACATTTTCATTATTTACCCGTATTAAGAAAACATTCTCACCCCATTATTATGTTTCATTTTACCATATTATGAGCAATGGTTTTTAGGTAAAACTGATAAAGGTTTAGATCATTATGACATATGTTGAATATCTTTCACCGAGAAAATTTTTTTTTTCACGTTTCCAAAGACACTAAACAATTATTGTCCTCAGTCATGTATTTTTTCAATGTAAAAAATATTCATCTAAAATTTTGTAATATATATATGTTAATCCAGGGTCGCTATAGTTGGTATTAAAGGAAATTAGTTGTCAACCTTGGGAAACCAGGATGAGAAAATTTTTGTGAAATACCTATGTATATTTCTAAGGATACGTCTATGGATGTCTCTAAGGAGAAGTATAAGTATGAGTTAACATTTAGGAAAATGTCTGGGAATTTCAGTAAAAGATAGAGGGAGAGGTTTCCTAGAAAAAAATACATGTCTGGATACTATAAGTGGATGTTAATTTCCCATAGATGTACCTAGGGGTAAAAAATCTGACAAGATGTTCCAGTCTTGACTCAGGGAAATCCAGTACATGGCAACGAACCTTGAAGCACACCTAGTTTGACATGATTTAGGAATTCACAAACACTTTATGAACCATCTAGAAGGATTTAAATTCATTTTCTCTATGAATATAGTTAGATAAACCTAATATATCATTAATTAAGTAAGGTTTCATACTTTAGACATCCTATAAGTGACTCTTCATGATTTTTTTAATCCTGATTATAATAATTGTTTTTTTCTCTACGCTTTTTGTTTTAGCTAATGGCTCGATCCTAATGGAAATTATGTAATGGTGATTATGACAAACAATTCAATGAATGTACTCTTGAAGATTCTAACTCTATAGAGAATGGATAAAAATCCTTGTTTCTATACTCTCATATCTTTCCCAAGTTATGAATAATGATGAGTTTCTAAACAACCAATGGAGAGAACAACATTCTATTGAGTCCTTCATGAGGCATCATCCACCTTATTTCAGTGAGTATTATGATCCAATTTTTCTTGAACACTGGATCAGTACCATTGAATATATATTCTCCTTTATCATGTTTCTTTATCATGAGAATGTCAATCTAGCTGTTTATCATTTAGATGTTGAGGCAGATCCCTGGTGGAATCTAATCATGAATATAATGAAGAAAGATGAAAATGGATCAATGGACTGGGATGAGTTCAAGTACATATTTATAAATAAGCACATTCCTCATTTTCTTTTTATGAAGAAGGAAAATTATTTCTTTTAGTGAATGAAATAGGATGATGAATCTATTAGTACCAATGAGGATAATTTCATAAGACTTGTGAGGTGCCTTTCTAGTATTATCATTCAACCCTGAAGTAATGTTGACAGTTTCTTTAGTGGCTTAAATCCAATTCATTAAAGGGTGTTCGATATAAGAGACTTTAGTATCTATGAAAAGATTGTGTGTTGTGCAATCAAACTTGAAATGGATGTTCGAGTTACTAATCAATCTTATGGTTTTAACAAGATTCAGAAGATGAAGATAAATGAAAAATATATCAAACATGGATAAATGAAAATGATCCTTCTGTTATACACAAATTGGGGGAAGAAACATGGAGGGAATTTTATTAAGGATACTACTAAAGGATTAATGTGTGGAAGAGAAGGTCATTAAGTATCTGAAAGTTCAATAGATGGGAGTAAGTTAGATAATGATTCAAATAATGGGAAATACCCAAAGAATGTACATCCCACTCTTTAATGTTTCAATTTTATAGTGTTTGGACATTATGCTAACATGTTCCCCAATAAATGGACTAATTTGAATGATAATCTGCAAAAACCTATGAGAAAAAAGTATAAATAGAATGCTAATGCGACCATAAGAGATTAAGTGAACCAAGATATCTAAGAAGTACTTGTCCTTACATCCATACTTGTGAATGCTATGTTTTATTTTGTATGAACAATATCTATGGCAGTCTTATTATTCATAATTTTTTGAGATATCATGTGATTATCTTTACAGACATAGATTTTGGAATAATAAAATCACATTAATGTCATATCATTAAAATGATGAACCAATAGTGTTACTTTTTATGTTTATAAAATAATACATTTTAATTTTTAAGAGACAAATAATTATACTTTTCATTCCTTTATAGGGAATTAAAATTCATTAAAACTATTTTTATTACTTTATGAATCAAGTTTAATTTCAAGTAATCCATTAGAGAAGGTAATGGATGTATTAAAAATTTATAAAATCAGAACCGAAGAAATATATTTTTCTTATAGAAATATATTAAAAATTACACGACATTCTGAAAGTGAACAAAAATGGATTTCCTGATACCGTACTTTTTGTTTAGAAGTTGGCCTTTTAAATCATCATAGATATATGAATTTTATTCCTTTAAATTTTATTTGATCATTAAATTTTGAGTGATTAATGACCTCAATCACTCCCTATAAATATTTATGTTGTTTCTCCATGTCCAATTTTCACTCCCAACAAATGTTCTTCTATGTGGAAAACCAGTTATAAGATACTTTGAGTAACCATTATGGTTATAAATATCACTTTTTAAAGGAGGATTTAGTATCCATTTTTATGATGTGGTTTAATTTGAATGAAACTTTCAAGTATTAATCCATTTATAACCTAGACAAATTTCGAAGGAGAAAATCATTTTAAGGGGGTTAGAATGTAACACACCAATATTTTTTGAAATATATTTAATTTTCATCAAATTAATTTATGTTTCAGATATTGTTCATTTATATTGAAACTAGAAATAGATCTATATATCTATATATATTAAAATACTCTTCCAAAAATTCCTTCCACATGAAATACCCACATGGCTTGTGCTACACATAACACTGACCTAGCATAAGATGCACAAAAAACTGAGATTCTATGAATCATATTTTTATATGTATATATAATATATGTTATATTTAGAACCTAGAAATTAAAAATAGTTTCAAAAATAGTAATACCTAAATTTTTGTTATTTTTTATAATTGATTGATATAAACAAAACATATTGACAATGAAGGATAATATTTTTGGCAAAGTCCTTTTATGTTAAAAACTGTTTTCCTGAATGAACCACCGTTAATAATAAAATTATTTTAGACATATTTAGAAATTTAATTTCTTAAAATAAACTTCAATTTTTAATTCCTACTGTCTAAATTATCCCAGGGTGTTTTTTTGGGATTTTTTGGTGAAACATCAATTTTTTATGAGTAGTGAAAAATACTGCTTTTTAGATAAAAACTACCTTTTTTGTTTAATTAATTACTAATTTGAAATGAAATTATAAATTTTTTATGGTAAAATTAGATAATTTTTACGTATATTACTACAATTTAATTCATTATAATAAATTTCACTTTGAAATTGAATATAAAATCTTTATACCTTTTAACATCATTCTACTTTAAAACCCCGTTATATCGTCCTGTCAACGTGATTATCAGTAATATTAATTTTTCCTATTATGTGAATTAAGTGTCAAAAATTCAGCATACACAATTTAATTTAAAATAATTTTTATATTCTAAATGGCCATGTTATATTTTGACAAAAATGATTAGTAAAAGTGTGTAAAATTATTCACAGCAGTTAAGGCCAAATTTAGCATACTAAGGAACCAACCCAAAATATTAAGGGCCTAAAAGACCTAGACACATGTCCAACACCCATTTTATGTCCATAATTCTCCCATAAACATTCCCTTATTTATTGTGGGTTTTTATGATATTTTTTTATGAGAATGTTCAAACCTAACTTGTCTCTAAAAATTCTATATGAGTCATTTTCTTTCCATATAAAAGGCCACCACATCTACCCATTCATCAAAATTCTAAAAACTATTATGTTCAAAAAATACCATCCCAATTCACATCCCAAAAATCCTCCATTTTAACTTGAATCCTCCCTTTTTTCATAAGCCCTCTCGAGGAATCCTTTTGCCACAAACCAGAAGAAGTTTCATGATTTGGAGGTAATGTGTTCTCCCAAGCTCTTTTCCTTTATTTTCATTCTTCACCCCACAGAACTCTTTTTATTCCGCCATTTTATGACAAAAATACTATAACAAAGTTACTATAATGTTTTCAGGTGAATGTTATGACATAGATTTACACACACCTCTATCTAATGGATATTGATCATAACATTTGTGTGTTTGATGAATAACTGCATCACCAAATGATGATCGTTTATTTTTCATTTACTAACTATCATGGTATACATTATTATATAAAAACAATTATATATGTAATATATTATAGTTATTATGTACTCATCCTTCTATATTATTTTTTACAACACACATATCTTCACTATCCATTAGGTGTTAATACGACAATCGCATTTGAGAAAGGTTAGACTATCACCCGCTCAATGAAATGTGATTCGTTCACAAACCACATGGAATATATTAAGGATGAGATTATTGAAAATACATGATATATATGATATAATAATTATACATTAATATATTATATACAAATATATATACATATGTATTTTATATACTATTTTTCAATATGGAAATCAAAAAATGAAATGGTGTTCATGTCTACGAATGGATTACTGTCTCCTTGAATGGTGTATTTCATTTCATACTTATTTATGATATAAATAGTTATAATATAATTATAATGGATTTAAAATGTATTTATATCATTATTTACTTTGTTTAATAATTATATAAGTATAATGACCAATGATATAACAAATTAAGATATAAACGAAGAACAAAGTAAATATTACCCGAAAAGAATCCTTAACAAAGGATCGTTAACAAGAAGGTACTATAATGTCATAATAAAACGATATAAAGTATTATATATAATAATTTAGTTTTTTAAAATATTTATAGTAAATATATATATTTATTATAATGGTTGTTTGAACAAGTATGAAGAGAGTCAAGACACAAGGTAAGGGGATTTCATCTCACATTTAATTTCTGTGAGATACATGTTATGTTCAGTACTCTTTTATTTTGTATCATGTACGTAATGCCCATGATTTAATTATATTAATAATATAATTAAAATTATGGGTATTCATAAATCCATTCTATGAACTTTATATCAGGTGGTTTATGTTTCACCTTTGACCAAATCGGTAAATATGACTTGTTTCAATTGGCCTTCTTTGAGACTGATGTTTTTATATGCACCTAAACACTTTTTTGAGGTATATATACATCTATATTATGTGTTGTATCATTAATATTAATAATTTAATGATATTTTAAGTTTCATTTAATTTCCTTTTATTCCATGGATATTATGATCCCAAGTCACCATGTTATTAGAGTTTATTGAGACAATCCCGTCACTTTTCGAGATTGTTTATGTTTATGCTTCGTTTGATGAAATATTATGATACATCACTCAAGAACATTCATGAGTATTATTATATTCTTATTATTGAATATAAATACATGTATTATTACTATTTTCCCCACTTTGGTAGTTAAGATAAATAGGAAAATGTTTTTTGTCAATTATGATTGTATCTCTTTCTCCAGTCAGAAATCTTTTTAATTTAAAAACAATGTTTTTGAAAATGTTTTCAAAAATGTTTTCATTATTTTTTATAATTTATTCAACATATATTAAATGGAATGGTTTCAAAACGTTTTCCAAATATAAATATATTTTTTCAACGTGTTTTCAATGAAAAAGGTTTTTAAAATATTTTGAAGCTTATTTTATATGTTTTCAAGGAAAATGGTTTTCAAAATATTTTCAAGATTATTTTATAATTGTTCAAGAAAAATTATTTTCAAAATGTTTTAATGATTTATTTCTATGTTTTCAAATTATTTTCCATGTAAATGGGTTTCATAAGGTTTTATGATTTAATGAGTGCTTTTGAAAGTAGAAATAATATTTTCCACAGGAAATGTTTTCAAAATTTATATCCAAGTTATTTTACATCTATGATGGCATCCATTGATGTTACCCATGACATTATAGGAAATGATATAAAGTTTCCATTCATTTCCTTCATATGAATAATTTTTTCATAATGTCTTGGTATTTATGAAAATGGTTTCTCTTCTATAGGTTATATGTTCAAAAAATATGTTTCACTTTCACAGTTTATATGCTTCTTAAAATGATTCCTTCAATGGGTTATGCATCCATGATATGATTATGAATACTATATATTTTCAATAGGTTGTGATAAAATGAAATTTTATTGGTACCCATTATATTTAATGTGTTATTATTTTATGTATACGGATCCCATATCATTTAATGGGTTATGACCTGGTGAATGTTTTTTGTCACATGCTTGTTTAATTTAATTATGTGATCGGTGGGACCAATATGTCCCTCCACTTCATTGGGTAATGATAAATGTTTTATGAGCTCAAAGGGTAAATGGGATGAAATCCCAAGACCAGAACAAGTGGGAACATGGAAGAACATACCAGTCCCAAAACAAAAGGGTACACAGGAGGACATTACTGTCCTAAAACAAGATGGTATATGGGATGACATTCCAATCCAAAAATAAGAGGGTATATAGGAGGACATCCCAATCCTGAAACAAGAGGGTACACGTGATGGAATCCCATTACCGAAGTAGGTACACTGGTGACTAACCCAAGCATAACATTTTATAATGTTCATGGTAGGCCACCTAGACATGGGGTTTTAATATGTGTTTTCCACAATCCAATGTTTAATTTATATATTGTGATCTCATGGATTATGTTAATTTATTTACTTTTGATTTAAGTTTAATATGCTTCCAATCCTTATTTTAATCACCGATAAACAAGTTTTTACCTTCAAATGTTATATTCATGTTCCATACCCTTTTTCATGTTATGCTTATGCATTTTCATTTTTCACCCTTACTAAGCATCTATGGTCACCCCTTTCCTATGCTTCCTTTCATCAGGATATGAATAAAGATTTTTAAGTAGAAGTGATAAATATTTAGATCTTTATGGGAGATTCATAAGATCTTTCACGAGGGAAAAAAGATTTTGATCCCAAGGTTCCAAACACAATGAACAATTATGATCTATGGGTATGTATTTTTGTAATGTCAGAAATATTCATCTAAAATTATCTAATATATATGTATGTTAATCCTAGGTCAATATAATTGGAGTTATGGATTGTCATATAGTGATTCTACCTTGCCTTTAGAAACTACAAAATGTGTTCTACATCTCATTTTTATAGAATTACATCCATACTGAATGCATGTCCCCAATTCTTAAAAGAATAGAATTAGTGCTCAGTTTATATTACAATGAAGATCCTCTCCATATTATAGATACTAAAGAATATGTGTTGAGGAATTAGATGACTCTTCAGGTAATGGTTCTTTGGAAAAATCATAAAATTGAATAATATATCTCAAAACTAGAAGAAATTATGATGAGGAGCTATCCAAATATTATTTTTGAGGTGACACTTTAAAAATATTCAGGATACAATTTTTGTATAAGGATTAATTTAAATCTCAAAGATAGTATGATATTTAAATTTAAGAATTTATCAAATTCGATATTTTATGCTTCATACACCACTGAGTTTAAAAGCATAATATACTATTAAATATTAACATTGGACTATAATGCGACCATTAAGAAAATAAATGTGACGAATATAATAGTAACTTCACCTTTTAAAGTATAATTTTTTGATAACTTATAAATGAAAATATTGTATATTTATTTCATGTAATAAGTAAATAAATTTATTAAAATTGGTAAATTATGTGTTGGTATTTTTGTGAAACATAAATTATTATTAAAAATATTATAATTAATATAATTATCTAAAAAAATTATTTCCATGAATTAGATTCATAAATTAATATTTTTTTATTTTTTTATTATAATATAATCTTATGAGTCCTCAATTATTTTTTCAAAGTGTCATAAAATCAATTATAAATTTAAAATTGGTATTTCCTCAATAAATGATGATTTTAATAAAAAAATAAAATTAATTATATTTTGAAGATTATATTCATACAAGAGATTTAATTTTTTAAATCTTTGTGCCTAAAATTGTTTTGGGTAAAATTTTGGGATTTTTCTAAAAATGGTGATTTTTTGGTGAATAGTGAAAGATAGTAATTTAAGATACATATACATTATAAGTTCAACATACTATTTCATGAGTCATTTATTATTTAAGAACCATAATTTCAATATATTATTCTATATTGAATTTATTAAGTTGTGGGAATCAATACTATTCATAGTCTTGATCCAAAATAATAAACTAATTAATTAAATAATAAAAACCCAATCTTTGCCACTATAAATACCCTCACTCACCAGCTCTTCACCTCACACCTACAAGACCAATAATATTTTCCAATTTATAAAGAAAATAACTCTCCCAAAACTCTCCCATGTTATTTTTTCCTTTTGGTCTCACCCAAAAAACCATTTAAATGTTTCATAAGGAGGTTCTCAACGAGAAGAATTTAAGAGGTAAAATCCCTTTTCATTCGTTTAATTTTCTTCAATATTATTTTCTTTTATTATCCATTACATAATTATTCTATCAAAAAAAGAATTATAAATAGTGAACCTTTTATATACTATAATTTTATTATATTTATTGAATATCAACCACCAATTATCTTCTCTTCCCCTGTTTATTCTAAAAATGAAAACGTCGTATGTTAGGTGCCAATTTACTACCTTCGTGGATGATGAGTTTTTTTTTTAAATTCCACTTTCAAGGCTTGATATAAAATCATTTTTATATTTACATAATAAATTAATATATTCAATAAAACTTATATTATATTCTTTAACCAGTATATATACATTATATTAATTCATAAGACAAAACTAATGCCTGACAATCGAAAAAAGCACCAAAATATTCTAAATGGTTATTATTAACATTTTATCTGATGAATCATCCTCATATCTAGAAAAAATGATATATAACAACATTTAATATTATTTATGTTCATTAGTAGAATATAATTTAAATTCTAGATAACTATTTACATTTTACATGATCATTCATAAGTGTTTATAAGTGAACCAATCATGAAAACCATGTAAATGAACACTATTAAATGATGAAAATGTTTCTTAACTCATTAAAAAATCCAGAAATGAACTCAATAAAATTATACTAGGTCAAATTCATGATTAATTTGTTCTGAGTTAAGTTATTAATTAATCCAAATTCATTATTTTGGACATTAAGTGCATGTTCAAAACACTTCCGCACATAAGGTAAGGGTTTCTTCTCAAACCTACATTTTTCCATCATGATGCATTTTTTATCTCTTTACGCCAAAATAATTCTTCAATATTTTAATATTAATCTTAAAAGTTCTTTTTATATGTTCCAAAATTATTTATATATATCATTTCATCTTTCTTTTATGGTGTAATACATGTTTTATAAGGTTCCATTTTCAATTCATCCTGATAAGCAAGCCCGATTAAAGGGTACATCACAATTTCTTAACAATTTTATAGTACACTATATAATAATTCATAAGACACCATTGTTTTTCTATGATATATATTTTTATCAAGAAAAAATATTTTAGAACTTTTTTTTTGTTTTATTTAATTTATTAATCCTTTTTTCTCTTTAAATACTCATCTCGATTTTCCGTCAAACTGCACTGAAGTGGTCCATTTATAATGTTTTTTAAAACACTTTTACATGTATTCACTTCAATTGGAAATAATTTATTTGTAAAAAATAATTTAATTGTCATAATTATATCAGTTTTTTGATATACATGTTTACAATCTTATTTTATGACAAATACAAATGATTTTTCCAAAATAAATCTTTTTTCCAAAGTAAAAAGTGTATTTCTATGTTCAATTACTCAATGGTTTTAGTAGAGTATATTCAACTATTTCAACACCCTATGTTTAATATTATGATTAATTAATATTGATCTTTTATGATACCATCTAACATGTTTTATTATTTTTTAATGATTTTTTTGACTATGGTTGTGATATCTTCAAACCATTCACCATATTATCTAAATGGTTAGCAGAGTTTTTACAAAATGAGAAAGGTTATTACATTTCATATGTATATGTTTTTTCGATTTCACCCCCTCCATATGATGAAGTAAATGGATAGAATAAGTGACAAGAGGGGCCTACTATAGCCCCTCAATGCATCGATAGTTCTCATGATACAAAAATAATATGGACTTTGGAGAGACCTTGCGCACTTATTTTTAGATATGGATTTCTACGATGCCTTAATAATTTATTTTCAGGTGTCTTGGTCAAGTCCTAAAAGGTATATTTCAGATGTCCATCATTATGAATTCCATCTTTCTGATTTTAGTAATTTGTAATCAATGTGATTATTCGACTAGTTGAATATCCATGGAAAATATTCGTTCTCATGTCATTATTTATTTATATATTATTCCTACTATAATGTGCTTATGACTATGTTTTAATTGAATTTGTTTCTAGTTACTCACCTTGCAATATTTTTTATTTTTAAATTAGCTTCTGTTATATTTCATACCCTTAATGAGAATCTAACCTCAGCCCCTTATTATGTTTTAATTTTTCCCAGGATGTGAAGATGTATATTGTGAATGACTTTCAGGGATAATATTCAATTTTATAGTTGTTTGAAATGGAGTTTATATTTTGTTTTTCAATTCAAGTTTTAATGTAAAACTTCTATTTCTATCTGGTTTTCTAAATCATCTAAACTATTTGATCCTTTTAGATGTGACCTGTTTTTCATAGTACTCATGTAATAAAGTAAAGAACTAGCTCTGAACTACTAGGGTTTGGGATTTTACAACTCTCATCCATATAAGTTTTCCCTTAGACTTTATCCCTCCATATCAAATAAATTCTCTACCTTGATCTGATCAAGAAGAATGGGAATAATTGATATCAATGTCATAGAAACTCATCCCTATGACTCTTGAACATCTTGATGCATGTCTCCAAGTAGTTCCATCATCTTCCACCCATCACAAGACTCATGAACTTCCTCCATCTATGTCTTCCATATCAATGAATTATAATAAATGTTTCTTCTTCCCAGTGTATAAACTATCTCGACATTGAATTACTACAGATACTCAACCCACCTCCTCCATCAACGGTTCAGGCCCTCCTAAAAAAAGATGTATGTAAGGTTCTTATGGTCCTTCTACACCAAAATAATCTTGCCCAAAATATAATGTATCTGTCATCTTTTAGAGTTTACCACCACATCCAATGACAGATCATGAGTATGGTAATTCCTATCATGTTCCCTCATCATTCTAGAGTCATAAAAAACCACTCAGTCTTTCTGCACTAGAACTTCTTCGAGTCTAACATCAAATGAATCACAATACATTGCAAACACCTTACTAGGATCAGGTAATGCGTGGATTGGTACTATGGTTATCCTAATCATCATATCTTAGATTGATCAATCTTATGCATATTCCCCTAAAAACCTCTCCCCTTTCTGGTCAGTCCAAAAATCGGTTCTACGAAGCAGAAGACATTTTGGATGAAATGATATTATTAACTTGATATTCCCAGAAAACTATGAATCATTAAGTCAATCTTGGGTTTTTCCTAGGATATCATGGTTTCAACCTTCTCTAAGAACACTAAAACTTCATCCCCTAAGATAACATTTCCCAATAAGAGCACTTTATCCCTCTAGAAATATCATTTGGATATTTTTGTGTAAATATGATTATATAAAAATCCACTCAAGATGATTTCAATATGTTTTTCATGATAATATATTAACTTGGAGTTCACTAAGATTTAATTGAAGAAAACTACTACAAATAGATCAAAAAATGGAAGAAATGTTAGATTCATCATGTCCATGAATACCAAAAGTGAATTCTTTATAATAAAAAGAATCATTAAGAACTCATAGAATCCATAATTTATCCAAAAATCTATTTAAGTCATGTTAGAGTAGTCTCAAGCTAAAATGGTAGTATCCTAATCTAAAATCAATCTTGGAGAAGATATTCTCACTTATCAACTGATTAAAGACATCATCAATTCATAGAATATGATACTAGTTCTTGACCATCATATAGTTTAATCTATGACAGTCCACACACAAGAACAAAGTATCATAATCCTTCTAGGAAAGAATAATAGAGAACCCAATGAGGATAAACTAGTCCATATAATACCCATGGCTTTAAAATCATCCCACTAAACATTCAAATCATGAATCTCTACTGGTACCATCATATAAGGCAGTATTGATATAATATTTTCAACCAACATAAAATCAATAGTACACTCATTATCTAAATTGGGTTGTAATCCAGAGAGCTCTCCTCTAATGATGTCCGGAACATTTTCCACCACTATAAGAAAAGTATTATGCTAAATTAATCCATCATTCAAAATAAGGCTAGTTATCTGAACCATGATATAATCTAATCTGCAATAAATTGGTCCTCTATTACCATCCTAAACATCCCACTCACCATGGTGAGTGTGGATACCCTTTTCTAGAGATAGAAAGGTAAATCTAGTTAAATAAAAACTCATCTGACAATTATATAAGAACATAAAATCTATACTAAGAATAAAATTGAATATAATCATTTCCAGCAAAGATAGTTCCCAAAGGAAATAATATCCCCAAATTTCAATATTACACTCTTTATATCATTTGATACCCTCTAATTACACTCATAAGGGTGTGTTAATGGTCATGAACCCATCTATTATCTCAACATATAATGCCAAGACATTTTCAAATTTTTTTTTTATTAAAAATGAATATTATTCTACCATAAAAAAAGAGACCAGATTAGGTAGATGCTACCAGAATTGTACCTATGATTCAAGAAGTTCTCAGATCCAAACCAATTGGAGTAGATTTTAAGGAATTTAGTTGGCATATCCCCTTCCCTGTGCTCTAGTATAACTCCCTTGTGTTATTCCATCTTAGTGTTATTGTCTCTCATATACTAGGGTACCAAATCCCCTGGCTTTTTCTAAGCGGCCGGTAAAACTCCAGTTACCAGTCTACTAAGGGGTAACCGATCCCCTTATGTACTATATTTCTTGAGATTATCCCCTTTAACTACAATTCGACGGAAGGTTTGTAATTTTTTTAAGATGACCCAGCCTACCTCAAGCATGACACAATGCTATATGGTCAAAACATTATAGATGCTTGTGGCCCAATATGCCTCACTAAATGTACTTCAATTGACCATTGTCTTGAAGAATAATTCCACTCCCTTGAAATCCTTTCCATCTATGTCCCTATCAAAAACAACTATAGAGATGCTTCATTCATATAGAATAATATTTCCTAGATCGTTTGTTTGAACTATCTAGACGGCACTCGAGGCCTCTCTCGTATTCTTTTTTGTGATGAGATCATGATTCGTCAAATCCACAAGGCTTCCCATAAAAAATATGTTCACCTATGACGTGATCTCCTATATCAGGTTTCTGGCCTTGTGATCCTTCTCATATGTCAATGTAATAGGATAAAATTGGGTCAAAAATGTTTCCTTGAAGTCATCTAGGATTATTCATCTTGTTACTTGTAATGGTCCATAATATCCCACAAATGCTTGGAATATTCTCAAAGAATGTATAAATCAAGATTTACACTCCTATATAAGGGTATCATGATGTTATAAAACATTTCTTAAACTATGTCATTAAATAACACAGCTACATGGGGGCATCCCTCCATAGTGAACTTATAAAGATGATTTAGATAGAGATTTATCTTCTATTCAGAAATCAAATACATTGTGAAAGTATTATCCCTTTCCATGTACTACATGACTATTATGATTCTATCATAGATCTGATAATCTATCTAATTCTCAGGATCCATAGTAATATGTTGTTTATCTATGTTAGGAGAATGTTGATATCAACTCACTTGGAACTCAATTCAAAGACATAGATGGCGTATTTTCTCTACAAGATAAATACACTATTTATAACACTGGATAACATCATGTTCAACCTCAATGCTTGATAAAAGTAGAGAAACTCTAGATCATGTTGTCTATAATCATTGATTAAAAAATTAATTATCATGATATAATTATTCATCTATTCAATTTTCAATAGATATAATAGGTATTCCATTCCATATTTTATGTAGGAAAATTAATGAGTCCCTATAATGAACAATTCCTATTGATATATATCCTTATTTTCCTATCATGATGCATGAATATTCAAATCATGTCACACTAGTCCATGAATATAAATGTCATGAAACAATAACATCACACAATTTGTGAATCACCCAAGGGGAAATAAAATGAACCATAATAAGTGAACTCCTTGAATAACAATCCCATCCCTAGGCACTAAAATTTTCCCTCATACTTAGGTTTACCACTCCCAAGAACAATCCAAATGCAATGACATGAAACATCCTAATTTACATTCTTATTTTACCA
This sequence comes from Viscum album, assembly GCA_963277665.1. Lineage (NCBI taxonomy): Eukaryota > Viridiplantae > Streptophyta > Magnoliopsida > Santalales > Viscaceae > Viscum > Viscum album. The sequence continues at coordinate 1,382,548,017 of OY728163.1, forward strand.
AATTTTAAATCAAAAGTAAAGAACACTTTGTTCCTTAATAACACATTGTAATTTCCTCGACTCGGTTCTCCCTCATGTTACAAGGAATATTAGCTATGTGACCTCACACACACCGGACATTGTATAAGAGGCTTCGAAATAGAAGTGAGGGTGTGAGGAATCTATTGTGGAGACAAATCCCTTTTGTTAAGAGTCTCAATAAGGGTACAAAAAAATTTCTTTGTAGTTGATGTAACAGAAACATTTTGAATAAATAAATTGAAAACCATATATGAGAAGGGAAAAATGAATAAATACAAATAATAGTAGAATAATGAAATGAAATGATGATTGTAACTAAATGGTGGGATTAAATTTATACATTTCAACTAAAAATAATACTCAAATAAAGACTCCAGACCCCCTGGTCTTGAGCCCCATATCGGTCCCAATGCCAGGCCCCAACCCCTCTCACAACCTAAAAAACAATAATATAGTCACTCGCCCTTTTCCAAAACAACATACATGAAATCTATAGGGGTATGAAAAGGTATACTATCCATGGTGTGAGTATAACATAGTAGGATGAAATCATCATATATAGAAAAATCTAGTATGATAAATATCATTAACAAATTATAGTGACAAACTGAGTATTAAATTAATAAAATAACACAACACATAAAGTAAAAAACAGTGATCCCACAATCATGGGTTGACAGTCAGTGTTAGTCAAAAATAATTCAGTGCCTTGTTGGGTATCTTTGAATAAATTTGTATTCTCCTAAATCATGATAGATCATCCACAGAGTAGTAGATTCTCCAACCATGGATGAATCACACAAACATCACATTAACAAATGGCCTATTCTTATATGGTATCTAGAATCTCACCGTCAAGAATTTTGAAACAATTCATATGGTCCTCAAAAGTCATACATAATCATACACGCTACCCGCAAGCATCATGTACTTGTTCTCCTATCCCTTAATCAGTACAAAATCAAGAACCTTTTCCTCAAGAACCAACATAAATCTAGAGTTGTAACCTGATAAAAAATCGTACTAAGAAGAATCCCACCCTCGCGAATTAACCATAACTGATGTCACAAAAAATAAAAATCAATGAAATAAATTCACAAGTCCAAAATAAAAAATACAATAAATATCAACAAGATCCACAATGATCAATTCAACCAATTATCATGTGTCTAGCCAGTTGCATTTTATAAAATCAAGATTCTAATTATCCTCATAAATATATAAAACCAAATTCTTTTATCATTTATTATTATGGTTTTTTACATATTAGTTATCCAAATTTTGGTGAGCTGATTCTACATTAAGAAATCACACAAATCACATGTTATAAAAATTCATAAGATCAATCTAATAATAAATCATTTTTTTTCTAATAAATCTCATGGATCTAATATAAAACTGATCAATTCTCAAATAACGTCCAAGGATGGCACACCTATTGGGTGTTTGTGGGTCATAGTCTCCACACTTGTAGACCCAATAGAATATAATGAATGGTTAAAAATATTAGTTATTATTATTAAATAGGTTTTATCCAGCTTATTTGTTTTTTCACGTAGCCTGCCAACACAATCAAACATATTTTCCACACTATGGATAACTAAATGAGACATATTTTAAAAAAATTAGACCAGCCACCATAATTTGGAGATCAAAGAACAATTTTCAATAGGTAATTCTAATAAAGAACAAAGGAGATGCCGATCACAAGGTAAATCAAGATTAGACACATCTAGATACATACCTGGTTTAATAGAATCTAATTGATCACACCATAATAATATAGAAAATAATAAGAAAGGGGAAAACATAATCTATGAGCTAACCATAGATTGAACACTAGACCAAGAAATTTAGAGAGAATGGAATTTCTCTAGAATCACACAGAGTTTCCCTAGGCATCTAGGGAGATAGTTTCCACATGAATTAATCTAATTCACACACACAACATGGGTTAAAACCACTAATCCCAAGATATTAATGATGTGAACCCCTTTCATGATGTGAATTTAACAAATTTATAAGATACACTTAAAATCGATTAGTTGTTAGTTAGAATAACCTTGGTTGACCATTTCATGTCATGAACTGGTTTCGTGGCATATATATGTTTCATTTTTATAACCAATTCATAGAATTTAACTAGAAACATGTTGACTTTGCGTCACCAATCCATGATGTCAAAGTTCCCAAAAAATATCTATCTTCCTAGTTTAAATTGAATTAACATGAACCACTTCTAAAGCATTCCAAATCCATAGAGAACCCTCATAAGCCTTCAACCCATTTATACCTAGAATCCATTAATTCAAACAAATATATATCCCAAAAATTTATTCAATTTTCCCATGAACAATTATCTCCATCCTCAAAAAAAACTCAACCAATGGGGTATTAAAAAATTAAAGGAAACCCAACTAAAATAGGTTCAACCAAAAATCAAGAGGGATGTACATGGAAATAGATGAGATTATACCTTTTCATGATTTTTAAATTTCCTTTAATATTTATTATGAATTTTTTATACTAACATTTTAGAAGAGAGGTTGATATCTTGGGTAAGAAAATATTCATTTTGTGGTGAAATTTTATTTTGAAAAAATATATTTTTCTTTATTATTCATTGATTGAAAATTTTCCTTCTTTTTCCATATATATAATGTAATAGAATTTTTGGGATTATCCCATGTTTATAAAACTTTTCATAGTGATTTATGGATTACTGGGGACAAGGAAAAGTTTAATTTGAAAATTGAAAATAAATTTCATAAATATAAAACCGATTAAATATTAAAATTAATCTATTATTCTGAAAATGAATATTAAGTGGTAGTGTTAAATTTTTGATGTGATATTTTTTTATATAAGGGTGATGAACTAATTATCTAAAAATATTAAACTAAAATATCTATACGAATATAAGAAAATGAAATTTCATATAAATAATCAATGCTACAGACTGTTTATGTTTGGACACTTCTATTTGGTACAATAGTAAAGGTTTATTTTAATTTTGAGGTTTTCATAGTGGATATAAATACCCTTAATAGATTGTAATTTCCGGTTATCATAATAGTTAATATTATGATAACCATGTTTCTTTATATAAGAAATGTCTTTTCAGAATGGTTTTCCATATATGAAACATGAATTAATAATGCACCAAGAGGATAATATCCTTCTAAATCATTAAGTTGGAATGGTTGTATTTATAACTATGTAGTTTTTTGTGGTGATTTCTTAGTTTAAACATTATATAAATGATTCTTGGATCCATTCTAGAGATCAACCAGTTCTACCACAACGATATATGTTGGTAGTGCAAAATTTTATGAGAAAATACCCTCTAACATTCAATGGATATTTTGACTCAGTGGTAGCTGAGGGATGGATTAAATCCACTAGGAACATATTTTATGTTATAGTTTGTTTGGATCATTAAGAGATAACACATTATATGTATCATCTTGAAGGTGTAGTTGATCAATAGAGGCCAATGGTTAAGAATACTATACAAATTGAAGAGATTAACACAATAGAATGGGATAAATTTAAAAATATTTTCAATGAGAAATATTTTCCATATGTTGTTTGATATAGGATGGAAGATAAATTCTTCTAATATTGGTTGGAAGAGAATGATTTTGTAATTAATTGTGAAGAAACCTTAACCTGGTTTTCAAGGTATGCACAAAATTTTATCTAGGATCTTGAAAGTATAATTAATGAATTTCAATTACAATTAAATTCAAGATACCAAATATCTTTGGCCTCCCATGAACATAAGAGTTATGATAAACTTATTTGAGGTTCTAAAAAGGTGAATAAACATTTTCTTGTGATTGGGTGTTTTTTTGAAAAAAAAGAACAAAAATATGTCCATGTTATAGAAAATGAGATGAATCTATTAAATAAATATGTAGGTAAGTAAATAAATTATTTAGTTTGTGATTGGTGTGGTTAAAAGAACCCTAGGCAATGTATTATTAAATGTAGTATGTGTTTTTGATGTGTTAAGTTTAGGAATTTGACTCATTATTACAATGAATACATCCTGGTAGTGGAAAAACAAGTTTTCATAAATAGATAATAAAGTGTTTTAAATGTATTATGATGGGTCATTATGTTTATGAGTGTCCTATAAATATACTTAATTATTTGAAGAAGTAATACTTTTAGCAAAAGGGTGCGGTGAAATCACATTCAAACAATTCAGAAAATCGTTGGCCATCAAAACAATGATAAAATGTATATTACTTTTTTTATCAAGATTACCCTAATGTATTATTTGATTTGGGGTGTATATAATATTTCATTTATGAGAATTTTATTAGTAAAATGAAAATTTCACCTCATGAAATATAGTTATGACTTCGGGTAAAAACACATAGGGTTAGTATTAAGTCAATAAGAATTTACAAATAGATTCATGTCATCATATATGGAAGAGTCATCCCTAAAAACATTGGTGTATTTACCATTTTAAATTTTGGTGTTATTACATATATGGATTGGATTTTATTTTATCATGATATGATAGATTTTAGGGACAAAAAATTAATTTTAAAAAAATATATTCTTTTCTATTTAGTAATGAATTCTTACATATGATAAAATATCAAGAAGCTATTAAAGTATTATGAGATGGAAAATATATTAAACTTGCTCATGTTGTCGAAATTAAGGAAACTATTCAGATCAATTATATTACTATAAAAAAGAATATATGTATGTTTTTTATAATGAGGTGCCTAGTATTTTACTCCTTCTTAATGTTGAATTTACTATTAACATAGTGACTTTTGGAAAGATGAATTCAAAACTGACTTATCGAATATCTCAAGTAGAGATTATGGAATTTTAAAATTAATTGCATGTGTTTCGGGATAATGATTTGATTCTTCCAATTACTTATTTTGGAGGTTCTCCTATCTTTTTAAATGGAATTATTGTTCTACGATGACTCACATTGATTATAGAGCATTGAATAATATCACTATTTAGAATAATTACATGGTTCCTCGTATCGATGAATTTTTGGAACTTCTAATGGGTAATCATTATTTTTCGAAGGTTGATCCCATGTCTGGGTACCTTCATCTAATGGAAAATGAAGACGAATTCCATAAGACAACAATTCAAACTAGGTATGGGATTAAGAGTTCATAGATATTCCCTTTGGGTTGAATAATTTTCCAAATCTATTCATTTACCTTATTAATAGAGTATCCCATAAATATTTAGATATGTTTATTGTTATATTAATTGATGATATTTTTGTTTTTTAATAAATTTCTGAGGATCATTAGAAACATATAACGATTATTCTGCAAATCTTGAATGAAAAAAAAGTTATATGGAAAATTTAATAAATATGATTTGTGGTTGTAGTTGTTTTCATTATAAAGAAATATTATAAATAAATATGGAATAATTTTTGATATTTCAAGCAATAAAGGAGTTTATGAGTGTCCAAGACCAATGAATATTAAAGATATTTTGTACATTTCATTGATTAAAAGGATATTAAAAGACGTTTTTATGAAAAAAAATTATTTTTATTAATCATAGTAATCAAGTGATCAAAAAATGGATTTATATTTTTCTATTAAATGGACTATGATGAAAGTTTCAAAGAATTGAGAAGAATAGTAGTTAATGCTATAGTTTTTTCCCTACCATCATAAAATGGTGAATTTTTTAACGAAAATTATTATTCATTGGAGGGATATATTAGTGTTTTAAGGTAGAATGATCATGTAATTTCTTAGGATTCACAAAAATTAAAACCTAAGGAGAAAAATTATCTTACGAAAAACCATGAACTAGTAGTTGTTGTGTTTTACTAATTAATTTAAGATGACATTCTTATGGAGTAAATTTTGAAATATATACTGATCATAAAAGTTTTATGTTCATATTTACATAAAAGATAACATTAGATAGAGGATTTGGATGGATTTGATAAAACTGTTTGACTACACAATTCATTACCATTTTGGTAAAGAAAATGAAGTAGTTTATTATTTGAGTTGAAAAGTTAATAATACATTAACGATAATACATTTGAAACATTATCCTTTGGTCAAAAATTTGATTAATTTAGTCTTAAAAATTTCTCATATAGGAACACCCTCACATTTTTTAGCTGTCAGTATAATCATCCTTGTTTTGGAAGATTAAAAGTGTATGTTTCTTGAGTATGATTTAGAAAGAAACAATGTTTTTTTTATTCATTAAAGTTTTATATGTTTCATGTGATCCCAAATAGAAGAAATAATTGTTATATGAGGCTCATATTACTCCATTATTCGTCTTCCTTGGAAGAAAATAAAAATTATAGAACTTTGGGAACATTTTTTTGGTTAGCAATATTTAAATATATTTCTTATGTTTCCATGAAATATTTGACATTTTAAAAGGATAAATTCAGGTGAATATTATTGAGGGGTATGATTTATACTTTTATAGTTACCTAAATTAAATGGGTTAATATTTTCCAGGATTTTGTGGGGGGATTAACAAATACATCTCATATTAATAGTGATATTTGTGTAATTGTATATTGTTTATTGTTTAACTAATTATATGCATTTACTTCCTGTCTAAGATAATATATCTTTGGAAAAACATTCTTTTGTTTTTTAATATATAATTAGATTACAAGGATTCACTCTCTCTATTATATTTTACCATGATACAAGGATGACCTCTAATTTTGGGAAAAGTATTTAGAATTTATTTGGTACTGAATTAAATTTTAGTATTAATTTTCAATCACAGTCTAATGAATAGTTAGAGAAAACGATTTATGCATTATAGGATATTATATCAGTGCTTTTAATAAATTATCATTGAATTTGGGATCAAAAACATACTTTGGTTATGTTTTTTTATAATAATAATTTTCTCTCATGGTAGGAAATCATGTATTACATATAGTTTTTTATGGAAGAGTATTATATTTTTTATTAAAATGTGATAGATAACTCCATAAGTTATTGGAATATTTGAAATTATGGAAATATAATTTTATTTTTCTCTTTATTGGAATTACTACTATGTTTTTCATAGGTTCATTACATATTTCATGTTTCATTATTTTAAAAAAAATTTCTTAGTTGCATCTCATATTTTGGTCCCTATGGTAGTTGAGATGAAATAAAAAAATTATTATAAAGAATAGATATTATAGGTTCATGAACCTATAGTGAATGTTTCGTGGAATTAATCATTTTACCATGTTAAGGATTTGTTGAAAAATAATATTTTTTAATAATCTTCATTGGTATTATAAAATTCAATGATGGAAATATATCCTCACAACTTTAAGTACATAATTGAATTAAAATAATTCAATCTGCAAAAGGGGAGGATAATTTAACAACCTTTGTGAGTTTAAGATAAAAAAAATTTCATGTCTTATTAATATTAATTACGTAGATTTTATAAGGATGTATTAATTATATTAATGTTAAGTAACTGTTTAGTCAATTATGAAATAGGTTTATTCTTATTAAATCTAATTTCATATATTATAAGGTTTAATTTAGAAGAATAATTTATAATTATTTTAATTCTAATTTGAAGAAACTAAAATCATTTTTTAATTAATCATATCAAAATTATCTTTGTATAAATTTTTTAAAATTTTCTGAAGTGTACATTTTATCAATGAATTGTGAAAAATACTTTGTTTTATTGAAAACTATATTTTCTTTTCAAGTAGTTACAAAGCCAGAGTGTATTTTGGATTTTTTTTAAATTTAATTAGTTCCATTTGATTAAAAATAAAATTTAAAATGTTATTTTAATCAACATTACACTTTATTTTCATACAAGAACAATTTTAAACATAAAAAGATTTTTTCTTAAATACTATTTTTCATCACAATTGTTTGGATTTATTCTAAATTAAATTATTCCATTTATACAAATTTAATTATTTTTAAATTACTTATATATATTTTAATCATTATAAATAATATTAGTTAATAAGGTCTATTTAATTTTTGATCATAATGAACAGAAACATTAATAAAATTTTGTTACCAATATTAAGGTTAAAACAGGTTCATTGGGGGTTAAACATTAGTGATAACGATTAATATAAACTATACTATTATCTAAATTCTATTTTATGTCCCTATTTAGTCCCTATACAATATAATATGTTTTTATGGTCCATTTAAGAGCTATTTTCTTTGAGTAAGAAATTGGTATACTTAAATTTGTTTAACAATTCCATGTATGTCCTCTCCCAAACTTATAAAAGGGCACACCCTCTCCTCTTTTATTGGAAAATCAAGATCAAATTGGTGTGGAAAATTCCATCCCAAAAGATTTATTAATATTCATACTTATTTATGAGATTCCATTCATTTATTTTAAAATCGTATTGGGAAGGATTTAATTATAAAACAAAAGATGTTGTCCAAAGAATATGCATAGTTCTTAACCAATCGTTTTTTTCTTTTTATAACTTCCAAAAATATTATTCAACCAATATGAAACTATAAAATAAATATAAACCATAAACATAGATGTTTTTTGTGGATGGTGTACTATGTACTTATCTCTTTCTTCTATCAAATGGGAAATTAAACCATTTTTTTATGTTACCTCTTTAAAAAAAGATGAAATTCAGTTTCCATCACCATTACTCGTGTCTAGTTATAATGAAGGATTTAATGTATAAATATGTTGTTAATAACATAATTATAATTTTAAAAAGATATTATACCATTTGTTTCCAAATTTTGCATCCACTAAGAAATGATGACATCATTCAAACAATCATGTGGTTTACGACCTCTGCAAAGTAGTTGATTAATTTTTCATGGCCACATCACACTGATTATATATATAAATTCATTAAATTAAATAATTTTATATTATGATATAATCATAATTGTAAAATATTTAAATAATACAATCCTTATTTTCATCAAGTTTGTTATAAATTAAAAATATTACAAATTAGTTCGTACTACCTACGGTCTCCATGATTATAATGTAATCTATTTTTCATAATCATCATCTATGGTTTCTATTAAATGTATATTTAATTTATAAAAATTATTATTTTTCAATTAAAATTATTCTATAGAAGATGGAATAAGGACTAATTTTAACATAGTCATCATACAGATATAATTTTGGATATATAAGCAGAATATCATCAAACTTCATAAATGAACTTAATTGTTTAAGTAATAGTATATAAAATTGTACTAAATAAAATAAAATGGATAATAATAGATGGAAATGGTTCTTATGAAAGAAATTATTGGACATATTTTTATTATTTATAAATATAAATGATGTATTTGAAGAGTCGTACTTGAGGTAAGGGACACATGGCCTTAAAAACCACATTATAAATTCTTTAAAGATTTATTTTCTAAATATTTTTTTTCGAGTTCTATATTATTTAAATTAAATTATGGATGAAATTATTTGGACCTAAATTAATTATAAGGGTCATTTATTCCCTTTTTCATTTATATCATATGTTTTAAAAAGGAATATTTTTACATAATTTATATAGAACGTTTTTAAAAAAAGGGAAAAAGAAATGTTCTATTTTAACATAAACAACAGGAATAGCCTTTCCCACCAATGTAACCATTATTTTGGATTCATTTGAAATATTTTGCATTTTCTTCAAAAAAACCTTCCAATTTCTTTCTATATTTTATAAAATTTTATTAAATATAATAGGTATTTTGATATTCAGAAATGTTAATCTTATGGGTTCAATGAATATTTTTATGAGTGTAAGGATGAAGACGCATGATTTCATATGTTTTGATTATGTTATGGTTCGTCGGAATTAACTATAATTATAGGTGACCAAGATATTGATATTGATAACCAGTCATCCCAATATATCTCATGATGATTGGTGACCCAGATATAGCTTTTCAATGCATTGGGTAAAGAGATAGAGTAATCTAATAAAGGTTTCTCCTAAGAAGTTATAGGAATTTTCAAAGTAGTTTTTTCAATTTGAAAGAGCTATTACAATTTTATTATGAAAATAACTTCTCAATTTATGTACTAGAATTATTTATTATTTTTATATATTTTTATATAAATATCACGAATTCAGATATTAAGATAATGAGTTTAATTTTAATGTGACGTTTATGCTACTTCTTAAGGATTAAATGTATAACTTTAATTGTCTTTTTCATGAATGAAAAAAACATAGTGAGTTTTTTTTTTAATTATGATATATTATAAAGTGTTTTATAAAAATATTTCGTTATGGGAGTTTATTTATTGGGTATGAAAATGATTATTTTTATCTAACATTTTAATATTGAAAGGGACTTTTTTGTGTATTCATTGACTAACGAGTTCCTATATTTATTTTTGTATAGACATTACTAGTTTTTTTGTACTCGTAAAATGTTTTAAAATGTTTTTAATGTATTTTGGGATATTAAGGAAAATGATAAGGAATATATTAAGATTGTAAAAATATTCCAGGAAAAGAAAACTTATTATACCTTGAAAGATTTTTATTTTTGGAAAAATTGATATTGAATGGAAGTGTCCGCTTTGTGATTTAAAATTTATTTAGGTAATATTTATGACTAAATTCCATAAATTAATTATCCTAAAAGATCTCTAAGAATAAAATAAAATTAATTCTTATCTAATGACATAATTTTAAGTATTTTTAGGGTTCCATCTTTATATTTCCCCCCAAAAATATTCCCCTATGGAACAATTCAACCTTTGATACCACTTTAACCTTTCTATTATCATGTTATTAATTATTCTCAAACTAATTCATTCCCAACAACCATTCACACATGATGAATCTATATAGTGATCAAATACTTATTCAACATGTACACTAAGCTCTTATGAGATAATGTTGGTGTGAGAAACAAGATTAGTATGCAAATTTCCTCAAATCACTACTTCCTTATTGACACCACCTTTTGAAAATTTCTTGATAAAAAATAATCTTAAAAACTAATTCCAATTTATTTTGACAATTGATACCAATTTACACAAATATTATCATATATTTATTATCTTAAGAAGGACACTTCCTCAAAAACACATTAGAATCCACTTTCAACACAAACTCAAAAACTTCTTGTCATAAAAAATATTCAATGAACGAATAGATTAAACATCATAATGATAAAAAAAATCCTCTACTACTCCCCCACCGAATCATAAAAGAACATTATCCCCCTATCAGAAATTTTTCCTGCTTCATCAGTAATATTTATACCCATTTTATGATAATCCCAATGGTCACTACTTTGAAAGATGAAATGTTGAAAAGAACACAAATTGGTTCATGGGTAAATTCACAAAATACTTCTTAGGGGTGGGGTCCCACATTCAAAATATTCTTTTTTAGAAGTTTAATAGACACCATGTTCACATCAATGGATTTCAAAGTCATCCTTGGGTTAGGATTTAATTATAATATCTATGACTTGATACTCAATTGAAACATAATAAAAAAATATACGTCCCATGATCTATATTCTAAATGATAATGTGATATTCTATTTGAATGTTCTTAATACTTGAGTGGTGGATAAGAATATTTTTATGATTTATATAACATTAATTATCCCAATTTATTTCGATTATTGGATTAACATTAATTCTCGTGTCTTCAAGATAATTCTCCATCCAAAGTAACGGTTTATAAGCATTATTGGCCATAATATATTCAGCATCTATGGTACATAGTCAAATGAATTCATGTCTCTTTCTTAGGAAAGGTATACATAATAGTTGAAGAAAGAATTGAATACATGAAATTTACATTCATATAATTCATTTTACTACAATATTGTGGATTTTTTTGGATTAATTTTATGTTATGATGCATGGAATGTGGAAAAAAGTGTTCCAGTTCATGTTATTATTTATTAAATTTGGCTTCCAATGATCTTCCTATATTCTATGATATTGAACATTTTTCCTTTTATGTACCTTGAAAATTTCATCTATGATGCAACTGGTGTTTTTATCTCTATGGAATCCTCTATTCCAGACCTTTTCAAAACCTCTTTGGAATATTTAGATTGAGAAATAAATATTCCACACCTATCATGTATCACAAGGAGAAAAATAAAAGTTGTCAACTATCCAATCATCGATAATTAAAAATTTAATTTTATAAACTATTAAAACTACATTCATAATTCTTCATCTTACCTATAATGCATAATGTCATCCATATACACTATAACTATCATCCATATATTACTATAATTATAACATAGATATTTTAATCCACTACACCTCACTAGAAACCAAGGTTATTTATGTACTAATCATTTCATGAATAACATGCTCTAGGTGCCTACATTAGCACATAAAGATCCTTATTCATCTGATAACCTTTTTAATCATCTTTATAAATAAGAAAAATATCTGGTTTATCTATATAAACATATTCTTATAGAACTCGATTAATAAATGATGAATTAACACTCGTATGGAAAATATATAATTTCCTTTGAACTATAATAGAAATAATTGATGAATTATCTATAACCAAGTCACAGGTTTATATTTCTCATCAATATAAAATATTTCAATATTTTTGTATCCCTTGAACGAAATTTTTGTTTTTTAGTTACTATTCCATAAACATTCATTTTATTATAGAAGGCTCATTTGTTCTCAATGGCATTCTTATCTATTTTCCTTTAAACTATCTCCATTTTTGATTCTTCTTGATTTGGTTAATCTCTTCATTCAAAATTTAATCAAAATTTACATCGATAAAAAAATATTTAAATCATTTTGGATGAATATGTGAATGGAAAAAGTATTTCGATATAGAAATAAATATCCTCATTACACTTGTGTTGTTTTATCACCATTGATATTCATATTATCAATTATTGCTGAGATCATTGGATTTTATAAATATGCCAATGTAGATTCATCCTTCACATCATCAATATCTTCTTATTAATATACCTTTTGGGTATACACTCCCCATTAACCATCAAATCCTCATCAATATCATCGTAAATCTACTCAATAATTATTTCAGTATTTTGATCGATATCAACCACATTGACACTACGAAATTTTTTATTATTTCAAAACACACTTTTAAAGGATAATTGAAATGATAAAAAAACATCCTTACCTAATCCTCAAACACCATCCATGAAGAAAACAACAACAAAAAGTCCTCAATAGCTCATAGTTGGGATGGTGAAGCACAACATTGATGAGAAAATCATATAGACAAGTTAACACCTCCATCAGAATTTGTACATTTTCCTAAAAAAAATTAAAACCATTGTACCTACCAACTAGGATACAGAGATCTAACACTAAACCAATTGAACTTGCAAACACCGTGTAAGTCTAGAGTTATATACCCAAAATAGGAAAAGTGTTCCCCTCCCAATGGAATATTAATGTTTTATAATCTTATAACCTAATAAGACTCTGGATGGTAGTGAGTTAATTCAACATAGAATCCCCATCAAATAACTCATCAAGTAAGGAATCCATAATATCACATGATTTGATGAACTACCCCATACCAATGTTCTATACATTAGAATCCCTAAGTAAACTGTTGGCCTGAGTATTATTCTATGTCATTTGCTTCTTGGTTCCCGCATTCACAACTCTTTCCCTCATCCTCATTTAGTGTTCCATATAATCTTTGATTATAAATCACCATCCACCATTCTTTCCTCATAGTGAATAAGATGGATCATAGAGAGAGGTTTGGAATCCACTTTTTCTTCTAGGGGTCTAAGTGAATCTTCACTCTCAGGGTTGTCCTAATTATTTCCTTTCTTTATTATAGGGAATTCTGAGATCATTCCATCTATTTCTTCCACTAGTGTCGTTTTAGTACTTTAATGGAGATAAATTGGAGGATGGGGGAACTGAAGGTTGAACCCCATTTTTTTCAAAATGGAAAAGAACGCAGTATAAATCAAAGACTCAGGTGAGTTCTGAGTTGGGTGACAAAAATACTAAATTCATTCTATCATTGATTATGAGTAGGACAACAAGTAATTATTGAAAATTGGGTTTGGATCATAGAATAATGAGAAATGAAATTATAACTCCTGATATTTTCATCCACATTAACATCATTTACCCCAATAACCATTCATAATCAATAATGGAAGCATTAAAATGATTTTATTTTTCTTGAGTATCCACAAAATAACCATACATCTCTATAAGAATAAATAATTATGTGTTCCTCCTAATTAAGAATATAACACCTACTTCCAAATATTCCAAATTTCGTCAATTTCTATTTCTTTCAATACATCATCCTCTATGAAATATTTTCATATCTTATACAAAAAGAATATTTTTTATAAATTTACAATAATTTCAAGAAAACATCCTTCCAAAACTTCAAATGTTTGACATTTTCAATAAGCAACATTCTATCCATGTTATTATTGATTTGATTTATCCTATTAGATAAAACATTTGACCAAGGATTCATTATTGTTGAAAATTTCTACCCTATTCCATGATATTCCAAATACTCCTCCACCTAGATGTTGGTTAATGTCATGCAACCTTCGGGTTAAAATTTCATAATTTTCTATCAAGGTACATTTTCAACCACACATCAATATTGTGTTATGAAACTGAAAACCTCATTCTTGTGAGTAATAGAAAAAATAAATTCCATCCTACTAAAATAACCATTTACAAGAATATAAAGCCTCTTCTCATCAATGTCTGTTGGTGATATAGGTTCACACATATCAATATGTACCAGTTCAAGCACATTTTTCACTTCTGTTATTTTTCTTTTTATATATTTTGAGTGATCATATCGTATTGTAAGGTATCACATGTTTGAGTATGATAACAAGATATATTTGAGATAACTTGAGATTTTTCACATTTCACAAGATCATAAAAATATGATTGCCTCAAATGGAAAAGTAAATTATACCACAACAAGTCTTCTTCCCCCTTGGTTGGAAATTGTTTATCCTTTTCTCCACTCACAAGGTAAATAATACCCTTTTGTATATAATTGATGTACCAACAAAGAAATATATTTTCCCTTAAAAATAAACATCTTATTAGTAGAATTAAATTCATTTCGTGATTCATATAAGAGAATGAGACAATGTATATTGTCAATGAAACCTTCCACGACCAAGAAATCTTCAAGCCTCACATCATTGACCTTAAATTCTGCTTTCTAGAAGCCAATAATCATTAAACCTTCTTCATTACCAAATATTATGACACATACCTTTTTCCTTGATACATGTGATACGATCCTTATTCCTCATCCTATGGGTAATAAATACATTATTAATTTTCTATACAACCTCTCAATCAGATGTATTATGTAAAATATATGAAACTATTTCTAACTAAACTCTTCTATTTTTGAGCCATGTCTTTGTATTTACACCAATAATTGAATTACAATATTGATCATCATTAGATTATGATGGATCCTATTCATCTTGCGATCATAGAAAATTAATTTTCACTTTCATCCCACTCGATGATTCCATGAGTGTCTTCATACAACCACATTGGGTCTTTATCGACATAATCCTCTATAGAATTAATTAGAAATATAAATATAGAATTTAAAATCGTCCACACTATAAATAGTAAACATAAAAATCACACCTAGAATATTAATCTATATTTTGTTTCCTCTTATCTCTTGTGACCATAAGATTCAATTTAATATGGAACAATATTTTCATAATTCCTCATCATTTCACATTAATAACACCTGGGATGAGGTGAACTCTTATGTGTTATTATGTAAGAACTAGTTTTCCATTAGGTTCTTTAGATATTCTAATTCTCAGTCATACAAAAATAATAATTTATCTTTGTAGTGTCTTCTTGTGTTCATGCATCAACCAAATTAATTTCTATTTATGATCAATCCACATTCCATCCTTGTAATCTAGCCATGATTTTTTCTTCTAATAACCACCATATTCTGGTTTTACTGGACCTCCATGCCCTATCTTCATTTTTTCAATATTTCGTTTTTTTCTTATATTATGATGTCATAACGGGAGTCAATGGTTTCCCATGGTATTTAAATTTTCATCACATTCTATTAACTTCCTCATATAGCTATTTGATATGTTTAGATTGATCATTCATTATCACCATCAAACCATCGATAACCTTATTTTGTTCTTTATCATTGAACTTGTAGTCAAAAAACATCACTAAGGTTTTTAGGTCCTCATATTTTTTTTCAAATTGTTATTTCATCTTATACTTTTCATCTGTTATTTCTACATATAGTTTTTGGAATGATCAACCTCTCTATTAGATATTCTTTTCTTTTCATCCAAAAAATATATTTCTTGAATCACAGATTCAAGTTCAATGTGAAGACAAAATCTTCCTGTCACATTTACATCATCATTATCACTCACTTCTATTGTCTAGGAACTACCCTCATCCACTACCATACAATTGTCTCCATGATATTTGTAGTCCTCAATTTCCTCTACCTCAATTTATTAAATTTCATACCGTTAACATTGAAAGATGATTTTTGGATATAAACATCATCATCCTCAACATATTTTTTAAATTTCCTAGGAAACATGGATATAAAGATCCCAACCATTCCACCTAGAAAATATGCATGTGGAAGTTTCCCTTTAAACATTCCATATCACATTTTCATATTTGAAAAATGGAATGAAATGAACTCATCCACCAATTTTTATTCCTAGACATCCTCTATGGTGAACATCTTCATAGACTTGAATGCCATCTATTTAGACTTCCCCCTTTCCACATCCACATTATCATAATTTCTTATCTTATAAGTCAAAAGTGTATTGTGTAAACTATTCAACATAAAGTATTTCAGATCTTTATCCCCAAAAATAGAGGCTTTCTAATTAAACTGCGATGGTAATATTATAAGGATGAATTTTGTGATCTCTATATCAATGAGAGTTTTTCTAAAACCATGTATGTTCTCTATAGTAACATTCACCTGATCAAATAATGCATCAATAGATTCAACTTTTTTCATACTCAATTCATAATACATGTTCCACATAAAACTTATTTTAGCTTCATAGACCTTTGAATCACCTTTGTGGATGTATCATTTTTTCCCACATGTCATTTGAGGATATGCATGGAATTATCTTAATGCACATTATGTTTGATAGTTATCCGTAAAAATAATTAATTTCTTTGGTTTTGGAATCCTATTGTCTTTGTAATTATTTTAAAAATCTCTATTATATATACTGGTTGAAATACCATGTATCATAGTTATAAAAAATTCATGCCAAAAGATAAGATAATGTAGTAAATTATGTTTTGTTGGACCCAAGGATTTTCATTGATGGTAATGGAATTTGGTTTGTGTTTTTTTTCAATCCACATTATTTTGATCAATTAGTTTGCAAGAAAATGGATATTACAGTATAGGCTCAAGCATGTGTTTAAGGTAGCGTTGTTTCCAATAGTTTTTCAAATTTTTGTTCCTCAGAGTCTAGATTTTTTTTTGGAAAAGGAATATTTTCCACATAGGATTGCATAGTTATAGACCATGAATTACTGTTCACATATAGCATAGGACATATACAGGACAACAAGGAAATGAAAAATATATATCTAGCAAATAGCGGCACTATGTAGGCTGTGAAGCACAGCATGAAAAATATGTAAGGGAAATGGTTCATGGGAGCCTGGTGGTTCATGGGTGGAAATTAGTTCCTGGGATGTCCCTTCATTCATTTTCTAGAGGTGCTAATTCATGTACAGAAGATATTGGATTCCATTAAGGAAGAGAGGCATTATTCATATCATGTAGGAAAATGGTTTTTGTGTAGATCCTTCCAAACATAGTGATTGAGGGGATTCAATGGAAGTGTTCCATGGGATGCAGTGATCTATCCCAAAAATCTAGTAATGGTGGTGTTTCTAACATATATTAACTATGTATGAACTCTTGTTTTCCATAACTTTTCTGCATTAGTGAATTTTGGTATGACCGATAAACATTTGGCATATGCTCTATCGACTAGCCGTTAGTGGTGATCCAATTAAAATAGTTGTCCGATCTATTTTTATGTGATTTTTTATTTCACATTTTCATCAAAACTATTTAACGAGTTTCTAAAAATGTGGGAATTAGATCAATAACATTAAAATAATAAATTTTACACCCTGATTTACCCCCCCTCTAATGGTGTTCCAGGTTTCAAAAAGAGGTATCAGAGCCTACAAGTTTATTGTGTTAAATCTATCTTAATTTTATGTCATAGAGAACTCATTAAATGTTATGGGAATCCTCCTTTTTGATGGAAGAAACTTTCAAATATATAATAATAGGATGATATCTCATCTAATATCTATTGTAATTGATGTTCTATTTGCCACTACACTAGCGATTCAGGTCACCGATGCAATAAGTCTGTCAATGACAAAAATAGATAGAATTTTTTTAGATGAAGATGCCAAAGAAAATAATTCCCTTAGTTTATCTGTTTGATCAAATATATATAAAGGTGTATAGTTGTAATTTGAGCCATGTTTATGTGGAGAAATCCTAAAAATATATATGAAGGGATCATAAATGTCAATGAGGGAAAACTCCATTTTATGTGTAATAGGTGCCCTCACCTATAGATGCATCCTGATGAAAATGAAGATAACTTATTCAATAATATATCAGATGTTATTGAAGTAATTCAAGGACTATGTGAATAAAAAACTACATTTACATTGTTCATAAAATATTGATAAGGCTTCGAACACTCTACAATCCAAAAGTGTCACCCCTTGTAGAAATAAGTCATTCTAAACTTTCATTGGATGATTTGTGGAGTAGCCACGTGGAATAGGAAATGGGTGTGAAACCTATATATGCAATGACTCGAGTATGTATGGGAATGGTTACATGAGCCTCAACCCAGTTGTTTAGGTATCCTTAAGTGTCGTATTATAGAATAACTGCATATTGTATGGTACTATAACAAGCAATGTAGCAGTTACTGTAGCAGGTACTATTTGGTACTGTAATAGCTGGAACTATTCAACTTGGGCCATCGGTTCGATCTTGGAGTACTTAAGGATTTTAGGCCATCCATGCCTTTGGTTCAGTAGGGCCTTTGGTCCATAATTAAGGCCTTCGAGCCACATCATGGCCTTCGGGCCACATGCAGTTTCCCTAGATAGACTCTACAAAAAAGGAGAAACCCCAAAAGGGGATTCAGAGAAAGTGCACTCATCAGAGTAGAGACAAATGGATTGTCAGAATGTGAGGGTATGGATATGACATCGATCCCAACCAATGCTTTCACGGTAAGCCTATACAGACGACCATGCGAAGGTGGAGAGCTACTATCATGAGGCAGATGCTGGGGAGGGGCAGTTCCTTGTACATAGTCTGGTTGAATTCCCTAACACCTTCAGGTCGTGTAATCTCCTAAGCCTATGGTCATTGTAATATTTGAGCCTACGTTCCTTGTATGGGTTCCCCGTCATACCTTGAAAGGGGGTTATCAAATATCAATAAAAAAAGGTCATCGGCCTATTCTGGCTTTGGAAATGGATTTCAAAGAAATGGAAAAAATTGAGATGTTTGGAGATACTATTGTCGAAGATAAAGAGGGAGAGGAACTTATTTCCCTATTTAGAATGAAATTCAATAGTAGAAAATGGTTATTTGAAGGAATGATATCATTATCATGTTTTATTTATGGTTGACTTGGGCACATTTACTCATAGTGATCAAGGAGGTTTGATGATGAAGAAAGTCATGTTCGAAACTCACAGAAGAGTCATAAAAGGTTCTCTCTAATGGGATATTTCAAATCTGGAATGAAATTAAAGGGGACAGGTTTTTTCAATGAAGAAGAAGATGATGATAATGATTTAATTATGTAAGAAAAACTAGATTTTAAATCTAGAACCAAATAATGTATAATGGCAACAGTTGAACCATCAGAACGATCAAAACATAAAGCTAGATATAATCAGACAACTTCTAATGTTGATCTAAAATTTCAACATAAGGATTCAATTTGTAATCTTGTGAATCTAAGTAACATATTCAAAAATTAGAGAGTAGTTGGGGAATATTCATTGGAATATTTTTATTTAATTGAAGTTGAAATTAAATGACTGTAAGTAGTTGTGAAAGAATAGTAAACAACATTTCAAAGCATAAGAGATGTAGTGGAACTGATGCTCAGAAGTAAAGAACACAAAAATTTCATCAACGACCTTACATCCTGACTTGATTCGGTGTCCAATACTATGGATGGTATTAAAGAATAATATTTTACCTATAAGAATAAATTTTAAAGTGAATAAAATTAAAATTAAACCAAAAGAAAATAATGATCAGAAAATTATTGAATGATAAGATGATAGTGAGAGCTAAGAATTGTTCTGAAGGAGTACAGAAGGCTTAGGATTATAGAATATCTATATGCGTGGATAAAAAGTTGAATTGGGTGTGATACTGAAACATTGAATGCTGAAAATAAGATGAACCAAAATAATGGTAAGCTAAAAGTTGGGAATATCGCAATATCGCCTGAATTATTAATAAAGAAAGCCCCAATTCAAACTAAAAGGATAACTACAAACTATCCATAAGTAGGATGAAATTATTTTCAATCAATATTTTTTTCTATGGAATGTGACATGTGGATGAATATAAGTGATAAGACATTTCATCTTATTAAATGTAAATTCTATGGATATATGGGCCATTCCATGTCTCACTTTTTAGAGGTATGTAGATATTTGTGTGGGGGAATATCTAGGAAGTAGAAATGGGAGAAATAATTCATATTCAACTTATTATAGAAGAAATAATTTCTATAGAAATTTTTCTCACTGTTCTATATTTTTCTATAAATCTATTTATTTTAGGAGTAGTATAGTCATGAACAATTCTTACAAAACTCATATACAATTCAATAATCGCCATCCAAATGGTGTTTCTCTTACAAATAAGTTTTCTCCACTTGTAAAAGAGTTTGATTATGATGAACCTATTCACATGGAAAATATATTTGAATGAACATATTTTTCCATCACTCAATATAATACCTCATGGAAGAAAAGAATAAAATTGACAAATATAACCTTGCAGAAGTAGATCTCAAAGATATAAAGAACATCAGCACCTAGAATCTTGAGAGTCGGTGCTTATCCCATATGATGGGAAATTTTGACTTATAAAAGAATTCTATGAAAAGGGATTATGGGATTGTAAGGTTCATTAATAATGGTGGTCTGAAGATAAAAGGTAGTGGGTGTATTGAACTGTCTAATGGAGAGATGAAAAAAACTGAAGTCCTCTATATGGACGGTCTGCACCACAATTTCTTGGGTGTGAGTCAACTCTTTGACTAGGGACTGATTGTGACATTTAATTTAAATGGGGGCATTATTAGAGGAAATACAGTGATTTATCTCATGAAATGATTCTAAAATTATGGAAACCTATATCAAGTTGATAGTAAATATAGTATTTCTTACATTATAGTAACAGGTGTAAACAACTTGTGGAACTGAAGGTTGTGTCACCTTTTCCTACAATAAATGAAAAAGACTTCTAATCAGAAGATAGTTAGGGATATCCCCAATCTGAAGAGAGTTTAGGAAAAGACTTGTGGTGCATGCATATGAGGGAAGTTGGTATGATTCACATATCTCTCATAGAAGAAAATGGAATCGAATCTTTTTGATCTCATCCATACAGATTTATGTGGTGTGGTAAATGTTTCTAGGACATATGGTGAAAGGAATTTCATCATTTTCATTGGTGATTATAGTTCAATGTCTTCTGTGATGGTTAAACATTGAAAATGGAATGTTCCAGATTGCATGAAAATGTATCATCAAATAAACGAGAATGATATTGGATGAACAATCAATGTTTTACAGTCTAATAATGTAGGATAATATACATCCATTATGTTTTAAAATCACTATGAAAAATATGCAATACAAAATGAGGTTGCTGCTATGAGAACCCCAAAGAAAAACGATGTTGTTAACCGTAGGAATTGATATGTGAACAATATGGAAAGAACCATGTTGATTGAGAGTCGTATCTCCCATCATTATTTGAAACAAGCTTTTCAAGTTACAATATATATTATAAATCAAATTAGGATCCATATGGAAGAAATGAATACACTATTTCTATTGTGGAAAATAAGGAATCGCTATTTGATGTATTTTTGTGTTTTCAGAAGAAAATATACCATCGAACACTAATAAGAAAATTAAGGTAAGTATGGTGATTCTATAGATGAAGGAATATTCCTTGGATATTCAATGAATATAAAATCCTAACAAAATTAACTGATCTTATTTGATGAATTATGGAAAACAGTGATGTTAAAATCATTAATGATAAGATGTAAAATACCTTGATGGGATCTTATGCCGATATTCTTGAATATTTTTATGATAGTGTACATTGAATAGATTAAAATTTTGAAGTATAGGAAGGAGTGAATAACATTCACAGGGCACACAATGATGTTGATTTAGTAGAACAATCAAAAAAGAAAATGGTGGCTGAAGATAATTATTCAGAACCACATAATAGAAATCAAAGAGCATAAATTGGTCAATCCAACATCATTGGGGATTGGGTAGCACACACAAATATGTGGAGAATGAGGAATAATTCAAAATTGTCATTTCTATCAGTTGTGGAACTATCCTCATATGAAGAAGTTGTAATGGATGATTCACGTGTTGAATCCATGATCGAAGAGTTGGATCAGATCAATAAGAATTAAACTGGGGATCTAATTAAGATGCCCTATAACCAAAATTTTATTGGCATGAAGTTGATTTTTAAGAATAAATTTGATGATAATGGTAATGTGATTAGAAATAAGGTGAAGTTGGTGTGTAAAATATATTCACATATTGAAGGTTTTGATGTTGAAGAAATATTTTTTTCTGTGGATAGACAAGAGTCAGTTGAACTTTTTCATTCCATGGAAATTCAAAGAGTATACCATGTGTATTAAATGAATTTTAAAACTAATTTCTTAAATGGTGTTCTTGAAGAATAAATCTACAATTATTAATAGGTGGGTTTTCTGCTTGGTAATGATTAAATAAAGGGTTGTAGATTAAATAATGCGCTCTATGGCCTGAAGTAGGCAAGACAATCATGGTACTCTTGGATGAATTATTATCTAAAGAAGAATGAATTTAAAAGATGTGGAGTGGACCACAATCTCTAAGTGATGAATTATCAGATATATCATTTCATGGTACTGGTGTTTTAGATGATATTATATTTGGTGGAAGCAGGTATGGATTAGTGGATAAATTTTCAAATCGCATGAAATCCAAATTTAGAAGGTTTATTATTGGAGAACTCGCATTCTTCTCAGGGATGCAAGTGATTAAGAGGAAAGAGTAAATGTTTATTAATCAATACTCATTAGAATGAGTGTTTCAGAATAAATTAAATATGCCTGACTCCAAACCAATTTCAACTTTTATTGCGGTTGGAGATAAACTTTGAAAACATGATGATGTAACTTCTATTTATCCCACCATATAAAAATGAATCATCAAGAACATATTTTACATAACTAAAACATAGACATATATTTCCTTTACAACCTAATTAGTGGCACACTTTCTTTGTAATCTGTTGAAATAGCATATAGTGGCAGTTATACAAATCATGAGGTACACTAAAGGTACTCACACTCAGGGATAATGAATTTCTTCTAGAATAGATAATGAACTATCAACTATTTCAGTTTCTTATAGGGTTGGAGATGTGATGGACATAAATTCCACAATGAGTATATAATTCCTTATGGGCATGAAATGTGTGGGGTGGTTGTGTAAGAAACAGGAATGTACTTCTCTTAGTACTGTTGAAGCTATGTATACCTCCACTACAAAAGTTTCAACATAGCTATTTTGTATAATGAAACAATTAGATGATATATGTGAGAAATGAAGTATCCCATGGTGATTCATTATGATTAAAAGAGCTCAATTTATCTTACAAAGATTCATGTTTGCATTATCATACAAAACAAATTGAAATCCAATATCAGTTCATCATGAAAAAATTGAAATAGGAATGATTCAAATGGATCATTTTGGAACTAATGATCATGTGGATGACATACTGGCCAAGCCATTGTCTGCACTTTTGTTTGAGAAACATTGGTTAAACCCCAGTGTCCGGTCACCTCCTTTTGCATGTAGAGGATATGGTTTCTCCCCTTTCCCTAGTTGTGATAAATATTATAATATAGTTGAGGTGGTGATACTGGTTTATGGTGGAGATATGATATAGGGAGAGTGTGTTTTGAGATTCATGATTTCAATAGTAGGTTCTTTGGGTCTATATCCAATGGTGGAGAATATATAAGTTCAATTATTTGACATTCGTGGATAATTGAGAAGCCTCAAGAGATTTGATAATAGTGGCGGAGAATATAAAGGGAGTTTAGAAAGATAGGGGATAATAAAAATAATTAATCAAAATAGGAAGAGAATAAAAAATATGGTATGATAGTTGTAGGTTTCATAAAAAAATGTACATGTTTATGTATTTCAAGACATAAGGAACCATTTCATGCATACACTGTTGGATTATACACAGAGAATTTCTCATTTATACTTATAGTGTTGGGTGAGTTTATTCTTGCATATCCAGTTTTGATAGGGGAAGATGCTTTATTGAATTTATTAGAAAATTGACAACAAACCCAAATGAGGATATTGTCAAACCCAAGGCTATTATTTTATGGTAATGGAGTATGGTTTTTGTTTTTTCCATTCCACATTGGGATTATCCGGGAGTTTATATTTCAAGTGATCTTATAGTACATGTCGGAGTAGGTGTTTAAGTTGTCAATGTTTCCAAGTGTTTGCCAAATTTTTGGGCCTCAAAATCAGGTGTTTCTTTTTTGAGAAAAGTTAATTTTTTGTGTAATATTACACAATTCTCAGACTATGAAAGAATGTTCATAGATTTCATAGGATGTACGTGGAACCCCAAGGAAAATAGAAAATGAAATACCTCCAAATAGTCGTGATATGTGGACTGTGAATCGCAGTATGTGGAGCATAGAGGGTAATTAGATTGTGGAGGTCTTTTAGTTCACGTGAGGCAAATAGTTCATGGGATGGCCCATTTTTCATGGCTGGGATGTATTAATTCATTCACAGAATAGAGTGGTCACCATGCAGGATGTGAGGTGGTACGCGGGCCATGTACGAAAAACGGTTTGTGGGAAGGAGTAGTCTGCGGTGAATGTTGTACCTGATAAATTTTTTATGTTAAACAGATTATCATGTTTTTTGGATTTATTTTCCATATCTAAGGAGCACTAGTCAATACATTACATAGAGAGATTTTGATTAGAAACATGGGAGGAATTCAGTGAAGTCTAAAGTGATTTGTGGGAAGACAACTCTTCAAATGAAAAGGTTCACAATGGTGGATTTTGTGAAAAGAGAAGAATTTCATGGAGATTGTTATTGAAAGGACTTTTGTGTAGAACTGCAGCCTGAAAAAGGAGAAATATTACTAGAGGCAGTATGTGGAAGTGGTAACTGTCTGTATAAGGAAGATGACTCATAGGAGAAGTATAGGTCTGTGGAGAAGGAAACAGTCTGTGGAAAAGAATCAGTCCATGGGAGAAGAATCTATCCATAAATAAAATATGGTATGGGGAATAGATGTGGTCCATGAAGAACTCAAATTATGTAGTGTAGTGCAGTTCACGATGGAAGAAGGCCAATTTTATGTGGAACCATTCATAAACTAATAATGCCTATAAAAGTGGATTACATCTACAGGTAAAAATAGGACTTCAATAGATCATTTATCTACAATTAAGGATTTGTTATTTAATGAAAAAGAGGGGCCTAAAATTATATAAATTGTGTGTGGATCCTTCCCAATGTAGTGAGAATGTGGGAGTCAACGGAAGTGTTCCAAGGGACGTAGTGAGATATCCCAAAAATCATGTAAAGGTAGTCTTCCTAGCATAGATTGACTATGTATGAACTCTTGTTTTCAACAACTAGTGAATATTATTGGATTTTGGTATGACCGACACACTATCGACATATTCTCCATAGAAATGACCATAGTGGTGAACCAAGTAAAAATAATTATGTTATCTATTTTCATGTGATGTTTTGTTTACTGTCCATTTTCATTAGACACTATTAACTAGTTCCAACCAACATGGGAATAAGTCCCATCTCTTTAAAAATTAAAAGTTGAAACCCGTATTCAACCCCCCCCCCTTCGCAGGGTGTTATAGGATCATACCGATTCTTCTACTTTTGAAAATTATTTACATCGAAGATCATAATTCCTTTATAATTAACTACTTCCATGTCATCAACTAAGAGAGATTCAATCACTTTAACTTTTATCACTAATATAAATTATGGGATCCTCTATGTTATTTACCCTAAATGGAGTTGTTCAATTAGGGTATATTAGACAAAACCAAATCATTTTTTAGATCTTATTAAATTATTAAACAAAATTAACTGATATCTCCTTCTGTTATAAATATATATAGATAAATGATAAAATAAAATATATGAATCAGTTTTACATGTTTCATACAAGCCTAACTAGTCCAAGGAGAATACAAAGGTGATGTACTAATATACTAGAATCCCCTGTAGCGACTATTATTATAAGGTTAAAATTAGACTATCTATCCCCCTGGGTTCACTAAAAATACACGCTGAAATGTTATTAATATCTCTAATAAATATAATTAACTACTCATCTTGAAAATATTTTTGTTATTATAAATAAGTTCATATTTGGTTTACACCTATGTGAGTGTGTTATAAATATTTTTTCATCTGAAAGATGATTGCTCCATTTTGTATAAGAATTTATTCATATAAAAATATATTATCAAATGAATTTCTTTTTATGAAGTTAGTTGTTGACTTTGTGATGCCACCACATGATGTCTACATTGTGATCCCACCACATGATTTCCACAGTGTATTGTGTTATGTGATCTACCCCATATAATATTCTCACATAATTCCCAATGTGAGATGCTTCATGTATTTCAATTTCATGGACAATATTATTTGGTAACTATTTTTCACTTAATTCCTTACATGGAATATTTACCTCCACTCCCTTATGTGGTTGTTTTACATAGTATTGAAATTTTGGAATTAGAAGAAATGAAATAAATTTAAACCATCTCATAGTAATTGAATGAATCAAATGAAGTGATTAGTATGTATTTATATTTTCAAGGGCTTAAAATATATTCTATCAATAAACTACATTTCACACATTTACTAAAATCCCATCTGAGTAATGTTATCCACAATTCAACTATGAACAACAGCCTAATCATGCAAACATGTGACTCTTAAATTTTTTTCATATGTTTCTAACTTACAACCATGAGAAATAGAATTCACAAAAAACTAATGCGGTCCTCTTACATGGTCAGTACAAAACTATCACCTTCTAAAAAAATTAGGACCATTTTCCATGGTCTAATGATTTCTTATATGGTCCTCAAAAATCTTGCATGGTGAACATAATCATATCATGAACCAGTTAATTTTCATGTAGAAAAACATTCATATACCTCAGATTTTCTATTCCAAAAAATATAGAAATATTTTTTAAATGTTACAATAATTTCACCACTTATGAGTGACCCTTGTAAAATTTTCAACTATAAATTTAAATAAGCACAACAATATAAAAACCCTGAAATTACATTAAGATGTTTTTTCCCAAAACCTACACTTATCCATGATCCATTCCTTGGAGGAAATCACTCTGACAGAAGTGTTAGAGATCCATAATTGAATTATTTCATTTCAAATTCATGGTTAAAATGGTTTCGAGTTACATTGAAACTACTATTTAGAGTTTTATAGAATTTTATGATCCAATAATCAAATATGAATATAATTCAATGAATTGAAAATAATTAATATCAAAACGTTTTTTCATTCATAATCAAAGGGGATGAATTTCAAAAATTCGGAATATCTTCATTTAATTAAAATTAAAAGAGAAATAGATAAAATTAGTAATAAAACAATATATAAATTTGTGTATAGAAAGTAAACCAAATCTTGGTGAGAATAATTGAGAAACATTTGAAGTTTTACTGAATACAAGGAATATACTTCCTCAAATGAACGTGTTTACCCAATGTGACTAGTTAGTTATCAATCTCTTCATTCAAGGTCCTCAATCCAAATGTCTTCCACTAGTATCTAAACCTTAACCCTTTCCACATGATGTACATATTCCCAAAATTTCGTGGTCAAAATTGAAAACTCATTACAAAGTCATACCTCCTTGGTAGCAAAGTGATTCAGCTCCTTTGATACCGCTCCATAGCTTGTTCTTATCAGTTTTTATTAACAAATTAGATGAGGTCATATTATTAGGTGGATAATTTATCTAAGGAAGTTATAAATATTTTGAGGAGAGTGTGCAAGTATTTGGTAGATGAATCCTCATATGACCAATCCATAATAGAGTTTCTCAAGGCTATCTTCTTTATCTAAAATCTCCTCCAATGGAAACTCAGTGATAATAACACAAACATGGAACCAAGATAATTTTTACATAGACTAATATTAAATTGAATTGTTGAGATATAAAATTTAGATACTTTTGTTTTTGTATATAATCCATAATTTGTTTTTTTAGAGAGGAACTCTATTTAGTTGGTAAGAGAGATAAGGAGTGAACTTATGTTTCTAATTCCTTATTGGTTTCGAAGAATGAGTCGATAAGGGTTACTCCCACAAGTTAAGCGCTCTCCATTGATGTATTAGACTCAATTTAGGAATCATAAAAAGTTAACATGGTCAATAAAACAATATTCATACAACTCCCAATGCAATGAGAACCTTAAAAGGATGATTCCCTATAATGTTTGGAATGCTTGGCTATAGGATTATCTATTTCAAAAACCTTCCCAATAAAGATTTTATGTAACATACTTTGGGAATATAACATTTTGATTAAAAATAATACTATCTCACATAATATGGTATCATGATAATACTGCACCTATGATTTTTCACAACCTCGTGATAGTTTGGTTGTTGAACCAATTGGTAGGAATGCAATATTTAGGATAGTATCGTAAAATACTTGCATAAACTATTGCTAATAAAGGATAGTTATATATTTCTAACTCCTAATCATATTAATATTAAATGAATATACCTACTTATTGAATCAAAAATATGTTGTGTACCTATATAGAGTGTAGTATTTACAAATAATATCTCATTTTATGGGAATCAAAACCCCATTACAAAATGAGATGATATAATAAAATTATTCCAAGGTTCATTCACAATTGTATTCCATGGTTCTCGATGGTGATATATAGGGACCAAAGGTAAATCCAATGGGATTCCACTATATAGAAATATCTTTAATTAAATCCAATGGCATTGGATTTAAATAGAAATACTGATAAATAAAGGGAGAAAATAATAATGGGGTATTACAACATAATTTTGATACTCATAGTAATGTAAATGTTCTACAATCTAACTGTATAGAAATTGGAATGGTATGCTAATATGATATGGGGAACTTACTTCTTGTGTGTGGGACATCCTTGTTCTAGTGAATCTTCCATCATTAGTATTTCAATCGTAAAACATGAATTAAAATAATTGGATGGTAAAATTAATCAACAATGAAACATGCATAAAAATAGCACTTGTAGAATATCTGATGCCACATTCGACTAGATTAGGCTGTTTTATATTTTTAATGGTTTTATTTAAGTGTATATTAGTA
The DNA here is from genome assembly GCA_963277665.1 of Viscum album. Lineage (NCBI taxonomy): Eukaryota > Viridiplantae > Streptophyta > Magnoliopsida > Santalales > Viscaceae > Viscum > Viscum album. Next base: position 1,382,577,880 of record OY728163.1, read on the forward strand.
TTATACTTATATATTTGAATACTTTTTAGTTGGTTGGGTCCTCATACACAAAACATTTGAGATCATCCTGTTATATTGTATAAATATCTTCACTCATTCAATGAATATGATAATTGAATAGGTATTAAAAGCTTTCCCCATTGATCAATCTACCTCGATCAAAAGTTATCTCTCTAGATGAAGGGTTTTTTATACATAAACCCCAAGGGGTAGATGTTGGAAATAACTCATCATAAATTTCCCCATGTATTTTAATTCATCCCATATGATAAATATCCCACAAAACAATCCAAACCTCACTAGGTGGAAGGTGGAATGTTTTGTTACTTGGGTACCCATGGTTGATCCACTCATGTAAAATATCATCCAGTTGATAGATCATAAATTGATGGGCATAAAAGACTTAGTATAAACATACATCCCCCATTTACATAGAGAATTATTCATAGATATCAGGATCATTGACATCCCATGACCATTCATCAGAAAAGTTTCCACAGAACCTTTGGTCCCACTGTGGGCTCCATCCTCTATCAAAGTTATGTCATGAAATATTAACAAATGATGGGAAATATAGAGTGGTAATTTATTGGGATACATCCTAACCATCCTGAGTCAATGTATAGTTTTTCATGATAAAGTAACTTCATTGGAACGACTTGGAGACTGGTTGACCTCTAGTGGAGACGATCTCCTGAATATGTTTTGGGAAAAAACTCAAACTAGTTGGACACAAATATTAAACTATCTTCAAAAATAAGAGGATAATTCTATAGCTAGAAGTCGGATATAGGTATTTTTTTCAATATTGGGTAATTATAAATTTCCAGTATAAGATGTTTCCATAGGATCTCAATCTGTGGAATGATATGATATTAAGGGTCAGGATTAGTATTCATGGTGATGACAACCCTTATTTCAATCAATAGAATGGAATCAAATAAAATAGATGTAGTGACCTAAATCATGACGTACATGGACATTACATTACTTTTGCGGAATACTTAGTACATAACAAAAACACACACACAAGGACCGTAATAGTGTAGTGTCTTTGGAAACTCAGAATATAATCTTCTAATTGTGGTGAAAGATCTTCAACATCTCCCATAAAGATCTTCCTTTTTTTCCTAAAACCTTTCTTTATATCTTGGGGAAAAGATAAAATAAAATGGTGAGCTCAAATGCTCAGTAAGGGTAAACAAAAAAAAATTCAACCACATCATATTCATAAGAACATAACATTTTAGAAATCTTAACCTGCAAAAGAGATCATAATATCATAACATGGGATAAATCATAGTAGTGAAATGTAATCCCAATAATCATAACTTAAAACATGAAACTTTGTGGCATACACATATAATCATATAGAATTATTTCTTATTAGTCAAGACTCATTGCCAAGACTATCTTAGTGGACAAAGTCCATTTCTGAACCGAGTTCATTCCTCGTTTCAGTCCTGTTTCAGTGAACCGGTTTAACCTGCCATTCCAGCCATGTCTATATCAAGAGATATAAAATCTTTACCCAATACATTGGAGGTAGATATAGGTCCCACCCATCTCATAATGATACCATTCTTATGTCTGCCACAAAATCATAAATCATACACCATTGCATAACCCATGTAATAAAAATGGGATTCTTAAACAACATGACATCATAAAACAATTCATATAAGATAAAGGAATTAATAAAAATAATTCCATCAAAACATAATCAAATCAATGTAATAATAGGGATAGAAACAGGACCCTATATTATCTTATATGGAAAATAATTTTGATAAAACACTTGAACTCCATTCTTGAGGAAAATATCCTTTCTACTTCAAAAACAATTTCCTTTCTTAACATGTCATACAATTTTAAACTAAAAGAAGTTGATTAAAAATAAACCTGAAAACTTGTAAATCTGTCTTCTTGGAAATAATGTTTTAAAAATCCATTCAAGCCGTATATGTTAAAAAAACATTTTCTCATACTTTTGTCGGAAATGTCAAAAAGTACCTCGTACGAAAAAAGAAAAAAGATTCCTTTCATATCATTTACTAAAAACTGATTGAAGGGTAAAATTGGATATAAACTATTGTAGAAGGATATAAATATTAAATATTGAGGGAACATGGATGTGGATGATAAATATTCCCCAGTAAATTCTGAAGTATAAACAATCTCGGAGAAAAATTGAGATTGCGAGATTTTCCCTTACCTTAGGTACGATTTGCTTCGTAAGTGTCTGAACCTCCTGTATGATGATTTAAATAATGTCATTGACTTATTCCAGAATCATACTCATTGTTATGATATCATATATGGTTCACTTGTGACTTTATATTACCTGTTCTTTTGTAAATTCCATGTTAAAGAGCGTTTTGGGTAAAATCATTTCATTTTTCGTCCGTGTTTTGACTTGTAATTATTCATATGATTACTTAGATCATGATTCCTTAATTCCAGAATATAAAACATGATTTATTTATATATAATATATATTCATAATATACATATATATAATATATCAGTAAATGGAAAGAAATACACTGTTCCTGGAGATGGTAGGTCGTACGTACGCATGAACGTTGTTTTCGTTTCCTTATTGAGTTGAGTGGAATTAAGTAGATGACATAAATATATATACACATAAATCCAGTATCATTATTATGTCATATATTTCATTACTACTTATTATATATATGTTGAACCCTCTGGGAATTAAGTGGCTTTATTGTGTTTTGATAATCCCAACCATTCTTTATTTATATCTTGATTATGCTTAATACATTCCAAATATACTTTAATATATGTTGTTGCTTTTATTATGCTTGAATTAAGTCTTTGGAATTATCAGATATATTTTTACTATGACTTAACTCATTCTGCCAAGTGAATGCTCAAATAGTTCTCAGCTACTGTTACAAGCTAAGCAACCGTTACAGCTCACAGCGACCGATACAGTTAGGTCTACTAATATATTGGAGCTACCGCTATAAGAGAGCTACCGTCAGAACATAGAGCTACTGATACAATGAAGTCGATAGTTACCGCTACAGCAAAGTTGACAGCTACCGATATACTAAAGTCCACCGTTATGCAAAGTCTACCGATAGAGAGCTACCGCTACAGATACAAGGAAGAGCCATAACTACCGATAGAGAGCTACCGCTACCGATACAAGGCAGAGCCACAGCTACCGATAGAGGGCTACAGCTATCATTCCAAGTCCACAGCTACTGATGTGATCAAGTCTATAGTTGCAGCTACAGAGACAAGTCTATCATTACAAATGGCTACCGATACTCAGACCTGCCGTAACACAAATCTACCGATATCAAGAGCTATCCAGAGACAGAACTAGACACTGCTTTAATTTCTTAATCATTGTTTAATCTAACCAACGGTCATATCCGGTATATTTAAGATACTGACATTTATTTAATGTGTGTTGTTGGATGTCAGGGAACCGTACCTCGTACCTGCAAAAAGTAAATCAGCTTTTGCCGGAGCACGTGGTTTAACTAAAGGAAGGATGCTCCTACAAAATAGCATGAATAGATGAATACAGATAAATGAAACACAGGATGTGCAAGAGAAAATAGAAGAATACACGAGACATACAAAATACAAAGTGTGCTGGAACAACACAGAGTGTGAATGCAAAGAGATGACAGAACCTACACGATGAACTCATTACTGCATACCAGTGAAGAGTTAAGAACGAGAACATAACACAAGAGCTTCATCGACTATCTATATACCTGGAAGTCAAGGAAACAGACGATACTCTGTTTTCTAGACAAAAACCAGAAGAGGACTCAGAGTGAATTCTGATCAATCAAAGGAGTCCAGAACTTCATGCTAATCACAAGAGCCATTTCTAAACTCAATATATTTTCTCTGTGATTTATCTTTTTAAGTTTCGAGCAGTGTGTGTTATATGATGTATTTTACACACACACTGTCTCCTGTAATCTAACTAGAGGATTTGTAAATCCTCACTAAACTCACTTGCCTTTTGTTTTTCCCACTGGGATAGTGGTAGAGGTCGTGTGACCTGAACAGCTGGTTGCTGTTGTGTTTGTTCCCACAAATAACTATGGTAGAGGTCATGTGACCTGAACAGATGGTTGTTGCTGTGTCTGTTCCCACGAATAACTGTGGTAGTGGTCTTGGACCTGGACAGCTGGTTTCTATTGTTATCCCCGATCCAGGGTGTGGATCATCTTTTTATAAAAGCTTTTGAGAGGACTAAGTCTCAGCTAGAGACTGAACCTCTTGGTTATATTTGATATGCTACATCTTTCAAAGTTATTCTTTTATTCCGCTGCAAATACTTTAAAACCAAATTTTTTTTAAAGATACTTTGATAATTAAACTCGCAAGTGTTTATATTAGTTGTAAACCAGTAAGTTAGTTTCAAAGGTTAATCAAGTCTATTGATTTGATCAACTGGGAACTAATCAATCCATTGAGAACCTAACAGAACATTTACTATGATATAAATTCACTATAGTTTAATTATGTATTCTTTTTGGGGGATTTTCAACTCAATGTTTTTTAAACAGAAATTTTAATTGGAACTCAATTCACCCCCCCCCCCCCTCTTGAGTATCCACTCCGACCAACATTTGGTATCAGAGGTTGTTTAAAATATTTTGTACTCTGTTTTTCAACTGTGATTTTAGTTGTATTCTAAAGTTCTTAAAATTTCAGTTATTTCTAAATTTTTATCGCTTTAAAATCTTTGCTTATAGTTAGATATCATGGATAATAGACTTGAATGTGTTGCTACCAATAGACCACCATTTTTCAATGGCACTAACTATGCTCAGTGGAAAATCAAGATGAAAATTCATTTAGAGAGCATGGGTTTTGATATTTGGACTGCTATAGAATCTGAATACAAAATACCAACTACTGTAAGAACTACTTGGAATGAAGCTACTATAATAGCCTACAATAATAATTGTAAAGCTATGAATGCTATGTACTGTGATTTAGGAGATGAATAATTTAATAGAATATCTGCCTGTAAAACTGCTTATGAAATTTTGGATACCTTAGCTGTTTCTCATGAAGGAACAACTAATGTTAAGGAGATGCGGTTGAATACCTATACTATTAAGTATGATAATTTTAAGATGAAGCCTGATGAAACCATTTCTGATATGTATCTCAGGTTCAATGAAATTTTCAACACAATGACTTCTCTGGGAAATGATGTTCCATCCAAGGAACAGATCATGATAATTTTGAGATGTCTACCTAAAAGATGGAGAGGAACCTCTGTCTCCATTAGAGAATCTTGTGACATTGGAGAACTGCCAGTTAAAGAACTAATTGGAAAACTGATGATGTATGAAGAGGAACTCAAAGTGAACAATGAAGAAGATGATGAACCTAGAAGGAAGTCGGTTGCCTTAAAAACTACAACCTCAAAGAATAAGGATAAGGAAAAGCTGCAAGCTATCAGTGAAATTTCAAGCTGTGAAGATAGTGAGAGTGATTCTGACAGTGATGCTGTGATGGCTCACATTTCCATAAGATTTATGAAATTCTATAAGAAGAAGAAATTTTTCAGAAAATCGAATTATAAAGGTAAGAATGACAACAAAGGACATTGGAAAAAGGATTAGAAGAAATCTGACAAATCAAATGAAGTTGTCTACTATGAGTGCAAAAGGAAGGGACACATAAAAGCAGACTGTCCAAAGATGAAATACAAGAAGAAGTATGAATACAGGGATAACAAGTATAAGAAATCCATGAAGGCTACCTGGAGTGCTTCTGAGGATAGTTCTAGTGAATCTGATGTTTCTGAAACTGAACATAGAAACAAGGCAAATATGTGATTTATGACAAACGCTGCTGAGGTAACTTCAGAAACTCCTGCTTCTAATTCAAATTATTCTGGAGATGATTCTGAATGTGATAACATGTCTAAATCTGAACTGTTTGAATATTGTGATATGTTAGAAGAAACATGTAATGAGCTGAAAGACAAATACAAAGGTTTAAAGAAACAGTATGCTTTAACTGTTAAACATAAATCTGATCGTGATATTGAAATGGAAAAGAATGCTCAGTTTCTTAAAGAGAACACGGATCTAAAATTATCTAATGAGCAACTCAAGAAAGACTTAGAGAAATTTACCAATGGAAAAGATACTCTTACTCAGATGCTAGTTAAGCAAATAGCACATAGATACACTACTGGTATAGGATACCAACCTGGACAAAGGAAAATTACCCAAAGTAGATTCATTCCTAAATCTGGACAGAATGTAGCTAGCTCTGGAACTTCATATGCTTCAACGAGTTATATTCATATTTATAGATCTAATAAGGTTTATCTTTCAAAATCTGTTGATTCTAGAAATTTTATGAGACCCATTAGACAAATATGGGTACCTAAATTGTTATTGGCTAACCTGTCTGGACCCAAGAAAATCTGGGTACCAAAATCATTTCCTCATTAAATCTGTTTTGTAGGAAACCTGCTTAAAGAGCTCCTGTAAAAAGACCTGGTACTTGGACAGCGGATGTTCAAGACATATGTCAGGAGACTTCTCATGCTTTAAAAGCTTAGTCAGAGTTGATGGAGGTTTTGTCACCTTTGGTGATAACTCAAAAGGAAAAATCATCAGCTTAGGCTAGATTGGTAACACTGACTTAGTATTAATTTCTAAAGTATTATTTGTTGATAGACTTAAATACAATTTGTTAAGTATTTCTCATTTATGTGATGATGGTTTTTACATTAAATTTGAAAATGATTCTTGCAATGTTTTTAATTCTATAAATATTTTAGTATTTTCTTCTTTGAGAAATGAAAATGTTTATGCTGTTGATCTAAGTTCTTTAGCTAAGAAAAATATTAAATATTTAAATGCTTTTCATAAAGAGTCTTGGCTTTGGCATAGAAGATTAGGACACTGCAATGTGCATTCACTTAGAAAACTGGCTAGGAAGAACTTAGTTAAAGACCTACACAAACTTGAATTTCCAGCAGACAAAGTTTTTAATCCCTGTCAAAAGGGAAAGCAAAATAAAGTTTCTTTTAAATCAAAGAAAGAAGTGTCAACTTCTCAACCTCTCGAGTTGGTTCACATGGATTTGTTTATACCTTCTAGAGTTTCTAGTTTAAATGGGATGCATTATGTCTATGTTCTTGTAGATGACTATTCTATATATACATGGGTATATTTTCTAGCTCACAAAAGTGAAGCTTGTTCTTGATCTGTAAAATACTCCATGTCTGTAGAGAACCTTAGTGGACTTATGATTAAAACCCTGAGAAGTGATCATGGTCGTGAGTTTAAAAATCATGAGTTTGAATCTTACTGCTCACACAGTGGCTATAGTCACAATTTCTCTGCCCCTAGGACACCTCAACAGAATGGTGTAGTAGAAAGGAGGAATAGAACCCTGCAAGAAATTGCTAGAACTATGCTTAATGAGTATGACCTACCCGTTTACTTTTGGGCTGAAGCTGTAAATACAGCTTGTTATGTTATTAATAGAGTCTTTATCAGACCTGTTCTTAAGAGGACCCCTTATGAGTTATGGAACCATAGGAAACCTATGGTTAACTACTTCATAGTTTTTTGCTGCAAAGTCTTTATTCTTAACACTAAAGATGATCTTGATAAGTTTGCATCCAAGAGTGATGAAAGAATTTTTCTAGGTTACTAAACTTCCAGTAAAGCCTATAGAGTTTTTAATAAGAGAACCAAATGTGTGGAAGAATCTGTTCACATCAAATTTGATGAAACTGATCGACATGAACCTAAGACCCCTCTTGAAAATCTTGAAGATGATCTCTCTGGTTTGAACCTTAATGATAAAAACAGTAGACCTGTAGTTAAAACATCCTGTTCTGGAAATTTTCCAGACCCTGTTGAACCTCAACCTGTAGATGAACCTGAAATCTCTAGCCCTACATTTTCAAGACCAACTAGGACTCTAAAGAACCATCCTTTAGATGTTGTTGTAGGAAATCTTGATAGAGGGACACAGACTAGAGCTTCTCTTAGAAATCAGGTTAAACATAAAGCCTTCTTGTCAGATCTAGAACCTAAAAATATCAATGATTCTATCAATGATGAATTCTGGGTAATGGCTATGCAAGAGGAACTAAATCAATTTGAAAGAAACAAAGTCTGGAAATTAGTAGAAAGACCTAAGGACACTATTACCATAGGCACAAAATGGGTGTTTAGAAACAATGTTTATGAATCTGGAAACATCATTAGAAACAAAGCAAGGCTAGTTGCACAAGGTTACAATCAAGAAGAAGGAATTGACTATGAGGAAACCTTTTCACTTGTAGCTAGATTAGAAGCTATTAGGATCTTACTTGCTTATGCATCACATCTGAGTTTCAAGTTATATTAAATGGCTGTGAAAAGTTCTTTTCTAGATGGTTTTATTGTTGAAGATGTTTTTGTAGAACAATCACCTGGTTTTTCAAATCCTCATTTTCAAAATCATGTTTTTAAACTTTCTAAAGCTCTATATGGTTTAAAACATGCTCCAAGAGCTTGGTATGAAAGATTTTCAAACATTCTTATCTCACAAGGATTTTAAAAACGAATTGGTGATCCCACTCTTTTTATAAAAAGGATTTCAAAATATGTATTAATAGTATAAATCTATGTTGATGATATCATTTTTGGATCTTCGAAAAATTCTTTATGTACTGATTTTTCAAAGGTTATGGAAAATGAATTTGAAATGAGCTTAATGGGAGAGCTTAAGTATTTTCTTGGATTTCAAAATTTTCAAACTAAAGATGGAATTATTTTAAATCAAAGTAAATATACTAAGGATTTGTTAAAGCATTTTGTTTTAGATAGTATTAAGGAAAGTGATATACCTATGAGTACCACCTGTAAATTGGATATTGATGAAACTGGTAAACCAGTTGATCAAACTAATTACAGATGTATTATTGGGAGTTTACATTATCTTACTGCTAGTCGACTAGATATTATGTTCAGTGTAAGTATGTGTGCTAGATTTCAAGCTAATCCTAAAGAATCACACTTTCTTGCTGTTAAAAGGATTTCTAAATATCTTCAGTATACTGAAAATTTAGGTTTGTTTTATCCAAAAGGACAATCATTTGACTTAACAAGTTATTCAGATGTTGATTTCGCTGGCTGTAAGTTAGATAGGAAGAGCACATCTGGAACATGTCACTTACTTGGAAAATCCCTAGTATCATGGTGTAGTAAAAAACAGAACTCAGTTGCATTGTCTACTGCTGAAGCAGAATACATCGCTGTTGGTAGTTGCTGTGCACAGATTCTGTTGATGAAACACACACTACTGGACTATGGATTTGACTTTAAACATGTTTCAATCAACTGTGACAACACTAGTGCGATTAATATCTCTAAGAACCATGTGTCTCACTCTATAACTAAAAATATTGATGTTTGACATCACTTTTTAAGAGTTCACTATCAAAGAGGTGATATAACACTTGAGTTTATAGGCACTGAACATCAATTAGCTGATATTTTCACTAAACCATTAAGTTCAGAAAGATTAAGTTTTATTAGAAATGAATTAGGAAAGATAACTTATCCTTAAACCGTTAGAGAAACCTCATCATTAGAGAAACCTCACTGTTAGAGAAACCTCACCGTTAGAGAAACCTCACCGTTAGAGAAATCTCACCGTTAGAAAAACCTCACCGTTAGATAAACCTCACCGTTAGAGAAACCTCACCGTTAGAGAAACCTATCCGTTAGAGAAACCTCACTGTTATAGAAACCTCACCGATAGAAGACCTCACCATTAAGAGACTGTACCGGTACATCTCGCCCTGTTTTAAAATTCTGTAAAGCCGATTCATCGAACCATTATTTATTTTATTTATGATTTATGTGATTTATGAATCAAAAATGATATTAAAACTCGAACTACACTCACTCAATATCACTGCGAACCTGTCTTCTCAAATCCCCTAAACCTAAACCTCTCAACCTTCAGAACCCTAACCTCAAATCCTCAATGGCCCACGTCAAGAGACCCCGAGTAACAGATGGGAGTGATGAGCCGCAAGCGAAACGACAGAAAATATCGAATGCCATTGGAAGTGTAAGTGGAAGTGTAGCTCGAAGGAATCCAATAAACCCACATCTCTCAAGGAGAGAGATTGTTGTTGAAAAAGAAGTGTGTGCAGAATGGCTGATGGAAAGAAAATCGTTAGTTCCTAGAGCACTAGAAGAACAAGGTTGGCTAGAATGCTTCGCGAACAACAACGAACCTTATTATCTAGGACTGGTGAAACAATTCTACGAATTCGTTTGTTTTGAAAAGTCTGAAGAAGAAAGCAGAATGGTTTCTGTGGTAAATGGTCAGGAGGTATCTTTTACTTCAGATGAATGGGCTAGGAACTTAAGAGTTCCACATGAAGGAGATTATGTGTTCTTCTCAAAGTCTATACCATCAACCAGTGATGTGTTTCAATATGAAGATGCTCTGCTGGAACTCACAGGGAATGGGATCCCTAGAAAGGTGATTGCTGTAGAGATGGAAGGAGAGGAAAAACTGTTGTTTAAGTTTATTCAGCATGTTGTTAGTCCGAGAAGAGGAGACTTTGCCACTTTGAGATTCCAAGACATATATTTGTTACATTTGTTGAAGCATAGTGTGAGAATCAATCTATGTAGATTGATTATGGTTCTAGTGGAAGATATGACTAGACCAAAGTCAAAATCAAATGCCTTGTTTTTCTAAAAACTAATTTCCGTGATGCTGAAAGTGAAAGAGATAGCTGGACCTCAGGATGAGTTGGTAGTGGTCAAGGATAACTTCTGTATTACAAGAACTGTATGTAAATACATGAAGGTCAGCTAGAATCCTTGGAAGAAATCATGGGTGAATGATGAAGGAAAAATTTATGACAAGTATACTCTTATGGATCATCCTTATAGACCAAAGGATTTGAGGGATCCTGGTCTTCGACCAGATGAGCCAGAATATGTCTATAGTGATGATGAAGGTGAGGAGGAAGAGACGTCAGTAGAGGAAGGAGGAGATCAAGACTTTCCCCCTAGTCCTGTGCATCAAGTTATTTCTTATGGAGCAGCCAGCCCTCCAACAGAACTACCAAAATGAGAAACTGTCTTAAAGGACAATGATACAGAGACTACAAAAGAAGAGGAAGAAGCCTGCCAGTATGTTGTCAAAGATACCTCTAAGGAGGATGAGACAACCGAATCCGATCAAAATGTTAATGGAGAAAAAGAGTCTTATGGTGAAGCAGATGATGAATAAAAGATTGAAAAAGAGCTCAGTTTGAGTCCTCTAATAGTCAGTACAGTCAGGACTTTGGCTGATCAGGAAGACATCGTAGTAGCACCTATTAATGAGAGAGTCATTAATGACTCAGAACAAGTGGCTATTGAATCTGCTGTGGTTGTAAAGTAAATTGAAGATTTACCTCAGGAAGAACAGTTGGAAGAGATATCTCAAGAGAATGTTCCAAGTGAGGAGGAGAATCTTGGCTCAGTATCAGTGTTATATGACATTGAAGGTTGGACATCAAATCCCTGATATATGATTCTTGGACTTTCCTATGGAGATTATGACGAGGAAGACCAACCCCAAAAGGAATCAGTTACCTTACCCATTGTAGCTGAACATGTGGCAACCAAGGATGACCTTAAGTCTTTAAAAGCCGAATTGATAGAAGCAATAAGAGAATCAGTGGTAGATATGAAGAAAAGTATGTTTGAAGAGATGAAAAGCGTGGATCAATCCCTTGAGTTATCCATTGGATGTAGTGTGTCCAGTCCTGTGAAAGAAATGGTGGATGAACTTAAGGTGTGCCACACTCAGATTGATAGTTGGACAGGAGTTGTAGTTGCTCTTAGACAATCCATTTCTTCATTGACTACTTTGAAAAGCTCTCAAACCCAAGTGGACACTGACATTCGATATATCAAAGAAGTGGTCAAAAAATTTGTGGAAGTTTTTGAGGCCTTTAAGAAGTCTGTCAAAGAACATATGAACAGTCAGGATGAACTTGTTCCGAAGGTAGTTAGTAGTCTGACTCAATCTTTCAAGGAGACAGTGGCCTTCTCAATGAAACCTCTTCCCTCCAATAGCTCCAGTGTGAACCTCGACCAGATCTGGACTATTATTCAGGAAGAATTGGCTAAGGCTAGTCCTAGTGGTTCATCCGATACTCAGATTCTTTCTACCACTAGGGAAGTTAGTAGTTTTGTTCGTGATCACCTGCGGGCAGCTACTGCTTCTCAAGAGGCAATCAAAAATAAGGTGGATGCTTATTTTTAAAAGGTTTATACCAAGCACCAAATGACCAACCATTTCAAACTTTTGATGGAGAATATGAAATTACCTCCAGTTACCAAATCCTTCAGAGAACAGGTTAGTAAGCTCAGGGAGATTACTCCGGGCTTAGACAAATTTATTGAGAATAGAGATGATTTTGTCTCTGCTATGGAGGGAGGTGGAAGCATCATCATGGATTTCAGGAACCTCTTGCTGCCTTTCCTACATGTGGATGCTCGGCCCGTTATTGTACCACCTTCCCTTCCACCATCTTCCTCTGGGAGTACTCCTCAACTGACTCTCGTTCAAGCTATCAGGAGCCTGACACCGATGATCACTCAGAGGGGCTCATATTACAGATCTGGTACTGTATCAGTTTCTAATCCACTAGTAGTTCTTTCCAGAATTTCCAAGCCTGCTAACTCTACCTCTGAACCCTCTGCTGATCCCAAGGGAAAAACACTTGTTTAAGGGGATGATTGAGTGCTTCTAGCTTCATTTTTGATGGGATTCATTGTATTTTTTTTTTACTTTTCTGATTTTCCAACTGTATCTTTTGGCTTATCAATCACATACTTCATTCCTCTCTTCACTGTCTATTTTACTCTGTCTATTTTCTTTCCTCATCCTTCTCTTTTCTCTCTGATACCCTCCTTTTTGTTAATCACAAAGGGGGAGAAATTATTGAGAGAGAGAGATCATGTTGTTCACCTAAGGGGACAAAGTGGGAGAAAATTACTTTGGAGGAGAATCCTATAGTTAAGTTGATAGGGGGAGGAATATGTAAATCTTCTCAAACTAAGGAATCTTGTTTGTGTTTTTCTTTCTCCTCTGATACTATTTTATTGTTGATATCAATTGCTGAGATTTTGTTTTCTTTCTCTGATCCTATACTGTTGATATCATACTTTGATATTTTTTTTGGCATAAGTTGTGATTATCAAAAAGGGGGAGATTATTGAACCGTCTGGGAATTAAGTGGATTTATTGTGTTTTGATAATCCCAACCATTCTTTATTTATATCTTGATTATGCATAATACATTCCAAATATACTTTAATATATGTTTTTGCTTTTATTATGCTTAAATTAAGTCTTTGGAATTATCAGATATATGTTTACTATGACTTAACTCATTCTGCCAAGTGAATGCTCAAATAGTTCTCAGCTACCGTTACAAGCTAAGCAACTGTTACAGCTCACAGCGACCGATACAGTTAGGTCTACTGATATATTGGAGCTACCGCTATAAGAGAGCTACCGTCAGAACAGAGAGCTACCGATACAATGAAGTCGATAGTTACTGCTACAGTAAAGTTGACAGCTACCGATATGTTGAAGTCCACCGTTATGCAAAGTATACTGATAGAGAGCTACCGCTACCGATACAAGGCAGAGCCACAACTACCGATAGAGAGCTACAGCTACCATTACAAGTCCACAGCTACTGATGTGATCAAGTCTACAGTTGCAACTACCGAGACAAGTCTACCGTTACAAATGCCTACCGATACTCAGACCTGCCATAACACAAATATACCGATATCAAGAGCTATCCAGAGACAGAACCTGACACTACATTAATTTCTTAATCATTGTTTAATCTAACCAACCGTCATATCCAGTATATTTAAGATAATGACATTTATTTAATTTGTGTTGTTGGATGTCAGGGAACCATACCTCGTACCTGCAAAAAGTAAATCAGCTTTTGCCGGAGCACGTGGTTTAACTAAATGAAGGATGCTCCTACAGAAGAGCATGAATAGACGAATACAAATATATTAAACACGGGCTGTGTGAGAGACAATAGAAGAATACACGAGACATACAAAATACAAAGTGCGCTGGAACAACACAGAGTGTGAATGCAAAGAGACGACAGAACCTACACAACGAACTCATTACTGCATACCAGTGAAGAGCTAAGAACGAGAATATAACACAAGAGCTTCATCGACTGTCTCTATACCTGGAAGTCAAGGAAACAGACGATACTCTGTTTTCCTGAAAAAAACCAGAAGAGGACTCAGAGCGAATTCTGATCAATCAAAGGAGTCCAGAACTGCATACTAATCACAAGAGCCATTTCTAAACTCAATATATTTGCTCTGTGATTTATCTTTTTAAGTTTCGAGCAGTGTGTGTTATATGATGTATTTTACAAACACACTGTCTCATGTACTCTAACTGGAGGATTTGTAAATCCTCACTAAACTCACTTGCCTTTTGTTTTTTCCACTGGGATAGTGGTAGAGGTCGTGTGACCTGAACAGCTGGTTTCTATTGTGTTTGTTCCCACGAATAACTGTGGTAGAGGTCGTGTGACCTGAATAGCTGGTTGCTGTTGTGTTTGTTCCCATGAATAATTGTGGTAGAGGTTTTGGACCTCGACAGCTGGTTGCTGTTGTTATCCCCGATCCATGGTGTGGATCATCTTTTTATAAAAGCTTTTGAGAGGACTAAGTCTCAGCTTGAGACTGAACCTCTTGGTTATATTTTATGTGCTATATCATTCAAAGGTATTCTTTTATTCCGTTGCTAATAATTTCAAACCAAAATTGTTTTAAAGCTACATTGATAATTAAACTCGCAAGTGTTTATATTAGTTGTAAACCAGTAATTTAGTTTAAAAGGTTAATCAAGTCTACTGATTTGATCAACTGGGAACTAATCAATCCCTTGAGAACCTAACAGAACATTTACTGTGATATATAATTCACTACAGTTTAATTCCGTATTCTTTTTGGGGGATTTTCAACTCAATGTTTTTTAAACAAAAATTTTAATTGGAACTCAATTCACCCCCCCCCCTCTTGAATATCCACTCCGACCAACAATATACTTTATAATCATTCATGAATGGTTAACGTGGAGAATGAATCTCATCGCATCGTGGAGATGGTAGTCCGTACGTACGTACGAGCGATGATATCGTTCTCATGATCGTGGAATTGTATTGTAGTGTATGTATACTATTTCAGAATCAATATCACTTTACAATAATCATATCTAGTTATTATTTACACCATTATACCCATCCAAGTAAGGTGGTGGTGGAAAATAGATTACACCACGGCGTGGAGACAGTATTCCGTACGTACGCACGCGCGGTGATTTCATTTTCCGTAGGATGGATAAATTGTGAAATAGGGTTGTTTTATAATTATAATAACATATCAGTATATGAGTGATACTGATGTTATTACTTCATAATGAAACAACTAAAGAAGAAGAAGTGGAAGAAGAAATAATGTTGAAAGAATCGGTAACGAACATTACATCTTCTTTGAAGCGCCTCTTTGAGACCTCCTCTTAGGACACTAAAATTGGTTTTTGAAGAAGACCAGGACCTCTAGGATGTTTCTAGGGAAGTGTAGAAGAGAATTTGACAGGGGTTGGCCGAGCTTGAAGGCTTAAAGTGATGTGAGGAAGAAGGGGAGGATGTGCCCTTTTATAAGGGAGGAGAGGGGCTCCTTTGGAAAAACTAAAAATATTATTTTATTATAAAGTAATGTTCGGTTTTAAATAGCTCCAAATTGATTTATTTCGTAGATAAGGTGGGTATGGGTCGCAATAATCTAATCCAATAGAATTTATTCAATTTTAGGTTCCTATTTTAACCTTATCATTTAGATTTAACATTAAGTTAAATAATTTTACTCTTACCGTGTCTTCTTGTGTTCATATATTATAAGGTTAATAAACATACTATAAGCAGCCAAACGAACCCCAAGTTGTTTATTATAAATATATATAACCTTATCTAAGTCATTTGTCCTAACCTTATATTTTTAGGAATAAAATAACAATTAATAATATAATATTTGTTTTAAAAACTATTTTATGTCAATTTTGACACTATTTAGTAATTGACTTTTGTGAAAATTATAAAAGAATGATTAGTTCAAAGAAAGTTAATTAAATCAATACTAATATGTCATTTTAACCTATAAAATTAGTTTAATTCATAAAAAGTCTCAAATTATATTTATTTTGGTATTTATAACATCAATTATGTCAATATTTCATTAATAAGATAATTACTGCATCATCTTTGTGTCATAAATAAATTAAAATATTTAATGTCTAAAAATTAAAAATAAAATACCATTATGTATGAAATCTTTTTATCTTTCTAATGAATATTTATAGTTGAATTTATCTTATGTATAACACTATATTAGAAATGTTTTAGTAAATAAACTTTGATTTTAACTCTTTTAACTCTTCTTTGAATTAAATAATAATAAATGTCCTAATCTAATCCAAGTGGGCCTAAATGTTCATATTTTCTTCCTAAGGTTGTTTTTGGTTGAATTAAACTTATCCAATAGAATTAGGACATGTTTTAGGATAATAATAATATCATTTTTACCCTTAATTATCCTATTTACTTTTAATCGTGGTAAAAAAAGTAAAAAGTTACTATTCACCAAAAAATTATTTTCATCTCATTGAACCACATTTTACCTACTGACATCAACTGTGTCTCTCGGATTTTTTAAATTCCACTCACAGAAGTGGTAAAATTAAGTTTTATGAAAAATTCAGTTTTTTTAACTACCACTTAGTGGATTCACTATTCATCAAAAAATGAATGTTTCCAGAAAAATACCAAAAATTAGGCCTAAGATATATATGATATTATGAATTAAAAAATGATTTCTATTTTACCAAATTCAAAACATATTAGTTGCATTAATTAATTTAAAAATTAATTCTCGTCGTCAAAATAAATAGCGTGTTCTTAAGAGATAATAACTATCAAAAGATTGACACTTGTTTATGTTTAGTTTAAATGTGAAATTACATCCAATGACCAACACTGTATTAAATTGTAAAAATATATTCTAAATATACTTTAAACCCACTAAAATTAATAATCTATCACTATTAATTATTTCGATTAAAAAAATCTGTTTTTAATTAAAATTTAGTAATTTTCACTATTCATCAGAATATGCAAGTTATCCGAAAAGTACCAAAATTTCACCCTAAGTTAATTTCGATATTCCAAATCCAAAAATGAAGTCCATTTTAAAAAATAAGATTTACAGAATTTCAAAAGGTGGTTATTACTATTCATAACAGATATTTTTAATAGTATTTTAATAGCATATCGTTGCTTAGTGAAACTCGGTATTGCGTACTACACACGCTATCGAGGAAGGTCGTGATTACGTGTAATGAAAGGAAAGTCAAGGATACATGTTGTGCAAGCTCCTTTTGGTGTAGCTTACAACACAAGACATTAATGAAATTAAAAAGAATATTTTTCATAAAATCTCGAGGTGTTACAATAGATGTTCCAAAAAACAATTGCTTCCAAATTAGAAATAATAAATATTTTTTTAAATTCCAAAAAATAATGAAATTTGAATAAAAAATTTTGTAATATAAATAATCTATCATAACATTATAGGAACTATGAATGTATTTTAGCCCCTATAGTGCTATGTGAACCACATAACATTAATATATTGATTTTATAAATTCACATAGGTAATTATTCGTGAATCAGCACTATGAGAACAATAATCTTGGTACATTATAATAAGAGGCACTCAAAAGTGGATTCCCTATAGAAAAAAGAATCCACAATAAAAAAATATCATGGAGATCATGAAGCATCCATAGAGAAAAGTGAAAATAAGGGTCTGAAAATATGTTTATATAGAGAGGGCCCCTTCACCAACTGGATCACTAATATCTTTTTCAACAATCATTTCTTACTTAAAATATGATCATTTCATGCCTATCAGGACCCATTTCAAGGAGTAATTTCTTGAGGACCATAAATTCCCAAAAAAACTCCGAACAATTTCAATGTACTAAGACTAAATTGACCATGTAATCTGAATAAAAATAAATAAAGTAAAGTTCACCTAAAAGAAACTAAGATCCACCACAAAGTGACTAGGATGCATCGTAGAGTATACATTCGTATCATCACGAAAAACCTCCATCATGAAGCATTCATGCATCACAAACTGAGTCATCTCCTACAAATAAAATGATCCATAATCTATAAATATGGTCTTCATCATTTATGGATTTTGAGTAAGAGTTCTATATAGACTATATAGATGATAAACATCATTTTTAGATGCCAAAAGAAGGGTTATGTGGAATAAAATTGAGTCCTATGAAGTGGAATTTCTGTGTAGACACTCATCATTTGTAGTGGTGAGGTTCACCCCTATGTGACTATGATTCCATTAATTAGCACATATTCATTTATGAAAATTAGATCATGATTTATTCTATCCTCAAAACTACTGCATAAACTACCACATGAAAACCCATTTTAAGACACCAAATGAAATCAAATTGACTATAAAACCCATATTTCTTCCTGAAATAGAGGATAATAGATTTAGAATAACTAAAAGTAAAGTATGTAGAATTATTCTCAAAGAAGGCCTTTATCTTTTCACAATTAAGTATATTTATACTCTAATTGAAAAACATGTAAAGAATCCCATGATGTTGTTACATGATGAAGCAACCCCATCATAAATCATCTCCTTTATATAGAACCTACGTCATGGATATCCCTTATGTAGAAAACGCATGAAATTAGTTTTTGAAGGATGATTTGTGTTGTTCACTTTTCCTAAGTCACTTTGTGAAGAAACATTCCATCCATTCATGTGTTGCAATAAAATTGAATAACATATTCTCTTATGAAAATATACAACAATTAGAGGTCTTTGTTTCCCTCACTTCCAATCCCATGGTCCCTAAATAATTTATACATCCTATGTATTTTTTATGGATCAGTAAACAATGAACAAATAGACTTATCCCATGTTATATAATTTAATAAGGTCACAAAAAAGGCCCACATCAACAAAAATGGCCAAGGTGTAACCTCATTCCCAAAATTGAGACACATAAAATGGCCATATATTTGGTGATATATTGTTTATAGGTTCATTAATTCATAAACCTCACAATTCCTTTCAATGACATCCCCATCATGAAACAAACGTTCTTCACAACCTAACATTAAACTATGTGTTCAACGTCTTCAATGTCATATGGAAAATAAAAATCCTACCCAATGTGATGTGCACAGGATTCCCCACACTATCATAATATGTTTTCGCTTATCATGAGTATGGGATATCTCTTCATCCATAGTAATACTCAATGGATTATCCTAATTTATTTTTTTATTTCATGAAATATGTTTGATCTTACACAATCACTTATTTCTCACATAGAGGATAACTAATATAGGCATAAATATCTAAGTTTATTATTCATTATGATAAGAAAATACCTCTAATATGTGCCTCCTCCCATGTGTAGGAATTGATTTTGGGATAAATGATGGATTTTGTCTCCACTCAATGATATATAATGTTCCAATGGTCTGATGACCAAGAATATAACTACTAAAATATATTGAAAATTAACACATTCTTTTACAAACAAACATTAAACACAACCAAATCGACATGATTTTAACCATTAATACTTACAATTTCATTAACAAATATCGAGTCACTTATATACAAATGAACATTTAGGTTTATATAATTTTCGAATTAAGAAAAAAATTAACTAAAAGACCACTTGTATTTCTCATCAAATGGATATTTTCCCATTATATAAGAAGCTATTAAATCCATAATAATTATTCAACATATCCAATCAATTAAACAGAAATGTGATTCTTTTAGATATATCATGTATTATATGCTTGTTCATAACCTTTTGAAATGGAAATATAAGATGGGTGAGCTCAAACACTCATTATAAAAAAACTAATATGATAAGTTATCATGGCTTGAAAATTACAAAATGAATGAATAAGAATAAAATAAAACCATATAATTTAACACATGGTATTGAATAAATCCATGGATTAAATAAAAATAAAAATAAAAATAATCCAATGAATAAAAATAACTGAAATCTTGGTGTTGGAATGCATAATGTCGGACATCATAATTGGTACTATCAATAAATTGTTCGTCATTGTATTCATGTTTCATGGAGATAACCAATATATTATCCTTTAAATCATGTTTTCTACCAAACAATCATTCTTATATTGGGTAGGAATATACATAATACCCAAACCATTTTCTCATGAAACCAACAAAAGCGTCAATGGGATATATAATACCAAAGTCCCACCCAATACTTCCTTAATCCCTATGCATTCCCCATATTAATTATATAAATCTAAATACAATTCCTAATCAATGTTTATTATAAATCAATACAGATTTTTATTGAGATACAAACACAATAATCATTAGTATATTCCAACTCAATAAATTGGATAACATAGACATAAGTCATCCAGAGAAAAAATTGGATGGTTAAACAAAAAATAATTATCTTTTCCATAGTAATTCATAATAATTTTTATTTTAATAAAAACATATGGGAGTAAAATACTATCATTATTCAATAAATAACCATAATATTACAATAGAAATAACATGGATAGTTAAAAAATAGATATCCCAAGTGTAACATAAGGAATCGGAAATGATGTTGATGTAGAATAAAAACACATTCAGAAGAGTGAAATTATTGTCCAACACCCTATACCATGAACAAATAGATAATTATGCTATAATTTTTTAAATAGTCAGTATATACAAAATATAAATTAAGGTAGTGACGAACTCTTAACATGTCTCAAAGAATGATTTTTTTATAAAAAACCCTTGGGCATTTTATTACTCTTGAATGAAAGCTTCATTAAAGATGAAAAATCAAATCGAAATTATATATAATGAATAGATAAATAGTCAACATATAATAAATAAAATAGGTAGTAATTTAAATCATAAAAGGAAAAATTATTTACATTATGAAACATGCCTTAACAAAGTCAAAATTTGAGAATAATAACGCATAGGGTAAAGGTAATAAAGAATCAAAAGGGAGTAAGAGGGTAAACATAAAATGGACATTAAAATTTATGAACTGAAATATATCCATTATACTCGAATTTAATTAGATTAGTTAGTAATCTTTAAAAATAATTGATGATTTGAAATATCTAACATATCTCATGGAGTTGAAAATAGATATAAATAACCATTTAAACTGTTGAATCTTTTGAATCAGAGTCCATCTAAATAGAGTACATAATATGGCTCCTAGGTCCCCATGAAATTCAGGAATATGTAAAAATAAATTCATTTGGAATAAATAAAACCATATTTAAGATATGACGGTGCACAATAATAATTATATCACTTTAAATTTAATTTTTGACCAAGAGACCATTATAATGTTATAATGTTTCGTATTAAAAATTCATGGAAGTTACAGTATAGGATAGGTTTGTAACTAAATTATTTTTTTAGGAAAAAATGGTTAAAATAAATCCATTTCCAAAATATACACCACCATAATAAAATAATTGTTTTATTCACATCCAATCTCATAGAATCAAAATTGAGATAAATAATCCCCTAGCTTAATCCTCGATTATTTGGAACACACACTTACTACCAATATAAAAAATTCATAATTTCCTATTTACAAACATTATTAACATATATTTATCTTTATAAACATCATTTTTGGACATTTATTACAAACACATATGTAGGCTATTGTTTATTTTCATCAACATAAGTTTGAAACATCGATTTCTTGTTTCGTAATATTTTTTTTGTAATGGAATGATTGATTCTTGTTTATTGATAAATATTTAATAATTTGTATATTATATAAGATACTATAACCATATTTTTTGGATTATTTATAATATCCTATTTTAATTTGGGGAATGATAAATGATTGGTTTGTGAGAATGGAAATTGTGAAGATTTAGTTTTGGTATTTTAAAAGATCAAAAGATGATATTTTAATAAATATAATAAATATCAATAAAACCTTTCAATATTAATTAAAACAGATTTAACACCTTATTATTAAATTATACAAGTACTCCACCCATGAAAATTCATGAGACTATTCAATTTTCTTTAAAATCATCAGGATCTGCATCATTCAAAAAAATTGTAATGTCATTGTACTCAATATAATGTTTAGAATAAAATGATGGTAATGATGTGAATAGGGTGCCAATGACATGTGGAAATGAATTGAATACTAATTGTGATGGAGATGAAACATGATGTAATGGAAGAGTTAGAGATAAGAGACATAGATGAAACAAAAGGTGGAGGTGAAGGTGAAGTTAAAGGAAAGAGGCGAGATTGCAATATATAGTGGAAGGAATCCTAGAGAGAGTTTCAAGGCTTCTGGATTTTGAATGGAGTTGATGGGCTTGAGAAGATGATGGGGTGAGGATTAGTAGGAATCATGATTTCATTCAGTTTGGTGTCTTTGAAAGGTAATATAGTTTTGAGTTCATATTTTTAACGTATCATCATCATAAATAAATTTCACTTTATGATGAAAATATTATAACACACCCTTAATTTAATTTCGTAATAATTTTTAACATTATATATATATATATATATATATCGTTATGTGTAGAATAATACCAGAATAGTCCAATTATAGGATTATTACATGGTACTAGAATCATGGTATCATCCATAGAAATATATATACTATATAATTGATAAATAAGTTAGACAACTCATAAATTATTATCTAGTAATATTTATGAGTCTTTGGTGAAAATTAAACCTGTGATAATGGAAACATTCTATACTATTTTGATCAATTCCTTCTAACCTAAAATTATCTAGAATATCTATGTAATAAGAAATAAAATTACTGGATGGTTCATAAATATGGAATATTTCACCTAAAAATATAACTCACACAATAAATTTCATGATTT
Source organism: Viscum album (assembly GCA_963277665.1). Lineage (NCBI taxonomy): Eukaryota > Viridiplantae > Streptophyta > Magnoliopsida > Santalales > Viscaceae > Viscum > Viscum album. The sequence goes on from OY728163.1 coordinate 1,382,600,999, forward strand.
TATATTCAATGAAATATGATGAAAATTATGCACTATTGAACTAATATAGTGAAAACATAATTTTTACATCACATATTTATCCTATAATTAATCATGTTTATATGAAATAACAAATGATGAAAATTAATCATTTTCCACAATTGTAACAGAATACAGAATTCAATTTGAATAATCATAAGCCATAAGTAAAAATTCCCATAACATGAGACATTTAGGATATGGTCAATTTTTTAATACATAATGAAATTTCTTGTATTCACCCACATCCATGGCCACATTACTTTTACTATTAATATCCCATCAATTCCACATTAAAAAGGTACTACAGAACATAGACTTATTTTGTTAAGGGGAAACAGTCACAATGTATAGAAAACATTACTTTGATGAAAGAACATCACTTTAGATTCAAAAGGAAACGAAAATATTCCCAATAATTAGAATCCACTGTATAAAATCCCTAAAAAAGGAAAAAGTAGAACATGTGCAGTCAGAAAGGGTCTATTTGTTCCATATATGTTTTTTACACATTCTGTGTACATATTAATTATTGTGTGTGACATGTGGATGTAAAAATCATGAAAATCAAACAAAAAATAGTTCACGAAAATATAGCTCTTATTTTACCTGGAATTTAATTTCTGAATAATAAGTAATAATCTAGGATCTCATCACCTAAAAAATCATACAACTTTTATATCTGCCGGTAGAAAAATGATTAAAATTGACAATACATACTAATAAACAATGAAATATATGAATTGAAAGTTCAAATGATAGAAAAGCGATAATAATAAATATTAGTGTATATATGTTATGTATGGAAGAAATGTATTGTTTTGTGCCTTTTTGTTTCCTCTCATTTTATATACTCAATTCTGTCATTAGGCTCTAAAGTCTCATCATCAATAAAAGGACTTTCTTTTTATTTGTTTTATGGAGCATCAATGATCTAATTTGATGCTCTTATCTTGGTTACATCCCTTGTACCTTGGTTAAATCTGCACATTAAGATGGTACTGGAGAACATAGAGTTGTTTGCTTTTGGGGAAAAAGTCAAAATGTTCAGAACACACCCCTAAAAGACAACTACCTACTAATGTCACATAAAAACATAAAACAACTATTAATGTTTTATGCATGTACTTCAACAAAGAAAAATGTATTAGTATTAAGGTGAATGATAATTGATTTAAAAATTATATGTCATCCAATCAATTATTACTATTTCAATCATAGAACTATCAAGTGCAAAGTCATAAAGAAATTAATAATATCCCTATAACAATTCTGAATGGTTTTAATTTCCAACCAATTGATATTATTTCCATTTATGACATGAACTCACTATTCTTGGCATGAAAATATGATAATTTGATATACAATTTCAGAAAGAGGATATAAGAGTTATCTATTATTTAATTATTTTACCGTTTCAGAGATTTTAGTAATTGGGAATCAGGTCTACTAAAATAAATAAAAATATAAATAGTATAATGAAACACGACTCTATGAATACATATCGAAAATTAACCTGCAATGCACTCAATCTGAGGAAGTATTGATAATTAGATGTATTAAACATATATTCATACATAACCAGTTCAAATTTTTCATGGGATACAATAACCTACAATAAGAACTTGAATCCTCTCTAAATAACAGATGCATTCATATCATGAAGACAATATATGAAAATATCAAACATACCAATTATGAGGCGTGAACCATTGATCTAAAAATACCTGAAAATACAATAAACTATAGGTTATAAAATGTTAAATGTAAAATAATGGAAAGAATGAAAAACATGAAATTTACAAATTAAACTATTTTAATGAGAAATTAATATACCCAACTAATTGATAATCCAGAAAAAACATTAAATTGATTCAGTTGATTATAGTTTACAACATACATGTACTATGTGGGGATAGTGGTGAAGGAAGAAGGATGGTGTTCAGAGTTGGGAGGACTTACATAATAGATTTCCATGTGATTCAGAACAATAATAGAATAAAAAAATAAAAAAATATCTAACAACAATAAGGAATTTAAAATAAATAAGAAAATAATAATGGATAGGTACCAGTTGAAGTGTCGACCTTATTCTCAATCATATCACTCAATCTTTTGTCAGGACACTTCAATAGCTACTTCAGGTGGCAACAATCAATCCCAAAAGATCCTCCCCCTCATTTTTCAATAGTATCAGATTCCTGGACATCACCATATAAAAATATAGTCATACCAAAATTATATTTAGAGATATAACAATGGTTTATAAATATGATTTCCACTATGCCTATAGAATTAATGCTTCATATAGTAGAGTGATATGACTATAAAAAAACTGGAGGAGTACACCAACCTGATTACATGAAACTCAAGAGTGGGTTGTTCCAGTTAGTCCATGTTCCTTGATCATAAATCATGACATTCATGTATCACTCTCATGCTTCATGGAAACCAAAATATTAATAACAAGACAATGATACATAAAATTAAGAATCACATATAACCTTTTGTTATATTCCAACTCAAAGAACATAATCAATTAACATACCTGAAAACAAAGATAAAAGTCACGAAATGCTTCCAAAAATATAAATAATGGAAAATATCATGTAAAAATTTTAAATTAGATATGGTTAAATTTCAGCATACAATGTTGGATTAAAAGAGATGAAGTTCACAGTATAGTTAAAATTGTAGTCAACATTGTAAATTGAAGTTACCATCACTGTCTCTAAGTGATAATGACATCTGGGATCCTCTTGTTGTGCTTCTTGTAGATGTTGGTTTAGATGGAATAATATTTTTAAGACATTTTAATCTTTTAAATGTCAAATTATAGTGAATATTTTTAGTGTTATAATGAAAAAAATAAAACAATTTAACGTGAAAAAATAGAAATAACACAACTTGGTTTTCATTATTTTCTGAGTTGTCTTTTTTGAAGACATACCTCTGTATATTCCAATGGTTCTTGCATGTTTGTATTTTTTATATTTTAATTTTATTGTCAAGGAGTTGAACATAATATATTTATGCATTGCTATGATTGGAGTATATATAATATATCTTCGAATCCTAAATAATATGTCTAAAATTCATGTAATCTTTGACAAATATAAGGACACAAATGAAATATATATTAAATACACACTAATGTAACTCATAATAAAAAATATGAATGGAATAAGATTCACTTATAGAATAATATAGAAGACTTTGATGCAATGAAGAAATAAATACAAACTCTGCTAAGAATGATACTTGAAGAAACAATAGCTGATCATATTAGGGGTAGGGTGAAATGGGGCACCATAATAGAATATGTATACTATTAATTCATTAGTAAATCGTTTTAACAACAATTAAATCAGGGAGGAATGTTGGGAGAATACTTAGATGAAATAAGGAATACATACCTGCAATGCACTCAATTTGAGGAAGTATTTATAATTATAAGTATTAAACACATAGGCACTAATAACTAGTTCAAATTTTTCATGGGATACAATAACCTGAATCAATAACTTGAATCCCCTATAAATAGCAGATTCATTCAAATAGTGATGACAATGGAAGAAAATCTAAAACATTCCAATGATGAGGTGTGAACGAATGATCCAAAAGTACGTGAAAATACAGTGAAATATATGTTATAAAATGAAAAATCTAAAATAATGCAAGAATAAAAAAACATGAAATTTAAAAATTAAATTATTTTAGTTAAAAATTTAATATACATAACTAACAGATAATCAACACAAAAAATTAAACTTATTCAGTTAATTATAGTTTACAACATACTTATACTATGTGGAAAAAGTTGTTAAGGAAGAAGGAAGGTGTTAAGTGTTGGGCGCGAATACATAATACATTGACATGTGATTCAAAGCAATAATTGAACAAAAAAATAAATCATAGTTCAACAACATGATAGAAAATTAAAATTAATAAGAAAATAGAAATAGATAGGTACCAGTTGAAGTTTTGACCAGATTCTCAATCTCATAACTCAATCTATTATCAGGATACTTCTCTAGCTACTTCAGGTGGAAACAATCAAGCCCAAAAGATCCTCCCCCTCATTTTTAATGGTATCTCCTTCCCGAGCATCACCATTTAAACATCTAGTCATACCAAAATTAGGTTTAGAGATATAATAGTGGTTGATAGATATGATTTCCAATATACCTATTGAATTAATGCTTAGTATAATAGAGTGATATGACTCTAAAATAATTGGAGTACACTAACCTGATTACATGAAACTCAAGAGTGGGTAGTTTGAGTTAGTCTGGGTTCCTTGATCATCAAGCATGGAATTCAAGAATCTATCTATGCTTCATGGAAACCAAAATATTAATAATAGGATAATGATACATAAAATTAACAATCACATATCACCATTTGTTATATTCCAACTCAAAGAACAAAATCACTTAATTGATAAAAAAACATAGATAAATAGAATGATCCTCTTCCAAAAAACATAATTAATTGAAAATATCATCAAAAAATATTAAACTAGATATGGATATATCACATCATACAATGGGGGATGAAAATAGATGAATTTCACAATAAAGTTAAAATTGTAGTCAACATTGTAAATCGAAGTTACCATCATTGTCTCTAATGATAATGACATCTGGGATCCTCTTAGGGTGCTTCATTTATGTGTTGGTTTAGATGGAATAATATTTTGAAGACATTTTAATCCTGTAATAGTGAATTTATAGTGAATATTTACTGATGTATAATGAAAAAATAGAATAGTTTAAGGTGACCAGAATTTAAATAACACAACCTAGTTTCCATTGCTTTATGAGTTGTCTTTTTTGAAAACTTGCCTCTGTACATGTCGATGGTACTTGCATGTTTGTATTGTTTATATTTTTATTTAATTTTCAAGGAGTTGAACATAATAATGTTATGCATTACTACGATCAGAGTAAATATAATTTGTCTTCATAACCAAAATCATATATCTACTATGGATGTAATCTTTGACAAATATAAGGACACAAATGATGTCTATATTAAATATACACAAATGGCACTCATAATCCAAAATATGAATGGAATGAGATTCACTTACCCAACAATATAGATGAATTTGATGCAATGAGGAAATAAAGGAAAACCCTACTAAGAATGATAGTTGAATAAACAATAAAGAGGAATATTAGGGGTAGGGTGAAATGGGGCACTATAATAGGAGATATATACTGTTAATGCTTTAGTAAATAATTTTTAACTACATTTAAATTAGGGAGGATAGTAGGGGGAATACTTGGAAGACGTAATGAATACATACCTGTTGTGGAGGTCTCGATGTGTATTGTCTCTGAATTAGGTATTGTTGATGGTAATTTGTTTATGAAGAACTTGTCGGCATCGTCCACATCGATGGTTGGTGAAGTAAAAAATGCAACGGTATGCGGTAGAGAAACTGACGGAAAAGATGCTGGAAGTTGCGTGTTGGAAGAGTACTAATGGGAGAGACTAATAATCAGAAGTTGAAGGAGAAGGTCATCGAGGATTTTTCAGTTAACGAATGAAAATATGGAGCAATAGATTTTTATCAAGAGCCTGATTGCGATGACAGATGGGTTTTGGTGAAGGTGTTCATAGGTGAAGGATATGTCGGAGTCGAGAACATAGGACTCCTCCTTTAATGATAACCTGTCTTTGCTGGAAAATGAATGTGAAGACAAAGGGAGGACAATGACCAACCTTCCAAAGTAGTAAATGGTGATTCAATTTTCAGATGGAACCCTATAATGTCGGACAAAAAATTAGAAGAATGTGATCATAGTGGATGAAATGGTTGGAGGAATTTGTTTTCATAGGTAACTCGTTAACGGTAGTAAACGAGGGAAAGGTGGATGGCTAAAGAGGAATATGTAATCAGAAGTGAAGATTGGAGATTTTTAAATCTTGTTCAAACCCTATAAAATCAACAACCTATGAATGACTAGGATAGAGAAGATGTCGAGGGAGTAGAGTAGCGTGGAGTAAGTTCACGATTCAGGTCAATGGAAATTAGGCGGTAGGAATATAGTTTTGGTATGTGGGTTTGGAGGAATTAGATGTGGGAGTGACTCATGTCTGGAGAAAATACTTCTTTAGTAAATATATAGATATATATAATATTATCATTATGTAATATTCCTTTAAAATTCTTAATATAAATATTATAACATCATTTAGGTAGGTGGTAAAACTTACCCAATTGAGAGCATTCTAAAATGATTTTACAAGGAAATGTGTTTATACGATGTTTATATAATAATTAAATAATATTAATGATTTCATAAATATCATTAAACATCATTAAATTTAATCTTTAAATTATAAATGTTTTGTGGTTATGAAAAATGAAATTGCTCATCCGTGGAAGTGGTAGTATGAATGATTAATGTTTCCATTTCTCAATGAATTGGGTGGAATGAATGTATCTGATATATTATAATTTAATAATCCAAATTTTGACATAGTGAAATTATAAATTCATCAAATACTTCCTTTTTGTAGTATTTGTAGTCTATCATGAAAAATGAAAGACATCATTTCATGGAGGCGGTAATCTTGATATATGTGAAATTGTTGTTTTTTTATTATTATTAGTGGATGAAAATGGATGAAAAATTGTTTAAATATTAATATAATAAAATTCTAATATATTAATAAAAAATTTATCACTATACTAATTTGAATAAAATTTTATTTTAAGGGAAATTTTAAGATGAAGAGGCTAAAGATTAAGACATACTCATATTGAGGTTGTTTAATTTATCTAGAAAATTCCCTTGGTAATGGAGACCTTAGGTTGCCTAAGTAAGACCATAAAATTATTAATATGAGTATGGATAATGGAGGAGAATATATTTAGAGTTTTATAGTAAAATTAAAATGAATATGTATATCATTTTGTGGCTTAAGTGATTCCCTTTCATAAGTGAAGAGATGGATAATTTTGGAAGGTCCCACTGTATTTCAATCATGGAATGAAACTATTCAAGGGCCAATGGATCAAAAAATGTTAAAATATGATTTTATTGGTGATGTCTATTTGAAAAAGTCTCTAAAATTCATTTTCAAACATTTTTTATAATGTATCAATCATTTTACTCTTATTTTTTTCACTTTTATCATTTTTATTTATTATCGTTGTAATAAATTTTTACCTCAGTAATTGGCTTTTTATGCCTAAAAATACAATGGGCTTTATTACATAATTTTTATGCAAGGGTTAAAATTATGATATCCATTATATTGAATAATGTCTCAATGTTTATGATAATTTTATTTTAACGTTAATGCATTTCATGTGTAAAACTCCATTTTTAAAAATGTGTATTTTTACGCTAAAAATTTACGTGTATAATAACATTATAATTGTTTTAAATTTTCAAAATATAAATTGTTTTATTAAAAAAATTATATTATATTTTTATTTCGAAAAAATCAAAACTAAATATCACCATTAAAATGTTTTATTAAAAGAAAATACAAAAAATGTGTTTTAAATTAGAATGAAATATCACTTATGTTCTAAAACATTGAACATAGGTTTTCTATGATACAAATAATTTTATAAAATAAAAACGTTTACTAATTATATATATCTTTGATCATGGAAATTTTTTATATGTATTTATGTTATATTTATTTCTTATTATATCTATAGTTGCTACAACATTAATAAAATTAGTATTTTCCACTATTGACCTAAAAAATAATTTAATTCAAAAAAATTAAAAAAATTCCTCTCAAGATAATATTGTTATTATAATTCAAAAAATTTGTCAATTTTGTAAAATTTAAAGTATAAAATATTAAAACTTATCTTTAAAATAAAATCATAAGAAATATAATGAAATTTTATTATAGGAAAACGAATTTTAGATTTTTATGATTTGGCATTCACATTTTCTATCCATTTATAATTAAACTTATTTTTTAATATATTCTTCATATAAATTTTTTTTTGAAAAAATATAATTTGTTTCTAAAATTAAGGTATATAAAAATTAATTTTTTTAAAGAATTCGTTTTATGCATCAAATGATCTTATTAGTAATATAGGAATATTAATTAGATTGTATAAAGAACATTGAATTAATAATAACCTTTATTTTATGTCAATATATTTTTCACAATTTTGTAACATATATTTTTACCAACCAATTTTATGGCTATATTTTAAATCTTATATAATGATCCATAGTTTAGTTTAGTTTAGTTAGATGTTTCTTGCATAAAAAATTATCAAACACATTAGTATTGAAAGTAAAATATATAATTTAAGGTATTAGGGTGTTACATTAACCCCACCCATAAATAAGTTTTTTACTCTCAAATTTAGCTATCACTTACTAATAGTATGAATTTACGGTGTCTAAATTATATGCATAACTCAAGATATATTTTAAAACGAGGTGTCTACCTTAATATCTATAGATTTAATAGGAAAAATATCTTTTCAATCCCTCACGTTAACTAATTGATTTATTTTTCTCTCTACCTTATTTCTCTATTCCATCACTTTCTACTCAATAATAATCTCCTAGATCCATTGAGACAATCCCCATGGTGATTCTTACATCTTTTGAATAAAGAGATTGAATCTTCATTCTTTGATCATCTTCATCTAACAAACTTCTATGAGACTAAATAATTCTATTATTTGGTGTGTTTGGAAACAAATTTATGTTCCGGTTGTTGATCATGATCCATTATAGTTGACTAGGAATAACCATAAGATTTATCATTCAAAGTCTTATCTTATTAGCTTTGATACTTGAGAAATCTCCACATTGTCCATGGAATCAATTTTTAACATGGTTCCTTCAGGCTTGGGCCATTACCAATACAAAAATGAATAAATCCTGGTTAATGAAAAATTAACATATTAAGAGAATTTTTAAATGAAATAATCAACCCCAAAATTTCTTAATCTTTAAAATTATTACATTATCATTCAGATTAACCTAAATAACACACAGTTCAATCTATGTTTCATTAGGTTAAGTTATTTAATATCTCATAAAAAATTCCATTATATAATAAATCCTTCATATTCATTGTAATACAAAAGTGAATAAAGAATGTATAACCCCTAAAGGCTTCATTCTAGGATTATAGTCTCAGGCACACTCATCATGAATTATAGCGAAGATTATGTTAATACTAAACTTTCTTCTTTAGGGTGATTACATGTATGTGTATCTATGCTACAACCTCATCCACTTTAAAATATAAATATAAGGATATAATATCATGTAAACCACACAATATCTAATTTAACAAAACATCAAAATGTAGTTAAATACTTAGAAATATTCCATGGGTTTTCACTAGTGTTCTTTTATCTTAACACCTAAAAAATGTAAATTATTAAATACCACCTTAACCAATCCTAAAGGGTTATCTATTATTTTATAATCATCATAAAACATAATTTTTCAACCCTTGATGAAATTTATAACTATTATATTATCAGTAACCAATAAAATCTTAATAACTAGAGTAATATAAACCCCCCCTTGGACACCGATTGTGACTCCTTGGACCCACACTCCCTGAATCCTGTGTGAATCAACACATTCTATTATATAACAACATTAAACTCTCTTGGAATAACAAAATTTTAACCAATAATAATTACAAAAAAACTAATAAATATTGAATCACATATATTCCAATTACCTTTGAGGATTTTATGATTATATAAATAAGAAAAATCATGAACTAATAATGTATTTGTAATTATCATCAAATTTTCATTTTTCCATTATATATAAAGAAAATTAATCCATTATAAATATTATACATTGACAATAATGTATAAAAAAATTATACACTTATAGAAATATTTTGTGTAAAGTGTTTCTTAATAACTAGGGGAAATGGAAACATAAGAATGTTGAGATAAAACACCCAGTAACGGGAAAATATTTTAGAATCTATCATGTCCTAAATAATATTTTATGAATATATAAGTTTCAAATAATTTCATATTACTAATAATATTATCTTAAAATAGATCCGTGGATGACATATAAATATAAACAATAACATAGATAATATAAAATAAATTCATGGTGATGGAATTCAGAATGGTAGACATCTAGATATTTTCTATCATGTCCTTACCCAAAAAAATTATTCATTCCATAATTTTGTCATCCAAGATATCATTTTTTAATCAATATCACAAAAAATAAATCACTCTTTCATTATTTACATATATTTATTCTCTTACACCTATACAATGATTTAGAATTCTTATGAATTTCAAAATTTTAAAATAGTTGATGGGCCATATTTTTAATTGACAATCAGAATATAATTTTTATAGTTTGAACAAATCAAGTAGGATTTTTTAAAAAAATTTGGTGGATTAGATTTGGTCGAAAGATAAAAATAAATCATAGAGGGGGATCAGGTGGATAGAGTTGCAGTGTATATGTCACAAACCGAATGTGTTCCACATCAATACAGGAACCATATAGGGCCCATGACAAGGCCTAAAAAGGGTTCCAAATCCCCACAGGAATAAAAAAGTGACCGGGTATCATAAAATTAATATTTTGAATGATTTACCTGAGTTTAAGAACATAAAACAGCAAACAAATCCAATAAAATGAATCTGGATTATTCAAAAAAAATCGTCTTTTAAAAATTTTTCGATTTGAATTACATAGTATAAAACAGCTCTAAAAGACAATAAAAAAGGTACAAAACCAAAAATTACATCCCAAGAACCTCTACATGGCAAGAGGCAATGCCATTAAGCATCCTCCAAAACACTACATCATGATGGACCGCTAAAAACCTGAACCATTGGCACAAAGTTATACCCAAACCTGTGAAATAATAACCAAGTATTCTTACTCCAAACGGTGTATACAGGGAATGATCCAAAGCCTATTAGGATTCCACCACTAATAGATTCCATTTGATAAACATGTTAAGACAAAAATCATTGAATGTTTTGTAAATAAGAAATGCTAGTGATAGTTTCTAAAATATGGAAAATTAAAACTAATCAATTTAGAGGTCGTATATTTTAAATAAAAGAAGCACGTAATTAAAAAAAATATGCTACTGAATGTTCCACCCAATCATACTATATTCTGGTATTAATCACAAAATATCAAGTGATCACAAGCAAGGTAAATAACCCCTAGGCACTAGCTCATTGTGGGTCCCAGGTACCTCATATCTCGGTGAAAGTAACCATCACACATATATTTTCTATTATATGAGACACTTGTAGGGAACATAACCATAACCTATTAGTCCCACATCATCATCATCATCATTTTTTATTAAGTGTTTTAAGTGTTAAAAGTTCTACTTGAAACTATGTTCAAACCCCCCGAGATCACTAGCATACTAGTATACGTCCACCCACCTAGGTAACCGGGTTTCCCTCTTGTGCACAAACAAGTTTAACAAGACACGAAATATACTTTTCACATAAAAGTACCCCTTACACATCACACATTCACTAAACATCCCACATATATATATATATATATCTCAAGTCACATAATCTACCCTTTCATTCAAATGAATTTTGAAATCATACTCACAAAAAAATTGCCCACAACACTTTTTTACATATATTTAACACTACCACAAATACTTTAAAAAATTTTATAAAACCATTAAAAGATAGTAAAACTCACATAATATTCCACTCACATGTCAAATAATACTTATTTAATCAACATAATTCAATTTTTACATCACACTTAGGCAAAACAGCCCACAACCCTATTTCACACTACTCTTTCCATTTGATAAAACATTACAACACCTTATAAAACATTCTAAATTTGAATTACATCTTAAACCACCACCATACCACTCAAAAAAAACTATTAGGTGAACACACTCACCAAAACGTACATATAGACCCCTTTTCCCACTTTTTTTAACCAAATAAAACATTTACAATTTTCATAAAACAAACGCAAGGGGTGTAACTATGTTTAGCACACAAAACCCCTTTCAAATCCCTCATTCAAGGCCAAAACCATGCCAATAACAAATCAAAAAAACTTTTAAGCCCTAAAAATGTATATTAAACCACTCCCAAGTGTTATAAAATTACCTCAAATAGTATCACAAAAGAGACACATGAAAACACACATTTTCCTAAAACACTTTCAAAGAGAAAGACAAGGTTTTGCACCTAATACCCATTAAAAACCCCTCTTTTAAACCCAAAGGCACCCAAATACCCAAAACAATCATAATTTTCCACCCAAAAAATATTTAGTGAACCAACTTCATATGTTATAAAATACACCCAAATAATACCAAAAGAGTAACACATGAAAAACACTCAATTTTAAGAAAAAATGCAATTATAAAATTAAGTGCATAACCAAATCCATCATAAACAGTTTTCACACCACACATAGAATATAAGGAACAAGATAAGATTATAAACCAAGAAAATATAACTCATCATAATATGGTTACAATGGAATCGCCTACCTTTTGTGTCGAAACCCTCAAAACATGGTGTGAAACATCTAGCACAACACCACCGCACCGCAAGGTAGATAAAAGAAAAATAAAACCTCAATATTTTACCCAAAGGACAAGACATTAATCTCTAAGTATGAAACCTAGTTTATGGACAATTCAGAACTCAGTAAAGGGTTAAATAAACTCTAAATAAAGGGAATAAATCAACGAGAGGAGGACTTACCTTCATGATTTTGATGTTTCCCCCATCAAAACTCCCTTCAAAGTTGAGGTCCAAGGGAGGGGAAGTGACCACGGAAGAAGTTAATAGATGTAGGGAACAAAATTGAGATAAGAGGGGTGGATTTATTTTATTTATGTAAGTATAAAATGGTCAAAACACATCAAATATTAATGTGCTGGATAACCTTTCACGTTTTGGCTGCACAGTTTGGAACTATGCTGCCAAACCGCGCGACTTGTTTAGGCCACCCAAAAACTATCCATTCTCCACCAACTCAAGGGGTTTCAATGGGGGAAACCAAGGGTTAAAGGTATTAAAAGAATATGTGGGAAATAATACCCAAAATAAAACCACCTTTTCAACCCATGACTCATCCAAATCAATCGTACAAACCTCCTCAACAACTTACCCCCCAAGTGGTGTCACTAAGAGTTTCACTAATCCAACTCTAAAACACCACAACCTAATACCATAACATTGAATAAAATAAGAGTTAATATATCATAAAATACCCCCAAGACCAAGGTCATAGGTTAAGAACACAAGAGACACCAAAATTCTATACCCAAAACACCCAAAAACCTAGAGAAACCTAAGAACAAAACGAGGATTTGAAACTAAGCATGGAACTGAAATTCAGGGTGTAAAAATTCTCCCCAACATAAAAAATTCCACCCCTGGAAAGCCACTACAAGGCCATATCAAAAATCAAACCAAACCGAGAAACTATAATGTACTCCCATGCCATGTTTTTCCCCAATGGCCAAAACCCCTCCAGTGAACAACTAAGGAAGGAATACTCTCACAAACAAAACATATGTCACTTTCCTGAAATGATCAAGAAAATTCAGGCTTTATCCCACAAGAAAACTCATCAAACACTATCTAAACAAAACTAAATAAATTTACCCAAATAAACAACAACAACAAACAAGGTTTCACTTAACTTGGTTTAACCAAACCGTTGGGAATTCTCCATTACTAATGTTTACCCAAGGAATATTTTGGTAGTTAGATAGATCCTAAAAAGACTACCTACTGCCATGAAAAGACTAAGGACCAATATGAGATACTAGAATGAGGAGATAGAAATTGTCTCCCCACCATAAGAGACAACCTATGGTTTTGTCCCGAGACAGAATCTGGACATTTAACCGGGGAGGTTCGAATGGACTCCCCAGTACAAGGGGTAGACTTACATTTTAAATTTCCAAAAGAAATTACATAAATTTATAGTGGGTCACCCCACCATAAGAACCAACCATATTAATCGGCCATAATGGGATGACAGAAAAAGACCCCAAAACTTAAAGAGTTGGGACGACCGCACAGTTAGTCTGCATAGTTTGGGAAGCTGTGTGCTAACCATGGGGATCATTTTGTCTACATGGATTCCTGGAACATGGTTACTACTAATAGTTCACAAACTATGTGCTCAAACAATCTATCCATATTTCAATCCTTTATTAAAAAACTCCCAAAGAGGGAAGGAATGACCTTGGGAAATAACATGAGCAGGAGGCCCTCCACCTCTTTCCCAAAAATGGGAACGACAGCACCATGATGATGACACTATATGTTTAAAAATCATCCCATATTTCATACTGAGGATATGAATTGTACATGGGTTTCAATGACCTTGGGATTTCCCATAACTACACACCAGTTTCTCTCTGGGACCTATGGATGGAGTTTAGAGGATTGAAGCACCATCGGCCTCGAAGATTGTATTTGGAAACCCTTGAACAAAACCTCTTCTTTTGGTGCCACAAACAACTACACCAAAATCCCCATGAATGTCTACCAATACATAACACATTCCAAACTCACCATAACCTAATTTGTAATTTTCCATGAAACACGGTCATAGAAGATGCACACACAACACACCTTATGTTTTATGGTGTGAACCAAAAGATGGAAAGGATGCATATAATCACCTTCCTATAAAACATAGGATTTTAATGTTTTTCCAAGGGAGACATACTACCAAAATAATAGAGACTCTCATATGATTGAACAACTTTATCCTTTATAGTCGAATGAGCACACAAATTCACAAGGCGTCACCGAACATGACCATTGTGATTGATAGAAACAATACCTAGAAAGGGATCTTATTCCAAGTTCCAAAACAAGACACAATTCCTAAAAGTGGCCCTAACTGCCTCTCATGACCAGATTTCTCCCAGTGGTGGTTTAACATGAACTCCTACTTTTAAGAGACTACAAAAGACCCAGAGGCCCTCTTAAACACTATCTAGATACACGTCCACAGTAACAACCCCCTACCACTTCCACTTTTGATGAATCAGGTAATATAAGAAACTAAGGTCTCTATCAACCTTCCATGAGAAATCTCCTACTACAAGAGGGTCCAAAAAATAATTAAAGGAAAAATAGTGTAAACTCAATATCTAATTCTTGAGAAGATGATTCCTTATATTGATCAACTGGAGGATTTTCCAATGGCAAAAAAACCTGGGTTTCACATTATTTGTGCACTAACCCTTAATGGGGGCACACCTTATCCAAAGAGAGAACCCCAAGGACCTAACCAAGCTTGTTTATTGGTCAAAAAGTGCTAAAAACTAGAAAAAAACACTTTAGGGTAACCACTATAAAGGCTTCCCGATTGTTTCTCAAAAGATACCACTAACTAGTCCTTCTACCTGACTTACCGACCAAACAAAAACCCAAAACAGGGTTCAAAAATGAGGGGTTCATTGACTCAAAACATCCCACAACATCCTACCATTCAAAAACACATCAGACACACCATCCCAAACTAATCATCAAGACATCATTTTTTTCATTAAAATCATCTTTTTGAAAATAAATGGTGCAATAGTTAGTGAATCGACCAATGGTACCCCATGGGCCTCACACATACATGTTTCTGTGCCACAACGGGCACCCTCCCCATATCCATCCCAACACTCATCCAACCATTCCATATAACATCCATCATCCCATAAAACCCCTTTCATGTGGCACTCACATATATACGAATGGTTAAAATAAAAATTCTTTCCACTTTTTATAACAAAAACGTTCAACCAATACTTCCTTTTTCTTAGGACTACTAACCACAAAATCAAAATCCCAGTTTACAGCTGAAAAAAAAAATTCAGAGAGACACATCCATTCAAATAAGAAGCAACTTTGAAGCCATACAATGTAATTTTAAATTAAATTATCCCATTAAAGAACCTTTCTATCATTTAGAAAATTCTATTGGAAACACTTTTTCAAAACCAACTTTTACATAGTTCATGATTTCCAAAGAGGTGTGAACACACCATTTTCGATTTAAAAACATCTCTGAAAATTAAGTTCCTCCATTTCAAAAATAAAAATATTCCAAATTAATTAGAAAAACAATTCACAAAAAAATTATGCTTATTAATACCGTGCCATTTATTCTTTAAAACCGAACATCCAAGATTTCAACATTGAAGAACACAAGGCAATACGAGAGGAAAGTAGTTTTAGTGGGTGACTTTAGAATAATGTTGGTAGACATTCAAAAATCACTAAAACATCATATAGAGTGTTCTAGGGAAATATCCCCATCTCCACATGTCTTTCCAGACCCTACAAGTGCACTAAGACCATGATCCCAACTCTCTTTTTGTTTCCCTTAATCATCATCAAACCAAGAAATCCAAAGGACTCAAATAAATCTCGAATTACCGTAGAAAATCGAACCCTATCATGAGGTGTTGTGATCAGGAACACTGCCCATAATTATAATACCAAGTCTTGAAAATCCTAACTCTAGACTATCCCAACTATTTCCCAAATAACGTGACCCAAATAGTTAACCATAACCTCCTCTGATACCATTTTGTCATGAACGGAATCTTTTTGTCATCAATACTGGCACCATACTTGGCCCTAGACAAGGCCCGAAGGGAGTTCCAGATCCCCACTAGCTGGCACATGTTTTTGAGTATCACAAACTGAAAATTGAGAATTATTTACCCAAGTTTATAAACTTAAAATATCAAACGAATCCATTAAAACGAATCTGGATTTTTTAAAACAAAATAATATTTTAGAAAATTTCAGATTTGAATTACATAGTATAAAACAAATCTAAAATACTATAAAAAAGGTAAAAAAACAAAAATGACATCCCAATAACCTTCACATAGCAACATGCACCACCCTCAATCCATCTCCACAACACTTCATCATGATGGACCGCTAAAAACCTGAACCGTTGGCACCACATTATACCCAAACCTACGAAAAAATAACCAAGTCTAATTACACCAAAAAGCGCTTGTAGGGTGAGATCCAAATCCCATTAGTGTATCACCACTAATATATTCCATGTGATAAATATTTTAAACAAACATTTCATGTTTTGTAAATAAGAAATGCTTTTGATAGTTTCTAAAATAAGAAACATTATAACTAAATAGTTTTGAGGTGGGCACATTTAAAGAATGGAAGCTCTTGAATAAAACCAAAATGCTAAAAAAATTTATAGCCAATCATTCCATTTTTTGATGGTAAGCACAAAATATCAAGTGAGCATAAGCTATGGGAAATAACCCCTAGTCACTAGCATGTTGTGGGTCCTAGGTACCTCATATCTCGGTGAAAGTAACCATCACAAATATTTGTTCTTGTGAATGAGCCACTAGTAAGGAACATACCCATAACTAGTGGAACCCCATAATAATCATCATAGATTATTTAGTTTTATAAGAATAAAACTTTCTATGTGAAACTGAGGGAAAATCCCACGAGATCACTATCATACAAGTACACGTCTACCCACCTAGACACCCAGGTTTCCCTTTTGTGCTCAAACAAGTTCATCAAGCCAAGAAATATAATATGAACATGAAAATACCATTTATAAATCACACATTCACCTAATGCACCCAATATATATACAACACATGTCACATAATCTACTTTTTAATTCAAATGGATTTTGTAATCATACTCACAACAAAATAGCCTACATCATTTTTTTACATTTATTTAACACTTCCAAAAATCCTTTGAAAAATTTTATAAAACCTTTCTAATATTGTCGAAATAAAATAACATCACACTCACATATCACATAATACTTTTTTCATCACCAAAATTTATTTTTCACAACACACTCACACAAAATAGCCCACAACCATGTTTCTGACATCTCTTTCCATTTGATAAAACATTTCAACACGTTATAAAACATTATAAATTTTTTTGAAATCTTAAATCTCTGCCTGACCATTCAAAAACCAATATTAGGTTAACAAAATCTCCAAATATTACAGATACGTCATTTTCCCACTTTTTTAACCAAATAAAACATTCACAGTTTTCATAAAACAAACCCAAGGGGTGCAACTATTCTTCGAACAGAAAACCAATTTCAAATCCCTCATTCGATGCCAAAACCATACAAATACACACCAAAAATAGAATTGGATTACCTAGAAATGTATATTAAACCACTACCAAGTGTTATAAAATTACCTTCAAAAGTACCACAAAATATACACATGAAAACACACAGTTTTGTAAAACACTTTCAAAGAGAAATACAATGGTTGTCACCTAATACCAATTAAAAACCCTTCTTTTAAAACCAAAGGCACACCAAGACCCTACCAAAGAATAATTGGCATCCCAAACAATATTTATTAATCCAATTTCATATGTTATGAAATAAATCCAAATAATACCCCCAAGAATTACACATGAAAACACCCAATTTCAAGTTAAAATCCAACTATAAAATTAAATGCATAACCAAATCCATCATAAATTGTATTCGCACCACACACAATATATTATTAACATGCTAAGTTAATTAGCCATGCAAAATAACTCATCATAAAATGGATACAAATGGAATCACCTACCCTTTTTGTAGAAACCCTCAAAACATGGTGCGGAACATCAAGTGCACCACCGCCGCACCACAAGGGAGGTAAAAGAAACCTAAAACCTCAATATTTCACCCAAAATAAAAGAGGTTAAACCCTAGGTATGAATCCTAGTTTCAAGAATATTTATAAATCTATCAATGGTGAAATAAACCCTATGGAAAGGGAAGAGATCAAATAGGGGAGGACTTACTTTCATGATTTTGATGTCTCCCCCCATTAAAACTCCCTTAAAATTTGAGGTCCAATGGAGGGGGAGTGACATTGGAGGCTGTCCATGGAGGTAGGGCATGAAATGGAGAATGAAGGGGCAGATTTGGTTTATTTCCATAATGTAAAAATGGTCAAAACACAACAAATTGTAATGTCCTGGACACCCTTGCACGGTTTGACTGCACAATTTGGAACCATGTGGAGAAACTGTGCGGCCTATTCTATCCACCCAAAAACCATCCATTCCCCTCAAATTCTAGGGGTTCTAATGGGTAAACCAAGGGGGATAGGTAGTCCAATAATATGGGGAAATAATACCCAAAACAAAACCACCATATCCCCCCAATACTCATCCAAATCATGGGTAAAAACCACCTCAAAAGCATACCCCACAAGTGGTGTCTCTTAGAGTGTCATTAATCCAACTCCAAAACAGCACAATTTCATACCTTAATTTTGAAGAAATAGGAGGCAAAGTATTGTACAATACCCCCAAGACCAAGTACATATGTCATGAACATAAGAGAAACCAAAATTCGAAACCCTAAATAATCGGAAACCTAGAGAAATCTAAGAACCAAAAGAGGATTTGACATAATGCATGGAATTGAAATTCCTGGTGTGACGTTATAGCCATTAATTCTGCAATTTCTCAGATAGTTTCATAAAATCCCTATTGAGACTACTAGGTTGTTGGTTAACTATATTAGAATTTTAAAATGGGTATAGCCCCGTACTTTTAATAGGACACCACTTTAAACACTCTAATGTGTTTATCACCTATCCTATGTCTTGTAGAATCACCGATGAGGGGCCTTCCACCTCTGTATCCACCATGATGGGTCTCCTTCCTAATGGGTATTTTTATTCATCGTTTTAAAACATTACTGAGATTGAGGTAAGGATTTGAGTCCCCCACCATCTATTTTATTTTCATCTTCATTATATTGGTTTATCTGTATTTTAATATAATATTCATTATTTATAGGTCATTTATCTAGGTTCACTTTTTCTTCTAAAATCGGTGGTTGATTCTCGGTGTGTGGGTCCCTCTAAGGGTAATGCAGGTGGTACCATTAATTTAACCCATATTCTTGCATTATTTTTCCAGGACATACATGGTTAGGTCCAGATGCTTCATCATGATTGAATAAATTTAAATGAAGTGTCTCGGTTTGAGGTTCACCAAATTCAGTGACCTATTTCTTCAGGGCTTAGAAATTAGTGACTGGTGATTTCAAGTGGAATGATTAGTAGGAAAAATACCCATGATGTGTATGAAGTCATGAAATTCTTCAAAATATTGTTTTAAATTGATTACGAGGTAACCTGATTTCAAATTATGGTTTAGAAATTTTATTTCACAAGAATAGATAATTATAAATAGCTTTGACTTTTGAGTCATACATAATGTAATAGTAATTGGGTTTTCTTAATGCTTTAACTTGTGTAATTAGATGGTATTAACCAAATGATATGGGAATCCATAAACTAATAGAATGGATTTGATATAGTTTAATGATAATTGATGTTGTGTAATTGTATGGTCGTATTCATAAAATGATAAATACTTTATGAAATGAGAATTAAAATGACATAATCGATGGGGTTTTATTAATAGTATTTTTTATTGTTTTTTATAAAGTAAAATGGTATATACAAATTTATGATTTGAGGTTATCCATGAAAATTGAAAACCATGTTGTTTTTAATCAAATATTTGAAAATGGTATATTTGAAATCACATTTAAGTACATATTATGAAATGGAAACATGATATGGTTTCATTGTCATGTGTATAAAGTTGTGTTTTCCTAAAGCATTGAAAATTTAATTCTTTTTCAGGGAACTATGGTTAACAAGACCTCCATGTGGATTATGTAAATTTTCAATTAACACTTTATGAACACATCCTCCTAGTGGTTTTTTATTCTGTTTGTTAACCTAGGTGTGAATATAGCCCCATGCCGACTTGGGTTGTGAATGATGTACCATGGGTGAATCTTCCCCCCTGGTGGATTAGTTAGGTATGTGACGTGTATATTAACATAGATGGGAGATGGAATCGCACAATCAGTGACATGTTCTCTAAGACACCCTATTTTTGGCCAAATGAGGTATGTACTATTCTCAAGTGTCATCATGGAACCCAAGTTTGGATTTTGTTTTATCTTTTCAAATATATGAATTTTAAAATGTTGTATTTGTCACTATTTAATTTGATAAGATCAAAAACAATTTCTTATTAGAATGGTTATGTTTATATATACCATTGGGGGTGGCAAATAGTGTTTTACTCAGAACCTACTCAGGAATCCATGGTAATTGGGTACCAAAAATACAACATTATTTTTTGACGGAACATGTTTTGGTAAAGGTATGATGTTGATGTATGTTATGTATTGTTAGACTGATATTCTTGGATATAGTATGGAAAATGGAACTAGGAAAGACTCATGACTAGTTATGCATGGGTTATGAGACATGAATTATTTTATTCTTTTAGTACTGTTTGTGTATGATCTTCCCATGGGGATTCAAATTTGTATGCATGAAACATTCATTTTTTATCACATGTGATGTTGTATTAATTTTATACGAACATTCCCTACTTTGGATATATATATATATATATATATATAATGTGTAAATAATTTATTTTATTTACATTATCTTTGACACTTTGGTAATGAAGGCATATTCACCCCATGATAATCCCACAATCCATCACCACTATTCATTAGCCTTTGGAGTACGGGGAGGTGATCCTAAGATCATGTGGTGGTCGAATCCTGCTACTATTCTGATAGATCTAGCTTGGGATGTTAAAAAATGGTGTCAGGCATATTTTTTTTATAAATTTTTTAATTTTTGATTGGATATTAATATGTTTTCGAATCCTATTAATAAGATCATTCTATGGAGATGCAGCCCAATGTATGGCGGGGAATCTAAGTTTATTGGGATGGTAAATTTTTCATTCCTTTCACTTTTTCGTCTAATTGATTTCCCCCATGGGTGGTGTACATGGGTGGGATTTTATTTAATCATGTGACTTTTAATGTGATCTATTATAGAAAGATGAGGTGTTCATTAATTCATATTGTTGTGCATAAAATATTTATATGAAATCCATGTGTTTTTTGGGAGTAATAGTTGCTAGGGATTCACAATTGGTGGTATTTTACTAATTTATTTGGGTTTATTTTACTAGTAATTTATATCAGTCAATGGTTGTAAATAATTAAGTGTGTTTTTTATTTAATGTTTATAAAACAATTTATATGGGGTTTTCACATATAATTTTATTAGGGCTTTCTACTTGAAAAATATTTACATTATAATGAATAGATTATTAAATTGATGGTTTTAGTTAGATAATGTGCAAGTATGTAACTTATAATTTATTTTTCCCTGTAAATCGGTAATTGTAATTTATATTTACATGACTTTGAATGTGAAACCTCAAAGAATTTACTTATTTTTAAATATTGGGTATGGAATGTATTAAAATTTTAATCCTTAGGTTTATTAGTCATGGAGTTTAATTAAATGGAAATAAAAAATGATAGAACATTTCTAGAATTTGGTGATTAATATTATTTATTTGTACGGTTGTAAAATATGTATGGGTAGTTTAGGGCTTGAGAGAGTTCATAGTTGGTGAGAACCATGGTTTTAGGTTTTGAGTCCATGATGGGTTAGGGTTTTCTAGGTAGTGTTATTTTTCATGTTGTTCCTTCATTTGGGTAGTGGCTTTATGGTTGTATGATATCTCCATGATTATGGGTGAAAGTTTCCCTTGTGGGTATATGAATAAACCAAAAATGGTTAGGGTAGTTGAGGTTAAGTCTAGTTGTATTTGGGACCCTAAAATGGGTATTATCCATCATAGATTCGATATTGATCAGCCTGCATCTGTGGGCGTGCATGGTACCTAGAGTAGGAGGTTTTATTTATTTCATTACATAGTGTGTGTTTTTGAACTATGGTAGGAGTTCCACCCCTGAGTATTTTCTTTTATGAGATCTCAACAAAAGGGATAGATCATAGCTTAGTGAAATTTATGATATGGCTTAGACTAGTGTCGAGTTGGCATTGTTGGTGATCAAGGGTGGCAATGAAAGGGAGTTATGGCTGATGTCATTAGTATATTAGATGTGTGAGGTATAGACAGATTTGTTGAGAAGTAGAATCAATTCACATGAGTTTATATCAAGGTTTTGTTTGAGCTATGTTTATGCCTTTAGAATTTTTATGTGAAGAACCACAGTTCTTTTGTTTTGGTGTTAAGTCCAGTTTCGAAGGGTCTGGATCATCCAGATGTCTGAACATGATGTTCTAGTGTTTGTTTTATTGTGGTAGTCAATGTAAATGATATATGTACAGTTTTATATATGTCAGATCCGAGTTTTAAACTTTTGATCCTGAAATAACTCCAGGGATGATAGGTGGTGGTGTATGTAGGCCTGACCCATGAGAGATACCAAGATCATTAGATAGAAGAAACGTGGAATCCTCGAGTTATATGGAACTAATGTGGTAGGTTTCATTGTCAGATAAGCCTAAGTAGGTGCATGGGAATTGAAATATAAATGAATGACTCGTGGGAACATGGAAATTGTTGGGTAAATGGTCCCAGGGGATCGTATGACCATGGGGATTAGATGACGTCAAGTGGACAAGAGAATGCGGGTGATGTATGGTACCAATTGGACTATAAAATCGGATAACCTGTAAGAAATAATTCATCTCTTTTTTGTGAGATTAAAGTGATACATCATATTTATTAAAGGGGACTATTTTTTTATTAGTAAAAATAGATTTCTATGGTTCCTTTATGAAATCATTAAAGTCATAAAGAATCTAGAGTTATATGATGTGGTAGTTCTGCCATGATTTTTAAATTCTTGACTACATGGACAAGACTCATGAGGCTCTAGTATATTTAGTCAATAAGTTCTTCTCAAAATGAGTTGACCAGGTACATGTTATTTCTTACGGTCATGGTGGTCAGAACATTTAGTGAGAATATAGGACAATCCCTTTATTTTGAAGACCCCGGTCCTGGTATCCTAGAGTTGGTGTTCACTCCATTACATTGGTACTAAATACAAGAAATTGCATCCCTAAAACCAAATATATAAGTAGTGCTTGAAAATAGGATACATACATTAATCCAACATTAAAATTGAAAACATAAAATAAAAAAATATTATTTTATTTTAGAACACCATCATTCCCTTTAGAATATCTATTCATATTAGTAATATCAAACTTCTGGGCATCCTAGGGAAAGGAAACATAATAATGGTGTGAAATGAGATGTCTATTAAGGGAATGTACACAACAAAATATATCATGAATAAATAAGGAATACAAAATATAAAAAGATAAATATCTAAAAACACATTCCATCTAATAATTAATGTAACACCCCACGATTTCATAGTACTTTTTCTCTTCAAAGTAATTCAATCACATGTGCAACACGCAACAACTAGTTCGAGTGCACCACGATTTACCAAACTAGCTATTAAAAAATCGGTTATGAATAGTATTAACTACATTTTGAATATTATATACTCCATATAATTTTAACATCCATATTATGTGCTTCTTGGACATAATATAAGAAAAAAATTCAATTTTTTAGATAAAGGATGTATTTTTTAGAAAATGAAATTTTAATGAAATTTAATTGAAAACCCATTTTAAGAACATTATTTGATACTTTTATATATTAAATTAAATTAAATTAAATTCTTCATCAGAAGTGGGACATAAAAATTTAGTTTGGATAAATGTTTGGTACTTTTCTGATAACTTTAAAATTTTGATGAATAGTGAAAAACACTAAAATTAAATTGTATACATATTTTTTAATTGAAATAATTTATATTGTTAAATAATGTATTAGAATGGTTTGGAAGAATAATTATATAATATTTTTATCATTTAATATAATTTAGGTCATTGGATGTAATTTCATATTTAATCTTAACTTAAACAAGTGTCAATCTGTTGATAGTGATTATTTCTTAAAAACAAACATTTTTTTGATAATAGAAATTAATTTGAAAATAATTTATGCCACTTCATTGTTTTGAATTTGGAAAAATGGATTCCATATTTGGAATATGGTGGTACAAATTTTTTATATAGGTATATTTAAATTTTAGACAATATGAAAATTTACATAAGTAAATATTTTATTTACCATGGTAAAAGGGTAAATATGGTAAATAAAGGTAAACAATTATTATTATAAAAATAATAAATTACCCTGATATGTGTCCTATTCATATTGGTTGATACATGTCCGACCATGGGCATCCTTGGGTCGATTTGGGGACCCCATGGTGCCACTTGAGAGTGATAATGACACTTTATATTAATTAATTTAAAGTAAAGACAAAAATGACGTAAACATAAATCTTTTAGTAAAACTATTTTTAAAAGGGATTATATAAGATTAATTTTCTACTATAAATATTCATTTAAAATATAAACATATTTTATAAATCATGGTTGATTTTTAATAATTTTTAGACATCAAATAAATAAAATTATTTATGACACAATAATGATGTAGTGTTTACCACATTAATGAATGATTTAAATAAATGAGATTATAAATATTAAAAAAAATATCCAAAACCTAACCAATTCTTGTTGGATGATTTTATTTCGAACATGAGTCATATTTTCAACGAATTTACAGAGTTTTGGACCTTTATTAACCAAAAATAATTATATAATAAAATAATATTTTCAAACATTCCTAAAGAGCCCCCCCCCCCTCAACCTTATAAATATCCTTCACCTCTTACAAATTTATCACACCTCTAAAGCACCTTGTATCTTCCAAAATTTACCTAATTAATCTCCCTAAATCTATATATTCCTCTTAGAATCCCTACCTTAGGAAGAAGGCACTTCAAGGAAGCCTTTTGGTTCAAACCAAAGGTTACCCGATTTAATGGTAACATCTCCTCTTTGTTTTTTTATTTTATTTTACATCTCCAACCCCATAAACGCTCATTATTACATTATTTAATAACAAAACTAGTATCCTAAATATTCTAGGAAGTTTTTATAAGATGTATTTGAGCTACACTTAAGCACACCTCTATCTAATGGGTATAGAACATAATATTTTTGTGGACGGATAACTAGTGCCTCACGAAATGATGATTGTTCAATCTTCTACAACCACCTCTTATAGTTTCCATTATGATGTCACTATAATTATATTTTATATTTATGAAATTTATTTTATCTATAATATTCATTAATTCTATTTTATAGCATACCTTTATTTTTCTCATGTTGTATATATACGATAATTTCATTTGAGGAAGTGTGGACTACCACCCCCCTCAAAGGGGTTTGACTCGTTCAAACCATACAAGGAATGTATAAAGGATGGTGTTAATGAACATACATAAGGTATATAAAATATTTTATTATAATTTAATAATAATATACCTATGAATTATTTGTTTTTATTTCTTTTTAAAATTAAAAAATGAAATGGAAATAGTGTTTGTGCGTATGTACGTATTACCATCTCGACAAACGCGATGAGATTCCTTCCCCATCATAACCATTCAAGAATAATTTTCATTTTATTATTAAAAAAATGTTTATGAACTTAATATCATTATGGGTATGATTCAAATACATCCTATCCATAAACTACATGGGTTATGTTACAAAACATATAATGGAAAACGAATCAGTTAACACCCGAAACAATGATACAACTAAAATATTATTAACAAAGCAATAATAGAAGATCATATAGGATATAATATTTATGTATGCAGTTCTTGAATAATTTAATAACATACTATTGTCATTATACAAGTGGTTAAATGTACCCTCAAATAATATAATGTATAAGGTAAGGGTTAATTTCACAATCACTTTATTATCCGAGGTTGTTTTTTCATAAGTGTATACTAGGAACTCTTTATCATCCACATCCGTATTTCATAAAAATGTCTTTCAAAACAATTTTACTATTTACTAGACTATGGGTTAATGTTATTTATACCCTTTTTTGACTTTTTATAAAATGGTTTGAAAAGAATCATTCCATCATTTTCTAAACAAGGTACTTTATGTCCTTTTTGGAAAATTAAGGTAAGAATGTTTTTTTAACTTATACAGCGGGTTTGGTTATTCTCCACCATTATAACACCTTTGAAGCTTAACATACAATATTATAAGAATATTTTCAAAGTAAATGTTTTCTTTTATAATTACATGACCTTCATATGATTTCAAAATAGAAAGAGATATTTCTCTCAAATAGTTTTGATTTCAACTATGTCAAGATCCTTTAATGGATTGTATACTTGTTTGAAGATAATTTATTATGATACAAATATTCCATATTTTATTGATGGTTTTGTGAAATTTTTGACTATGGATGTGTTAGTTTTTTACCATTCATGGTTTAGGGTTGATGTATTAACATTTCGTACACTAGTTTTAATACGACTGTTTATGTTATGTTTCAACCTTTTCATATGAGGAATGCATTGTATGTAGTATGTGATTTGTGGATCTTGATATAGCTCCTCGAATCATCAGTTGGTCTCATGAGACAGACTAGTGTCTTGGATCAAGTCCATAAAAAAAATTATTTGTAGTCTTTTCATGATGGCTTGACTATGTGGTAATGATGTTCGGTGTTAGGCATTCCCTCATTATGAAATTAGTTATTAAATGTGATTACTCGACTAGTAGAATATACATGTGCAAGTTTATATGGTTATTATTGATCTATTTTTTCCATATTATGTTCAATTTTTCTATTTAAATTGCTGATGTTTTTATTATACGTCTTGCCTTAAAATATTATAGCTTCCACTAAATTATTTACCCATACTGAGCATATTAACATACCCCTTTATTATGTTTTGTTTTCCCCGGATTCCGAGAAGTGTATTATGTTTCAAATTAAGGGTTAAGAAAGGGGAATGAGGGCATTCAAAATAGATTATTTATGTTATGTTTTATGTTAGAAAGTGCAATGTAACATTCATGTATATAATCGATTTTCTAGGACTGTTAAACCGATCGGTATTTCAGGTAATGATTCCTTGTAATCATGTCAATGTATTAAAATAATGCACCGTCTTTGGGTAACTGGGGTCAGGGTGTTACAATTGGTATCATCAGAAGTTTAGAAATAACCATGGAAACTAGATTTGGAAAAACTCTGATTAAAGAACATTACCCTAAGATAGAATTTGAGGATTAGTGTAGAAGAATATAGAAGAATTCTTGTAATATAGATATTTAGTGAATTTCACAAGAAATACATCTATGACTGGATATGAACAAGTGGAGGAGGCTTTGACACAAATGTACCTAGGATTAAAAACTCTAAAAAAGAGTTTCGGGCTTAAACCAGTGTAACGCCCAAACCCCAGTTACAAAGATTTGGTGCATTATTAAATAATATTGGAATGATAGAAGGAAACCATGTCCCAAAAGACAGATCAGTTTAGTATCCTTGTAAATACTAGATACATTCATAAGGTCAACATTACAATTTGAAAATAAAAACAATGCTAAATTATTCCATTAGAAACAGCCAAGGTTTCCATATTTTGCTTGGAAGTTACTCATAACTAACTTCTTCATATCCTTGGAAAATGAAACATAAGAATGGGGTGAGATCAAATGCTCTGTAAGAGTAAGAAATACAGTGTAAGATAACATAAGCATTAGGCATGGTGAATATTTTAAAACACATGCTTTTACAAATAATTAACATGAACACTTTATGGAAGGAATATGAGCTGAGTAAATAATTCCATAATAAAACAAATTCATGTGTATTCTACTAGTTGAACAACCACATGAAATATCAATATCTAATCTCATAATGATGGAATGCATAATTCCAGACATCATAACCACATAGTCAAGGCCTCGTTACAGGACTACAAATAAGATTTTTTCAAGGATTTGTTCCAAGACACTAGTTTCTCTCATGAGACCAACCGATGCAATGAGGAGCTATAGCGGGCTCCACCTGTCACTTACTTTGTTCAATTCATTCCTCATATGAAAAGTTTGAAACATAACATAAACATTCGTATTAAAACTAGCATAGGAAATGTCAATACTTTATCCACAAAACATGAATGGTATAAAAATAGCACATACACAGTCAAACATAACTCATTAAATACAAAATGGAAGATATTGTTGTAACAGATTAACCTCAATCAAGAATAATGAAGGATATTGACAAAGATAAAAATAATCATTAAAACATTTTGAGAGAAATATCCCCCATTTTCTTGAAAACATTTAAAATTCACACTATTTGTCAAGAAACGATTTAAAAATAGATTTTTGAATCAATGTGTCCCATACCACTTTGAAACTTTTAAAAGTAATTTTAATTTTAAAACTTTAATGTCCATATAAGTAAATCCTTAAAACCATTTTAAAAACATGGACATTAATGAGAAATATTTTAGAATAATAAATCCTTAAAACATTTAAAATGATATTTTAGTTATATTTCCAAACCAAAAGAGAGACACTTGAATACAAATAATTGAGGAAACAAAAACATTATAATATCATGAGAATAAAGGGATTCATGATATACTATGTCAGAGTACATTATATACACCATATAAAAGTGAATTGGTGTATGACAACAATGAAGTCTCAATGGAATGTAAATTGAGATGAAATATCATATAAAGGCTGTATGCTTAGGTTAAGGATAAATCAACGACATAATTACATGTGAAAAATATAAATACACTCAATATTATTCGATATTAAATGTAAATCAATTAGAGGACATTGATATATATTCTTATAAAGACAACACCAATGAATTAGATGTTTAACTCAATAAATGGAGATTTAGTTAATATTACTCTTATCAAGATCATATCGATGGCTTGAGAATCTATCAATGGAGTGATTATGTGTATAAAAAGTATATCCACAGAAAGGGGAGTGGAAATTATGACATAATCAAATGAATAGTGACTCTACACATAATCTTGGAGTAAAATAATAAATGAAGTATGCATAAAGCCGAATGAGTGGAATTTGAAATTTCAAATTCACTTATCGATTTAGTAACTTACAAAAAATACACCCATTAAATAATGATAATTCAATGATGATTTAAATATCCATAAATTAAATTATATTACACAATGAATACAATCATGGGCAGTACACACACCACATGCAATAAATAAGTGGAAAACAATGGAAATCTCATGGAATTAAAAGTGAGATAAGAAACCCCTTACTTTTTACTTTTTCTTTGGTTGGTGGAATGTTAAACTCCTTTATAATGGTTAAATGATTGTTATTAAATTATACACGAATCATATACATAAATATGATATCATATATTATCTTTTAATATTTCTCTTTTAATAATATTTTAGTATTATCTTCGTTTCGGGTGTTCACTTACTCGTTTTCTTTTATATGTTTTCTTACCTAATCTGTGTTTGTTATCCATAGGTTGTATCTTATTCATATCCAGAATGATATCATGTCCTTATACATTATTTTTAATAATAAAATAAAAATTATTCTTGAATGGATCCGATGGGGAATGAATTTCATCGCGTTCATGGAGACGGTAGTCCGTACGTACGCACGAGCGACAATATCACTCTTTTGATATTAAAATAATATATAATTTGATGGTGTATCATTTATATAGAATAATTATCATGTTATATTTATTATTTACATGTATTAAACATAATTATTTTACCCATTCAAATAACAATGTATTGAATAACAATTACACC
The DNA here is from genome assembly GCA_963277665.1 of Viscum album. Lineage (NCBI taxonomy): Eukaryota > Viridiplantae > Streptophyta > Magnoliopsida > Santalales > Viscaceae > Viscum > Viscum album. The sequence goes on from OY728163.1 coordinate 1,382,631,697, forward strand.
ACGACGTGGAGACGGTAAGTCGTACGTACGCACGTATGGTGACATGTCATCCAATGAATGAATAGAATACTAAATATGGTTGTACCATATTTATAACAACATCACAATATATAGAATATAATAGAGTTATTATTTTATAATGGAAATAACAATGAAAGAAGAAGTGGAAGAAAAAAGGAACTTGAAAGAAGGTGGTCAAAAAATTACCCCGTTTTCAGGTTCTTCCTTTTGATTTGATCAAAAGGGATGCTTAGGGTGGATTTTTTATCAAACTAAGGAATCAATGTTGAATCCGGGGAAGTTGAGAGGATATTTGGGCAGGGTTTGGCATATCCAAAAGGCTTTGAAGGTGTAAAATTGAGAGAAGGGGGAGTGACCTTTAATAAGAGGGGCGAGGGGCACCATAGGAAAAGCTAAAAATATTATTTTATAATAAATTAATATTCGGTTTTTTATGGTGCCAAAGTGACTTATATCGAGGATAAGGTTGGTATGGGTCAAAAACCACCCAACCAATAGGTTTTAGACATGTTTGAGTCACTATATTAACCTTATTCTCTAGTTTTAACTCTTAGTTAATTAGTTTCACAATTACCATGTCTCTTTGTATTTTTATATTATATGGTTAATAAACATTCTATATAATTACAAGAGAACCAAAGGTGGTTAATTAATGACACACCTATAATTATATATGTCTCTTGGCTGAACCTTATATTTTTAGGAATTGAATATCAATTAATAATATAATACTTGTTTTAAAAATGCTTTTATGTCAATTTTGACACTATTTGGTATTTAGTTTTTGTTAAATTCATAACAGCATTATTACTTCGAACCTAATTCATTTAATTAACCCTGAAATTTCATAGTAACCTATAAAATTCATGGAATTCGTTAAAAGTCTCAAAATATATTTATTTGGGTATTTATTATATCAATTATTTTAATATTTCACTAATAAGGTAATTACTACATCATCATTGTGTCATAAATAAATTAAATTATATAATGTCTAATAATTATAAATAAAATACCATTATGTAGGAAATATTTTTAGTATTCTAATGAATATTTATAATCTAATTTATCTTCTGGTTAACCCTATATTACAAATGTTTTAGTTATTAAACTTTGATTTTAACTGTTTTAACTATTCTTTGAATTAAATAATAAATGTCCTAATATTATCAATGTGGTCCAAAGAGGTTCATATTTTATTCCTAAGGTTGTTTTTGGCCGAATTATACTTATCCAATTGAATTAGGACATGTGTTATTGTAATAATAATATCATTTTTATCCTTACTTAACCTATTTACTTTTAACTGTGGAAAATAAACGTAAAAAGTTACTATTCACCAAAAATTATTTTTATCTTATTGAACCAAATTTTACTCCTTCATATTAACCATATCTCTTGGAGTTTTGAAATTTCATTCCCAGAAGAAGTAAAATTATTTTTTATGTGAATTTTCATATTCTCCTAGGAGTTGGGTAAAAGACGGTGAAAAGTTAAATAAAATTTATATATATATATAATTATTATAAACTGACTCTAATGAATTACATTGAACTTATATAGGTATTATGTATATATTTTGACCTAAAATAAATATAAATAATGTAAATAATTATTTAAATAAAAAATCTTTTTTAAACTATGACTATGTGTTTTTCACTATTCATCAAAAATTAGAAGTTTTAAGAAACATACCAAAAATTTACCCAAAGTTAATTTTTATATTCGGAATTCAAAAATGAAGTCTATTTTACCAAATTCAAATCATAGAAATTGCATTTATTAGTTTAAAATTAATTTCATTGTCAAAACCAAAAAGTGTATTATTTTGAAATAATAATTACCAAAAGATTGACATTTGTTTATGTCTAATTTCAAAGTGAAATTACATCCAATGATCAAAATTGGACTAAATGGTAAAAATATAATATAATTATACATCCAATCCATTAATTTGTATAGTTGAACACTATAACTTATTTTGATTAAAAAAGTTGTTTTCATTTAAAATATGTTATTTTTCACTATTCACCCAAATATGAGAGTTATCAGAAAAACCCAAAAAAATTATTGAAACTAAATTCTTATGTCTTGATCCTAAAGAAGAAGTATATTTTATCAAATTGAATACATAAATGTTTCAAATATTGAATTTAAAAAGGGTTCTCCATTAAAAGACAGTAAAATTGCATTTTTTGAAAAATAATTCTTTTATCTGAAAAAATGAATTTGTCCTTACATTTTGTCTAAGAAACTCATAATATGGATTCTAAAATTATGATGGTTATATAAAGTTAAAAATTCTGTTAATACTATTCATAACCTCTTTTGAACGGCTAGTTTGGTAAGTCGTGGTGCGCTTGAACTCGATGTTGCGTGTAGTGTAAGTTATTGAATTACTTTGAAGAAATGACGTACTATAAAATCTTGTGGTGTTACATTTTTCCCACATTCAATAAATTGCATCCTCTCAATTTATAAAATTAGGCTTGTGAATATAATGGAAAGTCCCACATTGGAAAAAGTTTCAACAAAACTATCGCTTTAATAGAATGAAAGAGAAGTACAAAGGTCACCCAAGATAACCCATACAAGGATTCCATGTAGGAAAACATGGATATGGAAGATAAACTAAGTGTCATGTTTTGATGGAGGGGGATAGAAAACCTGATCAGGAGAAAGTTAATAGCAAGAAAACCACAAACTTGTGATGGAACAAAGGGTCATTAGTTTCCCAGTAGGAAAAGTAAACGGAAAAATTTTTTTGTTATAAGTTAAATTACATAAAGATGAGGAATTTATTTATGATATTGACTAAGAACATAATGATATATACTTAATTTTTATGTAGAGTCTCATTCCTTAAAAAATTTCTTCCACTAACTCATTTTTTAAACGATGACTATTCAAGAAGACATGGTCACACCAGAAGAGCTAGAAAAAACTTCTAGAGAATCACATGATCCTCAAAGGATAAACTATATATTTACCTTGTCTTTAGAGATTAATCAAAACCAAAATTGTTAGTACAAGATCTGATGATCCCCCAAAAGGATATTCCATTAGAGAAAGAAACACTAATATTAAGTTCTAAAATTAAACTAACAATACCCCAAAGTTAAATAAATACAATTCAATAAACTATTGTCCTTAAAATCCATGAATAAAATATAAACTAATATTGGAACCCAAAACTTAGAAGAATTTGGTTTTGTAGTCTTCCACGTTAAATTGTATCTCCAAATGACATCAACTAATCCTAAAGTCGCATACTTAAATTTAATTAACCTAATCACATATTCTCTTTTATAGGTTAATCATTTCTATAAATAACCCAAACCACTATAAACCCACATAAAAAACATAGATAAAAATCCACCGTTACTTCACAAATAAAATCCCATAGTATTCTATTTTCTTTGGGCATATAGTGTTCCCAACATAGTGAACGTCTTCCAAAATAACATTTATCACTTAATCACAAAATCATTTTTCTATAGTAAGGGTATTCATTTCATAAGACACAAGATCCCAAATAAACTTATTATTGATAAATAAAATCATTTAACTAAAAATATTTAGTCACACTAACCAGAGACTTCATGTAGTCCAGTTATAGGCGATAAATCCCAATCTCACTCTGGTTGTAGGTTCGATTCTCACAGCTTTTTCCGACGCGATGGGTTGTCACACGATCTGCGTGATGTCGTTTTTCAAAAACTATTTTTTATAACATTACCAAAATGAGATAAATTACTCAAAATAACCATAACATAATTTAACCACAAATGTTATCTCATACCTTTCATTTTCATCCCAAAATATAATAACTTTTAATTGCATCAAATTCAAGGATCATATAAAACTAAATGGTCATTTATTACTGCATCCACAAGAGAAAAGATAATTCTTCCTCAAATATTATTTTCACATGATAAATTATATTTTTACACATATAAGAGAAACTTCACCCAAAGTAATCTCAACAACAAAGAGCACTAATACCTTTAAACATTTTTCCATCCATTTATTTCCACATAGGTTCTTCTTTGACCAAGAGGTTATCTTATAGAATATGGCATTGACTTGGGTGATGCAAAGGTCCCTTACATTTACGATAAATGACCGTGATTGGAATATTAGGATCATTTTTATTTTCTTCCATAGTACTCTTCATTTTTCCTAGGAAATTCTTTAATTTATGGCCTTCTTTCCCACACATAAATCATTTCTTTATTCCATTGAGACACTTTCTTTGGTGTCTCCTTCCACATTTTTTCAATGATGGGAATTAATCTTTCTTCTCTCCATGTTCTCCATAGCTGGAGATCTTATCATTCACTTCCTTTCTCTTCTTTATTGAGTTCGGGAGTTGGGTAATATTTATTTTGTTGATCATATTTTTGGAAAACTAATTCGGCATGAAGAAAATATCTTTTATGTCCATCCACATTCCATTTCTTTGCTCATTTCCACCACCGTTCCCACATTTTACATCATTCTCAAAGTTACTATGACTTCCATGGAATCCAACCATTGACTACAACTAGAAAGCATTGTGTGAGTAACAGTAGTATTAAAATCATTTAGAGAATATCATTACAACATATTATCAATTTGAAGCACCTTAGGATTAACCAAGGTAATTAATTCTCATATTATATTAAAATAAATCAAATCAGTTTGTAAATAAAATGTATATTATCCAAAGCTTATACCTCAAGAGTGCTGTAACGAAGAGTGCAGAAAGGCCCATTGTCGTGCACCAGTTCCCATTTGAGTCTAGCTCAAAGCGGTGTTTTTGGGTTTTACACATAGGTACATCTGTGCCAAAGCCGCCTCTTCCTAATTGTATCCAGAGAGGTATGTATTGTTTGGAAAAAACACAAAATCACTACAATACCAAAATTTTAGGAAGTTCCTCTATACTAATCCTCAAATTATATCTTTGGGCTATGTGCTCTAATCAGAGTTTCTCTAAATCTAGTTTCCAAGGTTTATAATAAACATCCTCTAATACCAACTGTAATGCCCCTACCCTAGTTACCTAGAGTCGGTGCATTATTACATAACATTGTTATGATACAAAGAAATCATGTCCCGAAAGACCGATCAGTTTAGTATCCTTGGAAATACTAGATACATTCATAAGGTCAACATTAAAACTTGAAAATAAAAACAACACTAAATTATTCCATTAGAAAAATTCGAGATTTCATGATTTTCCTTGAGAGTCACTCAAAACTAACTTCTTGAAATCATGGGAAAATGAAACATAAGAAAGGAATGAGCTCAAATGCTCAGTAAGAGTAAGAAATACAGCAGAAGATAACATAAGCATTAGGCATGGTGAATAATTGAAAACACATGCTTTTAAAAATAACTAACATGAACACTTTATGGTAGGAATATGAGCTGAGTAAATAATTCCATAATAAAACATAGTCATGGGTATTCTACTAGTCGAATAACCACATGAAAAATAAATATCTAATCTCATAATGATAGAATGTATAATTTCAGACATCATAACCACATATTAAAGGCCTCGTGCCAACACTACAAATATGATTTTGTCAAGGCCTTGTGCCAAGACACTAGTTTGTCTCATGAGATCAACCGATTTATCGAGGATCTATAGCGGGCTCCACTCGTCATTTACAAAGTCCAATGCATTACTCATATGAATAGTTTGAAACATAACAAAAACATTCGTATTAAAACTAGCATACGAAATGTCAATACTTTATCCGCAAACCATGAACGGTATAAAAATTGCACATCCATAGTCAAACATAACTCATTAAATACATTGTGGAAGATTGTATTGTAACAGATTAACCACAATCGAGAATAATGAATTATATTGACATAGATGAAAATCATCATAAATTTTTTTTGAGAGAAATATCCCCCTTTTTCTGGAACACATTTAAAAGCCACACTATTTCTCCGGAAGCCATTTAAAAATATATTTTTTAATCAAAGTGTCCCATTCCAATTTGAAACTTTTAAAAGGAATTTTAATTTTAAAACAATAATTTCCTTATAAATAAATCAATAATACCATTTTTAAAATATAGACATTAATGAGAAAGATTTTATAATAATAAATCATTAAAACATTTAAAATGATATTTTAGTTAGATTTCCTAACCGAAATAGAGACACTTGAATAAAAATAATTGAGGAAATAAAAACTTTATTATATAATGAGAATAAAGGGATTTTTGATATACTATATCAAAGTACATTATATACACCATATAAAAGCTAATTGGTGTATGAAAACAATAAAGGCTCAATGGAATGTAAATTGAGATGAAATCTCTTATAAAGGCTGTATCCTAGGGTCAAGGATAAATAAATGACATAATTATGTGTTATAAATATAAATAAACTCAATATGACTGGATATTCAGTGTAAATCAATCAGAGGACATTCACACATATTCTTGTAAAAAACACCAATTAATTGGATATTTAACTCAGTAAATGGGGATTGAGTTAAAATTACTCCTCTCAAGTTCATATCAATGACTTGAGAATCTATAAATAGAGTGATTATGTGTATCAAAATTATATCTATAGAAAGGGGAGTAGAAATTATGACATAATCAAATGAATAGTGATTCCACACATAATCTTGGTGTAAAATAATCAATGAAGTATGCGTAAAGCCGAATGAGTGGAAATTGGAATTTTAAATTCCCTTACAGGTTTGGTAACATAAAAAACATACACCCATGAAAGAAGGATCATTAAATGATGATGTAAATATCCATAAATTAATGTATATTTCACAATGAATACAATCATGGGCAGTACACACACCACATCCTATAAATAAGTGGTGAACAATGGAAATCTCACGAAATTGAAAGTGAGATAAGAAACCCCTTTCTTTGTAATTTTTTCCTTGGTTGAGGGTAGGGTAACCTCCTGTATAATGGTTAAATCATTGTTATTAAATTATACAAAAATAATATACATAAATATGATATCATATATGATCATTTAATATTGATTTGTTAGTAATATTTTAGTATTATTGTCGTTTTGGGTGTTCACTTATTCGTTTTCTTTTATATGTTTTGTTACATAAGCCATGTTTGTTATCCATAGGTTGTATTTTATTCATATCCAGAATTATAAATATTCTTTAAACATTATTTGTAATCATCAAATAAAAATTAGTCTTGAATGGATACGACGAGGAATGAATCTCATCGAGTTCGTGGAGACGATAGTCCGTACGTAAGCACGAGCGACAATATCATTCTTTTGATATTAAAATAATATTTAACTGGATGGTTTATAATATATACAGAATAATTATCATGTTATATTTATTATTTACATGAATTACACATCATTATTATACCCATCCAAATAATAATGTATAGAATAAAAGTTACACCACGACGTGGAGACGGTAAGCCGTACGTATGCACGTATCGTGACATGTCATCCACGGGATTGATAGAATACTGAATATGGTTGTAGCCTATTTATAATAACATCACAGTATATAGAAGATACTGGAGTTATTATTTTATAATGGAAATAACAAAGAAATAAGAATTGGAAGAAGAAAGGATCTTGAAAGAGAGTGGTGAAAACATTACCTCTTCTCTGGGTTCTTCCTTTTGATTTGATCAACATGGCTCCTTAGGTTGGATTTCTGATCAAACTAAGGCCTCTAGGATGAATTAAGAGAAGTTGAAAGTATACTGGGTTTGGGTTTGGCCGATCCAAAAGGCTTTTAAGAAGTGAAATTGAGAGAAGTGGGAGTGTTCTTTTATAAGAGGGGTGAGGGGCACCTTAGGAAAATTTAGAAATATTATATTAATAATAAATTCATATTCGGTTTCTAATGGCTCCAAAGTGGCTTATTTCGAGTCTGAGGTTGGTATGGGTCTTAAAACACCCAACCAATAGGTTTTAGATGGGTTTTGGTCACTATATTAACCTTATCTTTTAGTTTTAACTCTTAGTTAATTAGTTTCACATTTACCATGTCTCTTTGTATTTTTATATTATATGGTTAATAAAAATACTATAACTTCCATGAGAAACCAAAGTGGTTCATTCATGATACATATATAATTGTATAAGTCTCTTGGCCGAACCATAGATTTTTAGGAATTGAATATCAATTAATAATATAATATTTGTTTTAAAAACTCTTTTTTGTCAATTTTGACACTATTTTGTTTTTTGTTTTTTTTAATTCATAACAACAATATTACTTCAAAAATAATTCATTTAATCAACCCTAACATGTCATATTAACCTATAAAATTATTTTGATTCATTAAAAGTCTCAAATTATATTTATTTCGGTATTTATAATATCAATTATTTTAATATTTTACTAATAAGGTAATTACTGCATCATCATTGTGTCATAAATAAATTAAATTATTTAATGTATAAAAATTATAAATAAAATACCATTATGTAGGAAATATTTTTATCTTTCTAATTAATATTTATAATCGAATTTATCTTTTGAATATCCCTATATTAAAAATGTTTAATTATTAAACATTGATTTTAACTCCTTTAACTCTTCTTTGGGTTAAATAATAAATGTCCCAATCTAATCCAAGTAGACCAAAGAGGCTAATATTTTATTCCTTATGTTGTTTTTGGTCTAATTATACTTATCCAATAGAATTAGGACATGTGTTATGGTAATAACAATATCATTTTTACCCTTAATTACCCTATTTACTTTTAACCGCGGTAAATAAAAGTAAATAGTTATTATTCACCAAAATTATTTTTTTCTTATTGAACAACATTTTACTCCTTGATATTAACTGTTTCTCTCGGATTTTAAAAGTTTCAATCAAAGAAGCTGTAAAATTAAGTTATATGTGAATTTGAAATTTCTCCTAGGTGTTGGGTAGAAGATGGTGAAAAGTTAAATAAAATTTTTATATATATAAAATTATTATAAACTGACTCCAAAGAATTACATTGAACTTATATAGGTATTAAGTATCTATTTTTACATAAAATAAATTTAAATAAAACAAATAATTATTAAAATAAAAAATCGTTTTCAAACTATAACTCAATGTTTTTCACTATTCATCAAAAATTTTAAGTTTTCAGAAACATACCAAAAATTCACCCTAAGCTTATTTTGATATTCTGAATTCAAAAATGAAGTATATTTTACCAAATTAAAAACATAGAAATTCCATATATTAGTTTAAAATCAATTCTCGTTGTCAGAACCAAAAAGTGTATTTTTTTGAAATAATAACTACCAAAAGATTGACATTTTTTTATGTCCAATTTCTTAGTGAAATTACATCCAATGACAAAAATTGGATTAAATGGTATAAATATAATATAACTAGACATCAAAACCATTCATATGTATAGCTGAAAAGAATAAATTATTTTGATTAAAAAAGTTGTTTTAGTTAAAATATGTTATTTTTCACTATTCACCCAAATATAAAAGTTATCAGAAAAACACCAAAATTTTATTGAAACTAAAATGTCCTGATCCCAATGAAGAACATTATTTTATCAAATTTAATATATAAAATTTTCAAATATTGGATTTAAAAAGGGTTCACCATTAAAAGATGGTAAAATTGCATTTTTTTTGAAAAATACATTTTTTATCTGAAAAAAATGAATTTGTCCACACATTATGTCTAAAAAACTCATAATATGGATTCTAAAATTATAATGGTTATATAAAGATCCAAATTATCTTAATACTATTCATAACCACTTTTGATCGACTAGTTTGGTAAGTCATGGTGCGCTTGAACTCAATGTTGCGTGTAGTGTAAGTTATTGAATTACTTTGAATAACTAATGTACTATAAAATCTTGGTCTGTTACACCTAGGGTATCCTGGTACATGACAATGGGCATTGCTTCACTCATTGTTAGGACACTCCCATGGGATGTTCTTAGGATAATTCACATTTTCTTTACAATCCATTATAAAGGATTTTGGTGTAAATACTAATTCAAAGAAAACATTTTTTATGATTATAGATTATATGCATAATCTTTCCAAATTGTGTTAGGTATTTTACATATTTGTAATTATGCACTGCGATTTATAAACAGACCTAGTGTATTCCATTGTTTAGAAATGGCACCATGTTGATTGAATGAGAACTCTAGCAATACGCATGATCCATAGAGTAAGAAGGATTATATCTTTCATGGTATTGAGCCAAAATTTAAAAAGAAATAGTTTTCCATGTATTATCATCATATGAAGAAATTATATCTTGTGTTAATAAGATATGAGAGAATTATCTATGTTTTATGGATTTAAAGGGAATCCAGAGAGGAAATGGATGGAAGAGAGAAAGATGGATAATGGGAATAAGGGAAAAGGTGATTTTTCCATATGTGACAATTGTGGAAGGAATCTCCTCAGTAAATACTTGAAGAGAATGGAATTCTTCTATAAGTGTGGAGAAAAAGGACACAAATTACATGATTTCAAGGGTAAGAAAAAGGTTTCAAATGTACAATGTTTAATCTGCAAGGAGTTGGGACACTACGCAAATCAATGTCCAAATCACCAGAGCCTGCCCCAAATGATGATATTGGATAATAATCAAGTTGTGATACTATCAAAGATGAAGAGGAATGAGTTGTGTTCTTATGTTATTAAAGAATCATTTTATTGAGTGTTGTATGAATGATTTACTAGTTATATTAATTATAAAAATAAAGAAGGATTGAACTGCAATACTATTTCATTAAATATTTGAGATTATATCGTTCGAGAAAATTGACTCACTAGAAAGTAAATTTTTTTAGAAAAAAATGGTTTAAGGAAAGGTAAACTTTAATATGGTTATAATACATAATAATTGATTTTGGAATAAGAGAAGATTGATTTGGATAAATTATATTGAATATTATTGACATCCTGGGAACTAATTAATGGTTTGATTATTACATCATTTTTGGAGTATTCAAATTTTTTGGATGTAAGGAATATATCTAGTATTCTATAAGGAAAAAGGATGCCTAAATTTATTCAATATGGTTTCATGGTAATTCATGGTATTAACAAGTTTTAAAAGAATACATGATGAACGTATTCACATGTTAGTATGTGGAAAAAAATAACTTCATTAGTTTACCTACCTTGTAAATTCTGAACTATGAGTTTGGATAGAAGTATTTTGGATAAGTCTAATGGTTGGAATGGATTAAGTTGGACATTGGATACTATTGTTTAAGGTTAAAACATTTCTTAAATTATTTTTGGATGTTTGAAAAAAGGACGACATAGAGGTCATGTGAAAACTCGTTGTGTCTGGAAAGGCCACGAGACTTGAACCCACAACAGAAGGGCGACAAAGGTGAATCACCTACCACTGGACTACATGATGTCCTGGTTTGTATAATGTAGTTTTTTTAAAATGTGCTGATAGATGAATTATAAATTCATTTTTTGAACCATATACGGTTCGGTTAAATAGAATATTTTTGAGTTCTATTATCTTCTATAGTAAAAGATGAGTTTGTTGAATAAATTAGTTGATGGATGGAACCCTACTTGTCAAGTATATTTTTTCCTCTAATTCCATAAAAAAATTAATTCATAGACTTTAGGAAAGGGATCTTAAATCCAAAAATGTGTTATCATAATACCTTATGTTTTGTTGAACCGAAGATATTTTAAATCATCATAGATTGATGGATTTGAGGCCCATAATTTTACACTTGTTTTTTATTCATGACTTCAATAACTCCTTCTAAATATTTACATTTTCAGAAATTATGTATCTCTAATTTCCATCAATGTTCTCTTAATCGAGATCAGAATTTGGTGGTGACCTTTTCATTTCACTTTCCCTCTTCTTAAGACAAAATTTTATTAAACCAATTTCTGATGTGGGTTTTCCACAAAGATAATTTTCTATTTTTAACGTCTTATTTTCAATGAACAATTACAAATTGCAAGGGTGAAATTTATTGAATGAGGAGAGAATGTAACACCCCAATATTTCATAGTACGATATCTCTTCAATGTAATTCAATAACATGCGCTACACGCAATATCGAGTTTGAGCGCATCACGACTTACTAAACTAGCCATTCGAAAAGTTGTCTGAATTGTATTAACTTCTTCTTGAATATTATATACTCCATATAATTTTAACAACCATATTATGTGATTCATAGACCTAATATAAGAACAAATTTAATTTTCAGATAAAGGAAGTATTTTTTAGAAAATGCAATTTTATCGCTTTTTAATAGAAAACCCTTTTTAAAACAAATATTCAACACATTAATATATTCAAATAAATGAAATAAAAATATTCTTTTTAAGAGGGACATAATATTTGGTTTGGATAAATTTTTGGTACTTTTTTGATTACTTTCATATTTTGATGAATAGGGAAAAATACTAAATTTTAATTGATAACGAATTTTTTAATCAAAATAATTTATAGTGTTAAATTATGAATTTGAATGGTTTGGAAGTATAATTAGTTTATATTTTTATCATTTAAAATAACTTAGGTCATTGGATGTAATTTTTCATTTAAACTGGACATAAACAAGTGTCAATATTTTGATAGTTAATATTTGTTAAAAACACGCTTTTTGTTTTGACAATGGGAATTAATTTTAAATTAATTTATGCCAATTATATGTTTTGAATTGAAAAAAATGAATTCTATATTTGGAATCTATAGGTCCAAATTGTTTAAATATGTATCTTTTATTTTTAGACATTGTGATTATTTACTTCCGTAAATATTTTATTTAACATGTTTAAAGGGAAAATATAGTAAATAATGGTAAAACAAATATTATTATAATAATATTAAATTACTCTAATATGTTTCCTATACCTATGTTTTGATACATGTATAACCATGGGAATCCTTGGTACTATTTTGGGACCCCATGGAGCCACTTGAGAGTGATAATGACCCTTTATATTAATTTAAAGTAAAAAAAAATGGCATAAACATATATCTTTTAGTTAAAAATTTTATAGAAGTGGTTATATAAGTTATCATTTACACTATAAATATTCATTTGAAGGCTAAAACTATTTCCTACATCATGGTATTTGTTTATAATTTTTAGACATCTGATAAATAATAATATTTCTGACACAATAATGATGAAGTGTTTACCACGTTAATGAATTAATTAAATAAATGATATTATAAAAATTAAAACAATATCCAAAACATGTAAAATTATCATTGAATGATTTTATTTATAACACTAGTCATATTATCTTAGAAGTTAATGATTTTTGGACCTTTAGAAACCGAAAATAATTATACAATAAAATAATATTTTCAAACTATCCTAAAGATCCCCTCCTCCCCTTATAAAAAGCTCTCACCTCTAACCCATTTATCACACCTCTCAAGCCCATTGTCTCATCCAAACTCTACCCAATTAATCTACCTACATACCTATATTCCTTTATATGATTTAACATAATCATAAATCACTTGATTAAAACTTTTTGGTTCAAACCAATGGTAGTTTTTTGATTTAAAGGCAACATCTTCTCTTAAGTTCTTTTCTTTTATCTTACTTCTCCAACAACTTATACGCTTTTTATTCATTTATTTTATACAAAAAGTATCTTTAATATACTAGGATGGTTTTATGGGAAATATTTTAAGTACACTTACTCACACCTTCATCTAATGGGTATAGATCATAATGTTTCTGTGGACAGCTAACTACTGCCTCACAAAACGATGATTCTTCAATATTCTACTACTACCTCTTACGAGGGTCATTATGATATAAATGTAATTAAATATGATACTTATGATATTTATTTTATCTATAATATTATTTTATTCTATTATATTGTATACCTTTATTCTTTTCATGATTTTTATATACGATAATTTCATTTAAGGAAGTGCGGACTACCGCCCCCTCAAAGTGATATGACTTGTTCATACCATACATGGAACATATAAATAATGGTGTTAATGAAGTTATGATACATATATAAAATATTATATTATAATGGAATAATAGTATACCTATGCATAATTTGGTTTTATTTTATTTTAAAATAAAAAAAATGAAATGGATGTAGCGTTCTGCGTACGTACAGATTACTGTCTCCACAAACACGATGAGATTTCGACCCCTTCATAACCATTCCAGAATAATTTTCATTGTATTATTAAAAATAATGTTTAATAACATAATATCATTCTGGATATGAATCAAATACATCCTATACATATCAAACATGTCTAACTGAACAAAACATATAAAGGAAAATGAATCAGTTAACACTCGAAACAATGATACTACTAAAAAATTATTAACAATGAAATATTAGAAGATCATATATGATATCATATTTATGTATGTGGTTATTTTATAATTTAATAACATACTATGGTATTTATAAATAAGGTTAAAACTACCCTTGAATAATGGAAAGTACAAGGTAAGGGTTAATTTCACAATCTCTTTTTTATCAGATGTGGTTTATACGTAACTGTCTACTAGGACCTCTTTATTATCTACATCCATGTTTCTTAAAAATGTAATTAAAAGCATTTTTAATATTTTCTAGACTATGGGTTAAATTCATTTATACCATTGTTTTACTTTTAAAAAAATGAAATAAATCTTTCTATCGTTCTCCAAACAAGGTACTTTATAACCTTTTCGACAAATAAAGGTAATATTTTTTTAAACCTATTTGGAGGGTGTAGTTTTTATCCACCATTATAACACCTTTGATTCTACCGTTACAATATTATAATAATGTTTTCAATGTAAATTTTTTATTTTATAATTACAAAAATTTTAAATTATTTCAAAATAGAAAGAGATATTTCTCTCAAATAGTTTTGATTTCATCAATGTCAGCATCCTTTAATAGAATTTATACGTGTTTGAAGTATATTTATTATGATACAAATTTTCATTACTGGATTGAAGGATTTGTGATATGTTTGACTATAGATGTGTTATTTTTGTACCATTCATGGTTTATGGTTAATTTATTGGCATTTCATATTCTGGTTTTAATACAAATGTTTATGTTATGGTTCAAACTTTTCATATGAGGAATGCATTGGACTTCGTAAGCGAAACGTGGAGCCCGCTATAGCTCATCGTGGCATCGGTAGGTTTCATGAGAGAAACTAGTGTCTTGGAACAAGGCCTTGACAAAAATTTAATTTTTAGTCTTCTCACTAGGCCTTGACTATGTGGTAATGATGTTCGTCATTAGGCATTCCCTCTTTTTGAAATTAGTTATTAAATGTGATTATTTGACTAGTAGAATTTCCCTGAGAATGTTTATATGGTTATGTTTGATTTATTTTTCTTCATATTATGATCAAGTTTTCTATTTAAAAGTTTTATGTTTTTATTATATATCGTCCCTTAAATTTTTATAGCTTGTGCTAAATTATTTACCCTTACTAAGAATATGAGATCACCACTTTTCTTATGTTTTGTTTTCCTAGGATTACAAGAAGTGTATTATGTTTTAAATGCAGGGTTAATGTGGGGGAATAATGGAATTCACAATGGATTATTTTTGTTGTGTTTTATGTTAGAAATTGTAATGTAACATTCTTGTATGTAATCTATTTGTCAAGATTGAAAAACTGATCGCTCCTTCTGGAAAAGATTCTTTGTAATCATGCCAATGTATTAAAATAATGCACCGACTCTAGGTAACTGGGGTTGGGGAATTACAAGTAACATGATCATAAAGAATAATATGTTTTCAAAAAAATTGATCAATTAATTTCATAAAAATAATCACATGAGTTTAAAACCTTTCCATGGATATCATAACTAATCAAATAATAACCTAAAAATTTATAATTAATCTCAAAATGATGAAATTAATAATTTCAGATATCAGAAACCTTTGATTTTGCTTTCTACAACATCTTACATAAATGTGTAAGGGATCATCCAAATACCCAAAATATTTTATCTCTGGAGATCTATTTGGTAATTGAGAGGCTATATTGGGACCATCCTATATCTTACTAATTACAATGTCTTCCTTATATAAAATTGATAAATCATAATCAATATAAACATTTGTATTGAAACACTATCTTACAAAATGTTAATAATTACCCTAATCAATTTTCATAATCTTAAACCATAATAGTAATACAAAAAATGGTATCGAAATAGTATATCCCCCATTCAATTAATCATAAACCATCCATATAAAAAATAAGTATGATATAATTAATATATATCCCTTGTATATGATTAGTAAAATAATAATTTTTGTTGTTAGGGAATAGAAATACCATAAAAATGTCATTAAGATCATTTTAGAGTAAAATAGCATTTTTTACTATCAAAATAAATTTAAAAAACTAAAAAATTCATTAATATAAAGACCAAAATATTATTTTAAATGAATCATAGAAACAATTAAATTAATCTTCAAGGGAATGAGTGCTCATGAGGGAAGGTATTTAAAAACATGCAGTTTAAAATCCCTTTATCATTGTTGTAAAAAGTTTGAATGCACCTTATTTATATATATATAAAAATATTACCCTTAATGCATTTTATAAAAATAAAAACAATAGTAAAAATGGTTTTTAACAATAATATAATAATAGTAATAAAAAATTAATGAAAATATGGACAATGAAGGGAAACAATTTTCGACTGAGTATGAAAACAATATAGGTTTTACTTTAAACATTATTTTGGTATCATGAATACTTAATTAGAGTAAATTGAAATAAAAAATATAAATTTATATAAAAAACTAGTGGAGATGAAAATATATTTTATTTAGGTTATAAATATTATAAAATTACCTCAATATGTACTTAAACATAAATAATCCCGAATAATGATCATATTAAGTAATAAAACATTACTACTTTGCTAAATTCTGAATCATAACCCCATGAATTAAAACTAACAAAATGAAATATAAAATACAATAAATTTTAATGATGTAATTGCGTATCATATCAATGCTGAAGTATATACACCACACAAAAGAAATGAGTTTTGAATATGGAATATATCTCACAAAAGTAAAAGTGAGATGAGAAACCCTTTCCATGAGTTTGAATTCCTTCTTACATGTTAGAATATCTTTTGAAATAAATATTTATTTATTATAAATATAATCCATAACCATACTCATATACATTAATATTAACAAATATAATTTACTTATTACCCTTTATCTCTAGTTTTTTTAATAAATCTTTACTAAAATCATTGTTCTGGGTGTAAAAGTTTCATCTCCCATCTATGTTATGATTAAATAGTTTTGGTCCTTGTAATTTGACGATGGTTCTATAATATTCAAAATTTATTTAATTATATAAATAATATATATATATCAAAATTATTCATATTTAGTTTCTTCACTAAAAGGTTGTGATAGAAAAATGAAATACATTTTAAATAGAGATGGTAGGCCATAATAATGTGTGAACATTGTTTTCACTTTTCAAACAATAGAAGAAAAGAATGTTAAATAATAATTAATATTTCCTCAATCATATTATATAACATATAAATTTTATTTTTAATAAATTTTTCCTTATTAACTTCAGTTTTAAGAAAACATGAAAAGTGAATCATATCATTTCATGGAGGTGCTGGTGCACATGTACGCGTGAGCAACATTATCATTTTCAAATGGATTGGAAGGTAAAGATGAATATATGATATTATAATTACAGAAGAATAATTATGTTATTAATATCATATATAGACATTAAACCCATCATAATACCTCTCTATAAAATATGGTGATGAAATATGATTTGTATCCCTACGTTGAGAAGATAAGACTTATGTAAGCATGAGAGATACTTTCACTTCTCAATTTAGGTAAAATAGGGTGGATAATGGTGTTTTCATAATAAAAATAATATTTCAATAATTTTTTCAATCTAATTTTATTATTGTATGATAAATACCACAAATTTAAAGGATTTATAATGATAAATAGACAGTCTTCCATTATATTATTTATTAAGAAACATAGTTTCAGTAATTTGGGGATAAAATAACCTCTATAACTTGTATAATTATGTTTATAATTGGAATATTCTAGGCTTGGGTGAGCCATGTTAATAAAATTGGCCTAAATTAGTGATGGAAGGGGAGTCCTTTCATAAGAGAGGGAAAGAGAATGCTAGGTATTATAAAAAATATTAAAATACAACTTAGTCATTATCAATAAAAGTACATCCAAATACCCATATAAATGGTTATGTAGCTACATTTTATTAAATATCATCAAAAATTAAAATATTTATATGATTATGTTGTATTTTAAACCTTATCTTTTGGTTTAACCCCTTAGTTAATCTATTTTAACATAACCTCTGGTAACATCCTTTTAACATGTAAGGGGTGATAATTTTACATATAAATGCACTCATATGTAAATGGAAAACGGATGATATTATATACCATATATTATCCCTATTTTCATATATAATATTCTAATAAATTTTACATAATTTTATAAAATAAAATTTTCATCAAATATCATTAATGTAAATTTTGATGCTATTCATTTAATTTAATGTAATTGACATAAATATAATGTTAGAATTTTAATATAATACTTTGACTCAACACTAAAACTTCAAAATTATCCCAAAACATCATGTAACATTATAGACCATTGATATTATATCATTTTAAATATTTTTACAAAAATTTATTATAATTTTTAATTAATTGAATAATCACTGAATTATTGATGTGCAAGAATTTAATGTTGTTATTTAATAAATAAAAATTCTAAATATATTTAAAACTTGAAAATAATTTCATTTTCCTCAAAATATACATTTATATTCTTTCATGACATGCATTTTTCTTTATGTGGACACCTAATATATATTTTAATCTAAGAGTGTAACACTTTGTATCTCTATTTGAATTAAATACTATATAGATCATTTTCATGAAAAGGATCAATTAAAAATATAAATTTATATCCCATGTAAATAAGGGTATAATTAAATTCATCCAACAATAATTATGATGAAAAAATACGACCTTATCACTTATTTTTGACCTAAATTAACCACATTTACCCTTTACCAAGTTGACAAATTTTACTATGTCTACAATTGCTAATGTCTAAAATTAAAGGGAACTATTTGCCAAAATTTTCCCTCCTGATTCAAAATATTGAATTAATTTTATATAATTAAATTCCTTTAAGTGGTAGTAGTTAATTTAAAATAAAAACATAAAATGTTGTAAAAAAAGTTTCCATAAAAATTTGTTATTATGTATGTTTTTGACGATTTAGTCGGGGTGCGAATCTGTCTATTGATGACGAACTGATCATTTCTCCACATTCCCACTTTCTAATGGTAGGTGACATCTATCACTTCATTAGTGATTTATGCTTCTTGATCTAAAGGGGATGATGGAATGTCAATTCCTCTTTTTGTGGATTCCTCATTAGAACTTGTTGCCAAGTCTGGGTCTCCCTCATAGATTTGATTCATTGATCATGAATCTCGTTCCCAGTTCCATATCATTGTGGATTCCGGTTAATTACAGTACTTATGTCAGGACATTCCTAGGGGGATTTATAGGGAAACAACCTTCGGTCAGAGTAGATTGTAACATCAGGAATATCTAGGTATATCAAGATGTTTGAACATTGGCCAATAGTATTATTCCTCATCAAAGGGAATATCAAGGGAATTGAACTTAAGGCATCCCACATCATTAGCGGGGAATCATATTCCAAAGGCATGACTCTGTGGTTTTCCATAGCTACCCATGTTTAACCTGGGGTAGTCTATAAGTTTAATGTCTTGCAAAGACAGAATGAGAGTGATCAGAATGCACCATGGAGGTAGATTAGATTGGTACATCTCTAAGAGGGAGTTCCCAGATGGTTTACCCGATTGATGGATCATGACACCGCATAACAATAGAAATAGGGTGGTGTTTCCCATAAAGAAAAATATCACCCCATGAAGGCTGATCTGGACGCCACTAATGGCAGTTCAAGGAAAGTGCACTCTAGAAAGGCAGACACCATGGTTTATCATTGGTTTGAATTAAAACTCAAGGTGTTTTTCTATGTACCATGTAAAGATTAAAGGGATGTAAACCCATGTAGTTTGAAGGTAGATACATGGAATCAGGCTTGACATAAAGGAAAATGGCCCGAAGACATGTTAAGGATTATGCCTGGATAGTGGCCTATCGCAAGAGGGGAACTCTTGGTTTGATTTTTATGGATTTTGTGGGGCTTATGCACTGATAGTTTCATAGGGAAATGATGTGATCCCACCCGGATGTGGTGACCCAGGTAGGAATAAGGATGGATGATGGATGGTTGAAGAAGTGTATGGGGGAAAGGGATGTAACTGATGTTAAGATGACTGTGATATTTGGATTGAACCTCAGAGAGGTTTGTACACATCCACTTGGTGGGGAATCAAATTCCACGTAGTTCGGTGGGGCGATGGAACACCTTACATGAGTCCTATGAGAATTGAGGGCATGGATGGGGACTCGAAGGGAATTAAAAACTCTGGGAAAGGGAATAATCTTTCCAAAATACAATGGCTCAAAATAAAGAATAGGATGAAACATGGATGATGGGATTAAACATCTGGGATGCATCTTACATATCACCGTGGTAGGGAATCAAAGTCCACATTGTTTAGGATGGTGCATAGAATCAGGGTGTATATAAAAGACAATAACTCAGAGACATACCAGGGAATACACATGGATAGAATCCCATTTCAAGAGGGAAAAACTTGGTTGGAGGAGAGAGGGTAGCGCCTATGCAGGGTTTGCTACCTGAGATTTGGTTTGAAACCATTAAGGGGCGGACCAAGGATGTGGGTCCCAACAAATGGGATGCCAATCTTTACCAGTTTTAGGGTCGAACCATATGGAGGCATCCTAGGAAACATGGATCAAAACCCACTTAGTCCAAAAGAATATATTTTAGTTTCATTCATGTTGAAAAGAGAATATAGTTTAATGTCACACAGGATGACAGTGAACCAATGAGAAAACAATTGGGAAAGACGGGTGATGGGATTGAACCTTATGGGGAATTCCTACATACCTCCCTTAAAAATGGAATGAATCAAAGTATATGTAGTTATGTATAAATGAGCATGGGGGTTACACATTAATGGTGCCCCAAAAAAGATTTTGTTGTCACAGTTTACTCTAAGATCACATGAGTCATGGATGGTGAGAGAAATAATAGGCCACTACAGACCTAATGATCAGGGTGCAACTATGTGGCCATGAAGGGTGGTGTTTAATTCCCCGACCCCAGTTACCTAGATTCAGTGCATTATTTCATAATATTTACATGATCACAAAAGATCAAGTCTCAAAAGACCGATTAGTTTAGTAGACTTGGAAACACTAGATATATTTATAAGTTTTACATTACATGATAAAGTGAAAAAAGATACAACAACATAATTTCTTCATATCCCCTCATACATCCCTATAGGTCATTCATGAAATACTTCTTCACATCCTGGGAAAAATAAAACCTTAAAAGGGGTGATCTCAGATTCTCAGTATGGATAACAATATAGCAGAAACTTTCATAAATAAATATAAACATTTAAGGAAATGTATAACTAAAACAAAATCCTATTAAACATGAACTTCAGCATAATATGGAAAAGATAAAATGAAATAATTCCATTTACTTATTGACATGGATATTATACTAGTCTAATAATCACATCTAATATCAATAACCACTTTCATAATAATGGAATGCATAATGTCAGACTATCATAACCACATAGTCAAGGCCTTGTGCCAAGACTACAAACAAGTTTTTTTCAAGGCCTTAGGCCAAGATAGTAGTTTGTCTCATGATACCTACCAATGAATAGAGGAGCTATAGTAGGCTCCACCCGTCACTTACTAAGTCCAATGCATTCCTCATATAAATAGGTTCAAACATAACACAAACATTCATATTAAAACTAGCATACGAAATGTCAATACTTTCTCCACAAACCATAAATGGTATAAAAATAACACATCCATAGTCAAACATATCACAAAACCTTAAATAAAATGTGGAAGTTTTGTATCATAATAAATCAACTTCAAATAAGCTTAAGATCCATCAATGGATGCTGAAATAGATGAAATCAAAACTATTTGAGAGAAATATCCCTTTTTTTAAATTATATAAAAGTCATATACTTATAAAATAAAACATTTATAGTGAAAATATTCTTTTAAGATTGTATGGGAAGCTTCTACTATTTTATAATGATTTAAAATAGCCACACCCTCAGTATAAGTAAAAAAAGACATTCTTACATTAATTTTGTCGAAAAGGTTAAAAGGGACCCTGTTTGGAAAATGACGGAATGATTCCATTATAAATTTTTTACAAAAAGTCAAACAAGGGTATAAAATCCATTAACCCATAATTTATAAAACATTATGAATGTTTGTAAATACATTTCTAAGAAACATGGATGTGGATGATAAAGAGGTCCTTGTAGATATTTTTGTAAAAACAACCTCGGATAATAAAGAGATTGTGAAATTAACCCTTACCTTGTACTTTTCCTTGGTCGAGGATAGGTTAAACTCTTTTATAATGGTGTAATAATTTTTATTTAATTATAGAAGAATCATATACATTAATATGATATCATATATGATCTTTTAATATTTCTTTGTTAATAATATTTTAGTATTATCATCTTTTCGGGTGTTCACTTACTCATTTTCTTTTATATGTTTTGTTACATAAGCCATGTTTGATATCCATAGGTTGTATCTTATTCATATCCAGAATGATATCAAGTCCTTAAAAATTATTTTTAATCATCAAATGAAAATTAGTCTTGAATGGATATAATGGGGAATGAATCTTATCGCGTTCGTGTGGACGGTAGTCCGTACATACGCACGAGCGACAATATCGTTCTTTTCATATTAAAATAATATATAATTGGATTGTGTATCATATATACAGAATAATTATCATGTTACAATTATTATTTATATGAATTAAACATCATTATTATACCCAACCAAATAATAATGTATTGAATAATAATTACCCCATGACGTAGAGACGGTAAGCCGTACCTACGCATGTATGGTGACATGTCATCCAAAGGATGGATAAAATATTGAATATGGTTGTAAAATATTTATAATAACATCACAGTATATATAAGATACAGGAGTTATTATTTTAGAATGTAAATAACGAAGATATAAGAAGAGGAAGAAGTAAGGAACTTGAAAGGTGGTGGTGTAAACATTACCTCTTCTTTGGGTTCTTCCTTTTGATTTGATCAAAAGGGCTCTTTAAGTTGGCTTTCTAATAAAAATAAGGCCTCTAGGTTGAATTGAGGTAAGCTGAGAGGATATTTTGGTAGAGTTTGGATGAGCCAAAAGGTTTTGATGGTTTGATTTTGATAGAAGGGGGAGTGACCTTTTATAAGAGGGGTGAGGGCACCTTAGGAAAAGCTATAAATATTATTTTATAATAAAATAATTTTTAGTTTATAATGGATCCAAAATTGATTATTTAAAGGATAAGGTTGTTATGGGTCGAAAACCACTCAACCAATAGGTTTTAGATAGGTTGGGGTCACTATATTAATCTTGTCTTTTAGTTTTAACTCTTAGTAAATTGGTTTCACATTTACCATGTCTCTTTTTATTTTTATATTATATGCTTAATAAACATATTATAAACATCCAAACGAACCCCAAATGGTTCATTAATGATACACCTATAATTATATAAGTCTCTTGGCCGAACCTTATATTTTTCTAAATTGAATATCAATTAATAATATAATATTTGTTTTAAAAACTCTTTTATGTCAAAATTGACACTATTTGGTATTTTGTATTTTATAAATTCATAAAAGCATTACTAATTCAAAAATAATTCCTTTAATCAACCCTAAAATGTAATATTAACATATAAAATTCGTGTAATTCATTAAAAGTCTCAAATTATATTTATTTGGGTATTTATAATATCAATTATTTTAATATTTCACTAATTAGGTAATTACTACATCATCATTGTGTCATACATAAATTATATTATATATTGTCTAAAAATTATAAATAAAACAAAATTATGTAGGAAATCGTTTTAACTTTCTAATGAATAATTAATATCGAATTTATCTTATGTATAACCCTCTATTAAAAATGTTTTAGTTATTAAACATTGATTTTAACTCTTGTAACTCTTCATTGAATTAAATAATAATAAATACCCTAATCTAATCCAAGTGTACCAAAAAGGTTAATATTTTATTCCTAAGGTATTTTTTGGTAGAATTATACTTTCCAAATAGAATTTGGACATGAGTTAAGTTAATAATAATTTCATTTTTACCCTTAATTACCCTATTTAAATTTAACCGTGGAAAATAAAAGTAAAAAATTAATATTCACCAAAAATTAGTTTTATCTTATTGAACCACATTTTACTCCTTGATATTAACCATGTCTCCCGAATTTTCGTAATTCCACTCACAGAAGTGGTAAAATTAAGTTTAATTTGAATTTGCAAATTCTCCTAGGAGGTGGGTAAAAGACGGTGAAAAGGTCATTAAAAATTTTATATAACTTAAATTATTATTAACTGACTCCAATGAATTAAATTGAAAATATATAGGTATTATGTATCTTTTTTGACCTAAAATAAATTTAAATTAAATAAATAATTATTTAAATAAAATTTCGGTTTTAAACTATAACTCAGTTTTTTTCACAATTCATCAAAAATTGAAAGTTTTCAAGAAAATACCAAAAAATCACCCAAAGATAATTTCGATATTCAGAATCTAAAAATGATGTCCATTTTACCAAATTAAAAACATAGAAGTTGAATTTATTAATTTAAAATTAATTCCCGTTGTCAAAACTAAAAAGCTTATTTTTAAGAAACAATATCTATCAAAAGATTGACAGTTGTTTATGTCCAATCTAAAAATGAAATTACTTAAAATGACCAGAATTGGATTAAATTGTAAAAATATAATATATTTATACATCCAAACCATTAAAATGTCTAATTTAACACAATAAATTATTTTGATTAAAAAAGTAGTTTTCAGTTAAAATATAGTATTTTTCACTATTCACCAAAATATGAAAGTTATCTGAAAAACACAAAAAATTTATTGAAACTAAATTCATATATCCTGATTCTAAAAAAGATGATTATTTTTCCAAATTGAATATATAAAAGTATCAAATATTAGATTTACAAATGGCTCACCATTAAAAGGTGGTAAAAGTGCATTTTTTGAAAAGTACTTCTTTTATTTGGAAAAAATCAATTAGATCTTACATTTTTTCTAAGAAAATCATAATATAGAATTTAAAATTATAAATATTATATATAGTTCAAAATTTAGTTAATACTATTCATAACTGCTTTTAAACGGCTAGTTTGGTATGTTGTGGTGTGCTTGAACTCGGTGTTGTGTGTTGTGCAAGTTATTGAATAACTTTGAAGCAATAATGTACAATGAAATCTTGGGGTGTTACATTCTTCCCTCCTTAAATAAATTGCATCCTCGCAATTTGAAATTTTTCTTCTAAAATAAAAGGTTGAAAATATAAAATACCTTTGTGGGAAAACCCACATCAGAAATTGGATTATTAAAATTTAGTCTTAATAAAAGTAAAAGGGTAATAAAAAAGTCACCACAAAATAATGATCTCGATTAGGAGAACATTGGTGGAAATTATTGACACATAATTGAAGGAAAAACATAAATTTTTATAGGGAGTGATTAAAGTCATCAATCACAAACAATTGTAGAATTGGGGGCCTCAAATCCACCAATCTATGATGATTTAAAATACCATCGGTTCAACAAAACGTAATGTATTAGAATAACACATTTCTGGTTTTACAATCCCTTCCCTAATGATTAATAATTAATTTATCCATAAAATAAGAGGGAAAAAAATATATGTATGTATATATATGCTTGACATGTAGAGTTTCATCCTTCAACTAAGCCCTACCACAAACTCTTCTTTCACTCTAAAAGATTTCAAAAAAATATATTCTATTTATCCTAATCGTATAGGGTTCCAAAAATAATGAATTTATAATTCACATATCAGACCCCTTAAAAAAGAAATTACATTATACAATCCATGTACTTCATGTAGTCCAGTGGTAGGCGATAAATCCAAATCGCACTATAGTTGCGGGTTCGATTCCCACAGCTTTGTCTGATGTGACGGGTTGTCACACTGTCTGCGTGTTGTACATTTATAAAAATCCAAAAATAACCTTTCAAAATTAATCCATTCCTACCTTTAGACTTATCCAAAATAATTCTATCCAAACTCATAGTCCAAAATTTATATGGAAGTTAAACACAATGAAGATCCTTTTTTCCATGAAATAACATGTTAACACCTTCATCGTGTATTATTTTAAAACATGGTTAAAACCTAAATTACCATAAAACCTTATTGATTACATTCCTGCTCCATTATTCCTTATAGAATAATGGATATACTTATTCAATGAAAAAATGTTGTAAACTCCAACAATGATGGAATATACAAATCATTAATCAGTTTCAAGGTAGTCAAGAATATCCAATATAATTTATCCAAATCAATCATGTATTATTCCAAAATTAGTACTTCAGTATCAGGATCATATTATGGTTTATCATTCTTTCAACCATATATTTTCCAAAAAATTAACCTACTATTGAGTCAATTTTCTAGGTTCCACACAATCTCAAGT
Organism: Viscum album; assembly: GCA_963277665.1. Classification (NCBI taxonomy): domain Eukaryota; kingdom Viridiplantae; phylum Streptophyta; class Magnoliopsida; order Santalales; family Viscaceae; genus Viscum; species Viscum album. The sequence continues at coordinate 1,382,658,518 of OY728163.1, forward strand.
CCTTAATGAAATAGTACTATAGTACAATCCTTATATACTTCATAATTATTATAACTAGGACACCATTGATACAACACTCAAAAGACATATTTCTTTAATAACAACATAAGACCTCTAATCATTCTTCCTCATCTATGGTTGTATCATAACATGATTATTATCCAATAGCATCATTTAGGGAATACTCTGATGATTTGGACATTGATTTGTGTAGTGTCCCAACTCCTTGCTGATGAAGCATTGTACATTTGAAACCTTTTTCTTACCATTGTAGTCATGTACATGGTGTTCATTTTCTCCACACATACAACAAAATCCCATTCCCTTCAAGCATGTTCCAGGATGTTTCTTCCCACCATTATCACATATGGGAAAATTATTCTTTTCCCTCTTCCCTTTATCCATATTTCTCTCTTCCATCCTTTTCTTCTCTTACTTCCCTTTAATTCCATAGGACTTAGAGAATTATTTACTTATCTTATTAACACGTGATAATATTTCATCTTATGTTGAGAATACATGGGAGACTATTTCCCTTCTTAATGTTGGCTTAATACCGTGAAAGATATGATCCTTCTTACTCTTTGGATCAAACATATTTTGGGAGTTCACATTCCTTCTACCGGGAGCCATTTCTATACAATGGCATACAATAGATTAGTTTATGAATTACAATACATAAATCCAAACTCGTAAAACACTTAACATAAATTGAAAATTTTATGGATATAATCGAGAAACATAAAAATGTTTTCTTTGAGGAAGTATATAATCATAAACCCATCATAATGATTTGTAAAGGAAATGAGAATTATCCGAAGCATATCCCCCGGGAGTGTCGCAACAAAGAGAGCAAAAAAGACCCATTATCGTACACAAGTTCCCGTTCGAGTATAGCTCAATGCGGTGTTTTTGGGTTTTACCCCTAAGTACATATGTCCCAGAGCCGCCTCTACCTGCTTGTATCTAGACAGGGATGTATTGCTCGGAAAACTCACAAAATCACTACAATACCAAAATTCTAGGAAGTTCTTATATATTAATCCTCAAAGTCTATCTTAGGGATATGTGAATTAATCAGAGTTTATCTAAATATAGCTTCCAAGGTTTGTACTAAATTTCCTCTGATACCAACTGTAACGCCCCAACCCCAGTTATCCAGAGTCGGTGCATTATTACATAATACTGGCATGATCACAAAGGATCATGTCTCGAAATACCGATTCGTTTAGTAGCCTTAGAAACACAATATATATTTATAAGTCTTACATTAAATCATAAAGTGAAAAAAATACAACAACATATTGTCTTTATACCCCCCATACTATCCCCGCAGGTCATTCATAAAATACTTCTTCACATCCTGGGAAAAACTAAAACATTGAAAGGGGTAAGCTCAGATGCTCAGTAAGGATAACAATATAGAGGTAACTTCCATAAATAAACATAAACATTTAAGGAAATTTATAACTAAAACAAGATACTTTTAAACTTGAACTTCAACATAACATGGAAAATATAAAATGAAATAATTCTATTTACTTATTCACAATGATATTTTACTAGTCGAATAATCACATGCAATATAAATAGCCACTTTAATAATAATGGAATGCATAATTCCAGACTATCATAACCACATAGTCAAGGCCTTGTTCCAAGACAGTAGTTTGTATCATGAGACATACAGATGCATTGAGGAGCTATAGCGGGCTCCACCTGTCACTTACTAAGTCCAATGCATTCCTCATATGAACATGTTTAAATATAACAAAAACTTTCTTATTAAAACTATCATATGAAATGTAAATAATTTCTCCATAAACCATGAATGGTATAAAAATAACACATCCACATTCAAACATATCACAAAACCTTCAATATGATATGGAACTTTTGTATCATAATAAAACAACTTTAAATAAGCTTAAAATCCATCAAAGGATGTTGACATAGATGAAATCAAAACTATTTTAGATAAATATATCTTTTTTGAAATTATTTAAAAGTCACATAATTATAAAAGAAAACATTTACATTGAAATTATTCTTATAATCATGTATAGGGAGCTTCGATGATTTTATAACGATGGAAAATAGCCACACCCTCAGTATATGTAAAAAAATGCATACTTATCATATTTTTGTCGAAAAAGTTAAAAAGGACCTTCTTTGGAAAACGATGGAAATATTCCTTTATAAAAATTTTATAAAAAGTCCAAAAAGGGTATAAAAGTCTCTAACCATAATTTATAAAATAATAATAATGTTTTGAAAAATATTTTTACGAAACATGGATGTGGATGATAAAGAGGTCCCAATAGATACTTTCGTAAAAAATACCTCGGATAATAAAGAGATTTTGAAATTAACCCTTACCTTGTACTTTTCCTTGGTAGAGGGTAGGTTAACCTCCTGTATAATTGTGAAATAATTTTTATTCAATTATTCAATAATCATATACATTAATATGATATCATATATGATCATTTAAAATTTCAATGTTAATAATATTTTAGTATTATCGTCGTTTTGGGTGTTCACTTACTCGTTTTCCTTTATATGTTATGTTACATAAGCCATGTTTTTTATCCATAGGTTGTATGTTATTCATATCCATAATGATATAAATTCCTTAAAAATTATTTTTAATCATCAAATAAAAATTATTCTTTAATGGATACGATGGGGAATGAATCTCATCGCGTTCGTGGGGACGGTAGTCCGTACATACGCACGAGCAACAATATCATTCTTTTGATATTAAAATAATATATAATTGGATGGTCTATCATATATACCGAATAATTATCATGTTATATTTATTATTTACATGAATTACACATCATTATTATACCCATCCAAATAATAATGTATTGAATAACAATTACAGCACGGCGTGGAGACGGTAAGTCGTACGTACACACGTATGCTGACATGTAATGCAATGGATGTATAGAAGACTGAATATGGTTGTACAATATTTATAATAAAATCACAGTATATAGATTATACTGGATTTATTTTTTTAGAATGGAAATAACAAAGAAATAAGAAGTGGAAAATGAAAGGAACTTGAAAGGGGGTTGTGAAAACATTACCTCTTCTTCGGGTTCTTTGTTTTAATTTGATCAAAAGGGCTACATAGGTTAGCTTTCTGATCAAAATAAGGCCTCTAGGGTAAATTGAGGGAATCTGATAGGATATATGGCCAGGTTTTGGCCGAGCCAATATTCTTTGAATGTGTGAATTAGAGAGAAGGGGGAGTGCCCTTTTATAAGAGGGGCGAGGCCACCTTAAGAAAAGCTAGAAATATTATTTTATAATAAAATACATTTAGGTTTATAATGTCTTAGAAATGTATTTTTTAAATTATAATGTAGGTATGGGTATAAAACCACTCAACCAATAGGTTTTATTTAGGTTTGGGTCACTATATTAACCTTATCTTTTAGATTTAAGTCTTAGTTAATTAGTTTCCCATTCACCATGTCTCTTTGTGTTTTTTTATTATATGGTTAATAAACTTACTATAAACGTCCAATCGAACCCCAAGTGGTTCATTAATGATAAAAATATCATTATATAAGTCTCTTAGCTTATCGTTAGATTTTTAGGAACTGAATAACAATTAATAATATAATTGTTTTTAAAAACTCTTTTATGTCAATTTTGACCCTATTTGGTATTTTGTTTTTTATAAATTCATAACGGAATTATTAATTAGAACCTAATTCATTTAATCAACCGTAAAATGTCATATTAACCTATAAAATTCATGTAATTCATTAAAAGTCTCAAATTATATTTATTTGGGTATTTATACTATCAATTATTTTAATATTTCACTAATATTGTAATTACTCAATCATCATTGTGTCATAAATAAATTAACTTATATAATGTCTAAAAAATATAAATAAAATACCATTATATAGGAAATATTTTTATCTTTATAATTAATATTTATAATAGAATTTATCTTATGTATATCCCTCTATTTAAAATGTTTTAGTTATTAAACATGGATTTTAACTCTTTTAACTCTTCTTTGAATTAAATAATAATAAAAGTCATAATCTAATCCAAGTAGACCAAATAGGTTCTTATTTTATTCCTAATGTTGTTTTTGGTCGAATTATACTTATTGAATATAATTTGGACATGTTTTATGGTAATAATAATATCATTTTTACCTTTAATTTTCATATTTATATTTAACTGTGGTAAATAAAAGTAAAAAGTTGCTATTTACCAAAAATTATTTTTTATCTAATAGAACCACATTTTACTCCTTGATATTAACCATGCCTTTCTGATTTTCCAAATTCCACTCAATGAAGCGGTAAAATTATGTTTAATGTAAATTTTCAAATTTTCCTCGGAGGTGGGTAAAAGACGGTGAAAAGTTCATTAAAATTTTTATATATCTAAAATTTTTATAAACTGACTTCAATGAATTAAATTGAACTTATGTAGGTATTATGTATATATTTTTACCTAAAATAAATTTAAATTATATGAATATTTATTTAAATAAAATTTCGGTTTTAAACTATAACTCAGTTTTTTTCACTATTCATCAAAAATAAAAAGTTTTCAAGAAAGTACAAAAAATTCACCCTAAGCTAATTTCGATATTCCGAATCCAAAAAAAAAGTCTAGTTTTCCAAAATAAAAACATCTAATTTTCATTTATTAATTTAAAATTAATTCCTATTGTCAAAACTAAAAAGGCATATTTTTATGAAAAAATATCATTCAAAAGATTGACACTTGTTTATGTCCAATATAAAAGTAAAATTACTCAAAATGATAAGCATTGTATTAAATGGTAAAAATATAATATATTTATACTTCCAAACCATTAAAATGTATAATTTAACAGTATAAATAATTTTGATTAAAAAAGTTTTTTTCAGTTAAAATATTATATTTTCACTAGTCACCCTAATATGAAAATTATCATAAAAATACCAAATATTTATTGAAACTAAATTAATTTATCCAAATTATAATGAAGAAGTTTATTTTGTCAAATTGAATATATAAAAGTTTCAAATATTGGATTTAAAAAGGGCACACCATTAAAAGGCGTTAAAGGTGCATTTTTTTTAAAATACTATTTTTATCTGAAAAAAATGAATTAGTTCTAAAATTATCTCTAAGAAACTCATAATATATATTTTAAAATTATAAGGATTATATTTAGTTCAAAATTCAGTTAATACTATTCATAATCTCTTTTTAACGGCTAGTTTGGTAAGTTGTGGTGCGCTTGAACTTGGTGTTGCGTGTAGTGCATGTTATTGAAATACTTTGAGGAAATATTGTACTATGAAAGCTTGGGGTGTTACATGGCAAATGGGGCTTACACATGGAAGAATACCATGTGCCAATAAGAAGTGTAATTGTTAAATGGGTATTATGCATGGATGTTTCATGGATGCTTCTAATGAGTGCGAATGGTTATAAAAACCTTGCTTTTTATTACACACTTAAACCGGATTTATAACATAAAATATTCACATGATACAACACAGATGACTGAAAGATCTAGTGTCCTTGGGGCTTAAGAACATTACATAATATCTTAGAACATAAAACACACAACATCATTACTTAAAACTTCTTTCACATGACCACTACATTCCCTCTTACTTTGCATTGCATGTGATAACCTGAGGACATGCATAAGAAAAGGGTGATATATAAATCCCAGTAAGGGAATAATCATGGAATAAAATGAGGAATAAAATAGATGTTAGACAATAGGCTTATCAATGTATCACAAGAGAAACATGAACATTAAGGCATGATAAAGCATGATAATCATAACATGGAAATGTGGCAACAACACTTAACATGGAATTTTCATGAGTCAAGGCTAATTTCACATGGGGAAAGAGTAAACCCTCATTTCACATGAAGCACGAGTAAAAATTAATTTTACATTATTTATAATGATTAAACACCCATTGCAAATGATGTATCATGATACTATACATTACCCAATGCATTGGAATGCTATCAGGGCGCACCTTTCTTAAACATTTCATTCCATGCATAAGTGTGCACATGGATCTTATAACATGGAATCAATCAACATCATAAGTTATTACAAGATTAAGTATTGTTAAATAAATAAATTAAAGTACCATTCAATATGTATATGTTCATAAAGATGAATACCCTTAATAGAGACATGGGTATGGTATTCACTACGCAATGATCTTGGCTTGGAAAAATGAGGTGCAATTTTGGAAGCATAATGGTGTGACATAAGGATTCATGAAAATGGTCGATGAGAGATAAAATTGTTTCTCATAATATTTACATGAAATTAATAGTATTTGTGTCATATAGATACATGTACCAACAAACTTAATGGAATTTATATGTATAATACAAAAGAATTACATGGATGTAAAAGAGGGGAGAGAAATTCCTCCTGGAATTTCGGCATGGTAACAGGTGTACATGGGTGCCATTAATGAGAGAGAAAGGATTATTCCATCTTACAAACATAAATAGGAAATTATGTGGGATGTTTGAAATCATACCCCAACATTTTTAATTGAAAAAAGGGCATAACAACTTAAAGGAAATTGGACAAAAATGAGAAAGAAGAAACCCCTTACTTTGAATTGTGATCCTAAAGGCTTGGGAGATGCTTGAGAGAGGCTTATTGGGAACTTGGGTCACCTTAGGGGGATTATAGATAGAGGAGGTCAGGGGTTTGTCTAACTCAAAAGGCTTTTAGTGAAGAGGAAGTGGGAGCTTGTGTGGGTATATATAGGAAATGAGATGGTAATCATTATTATTTAGGTTAGGGTCACCACACATTAAACTAATAAAAAACACAAACCAGACCATCGTTTTTTCCCATGGTTTTTTCGAAAGGGTATTAAAAAAAATATTTATATAAGGCCTATATTTGATCATCTTAACATAATAGGGTTGCTTATGTGGAGGTGATCTACACTCTCAAGGAAATTCAATTAAAAAGTGAAAATGTTTTATAACTCTTTGAGGGTCCACTAATGTTTTGTAAAATAAAAAAAAATAAACCTAATATCACATTATTATAATGGTAAAACATATATTGGCCGAACATAATGTTTTTAGTATTTTATTACATCACTATTAGGTCATTATGAAGTCATAAAAAACATTATATATTTAAACGGTATTTAATTTTGACCCAAAAATTAGACTATCTCAGAAAATTTTGAAAAATTCACCGTCGGATAATTTCAAAGTCCTGATTACAAAAATAATATTTATTTTATCTAAATAATAATATAAATATGTGATTTTTTTACTTTTAATATAAAAACTTACATTTACCAAATATTCATGGGTTTTGACAAAAACAGCTTTCAAACCTTAATAAAAATTACAATTGAATTCATAAAATTATATGATAATTTATATTTAAGAAAAATCAATTTAATAATAAAAAAATGTTTTATTAAAAAAAAATTAATTAAAAAATCCATTAATTCATAAAAATATATATCTTAGTGTAATATTAACTAAAAATATTATTTATTCTTTAAAAGCTATTTACAAAGTAACAATAATAAAATGAATGCACGTTATTTATACAAAAATAATGTACATAGTCATAGTGCTAGGGTCTTGTTACATAACCCCTTATAAAACACACATATTACTTGAGGGTAAGGTGTGCGATTGTGACAGACTCTTGGGGTGGCCCAGATAACAACGCTCGTGTGGTAATCTCTTCTAACTTCTACTTCTCCCACAGTCAGTTCCGCTCAAGCTTAAGGTGTTCAAGCTTGGCTTGGACATGGTCAAGAGAGAAGCCTAGTGACACCACCTCTTTTTTGAGATCCAACTAATGGGCTTTGTACAGGGAAAGTCTACTATATGAGGCCATCACTTCCTTTGTATGAGTAGATTGGATGTGTTAAAGCCCTATATTTATACTAATCATGTGATCACTATTCAATAGCTATATTAGCTACAATTACAATTCCTAAGGGTATATTAAAATCCAGAAACATAAAACCAAAGAAGTTGAAATTTTATATATCCATAATAATACATTTAAATAGATGAGGAGGAATTTTCATTAATGAATGTTTGGGTCATTACAATGGTGAATGGGGATTACACATAGAAGCTTCCTGGTTCCTATAAGAAGCGGAAATGGTGGATGGGGCTTATGCATGGAGGCTACCTGGTTTCCACTAAGGAGCGGAAATGGTGGATGGGACATACACATGGAGTAGCCCGAGTTCCACTAAGGAATGATAATGTTGTATGGGGAATATGAATGTATGCATCCCGGATGCTACTAAGGATTGGAAATGGTAGATGGGATTACACTTGGAAGCTACCCGTGTGTCACTAAGGAGCGATAGTGGTGAATGGGGCTTGTGCATAAAAGATGCCAATAATTTCTTCCCCATGTCTGGCCATGAGGGAATCCCAACTCACTAGTGGTTTGATCTATATAATTGGGGCATACACCTATGAACTATTTCACAAGAGGTATAATTCCTAGTGGTTTGGAATTAGTCTGAACGAATGGAGATAAAAATTGTGAATCATATGCCCATCATTCAGAACATAATGAGGGTGACATGACGAAGGGAGATAACTAATGACCATATTCAAAATGCATCATCTACATCGTGTTAGCCTGATATGGACACAAACAAATGAGGGACAATCATTGACCGTATTTGAAACACAGAGCCAAACTCAAATTATTGTCTGAATTCATTCAGGGCATTGTCCCAAAATAGTTGGTTACCCGAAGAGGAATGGGACCAAGCTATTAGGGGGTCCCTTTAGTCATGAAATTTGATGAAGATCTGAATGAAGGACACCTGAAGAATGATGTGGAGTGATGGAATGCTTGATCATATTCCAACGCTCTTGAAATTACACCACTATATCATGGCATGAGACATTTATGCCATTCACATAAATAATCTCTTAATTAAAACATGAGGCATCCTATTATTGAATGTTAAGGAATGATATAGTTAAAAGTCATGTAGTGAGGACTATTGACATCTTATTCTTGGATTATAAGGCATATCCTGTTTGGATAAAGGGGTATCCAATGATTTTCAAATAGTGTGTACTGCAGTTTATAGTCATTTAGAGAGGACTATTGGAATCTTATGCTTGGAATATAAGGAATCTCTTACATAATGAAAGAGGAATAATATGTTCTTAATATAGGTTGTAAAATAGTTTTAAATAATATATATTGGACTATTAGGCATAAGGAACCTAGAAATTGGTGGTGTCGGGACTTATGCAAGAGCGGACCTTTCAGGTTCAACCTGGCATAGGAGCCAATTGATTAGGGGTGGAAGAGTTTCTTGAGGAATGATTTGGCGCATTTTACTCAGGGAATAAAAGATGAGAATATCAACTCGTGAAATGTGAAAGGGTCCAAGAGGAATATGTTGAATAAAGGAATTTAATGTAGTGTGGAGGAGTATATCGAATCATCGTATACCATATGTGTATGTTGGGTTCCCATAAGGGCGCAATGGAAATTGTCGACCGCCCGGCCCGAAAATTTCATGGGGTGACTCTCCATTTTTTAATGGGATCAATAACGGTAGTGAAGGGATCGCGTCAAAGGTTCAGGACCATTGCCCAACAATTATCCTTAGTGATGGTGTGGGGGTACAACCCTGTCGGTATGGGCCAGTGGGCATAGAGGTGATAGATTCATGAAGTATATGGCTTCATAGAGCATGGGACTTCATGGAGATTAGGGTCTCGTAGAGCATGTGGATTTGTGGGGCTCGAGGTCTCACAGTGAATGGGGCTTTGCAATGCTCAAGGTCTCATAGATAAAGGTTCATTGCAATGATTAGGGACTCATAGACCATGGGGATTTGTCAAACTTAGAGTCCCATGAAGCATTTCCATATTCATAAGGGGGATGCTTCATGTAGGCATAATGCTTTGTGAAGCCTTAATAGCCTCATATGGCATTTTCTGCTTGGGAAGGGCATATGACTTCACGTAGGGCATCTCTATTTGGGGTGGAGGCTCTCATGAATATAAGGAAGAAGATTTTGTGGAGAATGAGGGCACCAAGATATATGGTGTTCACTGGGCAGATGATATTTGCGAATCAAGAGCGCAAGGGTGAGACTTGGCATCATCTCATCTTTAAATTAATGTATGAGGGGTGTATTTGTATGCTGGGGGTCTTGTGTTTATTAGATGTTAACCGTGAAGTAGATGGAGCTTTGTAATTAGGGTCATATCTTTCATGTTCATCAAGTTTCTCAAACTCATAGAGGCTACCATCACGTCATTCGTGGCACTCATGGGGGTTTCGTTCAAGTTCCTCAGACTTGTAGAGGTTTCTGTCATGCTACTCTGTAATCGTAGAGGGAGCACCTTGAATTGGCTCTAGAAAAAAGTTTTCCAGCCCAACTTTGAATGTCCATAATGCCTAATTCATAACTCTATCTGGGATCTACGCCCTATTGTAACACCCCAAGTAAATAAGGAATATGACATTTTCATATTTATCCATATTTGTGAATAAAATATTAATACGACTTTAAAGGGGACGCTATGCTCGATGGCGTACCCAACACGCAACAACGAGTTTCTTGGGAATCTTACGTTGCACTCTAATAATAAAATAATATTATTTTAAATGGTAGTTAACATGTAGCCGTTGTAATGGAGGGAATGGGTAGAAATAACTAAAATATGATTATATATTTTCTTAAATATTTTTACATTTATACAATAAAAGATAAAGGCTTAAAATACGGAAAGAATTCAATTTTAGGCGTATATGCCCTAGTTTTCACCAAAGGTTCACTTATCACCTTTTGATGGAGAACCGTCATTAAATATAGTTTTGTTCACTCTTAAACATTCTTTTGGACCAAATAAAACTCTTATTAAGAATCGGGACATCAAAATTTACTTTGTGTAAATTTTTGGTATCTTTCTGATAAAGTTCTTTTTTTAATGAATAGTGTAAAATGTTGTATTTTAATTCAAAACCACTTTTTAATCTAATTTATTTCTATGATTAGATTATATTTTTAATTGGTTTTAAAGTGAAATTAGAAAATATTTTTACCATTAAATCCAATAGTGGTCGTTGGAATCAATTTCACTTTGAAATCAGACTTAAACTAGTGTCACTCTTTTGATACTTATTGTTTCATAAAAACACGCTATTTGTCATGACATCGGGAATTAATTATTAAATTAATTAATGTGACTTATATGTTTTGAATTTTTTAAAACGGACTTAATTTTTGAATTCAGAATATCAAATATAGCTTAGGGTGAATTTTTGGGATTTTTATAAAAAACTTCAATTTTTGATGAATAGTGAAACCACTAAGTGGTACTTATAAAAACTGATTTTCTGTTTAAATGAAATTTTGCCATCATTGTGTTTTGATTTTAAAAAATCCAACATACATGGTTGTCATTAAGAAGTAAAATGTGGTTCAATGAGATGAAAATATTTTTTTGGTGAATAGTAACTTGTTATGTTTCTAATCGTGATTAGTGGTAATTAGTGTAATTTAAGGTAAATATGATATTATAAGAATGTGAAAACACCATGACACTTGTCCTAAATCAATTGGGTGAGTCATTTCCGACCAAGACAATCCATGGGCCAACTTGGGGACCCCATGGATCCACTTTGGTTGGAAAATGACATAAATAACATTTTATTTAATGTAAAAGTAATATTGACACAAACATGATATGTTTTACTAAAACAATTTTTAAGTGGGGTTATACAAGTAATCTTTTTGATTATAAATATTCATTGGAAAGCTAAAACGATTTCCTACATCATAGTATTTTTTTTATAATTTTTAGACATTAAATAAATTAAATTATTTATGACATAATAATGATGCAGCGATGACATCATTATTTGACGATTTAAATAAAATGGAAAGATAATGTAAAATATATGAACTACACATGTCCAAAACTTATTGGATGAGTGGATTTCGAAGCCTTATCACCTTATCCACGACTTATATCAATGTGGGACCTTTTAAAACCGAAACACATTTTCAAATAAAGTAATATTTCTTACTTTTCAAAAGTTCCCCTCCTCTCCTCTTATAAAAGGCCCCCACCTCTACCTCTTTTCCCACACTCCTCAAGCCTTTGGCTCGGCCAACCCCTGTCCATTTACTCTCTCCACATCCCTCTCCTCATCCTATAGGATTCCCTTTGGGCAGAATACTTTCAAAGGAAGCCTTTAGGCTCAAATCAAAAAGGAGTTACACTTTTAAAGGTAATTCTTTCTCTTATGTTCATTTGTTTTGTTTTTCTTCTCCAACCCCCTAAACTCTTTTTATTTACTTCTTTTGTAAAAACACCAGTATCTTAAATATTCTAGGATGTTTTTATAAGATTTATTCGAGCTACACTCTCACACAACTACATCAAATGGTTAAAGATCATACGGTTTCCGTGGATGGTGAAATTCTGCCTCCCGAAACGATGATTGTTCAATACTCATTTAACACCTTCAAAGGTGGCCATTATGATGTCACTATTTTTATATATGATATATGATATGTTTATGTTTTATTTATGCTTCTGTATTTTTCATTTTTGTCTTACCTTTATGGCTTCCATTATGGGTATACGCGATATCTTCATTTAAGGAAGTGCGGACTACCGCCCCCTCAAAGTGATTTGATTCGTTAAATACCATATGTGGTTTGTATAAAGGATGGAAATATGATATTATATATGATATTATACTGGAATTATAATATACATTTATATCATTATTATTCCACTCTATAAAATACGAAATAGAAATGAAAGTAGCGTTCATGCGTACGTACGGCTTACCGTCTCCATGAACGGTGCATTTCATTTCTTACCTCTAAATGATTATGTAATGTTATAAATGCATGAATGTACTGGATATATATGACATATATGATATCTACATAATGAATACAATTCTGGATATAATAAACAATTGGCCACAAGAACAACATGTAATTGTAAGAAGTCCACTTTCGACATAAGAACCAAATATCGGCAAAACAAATATTATTAACTTAAATGATTAAATAATGTTTATGACATGGTAATAAGTGGTATAAAGGTAATAATGAACTTGAAAAATGTTCTTAAGGAAGTAGAAATTAACTCAAGTTTATTATTCAGGAGATTAAAGAATGATCGAGTCAAGTCGGACCCGAGGTATGGGATCCTACAACTCTCTTTCTTTATAAGTACACTCTTTTATGTCATTTCTTTTAAGCTCATATTTCTTATGATTGGTATGTTCTTTCATATTAATCCTACTGTAATTTTTATGTTCATGTGATGAGAGACCCTATTATCTCTCATCAATCCATTTTGGATGTTTTGAGTGGCGTCGTTAGGCTGCCGAATATTCGTAAGAGATCTAACCTCTCTCTTTCTTTTTAAGTACTCTCCTTTGTGTCACTTCCTTTAAGCTCCTCTTTGTAATGTTGGGGGATGTTCTTTTATATTACTCTTTCTGTAAATTTTATTTTAATGTGATGAGATACCCTATTTTATCTCATCAATCCATATTCGGAAGTTTTATGTGGCGCCGTTAGGCTGCCGAGTTTTCGTAAGGGATTTTTCATCTCACTTTTATTCCCGTGAGATTTATGCTACATTTGCCACAAATTCCATTGAGTGGTGTATGTATTGCCCATTATTCTACTCTTTGTGTAATATACTTTCTTTTATGAGTATTTACATCAATGATCTATTTTCCTTCTTTCATGGGGTGTATGTTTTGAAAGATACCCAAGTCGGTAAGGGAACCTTTCACCCTCCTCTTTTTTAAAAGACTTCTTTTGTTGGGTCTTTTAATTTACATATTGTTATGTTGGGATATGTTCTCATATATCCTTATTGATGTAAATTTTATGTCCAAGTGATGAGATACACTTTTTATCTCTCATCAACTCATTTTGATGTAATGCCGTTAGGCTGTCAAGGGAACTTTTTAACCAAATTTCGATTTCTTTGGGTTCAACATGTAGTCATTGAATATGTCATCCATTGAATATATGTGAATGTCCTTTTATTGTTTGACACTTAATATCCACTTATATTGGGTGTATTTATATTTTTCACACATATTGTTGAGATTGATTTGTCCTTAATTTAAGGATACCTTCTTTATAAGGGATTTCGTCACATTTGACATTTCTATTGAGGGTTCATTGTTGTTATGCACCAATTCACTCTTATATGGTGTATATACTGTCCTTTGGAGTATTATATCATGAATCCATTTATTCTCATGATATTATAATGTTCTGACTAAATGTTATTCCTCAATTATTGTATTCAAGTGTCTTTAATTTTGGTAAAACCCCTTTAACCAAAATATCGTTTTAAATGTTTTAATTATTTGTTCTTATTAATATCCATGTTTTCAAAATGGTTTTAAGGATTTATTTATATGGATATTAATGGTTTAAAATTTTAAGCTTCAAGGTGGTATGGGACACTTTGATTCAAAAATCTCTTTATTAAATGTTTTAAATGGTTTTGGAAATGGTTTCTTTTTGAATGGATTCATTATTTCAATATACTAAAATGTTATATTGTGATTGAAATGTGGAAATGTTATGTTTCATTTATTCAAGTTTTATGTGACACATTTATGTTATGGTTCTTGGGCATTGTTATGAAAACGGGTGGTTCCGTGATAAACTAAGGGCGGGTGAGCCCGATATAGCTCTCCAATGCATTGGGTAACACGAAGGAGTGAAACGTTAAGGTTTCTCCGAAGAGATTTAGGGAATATACTTTGATGGGTATTCCAAACGTAACCAAGAGGGTTACTCCCTACGTAAGAATGTTATGAATGCCTCAAGTTACCTTTATCTCTTATGTTTTCTATGATTTATTCATGATTTGATATGCCTATGTTTAATGGGTAAAGTATGATTTCATTCTTAGGTATATATGAACTCATGTTTCCTTTACATATTTTTATAACCCTTACTGAGCTTCTTATGCTCATCCCAAGTTTTTGAAATGCTTTTCACAGGTCAAGGGAAAGGTACATGATGTGACGATAGTGTCAAGGATGTGTCAAGAAAGAATCTGTGTTTTACTTTAAATAGGTTTCCATTGATGGGAAGAATGAATATTGTCTTTTATGTAACCACCTTGTTTAAAAGTGGAATATAATGCAAGTTTCATGATCTAATTCTCTAAAACTCTAAACCTGAAAAGATCCTCAATGTGTAATCTTGTAATAACTCAAGATTAAGTAGGGTTTAAGGCTGGGGCCTTATAGTTGGTATCAAAGGTCGGTTTAGATAACTTTAGAGGTTAGGGTATTCTTTAAGCATAAGTGACATTATCATAATGGTTAGGATTTCAGAAAGAGTCCTAGTTTTAGATAAAGTGAATGAGTAAGTATATCTTAGTGTTTATCTTACTCATTAGTACATGATGGTTTTGTTTATATACTCACACTGACCTTTTTGGTTTTAGTAAATGGCTGGATCTAGCAGGCACCAAAGTAACAGTGAATGTGAAGGAAACTGTGACAGTTTTTTGAGCAAGAAACTAAATGATATGGGAGCTGCAATGAGAACTCTTTTGATTATCCTCAACCAACTATTTGGAGTCATGATTGACCACCTAAAACTTGGAGATTTCTCTAAGGAATCATATATCCAAGAAACAAATCCCTACGGAAGTACAGGTAATAATCATAAAGGTAAGTGTCTTCAAAAACCTATGTGTCAAAGATGTGGAAAGAAACACCTAGGAAAATGTTTCAAAGGGACAGAAATATTCTATAGATGTGGAAATGAAGGTCATAAAGCAAGAACCTGTCATGGAAAAAGGAAGCATCCAGTTGACTCGAGGAAAGGGAAAGAAGTTCTTTCTGAGGGATCAATTGAATGTTTTAAATGTGGTGTGCATGGTCATTATGCAAACACATGTCCAATGAAGAAGTTTCGTGAATGGGGTCACCAAGAGCGTACCAATACTCGTTTACCAATACCTAATTCCATTCTGATTGAGGATGAAGAAACTGACAATGACCAATCAAAGGTATGTACTATTTCATGACTATTGTTTTCTTATCTTAGGATATGATTCATGATTTTGCTTGTAGGAAAGAGGTATTTCGGAATAAGTTGGAAGGGAATGGATAATGGATCATGACGAATGTTGAATGAGTAAGATGTCAACATATAAGGGCTTCAAAAGTTAGGGTGAAATTATTAAGAGTATTAAGTCTCTTTTGATGATGGGGTTACATTAGAAGACTTTTTAACCCTGATGTTTAATATAGGCAAATTTTATTCAAGTAATAGTTTTCTTTTCTTTTGTGGACATAGTTATAAAAAAACCATTTGGGTTTATATGATCCTTACTTTTGAGGTAATTATGGGTTACCATATGTTATGATTGAAGTGAAAGGCATGAGATAAAATTGAGGTTAAATTATGTTATGGTTATTTTTGATGATTTTATCCCTTTTTGGGTAATGATTTGAGAATTATATTGTTTTGGAAAAAGGACAACACGCAGACCGTGTGACAACCCGTCACGTCGGACAATGCTGCGGGAATCGAACCAACAACCAACGTGCGACTGGTATTTATTGCCTACCACTGGACTACGTGAAGTCCCTGGTTAGTTTGACTGATTATTTTTAGTTATATGTTTTTATGAATTAAGAGTAAGTGATTTTGGAGGATATGTGATTAGGATAATTACTTTTCAATGTGAGACTTTAGGAGCAACTGATGTTGTTTGGAGATAAATGTTACGATTTAACTTGGAAGACTATGTGACTAAATCCTTCAAATATTTGGGTTTCAATCTTATATTGGTTTACTTTGAAGAATTTTATGGACAAATTGATTATAGAATGGTTCTCGTTGATCTTTGGGTTTTGTTGGACAAATTTTGTAGATTAAGAATATATTTTCTTTTTATAAAGGGTTATCCTTTTCTGGATTATATGACCTTGTACTAACCTTTTTGGTTTTGGTTTTGCTTAAATCCTAAAGACATGGGATGTATATAGTTCTCTTTGGTGGATTAGGTGATTCTCTAGAAGTTGATTATAGTACTCTTAATGTGAACAAGTCTCCCTAAATACTCGTCTTTTGGAAAAAAATATGAGTTTGATTAAGGAATCTAGTAAAAGTTGAAAGTCAACATGATAAGTGATTATGTTTCCTTATGAATAAATTCCTCAATAAAAAGTAACTTAAAACAAAAATTTTGTCTATTAACTTTTCCTACTGTGGAATCGAATACCGTTTAACCCATCACAAGTTTGTGATTTTCTCGTGGTTAACTTTCTCCTAAACATGTTTTCTATCACTCTCCATCAGAACATGACCCTTTGTTTTTTCCTCCATGTCCATATTTTCATACTTGGAATCCTAGTATGGGTTAAATCGGGTGACCTTTGTACTTATCTTTCTTTATTTTAAAGTGATTGTTTTACCGACTCTTCTTCCAATGTGGGACGTTCAAGGATGTTTCCAAGCACAATTTTAAAATTGCGAGGACACAATTCCCAAAAGGGGGGAAGGATGTAACACCCCAGGTAAATAAGGAATATGATATTTTCATTTGTATCCATATTTGTGAATAAAATATTAATACGACTTTAAAGGGGACGCTATGCTCGATGGCGTACCAAACAAGCAACAACGAGTTTCTTGGGAATCTTACGTTGCACTCTAATAATAAAATAATATTATTTTAAATGGTAGTTAACATGTAGCCGTTGTAATGGAGGGAATGGAGAGAAATAACTAAAATATGATTATATATTTTCTTAAATATTTTTACATTTATACAATAAAAGATAAAGGCTTAAAATACGGAAAGAATTCAATTTTAGGCGTATATGCCCTAGTTTTCACTAAAGGTTCATTTATCACCTTTTGATGGAGAACCGTCATTAAATATAGTTTTGTTCACTCTTAAACATTCTTTTGGACCAAATAAAACTCTTATTAAGAATCGGGACATCAAAATTTACTTTGTGTAAATTTTTGGTATCTTTCCGATAAAGTTCTTTTTTTTAATGAATAGTGTAAAATGTTGTATTTTAATTCAAAACCACTTTTTAATCTAATTTATTTATATGATTAGATTATATTTTTAATTGGTTTTAAAGTGAAATTAGAAAATATTTTTACCATTACATCCAATAGTGGTCGTTGGAATCAATTTCACTTTGAAATCAGACTTAAACTAGTGTCAATCTTTTGATACTTATTGTTTCATAAAAACACGCTATTTGTCATGACAGCGGGAATTAATTATTAAATTAATTAATGTGACTTATATGTTTTGAATTTTGTAAAACGGACTTCATTTTTGAATTCAGAATACAAAATATAGCTTAGGGTGAATTTTTGGGATTTTTCTGAAAAACTTCAATTTTTGATGAATAGTGAAACCACTAAGTGGTACTTATAAAAACTGATTTTCCGTTTAAATGAAATTTTTCCATCATTGTGTTTTGATTTTCAAAAATCCGACATACATGGTTGTAATTAAGAAGTAAAATGTGGTTCAATGAGATGAAAATATTTTTTTGGTGAATAGTAACTTGTTAAGTTTTTAATCGCGATTAGTGGTAATTAGTGTAATTTAAGGTAAAAATGATATTATAAGAATGTGAAAACACCATGAAACTTGTCCTACACCTATTGGGTGAGTCATGGCCGACCAAGAAAAGCCATGGGCCAACTTGGGGACCCCATGGATCCACTTTGGTTGGGAAATGACATAAATAACATTTTATTTAATGTAAAAGTAAAATTGACACAAACATGATATGTTTTACTAAACAAAATTTTAAGTGGGGTTATAAAAGTCATATTTTTGATTATAAATATTCATTGGAAAGCTAAAAAGATTTCCTACATAATAGTATTTTTTTTATAATTTTTAGACATTAAATAAATTAAATTTTTTATGACATAATAATGATGCAGCGATGACATCATTATTTGACGATTTAAATAAAATGGAAAGATAATGTAAAATCTATGAACTACACATGTCCAAAACTTATTGGATGAGTGGATTTCGAAGCCTTATCACCTTATCCACGACTTATATTAATGTGGGACCTTTTAAAACCGAAACACATTTTCAAATAAAGTAATATTTCTTACTTTCCAAAAGTGACCCTCCTCTCCTCTTATAAAAGGCCCCCACCTCTACCTCTTTTCCCACACTCCTCAAGCCTTTGGCTCGGCCAACCCCTTCCCATTTACTCTCTACACATCCCTATCCTCATCCTAGAGGATTCCCTTTGGGCAGAATCCTTTCAAAGGAAGCCTTTAGGCTCAAATCAAAAAGGAGTTACACTTTTAATGGTAATTCTTTCTCTTCTGTTCATTTGTTTTGTTTTTCTTCTCCAACCCCCTAAACTCTTTTTATTTACTTATTTTGTAACAAAACCAGTATCTTCAATATACTAGGATGTTGTTATAATATTTATTCGAGCTACACTCTCACACAACTACATCAAATGGTTAAAGAACATACGGTTTCCGTTGATGGTGAAATTCTGCCTCCCGAAACGATGATTGTTCAATACTCATTTAACACCTTCAAAGGTGGACATTATGATGTCACTATTTTTATATATGATATATGATATGTTTATGTTTTATTTATGCTTCTGTATTTTTCATTTTTGTCTTACCTTTATGGCTTCCATTATGGGTATACGCGATATCTTCATTTAAGGAAGTGCGGACTACCGCCCCCTCAAAGTGATTTGATTCGTTAAATACCATATATGGGATGTATAAAGGATGGAAATATGATATTATATATGATATTATACTGGAATTATAATATACCTTTATATCATTATTATTCCATTCTATAAAATACGAAATAGAAATGAAAGTAGCGTTCATGCGTACGTACGACTTACCATCTCCATGAACGGTGCATTTCATTTCTTACCTCTAAATGATTATGTAATGTTATAAATGAATGCATGTACTGGATATATAAGACATATATGATATCTACAAAATGAATAAAATTCTGGATATAATAAACATTTGGCCACACGAACAACATGTAATTGTAAGAAGTCCACTTTCGACTTAAGAACCAAATATCGGCAAAACAAATATTATTAACATAAATGATTACATAATGTTTATGACATGGTAATAAGTGGTATAAAGGTAATAATGAACATGAAAAAGATTCTTAAGGAAGTAGAAATTAACTCAAGTTTATTATTCATGATATTAAAGAACGATCGAGTCAAGTCGGACCCGAGGTAAGG
Organism: Viscum album; assembly: GCA_963277665.1. Lineage (NCBI taxonomy): Eukaryota > Viridiplantae > Streptophyta > Magnoliopsida > Santalales > Viscaceae > Viscum > Viscum album. The sequence continues at coordinate 1,382,678,856 of OY728163.1, forward strand.
GATCCTACAACTCTCTTTCTTTATAAGTACACTCTTTTATGTCATTTCTTTTAAGCTCATATTTCTTATGATTGGGATGTTATTTTATATTAATCCTACTTTAATTTTTATGTTCATGTGATGAGAGACCCTATTATCTCTCATCAATCCATTTTGGATGTTTTGAGTGGCGCCGTTAGGCTACCGAATATTCGTAAGAGATCTAACCTCTCTCTTTCTTTTTAAGTACTCTCCTTTGTGTCACTTCCTTTAAGCTCCTCTTTGTAATGTTGGGGGATGTTATTTTATATTCCTCGTGCTGTACATTTTATTTTAATGTGATGAGATACCCTATTTGATCTCATCAATCCATATTCGGAATTTTTATGTGGCGTCGTTAGGCTGCCGAGTTTTCGTAAGGGATTTTTCATCTCACTTTTATTCCCGTGAGATTTATGCTACATTTGCCACAAATTCCATTGAGTGGTGTATGTACTGCCCATTATTCTACTCTTTGAGTAATATACTTTCGTTTATGAGTATTTACATCAATGATCTATTGTCCTTCTTTCATGGGGTGTATGTTTTGAAAGATACCCAAGTCGGTAAGGGAACCTTTCACCCTCCTCTTTTTTAAAAGACTTCTTTTGTTGGATCTTTTAATTTACATATTGTTATGTTGGGATATGTTCTCATATATCCTTATTGATGTAAATTTTATGTCCAAGTGATGACATACACTTTTTATCTCTCATCAACTCATTTTGATGTAATGCCGTTAGGCTGTCAAGGGAACTTTTTAACCCAATTTCGATTTCTTTGGGTTCAACATGTAGTCATTGAATATGTCATCCATTGAATATATGTGAATGTACTTTTATTGTTTTACACTTAATATCCACTTATATTGGGTGTATTTATATTTGTCACACATATTTTTGAGATTTATTTGTCCTTAATTTAAGGATACCTTCTTTATAAGGGATTTCGTCACATTTGACATTTCTATTGAGGGTTCATTGTTGTTATGCACCAATTCACTCTTATATGGTGTATATACTGTCCTTTGGAGTATTATATCATGAATCCATTTATTCTCATGATATTATAATGTTCTGACTAAATGTTATTCCTTAATTATTGTATTCAAGTGTCTCTAATTTTGGTAAAACCCCTTTAACCAAAATATCGTTTTAAATGTTTTAATTATTTGTTCTTATTAATATCCATGTTTTCAAAATGGTTTTAAGGATTTATTTATATGGATATTAATGGTATAAAATTTTAAACTTCAAGGTGGTATGGGACACTTTGATTCAAAAATCTCTTTATTAAATGTTTTAAATGGTTTTGGAAATGGTTTCTTTTTGAATGGATTCATTATTTCAATATATTAAAATGTTATATTGTGATTGAAATGTGGAAATGTTATGTTTCCTTTATTCATGTTTTATGTGACACATTTATGTTATGGTTCTTGGGCATTATTATGAAAACGGGTGGTTCCGTGGTAAACTAAGGGCGGGTGAGCCCAATATAGCTCTCCAATGCATTGGGTAACACGAAGGAGTGAAACGTTAAGGTTTCTCCGAAGAGATTTAGGGAATATACTGTGATGGGTATTCCAAACGTAACCAAGAGGGTTACTCCCTACGTAAGAATGTTATGAATGCCTCAAGTTACCTTTATGTCTTATGTTTTCTATGATTTATTCATGATTTTATATGCCTATGTTTAATGGGTAAAGTATGATTTCATTCTTAGGTATATATGAACTCATGTTTCCTTTACATATTTTTATAACCCTTACTGAGCTTCTTATGCTCATCCCAAGTTTTTGAAATGCTTTTCACAGGTCAAGGGAAAGGTACATGAGGTGACGATAGTGTCAAGGATGTGTCAAGAAAGAATCTGTGTTTTACTTTAAATAGGTTTCCATTGATGGGAAGAATTAATATTGTCTTTTATGTAACCACCTTGTTTAAAAGTGGAATGTAATGCAAGTTTCATGATCTAATTCTCTAAAACTCTAAACCTGAAAAGATCCTCAATGTGTAATCTTGTAATAACTCAAGATTAAGTAAGGTTTAAGGCTGGGGCCTTATACCTATCATATCCAAGCATGCGAAACAAGCTACACTATTAGATCATGTTTGGAAGCATTTGGCATATCTGGGGGATGTGTTTTTCATTGCCAACTATGTATAATTTTTTTATACCAAGATTAATTATAAAATAGATTCAAATTAAATTAATTGAATTTTTAATAATATAAGAGAAATATTTTTTTCTAAAATCATTTTAAAAAAATTAATTGAAATTTCATGGAAAAAATAATGTTGAAAATAAACATCAATATTTTCACTATTCACAAAAAAAATCAATATTTTTTAAAAAATATGAAACATTCTCCCTAATATAATTTTCATATGATTATTTCAAAAATGATATTATTTTTATAAAATTATATTTAGTGAGTTCCATAAATTAATTATAATATTTTCTCTCAAAAATAAATAAAAACATTTTTTATAAAAGCTTATTTCTAGAGAACAATAAATCTCTATAGAAAATCGAGTACTAATTTACTACTAATTAATCAAGGAATTTTAATTGACTATGTCCATTTTTAAATTATTAATAATTAGGTTAAAACAATTTATAACTACCAATAAAATGGTTAGGTAATAATAGTCATATTTAAAAAATAATATTTTATGGTTCATTTATGCTCAGTTTTGTATGTTGTATATATTATCAAACATAGTGTTCTTTTAAATTATTGGGTGGTTAGATCCCCACATTAAATGAATTTCATCATCACAATTTGAACTTATTCTTGGTAATAAAGGGTTTTATATTTGAAAATTCATTTATTGAAAATCCACATCTTAAAAAATATTAATAAAATATCCTCTTAAATAGAGAGAAAGAGAACTATGAATTTTGTCTATAATAACACACAAAACTATGTTTTTATACAGGAAAAAATTAGTGATAAGTTAAAACATGGACATTTAAGAGAAAACTAATTCTCATTGATTGAAAAAGAGTGATATATAACATGATTAGGAGAAAGTTATGGACCATAAAATGATAAATCTATGATGGGTGATAAGACTATTGATTCATTAGAATGATTGTAATAGGATAATATTGGTCTCTCAATACCCTATTCATAAATTTTATAGATTATTTTACTATAAAAATATATCATATCTGAAAATATACTGAATTGATATATTTTTATTTTATAAGCAAAATTTCATCATTTGGTGGTTCTTTAATCGATTTCCACTTCATTTATTTCTCTATGAAATGAATATCTGTGATGATTTTTTATGTCTATAGAACAAAAAAAACTTATAATATATCACATATCCACACATGAATAGAAATTTGTTACTACTATATTTACTAAAATATAAATTTTCATAACAATATAAGATAATACCCAAATTGAATAAACTGTCATATGAAGATTTGATACAATAATATCAAAAACACAATAATAAAACCAGTGGTTTATCATATTCCATTCCATAAATAAATATCTGCATATCCCAAATAACTTAGATAACATCATAATTAAATAATGTTTAAACATTAATGGTTATATCATACCCTTCAAATTACATCTCATAAAATATAATAGCATTCTTCCGAAATATCCCTACACGTTAAACCTGAATATTATATATACTTAAATATAATAAATCATCCCAAAAATAACATTAATAACCACGATAAATCACTATATAATCTTATAATGTAGTGAAAATCACTAAAATAACATGAATCAGATTTAAATTCTATCCTAATTGGTAATCCATAGATTGACAATAAATGTACTCAAAAACATCAACTATTAAAAGAATCACTTGTTAACCATCATGACTATCTATATCGCACAATTAAATAGATTAAAATTAAATTAAAATCAAGTCATATGAAAATCAAAAGGGTTAATAATACCTTAATAGAGTATTCTTACGAAAACCCTGTAAATATTTGAAATCACTTCAAAATATCACAATGATTTTTTCATATAAAATGTTTCCCAACATAAATGTAATATTTTTTCCTCAAATTTATGTAAAATCAATGTCATTATAACCAGGAAATCACATAGGCCGGTAGTAGGTGATGCACCATTTTCTCCCTTCGATTGTGGGTGTTTTCCCAATGTCCTTTCTAGATGAGAAGGGTTGTCACCCATCATACAGATAATCCTTTTTCTTAAACAATATTAATATAATTTGTATGAAATTCCAAAAAATATGATTAAAATCATTATAAATAAAATTAATAATCAAATAACTTTTTAATCCAAGGCAATATATACAACAAAAATAATGTTTCCAGATTTTTATTACCTATAATTACCTCAACATCAAGGATTATTTAAATTCTTATGGTTATCAATACCTTTAAACTCGTGTACATTACATCAGAAAGCATTACTCCTCAAAGAAAAGTTTACCTAAAAAGAGTTATACAGAGGGTTCACATAAACCTAAAACATTTATTGAAACTTGATAAATGTCTCCAATGTACTTCCATCACATAAAATAATAGAAGGGGTATTTATAAATTTAAATATATAATCATCCTTATACTTATTGACCCATGATGTTACTTAAAAATATATAAAAATACTTATCTAAATCATATACTTAATGTATTTGGGGAATGTCCTAAAATTCAATTTGAGGATAATATAACCTAATTTATGTTTTCTTAGATATAGTTCCTATGTTTTAAACTAAGCATAGTATGATTACAACTAAAAGGACCCAAACCCTTGTAGCCTAGAGTTAGTGGTTACTTATACATATTGTCAATAGAGATAGGAAATCACATCATGATGCACATAATAGTTTAGTATCCTTGGAAAACTAGATAAATACTTGAATAAGTCATTAAAATTGAAAATCTAAAATAAAACGTATTATTTTCATTTAGGAAACAACTATACCCTTTATGATTTCTTTTTATATTAATCGTAATATGCTTCCTAACATCCATGTGAATGGAAACATAAGAAAGGGGTGATATCAGAAGCTTAGTAAGGGTATTCCTACAACATAATGTATCAAAAATAATAAGTGGTAATCAATATGGAAAGGTAAATATATGAAAAACATTCTATAAAATCTATAAATTTATCTAGAAAAATAATGTGGTAGAAATAATTAAGGGTCAAATGATTGCATATAAATAATAAAATGATACGGAAACATATTCATGGATGTTATAACTAATTAAATAATCTCATGGACATTATTAAATAATCTTATAAGGATGGGATTTATAATGTCAGATGTTATAAACAAACTACCAAGACCCCATTCCAAGACATCTTACATAAATGGGTGGGGCTTCATCGAAATACCTAAACTATTCTGTCTCATGAGACCTAATAATGCATTGAGGTGATATAATGGGTCTCAACTATCACTTAATTATTCCAATTCATTCCTCATATGATATGGGTGAATTATAATCAATGTGAACATTAAGATTAAAAAACTAGAATATTGATGGTCAAAAATTACCCCAATCAGTAAACATATTATAAACCATTTAGAGTAATATAAAGAATGTTATCAAAATAGTACAACCTCAGTCAAACTGATATAAATCCATATAGAAAATAATAAAGATGGTATCATTAATTCATATATCAACAAATGATTTAGTAAAATAAGGGACGTTTTCATTGGTGAATATAAATAAAAAAATTCATTAAAATTTTTCTTTAGGAAAATACCCTTTTACTTTGAAAATAAAATTTTAAAACTAATAAATATAGAGAATATTTGGAAAAAAATTTCCTTGAAAATAATCATGGAATCTTCTAATGGAAACTTAAAGGAGATGAGTGGTTATAAATGTGGTAATTTTATACATGAAGTTTAAAATAAATTATTTTCTCAATGTTATAAAAATATCAAAAGAACATCATATGGAAAATAATCAAAAGATTCCATTTAAAATATTTTTTAGAAATCCATTCATCTATAAAAATAATATTTAACAATCATAGGAGAATAGTATAAAATGAAAATTTTTTAGAAAACATTGACATGCAACAGAAACGATTCCCAAATAGGCATACAAACAAAGTTGGTTTTCTTTAATACATTATTTTTTCCTTTAGAATTTAAGGAGTGGAAATTGAATGAGAAAAATGTAATTTATAGAAACAACCATGGGAGAAGAAAATAGATTTGGTTTAAGATATTAATATTATACAATGACCCTAATAGAGCCTTAAGCATATACAATCCTAGATAATTATTATAATGTGATATAATATTTACTACATTAGTTACTTTTGAATTGTAACACCCATGAAAGAAAAAACATAAAATAAATAATTAAATTCATTGAATATAGATGGAATAAAGATATATCATATACTAATGTATGTATATACAACACAACAATGAAATAAGTGGTGAATATGGAATATTACTCACTCACTCACAAAAATAACAACTTTTTCTTAGAAAGATTGTGGCTCTTGGGGGAATTGTAAACTCCCAGTGTTTCAGCCCTTAAAATGAGATTAAAATCTTCTAGTTAGGACCCAGTAAAGTTATAAAAATGGTTCTTTCATGATCACTCCCTTTACTAGAATAAACATCTTCTGAAATGTTTCTTTCTCTCTATATATAGCTCACCTCAATAGCATGATAAATAATAATGTTTCACTTTCTTATGGTGTAGGTAATATTCTATGGAGTTTTTTTATTGTCACAAAATAAATCCATCTAGATTCTTGGAGTTGGAATACACCATAGAGATTATAATGTCAATGATTCTATATAAAATCAGTCCATTGAACATAGTCAGTGTCTCTAGTATGAATGAATTTGTTGGGCCATAGTATGTGTTGAAGCCAAAAACGATAGATATTTTATCATCATATAGCAGGACACCCCCTCTTTTTCCACCCATCACAATGGATCTATCAACATTATTTCCAATGATAGGAGGATTCAATTTAACCCACCTTCCTTGACTAACTCTACCCATTCCTTTAAAGGTCTCTTCATCCTCATAAGAACCCCTTTTAATGAAGTAGAAGACACCCCTCTAGGTATAAGAATTGGATGTTAAAATATTATAATCTCAAATGAACCTGAATGTAGAGATGATATAAGTGAATTTCTTCTATAACTATTTTCCTAGCCTATTAGAGAACGCAACAAACCACTGTGAAAACCTTGCCCTGAATATTATTCTTATTTCCATGTGTTCTTTACCCTGAAACAAAGTTATGATAGTATCTAACAATTAATTCCCACTCGCTAAGATCACCATACACCAAATGATAACCTCCTGTATTTTTCTATCCTAACCACTATTGAAAATGAGGCATCATACGGATTCTGAAGATGGAGACTCGCAGCACAAGCAATACAAGGAAAGATAAACACCCCTTTTTTCTCATTTTCCACCATGGGTATGGGATTTTTACTCCAAATATTAACCATAATATTATTTTTTGAGTGTATATTCTTGAACTATATATTCCTCTAATACTCATAAAAACTTTTTTAAATAATCATCATGCTATAATTAAGAATATTTAATCTTCTAGTCATCAACACCAAAAAACACACTTATTTACTTGATCCATCAAAGTGACAACCCCATAATAATATTTTTTCATCCTCTCTAAATGTCTTATTTCTAAGTTAAACATAGTAATTTTCTTCTATGAGGGATCATTTTAGAACTTGGTACCCAAGAACAAAAAGAGTACATTTGTCCCAATTATCCTTCTTGTACTTAATTTCACCGCATCCCACAACCCATCCCAACATTTCCATAAGAATATTTATCTGGCTAATCATGTCTCGGACAATCCATGAAATCATACCAGTTTTCTATGGACACCATCTTGAACTCATCCCATTCAAGTTCTTCATAATGTTCCTCTTATGTAATTTTGTTTATTGATTTCCTAAGATAGAATCACTTGCTTGTTATGAATAGTTTCCAATATACTCCTCATGTTAATACTCCTACCCCCCTATTTGATCAGATATTCCATTTTATCCCATATGGACCAATGGAATTTACCATTCATATTATCATCCCAAATGAATGAAAGAATGATTTTTTCATTTTTTTGATTGTCCCCTTGGGTGCCTTAATAACCAATAAGATGTTCATGGAAATTAACAAGAGGCTATTATATACCAGGATCATCCTACCTACCATTTATAAGAATCGGTTCCTCTAGTTACAAATGATCCTTGTGATCGTGTTGATGATACCTTCAAAATAAATCTTTTTGATCCGGTCATCCGAATGAGGTGCACCAAAAAATTCAAATGGCTAACTTCTTTTTTAGATACTATGATTATTTTGGATGGAATATCCATGCCTTTTAAAACATTTATTAAATATTAATACACTAATATTTATATGATTAATCCATTTTCTACTCTAGATCCTATAATCTTAAATAATATTGATGAATTTATTAATTGATCTTATCAAACCATTAAAAAAATAGTATTGCATTAGTAAAAATGATATTCTACAAAACTCGGTCACCCAATATATACCTATAAGGCTTTTTCTTACCCTCCTCAATTACATATTTAATATTCATACTGGGGGACTCTTGAGATAGAATTTAATCATTAGGTGACACTTGGTATCCTTACCATAAGCTATAAAAACTCATAGAGAATAATAATCCCCTTCCTATGAAAAAATTTGCGAGCCATGGAGAGGCATAAAAATTGAAGAAATAATCAAAAATCCATTATTGGAATCCAAATTATCTTATGACATTCACAATAATACCCCACTATATTCGTTCATAGCCTATTCTTATATCATCAATGATCACAATTGTTTAACCACTTATCTCTTTATTAATATAATCCCCCATATCTTTTGAATTTTTGAGTATCCCATAGATTCTCCACACTTGAAATAATCCATGTTTCTCATATCAGATGAGCCTCATAATGACCATACCAAGTCTTATATTCAAAATAATAGAGAGAACATTGCAGGAAAAGTTTCATATACCAATAGGCCTATATTGGTTATGTGATGATGGTTATTTAACAATCTATATTAAGACCATCATGGAAGCGAAGATTGATCTATTAATTGATGCACCTATAAAGAAATATCAATCCTTCTTGATAACATGATCCTTGGTAATTTCCCAAATATCCACATAAAAGGATCTTGGAAAACCATCGGTACATAGTGCACTCTCCAAATTCATGATTGAAAAGGTGTCCCTTATTTATTTTTCTTCTAGAATGGACTCCATATCCTCATTATCAATTTTTCCACCATTTGTTGTATGTTGTTGAGGAATATATCATCTCCATTCCCCATCATTCAACTCCATACATTGATTTCATGATATCCTACCTGGAGATCCTCATTATTCTCCACATCAAGCTTCCTTACCACCATCACATTCCCCATATAAGATCCCTCTCCATTAATAATTTTATTCCTTCTAAATTAATTCTTCTAATTAACACACACATAAAAATAGGTTGTGTTTCTATACACCTCCTTGATCCATAGATACCTTTTTCTCTCCTCCAAAACACATTTAATTTCCATATCTTTTTCTACCAGTAAATATTTTTTATTCACCCATATTTCATTGAAGTTATTATCCCAGATTTCACGAATTTTCCCTTCAATTTCTCAATACCCATTTTGACCTCCTCCAGACTAGAAATGTTTCTACACATATTAGAAGACCACTCCGTAATATCATTCATAAATATTTTAATATAATAATTTTTCCCTAACCATGAGGACCAATGTACCATTTTATCCCATGAGTCTCTTACTTCCTTAATGAAGCTCTCATCCCATGCCCAAAAAGATAAGTAGAAGAGTTAGATACTTCTTCTATTTTATATATTTAAATGAATGGACAATGTAGAGTGACTTAATATTATTTGGGTAAGCTGTTTAATAGAATCGTGAGAGAAGTATTCATTACCTTGAAGGATTTCCAAGAATTAGTCTGGCCTTCTCAACATATAATAACTTTTTGTATTATTTAACCATGTATACATATCACTAGATAACCCCATGTCCATAATCCCGGTGTGATTCATGAAATCCAAGACATCTTGTATATACCTAGAGGAATGTGATGAACCAAAATTCCTTATTAGTTCTCATATTATAGTATTGAAGTCTCGTCTAAATAACCCTTCTATGTTCCAAGGGTGGAATCTGTAAAGCTACATCCAAAGGTCCATTCTTTCCATTGTCTCCAAAAATGCATACAAAAAGTAGAATATGAGTTCATCAACCCACTTATGTATTTAAAAAAACACTTTTGAGTAGAAATTTCTACATGATCCATGAAAAAATTATTCTTCTAAAATATCCATATATGGTATTCTATTGGATGATCATACATGAAATATGAGCAGATAGTTCATCAATAGAATAGTGGAATGTAATCCTAATTTTTTTTGGTTTCGATACATCCATCACAGATTCATGGATCATAAGATATTTTTTTGAATGAAATACACATTCACCCAATGATTGATACCTTTGGAATTAAAATTAATTATTGATATCATCATAAACCGATATGGTGGCCTTTCATCCTATCAACCCATTTGGTTTCACGTCTGGATGAGACCCACTAAACAGTTCCTTGGATTCGTCATAAGTTGGATGGATATCTACCTTAGGAGCAAAAATTCATGTTTAGTGACCTCTCTTCATGATAACCAGGGAATACAAGCCCTCCCACTTAGGTTAAATCTCTCATAATGTTGGGAATGAGGTTGGCATGCATATCACATATTTCTTGGGAAGATGAAGTAGCCTTTACCTAATGATTACCATTAGATGAAGCTATCATTTTATGGCCCTCCTTTAGCATCAAAAAATATGATGAATGAATGTCCACTTCCACCTCCATTGCAATGAAAAAATCCATCAAAGGAACTACATGTGAAAGTGGAGTGAAAATTTCATCATCCACAGGGACTAAAACAGGCCTACCCAAGACAGTAGCTCCAACAGAACTATAATAACCCGTTTTAAGATAGTATGTTATATTCTGACTAATCTAATAGATATAATAGACGTAAAGGTGACCTATACATCCACTATATAAATAATAATTCAATATATATTACCATCCATCGCTACACTATTACACCACACCTCCCCTCATGGAAGGATTGTAATGTTGAGACTCCAAAGAGGCCATGCCTCATATGATGGTATCACCAAAAGAGGTAGATTGGCTTCAAAATTCCTTGTGGACATACCTAAGATAGCTAGTGAAAAAATAGTCATGGAGGAACTTATAATAATTATAGGACTATATTCATTCCAAATACACTCCATAATACAAGAATAAAAATCTTGTTTCAATGCATTCCATCCTCCATAGGATTCATACCTAAAGAGCTCGAGCATTTTCATCTATAAGAAAAAATTTTATAGCTCCACATATGACAAACCTCACAGAGCCTTTGGGGTGCCTAATAAAAAAATATTTCCAATAAGATTACTCTTTATTGAATTGAACGATGATGGTAAAATGAAAGATATGTAACATATATAGATCCAGCCAAAGGTATGTGGATGAAGCTATCTACATACTTTGATTATATTTATTTAAACAAATAATGCGACACAACATGTCTCCCACATATTGAAGGATCAATCGGGTTTATAAAAGTACTGGGATCCTTAGAAGTCAAACCCAGACCAACATTGATCGTGAATCCTTCTCAACAAGAACATCCTAGTACCACAGATATAGAGATACTTTCTATGCCCCCTCACTACCATACGTCCATAGACCATGCATTCTTGATGTCCTCCCTAGATAAGAGATTAATATGGAAAAAAATTCATAAACAAAAGAAGATTTTTATGGCCCTAATACCCCCCATGAAATCACAAAAATAGGAAATAGATGGTTTTATGTGTCTAATTTGATCCACTAAGATCCAATTGTGATAATCAATCGCCACTCCAAGCACTACCACCAGAAGACCCACTATCTGTATCTCGTCCACCTGAGTTGAGCACCAAAGAAAAATTTTACTACCTAGTATACTGGGAATACATGAAATATAGTGAAAATAAGACGAACCGGAAAGAATATCCACGAAGGAATGAACCCCATCTACATCGGCCTTACCGTATGGGGAACTCGATGACATCGATGACACCGATTGAGGGGCCCTTGTGGCCTCCGATGATGATGGTGAGAGACATGCCAACTCCAAATAGGATTCTAGAATGTATAAAAATTGGAAATGGTTTGTAGTAGGGAGGGAATAGGTAGCACATGAGGTTTATCTTCTTATTTCAAAAAACTGATGAAATTCCCCCCAAAATAGGCATTTATCTTACTAAATTAGAAGTTAGACGAGAAACCCTTACATCAGGTCTGCATTCCTTCGTAAAATTTTGATATTCCTATATAATAAATATAGGTTTATTATAAATCGATTATATAAACACACTCATTTATATCATAACTTATATTATTTACTTATAACATTTTATCAAAATTTAATTAATAATTATATTTTAAAAAAAATTCAGATGATAACTGCATTTTCTTCCATATATATTTTGGTTTTATTGTTTTGGTCTGTGAACATAGTTCATGGTTCCATCATCTATAGATATTTATTCATGATATTGAAATCATATTCATATATATATATATCCACTATATTTATATTTTATTTCATCTATAAAAGGTAGAGATAGAAAAATGAATTACACCATTCATAGAGATGGTAGACAGTACGTATGCATGGACATCATTTTCACATTTAGCGGATAGAATGAAAGAAAGGTAAATAATTAATAAAATTTATATAATAATATTTATGTCATATATATTCATTAAATTAATTATTATTACCTTCAATAAAAACAAAAATGATAAATGAATCACATCATTTCATTGAGGTGGTAGTCCACAGTTATGTATGAGTGAAATTATTGTTTTCCAGTGGATTGGAAAGTTTGAATATAAATATGATATTATGATTCTATAAGTATAATTATTTTATGAATATCATATATTAATATAATCACATCACAATACCAATCAATTTAATATGGGGATGAATATGAATTGAATCATTATGTGTAGATGGTAAGACGTACGAATTCACAAGTGATACTTTTAATTCTCATTTGATGGAAAATATGGTGGATAATAAAGGTTTCATAATCATAATAACATTATAGTATTTTTTGGATATTTAAGATAGTATTTTATGATTAATATTACATATTTAGAGGATAAATAAGATGATATAAATTGAAGCGGGTCTGGTAAGATAATTACCTCTTCTTCAAGAGACTTTATTTAGATCATTTATTAAGGAACATGGGGTTGAAATTTTGGGATGACCTGAACCTCCAAATATTAGATAATGATGTAGAGAAATGGGATGGTTTGAAATTGGTAGATATAGGTTTCTCAATGTGGTGTAAATAATGAATCAATGGGTATCCTTTTTGGGGGAGGGGAAAGAATCATTTGGAATTATTAAAAATGTTAAAATACATAACTCAGTTATTCTTAAGAAATATTCATTCAAATGGGAATATATTAATATATAAGTTAGTATATGGTTGAAATATCATCATCTAATAAAGAGTTTTATACATTTATGTGTTATTTGAAATATTATTTTTTGTTTAACCCTATGTTAACCTATTTTAACCTAAACCACTATAATCCCTTTTTCAAACTTATGAGGTTATATTTTTATATATAATGTGAATTTTGACTCATAAATGGAAATGGAAGGAAACTTTAGACCATATCTTATATTAATTTATCTTTTTTTGGATTTTAATAATTTTTTAATAATTTTATAAAATATTTTATTGATAAAATATCACTATTTTCAATTTTGATACTATTTATTTAATTTGAGTTAAAAGACATAAATAATAATTTGGGAATAAAATATAAATATTTAAATAAAAAATAATCTATCAAAAATAACTATAAAATTCATGGAACATTATAACTTATTAATATTATATCACTATTAATATTTTTCAAATCATTTATTTTAATATTATTTTTATAAATTGAAGAATTGTTTTATTAATGTTATCAAATCACATAAGGTTATTATATAATTTTAAAAAATTATATATAAATTTTCATCAATAAAAAAAAATTTTTTTCTCAAAATAGACATTTATATTCATTCATGACATTATTTTTTTATTTTGTAAACACATAAGAGATATTTAAAACTAGTAGAGTGGTACATTGTAATAAAATTTCTTTAAATATTATACAGGTAATTTTTATGGAAATCTTACCATTAACAAATTATTTCTAGACTTTTGAGATATTGTAATAATTACATTTATCCAATAAGAATTAGGTTGAAAAATTATTGAACTATCACTTAGTTTTACCATTGATTAACCTAATTTGCCCTTACTATGGTGATAAATATTACCTCGATTATTACTCATAATGTCTAAAATTAAAAGTCTCTTATTAAAAAAATCACCTCCTAATTCCAAATATGGAATTCATGTTTTTATAAATAAATACCTATAAGTGGATTCAATCATTTTAGTATCAAAACATAAGATGCAATAAAAAAATATTTTTCCAGGAAAAATTCTTTAATGTATAAAAATGCTTCTATACCAAATTCAATCATAAAATTTATTCAGATGAACATAATTGAAATATTCAAACTATAAAAGAAATAATTTTATTTTTAAATTTTTTTGAGAAAAATGGATCTTTGAAAATTCTTGAAATACAAATACAGTTTCTAATAAAAATGTGTATTTCCACTATTCACTTAAAAGTAAATATTTTCCAAAAAATCATAAAATTTCACCAGAATATAATTTTGATACATTTATTTTAAAAATGATATTAGTTTTATAAAATAAAATTAATATATCTTTTGTGAATTAATTATAATATTTTATCAAAAAATTTATGAAGATATATTTTTGAACCATAAAATAACTTTATCGAAAATTGTGTACTTTTTTCCTATGTCTTAGTGAATGAATTTTTATTGAATAGGTCATTTATATATATTTCATAACACAATTAGTACTATTAATATCATCCAATTCAGTGGTTATTTTGTCAGTCTTATATTTAAATAATAATATTATGTTGTTCGTTTAAGCTTAGTGTTGGGTGTTGTATATGCCATCGAAGAAAGTGTTCTCTTAAAATCATTAGGTGTAACATATGAAAAAGTGAATAATTAATGGGAAATTAACTCTAGTTGTACTAGATAAGAGCAGTAGGTATTGTTAGAATGTGTTGAGAGTGGATTGAAATGATAAGCACCCATATCATGAGTACGGGCTTGTTAAGTTATGCTCTAGGATAAGTATAATGGAATAAGTATGGTGGGAGTGAACCATCATCAATTGAAGGAAGATGACCTTATTATGGACAAAAAATTTGATAATTCCCTAGGTTCCATTCTCAAAAATGAATAATGTATGATAGTATAAGATATGTTTTTTCACGAAGGTGAGAGACAAAGACCACATCCAATCATTGAGTATAGTGAAAAATATAGTTTTGGTAATGGATGTTAAGAGTTAGTCCATTCAATAAATATTAATGAAACTCATCAGGTGGGGAGTGATGTATCATTCAGGGGTGTGGCCCCTAATGAATGTTTCAGAGTGTATAACATATCATGGAGTTGTTTAACAGGATTTCGGATACTAGTGAGGATCAAATGATTAGAATATATTGACTCATCAGGGAATTCAAGATAAGAAATTAGATGTGATTGTGGATCTAAACCGAGAATTAGATTTTGGATATTAGAGTAATTAAAGTAGTCTGATGGTTTTTGGGTTAGTTGTACATCAGTGTGTATGTTTAGGAATAGTGAAGGTTTTGGATCATTGAGGATTTAATAATGTTTCCTCGTGAGGAGTCACAAATGGACATCGAAAATCATGTTTAGTGGTGATAGGATTCATTTAGGTCTAAAGGAATCATGCCCAAATATTTTATTGATTTGTTGGTATTTATAGTCAGTTTTTTGAAAATGATTCATCCGATTATGGATCTAATTTAATTAGTGTAATGAATTTTATATAGTAGGTTTCAAACCACACATGTCATGTCGTTTTGGAGATGATAGTTTCATTTCAAGAATCATACTAGGGTTTTCAAGGAAAAATGTATATTTTTAGATTATACAAGGACTGTGGTTATTAGCACTTCCTAGTTTGAAATTTTGACAATGAGGAAGGGTACCAAAGATTAAAAAATTAACTCATGTGTTTTTGAGTATTATAAGTTGGGAACCGAGATATGAGAGTCATTAGAACATGGGAGTAGTGTTACAATAAATTTTTCTGATAGAGGATGCACCAATGGATTGGAATTTTGTGGTTGTAATCCATGTGATTATTTCAAGGATCACCATAGGCCCTATGAATTTTGGGAAGAAGACATCCTAGTGTTTCCAGATAGATTTGTTAGAGTAAGATCCATCACAGTGTTTTTCTAGTGATTATGCGCATTTTCTTTGGTTTTGGTGGTTAGGATTCCATTAATTGAATGTTGTTCCTTATAAATAATTTGGGTATTTAGAAATGGAATGAGGATTTCATGATTTAGTTCGCTGATTGATGTTGGTCATGTGATGTATATGGATGACTTTTTTTACTTCATAGTGTAATACTTATTATGGAATTGTGTTATTAATGGTTCAAACTTTTGTGGAAAATTGGAATTTATAATGATTTTGAATTTTTGAAATATTTGAATGGAATTAAATGATATTGAAGATTGAAAACATATGTTCTTACATGTGTAAATATGATTAGATGGTTGTTGTAGGCAATGAGAATTTACAAAGGAGGTTTGTGTGGTTTTGTTTGAAATTTGTAGCCACCAGATCTTCAGTGGCCTGGTATCCATGCGAGGCTCAACAACTAGCTATTGGATGCTACAAGAATTTTTAAAAGGGGTGAAGCCCTATAATTTTACCATTTTATCCCTTTAAAACATCTCTACAGTTTCCCTCTCTCATGGAAATTGACAGTTCCCATTAGGACATTCCTCCTCTTCATCCACTATAGGGGATCTCTTTCTTAATTGCTATGTATCGTATTTTTTCTATGGAATTGGAGAGCTAGAGATAAGGCAATGAGTAATATTCCTTTCCATATTATTTTCCTCAACAGACTAGTGGTGTCCCACCATTTAAATCTAATATGATCTATCTCTAGGGAATTTATCTAGTTTCTTATTTTAATCTAACCTGGGATGAATTGGAATTCGATTCATGATGAATGTTCCCCTATGAGGTTATAGTGGGTGTTCTGTTTAATTTGAACCTTATTTTATTCCATGTGTGTACATGATATGGTCAAACCTAGTAAACCTTGCTTAATTCAATGTAAATTAGGTGTTTAAGTTTGTGTTTCCCCTAGTTCAATGATCCTTTTCAAATTCTTGGATTTAGGGTATACTAATTTCAAGTGAAATGCTTAATTGGGAAAATAACCTTGAAATGGCCTAATGTCTTGAAATGCTTAAATTTTATTTTTAATGGTTTATGAAGAGACATTTTTTGAGTTGATGGTTAAGAAATATATTCTCATATCCATTGATAATTGTAAATGGTTATGACCTATGGGTTAGACCTAATGTAATTGTATGTGGGTTTGGTAATGTATTGACTTTTCTAATGGAATCATAAGAACAAAATGGGTTGGGAATCCCAAAACTAATAGAATATAGTAAAATTGGTTTCATGATAATTGATGTGGTGTAACAAAATGGGTTCCTTGGGGAAATGATACTATTTTATTAAATTATAATTGAGACTTTGTAATGGGTTGGAATCTATGAATAGTAATTGGTGTGGTTTTGTATCATGTAAAATGGTATATCCCAACATATTAATTAAGACAAACATTGTAAATTCTTAGTTTTTTTGGTCTATTTAATTGAATATTTAGAAAATCATATTTTTGAAATTGTTTTTTGATATAGTTTTGAAATTGAACCTTGTGTTAGTTTTTTCATGACTATAAATGTTGTGTTTTTATTAAATTGTGAAAAAATGGATGTGATTGATAGAAAGAAGGTGAACATGGACCCTGGAGGATTACAGTTGTTCTCATTAAAACCAAGGTGATAATATCCCCTAGGTGGAATTTTATTGTGGTCATTAATCTTGGGGTGGAAATGGTACCCAGGTGGGATTTGGTTATGCTCGATGGACACAGAGTGAATGAAGACACCGAGTAGATTAGATTATAAAATGATGGGTGTATTACTATAGGTGAGAGATGGGTTAACACAGTCATCATGGTGAAGAGAAAATAACCCTAAAAAATCCAAAGAAGGTATGTACCATTCTCATGGTGCATCATAAAGACTGGGTTCGATGATTATTTTTTGATATCAAAATTATTTTTTAAAAATGATTACATTTTCATTTATTTCATTTGAGAAACATAACATGAAAAAAATTATACTAGTCATGTTTACGTATTTAATTGGTGGTGGAATACTAGGTTGTACTAAAACCTTGTTCAAGGCACCATATAACTTGGGTTCCTAAGAAGACACCATTCTTGTTTTCTTGTAGGAGTTTCAGGAAAGGTATGGTGTTGATGTATGTTGATTAGTGTTTGATTAGAATTCTAGGATAAGGTATGGAAGATGGGACTGGGGAGGACTTCGAACCAATTGGGGATGGGTTATTAGACTATGATTATTTCATTATTTTAGTACTTTTAATTTACAATCCTCCCATGGGGGATCCTGTTTGGTATGTATGACACATTCATTTGTTATATCATGTGATGTTCCATTTATTTTTTCTAAGGTCATGATGTTTATTTCATGTCTATCTGATTTATTTTATTTACATTGTTTATTACACTCTTGTAATCAGAGAATAGTATCACCAAAGTAATCACATAGGCTTTCACCACTAGTTGAAATACTCTGAAATATAGGGTGGCACACCTGAGAACATGTGGTGGCCTAGTCCATCTACTATTTAGAGTGAGTCAGGCCATGAAATGATAATATACAAAAAATTATGAAACCATTTGTTTCGTGAAACCTAACGATAGTACAAGGGGATATATAATATTGGTCCACACTCATAACATTACTCATATCCAATTCATTCACTAGATCAAGGATATGAGTATCAATACAATTCATAGTCACCATTCCTTAAGAATCAATAAACAACTTTATTAAGATAAAAAATAAAGGGATTTCAATAATTTACCAATCAATAAATGGAATAATATAGACATAATCGATATAAATAAATAAGGTGGGCGGTAAAAAAACATATAATTTAATTCCATTTGTAATCTATAAAAATGAATATTGGAATAACCACATACTTGATTTCAATAATTTCCCCTAATAAATTAGTAATCATAATTTATCAAGATAATAATAGTTGTTGGTTAACCAATATATATCCCAATTTAACCTAAGGAATTTAAAATGTTGTCAACGTAGATAAAAAAACCTTGGAATGTCAGAGTTTGAAATAAAAAATTAGTACAAAAAAATATATAAATATGAAATAATGTGTCAAATAGATAGTATATACACCATATAAAGGAAGGTATGTGCATAACTCTAAACATGTCAAAAAGAAAAATATTTTGAGAAAAACCCCATATGACTTTTATAACACATAAATAAAAACCCAATGAAAGATGAATCATGTAGTGAAACCATGAATGTTTTTAACAGACTAATAATCATGATATACTACATTAATGAGTAATTCACACACTATAAATGGAAACATGGTTCACATTATGAAACCTATATCGGGAAAAAAACTGAGACAAAGAACCCTTACAATAAAATTAATATTAGAATCATAAAAATAACAGGGTTACCATGAAATAGAAATTAAAATAATAGTAAATTAAATATATTCGTTTTAATTGAAGGAATTGGGGTAGTTAATACACTATAAAAGTAAATTATGGTGTTTTATATCAAGCATGCTCAGGGAATTGAAAATATAGACCAATAACCCTTAATACATTAGTATAATTTAAATTGACATCCATTTTATGAAAGAACATGCTATGTATATTAAAACCCCATAAACTAAATTCATATATAAAAATAAATTCAGTTTTATTTAATCACACCATATAAAATATTTCATGGTTCATATTAAGAATTGTGTATCAAGAAATTGAATCACAGAGAAAGAACCCATTACAATATTTTAATATTTCAAATCAAAAATACATGTAAGGTGGAACATGGAATGGATTATTAAATCTCTTATATTTCATGATTTTTTTTTTAAATAAATCCAAGGCCAATATATAAACAATAAAAAGGAAAAAGTGGTAAATAAATGTCATATCTCAACGAAGCAAAACTGGGATTCAAGAACTCTTACCTTAATGGATTCAAAGTATCAATATACTATAACCTCCATTAAAAAATAATAAATATATTAATAACCAATTTCAGAACATTATTAATATATATTTCTATTTATACACTTCCTTTAAAACCATTTATTACTAATAAATTTTTTTTATAGAATACATTCAACATCGTGTGCTAGAAACACTAATTTCTTTTTAAAACTAATTTTGAAATGCCATTGTAAATTATTGTTTATTAAAAAATATCATCATTTTAAAATTATCCAAGATACTAGAATCATATTTTTCAAATGATTCACCATATTCCATTTTCATTTGGTGAATCTGAAATGTATGGTTTTTGAAAATGAAAATTTTAAAGAAATAGTTTCACTATATTTAATAATTGAAAGGTGGTATACAAATAAATATATTAAATATAAAAAACATTTAAAAATCATTATATAATATAATATAAGTATTTATTAACTAAAATTATGATTATATAATATTCCTTAATTATTCATAATATTAATATTGTAACAACATTCACGTAAGTGCTAAAATCATCCCAAATGAGAGTGTGTTATAATGATTTTATGAGTAAGGACACGTTTATATATAAATTTATCATAAAAAATATATAAGAATATAAATTTTATAAGTATAATTTTAGATAATTAAATTAATTAATCGAACAATCTAGGTGTGGTGGTGATGGAAAATGAAATTCATTGTACATGGAGGTAGTAGTCTGTACGCATACTTGATTAACATTTCATTTTCTCAATGAATTGAGTTGAATGAAGGTATATGATAAATATTAATTTAAATATCATAATTTTTACTTATAGACCAAATATATTCATCACATAAATACATCACTATTTCCATACCTAGGAGGCATTGATGAAAAATGAACAACATCATTTCATGGAGTTAATAGTCTATATATATGGAAAATCGATATTATTTTGCTATTATTAGTTGATAAAATGATTTCATAATGGTTTATCCATTAATATACTAACATTAAAATATATTAATAATACTTGTGTCATTATATTTGGGTTTAAATATGGATTTATTAAAATACATAAAAAAAATAAGAGGAGAAGGAACAATAAATACTCGAATTGAAACATAATATTTCTGTTAGGGATCAAATGGGAAATGTTGGCCTTTGGTTATCTAAGGGATACATGAGGATTATGAAAATGATAAATGATACAAGGAGTATCTAAATTGAATAGTTTTATGTTAAATTTTATGGGAATGTTTAACATGTAATGTTATATGTGATACATGTTCATAACAGAAGGGAGTGGTAATTTTAAAAGTGCCCATTATATTTAAATTATGGCATGACACTTTTGAAGTATTAGTGGCCCCTAATGTGTAAAATAATTGATTTTCAGGATATATAAGGTATATAAATCCACTTTCATTAAATTTCACACATGTTTTGAAAATATATCAAGCATTTTACTCGAATATTTTTAAATTTTATCTTTTTTGGTTTTTATTTTGCTAAATAATTTTTACCAATGTAATTTAATTTTAATGAGTAAAAAAAATGGTTGTTTTTTGACAATTTGGAACTAATAATTTCAAATAATGACAAATATTTTATAAAATAATATATCTATGTTTTATAGACATTACTTTTAATATTAACACATTTAATGGAGAAAATCCATTTTCAAGAAAAATAGTTTTTTAAGATTAAAATTTATGTCCAGGATAAAATAATAATCATTCGAGATTTTAATAATAAAATTGGTATACTATAAAAAATTTTATATCCATTTAAAGACAATACTAAACTAAATATCATAATTATAATAAAATACTGAAAATAGTTCTTAAATTATATTGGAGTGCCATTTTTCTTCAAAAATGTTAAACATAGGTTTTATGGGATTAAAATTATTTTTTAAAATGTATGATTTTACTCCATAAAAAATGTTTTATAATTTTATTTATAATTATTATATTATACTTAATTTTTTATATATTCATAAATTGTATGACTTTAAAAAATATATTTTCCAAGATACACATATTAACTAATTATTTCAAAAAAAAATACCAAAAAACATCTTAATATGATTTTTTTATTACAAATAAAAAAATTATTTCAATTTAGTCAAATTAAAATAAATTTTTTTAATAATTTGACTTACAAATAAAAACATAAAAATATATAGAAAATTATTTTCATATGAAAATAGCTTGTAAAATATTAATTGCTCACATTCTCATTTCTTATCCATTACTAATTAAATTGGTGTTAATATATTCTTCATATAAATAAAATATTTTTTTCAATTTATTTTTATTTTCCTAAAATAAGGCTTATAAAAAGAAAATATTGAAAATAATACATATGTATGCACCAAATGGTCATATTATTTATTTAGCTACACTAATTGTATTATGTCAATGGCTTATTATTAATAATGAACGTTATTTTTTCAACATATCTTCATAAATTGGTTCCCTATATTATTAAAAAAATATATAGATTAATTTTAATAGTTATATAATGTTTTGTAGTTCATTTTGGTTTGGTGTTGTCTGTGGAAAAAGTTATTGATAACATCAGGTTTCAACGGAAAATATATAATGGAAATTATTGGGGTGTTACATATGCCCTAACCCTTGTTCATAATCCTTGATCAATTATATAGTGTAACACCTTTTATACCATGGATTCCCCCATAACATGATATTATACTATGTGTCTTACGCCCTTACTGCATGACATAAAACAACATTGTGATGTTCTTAAATATATCCTTAAACTTTTTCACATGAACTAAATTCGATTTGACTCCAGTTTTAAAGGGATGTATAGGATTCCTATTTGAGGTTAAAATCTTGAATCTTTAAACCTTTATTTTTATCCTTGTGGGTATATATTCCTCATAAATCCACTAACAAACTTCCTCATTAAGATATATTCTCTGAGTCTGAATTTCATGTTCACAGGGTGCATATACACTAGGAAAATTTCTCCTTTGAAAATATTTTTAATGAAAACATTCCCCACCTATATTTTCATACTCTTTCCAGGTATCATCATATTTATTTACTTATTCCATATTTCTTATGAAACCATATTTTACTTCATGGGACATATTATTGTTATCCAAATCAATCCCATACTTCATATGTTTATATTTCATACAGAACAAAGTCATCCTCACAAATTTATATTACTTTAAAGGTCAACCAGAAAAGGCCACTCATGTATATTTTCCAAGACAACCATTTTTATGCCCCTTTTACCTTCTTTCCCATAGCACAAAACATTAAACTATTGGGCACAGTCCATATCACATGATCATAAAAGGTATGATGTTATCCATTTACTATAACCAAACTCAGAGGATTATAATTCATTTATCAAGGATATATAAGAATCCATTATCATGGGCCTGCTCCCAAAATAATAACCACCTTATGCCTACCTCAATGGAAACAATGTCAAGGGATCCCACTAATATGGATTTAAACTAGTGTCACAATGTAATAGAAAAACAAATATGGGGATCCTCGAATACATAAATATGGTACCATTGATTTAATTCCTATAATACATATAGACATTCACATTAATGAGATGACTTAGATACATATAGTTGTTCGTGTTGATTCATGTTTGATGGATAACTTTTGGTATATGGGTATCCAATCTAGAACTGAGATATAAGAAGGATTTGGGAAAATGAATCAAATATTTAAGAGACCCTAAGAATAGGTAACACTTCCTTAAAAATGTGTGATGAGACCAAACACACACCCACTTAACCAACATGCATTTCAAACCATCCTTAGTAATGTGACCTGTAAACTATGTGAATTTAAAAATAAGGTCAACATCAACATTCTTTTTGAAACATCGTAGACACATTTACTATTCAATCAGAATCATTAGTACGTATATTCATTAATATAATTATGAGTTTATTCTTAATAGTAGTCATTATTAAATAAGGTTAACGATTTATCTCATTTTTAACATTTATAATTTTATACCTTTCTTATTCCAACATTGGGGCTATGTTAATCAGGGGATATTGATTATATTAATGATGTAGTGGTGGTTATTTATTAGAAAATATATGATTTTCCATCATGTATAAATTATATTACATCTAGGCCAACAAATTATTAAGAATAGGGATATTCATAACCATATGTAATTGAGTAACATGTTATCTGACTATCTACATGTATAAATAACATGTGGTGTATTCAATAAATTTTGTTTTTTATTATGAATAAGTAACAATGTATGAGTTCAATTATACTAGATTAATATATATCATGTCTATTAAATTAATTTATTACTTTTAGAAATATTTTATAAATGTATAATAATCATTTATAGGGATACATATTGTTGTTAACATGGTTTTACAAAGATATGAATATAGTTAATGGAGATCAAAATAAACCCCTTTCAAACATAAGTATAAATATAGTTTTTCTTGGGTCCAATATTTTCTTATAATAATGAATTTTTTAATTCATTTTAATTTTCAACAATATAAAGGAACACATTGTTATATAGTATGATAAGAGATGAGGTTTAATTTTATTATATTTTTATCAAAATTTGAGAAAAGTTGTATAATAATTATAAAAAACTCAGTATATATGGATTCAAAATGAGTTAAAAAATATATAAATTATTATTGTATTTTTTAAAAGTTGGGGAAATTTTAATATATTCACAAAAATATTCATCATGGCATGTTAAAAGTCATGAATGATCTATTTGGGTTCATGGAATGGTAATTTATGTGAAATTATAATTATCCAATAATGGTTATCACATTATTAGATTATTACACAGAAAGTCATGTTGTGTTATTTATTTAGATATTATTAAAGGAGTTTAATGATCACATAATGAGTGTGGATAATGTTGTAAATTTTATTATAGAATAAAGCTAAAAGTTGTATTGTTTTTTGATTTAAAAAATAAATGGACTCAAAGAAATATTCTTTATTCAATGAAGTGGTTTTTGTTTGAGGGAGTGGGGTGTTTAGGTAATCCATATTGTTATATGAGATAATTCTAATACAATATAAAACGTTATCTAATATATTTCTCATTATTTTTAATAAATGTCATCATAATATACCATTTTATGGAGAAGATGTTCTACTAATGTGTAGAGTGATTCAATTTCGATAGTTAATTGTGTAACATCCTAGACCCACTATACTAGAAGACTAAATGAGTCAGGTCACCACATAACTTTAAGAACACCTACACATATTATAGAGATTTATTTCTATTGGTGAGGGTCTATAAAAATGTATAGAGACTCTTCCCTCAATATCACCAATATGAAATAATAGATAAATTAAAAAAATGAACCCATAATTACAATATTAGAGAATGTAAAAATAATATAATCAAAGGTAAAATCATGATAATAAAATATCCATTATTCTATATCTAATGAACCCAACAAATGTCATACATAATATAAAATATAATGGATCACCCATTGGGATGATAATAAACTAGAATAAAAAATAATAAATTATAATAGGAGATCCAAATATAAAAACATGATCCTCTCCTCATCCCCATAACTAACCCCCATCAATATACATCAAATTGATCACCTATATATTTTTTGAAACATGTATATCATATATAAGGATTATATGTCCACCAAGGTGTACATGTAAGGTGTGATCATAAAACATTAAGGGAAACCACCAATAATCCCCTGAATATACGACAAAATTTATTATGTGATTAATGGATGGATAAAAATCATTATGTTTTCACTTATGAGTTATCATTATTGATTTGGGATAACGATAGATCATTAATTTATATCATGATCAAGAGGTAGTAATGTACCCTTCTCCTTCCTTGTCTTCTTCCCCGATATTTTACCTTATCTTATTAAAAGTTTCATGAGGTTTCCAATATAGAAAGTGGGTCTACTCACTCATTCATGGGAAATTAACATGGAAGATAGTGGTAGTCTTGTTAAAGATAGTTGTGTTCAATTTATCGTCATTTGGTGAAGGCCGCATTGGCTGGTGGAAAAACATTGATACTTACTATGTAATATCTCAAAATTAGTGGCATGTGGCTATCTAAATATAGGTGAGTATACTTGATATTTCACTTAGAGAATCCATTTTCATTAGATCTAGGTGTGGAAAAGTTGATTTCCACAGTGTTAACCACATCTCTAACTAATTTGAATGCCCCCAAATACCACAAAAACTTTTTAAATCACAGTTCCTGAAAATATGTTCATGGTTTTTGAAGTCCTCATGAACACTAAACTTTATCTATCCACAATTTTATCGACCACTTTAAATATTACATTACACCTTTTATAGTCCATTACCTATTGATGGTGATTTTATTTTTATCCTCAATGTTAATGTCATTTTCCATCATAGTTTTCATATGGTTTCAACATCGTAGTTAATATTTTCTATCTCAATTTTTTAGTGTTTTCTCACCTCTCTATTGATGATTTTTTATATCATCATATCTATCATTGCATGTCTCATTCTTCCAAATATATTATTTCACACATGAGCCTCTTTAGTTTTTCAATACTCATTTTTCATTATCCATCTATCGACTCCTTATCACCAATAAACCAAGACACATTCTTTGTGTTAGTACTTTAATGAACTTAGATATAAAATGGTTCCCTTTCAGGTGATGGTTGAAAATAAATATTTAACAACTTATAACATTGAGTATCATATAGAAAATATGTATATTCATTCCCACAAGTGATGTCCCACCTATTCTAGGATGTATATCACAATTTCACTGAACATGACCGTCATCCAACTTGAGGATGAACCTTCTTGGGATAGAATACACTAATTGGTGGTATACATTCTTCTGAATTTTGTTCTAGAAATTTACAACCGATTAGCATAGGGTTTGGTCAGGTTACATGTTTTTGATGTACTATTGGGTTATGATTGTCTATGTTTCCATTCTCTAAAATTATCAATTTAATAAAACAAAAAATGTGTTTAAAGTTATGTATATGTGAAAAAAAGAATAAAAATTTAACAGTCAGTATGTAAACAATCAAGTCATCCGTTTGTGTGAAAATCAGAACACTACAATGCTCAATCGTGCATGCATCAACCAATGCAGGAGAAATGAATTGGTATTGATATCATGTTGAAGACATAGAATATTTACATCCACTAAAAGAAACATGAATCACTAATGGGAACATGAACTTTGTTATCACCTATATAGAACACACATCAATGGGTCACGTAGTCCATAATAGTCCTCTTGAAAAAAACAAACATAATCTAAGGGACATGACTTCTTGTCATCCCTATAGAAAGAAAACATAAATAGGGGTACATAAATATAGTTATCCCCCAGAGAGAATATAAACTTCTTGGAGGGATTGTCTCATATTTATCTCTTTTATAGAACACCTATCATTGGTGGTGCCAACAGATATTCATTGCCTATTATTCAAACAACCATAAAAAGATAATCATGACTTCACTATCATAATGTATAATATGAATTTCATGATATAGAACAAGATAATATTTTATATAAACTAGCAATGTCAAGGAAATATGTTAGAAACGTGTCTAATAGTATCACATGACAAGTTACCAAAAAAATTAGAGCTCTCTACTAAGGGTCTATGAAATATTGTGCTTACACATCCTAACATGCATACTTAGGTATAATAATCAAAGACCTAGACTAAAATAATTATCACAACCAACATATAACATCTAAACCCACAAGACATAAAATTTGTACAAACATGAACCAGTATTCATATCATTCAAAACCAATTAATTAACTCATTGTATCAAACAATCCGACTCACTTGGTCTAAAAGGATATAATAAATTTTCTTATCTTTATGTTAACAAATTAAGAAAAATCACATCAATTATGATCACAATAACTTTAAGACCTTTCCAAAAAAAATATCAAATATTGGGAATGTGATAAACTTACTCATACTATAACACCCTAGGATATCATTTAACATTATCTCTAAAAAAATTCAATAACTTGCACTACACGCAACACAGAGTTCGAGCGAACCACGACTTACCAAACTAGACTTTAAAAAAGAGGTTATGAATAATATTAAATCAATTTTCAATTTTATATGCTTCATATATTTTTATAATCCATATTATGTGTTTCTTGTAAATAATATAAGAACAAATTCATTATTTTCAGATAAAAGATGTATTTTCAAAATATGCAATTTCACTTCCTTTAAATGGAAAACCATTTATAAAACCAATATTTGACAATTTTATATATTCAATATAATTAAATTAAATTATTATTTTTAAGAGTAACATAATAATATAGTTTGGATAAATTTTTGGTACTTTTCTGATAACTTTTATATTTTGATGAATAATGAAAAATACTAAATTTTAATTGAAAACAACTTTTTATAGAAATAATTTATATTGTTAAATTATATATTTTAGTGGTTTTAAAGTATCATTTAGATAGTATTTTTATAATTTAATGTAATTTAGTTCATTGGATATCATTTTACAATAAAACTGGACATAAATAAGTGTCAATCTTTTGATAGTTAGTATTTCTTAAAAACACGATTTTTTTGACAACTAGAATTAATTTTAAATTAATTTTTTACACATATATGTTTAGAATTTTGAAAAAATGGATTCCATATTTTGAATCAGGAGTTCAAATTTTTTTAAATAGGTAACTTTTATTTTTATACCTTTTAAATATTTACTTTAGTAAACAGTTTATTACCATGGTTAAAGGGTAAATATTTTAAATAAGGGTAACCAAATATTTTTAAAATAATATTAAATTACATTAACATGTGTCCTATTCCTATTTGTTGATAATTTATTGAATATGGGAATCCTTAGGTTGATTTTGGGACCACATGGATCCACGTGAGAGTGATAATGACACAGTATATTAATTAATTTAAAGTAAAGACAAAAATGATATAAACATATATCTTTAAGTAAAACAATTTTACAAAGGGTTATATAAGTTATATTTTAAACTATAAATAATAATTTTAAAGATTTTTTTTTTAAATCATGGTATTTTTATATAATTCTTATATATCAAGTAAATAAAATTATTTATGACACAATAATGATGCAGTGTTTACCTCATTAATGAATGATTTAAATAAATGAGATTATAAAAATTATAATAATATCCAAAACCTATAGAATTATTATTGTATGATTTTATTTCAAACATGGGTGTTATTATATTTCAATTTAAATATATTTTTAACTTTATAAACTGAAAATCATTATATAATAAAATAATATTTTCAACCATTTTTAAAGAGCCCGTCCACCCCCTTATAAAAATCCCTCAACTCTAACCCATTTCTCAAACAAATCAAGCCCCTTAGATCATCAAAATTATGATCAATTAATCTCATTACATCCCTATATTCCTCTTAGATACCTTACCTTAGGAAGAAGGCACTTCAAGGAAGCCTATTGGTTCAAACCAAAGGGAGTGACCCGATTTAAAGGTAACATCTCCACTTAAGTTCTTTTATTTTATTTTACTTCTCCAAATCCCTAAAACTTATTTATTACCTTATTTTATAACATCACAAATATCATAAAAATACTGGGTTTTTTATGAGATTTATTTGAACAACACTGACAACCAACTCCATCTAATGTGTATAGAACATAATGTTTCTGTGGACGGAGAATTACAACCTCACGAAACGATGATTGTTCAATCTTCTACTACCACCTCTTATGGTGGCCATTATGATTAAATTATAATTATATATGATATTTATGATATTTATTTTATCTATAATCTTCTTTAATTATCTTTTATAGCACACCTTTAATGTTTTTATGTCGTATATATATGATAATTTTATTTGAGGAAGTGCGGACTACCGCCCCCTCAAAGTAATATGACTCATTCATACCAAACATGGAACCTATAAAGGATGGTGTTAATGAACATACATAACATATATAAAATATTATATTATACTGGAATAATAATATACCTATGTATCATTTTTTTCCTTTTAAAATAAAAAAATCAATGGAAGTAGCATTCGTGCGTACATACGGATTTCCGTCTCCATGAACGTGATGAGATTCATTACCCATCGTAACCATTAAAGAATAATTTTAATTATATTATTAAAAATAATGTTTAAGAACTTAATATCAATATGTATATGAATCAAATACAACCTATAGATAACAAAAATGGCTTACATAACAAAACATATAAAAAAAAGAATTAGTTGACACCTGAAACAAAGATACTACTTAAATATCATTAACAAAGCAATATTATAAGATCATATATGATATTATATTTATGTATGTGGTTCTTGTATAATTTAATAAAAATGATTTAACTATTATATAGAAGGTTAACGTACCCTCTACAAAATAAAAGTACAACGTAAGGTTTAATATCTCAATCTTATTATTATCTGAGATTGTTTATGTGAAAGTATTTATTGGGAAATTTCTATCATCCGTGTACATGTTTCATAAAAAT